>CM042962.1:14716539-16012335 GCA_023678885.1 Pogostemon cablin | reverse complement strand
TGGGCATAACGATCCATGGAATACGTAGAGCTAATAGCAAGAAATTGAGCTGACTTAGTCAATCGATCCACGATAACCCAAATGGCATCGTGACCTTTCACTGTCTTCGGTAGACCGATAACAAAATCCATCGTGATATTCTCCCACTTCCACTCTGGAATAAATAAAGGCTGCAAGGTTCCTGCTGGTTTCTGATGCTTGGCTTTGACTTACTGACAAGTCAAACATTACTCCACATATCGAGCAACATCTCTCTTCATCTCTGGTCACCAATAACGTGACTTCAAATCTCTATACATCTTAATTGCTCCTGGATGTACAGAGTACGGTGTTGAATGAGCTTCCGCCATCACTTCTTTCCGAATGTCATCCACTTCAGGTAGATATAATCGACCTCCATAACGAATCACGCCATCATCTCCTAATTGGAAGTCAGAAGACTTTTCAGAGATGATATCATTCTTTATCTTGTCAAACAACTTATCCTCCTGTTGGTCCTGTCGAATCTTATCCATCGAAGTTGGTAGAAGTGTCAGAGCTGCCATCCTTGCTTTCAACAATCCTTCCTGAATTATCTCCACACCCATCCTTTGCAAATCAAGCAACTCTGGTTTCTGATTTATGGTCATAGCGCTACACTCTTTATTACCTTTAGGCTCAATACATCAGCAACCACATTGGTTTTTCCCGGATGATAATTGATAACACAGTTGTAATCCCTTACCAATTCCAACCATCTTCTTTGCCTCATATTCAACTCTTTCGGAGTGAAAAAGTACTTCAAACTCTTATGATCAATATAGATTTCACAACGTTCCCCATACAGATAATGCCTCCAAATCTTGAGTGCAAATACCACTGCGGCTAACTCTAAATCATGAGTTGGGTAATTCTTCTCATACACCCTTAACTGTCTGGATGCGTACGCTATCACTTTCCCATTATGCATCAATACACATCCAAGACCATTATTTGAAGCATCACGTAAACCTTGAAGTTTCCTATCTCTGTAGGAATAGTTAAGATAGGTGCTGATGTCAACCGTCTCTTCAATTCTTATAAACTTTGTTCACATGCCTCCGTCCATGTGAACTTTACATTCTTCCTAGTCAACTGTGTTAATGGTGAAGCAATCTTAGAAAATCCTTCGACAAACCTTCGATAATATCCCGCCAATCCAAGAAAGCTACGAACCTCAGTGGGATTTGAGGGTTGTGGCCAATCATGGATTGCTTTTAGTTTAACTGGATCCATTGAAATTCCTTCTCCCGATACGACGTGTCCCAAGAAAACAACTCGGTCTAACCAAAACTCACACTTCTTGAACTTCGCATACAACTGCCTCTCCTATAGAATCTCTAACACCTTTTTCAAGTGTAGAGCATGATCCTCCTTATTCTTAGAATAAATCAGAATATCATCGATAAACACAATCACAAATTTAATGAGAAATTCCTGAAATACTCTTTTCTTCAAATCCATAAATGTTGCAGGAGCATTTGTTAATCAAAACGGCATCACTAAGAACTCATAGTGCCCGTACCTTGTACTGAATGTAGTCTTGGAATATCCTCCTTCTTTATTTTCAGCTGATGATACCCCGACCGCAAATCAATCTTCGAAAAGATAGCTGCACCATGTAGCTGATCAAACAGATCATCAATGCGAGGCAATGGATATTTATTCTTCACCGTAACTTTATTGAGATCCCGATAATCAATGCACATCCTCAATGTGCCATCCTTCTTTCGAACAAACAGAACTAGTGCTTCCCAAGGTGAGAAACTACGTTGGATGAATCCTTTGTCTAGCAACTCTTGTAACTGTATCTTCAATTCCTTCAGTTCAGCTGGTGCCATTCTGTATGGCGCTTTAGATATAGGGGTCGTTCATGGTTGTAGCTCAATAAAAACTCTATTTCCCGGTCTGGTGGCAAACCTGGAAGATCATCTGGAGATACCTCCATATATTCCCGAACTACAGGTACATCACCGAGAACTGGACATTGCTACCCCTCAACATTTATTACACTCACCAGATACCCCTCACAACCACTTTCCAACAACCGTTGTGCTTTTGCTGCTGATATCATCGGAAATCTGAAGCTTTTCTTGATTCCAACAAAAGTGAATGGTTCTCCCCTCAATGGCTGAAAGGTGATACTCTTCTTCTGTCAATCTATTGTAGAGCCGTACTTTGACAGTCAATCCATGCCTAATATGATATCATAATCATTCATACTTAACACAATCAAATCAGCGAGGAGTCGTCTTCCTTCAATAGGAATAACACAACCTCGAAGAAGTCGATTGGTTTGCTTTGATTCACCAGAAGGTATCATCACCTCATAATTAGCTTCTATCAAGTTAGGTGTTCCACCCAGCTTCCTCACATACTCAGTGGATACAAATGAATGTGTTGCTCCAGAATCAATTAGCACATATAGAAAAGTGCCAAAAATAGAAAACTTACCCGTGACAACTGAGGGATTCGCATCTGCCTCCTCTCGCGTCAAAGTATACACCCTAGCCAGAGCTCTTCCTTGTTGTGCCTGCTTCCCTTTCTTAGGACAAGTAGTAGTAACATGTCCTTTCTCCCCGCATGTGTAACACGTTCTCCGAGGAATTTGACACTCCCCACCATGTGATCTAAGACAATTAGGACATATAGGTAGTGGCAGCGCCGGTGGCACCTTACCCTGATCGAATTTGGGATGCTTGTTGGGTTCTCCTCGTCTATGTCCTTGCTCCACTTGATCATTTGATTTTGGCCTCTGAAATGGCATCGGCCTCTTATCAACTTTCCCTAACTGCTGTACTGGTTTCTGCTGAAATTGACGTCTGATAGCCTGCACTTGTCTGATCCTCATCTCCGCTTGTTCAGCAATCTGGGACCTTTCTATAACTTGTGAGTATGTTGCTCCATGCAGTCCCGCCATACTCACATCTCTATAAAGTTCAGGCCTTAAGCCTTCCACAAATCTCTCCACTTTCAGTGCCTCCGTACTCACCATATGTTCACCAAACCTCGACAACTGCTCAAACTTATGAAGGTAATCTGTGACTGACATGCCACCCTGCCTCAACAGTATGAACTCGTTCATCTTCATGGCTTTCGCTGGTGCCGTAAAGTACTTATTTCTGAAAAGCTCCTTAAATCTTTCCCATGTCATAGTAGTGACATCCTCGATACTTTTAATCGTATCCCACCAGTGGCCTGCACTTCCTCGTAACATGAATGAAGCACACAACACTCTATCCCCATCTGGAATTCTACTGTATTGAAACATGTTTTCCATCGTGCGTAACCAATCCTCTGTATCTGTGGGGTCTGCTGCATCCTCAAATATTGGAGGGCTCAGCTTTCGAAACCTCTCACAAACATTTCCACACGTTCTACTTGACGTTTATCTTGATTTGCATTATCCTCTGGTTGTCCACCCATATCTCTTTGATGAATCAGTTGTTGTATCTGTTGGGACTGGCGCTCTACCAGTTCCATTAGTCGAGTAATCACCACATCACGATTATTCCCTTTAGGAGGTGCTGCTTGTTCAGTAGTGTTGGCGCTTGGATCATTTGGTTAACGTGACCCGTTAGGGTTACATGCATTTCTATCATAGCGGAAGCAATAAATCATAGAAACGATTACCGTTCACCAGGTTATGTAGAAGATTAAGGATTCTCACTGGCAGACTGTGCAGTCCCACGAGAATGGCCATAACTTCCTCGTCTGATGTCAAAATTGAATGATCTTTATGCTCAGACGATCCTCTCTTCAACGGCTTTCCGTCAATATATTCATCATAGAATTCTGAGCACTGTACTATTTTATATAAATTTCGTAAGGTGGCGGACAGCAGCAGCAAACTACCTTCTGATCTTCTGGCGTATGTCTCAAGTCCGATCTCGACGTCGTGTGGGCGACGATCTACGAGACTTCCTCAATCTGCTCTCAACCCTCATCACACGTGAATAATGAATCAGATTAGAGTTCCAGATTGGTTGAGGTGACTTATATACATGGGCTACAGCAGGGACCAGGAGGAGAAATTGGGTTGGGCCTCCATTGGGCTTAAGTATCCAAGCTTATCCCAAAGCTTATACTTAAGTCCAATAATAATAATATATTCCTCTAAAATATTATTACTGCACTGCCTTTCCAATCCCAAAATTACGTTTTGGGCTCCTTCTTCTTATGAGCCCGTTAGTCTCCCCATGTTTAAGATATACAATGTCCATTAATTAATTTAAGTTACTGACAACTCAATTAATTAATATCTCATCCAAGAGTAGTACCACTCAACCTCATTTTCATGCCGGAATAAATTCCACCTGCAGGGTTTACATGATAATCCTTATGAGCTCCTCAAGGAGACATCATCAACCTATGACGGACACAGATTCCTTCTACAATCAACAGCACACCATAGAGACAACATTACTTCCCAACTCACCGAGTTTGTTGATATTCCACGTGTTGTCGCACAACATATTATCTACAGTATAAAGTAAGTGGACTATTGCATCGTGCATATAAATAAATTATAAGACGCAATCATTTGATCGTATGATTCTCATTTCAAATTAATTGTTATAACATTGTTCATACAAAAAGCTAGACTTTTAGTATATAATCCAACAAGTAGTCCTATACCCTTCAGAACTTTCACCTGTAGCCCTTACCATTTTGTCTACTAACTACGCTTCCTACACTACATGGCCAATATAATTTATAAGACACATAACAACACAGAATGAAAATAACACTTACACGCAAGGCTGTGCTCCAAAGGAGTGAGCTCATGTACATAGACAGTCTGCAAGACCCAAACCGCACTCTGATACCACTCTGACACTACCCACCTTACACAACTTATAATACAAATACTATTTAACATAAACATCATCATTATAAAAAACTGCATATATTTTTTTTTTCACATAATATGTTTATAACCAACACCATCACGCCAGTTCAACATACGTAACTGGTTTCTGACACCACTTCAAACCAGACAAACTCGTGATAATACTTATTATATTACATAACAAAATATCAGCGGAAATAAAATAAACCCACGGCCTTGCCCAACAGGTCGTCATCTATGTACATCCGCTCAAAAGCCTGAAGGAGCTCCACAGCTTGCACCACACACCATATACTTAAACATCATCAGGCTCACCTACAATGCATAAACTAGTGAGACAAAAATCTCAGTAAGTAGAAATCATGCATGTTAGTGCATGAAAATGCATTTAGTTCTCTATTACCTATTTCCTAATCTTTCTAGTTGATCTCTTTTATTTTGAAAACTGTTCACGTGGCGGGATCCCCACGACACACTTATGATATGCACCCCAAATAAGCTCAATAGACACACTTAGTGTCGGATCGATTCCGATCCCTGAATATAATACCGAGAATGATTTTTCCGAACCCTGGCAGAGTGTTAGGGATGATTTTTCCGAACCCCTAATAAAGTATCGAGAATGATTTTTCCGAACCCTGACAGAGATGCATATATAGTGACCGCACACACCATTAATATCTTATTAATTTTGATGAAAACACTTTTCATGTTTATACATGGTATGCACCAAGAACAATTAAATGTGCATCATATACCATATACAATATCAATATCAACATTTAATAACAATAAAGTAACAACTTAATTTCAATTCACACAAATCCACTTCTGAAATAACAACTTCACCTCAATCACATAGATCCATTTATAGAATAATCACTTCACCTTGGATCACACCGATCTCTTTTTGGAATAATAACTTAATCTTGGATCCCACAGATCCTTATAACCAATATCTTCTCAAGCCATACAAATATATTTTCAAAAATTTTCAATCACACAGATCTATATAGGACAATGATGTTATTTCAAATCACATAGATCCACAACTTTTATCGTAAAATTCTCACAAATAATTTACAAATAATAGTGTTCAATATGAACCCTACTTTCTCCAAATCACATAAATCCACAGCTTGTATAACAAATTAATCTCAAATAATTCATATCGTAATTAAACTAATTATAAATAATCCATAACATAATTATCACATATTGATCACAAATAATTCACAAACAACATCTTTATGCATTGTAGTTGGACTTCTACTTACCTGAACTCCGACAATAGTAATACTATAGACCATGTGAAGAACTATCACTAATCTCCTATCTCCCGTCCCGGCACTGGCATGAACTACTTCCTTTCCCTCTTTCTCTATCTCTTTTTTTCTCTCTTCTTTTTTTTCGAGATGGTGAACTGTTGTTACTTACCCAAAAGGGTTTACAAATAAGGGCATATATATTGTGAGAAAATGTGGAGGTTACTCAACTTTCTTTCTTTTTTTTTATAATTACCAATACTATACGTGTACTCATATTGACCACGTAAAATGAAATAACTTGTCAAGCTGCCAGGTAAGTGAATTGTTACTGCTAACAGACTTATCCAAATTATTATATATTATTATTATTATTATGCATTCTTTATTTACGAGCAATACTTAATAACTAAGATATGATACATACATGTACATTTCTTTCTACCCACTATTATTCTTACGAGAACGCGTGTGATACTTAATAATTAAGAAATAATATATTTATTCACATAAAATAATTTACTCATATATCCAAATTAATGCATGTAAATATTTATGTACACATATATTCACATATTATCATCATTTATCACAAATGTTTCAAATAAAATATAACAATAAATGAAATGTAGAAACAATTATTATTTTCACAAATTGCCACATAATTATCACATAATTATAAAATGCACATAACACAAATTAAATTATATTGGCACATGAGTAGTGAGAAGCTCGGGTATCACATACTGGTCCAAAATAGATGATTAGAAAAGAATCTTGGTTTCGATTCTTACTGCTTAGAAAAATAAATGTGTTCTCACTAAAGAATACCCTCTGATGCCTATTTAAGTCTCTAGTGGAGAGGTGAGAGTTCATATAAATATGATGGTCTCATGCGACTCTTCAGATACTTGAGTAAGTTAGAAAGGCAAGAGGTCATGGTTGACTTGATGAATGAATTGAAAAACATGGAGTAGAAGTTGAAGGGGAAACCTAGATCAATTTATTCTTCATAATTTGCCTAGATGTTTTGAGCAAGTTCTACCTGAAATACGAGAGGTAGTACATGGTGGGAAACTTCTGACAAAACATGTGGCGAATGAAAGGCCAATTTTATCAAGATGTGAACAAAGTTAGTATCTTAGTCACAAGTTGTTGAAGCATGATTAGTGATGGCATCTACTGGCACGTTATGTGTAGATACCAGAGTCACTAAAAGCGTGCAACTAAGTGATGATGAGATTATTAAGTACATGGGTAAGCTACTGAAGTAGTGGTCGTTGCAGTGGGAGTTGTTTATTTATCTTATGATATGAATAAATGTTTGATTTTGAGAAATTATCTTTACGTACGTTTTTATAGAAAGAATTTAATTTCAGTTTCTATGCATTTACGGATGGATACTCTACTGCATTTAAATGACATGGTCATTATAATGTAGGATGGAGCTATAATCTGTTGTGGTACGTTGGTGGACAATTTGGACATTCTTATATCATGATTATCCCACAGATGCAACAAATAGAAATGATAATGGTCTTCTAATCTAATAAGAGAAAAGAATCTTTGGATATGAACCAAACATACCTTTGACATCTGAGACTAGGTCATGATTGCCTTTTTTAGGCAAAGGGGTGAAGAGCCAAAGACATGTTGGAATTGATTTATTCAGATATATGCGGTCCTAAGACTATCCAGGCGAGAGGTGGTTAGATATTTTTGATGCACCGCATGTCTTAGTACTATGATTAATTCAAAAGTGCATGGCTCATGCGGTGAAGGGTCATAAAAAATTATCAAGTACTTCTTAGGATAGTTTAGGAGCTATTTATCAGAGGTTGGGATTGAATCCCAAGTTGTCAATACCGGGCAACCCCCAGCCGACTGGTGTGGCGAAAATAAGGTATATGACTCTTATGGAAATGGTTAGATAGATGATGAGTTATTTGGAATTACTAAATTCATTTTATGGGTATGCCCTAGAGACAGCATTTCGTAAGGATGTTTGACTGTTTGTGGGATATCCTAAAAAAATAAAGGGTGTCTTATTTAATAGTCCAAAAGATCAAAGGGTGATTGTTAATACGAACACTAGATTTTTGGAAAATAACTATGTAATAAATCACAAACTCATGTACAAATTGTTCTAAAGGATGCAAGAGGAAAAACACAAAGTATAATATTAATTGTACAAGAGGATATACCACAAGTAAACTGCATCGCGTGTCACATCTGATACACAATTGCATGTAATGCCTTATCCTAGTGGGATGGTTGTTTTACAACTTGAAAGATTTATGTTTTGGGAGAGTCGTGAGACTTGGTCCCTAGTAAACATGAAATCGACCCCATGGTATGATGAAGCACTACAAGATAAAAATGCAATATCTTAGTGATAGGCGTATTTTGCACACTCCAATTTAATCATCAAGTATAAAGATGTCAATTGTAGCGACAAGTACCCAAGTTAAATTATCGATCCCACTGAGACAGTTAATTAATTATTTATTCTAGATCACTATTTAAGGAGAATTATGTAACCAATTTCCAAGAGTTTATGAATTAATTATCTAAATAACGAAATATTAAATAACTTAATTAATTAAAAGAAATAAAAATAAATCAAGTTCTAATCAAGAGATAAACACAGTTCTATGGTATCAGTTATAGACCAATTAATTTGGGTTTTTAGACTTCCAATTGTTCATTCATTCAGTCAATGAAAATACACCACTTAATCATGTTAACCCACCAGATATGATCCGATTTTAAGCTAACAACATATTCTGATTTATTCACTAAGGTGCACGAATATTCCCAAGCCTTATTCCTAGATACTAATTAAAGCAAACAACAATACTTCCGGATGGTAAGTTCGACTAACAAGATATTCTCTGGAATTACTACGAGGTTTTATCCACTTCCTACTTGAATGTCTAATTGCATTGTTCCACTAAACAATTCAAGTATCTGATTTACTAGTTCATGAAATTTAAGTGTTTATAACGGAACTACTTCAATCCCTAACAGATAGACAATACCAATCATGAAATGCTCACAAGCTAACATAATAAATCAAGCATTATAGCGGATGTCATGAAAATATTATGAAGACGTTACGAAGCAGATAAACAAGTTTGAATAAATTAAGTAAAATCAGAATATCAACTGTACAAAATCCCAATTTTGGTCTAGGTCTCCAAATCAATTCAATCTAACCATCAAACCCTATAACTGTATAAGAAATTAGCCCATGAGGTTACAATCAACACTCATGGTTATGCAATTCATATCACAAATCAAGACAAAAGAAAGGAAAAGATAAGAAAAACAAAACCCTAGCGTAAGCGTAGTTGGACATTCCTTCTCCATCTCTCCGATCATCCAATCTCCCTCAATTAGCACTTGAAACCCACTTGAAGACGGATGAATGGTAAGAATTGATGTAAAACTGATGTGTGGTGTTCTTTGGGTGTGGATTGTCGACAATAATGAGTTGGTTCCCCTTTGTGTATATTGTGATCCCTCTTTTAATGTCTTGGGCTGTCTTCAGGGCATTTTCGTGTCGAAATTACGCTAAAACATGTTCTGGAAGTTGAAAATACGTTACTGGATCGAACATGCCCCAATTGGGCTGAAACAGACCCCGCTTGGCACCCAACTCTTGTCAAGCTGTGCCTGGATGTTTCCAAGCTACATAGGGTGAAACGAGGATGTTGTGTAGGCTATGTGGGACCCAACTCAGCTAAAAACTTGCAAGAGCTAGGTACAGCTCGAGTCGAGCTGTCTGTCGAGCTGCAGAGACTACACTGCGTGATCTCACCATTTTGAGCATAGTTTCCTCATACGGACTTCGATTTGATTGATCTTTACTCCAAAACGATTCTCTCTTTCATGACTTTCCAATTATATACAACATAAACAATTTCAACTTTTAAAAGAATACAAAAAATTTATGCAATGTGGACGTGTGTTTTCAACATTCCTTCATACTTTCACTCTTCATTCCAACTTTGAACTTTTGATCATGTTTTACCCTTCAAAACTCAACAAAACACCTTAATAGTATCTTAATTATCTAAGATATGAAAACCACGCCATTATACACAAAATTATGGCCACATTCTATCAAAAACAGTGTAAAGTGAGACCTATAATGCGTGAAATTTCACTCTCAACAAACCCCCAAAATTACCTGTTGCTCGTCCCAAGGCAACGACCTAGAAAATCACTAGAGTAATTGAGAGGAAATTTCAAAGCTTTACACATTCAAGACAATATAAAAATTCAAAAATCATACTTTAAATGCTAAGACAACCATCCATCTAAGAACATACAATTCAAATCAACTACTTCACCTTTTCGGAATGCTCATCCACTCATTCTAATGGTATTATTTACGCTCATCACTCAAATGTGAGATATAAACTTTAGGTAAGGTGTTTACACTCATAATTAATTCAAACACATGCGTAACCATAAGCTTATCAATCATCTCAACTCTTGACTAAAAGGAATAAATTCGACAATAGGATCATAAAGGTCTTGCATTAGGATGTAACGTTAGCTCTTTGGAAAAGGTAGGAAATATATAGATCAAGTGACACATTCACTAGTAGAGAATCAAAGAAGACTTACAACTTTTCAACAAACAGGTTCACTTTCTTCTTTCTCCTTCAATACTCTTAATTCTTCTTGCAATTTGAATTCCTCCTTCATTTTCAAGCTCAACTTCCTTACTTGAATCTCTTTTTTTTTTTTCAAATAAGGGTACCAATTTAAGGCACTACCCTTTTCATGGGATACCAGTCTCAGGCACTACCCCTTCATGCAAATTTTAACCACTCCTTTCAACAATTTTCATCACTTCCAAATTACTTCTCCTTATATTCTTCTTCACAAGACACCAACTTGATTCCTTTAACTCTGTACTAGGTAGGAATTTTTAAGGCTAGCAAAGGGATCAATTGGCTAATCACGTAGGCTTCCAACAAATAAGGCTTTCAGGCTCAAAAGGGTTGACTATGGATAATTTCAATAGGTAGGATAATAATTTGGCTAGTGACTAATAAACAACAAAAATGGCCTAAGATCATCTCCTATTGTCTAATCAAACATGTAGCTTCAAGCTAGATATAAAGCCAAGTTCTAGAATACGTGTGTATGCACGACAGTTACAAGAATAAACTGAATCATGCAACTTGTCATGATTTTAAAAGGCTCAAATCTCACATGGCTGTAGGAATGAACGAGCAATCCTAATAAAGATACATAGCTAATCTTTCATGCATATGATTAAACTTCAAGCATCTCAATATCAAAGCACAATCTCAAACTGCTTCTCAAGCACAATCACACATATAATCAAGTTCTAAGAAAAATCAGAAAATCATCCTAGAGAACTATAAATCGACTACACTAACACTAAGACCAACAACGACAAAAAAAAAAACAAAACACCAAACCTGGAAAATTGCAAAAAAAATCAAACTCTCAACATCATCGAATAAATCAAAAATATTAAAAATCCACAAAAAATCAACCCTCCAAGCAACAACACAATGCAAAAATTCTATTTCAATGCTGCAAGACAAGGTACTTAACCTCCCCCCAAACTTAGAACAAACAAAATGACACACTAAGTTTGCAAAGAAGTATATACCGCAGTCAAGCAACACTTAATAAAATTCCTAACCACACAAACACATAAAAGCAATTATAACGGGAAGGTAAGACCCCAACAAGCGCTCATGTTTAACGTCGGAGAGTCATGACAGGATACCTCTTTTTGACTACTGGATCGGAGAAAAGTCCTCTCGCATTCTTATCTTCAAGTACTTCTTTCCTCTCTTATTCTCAACTCCAACCACCTCACCTTTCTTTGTCACTGAAATAGAATCCTTTGACTTTCTTCTCTCCCATGATTGTCGCGATTCCTCCTTGGCAATCTTACTCTCAATTGTAGAGTCAACCTGCATAGCAAAACAAGGATTAAACAAGTTAGAATTTTCAACACCAATATAAGAATGAAAATCTAGAGGTAAGTTCGGAGGCTTCAGATATGGATCATCAATTTTTCCTGTAACCAAGAGATTATTAAACATCACATTAGACTTAGTAGTAGGAAAAGTAAGAGATATGTTTGTTCATGCGATCTTCTCTACCACTTCAATTTTTTGGCTCTCATGCTTCTCTTCCTTAGCAGCAAACTTCATCTCCTCTTCAACAATGGTCTTTTTATTCAGATTTACCATGTCAGCAGTGGTCTTCCTTCTCTGTTCATCCCTGGCATCACTCAATGCAAGTAAATTCTCAAGATAATAAATACATGCATCGTAAGATAAACCCTCAAACTTTGCATCGGACAAGGCGAAGTTCTCCTCAAACTCTGTGTAGATTACTTCCACAGACTTGCATTGCTGCTGATCTGTAGGCCATTGCATCTCCTTATTCAAAGAAAAAATGATCTCCTTATCATTGACCCTTACCCTCAACTCTTCTTTGAACACATCTATGAGAGCTCTTCCAGTTGCAAGGAATGGACACCCTAAGATCAGAAGTGTGCCATCATTGTCATCCTCCATATCTAGAACAAGAAAGTCCATTGGAAAAGTCAAGTTCGACACCTTCACCAGCACATCTTCAATTACACCCTCAGGATATGTTAACGACCTATCTGCTAACTGTAAGGCCACAGATGTAGGTTTCAACACCTCGAAACCAAGCTTCTTGAACACTGATAAAGACATCAAATTTATACTGCCTTCTAAATCACACCATGCTCTACTAGATGATCTTTTTCCAATTTCACAAGGAATGATAAATCTCCCTTGATCCTTTAATTTTTCTGGAACCTTCTTCTGAATAATTGAGCTACAGTTCTCCATCAAATTCACTGTCTCCGAACCGTTAAACTTCCTCTTTTTGGAGATGAGTTCCTTGATGAACCTTGTGTAATATTACATCTCTTCCAATGCATCTGAGAAAGGAATAGTGATTTGGACATCCCTCATAACATCAGCAAGCTTTCAGAACTTCTCATCAAGGCTCTTCGATAAGAATCTTTGAGGGAAATGAATTGGTACCTTTGTTATCGGAAGTCCCAAATTGTCTTTCTCGAATACCACTTTCGTTTTTCATAGTTTCTTAGCTTTTTGCCACTTTTTATTAGCGATTTCCAGATCAGATGGACTCTGTATAGAATTCAGACATGCTAAAAAACCTGAAGGGCTGCTCGGCTCAAGTGAACCACCGAGTAGAGGGCAAACTGAGCCGAGCTGGGGTTGGACCGAACCAGAAGCCACTTCTGAACTGGCTTGCACCCTGCTCGGTTGCAGCTCAGCTAGTTCAGGACCCAGCTCAGCTCGAGCTGGCTGCCGAGCCGTGGCCGAGCAGTCATGTTCCATCTTGCATCAGTTATGTTACGTCCTGCATCAGTTCTGGATCTTTGTGCTGCTTTCCTGACCTTAAAGTGATCGTGTTGCACTCCTTCGGCTTAATTTCCGTGTCAGATGGAAACTTTCCTTCTGAATCTGCTGCTGCTGCTGATTGACCATAGTTGAGATTTGACCCATAGAATATATGAGACTTTTGCAACTGCTTATTGACTTCTTCATTTTGTTTTGTCAAATTCGAATCCATGAGTACAATGCAATTATTGATCTTGTCAATATCTCCATCAGTCTTCTTCATATACCTGGCCAACACTTCATCAATACTAGCTCTTCCTTCTTCAATCTTGGCCCTATGATCAAAGTTAGGAGCGTATGGAACTGCATTATTTGGATTTGAATATGCAAAGTTCTCATGCCTCGCTTGATTCTGCCAATTCTCCCCTTAGTAGTTCCTAGAATTAAAATTCTCTTGAGGGTTTCAACACATATCCCAATTTACATCCTCAACCTCGTGAAGGTTCATGACTACATCATCACTGACGGTCCCTTGGTTGCCTCCTCCATTCCTATCCGAAATCAGAGTAATCAGCTTCTTGTTCATCTGTTTCAACTGAGTGATAACCCTATCATTCCTATCAGCTTCAGCAAACTCTCTTCAACCTGTGCAACCCTTCCAAGTACATAAGTTCCACGAATCCTTTCAGATGGCCAATCCCTAGAGTTCATAGAAATATCATCAAACAACTTTTCTACGACTCTTGACGTCTTGCCAAAAATTATTGCCAAAAATTGTTCCTCCAGCTGATGCATCAACTAACACCCTTGATTCATTGTCGAGGCCATTATAGAAGACACTGATGAGTTGAGACTTCTTAAGTCCATGCTGTGGGCATCTCCTCAACGCATCTGTAAACTTTTCCCAAGCCTCTCCAAACGATTCATCTCTCTGCTGCTTGAACTGATTGATTTCCTGTTTCAATGTAAGAATCTTACCCGGTGGCATAAATCAATCAATAAATAGCTGCTGCAGCTCTGCCCAGTTAGAACAACTATCTCCTATCAATTTTACATACCACTCCCTTGCCTTATCAACCAAAGAAAATTGAAAAAGTCTCATCTTCCATCTATCATTTGTAGTATCGGAGACTTTCACCGTATCCATATAGCTGTTTAAACATTTAAGATGTTTGTAGGGCTCATCAAAAATGCCTCCGGCGAAGGGGTTCCTCTCCACCATATTAATCAGGGCTTGCCTTATGTCGTTTGACTCATTGGCTTGAACGGCTCCAACTACGTCTGATCCTCTTATGTTGGTAGAATTGAACGTCTCTTGGATGATGATGTCATCCTCATGAGTTCTATCTCCCATATCTGTTGTTTCTTATTCTGATTTTACCTCTTTTGGGATAACCTGATTTTTTATCTGCTCTTCCTTCTCCTCTACGATTGCTTTAGGATCCGGTGTCTCCGTATTGTTCTTCGGAGATGGTACCTTAACATCTTTAGAAGGTGCGTTGAGAGTCTTTCCCGTTCATCTCCTTTTTCTTGTAGAAGCTTCCATTTCCAGATCAAATTTAAGATCTTGCAATCCCTTCTTTGATCTATTGTGCATGCAAATCAATAAAAATTCAAGTTAAAGGAAAAATAATTCTCAACACAATTAAATATCCTAATTAAATTAACAATAGAAGAAAAATAAATAATTAAATTATTCCCGGAAACGATGCCAAAAACTTGATGGGCGTATTTTGCGAACTCTAATTTAATCCTCTAGTATAAGGATGTCAATTATAGCGACAAGTACCCAAGTTAAATTTTCGATCCCACTGAGACAGTTAATTATTTATTTATTCTAGATTACTATTTAAGGAGAATTACATAACCAATTTCCAAGATTTTTTGAATTAATTATCTAAATAACGAAATATTTTAAATAACTAAATTAATTAAAAGCAATAAAAATAAATCAAGTTTTATTCAAGAGATAAACAACAGTTCTAAGGTATTAGATATAGACCAATTAATTTGTGTTTCTAGACTTCCAATTGTTCATTCATGCAGCGTCAATGAAAATACACCACTTAATCCTGTTAACCCACCAGATATGATCTGATTTTAAGCTAACAATATATTATGAATTATTCCTTAAGGTGCACGAATATTACCAAGCCTTATTCTTAGATACTAATCAAAGCAAACAACAATACCTCCGGATGGTAAGTTCGACTAACAAGATATTTTCTGGAATTACTACAAGGTTTTATCCACTTCCTACTTGAATGTCTAATTGCATTGTTCCACTAAACAATTCAAGTATCTTATTTACTAGTTCATGGAATTTAAGTGTTTATAGCGGAACTACTTCAATCCCTAACAGATATACAATACCAATCATGAACGCACACAAACTAACATAATAAATCAAGCATTATAGCGGATGTCATGAAAATATTATGTAGACGTTACGAAGCAGATAAGCAAGTCTGAAAAAATTAAGTAAAATCAGAATATCAACTGCACAAAATTTTAATTTTGGTCTAGGTCTCCAAATCAATTCAATCTAACCATCAAACCCTAGAACTGTATAATAAATTAGCCCATGAGGTTACAATCAACACTCATGGAAATGCAATTCATATGACAAATCAAGACAAAAGAAAGAGAAGGATAAGAAACACAAAACCCTAGCGTAAGCATAATTGGGTGTTCCTTCTCCGTCTCTCTGATTATCCGATCTCCCTCAATTAGCACTTGAAACCCACTTGAAGATGGATGAATGGTAAGAACTGATGTAAAACTGATGTGTGGTGTTCTTTGGGTGTGGATTGTCGATAATAATGAGTGGGTTTCCCTTTGTGTATGTTGTGATCGCTCTTTTAATGTCTTGGGCTGTCTTCAGGGCTTTTTTGCATCAAAATTACGCTAAAAAATATTCTGGAAGTCAAAAATACGTTATTGGATCGAACAGGCCGCATTAGGGCCGAAACAGAACTTGCTCTGCACCCAGCTCGAACCGAGCTGTGCCTGGATGTTGCCAAGCTGCATATGTTTGAAACGATGACGTCGTGTAGGCTCCGTGGGACTCCAACTCAGCTAAAACTCGCATGAACTAGGTACAGCTCGAGTCGATCTGTCTGCCAAGCTGTAGAGACTACACTGTACAAACTCACTATTTCGAGCATAACTTTCTCATACGGACTTCGATTTGAGTGATTTTTTCTCCAAAATGATCCTCTCTTCTGTGGCATTACAACCATATATTACATGATCAATTTCAACTTCTAAAGAATAAGAAAAATTAAGCAATGTGGATGTGTGTTTTTCAGCATTCCTTCATACTTTCACTCTTCATTCCAACTTTGAACCTTTGATCATGTTTTACCCATCAAAACTCAATAAAACACCTTAGTATCATCTTAATTATGTAAGATATGAAAACCACGCTATTATACATAAAATCATGGCCACATTCTATCAAAAATTATGTAAAGTGAGACCTATAATGCGTGAAATTCTACTCTCAACAATTAGCAACATGAAATGATATCTGAAATAGAATCTATCGATTTTAAATTAAGGTCTGGGTGCTTGTAGAACTGCGAAATGGTGTGAAAGCCATTGGAAGTGGCTCTATAAAATAAAAAAAGATTAGACGGTAAGGTGATACTTTTAAACAAGGCTTATTATGTAAAGGTACACTGAGAAAGAAGGGTGAGTTCGAGAATGAGGAGACCATTTTTGCTGGTAGCCAAGTTTATATCAATCCGGATTCTTTTATTTTATTTTATTGCTGCTCATATTGAATTATGAGGTATAGAAATAGATGTCAAGACAACTTTCGTGATGGAAAGTCTTGAGGAAACATCTATGTGAAGTAACCAGAGTGATTCATTGCAAGGGGCTAAGAGCATTTTGAGTGTAAGCTTAAAAGTGTCCATCGATGGTCCAAAGCAAGATTTAAACTTAAAGAACATCTCTTTTGATGAGAAAATCTAGTAACATAGATTAATCAATGCTTGGATGAGTCTTGTGTATTGGAAAAGAGTGACACAAGTGTGGTGGTATTTCTTGTACTATACGTAGATAGTATCTTAGTCATTGGAGACAATGAAAGAGTATTATCGGGCGTATGGGTATGATTGATAAAGCGGTATGAAATGAAGGACTTAAGAGAAGCAAAATATATCCTTGCGATCATGGTGATCACAAGATAGGATATTATGCTTATCTCTAGCTTCATGAAATGATACAATCCTTACTCGTTTTAGCATGTGACTTTATTTAAGGAAATGTGTCTAAAGACTCAAAAGAAGATAAAGGAAATGAAAGTGGTTCTTTATGCTTCGATAATAAGGAAGCTTAATCTAAGGAAGCTATACACGAGATTGTAAATCTATTTCGCTGAATGCATGGATAGTGGGTATCAAGATAACTCGAAATAAGAATGTTGAACTATGATAAAACATATATTTATGTGCGTGAAAGAGACTAGAAATTATATGTGGACTTACCAGATTGATTCACTGCTTCTTATAAGTTACATAGATTCGCATTTTCAAATCAGATAGGATGACAGTAAATCCACATCAAGGTTATGTGTTTATTTTGGAAGTAGAGTCATAATTTGGAGGAGTGTCATATAGAAATATATTTCGGACTCCACCATAGAAAGATGATAAATTGGAGCCTCTGAGGCAGCCAAAGTATCTATATGACTCTAAAAACTTCGTAATGGACTTAGATGTGATTCTAAGTTTGCCGAGATTATCACAATTTATTGTGATAATAATGGTGCAATTGCAAATTTTGAAGGAACCACGAGTCCATAAGCAATTAAACACATTAAGTGCAAGTACCACATGTTACGAGAAATCGTATGATAAGGAGAAGGTTGTTGTCGCCTAGATTGCATCGGATGATAACCTAGTAAATCATTTTACAAGGACTTTAAGGCAAAAGCTTTTGATGGTCATGAAGTGGGAGTGAGAATTAGATGTATAGCAGTGGTCTTGACAACATAGTCTTTTAGTATAAGTGGGAGATTGTTGGATTGTATACTAAAAGTCTAGCTTTTTGTATGAACAATGTTTAACAATGAATTTGAAATGAGAATCATATAATCAAATGTTTTGCGTATTATAATTGCAAAAGTCCACTTACTTTATACTGTAGATAATATGTTGTGCGATAACACACGGAAGATCATATTATCGATTTCCTTATAAAGTATAAGCAGATGCTCACAACCAAGATAGACGGGAACTCTCTATCAGGATGGTTGTAGTGTGATTTGATATTAGTTTGTCTTGAATATAGAATTACATTAGTGCACTTTGTGTATTTAGCAGGACCGCTTGATATCGTTCAACTTATACTGACTATATAGGAGAACTTGATCTCAGTTATTATGGATGTTTGTGCTCTTAATCCCTATACAATAACCTCGACATGTAAGCCAGAATGTATCTCTTTGATTCATCAATGGGTGAGATTTAAATATTAAATCAATAATCTCAGTAAGTTGTAAAATAGTGCTGTTTCTATGGTGTGCTGTTGATTGTAGAAGAAATTTGTGTCCTATTAAATAGGTTGATGATGTCCCCTTTAGGAGCTTATAAGGATTATCATATAAACCCTGTAGGTGGATTTATTCCTGCTTGATAACAAGGTTGAGTGGTACTACTCTCGGATGAGATATTAATTAATGGAGTTTTCAGTAACTTAAATAATTAATTGGCATTGTATATCTTAAACATGGGGAGACTAACAGGCTCATAATAAGGAGCCCATAACGTAATTATGAGATTGGAGCGGCAATGCAGTAATAATATTTTAGAGGACTATATTATTATTATTGGATTTAAGTATAAGTTTTGGGTTAAAGATAATAAATACATGCATCGTAAGATAAACCCTCAAACTTTGCATCGGACAAGGCGAAGTTCTCCTCAAATTCTGTGTAGATTACTTCCACAGACTTGCATTGCTGCTGATCTGTAGGCCATTGCATCTCCTTATTCAAAGAAAAAATGATCTCCTTATCATTGACCCTTACCCTCAACTCTTCTTTGAACACATCTATGAGAGCTCTTCCAGTTGCAAGGAATGGACACCCTAAGATCAGAAGTGTGCCATCATTGTCATCCTCCATATCTAGAACAAGAAAGTCCATAGGAAAAGTCAAGTTCGACACCTTCACCAGCACATCTTCAATTACACCCTCGGGATATGTTAACGACCTATCTGCTAACTGTAAGGCCACAGATGTAGGTTTCAACACCCCGAAACCAAGCTTCTTGAACACTGATAAAGACATCAAATTTATACTGCCTCCTAAATCACACCATGCTCTACTAGATGATCTTTTTCCAATTTCACAAGTAATGATAAATCTCCCTTGATCCTTTAATTTTTCTGGAACCTTCTTCTGAATAATTGAGCTACAGTTCTCCATCAAATTCACTGTCTCCGAACCGTTAAACTTCCTCTTTTTGGAGATGAGTTCCTTGATGAACCTTGTGTAATATTACATCTCTTCCAATGCATCTGAGAAAGGAATAGTGATTTGGACATCCCTCATAACATCAGCAAGCTTTCAGAACTTCTCATCAAGGCTCTTCGATAAGAATCTTTGAGGGAAATGAATTGGTACCTTTGTTATCGGAAGTCCCAAATTGTCTTTCTCGAATACCACTTTCGTTTTTCATAGTTTCTTAGCTTTTTGCCACTTTTTATTAGCGATTTCCAGATCAGATGGACTCTGTATAGAATTCAGACATGCTAAAAAACCTGAAGGGCTGCTCGGCTCAAGTGAACCACCGAGTAGAGGGCAAACTGAGCCGAGCTGGGGTTGGACCGAACCGGAAGCCACTTCTGAACTGGCTTGCACCCTGCTCGGTTGCAGCTCAGCTAGTTCAGGACCCAGCTCAGCTCGAGCTGGCTGCCGAGCCGTGGCCGAGCAGTCATGTTCCATCTTGCATCAGTTATGTTACGTCCTGCATCAGTTCTGGATCTTTGTGCTGCTTTCCTGACCTTAAAGTGATCGTGTTGCACTCCTTCGGCTTAATTTCCGTGTCAGATGGAAACTTTCCTTCTGAATCTGCTGCTGCTGCTGATTGACCATAGTTGAGATTTGACCCATAGAATATATGAGACTTTTGCAACTGCTTATTGACTTCTTCATTTTGTTTTGTCAAATTCGAATCCATGAGTACAATGCAATTATTGATCTTGTCAATATCTCCATCAGTCTTCTTCATATACCTGGCCAACACTTCATCAATACTAGCTCTTCCTTCTTCAATCTTGGCCCTATGATCAAAGTTAGGAGCGTATGGAACTGCATTATTTGGATTTGAATATGCAAAGTTCTCATGCCTCGCTTGATTCTGCCAATTCTCCCCTTAGTAGTTCCTAGAATTAAAATTCTCTTGAGGGTTTCAACACATATCCCAATTTACATCCTCAACCTCGTGAAGGTTCATGACTACATCATCACTGACGGTCCCTTGGTTGCCTCCTCCATTCCTATCCGAAATCAGAGTAATCAGCTTCTTGTTCATCTGTTTCAACTGAGTGATAACCCTATCATTCCTATCAGCTTCAGCAAACTCTCTTCAACCTGTGCAACCCTTCCAAG
This sequence comes from Pogostemon cablin, assembly GCA_023678885.1. Classification (NCBI taxonomy): domain Eukaryota; kingdom Viridiplantae; phylum Streptophyta; class Magnoliopsida; order Lamiales; family Lamiaceae; genus Pogostemon; species Pogostemon cablin. The sequence continues at coordinate 15,991,167 of CM042962.1, read as the reverse complement.
TACATAAGTTCCACGAATCCTTTCAGATGGCCAATCCCTAGAGTTCATAGAAATATCATCAAACAGCTTTTCTACGACTCTTGACGTCTTGCCAAAAATTATTGCCAAAAATTGTTCCTCCAGCTGATGCATCAACTAACACCCTTGATTCATTGTCGAGGCCATTATAGAAGACACTGATGAGTTGAGACTTCTTAAGTCCATGCTGTGAGCATCTCCTCAACGCATCTGTAAACTTTTCCCAAGCCTCTCCAAACGATTCATCTCTCTGCTGCTTGAACTGATTGATTTCATGTTTCAATGTAAGAATCTTACCCGGTGGCATAAATCAATCAATAAATAGCTGCTGCAGCTCTGCCCAGTTAGAACAACTATCTCCTATCAATTTTACATACCACTCCCTTGCCTTATCAACCAAAGAAAATTGAAAAAGTCTCATCTTCCATCTATCATTTGTAGTATCGGAGACTTTCACCGTATCCATATAGCTGTTTAAACATTTAAGATGTTTGTAGGGCTCATCAAAAATGCCTCCGGCGAAGGGGTTCCTCTCCACCATATTAATCAGGGCTTGCCTTATGTCGTTTGACTCATTGGCTTGAACGGCTCCAACTACGTCTGATCCTCTTACGTTGGTAGAATTGAACGTCTCTTGGATGATGATGTCATCCTCATGAGTTCTATCTCCCATATCTGTTGTTTCTTATTCTGATTTTACCTCTTTTGGGATAACCTGATTTTTTATCTGCTCTTCCTTCTCCTCTACGATTGCTTTAGGATCCGGTGTCTCCGTATTGTTCTTCGGAGATGGTACCTTAACATCTTTAGGAGGTGCGTTGAGAGTCTTTCCCGTTCATCTCCTTTTTCTTGTAGAAGCTTCCATTTCCAGATCAAATTTAAGATCTTGCAATCCCTTCTTTGATCTATTGTGCATGCAAATCAATAAAAATTCAAGTTAAAGGAAAAATAATTCTCAACACAATTAAATATCCTAATTAAATTAACAATAGAAGAAAAATAAATAATTAAATTATTCCCGGAAACGATGCCAAAAACTTGATGGGCGTATTTTGCGAACTCTAATTTAATCCTCTAGTATAAGGATGTCAATTATAGCGACAAGTACCCAAGTTAAATTTTCGATCCCACTGAGACAGTTAATTATTTATTTATTCTAGATTACTATTTAAGGAGAATTACATAACCAATTTCCAAGATTTTTTGAATTAATTATCTAAATAACGAAATATTTTAAATAACTAAATTAATTAAAAGCAATAAAAATAAATCAAGTTTTATTCAAGAGATAAACAACAGTTCTAAGGTATTAGATATAGACCAATTAATTTGTGTTTCTAGACTTCCAATTGTTCATTCATGCAGCGTCAATGAAAATACACCACTTAATCCTGTTAACCCACCAGATATGATCTGATTTTAAGCTAACAATATATTATGAATTATTCCTTAAGGTGCACGAATATTACCAAGCCTTATTCTTAGATACTAATCAAAGCAAACAACAATACCTCCGGATGGTAAGTTCGACTAACAAGATATTTTCTGGAATTACTGCAAGGTTTTATCCACTTCCTACTTGAATGTCTAATTGCATTGTTCCACTAAACAATTCAAGTATCTTATTTACTAGTTCATGGAATTTAAGTGTTTATAGCGGAACTACTTCAATCCCTAACAGATATACAATACCAATCATGAACGCACACAAACTAACATAATAAATCAAGCATTATAGCGGATGTCATGAAAATATTATGTAGACGTTACGAAGCAGATAAGCAAGTCTGAATAAATTAAGTAAAATCAGAATATCAACTGCACAAAATTTTAATTTTGGTCTAGGTCTCCAAATCAATTCAATCTAACCATCAAACCCTAGAACTGTATAATAAATTAGACCATGAGGTTACAATCAACACTCATGGAAATGCAATTCATATGACAAATCAAGACAAAAGAAAGAGAAGGATAAGAAACACAAAACCCTAGCGTAAGCATAATTGGGTGTTCCTTCTCCGTCTCTCCGATTATCCGATCTCCCTCAATTAGCACTTGAAACCCACTTGAAGATGGATGAATGGTAAGAACTGATGTAAAACTGATGTGTGGTGTTCTTTGGGTGTGGATTGTCGATAATAATGAGTGGGTTTCCCTTTGTGTATGTTGTGATCGCTCTTTTAATGTCTTGGGCTGTCTTCAGGGCTTTTTTGCATCAAAATTACGCTAAAAAATGTTCTGGAAGTCAAAAATACGTTATTGGATCGAACAGGCCGCATTAGGGCCGAAACAGAACCTGCTCTGCACCCAGCTCGAGCCGAGCTGTGCCTGGATGTTGCCAAGCTGCATATGTTTGAAACGATGACGTCGTGTAGGCTCCGTGGGACTCCAACTCAGCTAAAACTCGCATGAACTAGGTACAGCTCGAGTCGATCTGTCTGCCAAGCTGTAGAGACTGCACTGTACGAACTCACTATTTCGAGCATAACTTTCTCATACGGACTTCGATTTGAGTGATTTTTTCTCCAAAATGATCCTCTCTTCTGTGGCATTACAACCATATATTACATGATCAATTTCAACTTCTAAAGAATAAGAAAAATTAAGCAATGTGGATGTGTGTTTTTCAGCATTCCTTCATACTTTCACTCTTCATTCCAACTTTGAACCTTTGATCATGTTTTACCCATCAAAACTCAATAAAACACCTTAGTATCATCTTAATTATGTAAGATATGAAAACCACGCTATTATACATAAAATCATGGCCACATTCTATCAAAAATTATGTAAAGTGAGACCTATAATGCGTGAAATTCTACTCTCAACAATTAGCAACATGAAATGATATCTGAAATAGAATCTATCGATTTTAAATTAAGGTCTGGGTGCTTGTAGAACTGCGAAATGGTGTGAAAGCCATTGGAAGTGGCTCTATAAAATAAAAAAAGATTAGACGGTAAGGTGATACTTTTAAACAAGGCTTATTATGTAAAGGTACACTGAGAAAGAAGGGTGAGTTCGAGAATGAGGAGACCATTTTTGCTGGTAGCCAAGTTTATATCAATCCGGATTCTTTTATTTTATTTTATTGCTGCTCATATTGAATTATGAGGTATAGAAATAGATGTCAAGACAACTTTCGTGATGGAAAGTCTTGAGGAAACATCTACGTGAAGTAACCAGAGTGATTCATTGCAAGGGGCTAAGAGCATTTTGAGTGTAAGCTTAAAAGTGTCCATCGATGGTCCAAAGCAAGATTTAAACTTAAAGAACATCTCTTTTGATGAGAAAATCTAGTAACATGGATTAATCAATGCTTGGATGAGTCTTGTGTATTGGAAAAGAGTGACACAAGTGTGGTGGTATTTCTTGTACTATACGTAGATAGTATCTTAGTCATTGGAGACAATGAAAGAGTATTGTCGGGCGTATGGGTATGATTGATAAAGCGGTATGAAATGAAGGACTTAAGAGAAGCAAAATATATCCTTGCGATCATGGTGATCACAACATAGGATATTATGCTTATCTCTAGCTTCATGAAATGATACAATCCTTACTCGTTTTAGCATGTGACTTTATTTAAGGAAATGTGTCTAAAGACTCAAAAGAAGATAAAGGAAATGAAAGTGGTTCTTTATGCTTCGGTAATAAGGAAGCTTAATCTAAGGAAGCTATACACGAGATTGTAAATCTATTTCGCTGAATGCATGGACAGCGGGTATCAAGATAACTCGAAATAAGAATGTTGAACTATGATAAAACATATATTTATGTGCGTGAAAGAGACTAGAAATTATATGTGGACTTACCAGATTGATTCACTGCTTCTTATAAGTTACATAGATTCGCATTTTTCAAATCAGATAGGATGACAGTAAATCCACATCAAGGTTATGTGTTTATTTTGGAAGTAGAGTCATAATTTGGAGGAGTGTCATATAGAAATATATTTCGGACTCCACCATAGAAAGATGATAAATTGGAGCCTCTGAGGCAGCCAAAATATCTATATGACTCTAAAAACTTCGTAATGGACTTAGATGTGATTCTAAGTTTGCCGAGATTATCACAATTTATTGTGATAATAATGGTGCAATTGCAAATTTTGAAGGAACCACGAGTCCATAAGCAATTAAACACATTAAGTGCAAGTACCACATGTTACGAGAAATCGTATGATAAGGAGAAGGTTGTTGTCGCCTAGATTGCATCGGATGATAACCTAGTAAATCATTTTACAAGGACTTTAAGGCAAAAGCTTTTGATGGTCATGAAGTGGGAGTGAGAATTAGATGTATAGCAGTGGTCTTGACAGCATAGTCTTTTAGTATAAGTGGGAGATTGTTGGATTGTATACTAAAAGTCTAGCTTTTTGTATGAACAATGTTTAACAATGAATTTGAAATGAGAATCATATAATCAAATGTTTTGCGTATTATAATTGCAAAAGTCCACTTACTTTATACTGTAGATAATATGTTGTGCGATAACACACGGAAGATCATATTATCGGTTTCCTTATAAAGTATAAGCAGATGCTCACAACCAAGATAGACGGGAACTCTCTATCAGGATGGTTGTAGTGTGATTTGGTATTAGTTTGTCTTGAATATAGAATTACATTAGTGCACTTTGTGTATTTAGCAGGACCGCTTGAGATCGTTCAACTTATACTGACTATATAGAAGAACTTGATCTCAGTTATTATGGATGTTTGTGCTCTTAATCCCTATACAATAACCTCGACATGTAAGCCAGAATGTATCTCTTTGATTCATCAATGGGTGAGATTTAAATATTAAATCAATAATCTCAGTAAGTTGTAAAATAGTGCTGTTTCTATGGTGTGCTGTTGATTGTAGAAGAAATTTGTGTCCTATTAAATAGGTTGATGATGTCCCCTTTAGGAGCTTATAAGGATTATCATATAAACCCTGTAGGTGGATTTATTCCTGCTTGATAACAAGGTTGAGTGGTACTACTCTCGGATGAGATATTAATTAATGGAGTTTTCAGTAACTTAAATAATTAATTGGCATTGTATATCTTAAACATGGGGAGACTAACAGGCTCATAATAAGGAGCCCATAACGTAATTATGAGATTGGAGCGGCAATGCAGTAATAATATTTTAGAGGACTATATTATTATTATTGGATTTAAGTATAAGTTTTGGGTTAAAGATACTTAAGCCCAATGGAGACCCGACTCCAATTTCTCCTTCTGGTCCTTATTGTAGCCCATATATAAGTCATCTCAGCTGTCCAAAAATTCTTATGATATGTCTAACCATTAGTAGGGTAGAGAGAATAGCAGATTAAGAAGATATTGAGGATCGTCACCCACATGACGTCAAGATTGGATTTGAGAATAAAGCAGAAGATCAAGAGGTCATTTGCTGCTGTTGCTTGTCAAATTTCATGATTTTTCTAAAATTGTGTGCAACTCCAAACTATTCATGTGATATACCATTGGAAATATACAGAAGAGAGGATCGTTTTGGCGTATAGATCACTCAAATCGGAGATCGGATGAGAGAGTTATTCCTAAAATGGTGAGGTTGCACATGCTGCCGGTGAGAATTCTTCTTCTTCAACATACCCTGGTGAAAAGTAATATGATTTTATATTCTTGCTTCCGCTAATATATAATTGTATGGAACCCTAACTGTTCACGTTAACTAAATGATCGAACGCCAACAATCCACAATCCATTCCACCATCATCTTTCTATAATTTGCAGTCTCGTCTTCTGTAAGTTCCCCCGTCTTCACGTGTTCTCGCTTCACCATGCTCTCCATATTAATGCCACGATAAACCCACAATCAACGGAAGCCGACAGCTACTGAATGCAGTCTCCATATTCTTGCACGTCCCATTACTTTATTTGCAGAAATAAATATGACATTAGGCAATAATTACCAGAAATTAGGCAAAACATTTTTGTACAAACTTTGTATCACGAAATGCTCAAAATAATTATACACAAATATGTATATTGCATATTTTGCAGAAAACATCTATAATTCTTGCATTTCGTGCAAGTAATATCATATTTCGTAGCAACTCAAGAAATTCTTCAATAAATACATAACTATGCAAACACAAAATTTCCACTAAATGCATAATTATTTTCCAGGGATAAAGCATAGTTCAACACAATTGCAGAAATACACAAAATTAAGCAAGGTTTGCAGCAAATGGAGAAACACAACTCGCAAATTTAGACAATATTGCAGCAACTATAAAAATATATACAAAATACCATAACAATGCTTTATTAACAGGGAATTTAATAAAAGATTGCATCAACTATAGAAATTAATGTCATAAATTTTGCCGCAAATTCATATATTCATCTCTTACATTCAACTCCAAGTAGATGGAATTTTGCATCAACTGCAAAAGATCTACACAACTTGTCATGCATTTCCAACGTGCCATCCATAAATACACCAATATTTCTTCACGAGATGCACCATCACCGAGAACTGTATACACACATTAACTCTTCAATATATGCATAATACGCCACTTACAAAACAAAACACTAGGGATATTTGAAGAACATGCACCAAATGCATCACAAATCAGATCAAAAATTGCACAAAATGCATTTAATCTAATATTGCATCTACTGCAGAAATTTATATCTTAAATTCAACTCTAAAAGTAGTAAAATTCTATATCAACTGCATGACATCTACACTAATTGACATGCATTTTTCATGTGTTAATTCATCACTTACTTCATTTTAATTTTTCATCAATAAATACACCAATATTTCTTCACGAGATTCATCATCACTGAGAACCATACACACACATTCAACTCTTCATTATACATTTGAAGAACATGCACCAAATGCATAAAAAATCAGATAAAAAATTACACCAGATGCATTTAATCTAATAATGCATCTACTGCAAAAATTCATGCCTTAAATTCAACTCCAAAAGTAGTCAAATTATGCATCAACTGCAAGACATCTACACTAATTGACATGCATTTTCCACGTGTTAATTCATCACTTACTTCGTTCTAATTTCATCCATAAATACACAAATATTTCTTCACGAGACGCACCATCACCAAGAACCGTATACACACATAAAACTCTTCACTGTATGCATAACTCGGAATTACACAACAAAACACTAGGGACATTTGAAGAACATGCACCAAATGCATCGAAAATTAGATCAAAATTTGCACCAAAAGCATTTAATCAAATATTGCATCTAATGTAGAAATTCATGTCTTACATTTCACCACAATCACATAAATTCATCTCTTAAATTCATCTCCAAAAGTAGTCAAATTCGGAACTTACACAACAACACACTAGGGACATTTGAAGAACATGCACCAAATACATCGAAAATCACATCAAAATTTGCACCAAATGCATTTATTTTTGCATCAACTGCAGAAATTCAACTCTAAAATTTATGAAAGTTTGAAAAAACAGCCAAAATATACACAAAATTCCATAACAATGCTTCACGAAAAGAAAATTTATTCAAAGATTGCATCAATTGCAGAATTTCTACAATAATGAATATGCAATTCCCACGTGTTACTTCATCACTTAATTCTTCACGAGATGCAGCATCACCGAGAATCCTATATACACATTCCACTCTTCACTATATGCATAATTGAAAGTCACACAATAAAACACTAGGCAACTTTGCAGAACATACACAAAAGGCATTCAAACTCACATCTAAATTTGCACCAAATGCATTAATACTTGCCCCAAATGCATTGAAAACTCACATAATTCAGAATTAACAAATAATTAACACAGAATTAGAACACTATTGTTCTAAATTAACATGTTTAGTTTAATTATCACAACTGATTGCGAATACCAATTCATGCACACAAGATCAGCTAACCAAATCTAAATGCCCAAAGAATAATTGAATAAATTAGATAAAATATCAAATCCCTAATTAAATTGAAGGGTTTCTAGAAAACGTATTTGTTTCATACAAAATTATGCATATACAGGTTTATTTCATACAAATTATTCATATACGTTTTTTAAGTTGAAAATTATGCATATACTATGAGGTGCAAACTTGTTGATGAAATTTAACTTCGTTGCCTATTTTCCGTCGGGTCCTACATGGTTATACAATTCCTCCAACTTCGATTCGGATGAAAACCCTCAACCTTTGATTTGGATGAAATCTCCAAAATCGAGGGATACGGCCGAGAGTGGCAGCTTTTCATTTTTGCACAAAATGCAGACTCCAACAAAACCCTCCACGAACCGATGCGAAATCTCTTGGATGGTGTGATACTGGCGATATCAATGGTAGGAATTCGAAAATTAGGGTGAGGAAATCAACATTTGCAAATAATGCAATCTTCACCCCAAAACATGGGTTTGAAAATTAGGGAGAGGAAATCACGAGATTTTGTTTCACAATTTGAAGATTGCACCACTTTTTTTTTTTTTTTTGTTTATGCAGAAGTTTGGGCAAAAAAAGGAAATATACAAATTTATTTTAAAGTTATTAGTAAGATTTGATTTAGAATGTATATGCATCTTAATTTCACGGATAGTAACTATCTCTTTTCATAATAAACGAGAGTTTCAAGAATTGACATTGCCACAACCATTGAAATTCTTATAGTGTTCTAGACTTCTATTAATGACCACCATTCTCATAATAAACGACAGTTTTCAAGAATTAACATTGCCATAATCATCGAAGTGTTTGAGTATTTGGTATCTCATCCTTAATTTGAATTTTTTTAGTGATTGCCATAATCATCGAAGTGTTTAGTATTTGGTATCTCACCTTAATTTGATTTTTAGTGTTTGAGTATTTGGTATCTCAATGATTCTTTTATGTTTGTATGAAGTTTTATTTTTTTATGTAAATAATTATATGCTACTATTAAGTTTTATTTTTTTCTGTAAATAATTATATATGTTACTATAACTTTGCTTCAATAATTCTAGGCATTATTTACTATGTTTGAATTTTTTTTTACATTATATAATATTAAAAATTTCCCATTTAATTTATTGAATAAAATTTTACATTATATTATATTAAGGCAAAAACTCCTGTGCACCTGAGCGCACGGATCACATTCCGTGCGCCTTTAAAATTTTGTGTTAAATTGTATACCCTTTAGTATATAGATGTGTACCCTTTATTCTCTAAAGAAAATTATTGTGTGTATCTGGGCGCATGGACAACACTCCGTGCGCCTTTAGAATTTTGTGTTAAATTGTATACCCTTTAGTATAAAAATGTGTACCCTTTATTTTCTAAAGAAAAAAAAATATTAATGAAAAGTGTATACCCTTTAGAACAAAATGGTGTACCTTTTATTAATTAAAGTGTATACCCTTTAGACCAAAGCAATGTACCCTTATCCATAATACTTATATTAAATCTTTTCCTGCGCCTCCCTATATTATCAAGAGCTTGTTTGATTGCTCCGATCCTGTTTTTCCAAGCACATAGTTTCATTGTTCCGGCGAGAACTTAGTTTCATTATTCCGATGATCTGATACAAGCAGTTCATTTTTTCAAAAATTTCCAATAACATGTTCATTGTTTCGGTCCCTGTTTTTCCGAGAGCTTGTTTCATTGTTTCAATGATCCAATGTACCAATTGTTCCATTTTTTTTTTCCTGAAACGTGCTTCATCTCTTTCAGAGTATACCGGTTAGAAATTAAACTTGATATATATGAATCTTTGAATACATGTATTAAATACATTAACGCATTAATTACATTTTAAGACATTTAATAATTAATGGGTCTGTAGTACTATAAATAATATTGTAATCCTCACATGATCATGGTTTGAGCATAAATACTTTGTTTAAAGGAAAAAATATACTGCTACAAGACTTTTATTTTTATTTTCAAATTGACATAAAATTTCAGTTAAAAAAAAAACACCTTAAACTCCTGTTCAACACTTTGTTGTTGTTATTATTATTATTATTTCAAAGACAAAAACAATCATGAACAAAATTATAAAAATATGGATTCATTAATATTATCTAGTTAATTAAAGTAATAATTAAATAGTATTATTATTAAAAATATAGAAAAGACTTGTACGAGATTGTCTCACGGATTTAATTCCGTGAGACGGGTCAAATAAAAACCAAAATAAGCGGATCTTCATCCACTCGCTACCTGCTATATATACATGAATGCCACAGATTCATTTTGCACGTTTGATATTTTCTTTTTCTTCACGATTGATTCAGGTTTTAGTTTATTTATTTTAGAACATATATTATATATTATTATTAGTATTGCATCTATATTATTATTCATAAAAAGTAAGATTATTAACACAATTAATATTAAGGCAAAGACTTGTGTGAGACCGTCTCATGTAAAAGCTTAGATGAGACGACCAGAAAGTGATAACTTTTATGAAGGAAAGTGATAATAAATTTATGAAAAGTGATAATGCTCTTTCATGAATAAATTATGGTATAAATAAAAAGTGATAACATTTTATAACGAAAGTGATAACTATTTATAGCGAAAGTGATAACTATTTTAAAAAGTGAAAAATGGTCTCACGTGAAACGGTCTCACACAATACCTACCCTAATATTAATTGTGTCAAAATAATACATAATTAAAATAAAAAATAACTTCAGATTTATTAATTATACTTTCATGAAAAAATTCATTATCACTTTTTCTTTATCAGTTATCATTAATTATTAAAAATGTTATTACTTTTTTTTTAAAAAAATTGCAGTGTTCATTAAATAATTTAACTGTATTTATCACTTTTCTTTAATCATATATCCCTTTTTATTAAAAATATTATCACTTTTACCCGTTCTTAAAATTTTCATTAAATAGTTTAATTTGATGTGTATCACTTTTTCTTAATCAAGTTATCATTTTTAATTGAAAATGTTATCATTTTCTTTTAGAAATTTAGTCGAGTATCACTTTTCTATGTTCACATATTACTTTTTATTAAAAATATTATCACTTTTTAATTTATAGGATAAAATTTTCATGAAATAATTCAATCATAAATGTATCATTTTTTTTAATATAGGTATCACTTTTAAATTTTCAGCAATCACTTTTAATTTTCTTAAGTGTAATAGTATTAAATATAATTTTAATAATTAATAAAATTTTAAATGTAGTATAAGAAAAGGAAAAAAAACACGTCACAGTTAATTAATACAGTTAATCACTCACCTATCACACATAACATACTTTATAATTTATTAAGCCCCCAGGGCATAGCTCAAGTGGTAGAGGGGAGGGTGGAAAGGCCTTCCAGCTGAGCTTGGTTGCTGCAGGGTGGGGGTTCGAATCCTGCCTTTGGCATGAATTTGGCCCCTTGCAAGCACAAGTTTAACAGTGAGCCCTCTCTATAAGCCACTTGAGGCACATCCTGCGATTTACCTCCTCCACCAATCCCCAGGGCAGGGGCGGTGGGGGCCCCTAATGGTGGGGTACACCATGAATGTGTTGGCCGTATGTTCATGAATGTGTTGGCAACACGGAGTAGTTTTCGAGAAGTTATGCATGGGAGACCGTCTACGCCCGCCTTTTTTTATTTTATATTTTAGAGTGTATATTTGGTGCAACTAGTTTCATGATTTTATAATTGTGAACCGGGTCAACTCATTTTTAAATGGATCAAATAAAACCCAAAAATCAAGTGTAAAAAATCATTCCAAAACTGCTCCCTCTCACTCCATCTAAATCAGCGATTCCAGAATTTCGCTATTATCTCTCAATCCTCTACGATTCACTCTCAGTCTACCTACGTTTCTCTCAACGATCGCCACTGCTATTCGTTCCCTATAGTCGACACTGCTATTCGTTCCCTACAGTTTTGTCACGCTGCCGCCTTCTGTATATTCACCGCCAGATTGTGCCGCCGTCTTCTGCCGAATCCACTGCCAGATTCTGCCGCCGCCTTCTGCCATATTCCGACATTATGTTCTGCCGATTTCACCACAGCTATTGTACTCTGCCGATTTCACCTCCAAACCTTCATGGTAGAAGAAGAAGTTTCATTCCAAAATTAGGTACAATTAATTTTATCTCTAATTTCAGTTTCTTATTTCAAATAATATTGTTAGATTTTTTTTCTAATCTATGATTCATTCTCGTCAATTTAATTAATCTCTAATTACAGATAATAATCGTTCAATTTCTTCTTCAAAATCTTTGATATTTTACTTCAGTATGTCTATATATATGTAACTTTAAATCAATGCTTATGGTGTCGATTATTATTTTACAAGCGTTGATAATCAAATGTATATGAATATCCTTTTGTTGTGTTTTTCTTGTCTGGAATAATATTTATTGTAGGTAAAATCTAGTGGGTAGGGTCAGAATACAATTGTATATGTTTTATGTTTTACTGTATAACTTTTTGAAACCAATTGTATACATTTCTGCTTTACTGTTTATGTTGCTATTTAATACTGTATACAGTTAGTATTGGTTTCTGTTAATCTAATTGTATATGTTATCTTCGTTAATTGTATACATGTATGGTCTAAATTGTGCATGTGCATAATTTGTATGGTGGATTATTTCAATTTTATATGTTTTCTCCATTAATTATATATGTATGTTTTGAATTGTATGTGGGCATGATGGATATCTTTGTACTATTGTACATTCGATGTGATAGATTTTTCTTTACTGTATATGTTTTCTCCGTTAACTGTATATAGGTATTGTTTGAATTGTACATGGGCATGATTTGTATGGTGGATTATTTTAATTGTATATGTTTTCTCCATTAATTGTATATAGGTATGTTCTGAATTGTATGTGAGTATGATGGGTATCTTTGTAGCATTGTGCATTCTATGTGATAAATTTTTCTTTACTGTATATGTTTTCTCTGTTAACTGTATATAAATATGGTATGAATTGTACACATAATGATTATGGTGGATTATTTTAAGTGTATATGTTTTTCCCATAAATTGTATATGGGCATGATTTGTATGGTGGATTATTTTAATTGTATATGTTTTCTCCGTTCATTGTACGTAGATATTTTTTGAATTGTATGTGGTCATGATAGGCATCTTGGTAGCATTGTGCATTCGATGTGATGGATTTTTCTTTTTCGTATATATTTTCTCCGTTAATTTTATATAGATATGTTCTAAATTGTACATTGACATGATGAGTTGGTAGGATTGTACATTAGAAGTGATGGATTTTTCTTTATAAATTTGATTCAGTAAATATTTTGAAATTGTTTCTATTACACTATTTGAATGTGTATTACGTAATTATGCTTTTGTATATAGTAATGAAAGCTCTTTGATAATAACTTGGAATCATACGTTATTAAATGACATTATTAATGTGTCATTTTTTGTCAGGTGTTGTGAGCTATCATTTTAATAGTCGAGTGCTCTTCTGGAATGACTCGAGTGTTTTTCTAAGTTCAAGTGCTTTTTCTGGAATGACTCAACTGCTTTTCTAGATGGTCATTAGTATTAATCTTTATTATCATGTGAATGAAGATTCCTAGAATTTTTTCTAAGATGTTCATTTGTTGTAATCTCGTGACTTGGATATAAAGTATTAGTTATAATACATTAACACATATTTTTTTCTTAATAAATATATGACATTTAATTCAATAATGTATTTACACTTGTACATGTAATATATTTGTCCATGAAAATTTATACAGTATTGAATCAAAATTAATACAGAATAAACAAATATCATATACAACAATTAAAAACTTATAAATTATAGTACAAAACTTATACAACATGAGGATAATCAGAAACTTAAACAATATGATTTAAAACTTATATATTATGAACATACAATGTATACAATTATCATAAACTTATACACAATGATTCAAAACTTTACATACACTATACAGTTTAAAAACTTATACAATATGAACATACAATGTATACAATTATATATCAGAAACTTATACACTATGCTTCAAAACTTTACATACACTATATAGTTTAAGTACTAATATCCTTCTAAAAATCAAATTATAATGACTTATAATATTTATTTTAGAACTTAGAATAAATTCATATCTTCATACTAATTTATACTATGTTTTAAAACAAATACACTATGGGCTTAAACTTATACATTTGGTTACTAAAACTTATACACTTGGTTTTTCAACCGAAACTAATTATAGTCCATCAATTTTTTATGCACTAGATCTATTCAAATATTCTGTTGAATCATCATTCTTCATTTTTTCAAATCATCATTCTTCTTTCTAAAAATGGACCTGCACATAGAAGATAATGAATATTTCACAAATTTGGACAAAAATCATTAAAAATCACTAACAATCGATGTAATTATAGTAATATAATCTACATAAATTAATGTAACAAATACACAATAAATTTAAAACGTACTCCCTCAGTCCAGAGCAAAGGTACTCGTTTGCTGTTTGGACATGGACAATTCTAAGGTCTTTATTTGTTTTTTGTACATGGATTAAGGAGTATATTATTATAGGTAAAATGGGTAGTTGTATTAGAGGAAAATGGTGGGTCATATTGTGTACTTTCTTTACTAAATAGAGGAAATTGATAGCTTTGAAGCGGACGACAGGAATAGTAAAACGGATACCTTTGCAGTGGACGGAGGAAGTATAAAATTAAATGATATAACTTATATGATTGCTTACTTAAATGTATAGAAGAAGAAGAAGAAGAAGAAGAAGAAGAAGATATAGAAGAAGAAGAAGAAGAAGAAGAAGAAGAAGAAGAAGAAGAAGAAGAAGAAGAAGAAGAAGAAGAAGAAGAAGAAGAAGAAGAAGAAGAAGAAGAAGAAGAAGAAGAAGAAGAAGAAGAAGAAGAAGAAGAAGAAGAAGAAGAAGAAGAAGAAGAAGAAGAAGAAGAAGAAGAAGAAGAAGAAGAAGAAGAAGAAGAAGAAGAAGAAGAAGAAGAAGAAGAAGAAGAAGAAGAAGAAGAAGAAGAAGAAGAAGAAGAAGAAGAAGAAGAAGAAGAAGAAGAAGAAGAAGAAGAAGAAGAAGAAGAAGAAGAAGAAGAAGAAGAAGAAGAAGAAGAAGAAGAAGAAGAAGAAGAAGAAGAAGAAGAAGAAGAAGAAGAAGAAGAAGAAGAAGAAGAAGAAGAAGAAGAAGAAGAAGAAGAAGAAGAAGAAGAAGAAGAAGAAGAAGAAGAAGAAGAAGAAGAAGAAGAAGAAGAAGAAGAAGAAGAAGAAGAAGAAGAAGAAGAAGAAGAAGAAGAAGAAGAAGAAGAAGAAGAAGAAGAAGAAGAAGAAGAAGAAGAAGAAGAAGAAGAAGAAGAAGAAGAAGAAGAAGAAGAAGAAGAAGAAGAAGAAGAAGAAGAAGAAGAAGAAGAAGAAGAAGAAGAAGAAGAAGAAGAAGAAGAAGAAGAAGAAGAAGAAGAAGAAGAAGAAGAAGAAGAAGAAGAAGAAGAAGAAGAAGAAGAAGAAGAAGAAGAAGAAGAAGAAGAAGAAGAAGAAGAAGAAGAAGAAGAAGAAGAAGAAGAAGAAGAAGAAGAAGAAGAAGAAGAAGAAGAAGAAGAAGAAGAAGAAGAAGAAGAAGAAGAAGAAGAAGAAGAAGAAGAAGAAGAAGAAGAAGAAGAAGAAGAAGAAGAAGAAGAAGAAGAAGAAGAAGAAGAAGAAGAAGAAGAAGAAGAAGAAGAAGAAGAAGAAGAAGAAGAAGAAGAAGAAGAAGAAGAAGAAGAAGAAGAAGAAGAAGAAGAAGAAGAAGAAGAAGAAGAAGAAGAAGAAGAAGAAGAAGAAGAAGAAGAAGAAGAAGAAGAAGAAGAAGAAGAAGAAGAAGAAGAAGAAGAAGAAGAAGAAGAAGAAGAAGAAGAAGAAGAAGAAGAAGAAGAAGAAGAAGAAGAAGAAGAAGAAGAAGAAGAAGAAGAAGAAGAAGAAGAAGAAGAAGAAGAAGAAGAAGAAGAAGAAGAAGAAGAAGAAGAAGAAGAAGAAGAAGAAGAAGAAGAAGAAGAAGAAGAAGAAGAAGAAGAAGAAGAAGAAGAAGAAGAAGAAGAAGAAGAAGAAGAAGAAGAAGAAGAAGAAGAAGAAGAAGAAGAAGAAGAAGAAGAAGAAGAAGAAGAAGAAGAAGAAGAAGAAGAAGAAGAAGAAGAAGAAGAAGAAGAAGAAGAAGAAGAAGAAGAAGAAGAAGAAGAAGAAGAAGAAGAAGAAGAAGAAGAAGAAGAAGAAGAAGAAGAAGAAGAAGAAGAAGAAGAAGAAGAAGAACCTGCACATTTATAATAAATACTACACAATTTGAACAAAAATGTTAAAGGTCACTAATAATTTATGTAATTATATTATAATATTTTATATTAATTATTGAAACATATAAACAATAAATTTAAACGTGTACACTTAAATGATAAAACTTATACAATTGCTTACTTAAATCTATTTCATACATGGAAAAAATTCTCAACATAATCAGAACTCATAACAACAATATACAGTTAAGACAGAAACCTATACAATTGATTAATAAAACTTATACAGTTTATTCTTAAAAGTTATACAGTATGAACAAATATTATTCAAGGAACTTTATTGTTGATAACCCTGAAAAAAGAAGGCTCAATAGACCCAAGATCTCAACAGACACTTGAAGAATATAACCACACATATGTTAAACATAGAAGTTGAGAGTTGTATAACTGATTAATCAAGGAGGAAAGAATGCTGTCATAAGCTGGTCAATTATGAAATCTATGATATTTAGATGTTAGTTTAGGGAAGGAATAAAAAGTTCTTTTATATGAGATGAATTACAGACGTTTGAATAAGGCTCATGCCAATTGAACTACTATTGAACATTTATATTTCAATACTCAGTTCAGTAAATATAAGTGCACAAATGATTCTCGGACGAGGAGAGTCAACCCTTAACCGAACCACTCACTCACTGTCTATCTTCTCTAACTCTCTCTTTTTCTTGTAGTTGCCTTGACACCAAGGAACAATGGAAATAAATTAGGTTATGTACAAGAAACATAATTGAAAGTACAGGGGTTCGAGCGCATGTGGCTATTCAGAAGACAGAACCAATATCTAAAAAATATTAGAATAATAACAAAATTAAATTTTAGTTGTAGGAAATTTGTGGTAAACACACTTATTTTAAAGTATGTTCTACAAGATTTGTGTCTTTAATCTCAAATCACATAGTGCTATACACCTAATAATTGTTTGAAAGTGTGAAAATGTTTGACGTAGAACCTAACAATCTAATTATCATTGTACCATGTCTCAGTGTTTTCCATCGAAACCAAAACCAAAATCAAACACGACAAATTTAAATAGGTTTTAAAGAAAAAATTACAATAGCAAACACTAAAACTCATCAGATTTGAAAAGTACCTGATTAGATTTTTCGAAGTATGCTAGGAGCTTTGATGGCAACACCGATTAAACTACTCCCAATTACAAATATTCCCATATAAATTTAGTTGATTCAAACAAATCAGCGAAAGAAATTTTAGGAATAAATTCGAAGAAGCATCTCCTAGATTACAAGAAAATACCAGGCGGCTCTGATGACGGAAACGTCAATTGATATCGCGATTCCAATGGTGGAGTATGGTTGGTAGGGATTCGTCGAGAGATTTGCAGAAATGTAGAGAGAATGAGAGAAATGGTGGAAGAATAGGTAGGGTTTTACAGAGAGAGAATGGTGAGGGGATAGATTTCCAGAGAGAAAACGGGTGGAAGGATTTTTTATAAATGAAATTCGGGTTGAGAAAAATATTTCGGATCTGGGTGCAACCTTGCACCTAGTATCACACAATAATCTGCCTATATTTTATATATTATGCTAATTGGTTGATGGATGATCCGTCTCATGGAAGGAGATCCGTGAGACGGTCTCGCACAAAACTACCTTAAAAATATATATATATTGGACTATTGGACACGGTTGTTCACTTTATGATTTCTTTTTATAACAAAGAATGAATCAACAATGTTTCAAAAGAGACGTAAAAGATTCCATATATCTTACAATCACAATTTGTCTTCTACATATTTCATGGGTACGTAATTGATTTAGTAAGTACTACATTCTTTAAGAATATTATTAAAATTTCATATGAAATTCATTCTTAGAAAGATTCTAATTAATCCCTTTTTATTATTCAAAATATATATTCAGGAGGCGCATAATTTTTTATTTTTTTCACTTCCGTGCACATTTTTTATGCTACTAATTATTTATATTTCAGGATGAATGAAAATTTTTGTCACGTCCGTGCATATTTTTATATGCCACTACTTTTAGGATTGGAAAAAATACTAAAATTTTGCTATACCGAATATTATGATACAGTAAAAGTATTTAAATTTAAAAATCGTAGTATTTTGATATATATATATATATATATATATATATATATATATATATCAAAATATCGTAAATTATTGAAATTATTACTATCTAATAAAAAAATATACACTAATATGATTAATAAATACTATATAATATATATTTCTATTACTAGCCGATACAAAAATATATAATGAAACGTCACAACCACAATTCAAGGAAGAAGAAGAAAAACTCGAGGTAAATTAATAAGTGTCACAAAAATAAAAATAAAAAATAAAAATTCCCACTTTTTATTATAATTTTTTGTTATTTTAAAAATACATTTTTTCAAAAAAATTATTTACTATTAACATTAATTAATTAATTTCTTTAACAATAGGTTCATTTTTTTCATCTATATTCTATAGTAATTCCGTGCAACATTTAACTTCAACTATAATAAACTATCTAAGCATATAATGCATATCTCTATTACATTTTCTTTATAAATCAATAACAAGAAGGTGAGAAACAAAACTTATATTTTTTTAAAAAAAGTATTAAACCTCAAGGGACAATTATAGAAATTTTGTTACAGCACATGTATTAATCATCTAACACATACCATATAAGATATAATTTCAAAATATAACAGGACGTCCAATGCTTATAATATGGCATTAATTTAAAAAATAATATTAACACTGTGTCATTCAATTAGAAAAATGAAATAATTGATGAAACACAAATTATTATGAAAGAGAGATGTACTTTTAAATATAATGGAATATATCAGCTTTCCAAAATGATTAAGAGTAAAAACCTTTTTTAAAGAAATTTTTAAGAGTCTCGCAAGATGAGTTTTGTGAAATAAATTTAAAATAATATTTTAATTTAAAAGTGACACTTATTCAGTGAAAAAGGATAATATTTTAATTAAATTATATTTATGAATAATTTAAAAATTAAATAGAAAATAATAAGAAATTGATAATTTGTTTTATAAAATATGTAAAACAGTGTCCTAAAGAATTATTTTTCTTTTAATTTTAGATTAAGAAGATTGTTATATCCAAGAAATTCACATTAAACCAAGAGCAAAAAATAAACTTTAAGAATTAAATAGAATACAGAGTACTATTCATATGAATAAAATATTATATAAATCATACATTTATAATGATGGCATAAAAGTATTTTCCAATGATCAAAATATCAATTATATCAAATTTTTTTATGTGAAAGTTGCAATATCATGAAATAACACTCTTTTGAAGCATGCATGTATATATGGGAGCCGAATCGATGCATTATTTAAATGTGAATCGATTTATTATTAAAATGTGATTAATATATATAGATAAAGTGTATTTATTAATAGTTAAAATATATTTATAATGAATCATAGTATAACACTTAATCATACTTTAATTCGTATCACATAAACATCATCTCCTTTAATTAATTTCCCTCAAAGTTTAAAAAAAAATTATGGTAGAGAAAGAATTATTTAGAACCTTATGAGCTCCATTGAGTCTATATACTTGTTTCGAACATTTTATTTTTTACCCGTCGTTTGAACATATCATATTAATACATTGTATATCAAATGTTGCAAAAGATATTAATACTCCCTCCGTCTCGTTTCAATGTTTACGTTTCTATTTTGCGCGTCTCATTTCAATGTTTAATTTTTCTCTTTTTGAATTATGGGACCCACCTAAAACAATTAATATATTATCCAACACTAATACACCTACCCACTTTACATAAAATATTATATTTTTCCATCCACTATCTATTAAAATATTATACTTCTTAAACAATGTGCAAAAAACAAACGTAAACATTGAAACGGGACGGATGGAGTACTTAAAAAGGTGGTTGGAAAATAAAATTTTTAATGTCACAAATTAGATTAAATTAATATTGAGACTATGTTCAAGATTTGTTGGTGATAATGACAAGTTACATATACGTCGTATGATTTTTGTTGGTTATGAAAAATATTATAAATGTGGTGATGTATAACATAGTGGTAGAGTGTGCAGTCAAACTATGAAGCTTTCAAGAGAAATGTAGAGAAGGCGGCAGAGCTTGAAGACTCTGTCAACGACGACAGACCCCCTCGTGTTGAGGTATATACATACATATACATACGTGTTTTTTTTTATCGGAATACATATACATACGTGTTACTTGCATAAGAAAACGTTTTTTTAAATAATATTAGTATTACTTTTAATTAAAAATGCTATTATTTTTTATTTAATTAATAAAGTATTTATAAAATAATTAAGTACACTGCTATCACATTTTATTAATCTGAATATCACTATTATTAGTAAAATATTGCCACTTTTTATCTGTCTTGCGGAAGCCTTCTCGTGAGATAAATTCACACAAGTATTTACCAAAGAGTGAGGCTTGTGTGCGCCCGGGCGCACACCTTACGTCTTTAAAATTTAGTATTATGGATAAGGGTATATTATTTTGTTCTAAAGAGTATATACTTTAATTAATAAGGGTACACCATTTTGTTTTAAAGGGTATACACTTTTCATTAATATTTTTTTATTTTTTTTCAGAAAGCAAAGGGTACACATCTTTATACTAAAGGGTATACAATTTAACACAAAATTCTAAAGGCACACGGAAAGTGCTCCGTGCGCCGAGCGCACACAAATTTTTGCTTTTAGCAAATATAATAAATATTAATATTTTTAATTAAATATAATGTTTAACTTATAAAAATTTATTATTTTTCCATTATATGAGGTAAATTTGTAATAATTTTTACTGAGAAATTATAGTTACACACGAAATTAAATTAAGGGTTATTCATTTCACACAAATATTTTGATGAATTTCATATTACACTGGTCTTTCAATAAAATAAAAAATAAAAATACTATACCTAACACTAAAAAAAAATTTTTGGCAAACACTAGAATAGGCAGAATTTTTTTTCCAAATCGGTGGAACTGGATCTTTTGATAAAAATGGGTTAAAACTGAAAAATTCGGATCAGGCGTGAATTGGGGCTTTTTCTTCGTCCTTTGTGTTTCACCAAAAGGTTGTTCGTTCAATTTTCTTCATTTCCTCCTTTCCTATGGCTGATTATCACATTCGACGACGAATCTAGACTGTTCTCCGCGTTGAAATCCTTACTGATAAATTTTATCTTATCTCTACCTTCCGATTTCTCCTTCTTCTTCTCCTGATCACTTTCTTCATTGCAGTAAATCGTAATTTCAGAATACGCTTCTTGTGGAAACGAAGAGTCCCCAAATTCGGACTTGACAACGGCAACACTGTTCTGATCATGGCGGCCGTCGCCACTGACGAGCTCATCTTCTTCACATTTGGATTTAACCTAATTTTCTGCATAAAATAGGCGGATCCCTCGCACACTTCCCACCCAATTTCCACGTTTTTGTCGTTTCCGGTGTCGCCTCCCAAAGGGAATCTACAGTGGACAGGTAACTAACCCACCTGGTTGTGTTTTGCAGATAATGAGCAATGGTATATGCAAAAGCCCTATTCACAGAGCTGTTGTGAATCCAGAGATAGAGGAGTAGTTTGGCTATGTTCATCATTCCGGATCTTGAAAAAGAGATCGAACCGGTGGAAGAACTTGTTGATGAGGAAAATGGAAGTCCAAGATTGTTCAACAAAGTAGTGAATTATTCAAAGACTTATTTCCACTACTATCAGCTGGGGAAAAGGCCTATTGATGCTGTCAGAATCTAGTTACTCTGGTTTTTCCATTAGTAATAAAGGATTCTAAGCTTATTTGTTAAGATGTTAGTATTTGTATTTTGTCTTGAAGTCTCTTGTTAAATAGTTAAAATATTTGGAGTCATATGATTTAATAATATTAAATAATTCAATTTTCTATAAATTAACACTTTTATAGAGATTAGAGATTGGATTAGTTCCCACAGAGTGATCGATTTGGCATGTTTAAAGATGATGTCTGGTATGTAGAGTTGGAGTGCATAGTTGAGAGCAAGAGGAGTGTAAGAAGTTGAAGAGAAGGTTCCCAAAGGTGGGATTATTTTTGTGAGATGATCAATTTTATTTTATATTTTCCATGGTGAATAATATATTGTTCTATTTCGTCAATATGTTCTAAGTTGTTCTTTTTAATTATTAGGATTACTCTTTGTAGTGATTTAAGTTATTGTGAACAAACTTTTAGATTATTCTGTATGTTAATTTATTTATGTTCGTTCTGTTTGGTGAATAAGGTTACTTTTTCTAGAGTAAGGCTCTTGTGTGTTCGGGTGCACAGGCTTGACCCGTGTGTCCAACCTGAACCACTTGTAAAAATGGATCATATATAAATAAAAAACCCTAAACTCTTTTTTTTCTTCGCGTGATTCTTCTCTCTAAGACTCTAATCCTCTGTGCGATCTTCTCTCTCACCATACGTGAGATTCTTCTTCCTCACCTCTCGAATCTTCTCTCCAGGAAAGGAAACGGAGATTTCGTATCTTCATTCTTCCAATTTCATTCTCACAATTCATAGATTCAATTCCAGCTTCATCGTCGAAAATCCAGATATCATGAGCAAAATTCCGATCATCATCGACACTCCAAATTTAATAACTTCATCCTCGAACGGATCATTTTTGTTCTGCAAATAGGTAATCTGATTTCTACAACAATAAATTTGAGTATAATTATTCTTATGAATGCATTAAGATTTTGCTTGTCTATCTCTTTTTTATATGTACCCACATGATAGGAAGTAATATGAGTTGTTTAGAAATGAATGTAATTGTATTTTTCTTAATGAATGAATGCTTAATCGATTTTTGTTGTTAATTCATAATCCATATCAAATGATAATCAACTAAACTCCATATCCTAAAGTGTATAATGCTAATTGTGAATACTTCTTTGATCAAATTATTGAAATTAATACTTAGAGTAGATCTGTTGTGAAACTACTTGAAGTAATAATTTATGACATTGTTTAAATTTGCGGTGATGTTGGTTGGGCAATGTTCCACATACTAGGTGAAATCACATTTCTAATATTGCAAAGGGTATATTGTTGATATGTAAAGAGTATATTATTGTCATGTAAAGTGTATATTTTCCCACGGAGGGAGTATATGATTTCAAAAAGTTGCTGATGCACATTGTTGTATAAATTGTTACCCTGCAGCTGCATATTGTTAATGAATCTTAAGAGTAAAGAGAACCATTAATTATGACCAAAATGATATTACTTTATGTTATTACCCTATACCCTTTAATATTATTCGTTATACCTTTTAATATTATCCGTTATACCTTTTAATAGTAATGATTGTACCTGCGCTACTTGTTTTCGTTTTTCATTCATTAAATTTGCATTTAATTATATTTTTTGTTGTAACACTTTATTCACTTGAATTAATAAGGTGATTGTTCATATGCAGATCATATTCCATTCTCATCATCTCAAGAAGGCATTTGTGATTTATCATACTTATTTGAAGACAACATTGACACATGCTATGAAGAAATTTTTGAGGAAATGAGAGTCTATGAAAAAAGTAGTACATCAATGGGAGTTGAACCTAATGTTATTGATTTATCATTTTGTATCTAATGTAATACTCTTATTTAAATTTACAGAAAAACAACAATGGAATACCCTCCATTTACACTTTGCTAACTTGTATTCTAAACATTTATATGAAATAATATACCCTTCATTAAGTTATAATCGTTTAAAGTGTTTTTTTATACTGTTATTGAATGTTTATACCCTTTAGTATTAAGTCTTATGCCCTTTAGTATGAAATCATATATCATTTGCATCATGCAATAATACCTTATCAATATAAATTTGAAACACTGCCAACAATAGGTGCTCTAAACTCCATACATGGCAACAATATACCATTTGCTCATCAACTATATACTCTTACTCATCAACAATATACCTTTTTGCAACTTCATACACTTTACATGTCAACAATATATGCTTTACATGACAATAATATACATTTTACTCATGAACTATATACTCATTACTCATCAACAATATACTCTTTGCAACTCCATATACTTTAAATGTCAACAATATACACTTTACATGACAACAATATACTCTTTACCCATCTACTATATACTTATTACTCATCAACAATATACCATTTGCAACTCCATACACTTTGCTACATGATAACAATATACCCTTTACACATCAACTATACACTCATTACTCACCAACAATATACTCTTTGCAACTCCATATACTTTATGTCAACAATATACTCTTTACATGATAATAATATTCCCTTTACACCATGTCATAATAATTTAACAACATTCATTTGAAACACTATCAACAACAAGTGCTCTAAACTTTATACCTTTTACATGACAATATTATACATTTCTCATCAACAATATACTATTTGCAACTCCACACACTCTACATGATCACAATAAACCCTTTACATGACAACAATATACCCTTTACTTATCAACAATATACTATTTTCAACGAATAACCACACTGATTAAATTCATATAAAAATTAAGCAAAGTATATATGAAGGGACAAAAAGTACGATATTTCCTTTACATACAAAACAAATTGTCTCATTGTACTAATTCAACATACTAGTCATATACTAATCTTCAATATAATAACAAAAAACTATAGCAACCAATAAATACTATTATATATGCCTCTTTTTCGGTTTAACTTATCCAATTCTTTCCATTTCTCTTTAGCAAACCTTTTCTCTCTTCAGCGGCCTTTAACCTACAAAAGTTATCTTCGTTAACCACCATGAAAATAAAAAGAAACATTACAATATTTAGCATACAACAAAGCAGCAAGCACTCATGCTAAAATTAGAGACCAACATATAATTATATTGGTATATGCTAATTCTATTTCTCTTTTTAACTGTGAAAATATTAGCATCATAGAGTTGAGTATATGGAACCATTACCACATAAAATAACTAATAAGCACAATAGAACAACATAGAATTTTCGAGATTTCATAAATCATGTTGTCATAATTATATAAATATTTTTTTAAAAATATATTAATGTTATACATTTCAAATTTTATGGAAAACCATATTGTATTATATTGATCTGCACTACAATGATCCAACTCTCTATCATATTCACAAACTTCAAGACCCAAAAGGTATACCAAGTGGCATAAATCCATATAGAGATAGGAGAAAACAAATGAATCATCATCCATAATTTATAAAAAAAAAAAAGAAAAATGCATTCAAATGTAGTACCTCGCGAAACAGAACTATTACATTTAATTACGATATTAAAAAAGGTGCAACCAATAATCAAATAATAACAAGAAATTAGAAGATGAGAAAACCAATCGGTATTCTATACATCCAGATATTTACACAGAATTCTCAAATTATCAATTAAAATCGAACAAACAAACCAGATATTTTAACAGAATTCTCAAATTATCAAGTGAAATCGAACAAACAAACTAATAATTTTAACAAAAATAAATAAATCTAGAAGAACAAATTAAGGTTTTTGCATAGATCACCAAATCAGAAGACGAAAACTGCAGAATTAAGAAATCAGAAACATTTAGCGAGAAATGATATGTCTAGATTATAGAGGAAAGTGAAAAACCTTATAATAATTTTATAGTCGACATTTTGCCTCGACGGTGCCACCGGATACACCATCATTAATCGGTGGCGAGAAGTAGTGGAAGAACAGAGATGAGGAGGAGACGTCATGGGTTGTGAGTGAGAGAAAAAGAAAGAGAGAGCAGAGAGATGAACGATGCGAGAGAGAAATAGTTCAAAGGGGTGAGCGATTGGAATGAATCTATGTAATTTATCCCTTATATATTCGGGTCGGATCATAATTTGGATAGGGTCGAATTTGGGCATACGGGTCTAGATCCGTGCGCCCGGGGACACAAGAGCTTTTGCTTTTTTTCTATTAATTAGATTATTCTTTATGATGAATTGGATTACTCTTTATATTAATTTGTTTATATATTATTCTATTTGATCAACATCTTCTAGGTTATGCTTTTTAATTAATTGGGCTACTCTCTACAAATAATTGGGATACTATAAATAAGTTTTTGGATTACTCTTTCTATTGATTTGGTTAATCAATATCTTCTAGGTTACTCTTTAGAATTTATTAGGTTACTCTTTATAATGAATTTGATTACTCTTTGATTTTCTAACAATAAAGTATTTTTATAATGAATTAATTGGACTATTCTATAAAAAAAATTAGGTTACTCTTTGAAATTTATTAGACTACTCTTTATAATGAATTAGATTACTCTTTCATATAAGACTCCGATTTCTAATAATAAAGTATTTTTTTATAATGAATTAATTGGACTACTCTATAAAGATAATTAGGTTACTCTTTATAATGAATTGAATTACTTTTTAATTTGAGATTCCGATTTTTTAATAATAAAGTCTTTTTTATAATAAATAAAATTGGATTACTTTAATTTTCTAAAAATAAAATTTGAAAATTTTGTTATTGACTTGCACCGTTATTCTTTCTCATTAATTAGGTTACTTTTTTTAATGAATTAAGTTACCTTTTATAATAAATTGGATTATTCTAACTTTTTTAAAAAAAAATTGTTGTTAATTTACATTACTTAAGTTACTGTTTTTTTAATGAATTTGATTAGTCTTTCAAAACCACCAATCTACCAAATATTTCCAATTTATACAAAAAGAAAAATCACAAGGCAACAATTAGTTTAAGAAATTATGGAGATAACTCTTAAATTTATTAGACCACTCTTTGATTTGAGATTTTTAATATACATATGTTACTCTTTGAAATTAAATATATTACTCTTTGGAATTGATTATGTCACTCTTAAATTTATTGGACCACTATTTGATTTGAGACTCTTAATATACATAGGTTACTCTTTGAAATTAAATAGATTATTCTTTGGAATTAATTAGGTTACTCTTAAATTTATTGGACCACTCTTTGATTTGAAACTCTTAATATACATAGGGTTACTCTTTTAAATAAAATAGATTACTCTTTGAAATAAATTAGATCACTCTTTAAAATTAATTGAATCACTCTTTAAATAAATAATGCATAGTGAATACAATATGAAAATGCCTAAAATTTCCATAGGATACAACATTTGAATAAATCACGAAGCGTGTTTCCACTAATTGATTTACCAGTCTCACCCTTAAATAATAGCCAAAGTTGCAGATGGATTATTGGTAAAGAATGTACAAATTCCATTGCAATTTCTCATAATATTGACAAACTTACAGCTGGAGCTTAGCTCAGTTTTGAATCTTGGTTATTCAAGTTTATAATATAATGTAGCAGACTAGAACATTAGGACTTGTAGTTGTGGTTAAGCTAATATTTAAAAACGATTTGCCCATTGATATAATATTCATAAAACTATACATCTATATACAAAGGCCCACGTTAAACAGCAACAGTGAATGCAATAAACATAATACAGATCAATGCAGTGAATATCAAGACATTTCAAGCTTGACTCACATGAGAAAGAAAATTGAATAATGAACCCCTAATCTACAATAAGCAGACAATGTATTATTACTTTCACGCATGTATAAGCGTTAGACAAGAATCTAAAATAAATACTAAATATCAATGACATGTACCAAAATTCTGCTAATTCGCACATTTTAATCTACCAATTGGGGATGTTGCATTCAACAGCTTCTCAATTTAGTTAGGATCAATTTTCCCTTTCAATTCTAAACCATTATCATCAAGAATAAAGCATAAAAGCCCATCAATTTCTTTTTCTGCTAACACATCTGCTCGTTTGGCAACTAATCTGGAAAGAGCAATATCAGTTAATCCAGCAGATTGCAACAATTGAATTCTACTACGAATAGATTCAAAGAGAGTAAATTTAAGAGCTGAATTGGCATCGAAAATTGCTTCAGTATCTTTCTCGTTGAACCCCATATCTTGAAACAAAGAATACAGCATTATACCTAAACCAAACAGCAAATAATAAGAAAAAGGGAGAGATGTTGGAGCAAATTTTATCTTGAAACAACGAATACAGCATTATACCTAAACCAAACAGCAAATAATAAGAAAAAGGGAGAGATGTTGGACCAAATTAGTCCATTATTCTATTTCCAATGAAATTAAATGGAAGGTAGTGAGTCTTACTGGTGTTGGGAAGCAGGATTGTGGCATTGAGAGCGAGAGCGCCACAACGACATCTAAGAAATAGACGGGTGTCAGCAGGCTTGAGGCGGAGAGGTAGAGGGAGAATGAGATGGAGCCTTAATTTAACGGCAGTCGGACGCCCATTTGCCGTTGCAACACCGAGCCGCCTACTGGGTGGCGATGCTGACTTCTTGCAGCGACAGGTTCGACCTCCACCTCAGGTAGCGACCTATCGGCAATGGTT
This sequence comes from Pogostemon cablin, assembly GCA_023678885.1. Taxonomy (NCBI): domain Eukaryota; kingdom Viridiplantae; phylum Streptophyta; class Magnoliopsida; order Lamiales; family Lamiaceae; genus Pogostemon; species Pogostemon cablin. Next base: position 15,962,378 of record CM042962.1, on the reverse strand, counting down.
GCTGGTTCATGTTTTCGGGCGGCAGCTCATGACTTTGTCGGTGTGGGTTGGTTGCGTGCGGTGGCGGCGTTCGTCCGATCTGGGTAAAGATAGCTCGGTGGCATCGGAACGGGTTCGACGAGCTATATTGTAGGATCCCTAGGTTGTGGATCCGCGAATTTAATCGTTATTGCTATAGGATTCGGTTGTACCAAAAATTGGTAGGACTGGTTGTAGGGTAGTCACTCTCAACTACTCCCTCTATCCTATGTTCACACTTTCCATTTTCGTCCGTCCCACACTTATGTTCACCACCCAAAAAAGGAAAATTCACATTAACCAACAACCTCAAAAGTTATCTTAATTTTAAAAATATCACTCCCACCTAACACACATAACATACTTTATAATTTATTTATTATCTAAAAATACAACAATACCCCTAAAAAGTCAATAAAGTTGGTCAAAAAGCAATTTTTCTTAAACTACGTATCTAAAGTGTCGGTGAACTTAACTATGAGACGGATAAACTATTTTTTAGCAACGGAATTTATCATGGAATTCAATCCGTTGGTAATTACCAACGAAATAACAACAAAAATTACATCGATTACCAACGGAATTGAATTTTGGTTGCTAAAAATTTATCAATCACCACTTTACCTACGAAAATTTACCAACGGATTCTATTTTTAATCTGTTGGTAAATCAATTTAATAATAGAATGAGACTTTTACCAACGGAATATTCGGTTAGTAAAAATAATTTTTTGTAGTATAACTATTAAATTTGACACGTGTCATTCAATTAAAAGGAGAAATCCATATAAAATACTAAATTAAAAGGGTAGGTCTCGTGTGAGACCGTCTCAAGAATCTCATTACGTGAGTGGAGCTCCAATGAAATAATTAGATCTTGAGGGGCGCTGAAATCACCGCCGCTAATAATTAGTTTAATTAAAGATAAAATTTGATTCGCCATTTAACGCATGGATTTTTTTTTCTTTCTTTCGATATTTGATCTCTTTTTTATTTTTCAATAAGATTAAAAATTAAAAGATTTTTTAATAATTATTTAAGGCAAAAACTCCTGTGCATCGGGCGCATGGAGCACATTCCGTGCATCTTTAGAATTTTGTGTTAAATTATATACCCTTTAGTATATAGATGTGTACCCTTTATTTTCTAAAGGAAATTATTATGTGTATCTGGGCGCATGGACAACACACCGTGCGTCTTTAAAATTTTGTGTTAAATTGTATAACCTTTAGTATAAAAATGTGTAGCCTTTATTTACTAAAGAAAAAAATATTAATGAAAAGTGTATACCCTTTAGATCAAAATTGTGTATCTTTTATTAATTAAAGTATATACCTTTAGACCAAAGCAATGTACCCTTACTCATAATACTAAATTTCTAAAGGCGCACGGAATGTGTTCCCGTGCGCCCAGGCGCACGCAAGCCTCACTCATTATTTAATATGAAATTTCTCACAAACCGTCTCACAAAATTAAGGTCTCACAAGAGTCTTTCTTGTGAGACGGTTTTTTTTGTGAGACGGTCGTGAGATGGGTCATCCTATTACTAAAGTATGCTTATTATATAGTTAAAGTATGTTTATTTGTAGTTAAAATATGTCAATAATAAATCATATTATAAGTCCATAAAATCATACTTTAATTCATAATTCATAATACTTTAAAACATACTTTAACAAAGATTAAGCATATTTTATCAATATAATAGACATACTTTAACCGGTCTGACAAGCCGTCTCACAAAATTAAGGTCTCACAAAAGACTTTGTCTTTAATGAATACATTTTTTATTGATCAGAAATCACTTATTATTAAAAATATCATCACTTTTTATTCGTTTCACAAATTATTTATAAAATAGTTTAATTGATTAATTATCACTTTTCCATGATCAAATATCACTTTTTATTTGTCCTACAATTTATTTATAAGATAATTAATTAATTAGACAATTATTATAAAAAATGTTCATGCATCACTTATTTTAATTAGATATCAATTTTATTAAAAAATTTATTACTTTTTATTCCTCTCATGAAATTTTTTTATGAGATTGCTTATCACTTTTTCTTGATTAAATATAACTTTTTATTAAAAATATTATCACTTTTATCATCTTATAAAATTATTTTTGTGAGATAATTTAAGAAAAAAAAAACAAGTAGGTCAATAATTAAAAAAAAATACAAATATTTTTTAATTAACGTGGTTTTTTTTTTTTCCAAAATTTGAAATACTATACTAAAATAAAATGAAGTAATGGCAGAAAAAAAAAAGAAAAAGACGCTTGAAGTGATGAAACATCAAACATGTATTAATTAAACCGTCTATACTAAAATAAAATGAAGTAATGGCAGAAAAGAAAAAGAAAAGGAAAAGAAAAAGACGCACGAAGTGATGAAACATCAAACATGTATTAATTAAACCGTTTAATGGTAGTTCTGTAATTTATTAAAATAATTAGCGAAATTCAGTCGAGTGAGATTACCTCAATTTTCGCCGGTTGGCATTTATGGGTTTAGTGATTCCTCTCACATAATAAGATTCATGAAAGCTTAATAAAGGGATAAAGTGAAGTATGTCATTATTCTCGCCTGATCACTCTTGATCAAATAGTTTCCGGTCCGAAGTGCAATTCGGACTATCATTGATAAATATGGCCAGAATGATAGTTAGAATTTTGGTATACTGTCATGTTGAATGATTATGCTACGTCGTGTGCTTACTCACCTTCGATATTATATAAGTATTTATTTGTCAAATTAAAATAGGTAATCCACATTTCATATATACCTTAAACTGATTATTTTTTTCTTTTAAAGTGAAAAAAATATATCTAACAAATAAATGGTACGTGGCACAAGTTTTACTATTTTAAAATGAAATAAACTAAACACTTGAAATAAGAAAATTAATAATATGAGTTTTATGGAATTTATTATGAACATTTTACTCGAAGTGGCACAAGGTAATAGGATATCTTGAAAGTTGATAAAAAAATCTTATCTATTTTTATGAATTTTCAATATAATAATACTGCAAATTTTTTATTTAGTTACATTTATATTTATTTTTTCGGTCTTATATCTCCTTAAAGAGAAATAAAATTCATAGTAATTGGTTTTTGGTAATTAAGTAGGTGGGTGGTGGTTGCAGGTGATATATGATAATAAGAAAAATGAAGGAAGGGTGGATGAACAATCACATTAAGTAATTAATAATCAATGATAGAAAGTCGTAAATCCATTCAACACATAAATTAAAATACATAGATCCCCAAAATTAATCAACAACTCTCATGTTGTTAATCTCACAAGGGAGATTAGTCTACCATAATCATAAGATAATTAACATAGACATTAAAGTCATGATAAACAATTAGGTTTACTACAAAGATTTGATGAAAACTCCCTTGGATTGGCTCCAATGGTTATCTCCTTCCTTTTCTTACAATTTTCCTCTCTTCCTTGTTTATTCTCTTCACTTGGATGAAGGATTTATGGTGAGATGATGATGGATTAAATAGATGGATGAAAGTGATGAAAGATATGGTGTAAAATGAAGGAATTGGTGTGTGGGGTGTCTTAGTGCTTGTTCACCTTTTTGTGTGTGTACCCAAGTGTATAGAATCAGTTGCAGTTCAGCGTGTGACCAAGTCTATTATCGAATCCAAAGAATAATTCTAGACTACTTATTTAATCTAATTATGATTATTCTAGTTTAAGACAAATCTGGGTATTTCAAGATAATTAATTAATTTAAAGATACTATAAACACACACAAACTACGCGGAATTATTTAATTATTGAGAATTTTCTTATATTCAGACAATTTAAATGTAAAAAATTTACAATAATCTTTTTATAATGTGACATATATAGCTTAATCATATTTAAAAGTTAATATATGCACGTATATTCTAAATTTTTAAAGGATTCTTAACTTTTTTTTCTACGGTGTAATATAATACAATTTTTAAAGGAATCTTAACTAATTATAAATTTTTATACTGACTTGAATGGATTCTCTCGAGGAACTTGAAGAAAGCTCTTATTTTCTTTAAAAAATCGAATGTGCATTTATAACGAATGAAAAAAAAGACTTATTATATTTAGGGTAAGAGATAATATTATGAAATATTCTCTTTTTTAAAATCTATATATGAAATGGAATATGCATGTGTTTATAACGAATGGCAAAAAAGACTTTTTTATAGGTGGAGTAAGATATAATATTATGGAATATTCTCTTTTTTCATCTGTAAATGATATGATTTGATTTAATACTAATTAATTTATTTATATTAGAAGATTTAATAATTTATTGCAATTAATATACTACCTCCGTCCCAAAAATAAATTCACATTTTCTATTTTCGTCTGTCCCATGAATAATGTTCACATCTCCAAATAAAGAAATATACAAAAATCAATAACCTCACAACACACATTAATTTCAAAATTGTCACTCATTTACAACTCACATAACTTATTTTATAATTTATTTATTACCTAAAAATATCAAACTATCCCTAAAAGTAAAGCAAAAAATAACTTTTCTTAAATTCCGTATCTACAGTAACCGTGAACTTCTCTATGGGACGAAGGGAGTACTAAAATAAATAAATCATAATAAATCCTATCAATATTTTTCTATTTTTACATTAATATCCATGTTGCTTTTCTTTTTTTTTTGTAAAATATCAATGTTAATTTCATTATAATTTTTTTTTTTTGCAAAATATCAATGTTAATTTCAGTATTGTAATAGTGTTGTACTAAAATGTATATGTCTTATAATTGAGTCCAACTGATGTGCACCTGGTGCACCGGAACGATCTTAACCGTTAGATTATATTTTAATTCGATCTCTACCATCAAATAAAATAAAATAATTAATTTAAAAAAAAAAAACTTCACTCCCCCTATTTTTAACCCACTATACTATTTTTAACCCACTACACGTAGGTGCACTGAAGAATCAGCCCTTAGAATTGAGTTGGAGTTTATATATTTTCCATGTAAATCGTGAAAAATCCCTGTAACCACATTAGCCTCATGAGTTTTTAACAAGGTAATAAGGAATATTGTTCCAAGACGTGCACTGAAGAATCAGCCCTTAGAATTGAGTTGGAGTTTATATATTTTCCATGTAAATCGTGAAAAATCCCTGTAACCACATTAGCCTCATGAGTTTTTAACAAGGTAATAAGGAATATTGTTCCAAGAATTGGGTTGGAGTTTATATATTTTCCATGTAAATCTTGAAAAATCCCTTGTGACCACATTAGCCTCATGAGCAAGGTAATAAGAAATATTGTTCCTAGAGCCGTATCGAACAATCGCGCTTGGATATAAACAATCAGCGCTTGGATATGAAGGCTGCGCCACGTATGGTTTCATAGCCGTTCATTAATGTATGTTTCATAGCCGTTCATTAATTTAAAGAAAATCAAATTTATTTGCGCCATGCACATCTAAGATAAACTGTATTACTTGTTATGAGGGTATAATTGACAAATATTTTATTGTTATATAAAATTTAGGAAATTTTCCAAATTTGCTAAAAAACGGTAAAATTTGTAAAAATATATGTATAAGTTGAAAAAATCCTTGCGCTCATGAGTTTTTGAGTTTTTATAAGGTAATAAGGAATATTGTTATCGGAGCAATATAGTTTAAAGAAAAATCAAATTTAATTAAGATGAAAAATAATTAGAATATACCATAAAAAGAAATTGTTTAAATTTAGATTAAATATTGAATAGCTACAATATACCATATAAAAATAAAATAAAATAAAAATTAAAAACTTAAATTAAAAAAATCACGTCTAATATATCTTTAACCAATGATTAGAGAATCATACCGGATCGGCCGGTTCAATCGGGAACCGACGGAGAAATCGGTCCAAATGCACCCTAAAAATCGGATTCTATGTCCAATTGGGAAAAACCGAATTGAACAAACCGGAATAACCGGCTGAACCGGTCAAACCGGGAACCGCCGATTTTTTTTTTGAAATTTTTCGTTTTTAAGATTCGAGTCGTCGACTAATTTTTGAGCCAACATCTCTAGATAGGATGTATGCAAAGAAGGGAGTAGTGATCATTATGTAGATTCGCAATACCCCTTCTCTTTAATAAGTTTCCAATATGGGATCTTCAAGTTGTGGGAAATGGAGAGAAAATGTGGTCTTTATTTATAGATGTCCAAAATCTCTTTCTCTCTTATAATTAACCAATGTGTGATCTTATCACTTCCTATAAACATATACTCCTACATTTTAAAGTAATTTATTTCTCAATAATTATTTAATTTTGAAATAAATAAATTTATTGGCTAAATTGTATCCAAATAATTATAAATTTTTTTTTTGAATGAATATTAATTAAAACTAAAGTCAACAAGCAAAAAGAATTAACAATTTCTTTTCAATTTTATTCCAATTCTAATATTCTTAATTAATTTTCTTTCAATTTCAAAGTAAATATAAATTAAAATTCAAAAATCATTTTATTTTCACATTTAACTTTACTCTTTCAATCCATTGTTTTTATTATACTAATGGCTAGATTGGTATGATTGAATGAAATAATAGTGGAATTGAATGAACTCATGAATGAAATGATTAAAAATTATTTTTATCGTGATTGGTATCGTTCAGAATAACTCAAGTAATAGAATTTATATTACTTAATTAATTAAATCTTATTAATAATATTTTTATAATATTACATTTAAAATTTTAGTGAAGATTTTATATATTTTAATAATTATAAAAAAATATTAAATTAAAAATAAAATAAAATATTAATATTTTTAAAATATAAATAAAATTTAAAATACAAATAAATAAATATATATATTAAAAAAATATTAGACTATGTATATAAAATTATATTTATATTTATATTACATGTTTATATTCAATTTAATTAATAATATAAATTTTTTATATTTAATTTATTAATTTTTAAATATTAAATAATTATATTCATCTATATTTAAAATTTTTAAGAATTAAATTTAATTTTATATTTTTTTACTGAGTTGAGTATATAAAAATATTTTAATTTTTTATTTAGATTTTAAATGATTTAATATTTTTTTATTAAATAATTTAATACAAATGTTTTTAATAAATATTACATGTTAAGTAGAAAAATAATAATATTTTATAATTTTTATAATTATATAAATAGATGTTGTATAAATTAAAATAAATAAATATATATAAATATATATATATATATATATATATATATATATATATATATATATATATATATATATATATATATATATATAGTGGCGGACGCAGGATTTCTGTCGAGAGGGACCCAATTTTTTTCATACAATTTTTCTCAGTGGCGGACGCAATATTTCAGTGAGAAAATATTCGTGTTTTTTGTTCTACAAATTTTAAGAAGAATTATTTTATTTACCAACTTTTATTAACATTTTTCTAAAGATGTTTTAGTATTTTTAATTGTATTATGTAAGAGTAACAATTTTGAAACTAAAGTCATTAAAATTATTAAATAAATATGTTATTTAGAGGGAAAATAAATAAATAAAAGAAATAGAAGAGGGAAAAAAATAACAGTGTTGCATGAATCGAACATGGGACCTTTAAAAGTAAAACATCCTCACTTCACCACTTGAACACAAAGGTATTTCAAGAAAAATTTTATATCTATACTAGTAATTTTTAGAAGTTCAGGAGGGCCCAGTGCCCCTCCTACCCTCTTCGTACGTCCGCCAATGTGTGTGTATATATATATATATATGGGGTCGGGTGGGGGGAATAGGAATGGAATGGGCAATACCACATGGGGTGTGAGGAATGCTCATTCCCACATATAAGGTAATTCTCATTCCTTTGGAATCGGTATTCCTATTCATAAAAATATACCAATCACATGAATGAGAATGAGATTAGGAATTACGATTACATTCTCATCTCATTCCATCGTATCAATCATGCTCTAAGTATATTAATAAAAAATTATATGTAAAATAATAAAATATTATTAAAACTAAAAATTATACTATAATTTTTATTTTTTCGATTGAATCGCCCAATCCGACCGATCTGACGGTTCGACCTTGAACAGTTAGGATCACCAGTTTAGCCTCCGGTACGATTTTCTAATCACTGTCTTTAACTATACTGTATCAAATCTTTTTCTACCTATACTATATCAAACCTTTTTCTGCCTACGTGTCTCTCCATAGTACCACGTTTTATTATGGAAGTATAGCATGTAAACCTTAATTCAATACACCCGATGTTATTACCTCTATGTAATTTTCGTTCAATAAAAGCAATCCATCCTCCCTTGGATGTAGGTGAATTCGTTCACCGAACCACGTGAAGATCTTGTGTCAAGTTCGTTCATTCTTTACACAATCAACACAATCAATACACACATACGAAATCACAATCATAGTTAGATTCTATACATCTATCTTGATTGTTTTTGTGTTCTCATGTTTCTCTCAAATCTCAATCATAACGGATATAAATGATGGAAATCGAGAGCACTTGATATAAGATCATGAGTTATCATCATTTTTTGCAAACCTAGAATAAAATTATCAAAGTAAAATTGATTAAAATTAAAAGAAGGGTTGGTTGCGGAAAAACACCAACTTTATTTTAACTGAAATTCAAGGAAACAAAACACCATCTTAAAGAGATTTTTTTGCAACTCACACCCATCAAATAACCAAATTACTGTTTGTGGATGTTGAAATGGAATGATAGGAACCTTAACTAAAAGTGTTAAAATGAGTACATATACCCTAATCAAAAGACAAAAGGCAAAACAGATTTTGATGTTTAAGGAATCAATCCAAGCAAGTAACAAGTTGACAGCAGATTTACGTAAATGAAGATAACAAGGTAAGTAAGCTATTATGATTGTCGATTCTCCCAACAACATTACAAAAGAATAAGTACATTTCTGAAAGCTAGTTCTCCCTCTCAAAACGACTATCGTAGAGAAGCATCTATCATACAAATAATTCGATGGATTACAAAACAACGCCTCACCACATTCAGCAAAGATCTTTACAAAGCTGCACGACAGTTACAAAACTAGATGGAACGAGCAGATGAACCACATTAGTAAATCACATTCTGTGAATATATTAAGTTCCCATAAACAGGAAAATGTATCAAAAACTCCTCTTTAAGACTACATTCATTTTTAACGAGAAAACCTGAAATGGGTCCATAAAATGAGGATTTGCTACAGGGGAAAAAGTATTGTACAGATTGAATAGCCTTCTTCAATGCTCTCTCTCTCTCTCTCTCTCTCTCTCTCTCTCTCTCACAACACCAACTGCACAGCCTCATGAGAGTTTCCAACTCAACTATTTACAAGCACAATAATCGGGGGCCAGAAAAAACTCAGCAAAACTACCACGGTGTTGGTTAGTGATTACCGCATTCCTAGAGTAAAAAAAGACATGATCAAAGCAACATTTATGCGTAAAATTATTTCAGTGCATAAAAAACAGCAACATGTATCAGAGGCAATAGCTCAAGGTAAGGAAAGTGTAATTTGTGATGATATTATTAGGAAGGTTTAGTTACTGAGATTCTGATATTCATTATTTCAAGGGTAATTTATTAACTAACACAAATTTAAAAATTCAAGTGCAATGCGTACCATGATGGGACTTCGTCAAATTCCAGATGACTGCTTCTCTTGGCTAAACAATTTGATACTTTCAACCAATTTTGCTTTCAACGATTCGGGGATTCTAGGATTAAAAAATCTCTTTGCTGGTGAAATCAGTAAACTCCTGCCCAATTAAATATAATGTATATATGTGAAGATGGATTTCCCTATAATATTATTAAACAAGAGAGGCAGGCATCCATTCCCACCCAACATGAACTAAGCATTCTTTGAAAAGGGAGCAGACAGCAGTAATTTCAAGACAGATAACACAACTATAATGCTAAAAATTGCAACTCAGGTACTTGGACATGCTTGGACATTTTACATTAATTAAGATATAGTGAGCATGTTTTGCTCCACAGCTCATACCAGAAGATGCACAAAAAATACATGAAGCAAAAATATATCATTGAGCGTATAAGAGATTTTACTTTTATATCCTCACCTTAGTGAAACGAAAGCATATTATTCTCAATTTACGGGTCAACTTCTTATAATATTTTAAATATTTTTTCATCTCATTGAATCAAGGTTGATTAAATAAAAAAGTATACTTAAAGGACCTTTCATACTCTAGCAGCACTAATCAAATTTTGCAAAAATATCAATGTCAACAAGAAATTGGAACAAAAGGCTGCTTCAAAACTGTTAACAGACAAGTATTTATTATTCAAAATGCAGAATAAGAAAATATCTACATGATAATGACTAGAATTAAAAAGGAAATCTTGGTGTTTAACAAAAAAGGACATGAAATAATGGGTCATTAAAAAAGTGAATGAATTAACATCCTGAACTTTACCGCATAAATTAAAAAGATAACAAAATAAACTTTTAACCCACCTGCACTATGCAACTGAATTACTGGCTATGATGTTAAGTGGAAAATAACAAACAGTGGCAAGCAAAAAGTATACATGATGTGGGCAGACATCCAGTCAAAGCCATCAAAGACCTAACTAGTACCCAATAAAATTCTAAACATGACAATACCAGAAATCTTTACATATTCATGTTAACTAAAAAAGAGTAACACCATGTGAAACACACAAGGCTTCCTACAACAAATATAATTGCCTGCAAAAGTTTGGCAATTTATAAATAAAAATACTTGTATATAAAACAAAATTTGCAAATAAAACATCCAACATTTTCCAAAGATATAGTATATCATACGTAGAACCAAAACTACAATCTTCTACAACTAAAGTACATACTCCTTATTTGCATCTCGAGTTTTCCTATTTTGAATGTATGCAAAGCAAAGTCGAAATTTTTTTAAATTTTAAAAATTTCCCAGTACTTGAAAACAATTGAGCATACCAACCACTTATCTCAACGACAAATTAACCCCTTTTAACTTAAATCATTAAGGAAACTGTAGGAACTAAGGGGTAGAATTAATATAACAAAGCAACTGAATATCTGGTACACGGAGTGTTTTGTCGCTTAAAGAGGCTGTAACAAATAACAATCACTAAGTCACAGAATTTCATAATAATGTCATGGATACATATTGCTATAATAACTTGGTCAATGAACATGGAAAGAATCCTCTACTTGGACCATACTATGTCATGGCATGGGGATGGGTACGAGGAATGGCATTTAAAAAGCCACAGGTGTTCAGTAATTTAGGGGTAGGGTCAGTTGGTATAGGTTGCAATTAAGAAAATGGTGCAGAAGAAAAGTACATTTGGCTTGATATACATAGAAATGAACAAAATAATACTAACTTAAATACTACTGCAAGAAAATAACATGTTCCAAGATGCATAACAATTAAACAGAAAAACATAATACACACAGTGAAATACTAGATCTTAATTCTTAAGTGTCAAAATACTTAAGTTCCAAGTGGTTATTCTCACGTACATAGTGGTTGTGAGAGATCAGACTCATATAATTTCTATTGGCAAACACAATGATGGAGGGATACAACCAAAATAAATGTTGAGTGGTCAGAGAACCTCGTGCTAGACATTTTGCTTCAAAGAGATGGTCAGTGGATTTACAAGTTTCAACTTAAGAATGAGTTATTAAATTCTGTGGCTATCTTTAAGAGGTGTAGACCATACTTTATAGGTGCTTGAATCTTCAAATAATAATATTTTAAATACATTATAGCAGCCTCTTAAATCATAAATTAAAGTAGGCAGTCATATTCTATAGCCCCTGATAAGTCACACAAAGCCCTAAACACCTTTTGAAACTGGGCCACCAACTTAAGATTATCAACAGAATACAAAATTGGCGTATATATGTCATAAAATGCATTTCTCACAGGTTCACAGCCACACATTACACACAGCCCAGGTTACATAAACAATGTAAAACCAAATGTAGATATGCACATGAGATCAATTTCATAAGAAATAGTGATTGTAAATAGTAATAAGTATCAAGAGAGCTTACTTCCACTCATGGTCATTTGACACAGTGTTGCCTGCTTCTAGACGCAACTTTTTCTCTGCATGCATGAAACTTTGCACTTCGTCAGACCAACCACATGAACGCAGAAACATGGAAGCTTCTTTTCCAATCCTGGTGAATGTGAAAACACAAATTAGTAATGGTTCCTCTATGAACGTAAAACTTTATCATCTAAATTACAGAAAGAATCAGCAATAAATTGTATATATATGAAGCGAGAATATCTACCAAATATAGATAATAAAACAAATAATGATTTTCCCGTCTCACTATTGAAAATTAATAAAACCCAAGAAAAATATGAAGATTTATCAGTTCATTTGGAGGACATAGACCTATTTGTCTGATGTGACAATTACTATAACACATCTAAAGCTATTGAGGAAGTGTCTGTCTAGAGGATGGAAAAACAGGGTTAGACAGTCACATACAACTTGACCACACATGCCTAGCCACAGAGTCTACAACCTAATCGATAAGTATTCCTACAATCCAAACAATACTGGGATAACAAAGGCATGATCCCAGACAACAACAAAATAGTCAATATTTTAAGAACAAACTTTATCCACCACTAATCTATTGGACTAGCATTTGATCATATGATCAATAGTTTGAAAGATGTTTTCTTTTATTAATTCTCTCCATTCTTTTTCCTATAAATACCTGATGAATTGGAGAGTTAGAGCAGATTATGAAGCCTATGAATATTGTATGAATCAAGATTGAGAACAGAGTTCTCATTTTCTTGTTAATCCTAACTTGGAAATCGAATATAGGATCTTATTTGTTTCAGTCCCTTTTCCTTGTTATCATTCCTAATCAATTGGTATGCAGCCCAAAATGAGAAGCCAATGCAACTTAGCACTATATGACAAAAGAAATCAATCACTTTTCAACTTAAACCAAGTAAATGTGATAAATCAAGAAAATAGCACAAAGACATATTTCAGGCAAGGGAAATTTGTAATGAATAGTAAAAAAAAGGATATGCATTTAGAAACAGTAAAAATCCAAAAAAATACTTCTGGCTAAGTCACATACAATTCCTTGAATGCTTCCACTTTCGCAAGAGATTGGTCGTCTCTAGCTAGAAAAATGCATGAACTGTCATCTTTTATCTTCCTTTTCACACAACTGTTGTCAGAGGCCCTGATGTCTCCATTCTGTAATTGTTGGGAGTCAAATCTTTTCACTAGTCCTGAACCATTTACTTCATGTGTAATCCTCTGTGAGGAGTCCTGTGAAATAATCCCAATTTCTCCATTACTTGGTGCCAAACATGACGGCCCACTCTTTACAATCTGAATATCTGCTAAATTTTGGCTTACACCATTCCCTTCATTCACTAATAAGCCAGATCTATCTTTTTCACCTGAAGTCAACGAAGCTTCTTCATGGCCATTTTCCTCCCTGACCTCCTTTTCATAAACTTTAATCTTTCCATTCTCAGAGGCAATGTCCTTACTGGTAGTCACAGAATTAAACATTCTATTTTGATTAGGAATCCCTTGATCAATCTCAGATTTCATTGAGTTACCTGTCTGGCTGTGTTTGTTAGAAGAGACTTTGATGTTGATTGGTTCTACACAAGTACTAGATTTGCGTACGTTACTTGAATTGTTGCAATTGGAACCAAGGGAAGACAGAGAACTATATGACCCAGAATGGTTATCAGAATAATCTTTTGCAACAGTCGGCATTCCCACACAATCAGGCCTTTCAGATGTAAGGGTTTTAGTGCCATTAGACACAAGGTAATTTGTCGATTTATTTGTCTCACAATTGTGGGCGGAAAATTTTACGTTAACTGGTTTTTCTGGACAACCTGACTTCTGGAAAAATGATCTCGTTCCATCGGTTAACTTATTGGACTCTTGCAGATGATTGGAAACTTGCTTGCTATCTCGATAACCGTTTTGTTGCAATATAGATGATACTTTGCTGCCATTGGACTCATGAGACTTAGATCCATTAACCACTGAATCAAATCTCATTCGAGGCCTCTGTTTTGAACGAGAAAAGAAAAGTATATAGGCTTTCTCTGACAAGACCTCCTCCAAGGTTGAGACTGATACATAAGAATCATTGCAGCAGTACCACCGACCAAATGCATCCTGAGACCAAAACACAAAAGTTATAACTATTAATTGCTGGTTACAGGTGACATCAGGAAACATTTGATTTTATATAGAGAAACAGCCATGAAAAGACCTTGATGTATGCATAGTAGTGTCCAGAATCAGGAGAGAAACCTGAATGTACGATTGTACCAAAAAGATTGTACTCAGGGTGTTCATCCTGCACAAAAAGAAGACATAATATGAGCAAAAGGGTAAATGCCACAATATAGCACACTGTAATGATAATTCTCTGCATGCCTCGTGCAGAGAAACTATCAAATTTGCAAAAGCTTAAAATAAAATATTGTACTAAGATTCTGCAAAAAGAAGACATCCAAATGGGTATACATGTAAAGGACACAATATTATGATAAGCCATCTCCGGGGTAACTATAAATAGTCTAAAAGGCTTGAAATGAACAGAACATACGATAGCATTTATAACTAGAGCATAAAAGGAAATTTACCAGAGCTAATTGAAATAAAAATTCCTCCCACAAAGGCCTCCTTTCTACTCATGGCACATAACAAACATACACATATTTACCCAACAAAACAGGAACATTCTCATATTAGATGTATATAAATACAAACTGATATATTTAGTAAATGGTTCCAATGTTCAAATTTTGACCAAAAGTACTTAATAAACTACACTTGTGACATAATTTAATTTAAATTACTTCTTCAGTTCTTCATAAGCACAATCACATGCAAACACCCCCTTCTGAGGCACCCTTGACTCTCCCAACAGTTCTGATGCAGTCCAGAGAGCCAACTTGAAGACAAAACGTTTACTGCCATTCATGATTAAATGAGATCCTCTTTTAACTTCATAAACCAATGCACTAATAGGGGCCTATACTCATCTAAGGATTTCAGGAAAACGCATGTGGTGAAAAGGGATGGATAAGTCCCATTTGCAAAGAAAAGAAGGAGTTTGAAAGATCAAATAGGTGGCAGAACAATTACTTAAAGCTCAATTTGGTGGGGACAACAAATTGATAAAGGGTAGTGGAGGTGGAGAGTTTACTGAGACAAAACGGAAGTCAGTTAGACGTATGCCTATGATAAGAATGTTCAACTCAAACAACCAGGATTTGAAAGTGAATGACTTTGTAAATTTACAGAAGGAATCTCTACAATTTTCGACATGTTTTAAACTAAGAAGTTAAAGGCAAGCATGGTTATAACAAATGCAGAGTATTGGCCAAAATTCTTCTTCCTCACTTTCAGGTCTGAATGGAGTGCATACATCTGTGACAGACATGAATTAAGTACCGCATAACCTTGTGAAAATCCAAAGGTGTAGTAATGGGAGTGAAACAGATAGAATTCAGAACATAGAAGTGATTAACAAAAGAGGCACAAATAGAAGGTAGTCTGCATATTTGCAAGTTTCATCTATTAATATTTTAAGGAAGGTGAGGAAGCAGAAAAGCATAAGATCTATCTTGCATAAGTTTAATAGCATACCTTGCTCCCTTTGCACATGTGACTCGATAGCATTAACATCTCATCAAATGCAATGGTCTTATCAATTTTCCCACCGAAAATACCCTCGAACCTCTACAAATCAGGATATTAAAAGAAAACATGTAAAAAATAAATCCATTAAATATAGTAAGTAATCAGCTTAAACAAAAAAAAAAGGCTGAAGATTTGCAGTAACTACCACACCTTTAATTGAATTACAAGAACATTTGGTGCCTCAAGAACTGACATCTGCTTCCTCGCAGCTACCAATTCCTTACAACTAAACAAGCATAAGTCTCCAATTGGTGAAGCCATATTTTAAACCAGAAATGAACATAAGTTGATGAAATTATTTTGAACAGTTAAATAACCACCTTATATAAAAGCTTAAGTTGTTAGATAGGAGTGGCATTTAATATTTAATCAATTACTCTAACATGCTCCTCAGTGCAAGCGAGTTAATTTGTAACGAAGTACGAAGCCTTGCTAGTGGAATTTTTTCCATATATGGGTGGCAGTGAAATTCAATCCATGACCTTTCACATAGTCATGGCCTCAATAGCATATTGAATGACCACCTCATTTAAAAGCTTAAGTTTTGAGAGAGAAGTGGCATTTAGGCTATGTTTGTTTCTGGTTTATTAAACAAGGTAAAGGTTTTCAAAATCCACCCAAAGGCCGGACCCCTATATTTTATAAACCACATCTATATAAACCTACAAACTTTATAAATCCCCAACCCACCCATCTACCATACATTATCTTTCATCAATTAATATTTTTTCTTCCTTTCTCTATCACATCTTATCCCTTCTCTCACATCAATTAATTCCCTCTTACCCATATTACCCCCCATCTCTTACACTTTGATTAGACATCCATCCTACCAAAACACAAAACAAACATACACTACCACTATTCATGATTTATTAAGTCCACTTAAACCCAAAACAAGCATACCCAAATATTTAGTCAATTACTCTAACATGAACAAACATTATATGAGTAGATAACGGCATAATATGGACAAGTGGACTAAAGCTGCATGCTCATAAAATATACAAAGATTTAATACTTACTTATCGCACTTGTATTTATTATTTCCATCCAAAACCTCAGGCTGAAAAAATTTCTGCAAAGCTTCTCTGAGTGATCCACCATGCAAAATATCAAGACTAATATCCATTATCTCATCAACCTTATTTGACTCAGCCCCACACGACAAACACTTCACTTGACTCTGCAACGCCCCTCCAAATATCTCCTTGACCACGGTTTCCCCACTCCCACCAACATCTACTCCATTGACAATCCCGTTCTTTCCCCTCTGTTGCTGCTGCAACTTCTTTAATCTCAAGCATGTGTTATGGCACGCATCAATCACATAACGCAAAAACTCATGAGCATCTTCTTGCCTCCCAGCACGAAAATGCTCAGCGTATATCCGCAAACAGCTGTTTATTTTTAAAGGGGCGTCTGAGACTGCTTCACTGCTCAAAGAGCGATGAATTCGTTTTTCTAATATGCAGAAAGGACACTCCCCCTTCTTTTCCTTTCCTGCTCCAAAGTCGCCTAAAACAAAAACCTTCTTATTAGAGGATTTTCATGTTGATATATAGGTTTCTAGTGTATTCATAGGGAAGAAAATTGAAGAATTCAAGGTTCATATATAAAATAGGATACTTCTCACTATACACACAACTTTTTGAAACTCAATAATCATACAACAGAATAAAGGAACTCTAGACATATCAATAAAAGCATGTGTTAGTTGCCTTGTATATGCAACACTAATTTAACACGAACTACTGACAGTCTTCTACAGAAAGAAGGAAAGAATAGATTGGAATCTTTTGATTCCATTTTTTAAACTTTTAATGATTGAAACTGTCTCTAGTTATAAGCAACCCTTATCTATTAGATATTTCAATATTTTGATAATAGAAACATATAGTTACATTAGGTAAACCATGTTCTAACTCTCACTTACTTAGTAAGCATTTATAGATTAATAGATCAGTGACTACATTAACATCAAATTTTAGATTATTTGGAAAAATAAGCATGGATTCTTATCTTAACGATGCAATTATTTACCAAAAACCATAACATTATAGTACACTTAAAGAACATTTGGAAATAAGCATAGCACCCTATCTCGCCCCCTCTCCATCGAAAAATAAAGGGCTATAGGTTACAAGAATGGATGCTGCAGTTTTTAAAATTAATACTATAATTTAACAACTCAAATCCAAATAGTTCAGTACAGTGTGAAACTGGAGTTCTCGGGGGTATGGAAAGGAGAATAAATGCAATTAAAGAAAAAATTGTGAAACTGGAGTTCTCGGGGGTATGGAAAGGAGAATAAATGCAATTAAAGAAAAAATCGGACACCAAATCATGAAGGAAGCAATAAGCCGAATTACAGGGAATTTTAAAATTATTAAGATGAACAACAAGAACAACACAAAATATCAAGGAATACACAATCTACACAGATATAGATAAATACTTAAATGAAAGGAGGGGAAAGAGAAAGACGCACAAACAGAAGAGTGGAGATATCGGAGGCAGAAATTAGCAAGGGGAGGGGTGTAGGTGAGGCACTGGAGAACGGAGTTTAGGTAGCAGGAGTTGCCCAGGTTTCGGAGCCCTAGAGGGGCGGAGCCGTGCTTCCGCTTCAACGACTTGAGAAGGCTCGGCTGCCACGTCATCTGCAGCACGCCCATCACCGACGACTTCGGACCGCCGCCGCCTCCGCCGCACCATTGGCCGGCCAGCACCGCCGAGATCGCATCACCTTCCCGATGCTTGTGTTTCTGTGTGCGTGTGGGGGGAGTTTTTGATGGGGAGGATTTTTCTATTTCTGTCAATTAATTGGGAGCGAGAATGGGGTTTCTGGGGTTAGGAGGTTTTCCAATTATTTGTATTTCAGTTTTTCTGTTTTATTATTTCTTTATTTATTTATTATTACTGCCTGTATCCACGTGCCCATTTATTCTTTTACATAGTATCCTTTATAATTTTATTAAATTTTGTAAGGATAGTAAATCAAATGTTAAGTATGAAAAGATTGTCTCTGTAAATCAAATTCATTGTACGGCCTAATTTTACAAAATTATAAATAATTCATATTCTCTCCCTATATATATTCATTTTGCTATTTTCATCAGTTAGTTATTTATTTCTTTTTTAATTGGTGTGGAAAAAAAATATATTATTTCCAATTCATTACGCATGGCACCCGTACTCAACTGCGTGAGATATCCTATGATATTTTGGTGTGACATCTCCTGTAACATTTCTTAAGCATTTATTGGTTAGGTATAATATCTCTCATCTCTCCTACGTGTCACTCATTTAATGATGCGACACAAGAAATGTCGCACCATCAATATAATAGTTTTTTAATAAAAAATATTATTCAATGAAGAATATAAAAAATCAAAATTTTAAAAATGTATACTAATTCATATTTTCAAAGAATATTTTTTTGTTTTCCAAATTTGTAATTTATATATAATCAAGGTGTAAAGGTGAATCCTATTCACACAACACAAGTGTTTGTTATATTTTAATGCATTAGTCATTGTGCTTTAGAAAAATATATTTTAAATTATTAAAAAAATAATAATAAACATTACTTATATAACAATCATACTTTAACACGTCTCATGAAACATAAACTACCTCATATAACCACCATCTTAGAATACACCTTACTTATATAACAATCATACTTTAACATGTTTCAGGACAAATAAACTGCCTCATATAACCAACATCTTACCATACTTGGTGGGAATCCACTTGAAATTCTTTTCAAATATGAAGCAATCAATGATGATAAACCTTTTTATTATTTTTAAAAAAAAGAAATATTCGTCTAATTTATTCGTCAAATTCTTAATTATTTAATAGTAAAAAGTATTTTGAATATTTAAAATTAATTGGCCAAAACATAATTAAGTATGTTTATCACTTCATGATCAAGTATTTTAATGAATAATTTAAATAATTTATGACGATTTCTTTAAGTTCAATTTATATAGATGACAACATAATTAATTTATTAATAATATAATATATATATATATATATATATATATATATATTAACTAAGATGAAGTATTTTAATAAATAATTTAAAAAATTCATGACAATTCCTTTAAGACAAAGAGTCAATCATAAAACAACGCAACTAAAAGAATTTTGAAAAGTGATTATAAGATTGACACTGCTTAATCTTTTCACAAAACTATTTAATATTACACTTCACAATTATATATTTAAGATTATGTACACATTTTGCATTAAAAAAAAAAACAGTTATGTTTATCAACCATGGCCAGTGGCTAGTGGCTACAACCTTCACATGTCAATCTATTTCGATAATATTTTTCTTAAATCAAGAAGTACTCCATCTAAAACATTAAACAATTAGAAAGATCAATGCCTGAATAAAGATTTATCATCCAAAATCTCTCTTACTATGAATATCCAGAAATTGAGAACAAAGTTTTTCTTAAACAGCCAAGTATCATTAAAAGTCAAAAAAAAAGAAAAAAAAAAAGGTATCACTAAGATTACTATCTTTCTTGTTTCACCGATTAGATGTTGATACTGAAATTAGCAGGGACCTTTGAGCAAGATCATCTGAGCTAAGTCGATTAGTATCCTTTTTCAATTTGTGATTGTTGTATGCAGCCACCCCTGCAATAGCTAAAATAACATACATTTTCATCATCTGTTTACTATAGTTAAGTTGAATGATAGATAGATAGTATATTTGTCTCTATTGTATTTCCTATTCCCAATTCATTTCAATTAGTAAAACAAAATTATATCCTACAAATAAATATTAATCTTTTGGCATGTGACGGTAATTTAGAAAGCAATAATAACACGAATTATTAACTTATAAAAGCGAAATACAAGATGAAACATTAAATTGGAATATGTGATCTCAAGAAGTAATGACATTATAAACACTGGTTAAGAAAATCTTACAAATTTAAAAAATATTCCAAATATTATACTCTCTCTCTCTTACATTTATCTTTATATTTTCCGTTTTTGCCTGTTTCACACTTATCTCACAAAAAAAAAATTAAAAATCATATCAATCAATAACCTCAAAAGTTATCTTATTTTCAATATCACTCCCACTTAATATATAAAACATATTTTATACTTTATTTATTTATTACATAAAAAATACGGCACCTCCACTATAAGTTGGTAAGAATAAATAAAATAAACTCCATGTATTGAAAATGAATAAACTTACCAAGTTCCTTTCTAATATCATGAGTTTAAATTAAATTATTAGTATTAGAAAAGAAAAAAGAAATCAATTAAAATATAGCAATGGTAGTAACGGTAAAATTAAATTGAAGCGCGCTTACCAATTGCATAACCGAAAATGTTGATTAGTGTTAAGTTGGTGTCTGCAAAAATAAGTGATGAGAGAAGAACTACAACCCAATCTTTAACCACCCCTGCCACGCGGATTGTCAAAGCACTGGTATGTGTAATAACAAGGAAAACTGATAGATTGAGGGCAAATGTACAAAGTGAATTCAGAGTTAACACAACTGGATTAAAGCTCCACCCTTGTTCATCCATCTTTGGTTTGTCCAGGAAGATCCATGGAATTAACAGGCAAAATGCACTGCATCAAATTAACGGATCCAAATAAGCATGTGCACCCTAATTTTATCGAAATTACTCTTTAGTAAAAAAAAATTACTCTTAATTAGAGTGATGAAATCAATCATCATTATTGTGATTCCTACTCAAATTCTAATACAGTGGAAATGAGTAATATTTCTAGTCAAATATGAGGAACCAAATAAACATGAACATGTACACAAATATAATAAAATGGCAAAATATTATCTTACAATGGGATTTATTGCACTATGGTTTAAGGTTCAATGTTTATTCTTAGGATTTAAAATATTTAAGGATATAATTGTCTTTTTAACTCATAAATAAAGAGAATTTTTACCGTACACCCTAATTCGAGGAGACTATTTCTAATAAAAATAAATAGATAAAGTATTCCTAGTGATCGAATTCACTTTGCACTTGATATTGAAAAATTATTCTTTTGAATGAAAAATATTACTCCTAATCAAATTTTGATATATTGTGGAGTAATTTTTTTCTTATTCAAAAGAGTAATAATTCATTATAGAGTAAATTTTCATGTATTAAAAAGAAAAATTACGGACGAACATACCTGCATGGGCTAATGTAATACATGATCGATATAGGATTTAGTTTGACTCCTTTCCGTTTAACTAAAATCTCCATAAATATTAGTCTTAATGCTTCTCCAACTACCCCTCCCATTTGATACACAACACCTATCCAGTTGATCTCCATTTCTCCATAGGAAGCAATTAGTACGCCAAAACTGATCACTGACATTATTAGCAGCATACTGCAACTCATCGCTTCAAGTCCGGCAAATACGCCAAGGATGAATACTGCGACCGGCACTAGAATGCACAAAGATATGGCGATATTATTTCGTATTTCTACAAGTAAGTTAATGTTTGCAATCACAATTATGTCACCGATAGTAGTTCGTACATACTGATTGCTTTCAACATTTGTGCAAATGAAACCGATATGTAGAGGTAAGCGGTGTTTCCAAGCCAAAGTGTCATAGCAAACATTGCACCAATCGGGATAACAGAAGATACATATCTGCACGTAAGGTGTGGTAAATTAAACAAGGAGAAAAAATTCAATAAATATACACCCGTACTACTAAAAGGTACTATACGTTTTATTATTTTGATTCATCCCTTATAAGGTATACTACTTTTTTTTTTTCATAAATGAGACCCACACAAGAATTCTAAACGGCCAACACAAAACGACTAGTAATTAATTTACTCACTACCAATTAAAATATACATATCAATCTGCTAGTAAAAAACAAACTTATACTTGTGGGCTGGACAAAGGGAGTATTACTTATACAACTTTTTTTTTTCATTTCTTTGTAAAATACTTAAGACTACAAGTCTTAGATGCATTTCTTTTAGTACATACCCTCTCTGTGATCTCTTATCACTTAATAATATTCAACAGATCTCCTCCAACTTCAAAGAAAGAAGTATTTAACTGGTTTTATTTGATTACTAGTAATTACCTCAAACAAAGTAATTAGAAATAATACTCACATGTCCAAAGTCATTCCTTCCTCAATTTTCATAATCTGCAAAAAAATTCAAATAAAATAATTAGAGTACCCCATGACAAGAAATATTTTTATTTTCAAAAATGAATTTTCATATTTGAGTTTAATTTACCTTAAAAACTTTGATAAGCATAAAACACAATATGGAGGAGAAGACCATGTGAAGTAATGTCAACCCAAGAGGATAAGAGAAGTTAATTTCCTTGGAAGATAAAACCCACTGTAAATGAAAAAGGTTGATGAGACTAGAGTAGCTTTGTGATGAAAAAATATTCACCAACTTCCAAATGATTTAGCAAGATATTCACATTAGAAATATAAATAGCTATATGAAGGAATGGATTTTTCAAGAGGCCAAAAAAGAAAAAAAAAAAATATATATATATAGATCAAAGTGTACATAGAAGAAGTGAGGTACGAGTAACCCAGGTTCGATTCTCATTGGGAACGAATAGGAGGGGAGTTATAAGGAGGCTTGGGAAAATAAGGGTGTATGGAGACTTGGTGAACTAACTACTGATTATACTAACAACTAACTTTATCCGATAAAAAAAAAGAAGAAGAAGTGAGGTACATTGATCACTATAATTTTTTCAAAAGAATTTATTCCATTTTTCTGGTATATATGATTGAACTGGTGCTAGAATTTTTGTCGTTCACATATATAAATCTTATTAAAGAAATTTACATATATATACATCATTTTCAAAATAAGAAGACATCAAACAAATCTTTTAAAAAAAAAAATAATAATAGTAATACATTTTTTTTAAGCACATCTTGCAAAGTTATATGTACTGTATTAAAGTATACAAAAAGGGTCTCATTACCAAATCTTAATAATTATCAAAATACTTCAAAAGCATTAACTTGTAAGTGAATTCATGTGAGAGACTATACATAAATTGAAGGCCTTTTTTCAATAGCTTCTTTCTTCATGAAATCCATGTATCTAAATAATGTGATAAATAATTATTCTATTGTTAAATTGTTTTCCTTAAAAAAAAAGAAAAAAAAAACACAAATAAAGATCAATTTCTGGTCAATTTGCTTACAGTAGCAATGCCAACTTTAAATCATTTCTATAGATCACCCAACCCAAGAAAAAATTGTCTTTTATCAATATCAACTAATTCTACATCGACCACATCTCTTTTGAATCAAGCAAAAAGTTAAATTGATTAATTATCACAAGGATAAATTGTTAAAACTTGAGTAATCATTATTCATTCAATCCTCATGCATGACACATTTTTTAAGGCAAAATTTTCAACCATCACATATTAACAAATCATGTGTAACAGAATGAAATAAAAGAGGATGCAATACAAAAATCATTTTTGGAAAGAATCATGTATAAAATGTGAGATTAAAAACTATAGGAGTAACGTAATGTTCACAATACCTTGTTAAAGAAGATCTGACCGCTGGAGAGTGCAACATAGAGAAGAATGTAGGCATAGGTTAAGAATTTTTCTCGTACCCATATTCTATTTCGATCGGGCATTGTTGAATCAATACCTCAAATTTGGACCTCAATATGATGTGCAACCAAAATATGATGAGTGTAATAATACTTTTATGTTCAAACATGTATATAGGATATGTTTAATTGTTGTGTTTAAATTGGATTTAGAAAAGTGTAGAAATTGAAGAACAGAGATTGCTTGCATATTCAATTTCTGAAGCGAGGGATAGGAGAAAATTAAGAAGATGTGCGCTTAACAGGAATTCTTCACATAGTATATGTTATCTCCTAAAATAGAAGATATATTCCTTGCCCATTTATTTACTATCTTAGGATAGTTGATTTTGTCAAATGCACGTGTGTAATAGGACAATTTGTTGGTGTCTGATCTAAGTTTAAAGGGGTAAGTCTTGAGATCGTTTCACGTAAAATAAATTTTACAATTTTTAAATTAATTATTATTACTTTGTTATAAAATATTATCACTTTTCATTTATACTATAAATTGTTCATGAAATAACATTATCACTTTTCATTAATTGAGTATTACTTCTTATTATAAAAGTTATCACTTTTTATTTGTTTAACATATCTCATACAAATCTTTGCATGAATAGACCTTCACAACTTTTTAAAAAATTTAATTATATCGCCCAAAGTGAGCTTTTAAAAAGAGCAAAGCTTCAATTCTTTGCTAAATCCAATACAATGTTAAAGTTTGCAACGAGCAAGTTTATAGTGAAATGTTTTTCTCAAACTATTTTCGTTGAATTTCAGATTTGAATCTTGTACCAACAATGGAGTGTTATACAATTTTTATTTTATTTTTTATTGGGAAACAAAAGTACATATTACTTCCTCCATCAAAAAAAATGTTTTCACATCTACCTTTGGAGTAGTAATTTGAAATACAAAGGGTAATTTAATGAGTAATGAATCCGTACAAGATTTCTCACTGAACACAACAGAGTTCTGGGTTTGAATTTCAATCTTTGAATGAATTTTATTTTTAAAATCTTCGTTTACGACTAACCATGATCATAATTTTACTTTGATTTCAAAAAATAAATTGGAGGCATTAAATTCTTCCCCTACAAAGACTAATTCATTTCTCCCCTTACATATAATCCAAATGAGAGTAGCCCAAATTCATGTTGTGAAAATTTTGGAGATCTTACAATCCCCCAATAAATTGCTGTGTCGCAAGAGATGTCGAGTTTGATCAATATGAGATATCACAATCATTTTTGTCCAATCATAGCAATAATTCCACATTCTCTGAGCTACTTTAAGAAAAATAAAAGCATGTGGAACATTTTCGTTCTTCTCTCTACATGATCACATAGTGGATCCACATTTACATATAAAGCTCAACGTCTTTGGAAATTTGTTTTTGTTGGTGGTCAATGTTTAATAACTTTCCAAATAATTATTTTTACTCTACCCAATGCATAGTTTTTCCACAAATTCCTGCAAGCCTCCATTTCAAAGTGTTGGTGCTTAAATTTCGCCTACCAAAAATACGTTAACTTCTCTCCAAAAAGAACTTAAAATGAAGAACCAACTACTTCCTATTTTTAAGGAAGTGGAAAGTTGGACACTTAGTGGAGAGGAGTTAGAGATCATGTCTCACAACTGCTGCAGAAATGAAGAGGCACAATCTTAGTCTATAAAATATGTCCTAAGCCATTCATTTCAAGTGCGCCTAGTACAGAAAATACATATCAGAAGAGGGTGCCATTTTGAGTATTGCATGAAGTGTTGCCACACTTCGAGTAGCACCCCGTCTACTCTTTTTGGAGCATTGGAGAGATGAGCGGTCTCTTCTCATATGCTAGAAGATTGTAATTGTCGTTTTACAATTTTTGTCTTTAGAGTAGTTTTTAGATCTTGTTGTAATAGGTCTACTTTTACGGGTTTGATAGGATAAATTCTAAAGATTGAATTTGATCCTTGAGAACTTTTGTATTCATTATTTTTTCAAGTTTAGTGAAGTTTTAGCCATGAGGCCGCCACAAACGTAAGTTTGTGGATGAGTTACGTTGATGTGTTCTTAAGTTTTCTATGATATTTTCCGCTGCTGTACAAGTTTTCTGCTCTCAGTGCCATTCGGAATGCCGCTGCACTTGGAACGACACTTGTCTGATTTACTGCTGCAGCAAGTATTGGTCCGAGTGTCGCAGCATCTCGACCAACACCTCAACATAATGAACAACAAGCAGACACATGCACTAACACAAAGGATACATATCATGTCTCTGTACTTTCCACAATATTCTTGCAGGCTAAACTTGTGAGTATAAACCATTGGTAGCGTATATTCATCTCCAAATGTCTCCACCTTCATGTTCCCTATAGTACCTATTTAGAAAAAGACTGAAGCTCGTTAGGAAATTTCTATTTCCTATTCTCAATTAGCAAAGTCTAATATACCCAAGTCGATCCATTTGACCTGTTGACCCGGGTATATATATCTAATTTACCCATGGGTCATTAGGGTTTTACAGCCGATTCACATTTTCACAGCCGTTCACATTTTTCTCTGTAAAAATCTCTCCCCTCTCTCTCGTTGCGATTTTAGGTCCTCAATCTTCCTCGCGATTTCTCAGTTGTTCATCGTGCGTCGGATATCGATCTTCCTTTCATGTCGGACATTGGTGTTTCATTCTTCCTCCTGCAGTGTGAATTCGGTGAGCCTATGGTCTTTCTTTATCGTCTATTAAATCTCTCTCCCTCTCCTCACGATTTCTGGGTGGTTTTACCCTAAGTATTGTTGTTTTCTTTATGATTCTTAGGTTTTTATATCATTCTTATGTGTGATTTCAATTTTCGTTGTCTAGGGTTTATACCAAAGTTTTTCTTTTTCTTCTACTATTTTTTCTTTCTCTTGATTTGATTTTATTGTTGGTATTTAGATCTGTTAACATCTGCTTGAAATTATGAAAATCTGGATTATAAGTGGATTTTACTATTTTTTTTATTTTTGATATATATATGTGTATGTTTGATGTGAACATTTTGATTTATTTTAATATTTTCATGTTTTCCTTAGTTTAAATATTAATACTTTATCTACTTTAATGGGCACATGAATTTCATAGTTGTAGAGCATTTTGTTTATATTCATACTCTGTCCATTACTGAACAAAGCATGTTGTGTGTACACAATATTCATATTTGGATCTTTGAGTAGATTTCTATTTGTAAATATACAGTAGAATACTAGTGCTGATAGGAAACTAAAGCACTGCCATTCATTTTGACCATGTGGATTGGTGAAATTTACTGCACATTATGTTTAAACAGTGGAGTCTAATTTATACGTAATATTTAATAAAGTTTAGTTATGTTTGTTGACTCATGTATTTTATGTTTAATTGTATACATTCTAATGATTTTTTTTTTTGCAGTGTTACTCTTTTGAGTATAATCATGAGAACAAAACAATGTGCCTTTAGGAGGGGAAGGGGTGCTCGTGCCCGTGCTCGAAATATTGCCCAAAGACGTACCATTGAGTTGGAGGAACAAGCTACTCATTCCATTGGAGAGCTTTCTGTTTTGAGACAGGAACGTGTTGAAGAAGATGTTGAAGCTTCAGCTCCTGTTGAAGACATTGATGCTCCTAATGAAGACATTGATGCTCCTAATAAAGAAATTGAAGCTCCTAATCAAGATGTTGATGCTTCTAATAAAGAGGTTGAAGTGCCTGATGCGGTTCCAGATGTGGCAGCTGTCTCTGGTAAAAGAAAGACTTCTACTGTTGTTTCATTGGGTCAAGGTTCTTCAAAGAAAAAGAGAAATCAATCTCAGATTGCAAGTCGTACTTCTGATCCTCAAAGGAGAAGCCCTTGTGGAAAGACTTCATTGCAGCAACCTTTTCTTCCAAAGAAACCTATCTCTTCCAAGAATGCTGGCTTGACAAGGAAAGCTGCCCCGATGAAGTCTGCTGCTCAAACGAAGAAACCATCTATTTCTAGTAATAATCCCAGTGAAGAAATTTTTGAAGATGATGCCAAGAAAACTGGCTTGACGAAGAAAGCTGCCCCGATGAAGCGTGCTGCTCAAACGAAGAAACCATCTGTTTCTAGTAATGATCCCAGTGAAGAAATTTTTGAAGATGATGCTGTGGTAGAAATTAAAGCAAGGTTGTTAATTTTATTTTTTAAATTATTGTCTAATTATTACTATTTTTTTTAAACAAAGAAACCATTTATTTCCTTTTTAAATACGTTTTCATGTGTACATTATAGGGTCATAAGTTATATAACTATAATTGTATACGTTGTTAGAAATAACTGTATTTCTTACTCCTTTATATTGTATATCTTTTGGCAATTATGAGTTTTTGTTGAATAGGTGATATAATAGTTCTTTTGTTACGTTTATGCTATAGTTTTGTGAAAAAGTGGTGTAATTAATTCTAAAATGGGATGCCATGTTATTGATGTAAATATGATATGATGTTTGCTCTGCTTTTTGAAGGTATACATTTTTATATTGTCATGTGTACATTATAGGGTCATAAGTTATACAACTGTAACTGTATACGTTGTTAGAAATAGCTGTATTTATTTTTTAGTTATTTGTTCTGCTTTTTGAAGCTATACATTTATATGTTGTCATGTCTACATTATAGGGTAATAAGTTATACAACTATAATTGTATACGTTATTAGAAATAACTGTATTTCTTATTCCTTTATAGTGTCTATATTTTGGCATTTCTGAGTTTTTGTTGAATAGGTGATATAATTGTTATTTTGTTGTGTTTATGCTATTTTTTTTGTGAAAAAGTGGCATAATTAATTCTAAATTGGGATGTCATGTTATTGACGTAAATATGATATTTGCTCTACTTTTTGAAGGTATACATTTTTATGTTGTCATGTGTACATTATAGGGCCATAAGTTATACAACTGTAACTGTATACGTTGTTAGAAATAGTTGTATTTCTTTTTTAGTCATTTATTATGCTTTTTGAAGCTATACATTTATATGTTGTCATGTGTACATTATAGGGTCATAAGTTATACAACTATAACTGTATACGTTGTTAGAAATAACTGTATTTCTTATTTCTTTATAGTGTCTATGTTTTGGTATTTCTAACGTTTATTTATATATACTTCTGTTTATATAACTATGTTTCTTTTATAAATTTTAGTTCTTTATTATGTTCTTTGTAGTGTGTTTTTTAAAAATATTAATTGTTTTATTTTTATTTCTTTTTTTTTTTGCAGAGGTATTACAAGTCAGTGTAAAACCCATGGGTTGCTTAAAGTTTTTCAGCGCTTATCTGAAAATCAAAAAGATGTTGTTAAAAGCATAGGCTTTGGTGGGTTATTTGAAATATAGTTGAAGTACATGTCTAACATTGATATGTTGCAATGGTTAGTTGATAAGTTTAATCCAGCTGCGAGGGTTCTGGTTTTGGACAGTTTTAGGAGTATACAGTTGATTGCAGATGATGTTTTTGACATGTTCTGCATTCCGATAAACATTGGTAATCCAGTTCTTGTATATTCAAGGTTTGAAAAACCACAATTGTTGGGAAGGCTTGAGCAAACTTATGGTATCAAGCCTTGTTTCCGTTTATGTGAATTGCGTGAGTTGTTATTCAATCAGTTGGCTGATGGGGGTGATGATTTTAAACGGATATTTATGGTGTATTGTTTGTCTTCTTTTCTTATACCAGAACCCAACCGATTACTTCGTACTGGTGTGTTTAGGTCTTTAGAAGATGTTGATAAGATCTCAGGCTTTGATTGGTGCAAGCATGTATTATCTGATTTGAGCTATAGCATTACAGTGTATAAGACAAAAGGTACCACAAATATTGGGGGTTGTTTATTGCTTTTGCTGTTGGTTTATTTGCAGAGATTTGTGTGGAAAGGTATTTGTGTACCTAGGTCAATTCCTCTAGTAAAATATTGGACAGATAAGAATTTGTCACTGCGCTGTAAAGAAGAGTTAGAAGTTGGGATTTATAAACTTGGAAAGCTTATGGATGATGATTTTCCTTTAACTCATAATGGTTGTTTGAGAAGTAAAGATTGTACAAAGTTTACATCCCAAACTGATATTTCTATTGACATGTCGCAAAAAGTATTGGATTCTTAGCTTAAATTATATTTCATCTTACTATATAATTAATAATATTTTAGTGTACAGTTTTTGAAGTATATAGTGTATATTGTTTTATTTTCATAAACTAATGAGTATTGTACCTTTTTGTGTTAGGATACTGAGTTGCTGCTGATGGAGATGAAGAAGGAAATAACTGAATTAATGAGAAAATACATCAACAAACTTAAAAAGATTAAAAAAGTTCAGAAATTGCATCTAAGAAGAATGGAGAAGGTACAAGCTCTTCTCCATCACTAAGTGAATCGCAAAAATTTTTTATGGATGAAAGACTCCATAAGTATGTTGATGATATGTCGAGAAGCCTTCTGCTCACACAAAAGGTTGTTGATGATGCTCCTTCTTTCCGTTTGATTAATGAGGATGAATCACAAAATCTAATAGCACAAGATTTTTTGTATGAGGTAAATCTGGCAGATGATATTGAGGCTGAGGTTGATGTGGTTGGTGATGAAGAAATTGATGACGTTGTACATTCAATTGAACATAGGGTTGAAAATATTAGTAGAGATGCAAATCATAGGTTTTGGGGGATAAAGAAGGAGGTTGGGTACTTATCCAAGTTTGTGCTTAAGCACAAAAAGTGGTTATCAAGGTTGCACAGGACGCAAATTGAGGTGCTTGATTTCGTATTCAATGATGTTGAGGGAGAACATACAGTGTAAGTATATGTGTATGAGTATAAACTGATTTGAAATTTTACATAAATTGATTTGAAATTTTACATAAGTTGATTTTACATTAATTTGTATTGTTTTGTTTAATTTCTTATTAGGAAAAGATATTATCGTCATGGTGTTTACTTGTACTTTGAGAAATCGGAGATTCTGTCGATGCTACCGAACATGCAGATTATTCAAACTATTATTCATGCATGGTGTCTTTGTGTAAACATCAACCCACCTATTGATGATAATATTTCTCGATTCATCTTTAACTCGGAGCATAGTGTAAGTATTTTTATAAATTAATTTTTTTTATTTTATTAACTTAATAATGTTATATTCTATATTTAGGTCTTGTTGAGGCAGTATTTTAATGATGAAGTTAATTATGAAGTACTATCTGAGAAACTGACTAATGGATGGAACCAATGGTTATCGGATACTGGAGATATGTTTATAGATCGAGAATTGGTAAAGCTAATCACAAATATTTTTTATTATATTATATTATATTTAAGTTAATATTGTATATGTTATAATATTGATTTAATTTTTTCTATATATGTAGGTTTTTATATTATTTATTTTAAAAATCATTTTGCTGCTGTTGCAATCAATTTCAATGATTGTAAAGTTCATTATCTTGAAAATCGGAAGTATGTGGATCCGGAGGATAAAGAGTATTTTTTGGAGGCAACAAAAGTTCAAGTAAGTATTTTCATAATTCAAGTAATTTGTTATATGTGAATATATTAGGTTTATGATGTATTATTGTTATTATTTATTTGTATTTGGTTAGGTGAAAGTGATTACTCAATATTTGAGTTCAAAAAACCATCCTAAAGCTGGTGAGATATCAAACTATGTGTTTGAGGAGGTGTTGTTCAAATGGCAAGGAGGTCGTAGCAATAATGATTGTGGGGTGTACATGATGCACAATTTGAACTATTTTAATGGTGTGGGGTATTCATATCCTGATCTAAGTAAGGTATTTTTAAAAATTTTATGAGTTTACTCTTTCTTGTAATAGTGTTATATATTTAAGACTTGTTTGCATATTTTTATTAGTGTTTTCTAACTTGGTGAATAAGTTTAAGTAAAGTATTGTAAGTGTTTTTAATTGATACTGTGTTACTCATTCTTAGTTCTTGATTTTTTATTTGTAATTGTTATGCATTGTATATGTTTTAGCATCTTTATTTTATAAATTATTATGTAGCACGTTTCTTATCTATTTATGTATTGTAGAAATGTTTTCTATTTTTTTGAAGGATGAAATTCATATGTTATTGAGGGCTAAAATGTTGTTAATAATTTTGTTGTCTAATTTAAAAAAAGTGAGAGGGCTTGTAATTGATGCAACATTGGACTTTTATGATTCAAAACCTTCTTTGTTGAGGAATGTAGCGGAGAAAAAGAAGGAGAAATCATTGAAAAATCTTGAGGAGAAGAAGAAGGCAGCTGCTAAATTATTGGAACAATTAAATGAAAATGATTTGGGGAAAAGAGTGGTGATTAGCAGGAAAGATGGTAAGAAGTAGGGGATGATTTTTTTATCTCAAGATACATGATTTGTAAGGAGACACAGTGGTCATTTTGGCAGTTTTAGACAGTGTTAGTTTTAAATGTTTTGTTGTTGGTATTTGGTTTGGCATTTCTAGACAATGTCAGCTTTTAATTTGGTATGTGGTTGGTATTTGAATATTATGAACTTTGTTATTATTAGTATGTGATGCATGGAAAATGGGATTGTCATTTGATTATTGGAATTTATGGAATGTTTATGTTTTGATATATTTGCATTAGTATTAAATAACAGGTTTTAAACATTGATAGGTGTTATGTCTATCATAGTTTACATATGACACTGATTTATTATAATGTTTATTTATGTTTTAAATATTTTTGTTATAATTATGTGGTATGTTTGTTTAAATATATTTATGTAAGTGTGTAGTGTTTAAAAGTAAAATGTACTAGTTTATACACGAACTTGTATAGTTTTTTAAAGATTTTAGGTTAAAATGTATAAATATATATGTATTAGTGTATAAGCAACATGTATTATTTTATATGATTTATTTGAACAGTTTATAATGTGTAAATAGGATGCAAACAATGTTTTTATTTTATATTTTTCATAAATTACTCAAAGAAATTCTTCTTTATATTTAGACTTTATTTTTAAATAATATGAAATGTATAGTTATTTATTATAAGACGTTTTACTTTGTGTAAACAAAATTGTAGGAGTATTATATTTAATGAGTTATTGTAGCAGTTATCACTATATTATTATCATTTTTATAACAGTAATGTGTATTTATTTTTTAAATTTTTTTAATGTATGACATATAATATAGAAATGTACTATATTTTTCATTGAATTGTGTACGTTTTAATATATAAATATATTTATTGTGTAAGTAACTCATTTAACTTGTTATTGTCACCTATGCACCTAATTATATTCGTAAACATCTAATATAATCATGAGCATTGTGTTTTCTGTACAAGAACACGATTGTTTCACCATATATTTTTTTAGTGTATAACATATAACATATAAATGTATTGTACTATACAGCATATTATATAAGTTTTACAAATAGATTATTTTTTCACGAAAATAATAGATTTACCTTTTTATTGTCACCTATGCACCCAATAATATTCATAAACACCTAATATAATCCATGAGCATTGTGTTTTTCGGTAAAAGAATATGAATGATTCATCATATTTTAATACATATATATACACAATACATTATTGAATTGTGTAATATTGTATTGTTTCACCGGGAATATTTATTCTCCTTTATTTCCTGGTAATGATCTATTTTGTTCACCTGCAACTTATATAAAGTGCACATGCCATATTATATAATTAAAACTGGAAGAAAAATATATATAAAAAATTAGTATCATGTTGCTCAAATGAAGACATTTAAAGTTTTGCACAACTTATTCATATTAAAAAAATAGAAAAATATGATTAAAACAAATGAACACTTGGAGTTTTTGTTCCAAATTCCTTTACCAAATCTGAATTCCTGCTGTTCTTTTTCATAGGTCTCTCAAAATGGCCCTTTATCCTTTTTTTCTACCTTTAGTGTTTGCAGCTTTTGGATCCAATACACCATTCGCTGAATCTAATTGCTCTGCTTGTGTTGAAGTATTTGATAAGTTCAGCAATTGATCAACACTTAAAGAATCTCTTTCATAACCTTGGTCAACAATTTTCCTAGCTTCTTTTTTGTCTTCACACTTTAACAAGAAGTTGTAATACCTTCTAGCTGCTTCATGCCTCCAAGGTATAGCATCCCCTTTCTTGTTTTTGCTCTCTTTGAACTTGTCCCAAATCTCAGATTTTGCCAAATTTGTCCACCTTTGTTTTATATAACAATCTGGGATATGCTCTATAGAATTTATATGGAATATTATTAAAGCATGATAGCACAATAATCCACGTTCCTTAAAGTTCTTACAACTGCATTCTATTAGTTTCATATAACCATCAAAACTAACTGTGTAGGTTCTACTATCATTATCAATAGAGGGCACACTGTAAATACGAGTTGTGTCTACAGAATCAATTTCAATTGAACGTGCCATAATGCAGTTTCTAAAATCCTTCTCAAAATCTCTAAAGATACTTATTGTGTATACCTCAGATGCATGTTTCAATAAATCACACATTGGAATATTTGAATCTGGAATAGAGTGTGCACACTTGAATTTAAGTAGCTGTTCATTTTTCCTCCATCCTTGTACTGTTTCCTTAAAAATCCCTAAAAAACAAAGAATGGTAATTAATTTAAATTATAAGTATAACAATTCAAAACATGGTAAAGGTAGAAGTCAACAAAGTATTCTGTGAATGTGATAGAATGTTTTTATGTACTTTCTCTATATAAATCAGTATTGAAATCAGTAAATCAGCTTAAATAGTAATGAGGTAAATATAGTGTATTTCTCAGTTTAATAGAACATATGTATATAGTTTTATTGGAAAACTTACAGTAAAATTCAGTTAAGCTTGTGCTTTTCTTGGCATGAAAACTAATTGCATGATTTGTACTCTCACTCCTTTGTGAAGATTTCATGCCAACAGAGAAAAAATTCTTACTCAATGCAGTACTCCACCTATCTTTTAAACTGTATAACCTCTGAAAGCAATCATTATTTTCAAGTCTGTAGGTTATCACCATTCTTCTCCAGCACTCTTCAAACTTCTGATCATTTATGCATCCAGTTAAGCATTTCTTAAATAACTCTTTAAATTCAATGCTGTCTTTCAGCTCCCCAAATTTACTAATGGCATTTTGTTGAATGTGCCATATGCATAAACTGTGCCTAGTAGTTGGGAAAACTTGTACAAAGAATGTATACAATTCAGAATTAACTTTGCTGGGAAAAAAATTTTATACCCTCTCTGTATTTTATTTCACATGTTGTTGTATATGTTTTCATATAAAGATGTACCTGTCCTTATACAGGATAAAATACAGTGTATCTAAAATAATAAGAATGATTTAAAATATAAAAGAAACTGTAAAAGTATGAGTATTACCGTTTATATTACCTTTGTTATGGCTTGATCTTGGTCTGTAAAAATAGAGATTGGGCATTTCCCTCCCATTGATCTTTTGAACTTATCAAATAACCACTCAAATGTCTCACTTCTTTCATCATTGAGGAATGCATAAGCAAACATCAAATTTTTTTTGTGGTTATTTAAACCAACAAATGGAGCACAAATCAAATTGTACTTGTTCGTTCTATATGTAGTATCAAAGACAACTACGTTTCCATATATATCAAAATCTTCCTTTATCATTGTATCTCTCCAATACAAATAAGACAATCTTCTATCATCATCAACCATCACCTTATAATAAAAGTTTTCCTCTTCTTCTTCCTGTTTTGCAAGTAATTCTATTGTAGTTTTTGCATCACCCCCTTCAATTCTATTTGCTTTTCATGTATTCACAAAATTCTTGTGATCTTTTATGGTATGCCCTAAGTATTCTTCCCCTCCAGCATTATGCATCATAAACCTATATGAATCTGTAGCCCCAATACCCAAAGATACCATATTTATTATATTTTCTCCATTTTCTACTGTGATGTGTCTTTGTGAATGATGTAAATGATTCTACTCTTCTCTAGTTAGTGTATGATTGTGTGACATCTCATGCACTACAATCTCAAAATTTCCCAACTTATTTAAGTGTGCCTTAAAAAATGCCTTACAATCTGTTCTTGTTATATTAGTTTGCCTTATTCTGCTCATTTCTTCACTACGAGATCTTTTTTTCCTAGAACTGGAACAAACATACGTTTTT
The DNA here is from genome assembly GCA_023678885.1 of Pogostemon cablin. Taxonomy (NCBI): domain Eukaryota; kingdom Viridiplantae; phylum Streptophyta; class Magnoliopsida; order Lamiales; family Lamiaceae; genus Pogostemon; species Pogostemon cablin. The sequence goes on along the minus strand of CM042962.1, from coordinate 15,925,786 downwards.
CCAGTCACACCCTTAATAGATCTTGTTGTATTATCTTTACGCACACTAAATCCTATCTTTCTAGCATGATCACAATATAATTTGTATATTCCATCCAAAGTTTTCCTCTGAACTCCAATCAATGAACCCTAATATCTTCAATTTCATTTATTTCCAAATTATCACCTGTACACAGTCCAGGAGTATGATCTGCATATAAATTAAATGTTGATGATGACAATACATTATAGTATAATAAGCAGCACTGTTAAATGAAAGTTGCTATACAGTTTGTCATGTCATTAACAATTACATTATTCAGAATATATGAAATATTACTTAATATTCAGTATACCTTCATTTGTGAATATTGTTGTATTTTTTTCATTGATCACTTGACTACTATCCCCCTCAAAGAGAAATGAAAAATCATATATATCATGTTCACAGGGATGTGGTAACGGTTGAATAGGACCTATATAAATGAAAGTGCATTATTTATCAAATGAAATAATTCAATAATATAGTAAATCACATATATGAGTGATTGTACTTGTTGATTCTTGTGTTAATGTATCAGATACATTTACTATGCTTGTCTCAGAATGATTCATGGATTCAGATATCCTTTACCAACACACATTAAAAATATATGAAATGCGTTAGTATAATTATGAATGTTGTACTTAATCGGAGGCACTAATGTATAATGATTTTCTTCAAACTTTATACAATTTTTAAGTATATATATATTCTTCTGCATAATTGATATTCTCTTTAATCACAGTCGTTCCAGAGTCAATTGAAGTTTCATGGCTTCATTATAAACAAGAAAGTAATACTTTATACTTTCTTTCAACACTCGCAAGAAACTAGAAAGAAATTTTATCATGACATTTGACTAAAGACAAATTTTATTAGTTTTATCCTCATTTTGCAAAAAACAATGAATTATTATCGAATTTAGACCTAATTTTACACGGTGATGTATGAATTGAGTACATAATTTTATTAAATTGAACATTGATACTTACTGTTTGATTATCTTTCGGCAATCCGATCGGAACAGTGATTTCTTCGAACCACAGCACACCAGATCCGATTTCCGTGGTGGAAGAGAGAAAATCATTGGCGGATCTTCTGGTTCTCTGCTTCGATAACGTTGGATCGATGTCCGTCGTTGCTCTTGGTGTTGAAACCTACGGTGGAGGATAGGAAATCGGCGGCGGCGGGGTGCAAATCGTCGGCGGAAGAATTGCAAATCGTCGATGGCGGAAAACGTTTTTCTTATGCAGACGAGATGAAGAATCAAAGAGGAGGAGAGAAATCTGGAATAATGACGTCAGCTCCGGGTTTCTTCAAACTTATATAGTCGAACCATTTACGAATCTGGGTCTATTGTATAATATACAATTTTGTACAATATGCCAACTCTTCTCAATTAATCCCTCTTCCACTAAAATAATTTTTTATATATTAAAAAATAATATTTGGGTGGATAGTGAATAGGATGCAAAAAATAATTTGTCTAAAGCTTTTATTTCCTTAAGGTATGAAGAAAGTAATGAGACAAATAGATAAAAAAAAAAAAAAGAGGGAATATCCCATGAAATCAGTTCCACGTGAAACTTTTATAATTTTCGTAATTTTTTAGAGCTAATACTATAATTAGAAAAAGACTTGAGTGAGACCGTCTCACGGATCTTGTTATGTGAGACGGATCTTATTATGTAAGACGGATTCCATAGGTCCATTTAATAGCGGGTGAAAATGAATTAAGCAGCGGCGAGTGGCGACTGATCCCTGCTTGCTTTTATTACGTTAATCAATTTATTTATTTTTTTATTATTTAAATTTGATGATTGAATTTTGTACCTTCGGCCTTCAGTAATTTTAAATTGCATTTCTATAAAATGTGATGATAAAATTTAGTTAATTATTTAATTTAATTATTTGAATAATATTTATAAAATGTGATAAAATTCTTTTTAAAAAATATTATTAAATAGTGATAATTGATCTAAGAAAAATGATAATAGTCCTATTAAATAATGACAAAGACTTGTGTGAGACCGTCTCACGTAAAGACTTACGTGAGACGATCAGAAAGTGATAACTTTTATATAGGAAAATGATAATAAATTAATAAAAAGTGATAATGTTATTTCATGAATAATTAATAGTATAAATAAAAAGTGATAACATTTTATAGCAAAAGTGATAACTATTTTAAAAAGTGAAAAATGGTCTCACGTGAGACGGTCACACGCAAGACCTATCCTTAAATAATTTAATAAAAATTTTGTAGGATAATTAAAAGTGAAATATTTTTAATAAAAATAACACTCGAACCTGAAAAATTAGTATTCATCAAAGTTAATTATTTTATGAGAAATTTATAGAATTAATTAAATGTGATAATATTTTAAATGAAAAGTGATACATAATCAAAGAAAAGTAATGTGCGTCCATCTAAACTATTATTAGGGATTATTTATTTGACGGATAAAAAGTGATAATATTTTCAATAAAAAGTGATGTCTATTAAAATAAAAGTGATAATCGTTCCATTGAACTATTTTATGAACTAGTAGAAAGAATAAAAAGTGATAACATTTTTAATAAAAAGTGACACTTAATTAATGAAAAGTAATAATTGACCAATCAAACTATTTTATAAATAATTAAAAGGACAGATAAAAGGGGATAATACTTTTAATAAAAGTGATATTTGTCAAACGAAAAGTGATAATATTCCAATTAAACTATTATTAACAATTTGTGAGATAAATAAAAAAGTGATAATAATTTTTAATAAAAAGTGATATATATGTAATAAAAAAGTGATCATCTTTTAATTATTTTATAAATAATTTATAAGTTGAATAAAAAAGTGATAATATTTATAATGAAAAGTTATATCTAATCACGAAAAAATGATAATATTATTTTAATAGAAAATAAAATTAAAATAATAACATATAATATCACTTTTAATAATCAATAAATAAAATAATCTATTTATAATTTTATTAATAAAATGTAAAGGGAAAAAAACGTACTAGTTATATATTAAAGTTAAAAAGAAATAAAGAAGGGGAACAAGGGGAAAAGATGTCAGGGGATGGCAAAACCATGTAATGGCCCAACAAGTGGCCCAAAATGAAACGCATATACAAGGGTATACAGTGGCCAAATACAATTTTAGAAAAATGAGCTTCAAACTGGGCGAAACTTGTTTTGCTGATCTTGTGCTAGTTTTGCTATTTGTGAGCGAGTCATCGGCTTGGAAACCGTGGCGATGCATTTTTTCTTTGATTTTCCTTCTTTTAGCATAGAAGCACTGGTTTGGTTTTGGAGAGGAGGAAAGATTTCTTCCTCAGAGTGAGAAACTGCCTTACCCAAGTCATCTTGGATTGCGTTCACATTTGAATCAGCAGGTGCAAAAGTAATCGGATCAGAAGAAACTTCCGTGAGTGAGGCCAACAAATCTGGTGTCGAATGAACAAGAGTCTCCTCATTGCCCGTCGACTCCGAAAGAGGGTCAGTTTTCCCATCAACATGGAGAACCGGCTCAACCTGAGTATGAAATGCAGTTAAACTGCCAAAAACAGGAACATCAGATTGAGGGAGAACCTGATGATCAGTCACAGTAGAGGAATCCACCGTCCGCGAAGAAGACGTATCCTGCAAACCTATCTTATTAGATAGTACCAAAGGCTGAACGTGAGGGAGTGTTGAATCCCCAACAGCTAGGGCTGCATCATCTACCACCCCCTTACCCGTAGTAATGGAACTATCTTCAACAGTATTGATCAATGGAGAAGCATGGACAGCACATTCAACATACTCCGGAGACGCTGTACGGAGCGAACCAGAAACACCAGCAAGAGCAGCCTCCTGGTCACCATCAGCAAGCACCCCAAACGAGTTCGAAATCGGGATCGGCGGAGTGGGATTGAATGAGGAAATAACCTTCAAAGCTGCTGATATAACAGCTGGAGAAGATGCAAGGTCAGCAGGGAGCTGAGTGAAAGCTGAAGTTGGAAGTGGAGCGTTGACAAGGCCAATACTCCCAGCAACAGCTTGACTGGATGAGGGATGATCTGCAGCATCCGCACCCTTAGACAAATCAGAACCGTTTTCCAGAATTGGGAGCAGCGGAGTTAGAGAAGGTCAGAACGAACCTGATGCAAGTTAAAACCACCTGAGGACTCAACCGAATGCTGATTCCCAGATGGCCTAACACGCCATTGCTTCTTATTACGAACACCATGACCTTTATGTGATTTTTGCTGCTTTCTACAATCATAAATCAAATGACCCAACAAGTGAAAACAAGTGCAAAAAGAAGGAACCTTCTTATATCCAATTGAAACATGAAAAGTATTGCAAGGGGTGACCAAACTGATCGACTCCGGAAAGTTATTGTCCAACATATCAATATCCACCAAAACTCGAGCAAAGTGTCCTAATGAACCACTTAAAGCCCTCTCATCTGTGTAAATCGGTGTGCCAATGGCGGAAGCTATCGATCTAAGAACCCTCTCCATCCAAAGCTCAAAAGGCAACTCAAAGATACGAATCCAAATGGGAACAACAGTTGAGTTTACCTTATAAGGATTGAAAGCCGGAGACCATTTCTGGACTCTAATCTTGCCCCAATCCATATCAAAAAATCGTTTCTGCAGAACATCTTTGCGTTGAGATTCATCAGGAATAAGAAGATTGTAAAAACCTTTGCCAAGAGGCACAATGGATAGACAATCCAGACGCCATAGAGACTTCAATTTCATAACAAGGGTGTCGGAGGACAACGGAGTCTGACCAGGATTCAGCATTAGCCGCAAGATGAGGAACGATGAGCAAACATTGACCCTTTCATTATAATATGATTCCTCCACTGGAATAGTGATGGACTCACCAGCACGGACGTAGGGGAAGATCGCCGATGGGTCTGAATCATCCCGGATTAAATCTATGATTGACGATCTAGGACCACCCGAAGCTGTATCGGAGAAGGACCGGGCCTTGAAAGGAAGCCCATTTGAATTAGGGGGCGGCGGCGGCAGAACCCTAGGAGAAGCAGAGTGATGAAGCAGATCAGAACGGCCGCCGCCGTCACTCACAGCATCCCTAAAAGAGGGAGAAATCGGCGCCGCCCTGTTCGAGGCAAGGCCTGAGGCATCCTTCAGGGAGCCGTCTCGGTGTGGCGGAGGTGCTGAACCAGGCGGTTTAGCCCTCAAATTAGCGATACGTTCACTATCATACTCTGAAGAGAGATTCAAAAACACATTGGCCGACAATCGATTTTTCAGAAGGTCGTGCAACCAAGGTTCATTTGTGCAGAGCGAGACATAATCCTTACGGATTTCATCAGTAATTTGAAATCAGATTGGTCCATAAGAACACCGATCAGATTTAAGGCATAGAGAGAGGGAAGAGAATTTCCTAGAGAGAGAAAAATTAATAACATGTTTTCAGAAAAAACGTACTAGTTATTGAATTCCCTTGCAGCGCATGGCCGACGTCTTCGTTTTAAACATCAGCGTTGCAAACGCGCGGCATCCGAATTAGTAATTTGTAAATGGGTTGATGATATTCCGTCCCACGAAATAGGCTCCGTGCTCTATAATTATACCTCCAAAATAATATTAATTAGTAATTACTATGAACAAATAAACAATAAATCATGGAGTGGGAAAAAAAAGATAAGAATATTCTATAAATAAATGAACGGGTTCCAGTCCACACCATAATTTGTCATGAAGAAAAGGTAAAAAAAATATATATATATAGTACTAGTACATACTCATCCAAGTAGTAGGCTACCCAATTAATCCCTAGCGGTGGGCGACCCAATTAAAGGACGGATCAAGAGATTGACCCGGTTTCGTCTTTGGTGTCATCGCCACTGCTATTTTCACATTCGCTTGAAAAGTGCGATTCCTTCCTTATTAGGCATTTGTATCTCCGCCCTCTCTCCTCTCTCCCTCCTCTCTCCCCTGTATATAGCACACACCTCAATCTCTCTCTCATTCAAAACATTATACCTACATTTTGGATCCAATGGCGGCCATATTGCAATCATTTGGATTGGCATCCACCTCTGTTTCCTTTTCAGATCACTCCGTCAAATCATCTGCTTTTTCCATTCACTCTCTTCCAGGTTCACTCGCTTCTCCTCGAATTTTTTTTTTGGTGGAACCTTTTTGTGTGATTTTGGAGAAACCGAGATTTTCTGTAACAAGTTATGAAGATGATTTACCGCTGATGTTGTATAACACGTGAAGCTATTGCGGAATTTCATGCGGCATTGATTTTTTTTTTTTAATTTAACGATCATAGAATCTCTAATTTGCTATTGTTTCACCTCATTTTATCATAGAATCTCAAAAAAATTTGTTGATTCCAGCAGTCATCAGATTTGAGGCGAGACTGATCTCGGGTAAGATTAATGGAACTCGCAACTCTGGAAATGTCGTTACGAAAGCCGTTGCGGTGAGCATTCTGTTACATACTTGGATTTGTTCTTTAGACAGTTAAAATTATTTGATTTTTGCATCTTAAAATTGATCCATTTTTGGTTGGAATCTAGCTCTTGATTGTTATCCTTCTATCTTTTGGTATTCAGGCACAAGCTGAAAATCCTACAACTGGTGGTACCAAGCCTGGGTAAGAATCTTGATTTCTGTGCTCATCTATTCATGTAATTTCACTTTCTGTTCTGCGAATCGATTGTGAATGTGGAATCTTATACATGACCGACTTAATCAGTGTTAGTGTTCCAAATATGATATTACATTGTTATGTGGAGAGGCCAATTTGATTTAAGAAAATTCCTGCCCTGGCCTGATCTCAAACTATTCCACCAAGCACCTAATAAATATAATTGAATTCAAATTCAAGCGCTATGTCGTAAGTATCAAGATTTTTTTTATCTGGTTTAGAACAGTAGTTTTGTGTGTGAGCTTTATAGAATTCAGCTAACCATAATATTTACTGTTTTACACGTTTGGAGGTTTCAAATTCCATTGAAGTATATAGCTTACTTATTTATCATATGTCTTGAATTTGTGGGCGTCTGTCTGTAGTGATGCTTAACTTGCCAACAAGGCATATCTATAATGAAAACAATGGCAGGTCTGAAATCATTAAAATGAGGTTGTGTACCTGATTAAAAGGGGTTTACTGTGAATTTGTTTTACTATGCATGGGTTTGAGTTACCATAGTCATAAGAGAACATCTAGTTCACCTGACTAAATTTTTAAAGTAGGAAGGTGAGACTTTGAGATGGCTTAACATGAAATTGAGGAGCTTTGCTTTATAGAAAATTAGTTTTTAAACATTTAACTATGCTACATTCATAATATGCTTCCTAAAAAAATAAAATTAACACTTGAACGCATGTACATAAGTTCTGTTTTCTTATAATTCCACCTGATGAAGTCTGGAGCTTGATGGTATGACAGGTTGGATGAGACTTTGGGATGGTATAGCTTCTAATAGTTGTGTTGTTAATTACTGAAGCACTAAAACTATTGGTATGTAGTGTTTGTTGGACATCAGAGTAGTAGCTTATAAATTTATTTTACTACAATGACATCCATTAACTAACCATTATCATCTTCCTGTGCTGCTGTGCAGGAATAATCCATTAGCTTTAATTATGCAAACTACGAATTGAATCTTACAACAAAGCACTCTATATTGCACTTTCTGTGGTTTTAAAATTTGATTCTAAGTAGTAAATAGAACTCATTTTAACCTTCATTTGTCTTCATCATGCAAATTGAAACTTACAACAAAGGACTCATATTTCACTTGTAAGTTTGATTCTAATGGTGAGTAATAAATAGAACTCATTTTAAACTCCATTTTATCTTCATCATATTGGAGTCTTGACATCCTTTGGGGCATGTGAGGTGAGCTCTTGGACTTGCAGAGAGTGTTGTTAGTAAATTTTAATCTGATAAAACTTGAAAGCACTCAAGAATATATATTTAAACTGTCATGGTCATGGGAAAAAACAGCAGGACAAACTTCACGCTCTCTTGGCATTAAAAACATACCACGCAAAACACCATATCCAGAATATATTCACAATAACAACCATTTACGTCGTGAGCAATTGAAGTAAGCTAACATTTACCGATGCACATTGTGACCAATTGAAGTAAATCTGTAAGTTTATCTATTCAGAGCGGTAATTGCTGGTTCTACAGTTTGAGAATTGTTACCATGGATCATCCTGTGTTTTCATAGGTAAAAACTCTCTCCAAGACCTTTAAATCAGAGCATGATCACGTAGGATGTTTTACTCATGCCATTGCAGCAGCGGAAAATGCTGTATAATGCAATCTAGTATAACCCCTTGAAATATGTGAATATGTCTCAATGAAAACTTATCCCAGAAACTTTATCCAATGCTTGACAAATTCTCATAAATCTTTAATATGTGTTGTTTTGTTTAGGCATGAGCTGCTACTGTTTGAAGCCCTCAGAGAAGGACTGGAGGAAGAAATGGAAAGAGATCCTCGAGTTTGTGTTATGGGAGAAGATGTAGGTCATTATGGTGGGTCATACAAGGTCACCAAGGGTCTTGCCAAGAAGTATGGTGATCTAAGGGTGCTCGATACACCCATTGCCGAAAATTCTTTCACAGGCATGGCCATTGGAGCTGCCATGACAGGTCTCAGGCCAATCATCGAGGGAATGAACATGGGATTTCTTCTATTGGCCTTTAACCAAATATCTGACAACTGTGGCATGTTGCACTACACGTCAGGTGGGCAATTCACTATCCCAACAGTGATCCGGGGACCTGGAGGGGTTGGACGCCAACTTGGGGCTGAGCACTCACAGAGGCTCGAGTCCTATTTTCAGTCAATCCCTGGAATACAGATGGTTGCTTGTTCAACCCCGTACAACGCCAAGGGTCTGATGAAGGCAGCAATCCGTAGCGATAACCCAGTTGTTCTATTCGAGCACGTGCTTCTCTACAACCTGAAGGAAAGAATCCCGGATGAAGAGTATGTATTGTCACTGGAAGAGGCTGAGATGGTGAGGCCCGGTGAACATGTTACAATCTTAACTTATTCTAGGATGAGATACCATGTCATGCAAGCAGCAAAGACACTTGTCAACAAAGGTTATGATCCTGAGGTGATTGATATTAGGTCTTTGAAACCCTTTGATCTCTACACCATTGGAAACTCTGTGAAGAAAACCCACCGTGTGCTTATTGTCGAGGAATGCATGAGAACAGGTGGTATTGGGGCAAGTCTAACAGCCGCAATAAATGAAAATTTCCACGATTATTTGGACGCTCCAATTATATGTCTCTCGTCACAGGATGTACCTACTCCTTATGCTGGGACGCTTGAGGAATGGACCGTTGTTCAACCTGCACAGATTATAGCTGCCGTCGAGCAGCTTTGTCGGTAACTTTTTATGATCTACACTCTGGTTTTCATCCGCTTTCTTTCCAGTTTTTAATCAGAACCATGATGTTTTCCATTTCTGAGGGTTTACCAATTTTGTTTTAGTTGTTAGTCTACTTAATCGAAAGACTTTGCATTATTATCCCCATCGACTTTGTAGCTCACTGCCAAGTAGCTATCGCCGTTCTCATTTTTCTCGAGCATATTATCAAACGTGTTGACCTATATCAGCTGCATCTAGAGTATATTTGATTATTTGGCTGTGGATTCTGCTTAGATTATAGTAGCAATGTTTTGCTCACTACAACGTCAGGTTTCTATAAGGTCATGTTTTGCTCACTATAAGTAGCAATGTTTTATTTTGGATGTAGCAATGTTTTATTTTGGATCTAGTTTTTGATTATTTGTTAGTAGATTTTAACTCTATGCAAAATTAACGTGTAGGAGGTGGAGGTGGATAATAATATGTATAAAATTGTATTAATTGATGTGAGAAAGACAGACACTTGTATGAGTCTGATTAACGGGAAGATATCAAAGTGATGCTTCCTCCATTCTATAAACAAATTCAAATGATAATTTTGTTCCTTCCATAAATAAATGCTTCCTCCATTCTATAAACAAATTCAAATGATAATTTTGTTCCTTCCATAAATAAGTTTACACCCCTAAATAAGGAAATAACGTACAATCCTCACAACCTACTACAATTTTAAAATTGTCATTTCTTTACAACTTACATAATTTACTCTATAAGGGCATTCTTGTAAGAGATTATCTAACGATTTAATGCTTTTGAAATTTAGATAATTTGATATAGTTAGATAATAAATAAAGTAGTATATGTTATGAGTAGAGAAAAGGGGTGACAATTTTAAATTTATGTGTAATTTTAAAATTTTGGATTAAATTTTTTTTTATTTTGAAGGTGAATCATTTGGTGGGACAAATAAATAAGGAAATGGTTAACCATTCTATGGGATGGATGGATGAAAATTGGTTTGTAAGGATTATTAAGAATTAAAATGGATTATTAAATCACCAATTTAATTGAGGGTTATAAATTTAATTTTTGAAGAATTAAACGATACTGGATTAATCTACATCTCGAGTAGATAATCGTAGAGTATTCTTAATCTGTAAACCTATTTTTAGTGAGTGAGAAATTGATACGTAAATTGAGTGTTTAATTTTGTGGCTAAAAGTTTCTTGGTGAGCTATACTTGGACTCAAACTCAATCAAGTTGTAAAGCCTACGAAGCTCAGTTCACTTAAAGGGTACAAGTTCAATGAATCTAGACAGCTACGTTCGTTGAATCCGAAAACGTTGAAATCTCTCGTCTAACATACCATAATGGAGCTTCAATTAGGATCCTGATAAGAGTCAAAGGATATTAATAACAAGTGTATCATAACTGCAAATTCCACCTATACCAACCAATCATATGATTAATGAAGGTTAATTTTTTAATAGGTGGAGGCAGGGGGCGGATCTATTATGGGACAAGGGGGTAAGCTGTACCCCAAAATGAAAAAGGTTTACATATATATAGTAATTTGTAACAAGATAACTTGTCATAGTGGTCTTCGCTAAATTTGTACTCTGAATGTCAGGCGTTCGAATCCCTCTTACAGCACATTTAACTTTAACTCTTTCTTTAAATGTTTTTTTAAATTATTTATCCCATATATTATCTAAACTTCTACTACTTTTTTTTCATTTGTTCTTTTAAAAAAAACTATTTTATATCAAAATTTAAAAAATGTTTTAAATTATTTACCTCATATATTATCTAAACTTCTACTACTTTTTTTTCATTTGTTCTTTTAAAAAAAACTATTTTATATCAAAATTTAAAAAATGGATTCTTTAAAAGGAACGAAGGGACTACTTTTTTATTTTGATTTATTTATCGTATAATTTTAAATATAAAAAATAGGAATATATTTTTATAATTACATGCCGTCCCGTACCCCCAGAAAAAAGTTTTTGGATCCACCCCTAGGTGGAGGGTGATGTATATAAATAAGGCTCATCCCATGCATTTCAAACACATCTCAACACACTCATGTGCATGACACTGCATAGCATATTGTAGTATGATCCAGAGCCTCCTCTTTCGTTCGCCAAAGTTCATACACTAGCAGTGTTACTTGTGTCAAAAACACAATCTATTTTATCTTTGGGGACGAAACGCCATGATTGGAGCACTATCAGGATGTATTTCATCTTGCCAGAAGAGTTCAAACTCAACTCAAATTTCTTCACACTCAAGATCGATTATGCGCGAAGGAGATTGATATCATCTATTTCTAATCCTATTTTTTGTATTTCAGTAGTTCATTTCATCATTCTCCTGCTCCCGTTTCCAAAAGGGAATCAATAGTATGTTTTAATTGGCAAGAGTAAAAAGTAGTGATATTTTTAAATTAAAATAACATAGAAAGAATATTAAAATTGTGTAGTATATCCATTTTAAAAGTGTGCATGTATTATCCGACTAAGAGAGTATGTTGTATATAAAGTAAAGTCACATATACACCTGTACGCATGTATTTGGATCCATACACTCAAATTAGGCCTAACTCAAAAGATCATCATTTTTATTTAAATAAATACTTATTTAACATAAAAATTAATACTTTTAATTTTTTAAATTAAATGATTAATTTTCTTAGTTAATGAGAATTATTACATTAATACCCTTAATATTTCAATGGACCTTTTTAATAATAATAATAATAAAATTATTAATTAAAATAAATACCTTTCAGAATAAAATATAATACTCTTCGATACTTTTTTGCACTTAATTTTACAAAAGACCAACTCATTGTATAATGTGTATAGTATATTATATGTAGTATATGTTATAACGGTTATTTTACAAAATTTATACTCTATCTTTGTTCTATTTGTGTTAATTGGATATGTTACGAAATTTATGTCTTACTCTTACCTGTTATAATTTCTTTTGGATTCGAGTATTACCCGAACCCCGAAATGTACTATCCGCGCTCATTATAATTTATAAGTGATTAAATTCGTAAGTAAAATTTACAATTTTATGCACACATAAAATGGGAGTGTTTATACCGCGGAGGAAAAGTAAGAAAACTTGATTATTTAAATATCTTAATATATATAATTAGGAAGTAGTTTCCTAAAATAAATTTTTGTAAAAACATACTCCCTCCTTCCCATGGCAAAGGTAGTTTTTACTTTTTGGCACGTTTATTAAGGAGTATTATTATTTAATGTGTAGTGGATAGTTGTATTAGTGGGAGTATAGAGCCCATGTTTTAATTGTATTAGAGGGGATGAGTGAGTTTCATGTGTGTAAAAAAGAAAAGAAGACCCTTTGGGTGGGACGACCAAAATGGAAAAAAGAGACCCTTGATGTGGGACGGTGAGACGACCAAAATGGAAAAAGAGACCCTTGCTGTGGGACGGAGGGAGTATGTGTCATAACCAAAATGATTTGCATTTTTCAAAACAAATGTGTTGTTCAATTATTGGTTGATTTCTATTTATTGTAATTAAATGCTTTAAAATCTTAATTAAAATATGTATAAATAGTCGTTAACATATGTGTGAATATTTGGTGCATTCTTTGAATTTTTTTTATATGTGTTACTTTTTTATTGGTTGGTATTTATTTTATTCTTTTTATTTTTACTTTGTGTAATTTAATGATTTACTTATCAATATTATAACAAACGAGGAAATAAACTGTATCGCTGCATAAAAGGAAATAATCTATCTATACATTTAAAAGATAAAGTACATAAATTAATATTTAATTTAATTGATTTATATTTTATTTAAAAATATCCACGAATACATAGAATATCAATTTATTTACATTAGAAGACTAAAAAAATATCACATGATAATATTTTCTATATAAAAAACATAAAATATTAATTATAAAGTAAAAATGTAATATGCGAGTGTATTTAACTATTAATATAATAATACATTCGTATTTATTAAATAATATATTTTAAATTTAAAATAGAAATTTTGTAAATTCGCGTAACACGCGGGTACTATAGAACAATTGAACAAAAGGATTCGTCAAATTTGTAAAAACATACACAGAAACAAAATTAACTAAAAAATCAGCATTTAATGAAATTGGCATAAAAAAAAACATGTAACTGTCTAACTGAGTCAATTCACTATTGCAAGTGAACTTCACAACCTACCTTAATTCATAGCAATGAGCTGTTGCGCGTAGAGCTGTTAAACGAACTGAGCCGCTCGAGAGCTCAGCTCGGCTCGTTTAGGCTCGATAAAAATAATAATTAATTAATTAATAATAATAATAAATATTATTTAATTATATTACATTAATTATTATTAAATATAATAAAAATTAATTAAATAAAGTTCGATAGGCTCGATAAAGCTTGAAAAAATTCGACTCGTTTTACTTAACGAGTCGAGCCGAGATCGAGCTCGACTCGTGAATTACTTGTTCGAGCTCGAGCTCGAGCTCGAGCTCGTATATAGTTGTTTCCTAATCGAGTCGAGCTCGACCTCCGCTCGATAACTACTCGAGCCGAGCTCGAGTATGTGATACTCGAGCTCGCTCGGCTCGTTTAACAGGCCTAGTTGCGCGCCGAGTATACAATGACTTGAAAGATATTTGTAATAATATTCAGATTTATTTGAATGTGGAAGGAAGATTTATCATAATCACATTTAACATGATAAAATAAAAAGTAGATCAAGTATTTGTTCTTATGTTAAACTTTATATTTTAATTAAATTGAATATTAATTACATTTAAAATAAAGTACTATAAAATTTTTTTAATAGATAATATCCTTGTATTTAAAAGTCTAATTAATAAATGAGCCTAAAATGTGATACTCCCTCAATCTCACGTATTCTTATCCACTTTTTATATTGGGGTGTCCCACGTATTTTTACTTATTCCATTAATAAAAAAAATACACTGTAAATCTTAACTACTTTTTACATTTTATTTATCAATTCCAACAACTTTATTTACCTTTTTACACTTTATTCATTATTCCAATAACTTTATTTACTTTTTATCTCAAAATTACCAATTTATCCTTACTTCTTCTTACAATATATATTAAAAAAAATACTTCTTAATCTTCGTGCAATATATATTAAAAAAACAACACTTTTTAATCTTTGTGTCCATATAAACGAGTAAAAATACATGAGGGAGTATATTATTTACAATTTTAAGTAATTAAATCAATCACATGCCATAATAAATAACATGTAGCACAACCTACAATTATCAATATAAATAAAAAAATAATTGCAAAGACCTTTGTGAGGTCATCTTACTCTTACATAAGAACTTTTATGGTACGATATAAAGTGATAATTTTTATAAAGAAAAATGATACATAATTAATAAAAAATAATATAAATGAAAAATAATAATATTTTATAGCAAAAATAATAACATTTTATAACGGGAGTGATAATTATTTTAAAAAGTGTAAAATTATCTCATAAGACGACTCACGCAAGACTTGCCAAAAATAAAAATAAAAACAGCTGTCCACTTCATGTTGTTCACCCCTCCATTGCCCCATTCATAAATTACTTCTCACCATTTTGCATGTCTACTTCACTGCCATTTTGCTTGTCTACTTCACTGCCCACCCACTAATAATCAATGGAGGTATGGATTCTGGGTAGAGATAAATAACTAAATAAGAATAACCAAGGTGTATAGATCATAAGTCATAACCTAGCAGAAAAATGAAGCATTTTTCTAAACCCCCATTGCAATATAGGATTAATGAATCCATTGCACTAACCATTTCTAATCCAACTTGGGAAAGTTCAGTCAAATTCTAAAGCTGGGTAGCAGAACCTAACAATGACAAGTAAAGAGTTGGAAGCGCGACAATCGTCTCGACTGCTTGAGCTTCCCTCTGACCAGTATACCCTAATATAGTACTAATAAAATTATTCAGGATGAATTGCTCTATAGAAACAATGCAACATAAATTTTACAATTAAAACAGAGGTGGAACAAAATCATATTTTAGATTAGCTTTCTTCCACCATCACTACATTCCTTGCAACTTAAAAAATCCTCAGAACAACTCATCTCCACAACTTTGTTAAAGTTTAGTGATCATCATTCTGCGAGCACTTACTGTCGAACCTGCCTCCATGCGTCCCACAAATCACTGTAACTGTAACTTCCTCCGTCACAGAAAATATGAGAGCTTTGTCAGTAAAATGCCACTGTCATCTTTCAGTTTATTGAGATTCAACGACATATCCACGGTCTAAGAGATCAGATAGAACACTTCTCATTTTATCTACAGAAATAGGCTTTAGAATGACTCCATCCACACCAACCCTCCTACAATTCTCTTTAGTTGCTCTATCAGTGTGCCCTGTAAGCACTACAATGATAGGTCTATCGGAGCGTTTTGAGAATTTATCGCGTATCCGTACAGCAACTTCAAAACTATCTACACCAGCCATGCTGACATCAAGGAAAACCACCCTGTGTTCTTGAGTAACAGCTCTGACACACTCATCTCCGGAGGCAAGAGTTAATACATCGCAACCTAGGTGCAGTAGGAGGCCCTTGGTTACCATACGGCCAACGCTGTAAATTCAATAAACAATGTTAAAGGTGGATGCATCAAGTGGAAACATTAAGTTGATATTAGCAAATTGATCTCCTCAACAACTAGAATTGCACCATGTTGCATCAAGCCATGTTAGAAAAAATTTTGCCGTCACATTTAACTGATGAATTACAGTCTTTAACGATTTAAGTATCTTTTTGACTTGTGAAACTCAACACTCGAGTTAAGGAAATTTATTACTCCCTCTGTCCCACGAAAGGTCCCTATTTTACTATACTGGGTGTCCCATTCAAAGGTCCCAAATTTCCACTTTTAATAAAAGTGCCCCACATATGGCCCACCACTCACTGCTAATACAATTACCCACTACTCATTAAATAATAATACTCCTTAATCTACGCACAAAAAGAAAACGGTGAACTTTCGGTGGGACTGAGGGTGTAGTTGTTTTGATCCAGCCCAGCTTCTTCATAGCAAATGAATTGACACAAGGATTACAAGTGAGGAGTTAACCGGTTATAAGTGCCAGTAACTTAAAAGGCAATGTCACTGCTCCATTTTACGTATCCTCAGGGAACTTTGAATAATTTCAATAGATGTAGTATTCCATTTTTAATAGAACTTATAATAGAACTTCCAGTCAAAATTATAGGAAAAGGAAAAAAGAAAAGGAATTTTCATAGAAGTATTAGTCAAGCACCACATTCAATTCTCAGAAAATGAACACTCTCATCTCTTTCCAATGATTTCATATCTTTCTAGTCAGAGAATGAAGGAAAGGCCATTGTAAACTTACTTGATATCAAGAGATGAACATGGAGTTTGGCATAGAACAGATATTAAAGTAAAGTACACTCGGAGGTAAACCAATTCAAAATCTTGAACGTCTACATGATAAAATGAATGATAGATTTCATGGCTTTATATTTCGCGTTTTACACAAATTGCAACGCACATGACTACCTTCAAATTTTGGCTCTTCTTCTTTAGAAAGGAGTATAGTTCAGCCTAGATTTTTTTCATTTTAATATAACAAAGAAAATGCATTTATTAAATGATAATCTATGTATTTACGCATAGGAAACTGGACAAGATATCCACTCAAACCACCACAAAAATGATATAAACACAAAAACCTAAGCTTCCTGTTCCTAGAAATATCCCACATACAAATGTCAAAAGTCCTTATACATTGTAGAAGCATGGAACGACATATAATCAATCATTTACCTTTAACCATGGGTTTGGGTATGTTAGGACACCTTAAGTTGTATGCCTAACAAATTGGTCTAACCTGCCAAATTCATTTGAGCTGCGGAAAATGGCTACCTGATGTTGGGGCAAAGGGGTTCACATCTGGCGGTGGGAATTGGTAAGGGTTGCCACCCGTCATGTGAAATACAGTTTGAAGGGGAATATATTGTTACATATGCACAACAGCTCCATAGAAAGTGTGGAAGGACATATAAGTCAGGTTCGATTTTTACTAGTAACCATGGTTTTGAGTTAAACTAGGCTCACTAGCTTATATGTCTAACAGTTTTTATGTTTATCCCGCAGGCCTCGTGAATCCACTATTCATCCATTTTTTCCCCTCATCTACTCTCAGCAAATGTCACAGCCCTTCATGCATTAGTTGATGCCATTAATCCAATTACATCAAAATCAACTCACATATCAAGATGCCACTACTGCACTCTAATCCTCATAAAGAAAAAGACAAGTAAGAAGATACAAAAAGATATTATTAAATGCAAGAAGCAAACCCAGACTACTTTAGCTTATGATTCATCAGAACTTCCATGTCGAAGTCATTGCTCATACTCAACTACCTTAACTAAATATATATTCAAAGGCAGGAATAACTCAATTAAAGAAACACCAGTTCGGATAGGGAAAAAAAAAAGAATAAAAAAGGCGCATGTTATACTAACCTATTATCATCCATCACAATAACTTTAAGCCCAGAAAAAGTTGGCTTTATTTGATTCCCTGGCCCCTTATGCAAAACTGAAAGCTTTGACTCATTTGAGCGAGAAGGAATACCGAGTTTAACAATAAAGATAGCCGTAGAACCCCTTCCAAGACCTTCACTTTCGATCCAAATCTGCCCTTCCATGAGATTTACAAACCTGGTCATACAATAATGACATTTAAAGATTAGAGAAAATAGTCTAACCAAGAAAACTCTAGAAGTTGGAAAATACGACCAATACTGCAAAAGAACGAAAAGCAGTTACCTTTTACAAATAGCTAGGCCAAGGCCATTACCACCAGAGTTTTTGGTAGCAAGTGGTTGGCTCTGCACAAATTTCATGAATAGCTTAGGCATATCTTGTGGATTTATTCCTGCACCGGTATCTTTTACCTAAAATATAAGAAAAACAGTCAATAACGAATGGACAACATAATACACCGAAAATTTACACCCAAATCCAATAGGCAAATGGAAACAAACCTCTACACGTAGATAAAAGTGATTATCACTTGGTATAGGGAAAAAGTCAGGGGCTCGAGGATCTCTTAACGAGTCTGACTTTGCAACAAAAGCAGAAATCGAGACGCCGCCATCTTTAGTGAATTTCACAGCATTCCCAACAACATTTAGAAGAACTTGCATCAGCCGTTTTTCATCACCAACAGCACACTCAGACACATCAGGGGCCAAACTTAATGTAACATACAATCTCTTCACAGAAGCAATAGGTTTTATCAAGTTAAGGGCCTAAAATGACAAGCAGACACATCAGAGAATCAGGAAAAGCACAGTACATAATAATTCATTATGATAAATAATTACAAAACAATATACTGTTCCTACCTCCCTGAAGAGTGAATGAAGGTTAAAAGTTCCTATCTCAAGTTGAAGGCTACCATCTTCAAGCCTTGAAAGATCTAAGACATCATTGATAAGGGTAGCCAAAAGGTTGCTGCTCTTGAGGATCGTCTCTACCATCAGACGTTGCTCAGGCGACAGCTCAGTTTCTTGTAGTAAGGAAGAGAGAGCAATTATAGCATGCATAGGAGTTCTCATTTCATGATTCATGACAGCCAAGAAATCATTACGAGCTCGAACAGCTGTCTCTGCTTCTCTTCTTGCTAGATCAAGAGCAACATTCTGTTCCATAAGAAGATCCCTTGCCTTCATCGACTCTTCTAGGATTGCAGCATGTGAAAGAGCAACAGCAACCTGATAAAGAAAGAAGTCACGATACAATGAACTCCAGCATGCATGAAAAATCTTAAATTTTTAGTTCCACATAAGGAAAAACCACATTGGAACTCTACGAGGCAGAAAATAAAACTAAGGAAAGGATGAAAAGTTTCCACTAGTGCAGCACTAATGAGTTTAGCATGGGTGTAAATATACGTTCTTTAATTTAGGATTCTTCATTACATAAAATCATCTAACTGACTACATCATAACCATAAATGGCTACATACACCAGCGACAAAAATGGGACACCACAATTAACAAAGATTAAACATGCCAAATATACTTGAAACAGCCCGAGATAGAAAAGATCTGCTGAAATCTATTCTTACTCCGTTAAATATACAAATTGTAATTCCTAATATTTTACTTTCTCTATTTTCTTGATCAACTGCCATGTGGAAAAAATGAGACAATCAATGACAAGTAACAAACTTTGATCTAATTATGTAAATCTATCCAATATTAGTATGTATCACTATGCACTAATATTTTACTCCACTTTCTCTATTTACTTGATCTACAAGAATTTGAAAAAATGGGACATTCAATGACAAGACAAAGATCTGATCTGTTATTAATATGTAGCAGGAAAGAGATGTGTGGACTCAAACCTGGTCAGCAACCACTTCAACAAGCTCCAACTCATGCACATGCCACTGCCTAGCACTATCTGAAGGGAGCATCAAAACCATCAAAGCATAACGTTTCGTTGAGAGTTCAGGCCAATCATGAATCTGGAAATTGGATAAATGCAAGAGAGGCACGCGCACAGCAACCACCTCTCCAGGCATAAACTTTCCAGCCGGTCGAAGCCTGGCAACAGGGGAGGTTGGAGAGATTTTAACAGCACGACTAGTATTAAAAACCTGATTGATCACAGGTAGTTGTATGGGCACAGTATATCCAACTGGATTTTGCTGGCGAAGAGTGTAAGAAAGATGGAGCTCTAGTCCTGTTCGTGTCGGCATCCACAATGCACACTCTTCCAACCCCAATGTTCTGCCAAGCTCAACAAGCGTAGTTTTTAAGATTGTATGCCTATCAAGAGTGCTTCTGATTTCATGAGTTAGCATTCTAACATGTCTACCAGTTTCTTCTTGTGTACGAATCAAGCCCATTTCCCTATCTAGCTCTGCAGCCTTATTTTTCAGAAATAACTCCCTGGTTTTGACACTTAATAAATCAGGGATGATATGTACTAGCATAAGTGCTGTGGCACAAGACACAACAGCTGTCAAAATTTTTGCAGTAGTCATCACTACTGCCACGGTCCTCGTATGCATGGTGAATGTCCATAAATTTATCAGGTGTGTTGCTCCACAAAGAACAATAAATGCACCGAACTGCACAAGAACCCATCTATATGGAAATACAGCAGATTTTTTAACAAAGTATATCAACTCCAAAGGGATCGAGAAATACGCCAATGCTATGAAGAAATCTGATATATACTGATACTTCATCAACAATTCATCAGCTGGCCATGGGGGCTCAATGCAATTACAAAGCTCCATTATACAGGAATGACCAGAGCCTTATTTAATGTCCTCTCTTTATGCAACTGTAGGCACAAATAGAAAGGAAATCAATTAGAGAAAAGGATTCTGCTATTTCTAAGAGAATTTTTAGCAAACAAGAAAATAAAGGGCATATATGATGTTATATATGTGATCCGGAAAACTTTTCGAACCATTTGGATGTTAAAGATATTGTCACAAACATCTAAAGTGAATAATGTTTCGATACTTACATTTGATTAAAGTTGATAAAAATATTTGCTTTACTCAAATGTATGAACTACACAAAAATGTAGAACACTGCAGAAGATAGAAATCACTCTTTTTTCCATCTTCTATGACCAATAAATTACTGCTTCCATGATGAAAAACCTTCAACAAGGACTCAAATCTTGGAGAAGAAATCAATCAAATCCACATCTATATCAGCTACACAATCAAAAGCATTGCATACATCTTAGATGGACTTCAAACAATCCCACCCTCTCTCCTCTTCTCTTAGATAGAAAATAGCTTCAGCCCCACTATTCCTCTCCTCACAAGCTGAAAAGTCAAATAAAACACGAAATTAATACAATGAACAACTGATTCAAATAACTTTGACCATTTTGATAATCAATGGTCACCAGATCAAGATAACTCCAAACTCATTCGAATAAAAGCTTGACCAAGAACCCTGTAAGAAAACCCTCACAAAGCCCTGTACCTCAACACCCCACCTCAACAAAAACAATTGAACTCATAGTTTTGAAGCTGAAACAGAAAATCATTCCAAAAACTAATGATTCAACACTAAATCAGATCCAAGAAGTACAAGGAACACTGTCTCAGTCAAGAAAATTGCAAACAGAGAAAACCAAACAGCGTGAAAAACAAGTAAAAGAATTGATCAATAACAATCTGAAGCAGACCAAAAACTCACCCAACATTTCCGACAAAAAATCGTCTATAGCTCGAGTAAACAACCAGCTGAAAGGCCCCCTTTGTCAAAATTAGCAGCACAATTACATGTTAACCATCGTAGCAACGGCATCTTAAGCTTTTCTTTAATCTTTTGTTTCAGAGTAGGGAGGAAGAGAGAGAATGTGTCCGGGTTCCATGTATTTCGATGAGAGAAGATAAAGAGACAGACCAGTGATGAATTATTGTGTGAAGGTCATCATACACCGTTGATGGTATTGAAAAAAGAGAGACGATGTGAGATCGGACAGTGTAGAATAAGCTGGTTAGTACAAGGGTGTGACATTAGCAAAAAGAGGTAGGTGTGTATGAAATATTTGATCTTTCGGACAGACAGATGAAACTTGGTGGACCCTTTTCTTTTTTCGAAAGTTGGGCGTTTCTACTATTTTTTCTCAAATTATGTAGTTGAGCGTTTCCCCTTGCAAGCACAAGTTTAACAGTGAGCCCTCTCTATAAGCCACTTGAGGCACATCCTGCGATTTACCTCCTCCACCAATCTCCAGGGCAGGGGCGGTGGGGCCCCTAATGGTGGGGTACACCATTTTTTTTTTTCAAATTGCAATTGAAAATGAGAAATAGTTTTGGGAAACAGGGAAAGTATTGATTTTATTCTTTACGCTTAACTAGATTTTAATACTTCAATTAATGTTTTAATAAAAAATGTTAATTCCCTCGGTTCAAAAAGTCTGCGATCTTTTTTATATTTGTCTGTAAAAAAAAAAAAAGTTTTCACCATATTAAAATAGTAAAAAATCAAAATAACTAATATGCTATTTAACTTAATTTACAACAATACCATTCATACCTAGTGTTGTTAAAATTTCGAGCAGCTCTCTGCTCGTCAACTCAGCTCGACTCGACTCGACTCGACTCGACAATTCGAGCCCGTTTCATACCTTTGAAGCTCGCGAGCGCTCAATAATTTTAATAAATTATAATTAATATATATATAACCCTAGTCTTCTTGGCAAAAGCTCCTGTGCATCCGGGGATACGGAGGGATACTCTGTGTCCCCATGTGAATACAACTCTCCCCGTCCAATTCTATTTAAATCTATGTATTGCTAGGGGTTTAAATTGTAAAGGGGTATGAAAATTGCAAAGGCGCACGGAATGTGCTCCGTGCGCCCGAGTGCACAGGAGCCTCACTCAGTCTTCTTATCCTAAATCTGCCTCCTCCACGGCTCCACTACATTTCCAAAATCTCTTCCATGACATTATTCCAGCGAATCCAGCGGAGGCCATTGAAGTTCATTGAAGAGTTCTTTCTTCCAATATTGTGACACCCCCCATCTTTCCTTACTCAAACCTCTCATCAATTTTAGCAATCTTCCATTAGCATTTCCAAAAATTTGCCGACACCGTGTTTTGCTTCCACAGCGAGCCACTCAGATCTGCATCAGCGAGTGGTCATCTGTATCGAGTCTCTCCTTTTTCGTACTCTAATTTCAGTCATTCATGAAGGAGTTTCTCCTCATCTATTTTTCATTTTCTTTTCTCTATTCTATTCTGTGAAATAATTTTGGGAATTAAGTTTTCACTTTTAAATATTTCAAAAATTAGGGTTTACAATTTTTTATTTTATTGCATTCTGTATGAATTAATAATTTTTTTAAAGCAAGAGTAGAAGGACGAATTCCGTATGAGGTGAATTCTGTATGTTGTCGACCTGGCCCTGTAGCTGAACGAGTCGAGTTCGAGCTTAAATGTAGAATTTTTCAAGCCGAGTCGAGCTCAATTTTAAGCTCGTACTGGATTTCGAGCGAGCTCGAGCCTGCCTCGTGATAAGCGTGAAAATAAGCATGTTTTAGTGACTAATTTAACACCTTTTTTATTGGAATTATTTTTATATGTTAGAAAAGGTGTCTTATATTCAATATATTTACGAAAAAGGTGCATTTGAGGTGTTTTATTGTGTTTTAGGTGGAAAATGATCAAAAGTGCAAAGCTAGAGGAATGCTGAAAAACACACGTTCAACTTCCATAATTTTTCTGTGTTCGTGTAGAGCTCATAACTGATGGTTTGAAACATGGTTGGAAAGCCATAGAAGATATGATCGTTTTGGCGCAAGAATCACTCAAATCGGAGATCGGACGAGGAAGTTATGCTCAAAATCGTGAGGTTGCGCAGCTGTTAGCGAGAATTTCAGATAATTTCCGAAAATTTCCAAAAATTAGCCCAATAATCCTATTTCTTAAACCACAATTAATCTTCTTATCACATAATCCTCCATGATTCACCTATATATTTTATTTTCTTATTTTATTCCCTTCTCACACCTATATATATTTTACATCATTATTCATGTGAGGAGAACACAATCATTATACACCACCCTACAAGGGGGGATCACCCCACAATCATCATCCACATCATTTCCTCTATCCATCCATCACTGTGAAGATTCGTCAGTTGAATCAAGAGGAGAACCAAGAGGAGGATTCAAGACGGAGAATGACGCGACGACTCACACATCTTGGGTTTTATTCTTTTCCTAATTTATCTTGTATTTTCCAGACTACGGATAAGATATATCCAACCCCCATGATTTTTCTTCGTAAAACCATGGTCTAGAGTCTTTTTGGTAGATCTATGGTTTTGAAGGTTTTTATGAATTAATTGAACTTTCGTGTGCATACTCCATACAACACTACTTGTGGAATTATTTTATATATGATTACACTTTTTTAATTCATATTCACGGTCGTTTTGTGCATCTTCAACTGTTATATAGAGTCTGAATATATATCTTGGTTGTTGATAGAGCGCGTTAACTGCTGAACAGGATTTCATGTTATGATTCTATATGAGGGGACTCTGAAACTTCATTAGAACTGTCATATATGAATGTTTATTAATTAAATTGAATTCGGGTTAGTAAGCAGGATAAAGAGGTTAATTTTATAGTACCTATAAAGGAAGATCATATCGGGTTAGAGTACCAATCCTATGGGAAAATAATTGATACTGATAGTACCTAGAAAGGTGAGTGAAATTATATCTCTTGCTCCAACGTTATTCACACGTGTTACACGCATATTTACTTGTGTCTATAGAGTAGATTTGCATGGCTTAGTGATGCGTCCATATTTCACAAGGCAGAGTCGGACATTGATACACGAAAGGGAAATTAATGAGTGAAATCAGATTACCCTAGAGTGATGAGTGTGTAAATTCACTAGTTTCGAGCCCGGATTCATGTACTTATGGTGTAATTAATGTTAGTAATTCGATGTGAATTGCTATAATTGATGAAAAGTCACGAATCGGGAGTGTATAAGGCTATTTGAGCTGATTTTATGTGGAAAACGAGTTGGAAGTGATCGGATTCGGAAAGAGGAAGAAACAGGGATGGATTCGACCACTCAGAGGGCGAGTTCCACCAAGAATAAATGAGTTCGACCAGCACTTCTGGTCGAACTGAGCTCGAAAAGTCGAGTTCGACCAAACCACTTGGTTGAACCCGAGGTCGAACTCGAAGCCTAAACAGAAGTAGTACCTGTTCGACCAGAAAATGTCTAGTTTGACCAACACTATGGTCGAATCCGAGATCAGAAGCCAAGTTACAGAGGAGTTCGACCAGGGATTCGACCAGCATGAAGGAGTTAGACCAATTTGTTTGGTCGAATCAACGTTCGGAAACTTACCAAATTCGTATTTTTACACCTTCAGTGCGTGTGTTTGCTCAAGAAGCCCATCCAAGGCCCATAAGGAGAGTTTGCAAGTATAAAAGAAGAGTTTTCGCAGGAGAATAAGAAAAAAAGCATTCATCATCCATCCATCACCAAGCCCTACCATCATCCGAAGGAGTCGTGAGGAGAGGTTCGTCTGACGAGTCAAGTAAGATCATACCAACTAGCCATGATTGTTCTTAGATAAATCATGGGCTAGAACCGTTCCGGTAGTTCTAGGGTTATGAAAATTTTATGAGTTAATTGAATTTCCATGTGTAAACTCCATATAGCACTACTAGTAGTTTATTCTATATAAGATTATGTCTTTTTAATTCATACTCACGGTCGTTTTGTGCATCGTTAACTATTATGTAGAGTCTGAATACATCTCTTGGTTATTGATTGAGTGCATTCACCGCTGAGCAGGATTGTATGTATTAATTCTAAGTGAAGGGATTCCAAAGTCTTATTAGAACTATCTTATATAGATACTTGTTAATTGAATCATATTCGGGTTGATAAGTAGGATAAAGAGTATAACTTTATAGTACCTAAAAAGAGAGATCAAATCGGGTTAGAGTACTAAGTGCACGGGAAATAATTGATTATGATAGTACCTAGAAAGGGGGTAAAGTATACATCTTGCTCCGAGGATATTCACACGTGTCATACGCTTGCTTACTTGTGTTTATAGAGTACGCTTGCATGGTTTAGTGATGCGTCCATAAACCACAAGGCAGAGTCGGACAACAACACATGGAAAGGAAATTAATAAGTAAAACTAGATTACCTGACGAACTACTCTATTAATTACTTGATCACCAACGAAGTTTCTCCATTACTTGTTTAATTACTTTGCTATTTAAATTTACGTTATTTAGTTTAATAAACAACCAAATCAATTTTGCCAACATAATCTTAGTTTAATAGAATATAATTGAATTGATAATAATCCGTTCCTTGGATTAGATAATTACTTGGTCACCTTTCAAAACTACAATTGATATCCTTATACTTGAGGATTAATTTTGTGTGTTGAGAAAACGCTCATCAAGTTTCTGGCGCAGTTGCTGGGGACGACATTAAATATCTTTTGATTATTTATAATTTAATTGAGATTATTATTCTTGTTTTGATTTCTAATACTTATTTTTCGTAGGTGAATCCTCACAAGATCAAAGAAAGGTGAATTAGAGCCATATAATCCAGAGATCAGAGCATTGTTGAGGAAGAAGAAGAAGAATAAGAACAAGAAAGTAAAACCAACTAAAGCTCTTGATTTAGGAGTTGAAGTTGACGTTCTGAATCTGTAAATGATTGAAGCTGCAACCGAATCAAATTTGGAAATAAAAGCAATCAACATGGCAGCGGACCCGAATACACTTGCCATCCGGGAAGTTTTTAAGAACAACGGAACATGCAATTCTGGGTTGTTAGGAGCAAGAGGGACTAGCGCTGATTTTGATCTACATCCTGCTCTTATCACCATGATTGAAAGGAGTCCCTTCTCTGGGGGTACATTTGAAGATCCTCAACAATATCTGAATAAGTTCCTTGGATTGCAATGCAAGTACACAAAAAGATACATGAGCTCATGAGGATGCAAGGAAGATAATACTGTTTAAGTTCTCGCTGAATGAAAAGGCGAGAGATTGGTACGATAATCTTGATGCTGCAGAATGTGATACATGGGAGAAGTTGAAAGTGAAATTCTTGGAGCGATATATGCCACCTTCAAAGGTGTTTAAGATAAAGCAAGAAATCAATCAATTTTCTATCCATGGCAATGAGAAGTTCATGAAGCTTGGTACAGGTTCAAGGACATGCTATGTAAGTGTCCACAACATGGGCTATCTAAAGCTCAATATATCAGTATTTTCTATAATGGGTTGGACTGCGATTCTCGTGTTTTACTTGATACTTCTTCTAATGGAGCATTACTGACGAAGTCACCCAATGAGGCCGAGAAACTTTTTGAAGATATTTCGATGAATTCAAGAGATTGGCCGACTGATAGAGTGAGAGATACTTATATCCTTGGTAAGGTAGCACAGGTTGAACATACTATGGTGAAGTCGGGAAAAGATGATGAGATCGTCTCTAACTTGACTAACATTAGCAAGCTACTAGAGTCTCAGCAAAAGCAGATCACAGATTTATCTCAGAGAGTACCAATAATACAGCAGGATATTGGCTATGAAGGAGCTAGCCAATAGGAGATCGATGAGTCAAATTATGCCATGGGACAGAGTATTCAAGGAACTAGGTACCCGAATCAAGAAAATCGGAACTATCAAGGGAACTACAACAATCGTGGTCCCCCGGGTGGTTATCAACAACCAAGAAGGCCAGAGTTTTCATGGAGCAATCCGAATAATGCGATGCAACCTCCTATCAGCATTGATCCTGGAGCTAAAGTGGAAGAAAGGAAGCCGGGTTTTGAAGATACTGTGAACAGGTACATGGCGAGGAATGATGCAAGAGTAGATCGTCTTGAGGCCAAATTAAAGAAGAAGATTGATGATCAATATAACGATTTACTACACAAGTGAAGGACCTTACGTTGTTAATGGGGGAGATGGCAGGAAAAGTGAACAAATTGACTAAAACTATAGAGAAAGGGAAGCTTCTGTCTCAGAGTATTGAGAATACAAAGTCGTGTCACGCCATTACACTGAGGTTTGGAACGCAGTATGAGGGACCAATGAAGCCGGAATCGAAGTCTGAAGCGACATGAGCCCTATTCGACCAGACAGTCAGGTTGAACTCAACAGGAGAGGTCGAACTCGGCACCTGGGCAACTTCCGGAGGAGTCAGAAGGTCAATTCGACAAAAATCGCTGGTCGAACTCGACTATCTAGAGCACTCTATTTTGTCTGATGCCCGATTCGACCATGATCACCACAGTTCGACCAAACCTGTTGGTCGAACCGTGGTCGAATCCGACTGTACGATGGAGAATGAACTTTCAGGTGTTCAGTTTGACCATTACTCACCGAGTTCGACCACCTACCCAGGTCGAACTCTCTCGTTCTGTGCCATTTTCCATGTTGAATGCTCTGCATGATGTTGAAACTACTCCAGTGCCTTCCAAAGAGCAGAATACAGAAATTATAGCAGAGAAGAAGTGGGAAAGAGCTAAAAGATTGAAAGCAGAAAAGGATAAAGCGGAGGGCTGAACGTGATGAATGGGGTATTCCCAAAACAAAGATACCTCCGCCCTTTCCTTCAAGCTAGTCAAAAAGGGATTGGAAGAGAAGTTCAAGAAGTTTTCAGAAATCATAAACAAAATTAGCTTGAACATTCCTTTTTCTGAAGCAATTTTGGAGATGTCGTATTATGCCCGCTTTCTGAAGGATATTCTTTTGAAGAAGAGAAGCTTGAATGGAATTGAAATGGTGAATTTGTTGAAAACTGCAGCTCGATCATTCAGAGGAAGCTGCCAGCTAAACTTAAGGATCTGGGACGCTTCACAATCTTATGTGAAATTGGAAAGGGGCCGACACATCGAGCCTTGTGTGACCTTGGGGCAAGCATCAATTTGATGCCATTGTTTACTTTTCAAAGGCTTGGTTTGGGGGATTTGACGCCCATGACAGTTGCTCTACAACTCGTGGATAGGTCTATGACTTTTTCGAAGGGAGTGATCGAAGACGTTCTTGTCAAAGTAGAGAAGTTAGTCTTTCCTGTGGATTTTCTGGTGCTGGAGATGGAAGATGACAGGGATAATGCCCTCTTATCTTAGGGAGACCTTTTCTTGCCACTGCGGGAGCCATGATCGATGTGCAGAAGGGTGAGTTGAGGCTAAGGATGGATAAAGAAGAGGTCATATTCAACCTTGATAAAGCAATGAAGATGCCAATGGAGATGCAATGCCATAGTATTGATATAGTGGAGGAGATTGTGAATGAAGACATGTCTTTGATTCTGTCGAAGGATCCTCTTGAGACATGCTTGGCGGAGTCTCTTACTTTTCTCACTACGGAGCTTGATGATCTCTCCAATGAGGTATGTATTGAATTTCTTGAAAACTTACTTGCTTTGGGTGATGACAGGTATGAGTTGACAAGGACCAAAGTTGAAAAGGTCAAGTGGACTAGAAAATACTTGCCATTGGATCGAGAGAATACACTTCAAGAAGAGAAGAAAGAGGAGTTGAAACCGCTACCGGAACACTTGAAGTATGCCTATCTAGGTGACAATGAAAAATATCCTGTAATTGTATCTTCTTCCTTTGATGATGATCAACTTGAGGAATTGTTAAATGTGCTTAGAA
The DNA here is from genome assembly GCA_023678885.1 of Pogostemon cablin. Classification (NCBI taxonomy): domain Eukaryota; kingdom Viridiplantae; phylum Streptophyta; class Magnoliopsida; order Lamiales; family Lamiaceae; genus Pogostemon; species Pogostemon cablin. Next base: position 15,896,103 of record CM042962.1, on the reverse strand, counting down.
AGTATAAATCTGTGATCGGTTGGTCTCTTGATGATTTAAAGGGTATTAGTCCTTCCTATTGCATGCATAGAATAAGATTATTAGATGAGGCCAAGAATAGCATTCAGAATCAGCGGAGGGTGAATCCCGCGATTCAAGAAGTGATTAGGAAGCAAATCTTAACGTGGTTAGATGCAGGAATAATTTATCCTTTAGTGATAGTTCCCATGCGAGCCCATTGCATGTAGTTGCTAAAAGGGGGCATGACTATAGTGAAAGCCGAAGATGGTGAAACTTTAGCCACTAGGATTCCTACGGGATGGTGTGTGTACGAATTATAGAAAACTGAATGAAAATACATGCAAAGACCATTTTCCCCTTCCTTTCATGGGTCAAATGCTTGATCGTCTTGCAGGGTATGAGTTTTATTGTTTCTTGGATGGGTACTCAGGTTATAATCAAATTATGATTGCACCCGAGGATCAAGAAAAAACTACTTTTACTTGCTCTTATGAAACTTTTGCCTTTAGGAAGATGCCTTTTGGATTATATAATGCGCCTGCTACATTTCAGCGTTACATGATGGCCATATTTGATGGGTTGATAGAAAATATCATGAAGGTGTGTATGGATGATTTTTCTGTATTTGGATCCTCCTTTGATATTTATTTATCTAACCTTGCTACTGTTTTGAAGAGATGCCAAGAAACTAATCTTGTCTTGAATTGGGAGAAGTGCCACTTCATGGTAAGAGATGAGATTGTTCTTGGTCATCATATTTCGACCAAGGGATTGCAGGTGGATAGAGAAAAAGTGGTGGCAATTGAGAAGCTTCCACCACCTACTAATGAAAGAGGAGTGCGGTTCTTCATTGGACACGCTGGTTTTTATAGAAGATTCATAAAATACTTCTCAAAATACTCCAAGCCCTTATCTCATTTACTTGAAAAGGATGTTCCTTTTATTTTTGATGAAGTGTCTAACAACTTTTCAGGTTTTGAAGGAGGCGCTTATTACTGCACCTATCTTGATCACACCGGATTGGACTCAGCCGTTTGTACTTATGTGTGATGCAAGTGATCTAGCACTTGGAGTGGTGCTTAGGTAGTTGAGGGAATGGAAGTTCTGCGCCATTTACTATGCGAGTAAACTTTTGATGCTGCACAAAAGAACTACATTGTGACTGAAAAGGAGTTTTTAGCTGTGTTGTATGCATTCAACAAGTTTCGACAGTATTTGGTTGGCATGAAGACAATAGTGTACACAGATCATTCTGTGATCCGGTATTTGATAGAGAAGAAGGAAACAAAGCCAAGAATTATTAGATGGATTCTTCTTCTGCAGGAATTTGATATGGAGATCCGAGATAAGAAGGGTACTGAGAATGTTTTGGCGGATCACCTATCAAGATTGGAGACAAGGGAGCATTGTGATGATTTTTTGATTACATTGAAGAGATGTTTCCTGATGAGAAGATAATGGCAGTGCTTGTTGAAGGAGCTGAAAGAGCATGTATAGTGGCTGCTCAAGGGATGGATCCATGGTATGCGGATTATGTGAACTACATTGTTGTAGGTGTAATTCCTAGAGATCTCAACCGATATCAACTTGCGAAATTCAAGAGGGATGTTGAGACTTTTATATGGTATGATCCATTTGTATACAAGATATGTACAGATTCCATTATCCGTAAGTGTGTGCCCGAGATGGAGATGGAGAGTGTACTCGATTTTTGTCATGCACAACCTAACGGGGGGCACTTCGGAGCTCAAAAGACTGCAGCGAAGGTACTTCAATCTGCTCTTTATTGGCCGACTTTGTTTAAAGACTGTGAATCCTATGTGGTGACATGCGATAGATGTCAAAGGATGGGAAATATAAGTCGACGAGATGAAATGCCAGTTCAGCCAAGCATTGTTGTCGAGATCTTCGATGTATGGGGGATTAATTTTATGGGGCCTTTTCCCCCATCTAATGGATTTCTTTACATCTTTTTAGCTGTGGATTATGTTTCTAAGTGGGTGGAAGCCATTCCCACTCGCATGAATGATTCAAGGACTATTTTATCTTTCTTGAAGAAACATATCTTTGCCCGCTATGGAGTTCCTAGAGCACTAGTAAGTGATGGAGGTTCTCACTTTGTCAACAAACTTCTTGAGAAGGTGCTTAAGGATTATGGAGTCAAACATATGGTCACTACACCCTATCATCCTCAAGCGAATGGGCAAGCTGAAGTTTCCAACCGACAAGTGAAGCAAATCTTGGAGAAGGTAGTAGGAACCAATAGAAAAGATTAGGCTTTAAGGCTCGATGATGTTTTGTGGGGGTTTCGGACTGCTTACAAGATGGTGTTGGATATGTCACCATATCAAATAGTCTATGGGAAGCCGTGCCACTTACTCGTAGAGATTCAGGACAAATCTTTTTGGGCATTGAGGAGTTTGAACTTGTCTTTGAAGGATCAAAATGAGTTGAGGATGACTCATATCAACCAATTGGATGAGTTCAGAAATCGAGCTTATAAGAACTCGGAGATCTACAAGGAGAGAATGAAGAAATGACATGATTCAAAGATCTCTTACAAGGAGTTCAAGGAAGGTGATGAAGTATTGCTTTTTAACTCTCGTTTGAAGCTTTTCACAAGAAAATTAAAATCGAAGTGGACGGGGCCATTCATTATCCATAGAACCTGTTGAGGGGGAGTTTTGAGCTTATGGACAAAGATGGAGACATTATCGAGGCAAATGGGCATCGATTGAAGTATTACAAGTCGCCGGATGAAGCTTGTGTCGTCTTTGAGGATACCTTGCACTAGATTGATACCGTCGTGACTCTCCAACGTTAAACATGAGCGCCTGTTGGGGGCTTTCCTTCCAGTTTATTTGCTTTATTTCTTTTGTGTGAGTAAGAAAATTTTATAATTGATATGTTTATTTCTCGGCAATTACATCTCTTTGCAAACTTAGTTTCACTATAGTTTCTACTAAGTTTGGGGGGATGTGATGTACTTACCTCATTGAAGCATTGAGAGTATAATCTTTTCTTTGTACCATTTGTTAGAGAAGTTGATTTTTTGCGGCATATCTAAACTTTTATCAGTTGTGGTGTGTCGATTTTTTGCAATTTGCCTAATGTTTTGTGGTGTTTGGTTTTGTTTTTGAGTATGTTATGTGGAGTTACTCATGGATGTCAAGTTTAAGATTGATTCTCAAGCTAGTTTTGATCTATTTTGGTACCTAATGTTCGTTTTTGAGCTTAAAGTGTGTAGAGGATGAAGAAATTTCGAGTTTGAAGCATCAGGGGTCGAGTTCGACCAGACATGCAGGTCGAACGCTAGAGCCCTGGTCGAACTTAGTATCTGAGAGTTTGTTACAGATCGATTCGACCAAGCAGTGGTGAGTTCGACCAAGATTTCGACCAAAGGGGCAAGTCGAACTGGCAATCAAAGAGTTATACAGAAGGATTCGACCAAGACATGATCGGTTCGACCAAGCGGCTTGGTTGAATCGAGGTCAAATTGCGAACCTGAAAGTTTTGAACAGACGAGTTTAACCACGATGGAAGAGTTCGACCAGAGCATTTGGTCAAACCCGAGGTCGAATCGCGATAATTGATTGTCCAGTAGAGGCGTTCGACCAGTGATTCGACCACGTCAATCCAATTCGATCACCTGGATTGTCGAATCGAGCCCAGTTAAGTGATTTAAACCCCATTTTTCAGTTTCATTCGAGCATTTCACATACCACCTCCACCCGAATTCATCCCGAATTGGAATCCTCTTCTCCAATCTTTGATTATACTCAATTTCGCCTTGATTAAACCACATTCCACACACATTCCACTCAATTCATCGTGGTTTTTGGAGCAATCTAGTTGAAAAACTAGGGTTCATCGCGATTTTTGGAGGAATTTCACACTTGTTCATTCTAAGCCATGGCCAGTTCAAAAGGTATGTTTTCTAAGCCCTAATGCCCTAGGATTGAAGTTCTAATCGTCGATTATGAGCGGGTATGTTGATTAAACTAAGTTTTTATGGATTCATGGTGTTGTTTGAAGTGTAGTGCATAATTTCATATGAATAGTTGTTGGGTTTGATTTGGATTGTTTGAATTGAATTGAACTATGTTGATTATGTGAAGTTATGAGGAATGTGAGTAGTTTTGGGATGAAACATGTTGAATTGTTGGAGAATTGATTGAGTTTGAGTAGATCTCATGTTGGATTGCTTGAAATTGAGTTGATACATGTTTGTGGTTTGTTGAATTATTGATCCTTTTATTATTTGTTGATTGGAATGAGGATGAATAAGCATGTGAACTGAATTGCTTGATCATTAGGATGAATCATGCTGTTTGGTTTGATTATGCATTGAAAAACTTGAAGTCTTGAGTAGAGTTGAATGCATTAGTTTGGTTTCCCTTTCTTGGTTGTTGGATTGAAGTATTGTTTTCAGGGAAAGGAAAGGAGGCCGAGCTTCGATTTAAGAAGAGGCAAGATAGAATGTCTCGTGAAGATGCGGTGACTAAGAAGTTAAGGCTTCAAGAGCGGTTGCCTTCGAACTTCAAGATTCAGATGAATGATTGGGATGAGATCAAGGAAAAGTGGGTGGATGTGTCGGACAAGATTGTTCGAACAATGTATCAAGATGATGGAGAAATGGTTACTATGAACATCCGAGACGATATCTTCTGGATGTTTGATCAAGTGGGTATTCGCCATTTTATGGAGTTGAAGAAGTCTACTTACTTCCATGTAACTGTGGAGGTAGTATGTTCGATTACTGTGAAGAAAGGGTCGAGTAATCTTCCGTACGAGTGTTTGTTTCAGCTTGGAGGTGAGCAGAGGACATGGTCAGCTGAGGATTTAAATATCCTATTTCAGACTCCTAGGGGGATTTCGAGAGCGGAGAATGGGTACTTTAATGCTAACAGATTCTGGAGAGAAATTTCTGGTGAGGATGTGGATTATAAGACTAGCAGCGCCCGTGCTTCATTGATTTAGAATCCAGTGCTCCGATACATGGATCGAGTGTTGAACAACACACTGTTTGCTCACTTGGAGGGAAACTGTGTGTCGAGGGGAGAGCTGTACGTCCTCTGGTGTATGCTCAATGGAGTGAGGTTTAATATGGGGTCGTATCTTATCTATCAGCTTAACAGGTTCAGGTGTTCTCCATTTCAGAAAGTGAACATAGGAGGGTTGCTGACTTCGATTGCTGAGTACTATCATATGGACTTCGCTGGCATTTCACCTATCCTGGAGGATCGCGATTTGGTGATGAACACATGTGTGAAGGGAGGATTCGCCAATCTAAGGGATGGAGATTGGTTCTTCACGAGGGGGTCGAAGCCTGTTACTTTCATGTTCCCTTATGATTTGGGTGTATTGACTGCTATTCGGAATGAGAAGAATATGTTGATGAACACCCTCGAGCATACTGCTATCTCCATTACCTGTTTGATGAAGGATGACTGGAGGATGGTAGCTCAGATGTATGCTGAGGGGATGATGGATGAGCTACAGAGAATCGTAGATGAGGGGCGTTTTCAGCCACAGCAGCAGCAGCAGCAGGAGTTCGGAGAAGATTATGTGGATCAGGAGATGGGAGATCCACAGCCACATGAGAGGCCACCACGACCCATTCCAGTGGTGCCACAACAACAGCAGTGGGCTGGTCCTGATGCCTATTTACAGGAGCAGTTCCGCTTTATTAATGAGCATCTGGAGAGATTAAATGCGATCCAACAGGAGACGAACAAGAAGTTAGCCGAAGTAAATGCAAACTATGTTGCGCTCGAGTTGAGGTTGGGGGATATGAATGAGAATTATGAGGCCCTTGATAGGAAGATCGATTGCCTGCAAAAGAACTTCGATGATTGGCACCGTGATGCGAGTGATAGTGATGATGACGCTCCGGATGAGTAGGTTGCACTAGGTTTTGGTCTTCGTCTGTTTCATCTCGTCTCCCTTCTCTTTTTCTCTTTACAGGATGGGTATTTGTGGTGTGAGTGGCATGTATCTATATTGTGATTGGTTGTGATTGAGAGATGATAATTGATACTTGTATGGATTGTTTGCTATGAGGGTTCTTGGTTAGTATGATGGATTCGTATGTTTCATGTGTTAATTTTATTGATTAGAAGCATGTATGCTTGATAAGTATGTGAATTTATTGTGAAATTGATCTTGGTTATTTGCTTGAAGGAGTACTTAGAATCTATTTACCTATGTGAGGATTTGAGCCAATTAAATCATGCTAGTTCATGATAATTTATTCTTGAGAGAATCTATCGTATGACCGTATTCTAGAACTTAGCTTGGCGTCTTGTGTGAGACTTATGATTGAGGAATTGCTAGGACATAATCTTAGGCCATTATTGTAATCAAGTTACTTAGCCAAAATTTTACCTTACCTATGAATATGTGTATCGTTGTAAGCCCGTTTGAGCCTTTAAAAGCTTTTTCTTTGGCGAGCCTTGATAAAAAGGCCTTATTTAACCTTTACTTGAGCCTTGTTGAATGCCCTATTCATTATTAGAGAGTTGAGGTGCATAAGAGCTTGAAAGAATGATAAGGCAGAAGTTTGGTCAAGAATTATGAAGAAGAAAGAAGTATGGTTAAATCTTGTTAGGGGTAGTGCCTGAAACTAGTACCCTGATTGCCTAGAAGGGTAGTGCCCGAAATTGGTACCCTTACGCATTGAAGAAAGATGATGTTGATGCTTGGAGAAAGAAGGAGAATTCAAAGTATGAAGTTTATGAGAAGAAGATGGAGAACAAATGAAGCTATGACGAAAAGCACAACTCCAAGGTAATTCTCTATTTGTGAATTAGTCACTTTACCTAAATTTTCCTACCTTTACCAAAGAGCCAACATTACAACCCAAAAACAAGTCATTTGTGATCCTAGTAAAGAATTGATTATAAGTTGAGTTTGAGACCCTTGTCAAGCTTATGGTTACGCGGAAGTATGAATTGAATATGAGCGTAAATACAAACCTGTTAGAGTGTACATCTTTTACACTTGAGAGAGAGTAAATATTTATCTTATGAGCTAGATGAATTTGTACTCCGAAAGGTAATGTAATCGAGTGATGTTTTATATGAATGATGCATATGTTGTTTGTAATATTTGTGTTTGATTGATAAATTGCATGTGTGAGTATGAATTGTATTGGTGGTTGGTGAATTTTACACTAATATGTGGTTTTGATTTCGTTGCCTCGGGACGAGCAACATGTAAGTTTGGGGGTTTGATAAATGTGTAAATTCACTAGTTTCGAGCCTGGATTCGTGTACTTATGGTGTAATTAATGTTGGTAATTCGATGTGAATTGCTATACTTGGTGAAAAGTCACGAATCGGGAATGTATAAGGCTATTTGAGCTGATTTTCGATGGAAAACGAGTTGAAAGTGATCGGATTCGGAAAGAGAAAGAAACATGGATGGATTCGACCACTCAGAGGACAAGTTCGACCAAGAAAAAATGAGTTCGACCATCACTTCTGGTCGAACTGAGCTCGAAAAAGTCAAGTTCCACCACGACAGTCGAGTTCGACCAAACCACTTGGTCGAACCCGAGGTCAAACTCGAAGCCTAAACAGAAGCAGTACCTGTTCGACCAGAAAATGTCCAGTTCGACCAATGCTGTGGTCGAATCCGAGATCAGAAGCCAAGTTACAGAGGAGTTCGACCAGCATGGAGGAGTTCGACCAACTTATTTGGTTGAATCGACGTTCGAAAACTTACCAAATTTATATTTTTATACCTTCAGTGTGTGTGTTTGCTCAAGAAGCCCATCCAAGGCCCATAAGGAGAGTTTACAAATATAAAAGAAGAGTTTTCGCAGGAGAATAAGAAAAAAAGCATTCATCATCCATCCATCACCAAGCCCTATCATCATCCGAATGAGTCGTGAGGCTAACTAGCCATAATTGTTCTTAGATCAATCATGGGCTAGAACCGCTCCGGTATTCTAGGGTTATGAAAGTTTTATGAGTTAATTGAATTTCCACGTGTAAACTCCGTACAACACTACTTGTGGTTTATTCTATATAAGATTGTGCCTTTTTAATTCATACTCATGGTCGATTTGTGCATCTTTAACTGTTATGCAGAGTCTGAATACATCTCTTGGTTATTGATTAAGTGCATTCACCGCTGAGTAGGATTTTATATTATAATTCTAAGTGAAGGGATTCCGAAGTCTTATTAGAACTATCTTATATAGAGTAGGATAAAGAGTATAACTTTATAGTACCTAAAAAGGAAGATCAAATCGGGTTAGAGTACTAAGTGCACGAGAAATAATTGATTATGATAGTACCTAGAAAGGGGGGTAAAGTATACATCTTGCTCCAAGGATATTCACACGTGTCATACGCTTGCTTACTTGTGTCTGTAGAGTACGCTTGCATGGTTTAGTGATACGTCCATAAACCACAAGGCAGAGTCGAACAACAACACATGGAAAGAAAATTAATAAGTAAAACTAGATTACCTGACGAACTACTCTATTAATTACTTGATCACCACCGAAGTTTCTCTATTGCTTGTTTAATTACTTTGCTATTTAAATTTACGTTATTTAATTTAATAAACAACCAAATCAATTCTGCTAACATGATCTTAGTTAAATAGAATATAATTAAATAGATCATATCCGTCCCTTGGATTCGATAATTACTTGGTCACCTTTCAAAACTACAATTGATATCCTTATACTTGAGGATTAATTTTGTGTGTTGAGAAACGCTCATCAAGCTACCTATTCTCCATTCTTGAGTTACATTCGTATTCTTCTAGTGTTTAATTTAATTTATTTTGCTATTTTAATTAATTGTTTTGTAGTTTAATAATTAAATCCCAAATCTTATTGCATCTTGTCTTAATTAATTTAGTTAATAATTAAATTGATAATACAACATCCTTTGTGTTCGATATTTAACTTGGTCTCTTTCTTAATCTGCAATTGATATTCTTAATACTTGGAGATTAATTTTGCGTGCAAAGAAAACGCTCATCAAGTTTTTGGCGCTGTTGCCAAGGACGACTGTTATTATTAATTTTATTATTTCTAGTTTGATTAAGACTTTTATTCGTGATTATTTATTTCTAACCTTAGAATTTTTTTTAGGTACTTGTGCACTAGGAAAAGGAGAGGAAGGACATGAAGAAATAACACATAGTGCTAAACATGGCCGGAGCAAGGCAGAATCATATAAAGTTGCCATACTTGAGATTTTCATGTACAATGGGATTGGCAACATGTGGTTGATAGGATCAATGAGGGAAGATGATGATTTTGAGAAACATCCCGCTCTTATCAATATGATAGAGAATAATCATTTTTCTGGAGGTTCCTTTGAAGATCCTTATCAGCAACTCAAAAAAATTCTTGGTTATGTGAATACTCAAAAGGGTGCAGGAGCTCATGACAATGCTAGGCGGTTCGCCCTATTCAAGTTCTCTTTAATTGATAAGGCAGAAGATTGATATGAGACTCTTAATGCCACAGACTACACTACAAAGGACCAACTGCAGCAGAAGTTCTTAGAGAGATACATGTCACCCTCAAGGATCTTAAGAATGAAGTAAGACATCACCCAATTTATTATGAATAAGGGTGATAAACTTCACGAGGTGTGGGATAGGTTTAAAGGCATGCTCAAGAGGTGCCCACAGCATGGGATGTCTAAGGCTCAATACATAAGCATCTTCTACTATGGATTGGATTGTGAGTCGCGTATTCTTATTGATGCATCATCAGGTGGAGCGCTGTTATCTAAGACATCACTTGAAGTAGAAAGTTATTTGAAGACATCTTTATGAATTCACGTGACTGGCTTACGGAGAGAAATAGAAGAACTTATGTAGTATGTAAGGTAGTACAAGTTGAACATCAAGTGGTGAAGCCGGACAGGACTGATGAGATTGTTTCTAGTCTAGCTAACATCAACAAGCTGAGTCCCAACAGAAGCAGATTACAGAGTTGACACAAAGGGGGTCTAGTATGCGGCAGCAAGAAGTGAAGAGTATTAAAGATACCTGTAATCGATACATGGCTAAAAATGATGCAAGAGTGGATAGGCTTGAGGTTACTATGAATGCTAAGCATGCAGATTTATCTAAACAGTTGAAGGACCTTACTTTGATGATGGGGCAGATGGCCGAGAATGTGAATCAATTGACACAAACGTTGGAGAAAGGAATGTTTCCGTCTCAAGGCATAACGAACCCGAAAGATTGCAAAGCCATTACACTGAGGTCAGGAATGCAGTATAAAGGTCTAATGAAGCCAGTGGGTGAAAACGGAGATGGAGTGTCCCCGCTTGACCACCACTTGACCAAGCTATTTGGTCGAGCAACACCTTTCAGAACAGAGAAATCATGCTCTATTTTCAGATTCACCGCTCGACCAACATGATCTTACTTGACCAAACAATACTGGTCAAGCTGTGGTCGAGCCACCCACTGTTGAGCTAAAAAATCATGTTCAGTTTACGAGGACCTCGCTCGACCAAGAAAAAGTCGCTCGACCAGACCATTCTGGTCTAGCTGAGGTCGAGCTGCCACCTAAAGAATTGAACAGTCATATTCCGATTATAGGGACCTTGCTCGACCAATTTTACCTTGCTCGATCAGATCATTCTAGTCAAGCAGTGGTCGAGCAACACCGTCCAACTTTAGTTTCTGTGCAGTCACGCCCAGGAGGTCCATTCAATCAGTCGTTCGTGTCGAGCAATAAAGCAATGAAGATGCCCATGGAAACTCAATCATGCAAGAGCATAGATGTGGTTTCTAACTTGTTTAATCTTGATTTTAATAAGACAGATGATTCTAAAATTGAATGAAAGATTGACAAGGAGGAGTCTAGACAGCCATGGGAGGAAGTTAATTCCAAGGATTATATTTTTGTGACCAAGAAAGGTGAGGTGCTGAGTGTAGACAAGAAGAGGGAAATGAAGTATTTGAAGGTGAGGATGCGAGAAGGCTGTCATCTGATCCAGTAGTTCAAAAGGTTTCATACCGCAGTGACTCTCCGACATTAAATATGAACGTCTGTTGGGGGTGTTCCCTTCTATTTTATTGCTTTCGTGTTTCTATTGTGTGAGTGAGGAGTTATTATATTTGAGGTGCTTACGTCTCGATAATTATATCTCTTTTCAAACTTAGTTTCGACTTAGTTTTTTCTAAGTTTCGGGGGTGTGATGTACTTACCTCGTCTTATGAGCACCAAGGTTATAATTTTTTCCTTTCGTTTGTTGTTCGTTTGTTAGGGAGTTGGTTTTTTGCGGCATATTAATATTTTAATTAGTGTTGGTATGTCAATTTTTTACAACTTACCTAATGTTTCATGTGTTATTTTTGTGTGTTTCCTAGTGTTAGTGGTTGAGTTTTTAATTTTTTGTCTTTTCAATTTTTCTGGCGTCTCTTATTTTATCATTGACGAATCAGTGATGATGAGGTGTGCTTGAACTTTGATGATAGAAAAGGTAAAAGAGTGTCAAGACGAGTTCTACGTAGAGGCTTTGACCTGACCGAGTTGAAAAACTCGAGGAGCTCGTGCACGTTGAAGAAAAATCATGTGCCCTCGTTTCCTTATTTCTAATTTTTATTTGTGCTTTTAATTCATAGGTATGGAAGGATTGAGTTTATGTTTTTGGTAATCCACTAGGCTTATATTTTTAAATTGTGGTAAAACCAATATGCTCTTTGATTTGATGAAGGAAGTGTACTTGTGTTATATTGTGATATGAAATTCTATGTGTACTTGTCGGATATTACTTACCATGAAAGGTGCTCTGTTACTTGTTAAAAACTCATGTGAGATTTTGAGCCTCGTTGATCATGTACATAATCACATGATATTTCCTTCTGGTTAATATCGTTCTTATGAGTGTATTCTAGAACTTACCTCTTGTCTTACTTGAAATTACATGTGTGTTAGATGATGAAAAATGATCTAAGGCCATCCTTGAATTTATAAGTCACTTAGCTAAATAATTCCCTACCGAATGATGTTTATCCGTAGTTAGCCCCGTTGAGCCTAAAAACCTCATTCTTTGGCAGCTTACGAGAAATAACCACTTTGAGCTTTTAAATATTTTTTTAGCCTTGATCCTATGATGAGAATTAATGGCTTTTCGAAGTGCATTGATGGAATTTTATAACAGTTTAGGAAGGAATGAAATTGGTGTTGAAATAGTGATTGAGCTTGAAAATGCATCTAAGGAAAATCATACAGTAGTGCTTAAATTTAGTACTCCATTGGAGTCAATCACCCTAGGGTAGTGCTTAAATCTAATACCCTATAGAGGATGCGAGAGGTAGTGCCCGAAACTGATACCTCAAAAAAGGAAAAAAAAAAGAGAAGGAAAAAATATTATGCTAGAAAGAAAAAGAAAAGTGAAAGAGTTGAGGAGGATGTTGTGCTTAATTGAAGTGAGTAAGAAGAATGAAAGATCATGATGGAGTGCACGCTTGATTGATCCAAATTTTGAGTCACTTATCCATATATTTCCTACCTTAACCAAAGAGCCAACATTACATCCAAAAGAAAAATCCTTTTTTATCCCATTGTCGAATCATACTTTTACTGGTGGAGAGTGAGATATTTGATAAGCTTATAGTTACGCATGCACTTGAATTGAATATGAGCATAAACACCATAACCCTTAAGTGTACATCTTTTACACCTGAGTGTGAGTGATGTATACTTCTCGTGAGAACCTATTAATGGAGCATTTGAATTGATGGTGATTGTCTTGTCATGTATGTTATGAATTGATTTATTACATGTAAGAGAGTTTGCCTGGCCTAAGTTGAGGACAATTGTATTTTGAATGAGGTATTGGTCGTAATCCTTGTTAACCTACTAATTTTCTTACTCTTTCTCTTTATTTTTAGTTTGTTGTCTCGGGACGAGCAACGGGGTAAGTTTTGGGGATTGATGAGAGTAAAAATAAACGTGTTTTAGTGTCTAATTTAACATATTTTTTTATTGAAATTGTTGTTATATATTAGCACAAGTGTCTTATATTTAATATATTTGAAAAAAAGGTGCAGTTGAGGCATTTTATTGTGTTTTAAGTGGAAAAATGATCAAAAGTGCAAAGTTAGAGGAATGCTGAAAAACGCAGGTTCAATTTCCAAAATTTTTCTATAATCGTGTGGAGCTCATAACTGATAGTGTGATACATGGTTGGAAAATCATGGAAGACAGAATTATTTTGGCGTAAGAATCACTCAAATTGGAGATCGGACGAGGAAGTTATGCTCAAAATTGTGAGGTCGCGCAGCTGCCGGAGAGAATTTCCAAAAATTTTCGAATTTTTTTGAAAATTAGCCCAATAATCCTATTTCTTAGAGCACAATTAATCTCCTTATCACATAATCCTCCATGATTCACCCTCTTTTATTTTCTTATTTTATTCCTTTCTCACACCTATATATATTTTACATAATTATTCATGTAGGAGAACACAATCATTCTACACCACCCCACAAGGGGATCACCCCTCAATCATCATCCACATTCTTTCCTCCATCCATCCATCCATCCATCCATCACTGTGAAGATTTATTTGTTGAATCAAAAGGTGAACCAATAGGGGATTCAAGACGGAGAAGGATGCGACGACTCCCACATCTAGGGTTGTATTTGTTTCCTAATTTATCTTGTATTTTCCAAACTACGGGTAAGATCTATCCAACCCCCATGATTGTTCTTCGCAAAATCATGGTCTAGAGCCTTTTTGGTTGATCTAGGGTTTTGAAGGTTTTTATGAATTAATTGAACTTTCGTGTGTATACTCCGTACAACTCTACATGTGGAATGTTTTATATATGATTATGCGTTTTTAATTCATATTCATGGTCATTTTGTGCATCTTCAACTGTTATATAGATTCTGAATATATATCTTGATTGTTGATTGAGCGCGTTCACTGCTGAACATGATTCCATGTTATGATTCTAAATGAGGCTTCATTAGAACTGTCATATATAAATATTTATTACTCCATCCGTCTCAAATTCAAGTTCACGTTTACTGTAGATACGGAGTTTAAGAAAAGTCACTTTTTGACTTACTTTTGAGGGTATTATGGTATTTTTGGATAATAAATAAATGATAAAGTATGTTATGTGTGTTAAAAAGGAGATGTCAAATTTGAAATTAAAGTATGTTAGAGGGATATTAGTTTGTTGTTTTTTCCTTTTATGCAAGTGTGAAGTTGAATTTGAGACGGACCAAACGGAAAGTGTGAAGTTGAAGTTGGGACGAAGAGAGTAATTGAATTGAATTCAAGTTAATAAGTAGGATAAAGAGGTTAATTTTATAGTACTTATAAAGGGAGATCATATCGGGTTAGAGTACTAATCCTAGGGGGAAATAATTAATACTGATAGTACCTAGAAAGGGGTTGGGTGGGTAGGTGAAATTATATCTATTGCTCCAAGGTTATTCACACGTGTTACATGCATATTTACTTGTGTCTATAGAGTAGATTTACATGGCTTAGTTATGCGCCTATATTCCACAAGGTAGAGTCGGACATTGATACACGAAAGAAAAATTAATGAGTGAAACCAGATTACCCTAGAGCTACCTATTCTCCATTCTTGAGTCACATTCGTATTCTTCCATTGTTCAATTTATTTTATTTGCTATTTTAATTAATTGTTTACGGCTAGATTGGTATGACTGAATGGAATAATAGGGGAATATAATGAACTTATCAATGAATGGAATAATAATGAGAATGAAATGATTAAAAGTGATTTTTATAATAGATTGGTATAATTCAGGAATAACTCAAGTAATAAAATTTGTATTCCTTAATTAATTTCAATCTCATTAATAGTATTTTTATAATATTATTACATTTAAATTAATTTATATAAAATTTTAAATTAATTAAATTTTTAATGAAGATCTTATATATTTTAATAATTATAGAAAATTTTTAAATTAAAAATAAAATAAAATATTAATATTTTTAAAATATAAATAAAATTTAAAATACAAATAAAAAATTTATACTATATATTATTTATAAAAAATTATATTTATATTTATATTATATGTATATATTCAATTTAATTAATAATATTAATTTTTTATATATAATTTATTAATTTTTATTTAGAATAAATATTAAAATAATTATATACATTTATATTTAAAAATTTTAACAATTTAATTTAATTACATTTTTTTTACCGATTTGAGTACATAAAAATATTTAATTTTTTATTTAGATTTTAAATGATTTATAATTTTATTTTTTATTAAATAATTTAATACAATTATTTTAATAAATATTACATGTTAAATAGAAAAATAGTAACATATTTATAATTATATAAATAAATGTTATATAAATTCAGGAGGGGAGACGAGAGAATGGAATGGGCAATATCATGGGGTGGGAAGAATGTTCATTCCCACAAATAAGGGAATACACATTCCTTTGGAATCAGGATTCCCATTACTAAAAACATACCAATAGCAGGAATGAGAATTGAATTAGGAATGACGATTCCATTCCCACTCCATTCCATCATACCAATCATGCCCTTAATAGTTTAATAATTAAATCCCAAATCTTATTGCATCTAGTCTTAATTAATTTAGTTAATAATTAAATTGATAATATGTCGTTCTTTGGGTTTGATATTTAACTTGGTCGCTTGTTTTAGCTGCAACTGATATCCTTAATACTTGGAGATTAATTTTGCGTTCAAAGAAAACGCTCATCAGCTCGTTAATAGCTCCAGCCGAGTTCGAGCACCAACTACGTGGGCTAGCTCTAGCGCATAACAACTCTACTCATACCTATAGTACTGGAAAATACTCGTCCCGTTATTATCGCTATTTGTACCAAACATGATTTCAAACCCTATTACTTAAAAAAATTAGTTGTCTCCTAATGACTAAAAGCGTATCTTTGATAACCTTTTGCATGATGCATATTTATCTCATATCTTTCTAGTCCTACTCATACCCGTCACATTTAAAAAATAGTAATACTTTTTATCAGAAGAGTATTAATTCAACTCTCTAAAGACTAATTTTTCATGTACTAAAGAGTAAATGATAAGTCGAAATTTACAATAATTTGAAGAGTAATTTTTTCATTTAGAAGAGTAATGATTTATGTCTCTAAAGAATAATATTTTATGTAATTAAGAATAATAATTGAAAAAAGGGTTTACCTGTGAATCCAGTTCACACAATTGTTTGCCAAATTTAAGTTTAAAATTAAACTAAAATTAAATAGTTTAAATAAATTAATTGAATATTAAAAATAAATAAATTACTAAAATATAAGTTTTATTAAATTAAATTAAAGTATATTAGTTTATTGATTGAAAATTAGTTAAATATGTCAAATTATCTCTCATATTTATAAAATTTATATATGTATTAATAAAAAAATTAAAAAATCTTTTATTATTGGCACAAATAGATCCATGACAGAGATCAAAAGTATTAAATGGACGGTTAATATTAAAATTGGATGATTTCTAAACACAATAAAATTAAAAAGATGGAAAAAATTGAAGACAAAAATAGTAATTAAGTTTGCTTTTATATATGTGCATATATATATATATATATATATATATATATATATATATATATATATATATATATATATGACAAACACTAAGGTGGGCAAGGATTATTTTTTAAATTGGTGGAACCGATTCTTTTAATACTGACACGTCACATGGGTTTACCCTTCTCTCTCTTTCTCTCCCCACCCGTATAATCTTATCTCTCTCTTCTCTCTTCTTTCCTTGTTCTGCGATTTTTTTCTTTTTCTTCTTTCCTCATTCTGCGATATTTTTGTCATTCCAATTTTCCCACTCTCTCATTGCCATCGACCTTCTCTTCTTTGCCGTTGCCGCCACCAACATTACTGATATCCTCTCTGGCTTTCCGGAGTACACCGAAATCAACGACTTGCTCACCCAAACGAATGATGGATGTTTTGATGTGTTTCTTCACAGACTGGTTTGATAGACGAAGGTACAAAACTTGCTTTATTGGGCGTGAGGATGACGCTCTTTTTGATGTTCACTGGTAGAAAGTTCACTCAACCTATTAAGATTATTTGAAAATCAATTTGAGCGCTGTAATGGGTGGTTTTTTTCTTTTATCTAAATCAACAATTGTGAATGAATGAATGATGTTGGTGCTTCTGCAGGATGATATATGAGACAAACCCGTCTTCATTTTCAATGCATTACCTGAGAGGAGAAAGCAGCTCTGATATGATATCATGCTGGGAACGATGAGACGTTTAAGGCCGACGATGCATGAGATCTGAGCAAGCTTTCTAACGCTGATGTGGTGTCGCTATTGTAGTACCACGCTAGTTACACGCCGGTAGGGATTAATTAGTGGGATTTGGTCAATAACTTTCTGCATTAATCTTTTCCATTAATTATTTAATTAGTAGGATTTGGCAATAACTTTCTATGTTAATCTATCTATTCTCTTAATTAGATTACTCTTTTAGTGGGATTTGGTCAATAACTTTCTATGTTAATCTTTTTCATTAATTATATTACTCTTTTATAATTGATTGTGTTAATATAAATAAGTTTTTTTATTATTCTTTTATGTTGATTTTTAATTTTCTATTCTGTTTCATTAAAATTTTTCTAAATTATTCTTTTTTATTAATTAGGTTACTTTTTATAATGAATTAGGTTACTCTTTCAAATTAAATAGATCTATCTTTCTAATTAAATAGATCACTCTTTGAAATAAATTAAATTGAATGCAATCTATACGTTATTAAACCACTTTATAAAAATAATTAGGTTACTCTTTGAAATTAATTAGAACACTTTTTGGAATTTGTTAGATCACTCTATAAAAATAATTTAGGTTACTATTTGGAATTGATTATATCACTTTTTGAATTAATTGGACCACCATTTTAAATTTATTAAATTGAATGTAATCTATACTTGTTACGTTCCATATAAATAATTGGGTTGCTCTTTATAATGAATTGAGTTACTTTTTATAATAAATTGGGTTACTCTTTAATTTGAGACTCCGATTTTTCAAAAATAAAGCCATATTTCGTGAAAAATTAATTTGTATGGAATCATGCTCCAAGAAATTGAATGCAATCTATACATTGTTACGTTCCATATAAATAATTAGGTTACTCTTTGTAATTAATTGGGTTACTCTTTATTATGAATTAAGTTACTCTTTATAATAAATTGAGTTACTCTTTAATTTGAGACTCCGATTTTTCGAAAATAAAATCATATTTCGTGAAAAAATTAATTTGTATGAAATCATGCTTCAAGAAAATAGCGCAAGAGTTCAAATTCTGTTAATAGACAATGATACCAAGCAGAAAAATGAGAAATAAAGTTTAGTGGCATCAGAAATCATTGAGAGCTATCAAACTCATTTCGACAACCCTTTTTATCTCAGTTTAGTGATTTAAGAGCGAAGCCTTGTACGTTAATTAGTTCATATCAAAACAAAAAGAAAACTCATTTACATTGAGATTAGATAAAATGAACCAAACTAACTCTTATTATGGAAAACTAATTCTTGAGATAACATGAGATCCTTCAGGCACTTGAAAATTTAAGTACGCTAACACATTACAATACTAAAATTATTAAATAAAATAAGAAAAAGAGAAAAGTAGGTGACTTGCTGATCTATTTAATCCAAACTAATAACAACCCACCAAAAGGTTAGAAGGAAAAACAGTTTCACCAACAACATACAATTTGCTAAATCCTTAATCAAATTGGCACCAAGAAACCAAACCCAGCTGGGTTTCCATGAAAAAATGATAAAAACAATCAATTCCTTGCAAAAAGACCCATATCAGAAATATGCCAAATTAACAGATGAAAAGTACCACTAATTACATTCACAATCAAAATCAACAAAGAAATAAAATTTCATACAAAAAAAAAAATTACAACAACACGATTGATGCTTGCTAATGTACTCACTCAAAACAAAAATATATTTGTACAATCGAGAATGGAGTTCAAAACAAGCATAACTTAATAGTAATGGGGGAGAGAAGCGGTTACATAGAAAGAGTTATAAATAATAAATAGAAAGAGAAAAAGGGGGAAAGGGAAGGGAACAGACAAAGTCATGCCATTAAACACTACTGCTTGTACTCCCATGAAGGTGGTTGCCTTGGATAGTATAAACGTGATTGCCTTTTATTTTTAACTCACGGGAAGAAGAAAAGAAGGGCGAAGCAGAAGCAAGTCCAGCATAGAGAAATCCCCAAGCAGATTCCGGCGACCGATGGTTGTTGGCGCTGATATCCAGCGAGGGCGTAGTGTGAACTCCGGTGACATCGACAATGGTGGGGCTAATTAAGGTTGTTTACAGAAGATTGTGGGTTTGCGATTTATTGAGGAAGAAGCAACTATGTTGAGAGAGAAAAAGCCCTCTTAAAATTGGAAAGTAGAACTCGGAAAGGAAGAGCGATTTATGGAGAAAGAAGCAACGATCTTGAGAGAGAAAAATCTCTCTTAAAATTGGAAAGCAGAAATGAGAAAGAGAGAGATTTAGATCCACGTTTGGAAGAAAGAAGATATGCAAATTAAATATTGACTCATTTAGCTTAAAAAGATCCGGTTCTAAATTTAAAATCTATAGGATTGGTTTCGCTGTAGTGGTACTATATATATATATATATATATACATATATATATATATATACATATATATATATATATATATACATATATATATATACATATATATATATATATATATATATTCCTCAACTCTAACATTTAAAAAAATAAATAAATCCCCTTTTCTTTAATTTTTCTTATGTTTATATTTATTTTTACTTTAATTCATCATCTATTTTGTTTTTCTTTAATTTATTTTTTTCAATTTTTACTTTTAATTCATCTTTTATTTCATTATGCCTATGATTTATTTTATTTTATTTTTCTATATTTAATTTCCTTCTTTAGATTATAATTTTTTTAAAATTATATTATATTTAGAATTACTCTCATCCACTTCTAAAAAGAAAATAATATTATTATTCAATAATTTTAAAAGACTTTAATTTCAAAATTATGACGTTCACTTAGCACACATAACACACTTTATATTTTATTTATTACATATATAAAAACTAAAATACCTATAAAAAATTAGTAAATTTGGTCTATAAAATAACGTTAGTTTAAACAATATGGCATAGTAAACGATTCGATCATTTCGTGAGATAAAGAGAAAATTATATGGCCTCTAAATAAAAATCATGTATTTTTATGCTTGGTATTGTATGATTGGGTTGGGTTACCTGTTGGGCGTTTTCTTAACACACAATTTTAATCCCCAAGCATGAAGGATATCTATCGTAGCTTAGATAAGCGACCAAGTTATATTATCGAACCCAAAGGACAGTTTGTTATCAATTTATTATTATCTAATCTAAAGAAACTATTGTTGGTAATTTTAGTGAAAATATTGATTAAACTAATGAACATATAATAAAATAGCAAATAAAATAGAGACAGTAGAGATAAACGAGAGTTGCTCAAGTAAAAAGATAGGTAGCTCTTCGAGCTATCCAGTTTCACTAATTAATCTCCCTTTCGTATGTCAATATCCGACTCTGCCTTATGGACTATGAACGCATCACTAAGCCATGCGAATCTACTCTATAGATACAAGCAGATAAGCGTGTAACACGTGTGAATTTCCTTAGAGCAAGAAATATAATTACACCCCTCTTTCTAGGTACTATCAGTATCAATTATTTCCCGTGCACTAAGTACTCTAACCCGAGATGATCTCCCTTTATAAGTACTATAAAATTATCTTCTTTATCCTACTTACTAACCCAAATTCAATTCAATTAATAAGTATTCATATAAGATAGTTCTAATGAAACTTCGGAGTTCCCTCACTTAGAATCATAATATGTAATCCTGTTCAGCAGTGAACGGACTCAATCAATAACCAAAATATGTATTCAGACTCTACATAACAGTTAATGATACACAAAACAACTCTGAGTATGAATTAAAAATGCATAGTCTTATATAAAATAAATCCACAAGTAGTGTTGTACGAAGTATATGCACGGAAGTTTAATTAACTAGATAAAACCTTCATAACCCTAGAACTACCAAATCGGTTCTAGCTCATGACGTTTTGAAGAACGTTCATGGTGTTTGGATAGATCTTACCCATAATCTTGAAAATTACAAGAAAGATTAAGTTGTGAAGTAAACCCTAGATGTAGGCGTCGTCGCTTCTCGCTCCGTCTTGAATCTTCACTTGGTTCTCACTTGATTCGCTGCACGAATTGCTTTCTATAACTCCGTGGGATGGAGGTAGGGTTTGGATGTGGTATAGGATGGATGTGGAATCTACTCATCTTTTGACGTGATCGACATCCCTTTTATACTTGTAGAACTCTCCTTACGACCTTTACTGGGCTTTTTCTTGGAAAATACATCAATTCATGTACAGGAATTACCAAAAATAAGCACGCGTGTCCCCACTCGACCAAACTGGCAGTGGTCTAGCGGCCTTCCTGTTCACTGAAACTCTGTATAGACCCTCGCTCGACCAAATCTACCCTCGCTCGACCAAAAGGTTTTGGTCGAGCGGCACCTCCTGAGATCGAGCGGCGTCTCGGACTTCGTGTTTTCTGATTCTGAGCATTTCTGATATGTTTTTCTACATAAATATGCTCAAATAGCCTCAGTAGCATCTGATTCGTGGATTTCCCATAAATGTACTAATTTGTCTTGGTAATCGCCCAAATCGTACTAATTTCCACACAAATCAGAGCTCAAAATACGTGAATTATCGCTCTCATCAAATTCCCAAACTTACATGTTGCTCGTCTCGAGGCAACGAAAGTCAAAACAAAGGTAAGAGAGTATGATTCACAAAATCCTCATATATGCACAACTTCAATAACAAATGTAATTCATTAAGTCAAAACATGCAGTCATCATACTTTTCATCTATGTAAGAACATCAATCAATCACAATACTTCTATGAGTTCTAAGTCATCTAGCTCACTGGATAAGTGTTTACTCTTTCACTCAAGTGTAAAAGATGTACACTTCAAGGTTAGTGTATACGGTCATCGTCAATTCATATTTCCGCGTAACCATAAGCTTGGCAAGGATCTCAAAAATCAACTTATAATTACTTCGTTACTAGAATCACAGAGGACTTGCTTTTGAGTTGTAATGTTGGCTCTTTAGTAAAGGTAGGAAAATATAGATAAAGTGATTAATTCACTAGTAGAGAATTACCTTTGAACTTAGCTTTTCATCAAACAACTTCATCTTTTCCATCTTATTCTCATGATCTTTGTGACTCAAGTTTTCCTCCTTCACGTTGGCATCAGCATCTTCTTTCTTCAAAGTACAAGGGTACCAATTTCGGGCACTACCCTTCTAAGCAGTCGGGGTATCAGTTTCAGGTACTACCACTAAACAAGATTTAACCATATTTTTCCTTTTCTTCATATAGCTCAACCGATTTTTCTTCCTTTTCTTTTCACATTCGAACTAGCATTTATTCACCTTAACCCTATACTAATGAATAGGATATTCAACAAAGCTCAAGTAAAGGATAAATAAAGGCTTTTTATCAAGGCTTGCCAAAGAAAAAGCTTTTAAAGGCTCAACATGGCTTCCAATGATTTATACAATATATGGGAAGGTAAAATTTAGCTAAGTGACTCAAATAAATAATAATGGCCTAAGATCATGTCCTAATAACTAATCAATCATAAGCCTCACACAAGACCCCAAGCCAAATTCTACAATACCGTCATATGAACGATTCTCACAAGAATAAACTATCATGCATGAATGTAGCATGATTTCATAAGGCTCAAATTTTCACATGGGTAATAGATTTCCTAAGCACTCTTCAAAGCATGCAATCAACTTCAATTCCCACATAAACTACAAGTAATAACAAACAATACATGCTTCTCTTCAATAGAATCAACATATATCACAAGTGTAAAATCACATGCATACCAAAGAGTCAATATCAAACTATACATCATCATCAAATGCACAATATCCATCAACACCATTAATCTCACAATATCATCAATACGGTACATACCACTCACGCATAAATCTCATAAAACTCAAATCAACCACCAATCAAGCCCCAACCTGTAAAGTGAAAAATAAAAGGGAGATGAGAAGAATCAGAAAAAAAATCTGGTGCACTCTACTCCACTGGAGCATCATCATCATTATCATTACGCCAATCATCGAAGTCCCTGATAAAACTATCGACCTTTCTATCAAGTGTCTCGT
Source organism: Pogostemon cablin (assembly GCA_023678885.1). Lineage (NCBI taxonomy): Eukaryota > Viridiplantae > Streptophyta > Magnoliopsida > Lamiales > Lamiaceae > Pogostemon > Pogostemon cablin. Next base: position 15,872,768 of record CM042962.1, on the reverse strand, counting down.
AATTCTCATTCATCTCTCCCAATCTTCGATCCATAACATCATACCTCAAGTTAAGCACATCATAATTCATATTCGCCAAAGCAAGATGGCGATTCGTCTCCTGCTTATTAGTATTCAATGTGGCAAAATGCTCATTCATCATCCTGAATTGCTCTCTATAAAAGCGATCTTGAACCTGCCAGAAATCATACTGCTGCAGCTACTGTAGCTGCATCGGAGGAATACCCATTTCTGGAATGTCGTGATCGTGAGGCATCTCCATATGTACCTCAAGTATCGGATGCTCAAACTGTGGCTGCTGCTACTGTCCATACTGCTGCTGCTGCTGCTACTGTGGCTTGTACTCCTCATACTCCTCGGGCTCTCCCACTAAAATTATATCCAAGTCAAGATACACACCTTCAAGGTGCATATCTACCAAAGTTCGTCAATCTCCATTAACACAACAAGTAGTAGAGATCGCAATGTGGAAAGGAGTATTCATCAGCAAATTCGCATTGACCTGGACCGTAGTAAGGTCAATGAGAGAAAAGGGCATTTGAAACGAAATTGGATTCATCCCTCGGATGAACATCCATACACCGTCTTCATGTCGAGCCAAGTTCATCCTACACACGCTGAAAGAATTAGATTTAGCTCACCAATCACTGGCCGATGTCGAGATAAATCCACATTATAATGCCCGGCCAATGGTGTGATCAATCCTCCAATGTTCACTTTCTAAAATATGTGTGTAGTGAACCAATGCAGCTGCTGCAAAACATAAGCCCCCAGGTTGAAATGGACCCTAGTCATCATACACCAAAGGACGTATAACTCTCCTCTTGGAATACACCCACCCTCAGCTCAGGTAAAGATGATGTTTTCGATGATTCTATCCATGTACGCGATCATCATATTCCGAATGAAAGTAGCCCTCGATCGTTTTGGATCATAAGCCCCTTGCAAACTCGTGATCGATCTCCAGAACTCATCAGCAACGAAGTCTTCGTCCTTATATATAGGTACATTCTCCGGGCATCTAAACATCCTATTAAACTCACTAGCATACAGATATCTCAACTCTCTTTCAAGTTGGAAACATGCCGATGTGGGAAGAACAGAATTCTCCCTAATCACCTCTAGAGTACACAACATCTCCGTTGTGATGTGGAAGTACGTCTCCCTCTTCAAATTCATAAATCCTCAGATTCCCACTTGATTAAACATCTATCTGATATCATTAATTATGTTCATCTCCACCATGGCTTCATCATCCTGGTATCGAGTCTGAGCAATCTTCCTTGAAATCGCTCCCCATATCCATTTCTTCTTGTCCCAATCTGGTATTTTCAACCCATAATTCGATGGCATCTTCCCATCTTTCTTACTTTTTTTACCCGTCTCTCATTTCTTTTGTACACCACTGTCTTTTATCTTTGAAAACGAAGCAATGCCCTTACCTACAAGAATTATACTTCAATGCAAAACATAGGCAAGAAACAAATATATCAATCCTAGAACTTATTATCACATAGATCATACTCAAGTCTTCAAATCATATGTTCAACAATTTAAACTCAATTCCTCCACAATCTCACATGCATAACCGATAATACGATTAACTTGACACATGAAACCATGGAAAATCAACATTATAAGTCTCTGAGTATCAACAAAGAGATCCAAATACCAACATGCTTAACTAGGATTTCCAAAAAAATAATCAAAATTTCCAATTCAATCCTAAGCATCGACACTATTCCAAACTTCAAATTCATCACCAACGTCACTCAAAATCAATGAGGTCATACAAAAACTAGTCAATTAAACTCAAGCCCGTGACATATGCATCATCAATTTCACAAAATTCCATCAATCTAATGTAAATTAAACTCATGCAACTCATATAAAATTTCAAAAAAAACACCCAATTTCAAATCATAATTCAAATAAAAAACATGCTTAATCAACTTACCCATTTAAACTAATCAAAGTACACTCCAATTCAAGGATAATGAGTTGAGAAAACATACATTTATTTCCAGCCATGGGTGCGTGAAAGTGACGAAGAACAACAACTCGAAGTTTGAGAAGAAAGCCCCAAAATTCGACTTGAACCTCCCAATTTTGATGTGGAATGTGTGCGGTTTTGGTAAAGAAAAGTGTTCTAAGTGATTGGAGTAAGAATCGTACCGATCAGGGTGGTGGCTCGAGAAAGGGTGGTGAGAAATGGTTGAACAGTGAGGAAATTGACCTTATATTCGCTATTTTGCTATTCCGCTCAGGTCGAGCGGTTTGGTCAAGCAGCTCTCCGCTTGGTCGAGCTGCCACCCTGTAAGCTGAAATCGCCTCAGTACTCTGCTCGACCAGGATATCTGGTGGAGCAGACCCTATTCGGTCGAGCAGGACCTCTGTGCTCTAAAACTCCAGAATCCGCCTCACAGTGGTCCGCTCGACCTCCATGACTTGGTCGAGGGGCTTTTTGACGCTCTGTTTTCTCGTGACTTCTTCATCCCCTGTAAAACTCAGACTCAAAAACAACATTAATCATCATATCTAGCCAAAATACTTACTAGAGAGCCACTTATTAGACTTTAAAGTTAAGTGTATATAACTCCGCTTACACTATAAACAAAACACCAATGAACACTAGGCAAATTGCAAAAAATTGATACATCAAAACCGGTTAAAGGTTTAATATGCCGCAAAAATCAACTCCCCTAGCAAACGTTACAGAGAAAAGATTATAATCTTAGTGCTACAATAAGGTAAGAACATCACACCTCCCACCAAACTTAGTAGAAATATAGTCGAAACTAAGTTTGCAAAGAGATATAATTGCCGATTAGTTAACACGACAAAAATAAGAATTTCTTACTCACACGAAATAAATAAAATAATATAACAAGAGGGCAAACCCCAACAGGTGCTCATGTTTAATGTCGGAGAGTCACGACGGTACCACTTTAATGCAGGGTATCTTCAAAGACAACTCAAGCATCATCCGGTGACTTAAAGTGCTTCAATCGATGCACATTCGCCACTATGATATCTCCGTCTTTGTCTATGATCTCAAAACTCCCCCCTCCGCAGGCTCTATGTATGATGAACGGTCCCGTCAACTTCGATTTAAATTTTTCTGCAAAAAGCTTCAATCGAGATTTAAAGAGTAGTACCTCATCTCTTTCCTTGAACTCCTTGAAAGTGATATTTGAATCATGTCATTCTTCATTCTCTCCTTATAGATCACCGAGTTCTTAAAAGCTTGACTTCTAAACTCATCCAATTGATTGATGTAAGTTAACCTTAAGTCCTTAACCTCCTTTATGGATAAGTTCAAACTTCTTACTGCCTAAAAAGACTTATGCTGAATCTCTACGGGTAAGTGGCACGATTTTCCATAGACGATTTGATAAGGTGATATTCTTAGCACAGTCTTGTATGAAGTACAGAACCCCCATAAGACATCATCAAGCTTCATAGCCCAATCTTTCCTATTGGTTCCAACCACCTTTTCTAAGATTTGTTTCACTTGCCGATTAGAAACTTCTGCTTGCCCATTCACTTGAGGATGATAGGGTGTAGTAACCATATACTTGATACCATACTCTTTGAGAACTCTTTCAATAAGCTTGTTGACTGATGAACGTTTTCTCAACACATAATTTATCCCCAAGTATGAAGGATATCAATTGTAGTCTCGAAAGGTAACCAAGTGAATATCGAACACAATGGATGGATAATTATCAATTTAATTATATTCTAGTATACTAAGACTATGTTGGAAATTATAATGATTGTGATTTTGTGATTAAGTAACAAATAATTATAAAATAACAATTGAATTAAAACAAGCAGTGAAGATAAGTGAGTTGTGATCAAGAAAGAAAGTAGGTAGTTCTTGAGATCATCCAGTTCTACTTATTAATTCATCTTCCATGTGATGGTGTCCGACTCTGCCTTGTGGTTTATGGACGCATCACTAAACCATGTAAATTCACTATAAAGACACAAGTGAATATGCGTATGACACGTGTGAATATCCTCGGAGTAAGAGATATAATTCACCCCTCTTTCTAGGTACTATCATTATCAATTATTTCCCGTGCACTTAGTACTCTAACCCGATATGATCTCCCTTTATAGGTACTATGAAATTATACTCTTTATCCTACTTATTAACCCGAATATGATTCAATTAATAGGTGTTCATATAAGATAGTTCTAATAAGACTTTGGAATCCCTTCACTTAGAATTATAACATAAACCCTGCTCAGCAGTGAACGCACTCAACCAATAACCAAGTTATGTATTCAAACTCTACACAAAAATTATTAATGCACAAAACAACCGTAAGTATGGATTAAAAACGTGCAATCTTATATAAAATAAACCACAAGTAATGTTGTACGGAGTTTACACACGAAAGACAAATTAACTTATGAAACTTTCATAACCCTAGAACTACCAAAGTGGTTCTAGCCCGTGATTGATCTAAGAACAATCATTGTTAGTTGGACCAATCTTACTTGAATCTCCAGCGAAACTCTCTTGTAGCTCCTCCGGATGATGGATGATCTCTCTTGATCGATTCTCCTCTCAACTCTACGTCTCTACGTCTTGATTGATTCCCTTGATTGCTGCATAAGCTTTCTTTTATACTTGTAATCGCGCCTCTCGGGCCTGTAATGGGCTTTTTAAGTGATCACACGCATTGAGTGTGTAAAAATACAGATATGGTAAGTTTCCAATACTCAATTCGACCTCACTTCCAGGTCTAATTCTCCCCTCCAGGTTGAATTGGAGGTCAAATTGGCCTACTGTAAGTCCCAGACACTCAATTCGACCAGAGGCCCTGGTCGAATTGTCATGACGTGGTCGAATTGGCTTCGCCACCGATCAATTCGACCAGGATTCGATCTGGTGCTCAGGTCGAATTCCCCTGTCGTGGTCGAATCCTCTCTCTGTCGTGTTATGCATCCAATTCGACCAGTAGGCCTGGTCGAATTCACCTCTAACAGGTCAAATTGATCTCTTGCTTCGCCCGAACGGATGGCTACGACTTCCTTTCTTCAGTTTTCAACACTTCCACTCCGATTTCCTTCGAAAAACCACCCAAATGGCTTTAACAACACCTGATCCGTGACTTTTCACAATATATATCGGTTTACGATCGATTACAACCTTCAAACACTTCATAATAACACAAATCCAGGTGTAAGATTCGTGAATTTATACACTCATCATTGACGAAGTGGGAAACTCCATCACTTACAAGTACTCTAGGAACTCCATAGCAGGAAAAAATGTGTTTCTTCATGAATGACAAGACCGTCATTGCATCATTCATGCGAGTGGGAATAGCCTCCACCCATTTAGAAACATAATCAACGGCAAGCAAAATGTATAGAAATCCATTAGATGGGGGAAATGGCCCCATAAAATCAATTCCCCATATATAAAAAATCTCCACCACAATGCTTGGCTGAAGTGGCATCTCATCCCTCTTGCTTATGTTTCCCATGCGTTGACATCTATCGCACATTGCTACATAGGATTCACAATCTTTAAACAAGGTAGGCCAATATAAAGCAGATTGAAGTACCTTAGCTGCCATCTTTTGGGCTCCAAAATGCCCTCCGTTAGGATGTACATGGCAAAAGTCAAGAACAGTCTCCATCTCCATCTCAGGCACACACCTACGGACGATAGAATCTGTACAAATTTTGTAGACGAATAGATCATACCATATGAAAGTCTCAATATCTCTCTTGAATTTAACAAGTTGATACGTATTGAGTTGTAATCAACTTATAATCACTTCGTTACTAGAATCACAAAGGACTTGCTTTTGAGTTGTAATGTTGGCTCTTTAGTAAAGGTAGGAAAATATAGATAAAGTGATTAATTCACTAGTAGAGAATTACCTTTGAACTTAGCTTTTCATCAAACAACTTCATCTTTTCCATCTTATTCTCATGATCATTGTGACTCAAGTTTTCCTCCTTCATGTTGGCATCAGCATCTTCTTTCTTCAAAGTACAAGGGTACCAATTTCGGGCACTACCCTTCTAAGCAGTCGGGGTATCAGTTTCAGATACTACCCCTAAACAAGATTTAACCATATTTTTCCTTTTCTTCATATAGCTCAACCAATTTTTCTTCCTTTTCTTTTCACATTCGAACTAGCATTTATTCACCTTAACTCTATACTAATGAATAGGATATTCAACAAAGCTCAAGTAAAGGATAAATAAAGGCTTTTTATCAAGGCTTGCCAAAGAAAAAGCTTTTAAAGGCTCAACATGGCTTCCAATGATTTATACAATATATGGGAAGGTAAAATTTAGCTAAGTGACTCAAATAAATAATAATGGTCTAAGATCATGTCCTAATAACTAATCAATCATAAGCCTCACACAAGACCCCAAGCCAAATTCTAGAATACCGTCATATGAACGATTCTCACAAAAATAAACTATCATGCATGAATGTAGCATGATTTCATAAGGCTCAAATTCTCACATGGGTAATAGATTTCCTAAGCACTCTTCAAAGCATGCAATCAACTTCAATTCTCATATAAACTACAAGTAATAACAAACAATACATGATTCTTTTCAATAGAATCAACATATATCACAAGTGTAACGCACATGCATACCAAAGAGTCAATATCAAACTATCCATCATCATCAAATGCACAATATCCATCAACACCATCAATCTCACAATATCATCAATACGGTACATACCACTCACGCATAAATCTCATAAAACCCAAATCAACCACCAATCAAGCCCCAACCTGTAAAGTGAAAAATAAAAGGGAGATGAGAAGAATCAGAAAAAAAATCTGGCACACTCTACTCCTCTGGAGCAGCATCATCATTATCATTGCGCCAATCATCCCTGATAAAACTATCGACCTTTCTATCAAGTGTCTCATAATTCTCATTCATCTCTCCCAACCTTCGATCCATAGCATCATACCTCAAGTTAAGCACAATATAATTCGTATTCGCCAAAGCAAGATGGCGATTCGTCTCCTGCTTATTAATATTCAATGTGGCAAAATGCTCATTCATCATTCTGACTTGCTCTCTATAAAGCGATCTTGAACCTGCCAGAAATCATACTGCTGCGGCTGCTGTAGCTGCATCGGAGGAATACTCATCTCTGGAATGTCGTGATCGTGAGGCATCTCCATATGTACCTCAAGTATCGGATGCTCAAACTGTGGCTGCTGCTGCTGTGGCTCGTACTCCTCATACTCCTCGGGCTCTCCCACAAAAAATATATCCAAGTCAAGATACACACCTTCAAGGTGCATATCTACCAAAGTTCGTCAATCTCCTTTAACGCAACAAGTAGTAGAGATCACAATGTGGGGAGGAGTGTTCATCAGCAAATTCGCATTGACCTGGACCGTAGTAAGGTCAATGAGAGAAAAGGGCATTTGAAACGAAATTGGATTCATCCCTCGGATGAACATCCATACACCGTCTTCATGTCGAGCCAAGTTCATCCTACACACGCTGAAAGAATTAGATTTAGCTCACCAATCACTGGCCGATGTTGAGATAAATCCACATTATAATGCTCGGCCAATGGTGTGATCAATCCTCCAATGTTCACTTTATAAAATATGTGTGTAGTGAACCAATGCAGCCGTACAAATTTTGTAGACGAATAGATCATACCATATGAAAGTCTCAACATCTCTCTTGAATTTAGCAAGTTGATACGTATTGAGATCTTTTAGAATTTTACCTACGGCAATGTAATTGACATAATCTGCATATCATGGTCCATTCCTTGAGCAGCTACAACACAAGCTTTCTTCGCTCCTTCAACAAACACTGTCATGATCTTCTCATCTGGGAACATCTCCCCTATGCATTCGAATGACTCATCACAATGATCCATTGATTTTAACCTTGATAGGTGATCCGCCAAAATATTTTCCGTTCCTTTCTTGTCCTGGATCTCCATATCAAACTCTTGCAGTAATAAGTGCCTCATTCAAAACCTGAAAAGCTGTTAGGCATTCATAAAAAAAACGAAAGGAACATCCTTTTCAAGTAAGTGAGACAACAACTTGGAGTATTTTGAGAAGTCTTTGATGAATCTTCTATAAAATCATGCGTGTCCAAGGAATGACCGTACTCCTTTCTCATTAGTAGGTAGTGGAAGCTTCTCAATTGCCACCACCTTTGCTCTATCAACCTGCAATCCCTTAGCTAAAATATGATGATCACGAACAATCCCATCTCTCACCATGAAGTGACACTTCTCCCAATTCAAGACCAGATTAGTTTCTTGACATCTCTTCAAAATAGTAGATAGGTTAAGCAAACAAATATCATAGGAAGAACCAAACACAGAGAAATCATCCATAAACACCTCCATAATTTTCTCTATCAACCCATCAAATATGACCATCATGCAGCGCTGAAATGTAGCAGACGCATTGCACAATCCAAAAGACATCTTCCTAAAAGCAAAGGTTCTATATGGGCAAGTAAAAGTTTTCTTTTCCTGATCCTCTGGTGCAATCATAATTTGATTATAACCCGAATATCCATCCAAGAAATAATAAAACTCATGCCCTGCTAGACGGTCAAACATTTAATCCATGAAAGGAAGAGGTAAATGGTTCTTGCATGTATTTTCATTAAGTTCCCTGTAATCAGTACACACACGTCATCCCGTAGGAATCCTAGTGGCTAGGGTCTCGCCATCATCGTCTTTCACAATAGTCATGCATTTTTTTAGCTACAACATACAATGGAATCACATGGGGACTATTTTTAGGCGTATTTTGCGCACTCTAATTAAAATTCTCAAGTATAAGGATGTCAATTGCAGAGGCAAGTACCTCAGTTAAATATCGTTCCCAATGAGACAGTTAATTATTTATTTTACTATTAATTACTATTTAACAAGAATTAATGTAACCAATTTCAAGATTTGAATATGATTATTATCTAAAGAATTGAAATGACAAATTACTTATAAATAAAAGTGAAGCAAAAAATAATTCTAGAGTGAAATAAGAGAGAATAATAGCTCTAAGGTAATAGGTGTAGTGCAATTGATTTGGTTCCCCTAGACCTCCTATTGTTCATTCATGTTATTTCAATGGAAACACATCACAACTCCCTATTAACCCACCAAATATGATTCGATTTTAAGTTAATAGTATAATAAGTTTAACAACAAAAGATGCGTGAGTAATCTTGAACCCCCTTCCTAGATACTAATAATGCAAACTTAAGAAACCTCCGGATGGCCTTGACTAACATATATTCTCTGAAAGTACTATTCAATCATATTCACTCCCTACTTGAATTCTTAATTGCATTGTTCCACTAAGAAACTCAAGTATCTTGTTTACCAGCTCTTGGAATTATCGTGTTCACGGGCAAACTACTATAATTCCTAGCAAATAGACAATATAAACTATGTATGCATACAAACTAACACAACATATCAAGCATCACGAGCAACATCAATGATATATTGTGAAGACGTTACAAACATATAAACATAGTCTTAATTAACCAAATAAACAAGAATATCAATAGCAATGAATTCTGATACGTTGTCTAGGTTTCCAAATCAACTACCCTAACCTTCAATCCTTAGAAATGTAAAAATATTTAGCCCATGAGGTTACATACAACCCTTATGGCCGGCAAGTTCATAACAAAATCAACAAAAGAAGAATTAAAGAAAAGATACAAAACCCTAGTGTCACGTGATTTATGATCATTCCCCGTCTCTCCGATTGGATTGTCTCTCTCAATCGCACTTGAATCTTCCTCCGGACCGATGGAATGGATGAATAGAAGAATGGTCAAATGTGAGTGGGTGGATGGATGTTGCATGGTGGATGAAAGACGGGTAAAGGGTAGTGGTGAAAGGCGGAAGGTGGCGATCTGTCGTGTGGTCACGACATTCTGTTGTATGTTGTCTGTTATCTTTTCGTACAGGGACGCGTATGCGTCTGGAATAAGATTGCCACACGAAATGGGCTTCTTCTCGGCAATCAGAATATGGGCTGAGGGAGAAAAGTGATAGTTGGGCCCTCTTCAATTGGTAATGTGCACTTAATAAATCACATGGGCCCACTAATGGATCAACATTATCTTACAACATATCACAATTCTAAGCCTTCGATTCCTCTGCATGGCTACGTGAATGCTACAATGAGCACCATACTTGATTCAATTAACCATGCCCCACTTCGAAATCATGCATCAAGGCACGTGGCAATTCAAATCAATTTCCCCATGTAGGTGATGTAGTATGGCATTGGTACGTGGCATCCAACTTGTAAAGAATTGTTTTAGTGACAATTTAATCAATCTCTACCTCAGCTACTCTTTTCGTATTTTATTAATTTCACCTCAAATTATACCTAATATCTGCAAAATCTCAACAATACACGTGAAGTCATATAAATTATAAAAATAAACAGTAAACTTCAAAAATAATATTAAAATCATGCAATAATCATATGAAAACGGCATATGAAAAACATGAATTTTCGTGCTGATCAAATTCCCCAAACTTAATTTATTGCTCGTCCCAAGGCAATAAAAAGAATAAAAGAAAAATAGGACGTCACTTATGATTTTAATGGCTTCAGAAAAATTTTCAAAAAAACTAATTCAATCTCATTAAGCAAACAAGCATGTGATTAATTACAAAAATCACTACTAACTAGATTAATTGTCTTGGTTCATGGAATCTCATTAGGATAAGTATATCCCTCAACTCTCTAGTGTATAGGCTTTAAAACGCCCAACATGATTTAAATGTAGTGTTTAACCATAGGCTTGCCCATTGTCTCAACTCTCCCTTTACTTGTAGCTCATAAAATTATGAATAAAAAAAGACTTTGTAATTGGTTGTAATGTAGGGCTCTTTGGTTAGGGAAGAATAAATATGTAAAAGTCACTTAAAACTTGGATCAATCAAGCGGCCATCTATCATGATCTTCATTTTATTCCTCATCACTTTCATTAAAGCACAACTCCTCCTCAACTCGAAATTATTAAATTCTTTTCTTCAACCACAATAATGAGATATTATAATTTCTTATTTTCTTTCAGCATCAGGGGGTATTAAATTTGTGCACTACCCCACTAATATTTTTCTTTCTCTCACTTTATTTTTTTTCTTCTCGGCTCCTTATTTTTCCATTTTTTTCTTTTTCGACTCAATAGTATTTTTATATTCTTTTTCTTCTCTTTTCTTCATCATCTTTTTCAACTCCAAATTATTCATATTTTTCTTCTAACCTCCTCAACAATTACTCAATTGATCCAAATAAAACAAGGAAAATCAAATATTGATTAAGCTCAAATGGGTTATTCAAAGAATTTATTTTTCAAGGCTCAACGAGTTGAATAAGGATTAAATAAATTCAGGTAAAGTGTATGGAAAAAGTGGACTATATAAATCAAAGATGGCCTAATATTATTTTCATAATCCGCTAAACTATTCTCGAATATTCAAGGAGACTCTAGGCAACTTCTAGAAATACGTTACAATTAATCAAGAGACTCTCAAGAATTAAAAATAATCATGTAGAATATTCATGATTTTCACGAGGCTCAAAACTCACTAGGTATAAAATAATTCCAACAACCAAGGCTATCTTGCAATTCATAATTTTTGCAACAACACAATTTTATCCACCTAATCAATAAGAATTTTCAAGTTAGGCATAAAAATATTTTTATCATAAACCAAATCATGTCACATACCTAAAATTCTATGAGAAGTGTTTAAGTTCATGGAGTAGTTCACAGAAAATTACACTTTTTATATCACAACATGCAAATAAAAAGGATCACTCAATTCAAAAGGTTAGCTTACTTACCTCCACTAGAAATCTTCCTCATCATTCTCTTCCACTCTCATAGCAAAAAGAATAATTTCAAGAAACTGACCTCCCCCTCCCCAAATTTATTTTCGATAGAATATCGAAATAAGTTTAGGAAAAGATCTAGGGTCTTGAAATATAAATATATAATATCTCTCTTGCTTTATCTCTTGCAGCCGAGACCTCTAGCACTTGCACCCATTATTTCCTCATATGATAAACTTCATTGGTGCATGAACTAATCTCCTACAATTTCTTAGTCCATCGATTACAACACAGCAGCTCACTATCAGCACTCTTTCTCCCTGCAGCATAAATAGCAATGCTCCCACATGTAATAGCCTGGCAACTACTTCAGTTGCACTTAACATGCATATGAACATCTATTTTCAACCACATAGGCCCACTTGTAACACATGTACTCTTAGGCCTTCCCCAAAGGTGAGGTTTTTGATGACCTGGATCGCTTAAAAACCTAAAGATAGAGGTTTTTACTGATGGGAGAGCGTGGAGGTTTTTTTTGGAGGTTTTCAATTCACTACCCAGGTTTTTTCTGAAAAGAAGAGAGTGGGAGGGTGGAGAGTGGGACTCACTGTCCATATTTCAAGCGCGTCTCTCTTACACGCGAGTGAGAGAGTAGCGGCGTGGGGCCCGCCTGTTTTTAATCTGATATATTCTTTTTTTTCTCGTTTCTTGCATCTTCTTTCTTTAATTAATTTGTTTCCTTTTTTAATTTCTTTCAAATTCTTTCTTTTAATATCTTTCCATCTTTTCTTAATTATTTCCTTATTTTAATCTCTTCCCCCACTTCTTATTTATTATTTTTTTATTCTTACAATTAATATAATGAGAGCGGCTATTCGCACCCCCAATTTTGCTAAACGTACCCCATAAATCTATAAGACTAAGTTATCCTTATATATAAATACATAAATACCCTTATAAAATATTAACTAATATTTTTTATTTAATCTTTCTCTAAATTTCTATACGTACCCCAGTGAAATTTCTATATGTGTCCCAATCCCACATAATTATAAACCTTATTAATTTTTCATCATCGTAATGTGAGAATTGTAGAACTATAAACCCTATAAACCGGGATATGTCTTGAAATCCTTAAAATTCAATCTGTTCGGACGGTGCAACCGAACAGATTGAATTGTTCGACTACTGTGATCGAACATCATAGAATAACGTGTTTCGTTAGCACCATTCGGACCCTGTAATCGAAAATAAATTTATGTTTGATTTTCGGTGTAGACATCGATCTCCAAGAAGGAACTAGATGATGGGAATTATGGGTGAGGAGAGGGTGGTTTTGTGGAAGTGAGGAAATTTTTTTTTGTAAAATAAGGCGAACATGATGGCTTTGATCATGTTGTTCCAGATTTGGGAATTGTGACGAGGAAGATGTTGGAATGTTGAGATTGGAAGTGTTTTGGGGATAAGATCATCCCAGGAGTAAGTCTATGTGGAAACCAAAGCCTTTGTATTCGTAGAGATGGGATGTATACAATCTCTTTTTGGGTTGTGTTCTTCACAAGATTCTTTATGTTGTGTATATTTTGGAGTAGCCTCGAATAACATTTCTATGCACTCTTCAGTCAATTACGTTTACACCATACATAGGTATATGATTAATTGGGGATATGATCATGCAATTCATTCTCTGTTAGCGATGTTAGTGATGCAATTCAATTCTTAATTATTTAGCTTTATTTAAAGGTTAGGATTTAATTAATTAAAAGGGTAAAAGAGCCTACAATGGGGTATATTTAGTAATTTATATATGTAATTTATAATTTTAGTGGGGTACATTTAATAATTGGGGTATATTTAACAAAATCGGGGTGCGAATAGCCGCCCACTTAATATATTTCGCAACTTTAATTATGATATTAATATCAAATTGAGGTAATATCATATGCAACTCACCTGTGCACTCATATTTATTTTTTATTCGATAATATATGTATTTTTCTTAATAAATATATAATTTTTTTATAAACTATTTTTTATTAAAAAAATAATAAAAAATTAAATTATAAGTTACAAACTACATCAAAATATATATCTAACATGAAATTAAAGAAAATAATATTTTACAAAGAACGCACAATATTTTTTAATATGTATTTTAATGTTTTATGTAATGAAAAAATTAATAATATTATTTTTCTAAATTTAATTAAATTAAAATAATTGGAATATATAATTATTTATAATTTATTTAAGAGTTATATAAATATATTTGATAAATTAAAAAGAAAATAAAAAGAAATTGATGTGAGTCCCCAAAAAACGGGTTTATTGTTGGGAAATAGTTTTGTTTTATAGATAAAAATTTTTTATTTTTGAGGTGGTGTTGAACTACTGTGGAAGGCCTTATGTAACACACAAAATCTCCTACAATGCTCAACCAAGTTGGGTCCCACCATGGCATGTGACAATGCATCCTCAACAATCTGCCAACCTCCTTTAGTGTGTATGTTAATCGACCATTCTCCTCTAGAATTCTCCACCACCGACAACGTTTCTTACAGAACATGCGGCGGAATTCTTCCATATTCATTGATAACGAACTTGAGGCCTCCTCAAGATGCTAACAATTCACTAGTGCATGCCCGACAATTCCTTCTCTTTCTGCTTTCATGTGAGCAACAATATCTTTCCTCCTCACAGTAGCTTACTTCTGAAACTGATATCGATCGGCACCTGCTCTGACTTCAGCCAACAATGGGGCAACTAACTGATAACCTTGCTTTCCTTGTTGGATGAAGGAGTAATGGCTGTTATTATTTTCTGCCTAACGACCGATGAGGATGATGGTTTTCGATCTTTAGGGACCCGGATTTCTCATGCATGGTCAATTCTCCAAGTGCAGCAGCCTGCTTCCTTCTCTGCACGATATTTCCTCTCGATCACGCTCTTTCCCTGCATGGCAGCTCAAGTAGTCCACCATTCAAGCTTCTCTCTTCACTTCTCATGCTGCTATCAATCGATGTGGAGAGGATTTGTGATCGTTATCTAGCTGGTTCTACTCTCCTGCTGGGTGCTCGATCCCGAGCAAACTTTCTTGATGAACTGAATGTTTTCTGTTTGAAATATTCCAGAATTGATGCGCTGAAGCCCGACACATATTGGTATTCTGCTCCACATCAAGCATGGTCGCTCGATGGTAATCAACCAGGCTGCCCATCTTTAAGCAACTCTGTTTCAACTCTGTTTCTGGAGGAATTTGTCGTATGGCTCAATATCCCCGGTTCATACTCCTTCAACTATTCTGCTTTTTCTCAAGTTCTCGCCAAAAATCTCAAACACCTAGTCACATCCAATCAGCATTAAAAAATAATTAAGGATTGAGAACGGAGTTGGTAAAAATCAAAGACAATCTAAACTATTAAAAATAAAATACGGAAAGTAATAGAGATAGTGTTGGGGTAACTTCCAACAAGCGCTCGTATTTAACGTCTTTCATCCTTGCCGTCGTACTCTAATCGTTTTGCTTCCTCATCACTTGTGTACTTGTGGCAAGGGATGATCTTGTTGGCATTCTTTAAATTTTTCTTTAAATTGCCAACCAAATTTTTGTTCCAACTCATCAACTTCTCAATACTACACCACTTAATTATTTTTTCATCGAAAATTCTCGTCTTCACTTCCAACTTCTTCTTCTTCAAATTTTCACTCACTTCTAAGGGTAAGTGGAAGAAAACTCTATTTCAACTTAAATTCCTCTACTATTGTTGCTTCTCCTTTTAACTCTCTGCATTCATTTAATTCATGTAAGCATTCCAGGAATTCAAGAGAAATTTCGTTAGAAAAATCATTAGTAATAGAAATAGGAAGAGAAAAAAATTCGCTTAAGCATAATTCAAGTGAATCCTTAGAGTAATCATGATGAGGTTGAAATGTGCTTCTTTCATATCTGACTTCCATCTCATGTACCTCGAAAAAATTTAGAGTCAGAAAATGCTTAAAAATATCCTAATTAAATTAGCAATAAAAGAAAAATAAATAATTAAAACTGTCCCCGGCAGCACGACGCCATAAACTTGTTAGGCGTATTTTGCGCACTCCAATTAAAATCCTCAAATATAATGATGTCAATTGCAGAGGCAAGTACCCCAATTAAATATTGTTCCCACTAAGATAGTTAATTATCTATTTTACTATTAATTACTATTCAACTAGAATTAATGTAACCAATTTCAAGATTTGAATATGATTATTATCTAAAGAATTGAAATGACAAATTACTTATAAATAAAAGTGAAGCAAAAAATAATTCTAGAGTGAAATAAGAGAGAATAATAGCTCTAAGGTAATAGGTGTAGTGCAATTGATTTGGTTCCCCTAGACCTCCTATTGTTCATTCATGTTATTTCAATGGAAACACATCACAACTCCCTATTAACCCACCAAATATGATTCGATTTTAAGTTAATAGTATAATAAGTTTAACAACAAAAGATGCGTGAGTAATCTTGAACCCCCTTCCTAGATACTAATAATGCAAACTTAAGAAACCTCCGGATGGCCTTGACTAACATATATTCTCTGAAAGTACTATTCAATCATATTCACTCCCTACTTGAATTCTTAATTGCATTGTTCCACTAAGAAACTCAAGTATCTTGTTTACCAGCTCTTGGAATTATCGTGTTCACGGGCAAACTACTATAATTCCTAGCAAATAGACAATATAAACTATGTATGCATACAAACTAACACAACATATCAAGCATCACGAGCAACATCAATGATATATTGTGAAGACGTTACAAACATATAAACATAGTCTTAATTAACCAAATAAACAAGAATATCAATAGCAATGAATTCTGATACGTTGTCTAGGTTTCCAAATCAACTACCCTAACCTTCAATCCTTAGAAATGTAAAAATATTTAGCCCATGAGGTTACATACAACCCTTATGGCCGGCAAGTTCATAACAAAATCAACAAAAGAAGAATTAAAGAAAAGATACAAAACCCTAGTGTCACGTGATTTATGATCATTCCCCGTCTCTCCGATTGGATTGTCTCTCTCAATCGCACTTGAATCTTCCTCCGGACCGATGGAATGGATGAATAGAAGAATGGTCAAATGTGAGTGGGTGGATGGATGTTGCATGGTGGATGAAAGACGGGTAAAGGGTAGTGGTGAAAGGCGGAAGGTGGCGATCTGTCGTGTGGTCACGACATTCTGTTGTATGTTGTCTGTTATCTTTTCGTACAGGGACGCGTATGCGTCTGGAATAAGATTGCCACACGAAATGGGCTTCTTCTCGGCAATCAGAATATGGGCTGAGGGAGAAAAGTGATAGTTGGGCCCTCTTCAATTGGTAATGTGCACTTAATAAATCACATGGGCCCACTAATGGATCAACATTATCTTACAACATATCACAATTCTAAGCCTTCGATTCCTCTGCATGGCTACGTGAATGCTACAATGAGCACCATACTTGATTCAATTAACCATGCCCCACTTCGAAATCATGCATCAAGGCACGTGGCAATTCAAATCAATTTCCCCATGTAGGTGATGTAGTATGGCATTGGTACGTGGCATCCAACTTGTAAAGAATTGTTTTAGTGACACAATTTAATCAATCTCTACCTCAGCTACTCTTTTCGTATTTTATTAATTTCACCTCAAATTATACCTAAAATATGCAAAATCTCAACAATACCGTAAAGTCATATAAATTATAAAATAAGCGATAAACTCCACAAATAATATTAAAATCATGCAATAATAATATGAAAAGCACGAATTTTCGTGCTGATCAACTATCACTAATTGAATATATAATTCTTTCATCTAACTATGTAGGATTTGCTTCCTAATCACTTCTTAAATAGCGGGATTCACCCTCTGCTGATTCTGAATACATCCCTTACCCTCATCTAACAACCTTATCTTATGCATGCAATACGATTGACTAATACCTTTCAAATCATCAAGAGACCATCCAATAGCAGACTTATACTTTCTAAGCACATCTAATAACTCCTCGAGTTGATCATCAGTAAGAGAATAAAATACAATTACCGGATATGTTTCATTATCGCTTAAGTAAGCAAACTTCAAGTGCTCTGGTAGCAGTTTCAACTCATTCTTCTTTTGGTGTGCTTTCTCTATCCAAAGGTAAGTACTGCCTAGCCCGCTTCACTTCTTCTAACTTGGTTCTTTTTGGTTCAAACCTATCATCACCCAAAACAAGTAAGTTTTCAAGAAATTCGATACATACCTCGTTGGAGAGCTCATCTAGCTCCGTAGTGGAAAAAGTAAGAGATTCTGCCAAGCATGTCTCTAAGTGATCCTTTGAAAGAATCAAGGACATGTCTTCCTTCACAATCTCCTCCACCACATCAATGCTGTGACATTGTTTTCCATAGACATCTTCATTGCTTTGTCGAGGTTGAGCAGAACCTCTTCATTATCCATGCGCAGTCTAAGCTCCCCCCTTTTAACATTGATCATAGCTCCAGCTGTGGCAAGGAATGGCCTCCCTAAGATAAGAGAAACATTATCCTTGTCATCTTCCATCTCAAGCACAAGAAAATCCACAGGAAATACAAGCTTCTCTACTTTCACAAGTACATCTTCTACAACCCCCTTCGGAAAGGTCATAGACCTATCCGCCAGTTGTAAAGCTACAGTTGTAGGAACAAGCTCCCCCAAACTTAGCTTCTTAAATATAGATAAGGGCATCAAGTTAATGCTTGCACCAAGATCGCACAAAGCTTTTTGTGTCTGCCCCTTTTCAATTTCACATATAATCGTGAAGCTTCCCGGATCCTTCAACTTCGCTGGCAGCTTCCTCTGAATGATCGAGCTGCAGTTCTCAGATAGATTAACAGTTTCAACTCCGTTCAAGCTCCTTTTTTTCAATACGATATTCTTAAAAAATTGGGCTTAGTATAGCATCTCCATGATTGCCTCAGATAAAGGAATGTTCAAGCTTATCTTGTTCATGATATCCGAAAACCTCTTAAACTTTTCTTTCAATCACTTTTTGATTATCCTGAAAGAAAACGGAGGAGGTATCTATGTCTTAGGAATTCCTCATTCATCACGTTCAACCTTCTCTGCTTTATCCTTCTCGGCGCTCAATCTCTTGGCTCTTTCCCACTTCTTTTCAACTATTAGCTCAGTATTCTACTCTTTTAATGGTACTGAAGTATTCTGAATTACAGATGTAACATCTTGTATGGGAGTCAGTGACGCAGGGCTTTGCTCGACCTCCGCTCAACCTAAAAAGTTTGGTTAAGCGGTCTGGTAGTGGTCGAGCGAGGTACCTGTAATTTGATTCTGACTGTACATGTGCACAGTAGTCCGCTTGACCAGACTTGTCTGGTCGAGCGATATTATTTTGGTCGAGTGGATTGTCTGTACTCTGATCTTGACATCTTTGGTCCTCAGAATGCTGCTCGACCTCAGCTCGACCATAAGGCTTGGTCGAGTGCTGGTCGAGCGGGCTTACGCCCTCTCCGTTTCCATGCACTGGTAGCATTGGACCTTCATACTGCGTTCCTGACCTCAAAGTGATGTCGTTACAAGATTTTGGATTTGTGATGCTTTGAGAAGGAAATTTACCTTTCTCAATTGTTTGCGCAAGCTTATTCATATTCCCCGCCATCTCCCCCATCAATAATGTAAGGTCCTTCATCTGCTTGGATAATTCCTCATGATTTGAGTCTATCTTTACTTCCAAACGATCCACTCTTGCATCATTCCTAGCCACATATCGGTTCACCGTATTCTCCAGACCAGGTTTCCCTTATTCCGTCTTAGCACCAGGATTAACACCAACAGAATGTTGCATAGCCGCATTCGGATTGCTCCATGAAAACTCCGGCCTCCTTGGTTGTTGATAATTACCCGGAGGACCACGATTATTGTAGTCCCCTTGGTAATTCCCGT
The DNA here is from genome assembly GCA_023678885.1 of Pogostemon cablin. Lineage (NCBI taxonomy): Eukaryota > Viridiplantae > Streptophyta > Magnoliopsida > Lamiales > Lamiaceae > Pogostemon > Pogostemon cablin. The sequence continues at coordinate 15,852,946 of CM042962.1, read as the reverse complement.
TTTCTTGATTGTTTGGATACCTCGTTCCTTGAATACTTTATCCCATGGCATAGTTTGCTTCTTCTAAATCCTCTTGGATTGATCTTTCTTCACATCATCCTGTTGTATCATCATTGGTACTCTCCGTGATAAATCAGTACTTGCTTATATTTGCCAAGCTCGAGACGATCTCATCATCTCTGCTTGACTTAACCATAGTGTGCTCAACCTGCGCTACTTTTCCAAGAACATATGTGACTCTCACTCTATCAGTTGGCCAATCTCTTGAATTCATAAAAATATCCTCAAAAAGTTTTCCGGCCTCAATGGATGACTTTGTAAGCAATGCTCCATTCGAAGAAGCATCAAGTAACACTCGAGAATCACAATCCAATCCATTGTAGAATATACTAATATACTGAGCTTTTGACAAGCCATGCTGCGGAAACCTTCTAAACATGTTCTTGAATCTATTCCATGCTTCAGGAAATTTCTTATTACCACTGATAGCAAATTGATTGATTTCTTATTTCATCTTAAACACCTTTGAGGTAGCATGTATTGCTCCAAGAACTTCAATTTCAATTGCTCCTAAGTAGTGTATTTAGCAGCACTAAAAGTATCGTACCAAGCTCTCGTCTTTTCAGTAAGCGAGAATTTAAACAGTAAGATCTTTCTTGCATCTTCATGAGTTCCTGCATTTTTTTGTGTGCTTGCATAACCAAGGAACTTGTTAGGATGTTGTTGATGATCCTCAAAAAATCCCCAGAGAAGGAGTTTCTTTCTATCATGCTATTGAGAGCTGGGTGAAGATCAAAATCTGCATCGGCCCCTCTTGCTCCTAACAGCCCCACGTTGCCACCTCCGTCGTTCTTAAAGACTTCACGGATGGAAATATTATCCAGATTCACTGCCATGTTGACTGTTTCTGCTTCTGAGTTATCTCCGGTTGCAGCTTCAATTGCTTCCGGGTTCATTACTCCAACATCAACTCCTAGATTAAGAGCTTCAGTTGGTTCCACATTTTTGTTCTTGTTGTTCTTCTTCTTTTTCTTCCTCGACGATGCTCCAATTTTTGGATCGTAAGGCACTAATTCTTCTGCCCTTGATCTAGTGTGCATACACCAAAGAAAAATAAACGTTAGAAAATTTTAACAAGAATAGAATAGTTTCAAATAAAAATAAATAACAATAAAATTGATAAGGACAGCCGTCCCCGGCAACGGCGTCAGAAATTTGTTGGGCGTTTTCTTAACATACAATTTTAATCCCCAAGTATGAATGATATATATCGTAGCTTAGATAAGCGATCAAGTTATATTATCGAACCCAAAGGACAATTTGTTATCAATTTATTATTATCTAATCTAAAGAAACTATTGTTGGTAATTTTAGTGAAAATATTGATTAAACTAATGAACATATATAATAAAATAGAAAATAAAATAGAAACAGTAGAGATGAACGAGAGTTGCTCAGGTAAGAAGATAGGTATCTCTTCGGGCTATCCAGTTTCACTAATTAATCTCCCTTCCATATGTCAATGTCCGACTCTACCTTGTGGACTATGGACGCATCACTAAGCCATGCGAATCTACTCTATAGACACAAGCAGATAAGTGTGTAACACGTGTGAATTTTCTTGGAGCAAGAGATATAATTACACCCCTTTCTAGGTACTATCAGTATCAATTATTTCCCGTGCACTAAGTACTCTAACCCGATATGATCTCCCTTTATAGGTACTATATAATTATCCTCTTTATCCTACTTACTAACCCGAATTCAATTCAATTAATAAGTATTCATATAAGATAGTTCTAATGAAACTTCGGAGTCCCCTCACTTAGAATCATAACATGTAATCCTACTCAGCAGTGAACGCACTCAATCAATAACCAAGATATGTATTCAGACTCTACATAACAGTTAATGATGCACAAAACAACTCTGAGTATGATTTAAAAACACATAGTCTTATGTAAAATAAATCCACAAGTAGTGTTGTACGGAGTATACGCACGGAAGTTTAATTAACTAGATAAAACCTTCATAACCCTAGAACTACCAAAGCGGTTCTAGCCCATGATGTTTTGTAGAACGTTCATGGTGTTTGGATAGATCTTACCCATAGTCTTGAAAATTACCAGAAAGATTAAGTTGTGAAGTAAACCCTAGATGTGGGCGCCGTCGCTTCTCGCTCCATCTTGAATCTTCACTTGGTTCTAACTTGCTGCACAAATCTCTCTCTACAGCTCCGTAGGATGGAGGTAGGGTTTGGATGTGGTGTAGGATGGATGTGGAATCTAACTCCCCTTTTGACATGATCGACATCCTATTTTATACTTGTAGAACTCTTCTTATAGACCTTTACTGAACTTTTTCTTGGAAAATATGTTATTTCACGCACAGGAGGGTCGAAATTACCAAAAATAGGCACGCATGCCCCTGCTCGACCAAACTGTCGAGGTCGAGTGGATCTTGTCCAGGTCAAGCGCGGTCGAGCGGCGGTCGAGTGGCGGTCGAGCGGCCTCCCTATTCGCTGAAACTCTGTACAGACCCTCGCTCGACCAATAGGTCTTGGTCAAGTGGCACCTCTTGAGGTCGAGCGGCGTCTCGAACTTCGTATTTTTCGATTCTGAGCACTTCTGACATGTTTTTCTACATAAATATGCTCAAATAGCCTCAGTAGCCTCTGATTAGTGGATTTCCCATAAACGTACCAATTTATCTTGGTAATCACCCAAATCGTACTCAATTTCCACACAAATCAGAGCTCAAAATACGTGAATTATCACTCTTATCATTACCCGACGGGTACCCGCGTAGCGGGTATATAAAAATTGAGTAAAATCGGGTAACGGGTCGGGTAGTACCCGAACTCGAAGGAAAACTATGCGGGTAAGGGTAGGGTACGGTTCCCTAATATTTACCCAAACCCGACCCGTACCCAACCCGAAAATTACCCGAATGTGTATATATATATATATATAATAGTATTATATATTTAATTAAATGTCTAAATCTAATATTTCATTTTTAGTATAATAATATTGTTGATGTAAAATTTATGATGTATTTAATATTTATTTATTATAATATGTTTAATAATTTTAATTAAAATTTTATTCTTGTCCTAATATAAATATAAATAAATTTTAAGAATTATAATAAATCTTGTTCTATGTTATAATATTATATGTTATTTATAATTATTTTTTTAAATATTTTAACAAAAAATTATATTCAAATTAATAAAAATGATAGTAGTTCGGTATATTAAATTATAAATAATCTATGTATAAATAAAATTTAATAACATTTTTAATGAAAAATAATATTAATATCTTTGATACAAAATAGTAATAGCTATTTAAGAAATGAACTATCTTGTTTCAGATCGTTTCGCGGAGAAACCATATTATGCTTTACGTTTTTATAATAAATTATCAATTTTTATTAAAAATATTATTAAAAAAGTCTTTGTCTTCCCAATTTACACATTAACTGTAAATAGTCTAAATATTTTTATTATATTATTTAACGTTTGACAGAGTAATATAAATAAATTAAACATATACAAAAAATATAATCTCTAAATTATGAGATTATATGTTATTATATTTTCTTGAAATATTCAAATGGATAACATGTATATTATTTTATGCATGTTCTACTGTAAATTATGATGTTTGTTTTAAGATTTTATTTGATTAACTATGAATTTATGATATTTTCTTGTTAACGCACATGGACTTAGACGCTATTGTTATAGTTATTGACTTTGTTTTCTAATTTGCATGTTTATTTTAGGTTATTTATTTATGTATTATAATTTTTTGGTGAATTATAATTAAAAAAATTGGGTTGGGTCGGGTAAGGTCGGGTGGGTTCTGGTATCCGCGGATTATCCACAAAATATACTAAGATTGTGAGTATACGTTTACCCGCAGATTATCCGTATACCCGATGGATATACTCGTACCCTACCCGAAGCTCTATTTTAGGGTAATAAGGTAGGGTATGGGTAGGAAGGGTAGGGTATAGGGTAGTATATAGGTTTGCCATACCCGTATCCTACCCTACCCATTATCATCCCTACCCTTATTTTAAGAGGAATAGAGGTTGTTCTGAGTGGTGAAGAAGTAAATCATGACTAGATCTAGGGGTAGCAATTCCTGATACGACACAAGTACAACATGATAATTGCAGGTTAGTATTTGGCCTTAATGGATTCATGTCGTGTCAACCCGTTAAACACGATTAATATTAATAGATGACTCATTAACATGTTAACAACCTGATATGAAGACATTTTTCATAAAATTTTATAATTATATGATAAAAATACTCATTGAAAAATTTAAAATATATTTCCTAATTTTATTTTATTAATTTTTTAATCAATAAATTTTTAAAATTATTTATTTTCTTATCGTGTTGTGTCGTGTCAACAAGTTTTTTCCTTGTTTGTGTTATGTCCAAACGAATCCTTATCATGTTGTGTTAGAATTTATCCTTATCGTGTTGATACGTAACATGACCTAATAGCAAGAATTGTTACCATAGCTAGATCCTTATCGTGTCGATGATTTTTGTTATTTTCACCTAGATTTTATGTGTTATTTTTGTATTATTTGTCAGTTGTTGTAGTTTTGGCGGTATTAATTGTTCATATGGAGATTATGTGTGATGAGATAAAAATATGTAAAAATGATCATAAATATGTGTTAAACATGTGAAAAATAGAGTAAAACAAAGTCGGAAGCCGAAACAGATTAAAATGGGCGAAAGGTATCAAAACTCGACACGACTCACGAAATCGAGTCGAGTTCCTGCACTGAGCCTCATCGAGTTCTGGATCCCTGGATATCAATTGTACCCACCAGAAACATGAACTCGAATTTTCGTGTTCGTCAAGTTCTGGAGCTTGTGTCAAGCTGTGTCGTAACGCCAAGCCTGCCAGAAAAAGCTGTTGGAGCTCGACTCGAGTTCCACAACTCGTCTTGAGTTCGCTCGATTTTATCCAACTTATTCAATGTCGATTCTAGAAGATTCCAGGTCTATAAATATCTCATTTGCGTGTTAATTACGAGAGAAATTTATTCTGGAGCAGTTACACATACTTTACACCTAAAATCACACACACACACACATTCTCTCCTACCTTCCATTTACTATTTCCATTCTTTTGATCTTCCATTTATGTTCAATTTCTCAATCCACTCCATAAATCCATCACACGTCACCTTTTTAAGGAGTAGCAATTAATTTGAAGAGGATTTGGGCATGAGAGAAGCCATCAACCTTTTTAATTGTTCATTTTCTAATTTTGTAACAACAATGTTTTGTAATCAAATTTGTAATGATTTTACGATGAAGTTGCAAGGCAACATGATTGATTAGGATTTTTAGACTTGTACATTATGTGTTTGATAAAATGATTGGTTATGAATATTTTCTATTATAAATGGTTATCTCTTAATTCATTTGATGATGTGAGTGGTTAATTATTCCTTGCATGTTGATACAATGTGAACTTATTTGCATGTGATGAATTGTTGATTAAATCAAGTTGTTATGTGAATTATTTAACCTACAAGTATGAATTGAGTTTGTGAAGACCAAGACATGCTTAGTGTCTCATAATAGGACATGTAGGAAGGGTTGCATGTGAACGAGCTTGGATTACATGAAATGACTTTTCCATAGAACCTTAGTACCTCATTAGGGAATATGAAGCATAGAGAAACTCGTCTATGTGCTTTTTAGGGGTTGCTCAGGCATCTTACATCTAAGTTGTGTCTTGTGAAGGATCTCTTTGTGCGAATTGTGAGAGCCTTTAATTTCATATTCCATGATGTTCATCAATGCACGTGTGTATGAGTCTAGATAGTCATTTTCTTGATTGTTGTTAGTCTTACTCGCTCCTTAGTTTGATCTATCTACATCCATTCCATATCTTGTTCTATTGCTTGCTGATTGGTATTTTACTTTAGTTGCTTTTATTAGTTGATAATTTTAGCCAAACAACCCATCCAATTATTGATTCGTCCTTCTAGAGTAAGCTTTATTCGAGTATGGATACACTACTTTCTCATTTTGGTATTCGATATTTTTATTACTTGGTCATCGACACTACACAACGATAGATTACATTTGCTCTACATAAGGAAAGTACCAATAAGTCGACATGAAACACGATCTATATATTAACATGAATTGTCACCATAGCTAGATTTAGCCCATAGCTAGATCACTAGCCACTACACACATGTTGCCCCCCTCATTTTGAGAATGATGGTTGCTCCCGCACTGGGGGAGTGAGATTCTATTATCTAGTTAGATCACTAGCCACTGCACACATGTTGTCCCCCTCATTTTGAGAGGTTGCTCCCACACTAGGAGAGTGAGATTCGATCTTTGGTCATTGGTACAAGATGTTATCCCTATGACCAGTTGAGCTGCCCATTATGGACTATTGGTATTGTATGATGAATGATGATACTATGGTTTGTGTGCACTTCTTAGTATGAATTTCTTGATCTGTATATTTAAAGAGTTATAACGTATTGACAAATACTTCCTGGTTGCACGAATTAACTTGTGAGGATTGCAAAAATAATCATTTTCCCAATTCAACTATTAATACCACAAGTGAAGTAACTTTTTATCAATTTTAACCAAATATGAGTAGGGCAGGGGATATATACCGAAATTTCGATATACCGCACTTACCGTATCGAAAAATATAAAATTTATCGAAATTTTAGATATACTGATATTTTTGGTAAGGTATAATACCGTATTGAAAATTCGGATACGGTAACAATTAAATTGTTAATACCATGGTATTTTGGTATGACAAAGACTTGTATGAGATCGTCTCACGTAAGGGCTAACGTAAGACGGATAAAAAGTAATAACTTCTATAATAAAAAGTGATACTCAATTAATTAAATGTGATAATGCTATTTCAAAAATAATTTATAGTATAAATGAAAAGTGATAATATTTTATAACGAATGTGATAACTAATTTAAAAAGTGTAAATTAATCTTACGTGAGACGGACTCACACAAAACTTATCCTTTTGATATATACCAAAATACCTTAAAATATACTATTTTGTATAATTCGGTATGGTATAACGTAGCTACCTGGTATATAATTATAATTATAATTTATATATTATGATTTATTAATTATAATACACATACTAATATTTAAGAGAACCAAAAGCAAAATCTTGCCAATTAATTAATGGAATTAAGTATATTACATCAAACATGCATCAAATTCAAAATAATGATTATATTTTTATCAATAATGATTATATTTTTATCTTTTGTACATTATTAAATGGATGAAGCCGGAGAATACTTAATACTCCTACCATGTAATATATTTTGTTAATACTTAGTTTTAAATTGTAATATTTTACACTATTGTTTGATTTGATCATTTGTAAATTATCGTATATTTTTCTTATTTTTAATTTGTTATTTAATTGGATTTGTAGCATAGTTATCTTTCACTTTTTTATATAATTTTAATTAGGTATACCAAATTTTAAGTGTATAAGGGTATGTCAAATGTACTATATAGGGCGGTATACACCGATATTTTAGGTATGATACGACATATCGAAAAATCGATAAGTAACAGGTATATTATTATAATAGAGAACACCTGAATCCATAAACTAAAATAGTCCGGATAGGGCAACAAGAAGACGGCTATCATGCCTATAACAAGAGAGATAAGAATGCCGATGATATCTACTTCGATGGAAACAATCGGCTACACACCTAAGCCCCACGGTCTTACAAAAACTTTGCCTTTAATAAAATTTAAAAAAAAACATGAAAATAAAAGATACTCCCTCCGTCCTATAGAAGTTGGTATAATTTTTTTTGGGCACGGAGATTAAGGAGTATAATAATTTAATGTAAAGTGGAGTAAAGTGAAGCGAGAGAAATAATATTTAATGTGTGGTGGGTAGTTATATTAGAGGTGATATGTGGGGCCCATGAGAATAGATTAATTATTTTTTGTGTGAGTCCTTGTATTAAAAAGAAAATGTGTCAACTTTAGTGGGACAAACCAAAAAGGAAAGTGTGTCAACTTCTATGGGATGGAGGGAGTAGTATTAATTGAAAAGGGGACCACAAATTAATTAAAATATTAATTAGGGGGGACCAAATATTAATTAAATAAATAGAAGAGCATAACTGGGTGGAGTTACTCCACAAAATCCTGTTGACAACCGTGGCCCCACCCTTAACCCCACCTCCAATTACTCTAATTAGCTTAGCAGGTCCCCTAATTTGCTGTTTGTTTTATTTTTTTAATTTAATTTTAGGGATATAATTATAATTTCAACTTATGATTTAGGTATATTTTACCCATAAGGTTTACTTATTATTTATTCTTAGAGTTTATGATTAATTTTAAAGGTATAATTGTAATTTTACCCCTGTGGATTAAGGTATATTTCACCTCTAGGGTTTATGTTATAATTGTAATTTCACCCTTGTGGTTTAGGGTATATCACTCATAGGGGTTAGGGTATAATTGTAATTTCATTCTCGTGGTTTAGAGTATATTTCATCCCTAAGGTTTAGGGTATAATTGTACTTTGACCCATAGGATTTCGTGTATAATTGTAATTTCACCTATGTGGTTAAGGGTATATTTTACCCTTAGAGTTTATGGTTTAGAGTATAATTGTAATTTTACCCTTGTGGTTTAGGGTATATACGCCCTTAGGGTTTAAGGTATAATTGTAATTTCACCCTCGTTGTTAGGGTATATTTCACCCTAGACTCTAGGGTATAATTATAATTTCACCCATAGGGTTTAGGGTATAAGTAATTTCACCCTAATAGTTTAGGGTATATTTTACCCTTAAGGTTTAAGATTTAAGGTTTAGTATATAATTATAATTTCACCCTTGTGGTTTACGGTATATTTTACTTTTAGGGTTAAGGGTATAATAGTCATTTAAATATAATAATAAAAAAACAAAAACAAATGAAGAAGAAGGAATTATTTAAGAAGGGTTTGTGATTCTACCCAAGTTACACTCTAAATAGAAAGAGCAAGGACTACATATTCGACCACAAATTCTACCATATTAGAATACACTGATATTTGGTTAAAGAATGAAATTGGAGTTTGAAAATCTAATGAATGGTGATAATCACCATATTTGTTTTGAGTTTTTTGTAGGGTATGTTTTTATTTTAGGCAAAGACTTGGGTGAAAGTGATAAAATATTTAATAAATAGTGATAATTAATTTAAAAAGTGTATTTCATGAATAATTTACTGTAATAATAAAAAAATGATAATATTTTTAATAAAAAATGATTCCTAATCAAAGAAAAATGATATCTATCTTATTGAAATATTTCACGAATAATTCAGTGAAATAAAAAGTGATAACATGCTTAATAAAAAGTGATACGTGTTAAAGAAAAAATGATAACAATTTAATTTAATTTTTTTCTAAACAATTCGTATGATGAATAAAAAATTATAATATTTTTAATATAATTGATATCTGATTAAAATAAAGTGATAATAAAATAGTTGAACTATCTAATGAACAATTAATAATAATAATAAATAATTTTTATTGAAAGCAAAAATAAAATAAAATTGAAAGTAATGCGTAATTCCAGGCGCATGAGACATTCAGTGAAATTTAATTATTTGCTAAACGAGATAGTGAATTAGTGTAATCCAAACAAGGCCCTTTTTTTCATTGATTCCTTTTTAGTTTAATACTTCCTCCGTCCATCACTAAGAGGATTTTTTACTTTTTGGAACATGGATTAAGGAGTATTATTATTTAATGTGTAGTGGGTAGTTGTATTAGTGTGAGTGTGAGTCTCATATTTTAATTGTATTAGTTAGTGTGTGTGGGTCTCATGTGTATAAAAAATAAAAGGGGACTCTTTGGGTGAGACGCCCAAAATGGAAAAAAATACCCTCTTTAAAGGGGACAAAGGGAGTATTAAATTTATTTATTTCGGTGAATAGATAATCCATCTCACGTATTAGGATCCGTGAGACAGTTTTACCCAAAACCCACTCATAATTTTATGTCAAATTAATGTGTAAGAAAATATTAATATATATATATAAAGAGCAGAAAGAGGAGCTATAAATTGAGGTGCGTTATTAAGGGTTCCGGATAAGTTGAGGTGACTTATTTATAGGCTACAGCAGGGACCATGAGGAAAAATTAGAGTCGGACCTTCATTGGGCTTAAGTATCCAAGTTTAACCCAAAACTTATAATTAAGTCCAATAATAATAATATAGTCCACTAAAATATTAATACTGCACTACCGCTCTAATCCCATAATTATGTTATGGATTCCTTCTTATTATGAGCCTGACAGTCTCCCCAAGTTTAAGATATACAATGCCCATTAATTAATTAAGTTACTGACAACTCCATTAATTAACATATCATCTGAGAGTAGTACCACTCAACCTTGTTATCATGCCGGAATAAATCCACTTGCAGGGTTTACATGATAATTCTTATGAGCTCCTCAAGGGGACATCATCAACCTATTTAATAGGACATGGATTCCTTCTACAATCAACAACACACCATAGTGACAACCTTCTGGTCTTCTGTTGTATTCCCAAGTCCAATCTCGAGGTCATGTGGGCGATGATCTTCGAGATCTTCTCAATATGCTATTCTCTCACCCTCCTCACAGTATTAGGCATGAATTACTTTTCAGTTAGGATTTTTGGACAGCTGAGATGACTTATATATGTGCTATAGTAGGGACGAGCAGGAGAATTAGAGTTGGGCCTCCATTGGACTTAAGTATCCAAGCTTAGCCCAAACCTTATACTTAAGTCCAATAATAAAATATATACCACTAAAATATTATTACTGCACTACTGTTCTAATCCTATAATTACGTTATGGGCTCCTTCTTATTATGACCCCGTTAGTCTCCCTATGTTTAAGATATATAATGTCCATTAATTAATTAAGTTACTGACAATTCCATTAATTAATATCTCATCCAAGAGTAGTACCACTCAATCTCATTATCATGCCGGAATAAATCCACCAGCAGGATTTACATGATAATCCTTATGAGCTCCTCAAGGGGACATCATCAACCTATATCGGACACGAATTCCTTCTACAATCAGCAGCACACCATAGAGACAACACTATTTTCAAACTCACCGAGTTTGTTGATTTAATTACATGTAAATCTCACCCATTGATGAATCAAAAAAATATATACTGTCTTACGTGTCGAGGTTATTGTATATGGAACAAGAGCATGAACATCCATAATAACTGAGATCAAGTTCTCCTATAAGTCAGTATAAGTCAAACGATCTCCTTTTCAATACACACAAAGTGCACTAATGTGATTCTATAGTCAAGACAAACTAATACCAAATCACACTACAACCATCCCGATAGAGAGTCCCCGTCTATCTCGGTTATGAGCATTTGTTTATACTTTATAAGGAAACCAATAATATGATCTTCCGCGTGTTGTCGCACAACTTATTATCTACAGTTTAAAGTAAATGAACTATTGCATCGACATATAAATAAATTATAAGACGCAATCATTTGATCATATGATTCTCATTTTAAATAAATTGTTATAACATTGTTCAAACAAAAAGATAGATTTTTAGTATACAATCCAACAATCTCCCACTTATACTAAAAGACTATGCTGTCATGTCTTCTGCCATACATCTGATTCCCACTTCCACTACGCGACCATCAAAAGCTCTCGCTTTTAGGTCCTTGTAAATGGATTTACTAGTCATCATCTGATGCAATCTTGGCGAGAACAACCTTCCCCTCATCATACGATTTTTTGTAACAGGTGGTACTCGCACTTCATGTGTTTAATTGCTTATGGGCTCATGATTCCTTTAAGTTTGCAACTGCACCATTATTATCAAAATAAATTGTGATAACCTTGGGCAAACTTAGAAACACTTTGAAGTCCATCATGAAGTTTCTAGAGTCATACAAATACTTTGGCTGCCTCATAGGCTCCATTATTATCATCTTTCCATGATGGAGTCTGGTGTCCGAAATATATTTCTATATAACACTCCTCAATATTATGACTCAACTTCCTAAAATTAAACACATATCCTTTGAGGTGGATTTACTGCTGTCCCTATCTGATTTGAAAAATCTGAATCATGTAACCCATAAGAAGCAGTGAATTTGTTCGTTAAGTTCACATATAATTTTTGGTCCTTTTCAGGTACATAAGTATATGTCTTACCACAGTTCATCATTCTTGTTTCGGGTTACCTTGATACTTACTGACCATGCCTTCGGCAAAACAGATATTCATTCTTGTGCACAATATTCCTTAGATTAAGAACTCTCCTTTATCTTCTTTTGTGTCCTAAAACACATTTTCTTAGATAAAGTCACATACTAAAACGAGTAGGGATTGTATCATTTCATGAAGCTTGAATCAGGTTTCACAAATTTTGAATTAGGTTTCACAAACTTAACAGGATTTTCAAAACTAAAAGGCATGCATTCTTCAGTGTATCCAAGACCAAATTTTTCTGATTTTCCAATAGATAAGGCTTCATTCAAAATAGATGTACCTTTACTGTACTTTTTGAAGCATAACGTGGAAGCAGCTAACTGACCTTGAAATCTAGAAAATTCAGCATCCTTTTTAGTAAGATTTACCTCAAGTCTTGTTATGGTCTCAATTAAACCATCATTCTCATGGTTGACAGCTTTCAGTTCTTTCAAAAGTTCAGAAATCTTCATCTCTAGAGGTTCTTGTGTAGTACTTGCTCTAGAAGAAAAACAGTAATACAGTTTATATCAAGATCAGAAGTAGACATAAACCTGCACGATATTGTTTCTGATGTTGGCACACCAGACTCAATATCTGAGTCACTTTCAGAGAAATCTTCCTTCACACATTGTGTTAAGAACACACGTTTTTTTTCATTTGCATCTGAATCTTCTTCAGAATCATCATCACTCAAACAAGCATTTAAGCTCATCTTTTTCTTCAGAAGAATGTTAGCACATTCTTTAGCATAATGACCAAAACCATTACATTCATCACAAATGATCTTTTTCCTAAACTCAGGATCATACCTAAATTTTCTTCTTTGAGTGGGTTTACGAACATGAGTATGAGGGGAATTTTCTACCTTAGGCTGAATATTGGCTTTTGTCACACCCCAATTTTTTTTAGAGAATGATATATTCATACTATTTTCTCAAATAGGGCATGACCAAAACACTTTAATAAATTAATAATTATTAATGCAAAGAATAAGGAAATTAAATAAGGGACATGTCCTATAAGTTTCAGCAAACTTCAAACAAATATTGCAAAGAAAAAAAAAGAAGTTAAATAAAAATTTGGTCTCTAAGTTTTTACAACTTAAACTTAGAAAAATAATTGAAGAATTACTGCAGAAACATTTAGAACAAAAGGATTACAAGTTTATTTTCCAAAGTACAGTAGCATCAAATCTAACAAAATATAGTGAAATCAAGGGATAAGTATTAAAGTAGAGAGAGAAATGAGGAGTAGAGAGAGAAAATTTGAAGAGGCGCAATGGGTGAGGTGTAGGGTTCAAAATTATGCACGGCACATTGAGAATCTTGAAGGGGAGCACGGCAGTAATAGGAAGAGAGGTCCGGGAGTTGATGGTTATGTTGGTAAGGATCGTGTTATCGACAGTTTCCTGAATAAGAAATGCAAGTCTTTTCTCTTTCGTAACTTTCCGAATGAGTGCGATGAGAAGATTTTATGAAAGAAATTTATGGAGGTAGGCAAGGTGGTTGACTTGTTCTGTCCTAAGAAACGTGATAAGGCTGGAAAACGATTTGGGTTTGTTCGATTTTTTGGTTCCGAAAGCCAATATTCAGAAAAATTCTTGAAGGAACTGAATTCAATATGGATAGATACGTATAAACTTTGTGTTTTTGTACCCAAGTATGAGAGAAATCAAGTCATTACCTCTGATAGACCAGTCAATTCATTTCAACCTATTGCTGGGTTGAAAGTTCAAGAGAAATCTTACAAGGAAGTTATTAGTGGTCATATGAGTCCACAGAAAGAGCAGATGAAGAAAGTTTTCTCTTTTACTACTTTGGAAGAGGAGAAGGCTTGACTTGATAATTGTTGGCTAGCCAATCTGAAGAAAGGATTTTCATGGGAAGATAATGGAGAGGAGTTGCATAGTGAAAGTGGCAACATAATGAAGGTTCGTTACATGGGAGATGGCACCATTATTATTCAAAATTACAGTGGCTGGAATCTGCAAGAATTCTCCAAGGTAATGGAAGAATGGGTGAACTACTAGTTTGAGTGGATCAGACCGTGGAATGAGTCTGATGTTTGTCATCGGAGAATGGTTTGGATGCGTTGGTTTGGTGTTCCACTTCATGCATGGAACGCTAGATTTTTCTGGCTAGCTAGTGCTGATATTGGAGCTCTTGTCAAACTAGATGTGGCAACGGAGAAAAAAGAGAGATTTGATTTCGCTAGGCTGCAATTATCTGTGCCTTATAAGAATAACATTGATCGTGTCCTTTCAGTTAAGATTGATGGTAAATTGTTCGAGATTAAAGTGTCGGAAGAGGTTATGCCGGACATTAATTTTTTCTCATATTATAGTTCGGAGTCTGAGGGTCATCTTCTTGGTCTAGCAATGTTCACAGTTCAATTTTATCTGGTCCAGCTTGTGCTTCATTGCGGGGGTTGGAAGAGATACAATTTGTATGTGAAGAAGAATTTGAATCGAGATCTTGTTATGAAAAAGTGTGCAGTGACAAAGCAAGAGTTAGAGGTGAAATAATTACGAACAATAAATTTTAGGTCCTCGGGGATGTGGAAGAACCCAACAATAATCTTGATTATAGAGAGATAGAAGAAGAAGATCATTCGCATGCAGAATGTTTTGAAAATGGAGGGGTCCACTCTATAGAGTATTTAAACTTTAAAAATAATGGGCGAAGTAATTATGGGTCATATGATAATATTAGTTGTGAATTAAACCCAATATCTAAAAGCCCAAGGGAGATGGAGTTGACCCAAAATGATGAAAGCCAAAGGGAGTAGAAGTTGATCCAAAATGCTGATAGCCCAAGGGAGGAGGAGTTGACCCACAATGCTGAAAGTAATAATTCTAATCCTTCAAGGAATAGAATTGACGATACAGACAAAAGAAAGAATGAAAAGGCTATTGGGCAAAAAGACAAAAAAATCAAAATAGGCAAAAAAGAAAAGGAAGTTGGAGCAGTTGTAATACTTTCTAGAAGACTTAATCTCATCTGAGGAGAGAAGATTGATACAGGATAAGAGGAGGAAAATTTCTTGAAGTAAGGAATAAAGAAGGAGACAATACAAGAGCGGAAGCTGTTAATACATGGGATGTAGGGAAAAAAATGGGTCTCAAGTGCGGAAGCAATTTATGAATAGAAAATCATAAACAGGTATGTTGAGGTGTTAAATAATTTGAGTGAAGGGATGATTAGAAAAGAGGTCTTGGTGCCAAATGAAGTTAATTAATAAAGCTAATAAGCTATAATATAAGGGGTCTTGGGAGTAAAGTGAAATGTAGTGAAATCAGGGAACTTATTCACACTAGAAGGATTGAATTTTGTTGTATCCAGGAGACGAAAAAAGAGAATTTTGATGATTTTGTTGCTAAATCGGTTTGGGGTAACGGGCAATTTGGTTCGGCTCATAAGGAAGCAGAGGGCCGTTCGGTGGAATTCTATCCATTTGGAATACTGATGTGTTTACTGCAACAAGTTTTTGGCATATGAATGGGGCAGTGATGAGAGTGAAAATAAGCGTGTTTTAGTATCAAATTTAACACCTTTTTATGGGATTATATATTAGCACAAGTATCTTATATTCGATATATTTAAGAAAAATGTGCATTTGAGTTGTTTTATGGTATTTTAGGTGGAAAAATGATCAAAAGTGCAAAGTTGGAAAAATGTGTAACTTGTATAAGAATGCTGAAAAACACACGTCCAATTTGTGTAATTTTTCTGTATTTATGTGGAAGTCCAAATTGGGCATGCGATACATCGTTCGAAAGCTACGGAAGAGATGGTCATTTTAGTTTAAGAAACACCTCAATCAGAGTTCAGATGGGAAAGTTACGATTAAAATGGTGACGTCGCGCAAGCTATGCCGACCCTGCATGACTTGTGCCCTTCAAATGTTGGAGTTTTTATAAGTTCTTTACATGGTTGGAAAGCCACAGAAGAAAGGATCGTTTTGGTGCAAGAATCACTCAAATCGGAGTTTGAACAAGGAAGTTATGCTTAAAATTGTATGGTCGCGGAGCTGCCGGCGAGAATTTCCGAGAATTTCAGAAAAATTCCAAAAATTAGCCTATATTTCATATTTCTTGGAGCACAATTAATCTCATTATCACATAATATCCTCCATGGTTAACCTATAACTTTTATTTCCTTATTTCATTCCCTTCTCACACCTATATATATTTTACATCATTATTCATGTGAGAAGGCAACAATCATCCTACACCACCCCACAAGGGGGATCATCCACCAACCATCATCCATATCATGTCCTCCATCCATCCATCACTGTGAAGATTCATTTGTTGAATAAAGAGGAGAACCAAGAGGAGGATTCGAGACGGAGAAGGACGCGATGACGCCCATATATAGGATTTTATTCGTTTCCTAATTTATCTTGTATTTTTCAGACATGTGGGTAAGATTTATCCAACACCAATGATTGTTTTGTCATACATGAATGTTTATTAATTGAATTGAATTTAGGTTAATAAGAAGGATAAAGAGGTTAATTTTATAGTATCTATAAAGATAGATCATATCGGGTTAAAGTACTAATCCTAGGGGGAAATAATTGATACTAATAGTACCTACAAAGGGGGGTGAAATTATATTTCTTGCTCCAAGATTATTCACACGTATTACACACATATTTACTTGTGTCTATAGAGTAGATTTGCATGACTTAGTGATGCGTCCATATTTCACAAGGCAGAGTTGGACATTGTTACACGAAAAGGGAAATTAATGAGTGAAACTTGATTACCCTAGGGCTACTGATTCTCCATTCTTGAGTCACATTCATATTCTTCTAGTGTTTATTTTATTTTAATTGTTATTTAATTTTCAGCATATCTGTTATTAGATTAAAATTCTCAAATCTTATTGTCATCTTGTCTTA
Source organism: Pogostemon cablin (assembly GCA_023678885.1). NCBI lineage: Eukaryota > Viridiplantae > Streptophyta > Magnoliopsida > Lamiales > Lamiaceae > Pogostemon > Pogostemon cablin. The sequence goes on along the minus strand of CM042962.1, from coordinate 15,835,708 downwards.
ATTAATTTAGTTAATAATTAAATTGATAATAAGCCGTCATTTGGGTTCGGTATTTAACTTGGTCACTTGCTTAAGCTGCAAATGATATCCTTAATACTTGGGGATTAATTTTGCGTGTATAGAAAATGCCCTCCAGGCAGTAGTGGTGAACGGTGTACGGGGTATAGAGAAGATTGAATGATGTATCATAAATGTTTATGCCCCTTACCCGCTTAATGAAAAGTCCAAGTTTTGGGATAGAATTCAAATTGTCATTACTCAGAATCCAAGTACGTGTTTATGTTTAGCAAGTGATTTCAATTCTATTCGAAAAATTTCTGAAAGAGATGGCAGAAAGGTTGAATATGGTAGACGAGATATCTTGGTGTTTGATGAATTTATTCGGAATTCAGGCTTGGTTGATTTACCTCTACACGATACCCTCTATACTTGGTAAAAACTAGACGGTTCTTGCAAAAGTAGACTTGATCGTGTTTTGGTGAATGGCTTATGGATTAATCGATGGGCAAATTCGGTTAAAAAAGGTTTGAAGAGATCACTTTCTGACCACTGTCCTATCATGTTGGAAATCTATGTGAAGGATTGGGGTCCAAAACCCTTCAAAAATTTCAATGCTTAGCTTTCTTATCCTGGGTTTAAAGAGTTTATCATCGACAAATGGAGTAGTTATGCGGTGGATTGATGGGGTGGTTTTGTTATGAAGGAGAAATTGAAAAGACTTAAATTTGACGTTAAAGGTTGGTGCATAGATGTGTTTGGGCAAATTGATAATAACATTGAGAATGGATGAATAGAAATCTTGAAATTAGACATGATTAATGAGGCAATGGGGCTTGAAGAGCATGAGATTATCAAGAGAAATGAGGAGAGAGCAAGACTACAGTATGATATGAAGTATAAAGATAGTTTCCTACATAAAAAATCTCGATGCAAATGGATAAAAGAAGGAGATGCCAATACAAGATTTTTTCACCAGTATATTAACAAAAGAAGAAAAAGAAAGGGGCACTTACTAATAGATACATGCTATAACACCATATTACTACAAGATACATTAATAAAAAAATATAACTATCAAGTACATAATTATATTGCATTATCTCATTATTACCCCTTTTAAAAGATAATTATGTAAAAACTAGATAATGAGGTAAGTAGGTGAGAGAATTATACTGTGATATGTAAAAAATCTCTTCCTTAAATTATGCTACTAAAGATCCGTACTCTCTCTCCTTCAATTCAAATATGTTTATTTATTCTGCTGCACATTATCAAAATAGGTGAGAGAAGTACAATTTGATCTTTAAAAAAATCCATTTTCTTAAATTTCATTGTTCTAAATAGTTCTGTGCAACAATTTTGATCATGTGCAGCATTGAAAATATAAGAGAGAATTATAAGCCGGTTTTTTAAAAACTCATTTCCTTGAATTACATTGCTTTAAAATTATTATGTTCAACAAATTTTTTTATGTGCAGACATTGCTTTAAAATTATTATGTTCAACAATTTTTTTTATGCGCAGCATTGAAATTTGTGCAGCATAATTAGGTGAGAATTATAAGGCAATTTTTGAAAAAAAAAATCTTTTTTTAAATTACGGTGCTTTGAAATAAGTATGTTTAACAAAATTTGTTATTGTGCATCATAAAAGTTTGTGTGTAGTGTAATTTTATATGAATGAAAAATTTGTGTGCAACATAAAATTTCATGTGAATCTAAAGAGTGCTTTGTGAACATAAATATTATATGAATAGTAAGTATTGTGTGCAGAAAAAAAAGAAAAAAAAGTGCAACCTAACAGTAAAATTTGTGTGCAGCATAATTTTATGTGAAAAATCAAATATCAAGAGGTTAGTTAGATTCAAAAGACGCAAAATCAAAATCAGAAATAGAGAAATAAAACTTTACAGAAATATTATTTTTAATTAAAGAAATCATCAATAAAGGTTCTCAGTATGAACATGAAATTAAAATATTACTTATAATCTGTAGAAATATACGGCGAATAGCATACATATAGGTATGTAACTTGTTGCACTTGAGCTATTACTGCAACTTGAAGTAATTTCTTGAATACATACACGCCTCCAAATTTTACTAATTCCACAGAAGATGAGAAAGAAAAATAGCCTAAATAAAACATCAGATCTCAAAAGAAAAAAATATGCATTAACTAATGAATTTAAAGCCCCAAATCAGAACATTAATTTTTACAGCTTCCACCATATCATATAGAGGACGTCTCTCCAGCGATTCAAATAATTCCACCCGCCACTCAAAAAAAACTTCGACACACGAATACATCATCCCGGGATCAATTCCGATGGCCAGATTTTCCTCCTTTCTCATTCATTGAGTTCTAATACTAGATTTGAATATATCAACGAGAATTTATTGAGTGCAGTAGTAGGTGAGCGGACGATAGCGATTCCGACGCAGACTTGTGATGGTGTTCATGCATCTCTAATTTCTCATAAACAGTAAAAGTCAACATAAATGGGGGAGTATACGTGAATAATCTATCCCTTATTTAAAGGAGGGATAAAATTAGAATATGACATAGTAAAATTGTAGTTATGAGTAATTTAATTTTATCATTGTATCTAATCACAATATGATCATAAAAGATGTATCTTGCAGTAATTATTTCAAAAAGAAATGAGATTACTGGAGTTTCGGTCAGTGGGGAGTGGAAGGAAGAAATTCATGAGGTCAAAGAAGGCATTTTTTTAGTTTTTCAAAAATCACTCTAGAACGAACTCAAGTGTCAGACCTGTGTTGGATGAAAGGCTATTTGTGAATAAAATCTCCACAGACGATAATTTATTTTTAACTGAAATTTTCTCAGAGAAAAAAGTTAAGGAGGCTGTTTGGGAGTGTGATGAATTGAAAAGCCCAGGTCTAGACAGCTTTAACTTTGGGTTTATGAAGAATTTTTGGGAGTTATTAAAGAATGATATTATAAAGATGATGCAGGACTTTCACACCCGTGGGAAATTAGTTGGAGGCATCAACCCTTCATTTATCTTTTTACTACTGAAAAAAATGAAGCTGTCGAGCTTGGAGATTATAGACCTATATCTCTCATCGGAAGCATTTACAAGATAATTTCTAAAGTTCTCTATTGACAGTGGAGTTTCACATGTTTTAGGTCTCACATTACACTGTTTTTTATAGAATATCACCATGAATTTGTGTAGAATTGCGTGATTTTCATATCTTGCATAATTAAGAGTGAAAGTGTTAAGGAATTCTGAAAAAAAAATGTCTATATTGCATAATTTTCTGTATTCTTGTAGAATTCCAAATTGATAATGTATTATATGGTTGGAAATCCATGGAAGAGAGGATCGTTTTGACACAAATATTACTCAAATTGGAGTCTGTATGAGGAAGTTATGCTCGAAACGGTGAGATTGCGCAGTGCAGTCTCTGCAGCTCCGGAAGTAGCTCGGCTCGAGCTGGACCCACCGTGGTCTACTTTTTGGCCGAGTTGGGGTCCTAAGGAACCCTCTCGATGTCAGTTTTTTATTAGTATATGGCTTAGGACCAACTCGGCATGATCATAGGCAGCTCGTCTCGAGTTGAGTGCCGAGCGGCCCAATTTTGAGCCCAATCGCGGCCTGTTCGTTACAGAACTATATTTACACGCTTCAGATCATGTTTTGGCTTAGAATTCGATGCGATAAGAGCCCTACATCAGTCCAAGACAAAAAAGGGGAGATTAATTCACAAATTGGAGAGAACCCATCCATAATCCATCGATTTCTCACACCAAAAACACTCCATATCAGATTCACATCTAATTTCTCATCATCCATCCATCTTCAAGTGGGTTCCAAGTGCTAATTCAGGGAGATCGAGCGATCAGAGAGATGGAGAAGGAACGCCTAACTACGCTTACGCTAGGGTTTCATGTTTCTATTCTTTCCCTTCCTTTTATCTTGATTTTTGGTATGAATTGCATAGCCATGAGTGTTGATTGTAACCTCATGGGCTAATTTTCTTATATAGTTCTAGGGCTTGATGGTTTGATTTGATTGATTTGGGAACCTTGACCAAAGATTAGGATTTTATGCAGTTGATATTTTGATTTTACTTATTTTATTAAGACTTACTTATCTGCTTCGTAACGTCTTCATATTATTTTCATGACATCCCCTATAATACTTGAATTATTGTGTTAGCTTGTTTGCGTTCATGATTAATATTGTTTACCTGTTAGGGATTGAAGTAGTTCTGCTATAAACACTTTAATTCCATGAACTGGTAAATCAAATACTTGAATTGTGTAATGGAACAAATCAATTAGACATTCAAGTAGGAAGTGAATAGAACCTTGTAGTAATTCCAGAGAATATCTTGTTAGTCGAACTTACCATCCGAAGGTATTGTTGTTTGCTTTGATTAATATCTAGGAATAAGGCTTGGTAATATTCGCGCACCTGAGGATTTAAACCAGAATATACTGTTAGCTTAGAATCGGATCATATCTGATGGGTTAACAGGGTTATGTGGTGTATTTTCACTGAAACTGCATGAATGAACAATTGAAGGTCTAGTAACCCAAATTAATTGGTCTATACCTGATACCTTAGAACTGTCGTTTATCCCCTGATTAAAACTTGCTTATTTTCCTTTTTTTATAACTCAGTTATTTAATATTTCAGTATTTTAGTTAATTAATTCATAAACTCTTGGAAAATTGGTTACATAATTCTTCTTAAATAGTAATATATAAGAAATAAATAATTAACTGTGTCAGTGGGATCGACAATTTAACTTGGGTACTTGCTGCTACAATTGACATCCTTATACTAGAGGATTAAATTGGAGTGCGCATAATACGCCTAATATTCTCTCGAGGAGACTTCGAATAATGCTTAGTTCTATAATTTTAGACCAACAATCATCGTTTATTGGGGGCAGACATATTCTTGACAGTGTTATTGTTTTGAATGAAGTTATTGAAGATGTGAAGAAAAGAAAAGATTCTTGCCTAATCTTTAAGATTGACTTAGAAAAAGCTTATGACTTTATAGAATGGGAGTATATCAGATTGATGATGGAAGGCCTTGGTTTTCATAACCAATGGATTCGTTGGATAATGGAATGCATATCGCAGCCCATGCTTCAATTATTATCAATGGAAGTTCTACTTTGGAGTTTCAACTACAACGAGGCTTGAGGCAAGGAGACCCTTTGTCTCCTTTCTTGTTCATGTTGGCAGCTGAAGGCATTAGTAGGATGATGTACAAAGCTACTGAAGAGGGTCTCTTTAAACCTGTGGAAGTTGGGAGAGAAAAAATCAGTATTTCATACTTACAGTTTGCTGATGATACTATCTTTGTGGGAAAGCCTGAGATTGAAAATATGGTGTTTCTAAGACGTTTTCTGGTGAATCTAGAGATGGTGTCTAGATTGAAGGTTAATGTTAGAAAGTGCAGCTTATACGGAATGAATACTAATGAAGAAAGTTTGGAGGAATTTGTAGGTGTGTTAAGATGCAGGAAGGATAGTCTTCCTTTTACTTACTTGGGTGTTAAAGTTGGGACAGCTCATCAGCGGACATCAGAATGGGAGTATGTGGTGAACAAAGTTAAGAATAGAATTCGTAAATGGAAGGTCTTGGATGTATCTATTGGAGGAAGATTGACATTGGTCAATGCAGTTTTAGCATCACTTCCAGTTTACACTCTTTCTGCTTACCATGCTCCAAAAATAATTCTGAAAGAGATTTCGAGTCTTCAAATATCCTTCTTGTGGGGGGGAATGAGAGTGAAAAGAATATTTCTTGGGAGAAGTGGAATGATATCTTTCAGTCTAGGGAATATGGGGGCCTTGGTGTTAAAGATTTAAATTGTTTTAACTTAGCACTATTAGGTAAGTGGATGTGAAGATTTGTTAGTGATTGGGGCATCTTGTGGGTGAGGGTGATTAAATCAAGATGGGGCAGCTTGGGGGGGGAGGATTTTTGCAGGGGGGGTGAACAAGGTAGAAGAATGAAGCCAGTAGGATGTTGGGGGAGATTTTAAAAACTATTGGGCAAGAAGATGGCTGGTTCTTTGGCGGTTTGGAGAAGCCTGTTGGTATTAGTGACAATAATTTATTTTGGGAAGATGTATAGATAGAAGGTGTTTGGTTGAGGGATAAATTTACGAGACTTTATCACTTAAGTCTCGGAAAGAAAGATACAGTGGCGAGCTCTGGGAAATGAAGGGAGAATGGATGGATTTGGGAGTGGAGATGGAGAAGAGAGCTAAGAGATAGAGAACTAATCATGCTTGATGATCTTACTAATTTGATCAACAGATACATTCCAAGGCAAGGAGTCAAAGATACATGGAGGTGGAACCGGACGAAAGAAGGAATTTATTCTACAAAAGCTGCATATGAATGGATCATGAAGAATAACATTGGTGCTTCAAAGGTGGTGAAAGAAGAGTTCAAATTAATATGGAATTCATATGCTCCAACTAAAGTGCTAATGGATCACCTGGAAGCATTGCTAGAGGAGGCGTGTTTAGAAACAGCAGGGGTTTCTTCATGGGTGCTTTTACTACAGGATTTGGGATTGGCTTTGCTTTTGAAGCCGAATTGGCAGCAGCTTTCCTTGCTATTGATATTGCCTTTGATAAAGGATGGCATAATCTATGGCTAGAGACAGATTTTACTATGGTCTTCCATGGAGACTAGTGGCTAAATGGAGAAGAGCACGAGACATCATCACTCAAATTCACTTCAGAGTATCACCTATTTACCGTGAAGGAAACTCTGTAGCTGATTCACTTGCGGATAAGGGAGGTGATTTCATGTGGATTGGAGAAGCTGGAGATGCCATGAACACCATTCTTTTCAAAGATATGAACCAAACATACTATAGGTTCAAATGAATAAGGATCATTTCAGTTCCATAGCTTTTGTATTTTAGCTTTTGCCCTGTGGGCTTCATTTGTCATCTTCGCTCTTTCTTTGTAACTTTTTCATTTATCTTCTTAATAAAGGAATTATTGGACTAAAGTGAGAGTTCATGCTTGGCGTGTTTTGAGGGAACGCATTCCTGCGAGGACCTTGCTAGCTCGATGTAAAGCATTGCCTCCCACTGTGAGTGTTTCATGTTCTCTATGTATATTGGAAGCAGAAACAGTATGACATATTTTCTTCGAATGCTTGTTTGCGCATAATTTATGGATGCATGTCTTCAAGTGGTTGGGGATGTCAACAGCTATTTCCTAGAAACCCTAAAAAAACTACTATCTTTAAGTATGATTTTGAGAGGAAAGAAAAGGAAAATGTTTCACTTTGCATTTGGGGATGTATTATATGGTTAATATGGAAATCTAGAAATACTATCATATTTCGGGATGAGAAATTGGAGGTAGCTGATTTCGTAAAAGAATTAAAAATTCGTGTTTGGAGTTGGATTCGGTTAAAGGATGAGTCAATTGACCAATATGGCTTTGAAGATTAGGAGCTCAATCCGCGAATAGTTCTTCAGTATTAAATGTATTTTGATATCTTGGAGTTATTGATGCTATTTCTATTGTAACTCTTTTTGGGTATTCCTTATACCCTATTATATTATTTTAATAAAATTTTTGCTTACCATATCCCACTATCTAATATTCACAGTAATTGCTTCGAGTGAATTTAAAGTTGTTTAACCAAAATTTTGACTCCAATATTTATAAAATAAGATATACAGATTATTTGCACTCCTTTGAAATAAAATCAGGAAAGAGATAATATTATCTATAGTGGGACTTCTCTACCAAAAATCATCCCCACATCAGTCCCAAATTTATCAATTCCTCTATAAGGCAGAATGTTAAAAACTTAATACCCAACTAGCGACAATTTTTTTCACATGGCACATAACCAGTTTCCACTCACACAACATTAAACTCAAAAGATTTGCATGCATATTTGGGATTTAACATCAATAACAAATATATTTTGACAATAATAAAATACTACCTACCTGCTCTACTAGTTCCATATGTACACGCATGCGAGTCATCAGATGAGTACCCAAGTTTACAAAAATACACGAATTCATAGCATAAACACCACATCCGACAGTTGACCTATTTCATAAAGTAACGATAAATTTCAACAGACAACCACGATAATTCATTCAATACCAAAATCAACAAGGTGCACAATTGTTTCCAAATAATTCCAATAATAAATACTCCAAGCGCCAAACATAACAATTCAAATTAACGCAAATTCTAAATTGAAACATGAAAGTACGCAGCACATATAAAGCTGCAATTTGTTTAAAATTTATTAAGTCTCCTCGCCAACGGGGCGCTCGTACGCTATCGCCACGCTTTATCTAAAGGAGGTAAATATAGGGGTGAGCAACCACAACTCAGTGAAGATTAAATCATGCTTATATAAGTCAAGTAATTCACGTACAATAATTTAAATCACTAACAAGACGTTCCTGACATATTAATAAGGCACCTTTCGGTCCATTATTCATAAAAGATATGACATCGCGATTCATTACCCATGATAATAGTAAGGCACCATTACAGTCCAAACCTGTATTGCATATATGAATTCACATACTTCAATTACCATCACAACATGATAATAATATTTCAATTAATATGAATTATCACATATGAAGTAATTAACACATATAAGATGAGAAAATCCTCACCTTTACCATGTGAAGACTAACTTTCGAGTATTATACGTCACGATCCAAGTCACCTTCGAAACCTATAAACACATGACTGATCGTTACTAACAAAATTGTTGGATTGTATACCAAAAGTCTAGTTTTTGTATGAACAATGTTTTAATAATTTATTTGAAATGAAAATCATATGATCAAACGTTTTGCATATTATAATCTATTTATACGTTATTGCAAAAGTCCACTTACTTTATATTGTAGATAATATGGTGTGCGGTGTCGCACGGAAGATTAGATTATCGACTCCTTATAAAGTATGAACAGATTCTCACAACCGAGATAGACGGAGCAATCTATCAGGATAGTTGTAGTGTGATTTGGTATTAGTTTGTCTTGACTATAAAATCACATTAGTGTTCTTTGTGTGTATTGAGCAGGACTGCTTGAGATCGTTCAACTTATACTGACTATATAGGAGAACTTGATCTCAGTTATTATGGATGTTCGTGCTCTTAATCCCTATACTATAACCTCGACACGTAAGTTGGTATTTATCTCTTTGATTCATCAATGGGTGAGATTTATTTATTAAATCAACAAACTCCGTGAGTTGGGTAATGCACATCTCTATGGTGTGTTGTTGATTGTAGAAGGAATCCGTGTCCTATTAAATAGGCTGATGATGTCCTTTTGAGGAGCTCATAAGGTTATCATGTAAACCCTGCAGGTGGATTTATTCCGGCATGATAACAAGGTTGAGTGGTACTACTCTCGGATGAGATATTAATTAATGGAGTTGCCAGTAACTTAATTAATTAATGGGCATTGTCTATCTTAAACACGGGGAGACTAAAGGGCTCATAATAAGAAAGAGCCCATAACGTAATATGGGATTAGAGCGGCAGTGCAGTTTTAATATTTTAGTGGACTATATTATTATTATTAGATTTAAGTATAAGTTTTAGGCTAAACTTGGATACTGAAGTCCAATTGAGGCCCGACTCTAATTTCTCCTCCTGGTCCCTGTTGTAGCCTATAAATAAGTCATCTCAGCTTTCTGGAACCCTAATTCACACGCCTAAAACACATTTGAGAGAGGGAGAAAGCAGATTGAGAGGGTCCTGAAGATCGTCGCCCACACGACGTTAAGACTGTACTTGGGAATACAACAGAAGATCAAGAGGTTGTTTTCTGCAGCTGTTCTTCTTCAACATACCCTGGTTAAAGGTAATGCATATTTATATTCTTGCTTCTGCTGATAGATTTGCGTGAAACCCTAACGGTTCACGTTAACCAAATGATCGAACGACAACAATATCATATTACTATCGAAGAATATAATCTGCAAAGTTATGTAAGAGTTGTAGACGAAACGAATTAGGATTAGGGTTCAACGTTAGAAGCAGAAAAGAAAAGAAAGGGGTTCAGTTTTATGATGGAGGCAAAAAGAAAAAGGAAGGGAAAGGAAAAGAAAAGAAAAGGAAAAGAGAGAATTGTACGTTATCTCTCTCCTGCTGCAGTCATGTGAAACAAAATATTTTGGTGAGGATAATCGTAGAATGAAGCTGCTAATGTATTTATGTATTGCGACTGTACAATCTTAATAGATATCTTTTTGCAGGAGTTAACAAACTTCCCTCATAGAGGGGAGTTGATTTGAGGGAAAGATATTTTCCTTAATGGATAATAAAGATAACAATACGATTCTTGGAGAATAATTGGGCTTTAAAGAATGGGCCACAATAGAATTCACGGGTGAAATTTACAGAACGTTACATCCTACCCTTCTAATAAAAATTTCGTCCTCGAAATTCTATAATGATATAAATGTCTTACCCAAAATGAAAGAGTGGTATCTTGCTTGTATTTCATCTTCTCTTTCCCATGTAGTCTCATCTTCTGTGTGTCGACTCTATTGAATTTTGATGAGTGGTACATCGTGATTTCGAATTCTTTGGACCTTTCGCTCCAAAACGGACATGGGTTCTTCTTCATATGTTAGGTCCTTGCCAATCTCCAATGTCGAGAAGTTCACCACATGGCTAGGATCATGAACATATTTTCTCAACATCAAAATATGGAAACATTATTAACTGAAGATAACTTGGGTGGCAAAGCCAAATGATAGGCTAGATCCCCAATTCTCTCAAGAATTTCAAATGGTCCGACAAAATGGGGACTTAGCTTCTACCTTCTTCCAAATCGTATGACACCATTCTTGTGAGCCACCTTTAGACAGACATGATCTCTGACTTCAAAATGTAAGTCTCTTCTTCTTTAACAGCATATGACTTTTGTCTATCTTGGGGAGACTTTATTCTTTCTCGAATGATTCTGATCTTGTCGACTGCTTCTTCTCTCACCAACTTCGTTTCAATACAATGGCGATCTACACTTTCTTCCATAGAGCGCCTCATACAGGCACATCTTGATGGTAGCTTGATAGTTGTTATTGTAAGCAAACTCAACTAGAGGTAGAAACTCCCATGCTTCATCCAAGTCAAGTGTGCAGGCTCTTAACATGTCTTTCAAAATCTGTATCGTTCTTTCTGATTGCCCATCGGTTTGCGGGTGATAGGTAGTGCTGAAATTTAATCTAGTTCCCATGGCCTTGTGCAGACTTTCCCAATATCTTGAAGTAAAGCGCGTATCTCTATCAGACACAATAGAAATTGGTATGCCATGAAGCTTCACTATTTCTTGAATATACAATTGAGCAAACTATTCCATCTTGAACGTCATCTTTACGAACAAGAAGTGAGTTGACTTGATCAATCGATCAACGATGACCCATATGGTATGACTTCCCCTTGAAAACCTTTGGCAAACCCACGATGAAATCCATGGCAATTTGCTCATATTTCTACTCGGGAATCTCGAGTGGTTTAAGTTTTCTGGCTAGTCGTTGATGTTCAATCTTAACTTGTTGGCAATTCAAACATCTCTCCACATAGTACCCAATATCTCGCTTCATGCTTCTCCACCAAAATCTTTCCTTCAAATCATGATACATCTTTGTTCCTCCCGATGAGAGCTATATGGCTCTCCATGCGCTTCACTTAAAATCTTTTCTCTTAACTCCTCAACCATCGAAACACATAATTTTCCATTAAATGTCAATACTTCCTCATCATCCATCTTGAAACCATTGTATTCACCTCCATGTGCCTTCTTCTTCATTCCTTGCAAAAAGTAATCTTGTTCTTGAACTTCTTTTATTTCCATTTTCAGACTCGATTGGATTCCCAACGCTGCAATGATCGCCCTCGAGCTAGAGGGTGCTGTCACCAACTCAATTTGCATCTTGGCGAATTCCTTGATCAACTCGTCTTGCTTGGTATTCAAACTATTAAGCTCCACTTTGGTTTTTCGGCTCAAGGCGTCGGCTACCACGTTAGCCTTCCCTGGATGGTACTCAATTGTACGGTCATAATCTTTAACCAATTCTAACCATCTCCGTTGTCTCATGTTAAGTTCCTTTTGCATGAAAAAAATACTTCAAGCTCTTGTGATCTGTGAAAATTGTACATTTTCCTCCATAAAGATAGTGTCGCCAAATCTTCAAAGCATGAACCACGGCCGCTAATTCCAAATCATGCGTAGGATAGTTCACTTCATGTGGTCTTAGCTATCTAGAAACATATGCGATTATCTTTCCATGTTGCACCAATACACATCTGAGTCCTTGTTTTGATGCATCACTGTAGACTGTGAACTCTTCATTAGGATTGGGTATTGTCAAAACCGGTGCTGAAGTCAGGTCGTGTTTCAACCTTTGGAAACTCTCTTCACACTTTTCGGACCAAATAATCTTTTCTCCCTTGCGAGTCAAACGTGTCATTGGACCGGCTATCTTTGAGAATCCTTCTATGAATCTTCGATAATAGCCAGCTAACCCCAAGAAACTACAAACTTCTTGAACATTTGTGGGAGTCTTCCACTGATTCACTGCTTCTATCTTGGATGGATCTACTTCAATTCCGTGTGATGTCACCACATGTCCAAGGAATGTGACTTGATTCAACCAAAACTCACATTTCTTAAACTTCGTATACAGGTTCTCATTACGAAGTGTTTCAAACACCATTCTCAAATGCTCCTCATGTTGTGCTTCGTCCTTTGAGTACACCAAAATATCATTAATAAAGACTATGACAAACTGATCAAGATACGGGTGAAATACTTGGTTCATCAAATCCATGACCACAACAGGTGTATTACTCAAACCAAAAGGCATAACGACGAACTCGTAGTGTCCATAGCGAGTTTTAAAAGCAGTTTTGGAAATATCTGACTCCTTCACTCTCAATTGGTGGTATCCGGATCTCAATCAATTTTGGAGAATGTACTAGCTCCTTCCAGTTGATCAAACAGGTATTCAATCCGGGGCAAAGGATACTTTTTCTTTACCGTCAATCGATTAAGCTCTCGGTAGTCAATGCACATCCTCATCGATCCATCTTTCTTCTTAACAAAAAGGACTGGCGCTCCCCATGGTGATATGTTTGGGATAATGAATCCAAAGTGCAAGAACACTTGTAGCTGAACCTTCATCTGTCACCACCCAACTTTTTTTATAGAAGGATATATTCATACTATTTTCTCAAATAGGGTATGACCAAAACACTTTAATAAATTAATAATTATTAATGCAAAGAAGAAGTAATTTAAATAAGGGACGTATCCTATAAGTTTCAGCAAACTTCAAACAAATATTGCAAATAAAAAAAAAGTTAAATAAAGATTTGATCCTCTAAGTTTCTGCAACTTAAACTTAGAAGAATAATTGAAGAATTACTGTTGAAACATTTAGAATAGAAGGACTACAAGTTTATTTCCCAAAGTAATTTAGTATCAAATATAACCAAACTTACCATATCCCACTTTCTAATATTCACAATAATTGCTTCGAGTGAATTTAAAGTTGTTTAATCAAAATTTTGACTCCCAGATTTATAAATAAGATATACAGATTATTTCTACTCCTTTGAAATAAAATAAGGAAATAGACAATATTTTCCATAGTGGGATTTCTCTACCCAAAATTATCCCCACATTAGTCCCAAATTTATAAATTACTCTACAAGGCAGAATGTTAAAAACTTAATACCCAACTAGCGATAATTTTTTCCACATGGCACATAACCAGTTTCCATTCACACAACATTAAACTCAAAAGATTTGCATACATATTTGGTATTTAACATCAATAACAAATATATTTTGACAATAATAAAATACTACCACTTGCTCTGCTAATTCCATATGTATACGGATGCGAGTCATCAGACGAGTACCAAAGTTTTCGAAAATACATGAATTCACAGCATAAACACCACATCCAACAGTTGACCTATTTCATGAAGTGACGAGAAATTTCGACAGACAACCACAATAATTCATTCAATACCAAAATCAACAAGGTGCACAATTGTTTTCAAATAATTCCAATAACAAATACTCCAAGCACCAAACATAACAATTCAAATTAACGTAAATTCTAAATTGAAACATGAAAGTACGCAGCATATATAAAGTTGTAATTTGTTTAAAATTTATTAAGTCTCCTTGCCAATGCGCCCACCGCTCTTACGCTATCGCCACGCTTAATCTGAAAGGAGGTAAATATAGTGGTGAGCAACCACAACTCAGTGAAGATTAAATCATGCTTATACAAGTTAAGTAATTCATGTGCAATAATTTAAATCACTTACAAGACATTCCTGACATATTAATAAGGCACCTTTCTGTCTATAATTCATAAAAGATACGACATCGCGATTCGTTATCCGTGATAATAGTAAGGCACCATTACAGTCCAAATTCGTAATGCATATATGAATTCACATACTTCAATCACTACAAAAAAACTATTTTTTAACAACGGAATATTCCATTGTTAAAAGCCTTAACTCCATTGTTAAATTGGCTTCCTAATGGATTATCAACGAAATCCGTTGGTAAAATTCTGTTGGTAAAGTGGTGGTTGGTAAATTTTTAGCAACAAAAAATCAATTTCATTGGTAAATAATTTTGTTAGTAATCCATTGCTAATAATTCCGTTGATAATTTATATAATGATTCCCTTGCTAATCCGTTGGTAATTACCAACTGATTGAATTCCTTTGCTAAAATAGAGAATAAATCTGTTGGCATTCCATTGTTAAAACAAAAATATTATTTTTGTTGCTAATCCATTGCTAATTACCAACGGATTGAATTCCGTTGCTAAATTCGGTTGCTAAAAAATACTTTTTTTGTAGTGAATTACCATCACAACATCATAATAATATTTCAATAATATGAACTATCACATATGAAGTAATTAACACATATAAGATGAGAATATCCCCACCTTTACCACATGAAGACTAAGTTTTGAGTATTATACGTCACGATCCAAGTCACCTTCGAAACCTATAAACACATTACTGATCGTTACTAACAAAATATCATATTACTATCGAAGAACTTAATCTGCAAAGTTATGTAAGAGTTGCAGACGAAACGAAATCAGTGTTAGGGTTCAACGTTAGAAGGAGAAAAGAGAATAAAGGGGTTCGGGTTTTACGATAGAGGCAGAAAGAATAAGGAAGGAAAAGGAAAAGAAAAAGAAAAGAAAAGGAAAGAGGGAATTGTACATTACCTCTCTCCTACTGCAGCCGTGTAAAACAAAATATTTTGGTGAGAATAATCGTAGAATGAAGTTACTAATGTATTTATGTATTGTGACTGTACAATCTTAATAGATATCCTTTTGCAGGATTTAACAAACTTCCCTCAGATAGGGGAGTTGATATGAGGGAAGGATCTTTTCCTTAATGGATAATAAAAATAACAATATAATTTTTGGGGGAGTAAGAAATCCTAATTCTGCTTCTTTTTCTTGTTTATTTATAGTTGATTGAAAAGAATGGGCTGGGCTAGAATAATTGGGCTTTAAAGAATGGGCCATAATTGAATTCACGGGTGAAATTTACGGGACGTTACATCTTTAGACTTGTTCTTCATATAAGACTTAAATTTCTTAGCAAGTAAAGCAATAATGTCAATGTCATCAAGAGTGTTGTCAACATTTTCATCAACTTGTTTAATATCAGTTATGGTAGACGTCTTTCCAGAACTAGAACTAGAACAAGGACTAGTTTCACCTTTAAAAACGACAACACATTTTATATCATACGCAAAATCTTGTTGAGACAAGTCCATTTCATAAGTTTTCAAAATACTTATCAGTTCATTATGACTCAACATATCATTGTTCCTAGATTCTTCTATAGCACAAATTTTACCATTAAATCTCCTAGGAAGCATACGTAGAGTTTTGTTTATGAACCTGACGTTGGAGATAGGGTCTCCAAGTGACTGCAGTTCATTCACCAACTCGTAGAGTCGCTCATTGTATGATGAGATTGTCTCGTCTTCCTTCATCCTTAAGCTCTCGAAATGTGCATTCAGCATCCTCGCCTTTACTCTTTTGACACTTCCAGATCTTTCACAGTGCTCTTGAAGCCTTTCCCAAGCATCTTTTGCTGATGTACAATTCTGGATCAGGTTGAAATCACTGCCCTCAATGGTCCATTCAAGCTCACTCTTGATGATTTGATCTCCATCTTTGTCTTGAACTGTGGGGGGTGTCCAGCCTGCCAGAATGGTCTTCCAAGCGCATTTATCCAGGAACTTGATGTAACTCCTCATTCGGTTCTTCCATAAGGCATAATTCTTTCCATCAAGTATGGGAGGATGGTTGATCGATCCAACGGAGCAATCCATGACACTTCAACACTTAACACTAGGAATCAACACTTAGTATCGTCAAGTGTTGGCTCTTATGCCACTTGTGCGGGTGCCCAGTGATGAGTGATATTTTCACCTAGGCAATGTTTGGTTTGGGTTTAATAATCTGATTTTAGATTTAATAAATCTCCTTAAATTTCCCTTATATATACCTACAAACCCTACTAACACTTACCTACCCCTCCCTATACATTATCTCTCTTCAATTAATATTTTTTCTCTCTTTCTCTCTCTTACTATTACCTCTTCTATCACCTCAATTAATACTTGATTTGACATAAAGTTTAAACCTACCCTACTTAAGCCCAAAACAAACATAACAAATATAGAATAACACTATTCATCGGTTTATTAAATCACTTTAAACCCAAAACAGACACCACCCTAGATTTTAGTGTCTTTTTATATCTGCTTTTGTAGTATTTTATCAGTATTTATGTGTTATTTGGTTGTGTTTTTTGTTTTTATAGGAATGTATGAGAATGAGCTTAAACGTATGTAAAACATGTGAAAACGGAGCAAAAACGGAGAAGGAAGATGAAACGAAGAAGGAAAACAGAGAACGACCAAACTCGACTCGAGTGCTGCTACTCGAGTCGAGCTGGTGCAGCTCGAGCCGTGCGCCAGACACGGGCCTATAAGAGAAAGTTGTGCGCCAGCGTCAGAAAACCCTACACAGGCACCCCTGCGCCCATGTGCCGAACTCGAGCCGTGTTCTGTTCAGCTCGAGTCGAGCTCTGCTACTCGACTCGAGCTCCGTCTGCTGTCGAAAAATGCCACCAAAACATGACACAACTCGAGCAGAGTGCATGAGCTCGAGTCGAGTCCGGTAAAATTCTGGTAAAAATTCAAAAACCTTCTAGAAGCTTCCCAAGGGGTATAAATAATCAATACTTCAATATTTTATCAGATTGGGCGAGGGTTTTACTGTTTCACACACCTCACACACCATTTCTCCCATTTCACACCATCATCTTCATCAATTCTTCATTCATACCATCTACTATCATCCCACCATCAAATCTACCATCCATTTGAGGAAAAGAAGCAAGGAATAGAGGAGAATTGCAAGGGGAAAAAGAAGATCACCATTGGAGGCATCCAACGGAGTTTTTATCCAACTTTTGTATTGAAACCTTATTGTTCACCATGTTTTGTAAGGATCTTAATGTCTAAGTTGATTTTCTTTTGAATATGGTAGGCTAATCTCCCTTGTGAGATTAGAAACATGAGAGTTGTTGGATAATTTTTGGATTTTTGTATTTAAATTCATATGATGATTGGGTATATGAATTTTCTATCATTCATGTTTGAGATCTTGAGGTTTATGATGATTTGTGTGTTTAGTTGTTCTAAATATGTGATTAGATTGAGAAATCAATTATGTGCTTAGGGTAATTGAGTGAATCATTTCATCAAAAACTTCATGTGCATTATAAATTGTAAAGAGATTAGAGAAATCCTTTAGAATTTAGAACCCTTTGATAGAACATATGATTGGTTTGATCGAGAGGTTGATTAATTGTGTGAAGGGACTCTCATTTCAAACTTAGTACCTAGTTGGAATTGTTTGAGTGAGAACCAATTGTTTGAGCTATTTATGATTCATATTCTATCCATCTCGAGATGAAGTTTAGGTGAACTTCATGTTGGCTATTAGTCTTATACCCATGATTCGTATGAATTTGATGCATGTATCCAAGAATTTTCACTTCTTAATTGTTGTTAATCTCACTTTTACTTAATTGGAAAACCACCATTTGCTTATCTATCTTGTTTGTTGATCATTGCTTGCTTGTTTGCTTTGATTGATTTAATTACTTGTTTAAACACATATCCATTGATGATTTGTCTCTATAAAATTACAAGAAATGTGAGATCGCTTAAGCACTAGTGCCTACCTCCATGTGGTTCGATAAATTGTTGAATTGGTCATCCCAACTACAAAATGGCTAATCACCCAGCGGGTGTAAGTGTGTTTTAGTCAGCGATGTTGTCCTAATTGTGGCGATACTTTGTACAACACCGACTTTAATCAGAATTGAAACTTGAATACTAGATTGCAAGTTTGTACAGCAGAAGACTTAACACACAAATTACTCAATCTTTCTACAAACTTATAAATAAGTTTGTAGCAGCCTCATGGAAAAAATATCACTAACTTGGAAAAAGTGATAACAAAATCAGATTCTAAGAGATGGAAACCTTTCTTCCACTCTTCGAATACAAACACGGATATAAATCCTAAACAAGTTCTCAAATGACAAAACCTAAATTGTTAGATCTAAGTCCTACTTCAAGTATGTACTTTCAATGCCTGTGAACAGTACACACAAAACGAACAAGATAATACCATACACGTGATGTAGAACGAGATGTTATAACATCAGTGAAAACACTACACGAGGAACGTAGAGAATAACTCTAAGTCTGACGACTCTCTATGTAGGAACTCTTCAAGTTTTTCCGCGCGCCAGAAATGAAGTCTGATAACTTCTATTTATAAACGTGAATCATGCTGCAACCTTCTTCAAATGAGTGATCCACTAGGAGATATAAAAACCACCCATGATCCAGCAAATAGCCAACCCACTACATCAGGTAGTTGTTTTCAACTTCTAGAATCTTCTAGACTTCTAGATTTTTCCAAATTGCTCTCCAAGCTTGTGGGTTCCATTCAGCACGTTCATCATTCAATTGTCACAACCCTGAAAGCAACATTAAGCACAACACCACACTAACATATTAGTGGTTAAATAATAACTGGTGGAGAATCCGTGTAATTCCAAATATTACAACACTGATCTCCACACTTCACATTAACAATCTTTTATAATGAAAATGATAAATAATTTAAAAAGTATAAACTTATTTCACGTGAAGCGGTCTATTTTGAAGTCCAATCCTAATTTTTAAAACAGAAACAAACATGGGCTGCTCTCTAACAATAACAACAAAAAGAAAGTGAGAGAAGGAAACAAGGCCAGTAGGCCACCTCCTGATTACTCCAATAAACCACCACCTAAACCACTGCCACTTGTAATCATAAATAAAATTGTTGAGGAGAAAGAATACCCTTCCCAAAAATACTGCACACCTCTCTCTCTCCCCACTTCGCCCTTCCTCTCTCATAATCACCTTTCGTCAATATCTGTCCTTCCTCACCATAGCCGCTGCCCCCCACATTATATTATATGCCTGCGCTCCCATTCACAGAATTCAACTAAATTTTGTACGCAGATTACCCACAATCCGAAACACAATTCGAAAAATCCCTATTTTTTTGACCGATCTCTGTATTCAAATAGAAAGATAGATTAATTGAAAGATTGGGTTTAATTCTCTCGGAAATTTATTCGAGTCTGGGCTCTCTTCCTTCTTGTTTCTGAGTTTTTTTGCCCTCCGTGTTTGTGGGTTTCGTTTGATTCCATGGGTGCTGGTACAGAGGTATCTGGTGGAGTTGCAGTACTGGAAACAGAGTCCTCTGCTGCTGTTGTGTATCCTTCATCGCCTAAAACCACCATTCCCACCAATGGGAAGAATGGTGAGAAATTTGATGATTCCTTATCTGAGGAATCTGGGGAAACTGGTGGGGTTAAGGATTCTGTTGCCGATTCCAAATCAGAACTGCAAATGAAGGAGTTCGTTGATATGTTGAAGAAACTGGAGTTGAATCCCCTGGCCAAGGAGTTCTTTCCTTCCTCTTACCATCACAACCCAAATGAGGCTTACAGTTTTGTGCCATTTAATAAAGACTTGGGAAATTATGGTTTTCCAGAGCATCGAAGGGTAAATTTATTTTTAATTTATTTTTAACTGGCTGATTTATTGAATTCAGTCTTTGTAGTATGATGTGCACTTTGGAATTGATCCTTAATCTGGCTTTTTGCTTGTTTATACATTTTTTAAGTTTAGTTGTTATGGTATCTGGCATTCAATTTGATTGCTAATTTATACTTAAGTGTAAAAAAATGAAAATAAAAGAAAAGTGATTCCATGTTCAGCATGTAAAACGGGCTATAGAACTTCTAAATTCCAATTAATGTTTTTATTGGTCATTCTTTTAACACAGCATTTTTGTTTATTGTTTTATGCATTTGGAATTCTGATGATTGTGTATATTGGTTCCATGGGAACAGTGATTCAACAAAAGGTTTTTTGTTTTATATGCTCGAAGTCTCAGATGAATTTCTAGATTAGCGTTGTCAAGACTTGATGAGTGAGTGTCTTTGTCTGAACTTTCTTGTAAAGAACCTACTTTCTTTTGTATATTAAATCGTTTTCTGCCAACCATTTGTTAGTATATTTATCTCATGTGGAATAACTGCCTTTTGTGATTCTTTTTATTTTAAGCATCAGTCAATACCATACTTGATTGAATTGAAGCTAATATCTGTTAATCGCTTTTTAGTTTTAAAAGAAGGAATCTTCAGCATTGATGGTTTATTAAAATGAGTCTGACAATTATCTGTCCTACTTATCTTTGTGGCATATGTTATTAACTTACTTTGATGTTATTATTGACAACATTTACTTTGCTGTGACATTACACATGTCACATCAGTACTTTAGCTGAGCCATTGAAAAATCCTGGATTTAGTCCAAGACGTACATTTTGTATAGTGTTTATGAATCAGTTGCATGCATGGATTTCATCTATGATATATATAAAAATGAGATTAACAATAAAGTAATTACCTCTCACTTATGTTGTAAATATTTGCCACATTATTACACTTTTTCCTTTCCTAATAGGTGTATTAACTTTCTTTTGTCAGAGAAGAAGTAACTACAATCAGGTTAAGAAGAGAATGAATGGCAGAGCTTTTAGAGCTCAAAGAGAAGATAGTGTTAGACGAACTGTTTATGTCTCGGACATTGATCTCAATGTAAGTAATGATCAATAAAGCTTATGTCCTTGCAATTCAGTATTTAAATTGCTATTTCTTTTCTCGTAGATCACTGAAGAGCAACTTGCTGCATTATTCAGCAGCTATGGGCAGGTAAGTTACTCATCCAGTTATCCTTGTTAATCATGTTCAAACACTCTGCCTGACCTGTTTTGTTACACATTCTTGATGATCTAAGAGTTTGCATTTTAGCCATTTATGTATACAGCCTTAAGATTCCCTGTGCTAATGAACTTATTGTGCCCAAGAACAATAGCATCTCTTTTAGCATGAGGAATGCATCTTAAAATAAGATTATCAAGAATCTTATGTCATTCTCCAGGTAAAGTAATGACAATTACATTAAGAACCTTCACTTTTTGAGTTTTAGGAGGTGGTAAACTACATATTAATAAGATTTGCTTTCCTTTATATCTCTAAGCATCTTTACAATTACTGGGTTATTTCCCTCATTTAAAATAGTACACTCTTCATGTGGTACACTGAACAATGGCAAATTACGTGTCCCTTTGATATGAAATTCTAACAATACCTATGCCTGTTCAGCATCCTATGGGCAACATCATCCAGTGAAGTTTGGATTGAATAACTTAGCCGTAGCAATGATGACATCTGCTAATTATTCTATGAGGACTGAATTTTTTACTCCATTCTAGTTAAATCTAACATGGTATTGTACGCTTTTTCCTTTTCGTGGCATATATCTCCAGTAATGCAGGATTACTGCAAGGATTAGGACTGATTAAGACATGACACATTAGTGTGTGTGTGTGTGTGCTTCTTCTGGATTCTTGAAGTATACCTATGATACCATTAATTTACCATTTTAGAACCTCATAATCTGTAACAATATCCAATTTACTCCAACATGCTTGCATTGCAGTGGTCTTAAAGGCTGTATATTTTTAGTGCTTGCAAAGTCAGCATTTACTTTGTAACACTGCCAATACAAAATTCTGTATCTTTTGACTGGCTATGAAAGCTGACTTTCCCTAAATCATACCTATAATACTTATGACTCCTATAACTATATAATTCATCTATTCATGTATATAATGTTTTTATATTTTTCATTCTCACTCATATTTTTCTTCTCTTTCATATTTTCATAATCCAACCTTATCACACTACTTTTCTTAATATAATAATTTCATCATTATCTTCGTTTTTCAATCCTGCCCTGCTACAAGCCTACAACCCAACAAATCAAACACAACTACAAAGTCAAATCATCTTTTTAGTATTCATGACATACAAAACCGCTGTTTAAAGTCTGACCAAGCTCACATCAATACTATATTAGGATATCTTGTTCACCATACTGCAAAATTGTTGCTGATTCTTCTGGATGGGATTCCAATGTAAGCACTAGATGTCATTTGGAGTTGGGATTTTTATTCACTTGCTTCTCTTATTTTTGGAATTTTAGATTGAATATTTTATAAACCAATGCTTTAGTCCAAATGAAAAAAAAAAGAACAATAAATAATACTCCTCACTTTAACACACCCTACTGATTTATATGTGGGAAGAAATGTTCTACTATTGTCTAAGAGACTTGTGTGTACTGCCTTATCTTTGATTCCTTTATCGAATCTCTTAATAGAAAACATGATTCTTATCATATATTCTTGCGGTGATACTCTGTCGAGCTATATCTTTCATATATGAACCATAGGACATCATAAACGGGAGTGTGGATACCCTTTTCCAGTAGGATTTTTCAGTATCTTAATTTGGATGATAGAATTTGCATATTGGGCTTTAGGATTTTGACATTGTAATGTGTTGATTAAATCCTCGACTTATATATCTCCTCTATTTTCCTTGCAGGTTGTCGATTGTCGAGTTTGTGGGGATCCACACTCCCGTCTTCGCTTTGCATTTGTAGAATTTTCAGATGAGTGTAAGTTGATTTTTTTCTTTTCTTTTAAATTTGGGTTAATATCCTTGTCCAATAACTTAGAGCACCCCCAAAGGCTTGTTTAAATAAGAGAGTATCTTGATTTTGATGAGTGATGACTAAAAAATATTGTCCAACTCTCTTTATTTTAACTTTTAAATTTAGAGAATGGTTTTCAATCTCCAATGTTAAAACCACTCTTTATAATTGATTCACGTAATGCTATTCAACTCTTTTTGTATATTTTCTTTGAGGATAAATAGTTAAAAGAATTATTGGAAGGGAAATTAAATATGTAATGAATGAACATTGCAAAAAAGAAAATAAAGAGTGTTGGAGGATGTAATATGGTTCCTTATAATTGAAAATGCTCTCTATTTTATGAATATGTTTTTTAATTTTTAATGAACCTCTTGGGGATGTTCTTAGATCTTTAAAATTTTAAACTTATTTGGCCAATGCCGACAGATTCTGCTAGAGCTGCTCTGTGCATCAGTGGTACACTGCTGGGTTTCTCTCTGTCTCCTGTGAAGGTCTTGCCTTCTAAAACTGCCATTCTTCCAGTGAACCCTACATTCCTTCCCCGGGTAAGTAGAACTTGTAGAATGAAGTTAATAAATCTTGCAATATCAGTACTCCCTCTAACTGGTGTTTTATCTTTCATGAATTTTTACAGTCTGAAGATGAACGTGAGATGTGTGCACGCACAGTCTACTGCACTAACATTGACAAGAAGGTCCACATACCATATCCTTTTGCTTTATGATAGGTTGTTATGTGCTTAGATTTTCTCTGCTTTGTCATGCTTTGCTTGTGATATGCTCAGTTTTTCTCATAGTAATAAGAGTCTGCAGGGTGTTATGCTATTATTATGGTCATGGATGGCTTATGGCTGATGGGTTAGAAGTAAACTAATATTAACTAATTCTTGTGATACATGTTGTCTTTAGCAGGTTTCTCAAGCTGATGTTAAGAATTTCTTTGAAGCTAGATGTGGTGAGGTATGCATAGATTTCCAGAACAATGTCGCTTTTGCTAATTCATGTCTAGATATGATTCCGTGACCTGATAAATTACTTATTTGAAGGTTTCCCGCCTGAGGCTCTTGGGAGATCATGTGCACTCAACTAGAATTGCTTTTGTTGAATTCTTCATGGTAAACTGTAAATTACTTTTGCCAAATTCACTCCCTGCAGCATGTTCTATTACTGAAGTCTGTTCACTCAAAAAGTTATCTTCGAAGGGCCAGTGGGCCTAAATTCCTCTGGCACGAGTATCATATAGCATGTTCCTATACATACTAACATGCATACTTAGGAGAGAGATGATCACGCCCAATAACCCATAATCCATGAATAGGAAAATAATAAATATACTTAGGTTTCTCAGTATATCTGTACAAACATCAAATACAAAAGTGTAAGATGGTGTATCATTTTTCCCAAACCAGATTACCAGGGTATGCTTGGTTAGTATAGTCCACGTGAGCAAGCTTCATGCTCTCAGTCAATGCTAGTCAAACATTAACTCTTCTCTCACCGGATATCACTTAAAATTTATTCGTAAAAAATAAATTGGGTTCCGCTAAAAATCCTTACTAATGTTGTGGAATCTCTTTGCACCTGGTGGAATTTGGCTGTGCTATGTCATAAGCATCAAATTATTTGAATCAATGGAGATTGAACAGTAATAAGGCAAACTATTTGTCCAAAGGCTTGATTAGAAGGAAAGTCCTCTGAATTTCATGCTTTGTTTAGTTTCTACTCTATATTTCTTCCAACCTCGATTGTTCTTTGGAGTGTGTTCAATAGTCAATAGACCATGGGTAAGTGTCTTTGTCTGTTGAATATTGTCAAATTAGAGGTAAACAACACCATTTGAGATGGCGAGTTTTTGGTGTGATTTGCCATCAAATGCTGTTAGGAACTTTCTCTTTCTAATTATGATTTGTTTCTTTCTAGTATATATCGTTTGTTGATGATGTGCTACACTTTTTCTTGGGTTATAGGACTTATATTAATGAAGCATGGTGACTATTGATATTTTAATCTTGTGAATTTTATTGAGTGTGCAATGCAAAGCATATTAGTTCAAAATATTTTGTTATTCTGTGTTTCTCTGCCTTATAATTGTATGTGATCCATTCATAAAAATAAAATAATAAAAGAATAAATTACTGAAAAATCATGGCATAAATGAATCTGACAAAGTGGTTGGGGGATTGCTTGTGATAAAAACTCAAGTACAAGTGATCACTCTTTGGATTATATCCATGGGTAGTGGATTTATTAGTTTACTTCCAAAGGATCATTGTCCATGAAAATAAGATATAGTAATTTCAATAGATATTGCCACCAAATGATTATATATTTGTAATGCCCTCGTTTTTCATGTGGGTTGAATGTATGAACTTTAAGAAACATTATTAGAGCACAGACAAGTGGTTTGAATGTAAATTTAATCCTTATTCCTTGCATTTACTCAACCAAGTGCAAAGTCTGAGAACTCTGAAAGTTGATAGTAACATTTGCAGGCTGAGAGTGCAATATTCGCCCTTGAATGTTGTGGTGAGATTCTTGGTTCGCAACGTATCAGGTACAAACCACTAGATATTAATACTTATCTCGAAATTTGGGAACTTTCTTTTCAACAAGTTTTCACAACATTTCAGGGTTAGTCCTTCTAAGACGCCTGTGAGGCCACGAGTTCCTCGCCTTGGAGTTCAGTAATCAAGTTACTGGAATGAGAAGTCGGATTTCTTATCTCGGGAGAGATTCCTTCGTAAACGAAGTGATGGAGAAATTCCCCTTAGTTATGTTCTTCCCTTCCCTTCGCAGGCTAGTGGGAATGGCACTTTTTTCTTGCTAATGATTTTAATGAAGTTTTTAAGTTTTTCAGAAATTGCCTGGCTGCTTTTCCTATGATTTACCATTTAATAGTAGCTTCAGTACTATGATGTTAACTTATTGAAATTTTCTGTGGCAGAATTTTTTGTTCTTTCAGATGAATAAATGCTGAGAAGCATCTATTTATAGCTAGCTTTACTTTATGTAGGAATATTATCATGCTTTCCCACAGTTCTAAGTTTCTTGATAAAAAATCATCTAGTATAAGTTGGTCCTACTGCTCTAGTTTTGATAGCGGAGGATGTTCGCTGAACTATCCGAGCCGATTCCTTGAAGTCCGAATCCTTGTACAGATGGGAAGCATAATTTGAACTCCTAGTTTCTTTTCAAGCAGAGAAACCCCAATGCATGAAATAGGTAATTATGTTGGATAGACTGTTCAACAGATTGTGTACATGATGAGGCAATCTAGTGATATTAAATGAGCCACTATTTATGAAGCATTGGGTTAAGCTATAATATCCACGTTTTAAAGATCTATGGATATCAATTCAATTTCCATTACCACCCAATTGTGTGTGAAATGGGACACATGTCACCCATCTCATCCCAAATAACATGCGCAGGTGATCCCACTCGTATGGATATAGCCCTGCTTTTATAGGTTTCAAGTTATGTCATTATTTTATTAAGAGTAAAATAGCCATGATTTATTGTTAACAAGCTTGATGTGCCATTTTAATTTTTAGGACTAATCCTTAAGATTATCAGGAACTTTAGTTAAGATGTAATGCATCGAATCTATCTAACCTATCCCCTCTTCATCAGTTGAAAGGTGTTTGTTTCACCATTTTACGTGTTTATTCAAAAATATTAATTTCCCTTTTTTTTTATAAAAAGGGCTCCCACCTACCTATGTTACATTCATTTCATTAATATAATTATTTATTTTTTTATAAAATGCTCCGTGTGTCTCAACAAATGAGGTATGTTTTATTTTGGGTTGTCCCCAAAAGTTTGCACCTATTTAAAAAAGTAAATAATCAAACACAATCAACTTTTCTCATACACTTTATTTACAAAAAAATCACACATACCTAACACACATAATACATTTTTATCATTTATTTAATATAAAAAAATATCATTATACTTCTAAAAAGTTATCACTTTTTTTTTATTTCCATGTTGGGATAGTGGCAGATTTAAATGGGACGGAGAGTTTTTTTTTTTTTTTTTATTCACGTACTGAAAAACAATTCTGTATCTTATAAGAGGAAATACTTTTTTTATCCTAAAATTGAAAAACAATTGTGTATCTTATCTGTGATGGATGGAGTATTAAAAAAAACACACCATTAAACAAGGTGGTGGCGTAAGGTACTCAAAATGTTCATTAGTTTGAATCTTCGGACTCGACCTTGTCTCTACCAATTTCCAACTTGTAAAAATCTTTAGGTAATGTTCGTTTATGGTTTTCAAACCCAGATTTTGGTTTTTAAAACTCACATCTAGATTTTAAAAAACACCTCTATATACCTACTACATTCTCTCCTCTCAATTAATATTTCCTCTCTTTATCTCTCCTCTCTCATTTAACTTTTTAAATAAACTAGATATTACTCATTCCGTGCGTTGCACGGAAAGAATTAAAGTATATTATAGTTATATACTTTTAGGTTGTGTTTGAATTGAGTCATTTCAAATCCAATGGATTTGAAAATGAGTGGATTTTAAATTCCTTGAATTTCACTATTTGAATAAATTATGGATTTTTGAAAGGATTTCAAATTCATAATTCAAAAAATATTTTTAAAATAGAATTTTATATATGATAAATAAAAATAATAAAATTTTATTATATTAAGTATTAAAATCTAAAATTTTATTAAAAATAATTTTTTGTGGAGGAAACTCTACCACCCAACCTACCCCTACCCCACCCCCAAAAAGTTTTTTTTAAAACAAAATTTTAGATTTTAATATATTTAAATAATAATAAAAGTATTACCACGATTTGCTGAATCATCCAATATAAAGCTCTCCCGTAGGAATCTGCAGTCACATCTCGTCTCATCTCAAAGCGCATCACTTGTGTCTATGCAGCACAAAGAATTTCTTCACCTTCTCTGTACATAGGCTTAAAACATTATATATTATTATTATTATTATCTTTCTTATCTTTTTAATAAGAATATCATTCGGCTGTACTAACTCAACTCAAATGTATACGAATGATGGATTAATTGTGGAATGTATGATTGAGTTGCCTTTCTCATGTTAAACAGCTTGATTCCTTTTTTTTCTCTTGGCATTATAATTACCTTTTTCCTCTTGCCTTTCTCATGTAGATTAAAATTGAATTAGATTGAATTATTTCTAAATAGAGTAAAATTGAAAAAAAATTGAAAACAAAAGTAGAAGTTTAGGTTTGTTTATATATATATATATATATATATATATATATATATATATATATATATATATATATATAATTGAACCTTTAAATTTAAGGAGAATGATTGAACCTAGATTATAAATAATATGAAAGTAGAATCTGTAAAAGAGAAGAAAAAAAGAAGCATTAGAGGAAAAAAAAAAGAAGATTAAAAAAAGAACAAAAGATATAATATTAAAAATATAAAAATATGGTTCATATAATTATTATAACGGAAACACAAAAATTGAAGAGAAAAAAGATAGACAAAAAAAAAAGAATGATACCTGATTGGACTTACCAATAAGATCAAATATGAGAACGATTGAACCTAAAAATAATATCAAATAAAAGTATAAAATAAGATAAAATAAATTAAGTTATTATAAAAATAAGGTTTATAGAATTATAAAAAAATCACAAAAATCGAAGAGAAAAAAAATAAGATAACAAAAAATTAAAAAGTTTAATGTTACCTTTAATGAGAATGATTGAACCTGCATATAAGATCAAATAAAAGTATAAAAGACAAAACAAATTAGAATAAATTATAAATAATATGAAAGTATAGTCTGTAAAAGAGAAGAAAAAGAAAAAGCATTAGAGAAAAAAAAAAGAAAATGATTGGACCTACAAATAAGATCAAATATGAGAATAATTAAACCTAAAAATAATATCAAAAGTATAAAAGAAGATAAAATAAATTAAATTATGAAAATAGAGTGTATAGAATTATTAAAAAAATACAAAAATCGAAAGAAAAAAAATAAGATAACAAAAAATTAAAAAAGTATAATGATACCTTTAGGAGAATGATTGAACCTGTATATAGGATCAAATAAAAGTATAAAAGACAAAACAAATTAGAATAGTTTATAAATAATATGAAAGTAGAATCTGTAAAAGAGAAGAAAAAGAAGAATTATTAGAGGAAAAAAACAAAAAGAATAAGATCAAATATGAGAATAATTGAATATAAAAATAATATCAAATAAAAGTACGTATAAAAGAAGATAAAATAAATTAATTATAAAAATAGGGTTTATAGAATTATTAAGAAAAATCGAAGAGAAAAAAAAATAAGATAACAAAAAATTAAAAAGTATAATGATACCTTTAGGAGAATGATTAAACCTGTAAATAAAATCAAATAAAATCAAACAAAAATATAAAAGAAAAAAATTGGAGTTGATTATAAATAATATGAAAGAGAATCTGTAAAAGAGAAAGAAAAAGAAAAAGCATTAGAGAGAGAGAAAAAAAAAAGGAGAAAGTAAGAATATGATTAAGTTGAAAAGATTTATATATAATAATGATTTTAATGAATGAACGATCATGATTGAAACCAAATATTTACAGAGAAGATTCTAATAAAAATAAAATTGGTACTATATTAATTGAAATTAAGCATATATTGATTAAAAATTAATCAAATTTATATTGTTAAATTAAATCAATAAAAAAGTAAAATTTAAATAATAAAAAAATTCATTATTAGTATAATTAAAGTTTATGATTGATTGAAATCAAA
This sequence comes from Pogostemon cablin, assembly GCA_023678885.1. Taxonomy (NCBI): domain Eukaryota; kingdom Viridiplantae; phylum Streptophyta; class Magnoliopsida; order Lamiales; family Lamiaceae; genus Pogostemon; species Pogostemon cablin. The sequence goes on along the minus strand of CM042962.1, from coordinate 15,805,629 downwards.
GAAAAATCATATGTCCTATGTATATTAAATTAAATTATAATATATGAATATTGATTGATATATTAATTTAAAGTAAGTATATATTGATTAAAATTTAGTTAAATATGCCAAAAATATCTCTTATATTTTCCAAATTTATGTTGTTAAATAAAAAAGTAAAATTTAAATAACAAAATCCATTATTATTAGTATAATTAGATTAGATTTTATAATTGAAATCAAAAATATTAATTGGAAGGTCAAGATTAAAATTGAATTATTTCTAAATAGAGTAAAATTGAAAACAAAAGTAGAAGTTTAGATTTGTTTTTATATATGTATATAAATAGATGATTGAACCTTTAAATTTATGAAGAATGATTGAACCTAAATTATAAATAATATGAAAGTAGAATCTATAAAAGAGAAGAAAAAAAAAGCATTAGAGGAAAAAAAACAAAAAGAAGATTAAAAAGAAGAACAAAAGATAGAATATTAAAATATAAAAATATGGTTCATATAATTATTATAAAGGAAATACAAAAATTGAAGAGAAAAAAGATAGACAAAAAAAAGAATGATATCTGATTGGACTTACCAATAAGATCAAATATGAAAATAATTGAAACTAAAAATAATATCAAATAAAAGTATAAAATAAGATAAAATAAAATAAATTATTATAAAAATAAGGTTTATAGAATTATTAAAAAAAACACAAAAATCGAAGAAAAAAAAAGATAACAAAAAAATTAAAAAGTATAATGATACCTTTAAGGAGAATGATTGAACCTACATATAAAATAAAATAAAAGTATAAAAGACAAAACAAATTAGAATATATTATAAATAATATGAAAGTAGAATCTGTAAAAGAGAAGAAAAAGAAGAAGCATTAGAGAAAAAAAACAAAAAGAGAATGATTGAACCTACAAATAAGATCAAATATGAGAATAATTGAACCTAAAAATAATATCAAAGTATAAAAAAAGATAAAATAAATTAAATTATGAAAATAGAGTTTATAGAATTATTAAAAAAAAACACAAAAATTGAAGGAAAAAAATATAAGATAACAAAAAATTAAAAAGTATAATGATACATTTAGGAGAATGATTGAACCTATATATAGGATCAAATAAAAATATAAAATACAAAATAAATTAGAGTATATTATAAATAATATGAAAGTAGAATCTGTAAAAGAGAAGAAAAAGAAAAAGTGTTAGAGAAAAAAAATAATAAGATCAAATATGAGAATAATTGAATCTTAAAAATAATATCAAATAAAAGTACGTATAACAGAAGATAAAATAAATTAAATTATAAAAATAGGGTTTATAGAATTATTAAAAAAAATCGAAGAGAAAAAAAATAAGATAACAAAAAATTAAAAAGTATAATGATACCTTTAGGAGAATAATTGAACCTGCAAATAAAAATCAAACAAAAATATAAAAGACAAAACAAATTAGAGTTGATTATAAATAATATGAAAGTAGAATCCATAAAAGAGAAGAAAAAGAAAAAGTATTAGAGAGAGAGAAAAAAAAAAGGGAGAAAGTAAGAATTTGATTAGGCTGAAAAGATTTATATATAATAATTTTAATGAATGAACGACCGTGATTGAAAGTAAATATTTATAGAGAAGATTTTAATAAAAATAAAATTGATACTATATTAATTGAAATTAAGTATATATTGATTAAAAATTAATTAAATTTATATTGTTAAATTAAATCAATAAAAAAGTAAAATTTAAATAATAAAAAATCCATTATTAGTATAATTAAATTTTATGATTGATTGAAATCAAAGGAAAATCATATGTCCTATGTATATTAAATTAAATTATAATATATGAATATTGATTGATATATTAATTTAAATTAATATTGAATAAAAATTAGTTAAATATTCCAAAAATATCTCTTATATTTATCAAATTTATATTGTTAAATAAAAAAGTAAAATTTAAATAACAAAATTCATTATTATTAGTATAATTAGATTAGATTTTATTATTAAATCAAAAACATTAATTGGACGGTCAAGATTAAAATTGAATTATTTCTAAATAGACTAAAATTGAAAAAAATTGAAAACAAAAGTAGAAGTTTAAGTTTGCTTTTATATATGTATAGATTAATACATTGATTTGACATAAAATTAAAACATATCCTACTCAAAACCCTAAACACATTATTCATGGTTTTCAAACTCCACATAACCCCAAACCAAACATCACCTTAATGCCCAAGCATTAAAAAATATGGATTAATACTAATAGGTACACGTATATATAGTCTAATTATTAATAAATCATTGATATAATATAATTACTAATGAATACATAGTGTCTTTTACTTTTTCCTGGTTTACATGTATTCACAACGATACGCTTCCGCTGCATCTCTGTTAAACCTCTAGGGATTACTTTTTTTTTAACACTATATAATGAGATTTAAGGATAATTATAACAACTTTTTTATTTAATTGTGTATTTTTATTTTTCTCTTAATAATGCACACTAATGTAAATTAATATGAATACACTAATGTACATTAATATGAATATTAATCGCGTATCTTTTATTACTCTCTCTTTACAATGCACACTAGTGTACATTAAAATAAATATACTAATGTACATTAATATGAATATTAATCGCGTATTTTTTATTATCTCTTAACAATGCATATTAATGTATATTAATATGAATATTTAATTGCATATTTTTGTAAAAAAAATAACGATTTTTTTTATCTCTTAACAATGCACACTATTGTACATTACTATAGATATTTAATCGCGTATTATGGTTTCTCTTTTAACAATGCACACGTGTTATGATTTCTCTTTTAACAATGCACACTAATATGCGGATGGTATTACCGATAAAATAAAATATAATTTTGTAGTTACTAGTAATTTCTTTAAGCGAATATATTGCTTAATAATTTTTAATTACGTTTTGTACCTACTAATTACTAACCCTAAAAAATACTATGCATTTTACTCGACTTGCTCATAATTACTCTCCCCACAAAACATTCCACTTTTAATGTTCTTCATTATTTAAGAAAGTTGTCATTTTTAACAACTTTGTTGACTTTAAAGAGTATTATATTATTTTTAGGTAACAAAAAATTATAAAGTAATGGTATTTGTGTGAAAAATGAGTGATAAATTTGAAATTAAAGTAACTTTGATGTTGTTAGATAGAGTAAAATTTCTTTTTTGGAGTGTGAAAGGTTTTGTGGGACAAACAAATGAGAAAAGTATAAAGGATTTTGTGGAATATATGGAGTATTATTCGAGTGAAAGTTCATATTCTGAACCTATTTTTTTTTCCAATTTTAGAAATGGTATTAGAGTTTATGTTATTTATTTAAAAAATGAAAATTTTAACTTCTAAACTCGTCTTATTTAATTACCGGAGAATTTCAAGTTTATATGGGTTTAAACGAGAGTTTGAAATATGAGTGTAAGGCCTCCTAGTATTGTTATTGTGAGAGACAACACATTATTTTTAGATTTTGAGAAAGGAAAGACTGGAGGTTATTTGATAGATTCAGATATCTAGCAAATGATTGGAAGATCACAAAAAATGTTATTCCAATTTTAAAAACTGGACCAAGGGAGAATATTAGGAATACAATAGTTTGATTATCTTACGTACCTTATGTTCTTGCAAATATGTGAGCAAAATAATTATTTCCAAACTTACATAAATTATCTTTAAGCATGTTCTGTGTAAATCATTTCAAGCACTCTCAACATTCGGATAAGATGTATATCAAAAAAACAAAAAAACCAAAAAAAAAAACAATACACATATTTCCATGTTTGATGTGTTATTTGTGTTTGTAAATAGAACAAAATATGAACTTTAAAGTTTAAATGCATGGAGAGGAAAAGGTTGAATCGTTCGACTACTCTACCTGAACAGATTACATAATATTGAGTATTCCAATCGAACACACATTGTTCATGTTTTCCAACCGGGCGCTAAAATTTTAAATATAAATTATGAATATTTTAATTTAATTATTTATGAAGTACACCTAAACAAATTTGAGGTACTAATATTTGTTTTTTTTTATTAACCCCTTGTTATTATTATTTTTTAATAATTTTTATTCTTCATAGGCCGAGGGCTGCTGAGCCTTTGTGATCGGGTTGCATGGCATATGGGTGGGTATTTGCAAAACGAAAATTTTAGACATGGAGAAATTTTGCATATGGAGTACACGTGGAGCAGTGTTTTTCTCTCCTCCTTAAAATCTCCGACTCCAATTCCATCCCCCATGCAAATGAAGAGAATAACCGATCCGCGATAGAGGGAGGGAGAGAGAGGAGTTGATCCTCACTGGGCAATTTTCTCAAAGGTGCGACGCCGTATCCTTCATGTATATTCCAGATTTTTATGCACACATCGTGTTTGATGAAATGCTCGATTCGTACTGCTATGTATTAATTAAATTTTAAGGGCCTACAAATGCCTGATCGGATGTTTTATTAGAACATCATCTTCTGTTTTATTGTTTGCTGTTGGATCTGATTGATTTTCCCTTGATCGATATGGCCAGTATTGATTGATTTTTATGGGTTTTCTAAATTTTATAAGAATTGTGATGGTCTGTTGGATAAATTATGAAATTTATTGAATTAACGTGTATTCAATATGAGTTCGTATAATCTTCGTTTATTTCTGAAGTTGTAGAGCTGCTTTAACCTCCCAAAGTTCTACCTATGCTCTTTCTACCTTATGAGGAATATGTACTGTACATCCATGCTTGAAAACGGCACGACAATGAAATACATGGTGTAAACAAAACTTGCACTAATTCTAGCTAGTTTCATGCAAGGTTGTGAATGAGTTAATATAGTTCATAAAGCAGAGATTTTTATAATTTTTGTGGCAATTCAGTTGGAAATAACTCTGGCAACTATGACGGATAAGAGCAAATATAGGTACATTATCGCACTTAGTTAATTTTCTGATTCCTCGTCCACATTGTAAAATTCTGACACTCAGTTCCTATTGTTCAAGAGTTTCATTTGGTTGTTGAATACGTTTAATTCCGAAAGCTAGAGACATTTCTAAGTTCTGCCTTTGTGGTAATGCTTAACTACAGAAAATGTGAGAAATTGAACACTAATTTTGGAGAAGAATGATCAGCCAAAAATAAGATTAATGTACATCTTATGCAGTAAATCAGCTGAGACCAGATTATGAGCAACAAAGAAGTCTTCCCTACTCAAGAATAATAGTTGTTGATATTATTGTTCTTCTGCTTCACTGATGGTGTCCCCTGCGCATCATCATAGTCGCTCTACAAGTGCCATGGCTAGTATGAAGAGACCACAAAATACTAAAGCAGCTGCTCAAAGGCTTGCACGGGTTATGGCTAGTCAATCAGCAGATGACGAGGAGGAAGAGGATGAACTTTTGTATGATTTCAACTCCGGCATTCCCTCAGCTGGCATAGGACTTGCGGGTGGAAGGCAAACTAGGACTCGTTCTCCTCTGGTAAGAAACTTGCACACTTGTCAGCCTATTTGAGGAAACAGATGCAGTAGGGACATGCATACTTACATGCAAAGTTAACACTCGTCGCTAGCTGATGCTATAGAAGAAAGTATTCCTTCTATTTATCTTTTGGCAGCCATGAACGAATAACAATTCAAGAAGCACATTGTATATACTATATTTTTTCTGTTTATGTAATAGTAGCACTATACTTGCAATTATAACCAATCATGCTAATCAAATGAAGTACATTTAAGTGGTTAGTCTTTATGGAGTCAGTCATTATCTTCATTGGCAATGGATAATTTTTAATTTTTTTATATCAAATTCTGTCATTGGGCGAGTAGTATATTTCCTCAACTTCTTTTTTACTTTCTAGTCAGTTCGTAACTCAGTAGAACAGCTACCATCTGTGCGTCCAACATCTGCTTCCCGAGTACCTGCTGCGGTTAGCTCAGTAGACCCACAGCCTTTATCAGCCCGTGCAGGGTCCCTTCTTCGACCAATTAGACCCAACCCGGTAGATCCATCTCCATCTCCTCAATCCTCGATAGCTGGCCGTTCATCTCAACCTATATATTCTGCTGATGAATCACAATCACCATCTGGTCGCTCTAATGCTAGTGGAAGGTCACCATTATATATGAGTTCTGCAGAACAACCTTCATCGGCTCGTTTTGCTTCAGTTGGCAGGCCAAATTTAAGAGTCAAGACTGTTACAATGGTACCCTCTACTATACCTCTGTCACTTAAGCCAGCTGCATCTGGAATTCCAGCTGATCATCAGCCTGATAAAAGCAAGGATAAAAGGTTGAATATTTTCTCTTTGTTTTCCTTTTTCCTTTTTTCTTTCATTTTTTCATTTTATTTTTTTGCGTTTTATTTTGAGTTGAAGTGGGTCAACTTTTTTCAGCATCTTGTTTTATATTCAATTTATCTACCTTTGCCTCTGCCTTTCCAACTCTATTCTGGATTTCAATATATGCTTACCATAATTTTTGAATTTCACATTGCTAATTAAGGTTTGAAAACTTTGTGTGAATTGTATTTATTGAACTTATGTTTCTCTGAGGACCAATATATATATACTATATTTACATCAGTATGGCTTCTTGCTGATTTTCTGTGATGTTAGCCTTCAATCTAAAAATATTGTTGCTCAGTTCTACGTCTTTTACAAAATTTAAAATCATTTGAGCAGGAAAGCACTTGAAAGCCACATAGGTCAATAATTCTGTTATAATTCTGGAATATCTTAAATTTCTGTTGAATTTTCTGTTAAAATTCACTTATCTGTAAATCTACAGGTTATCACTAGATTTTGGTACTTTCAAATATAAAGAGGCTGGCGGGCAGCAATCTTCGGCTTTACAAGATGAGGTATGACGAAGTACATTAAGTTGATTTCTATTATGTAATTCTCTATTATATGCATATGGGTCTAGCATTATTGTGTATAAAGAAATGTTCTACTAAGAGAGAGAGAACACTTAAGATCGCGTTCTATTTTCTTTCCAACTTACCTTGTTTTGAACTATTGATTTCCCACAAAATTTTGTTTCATGTTCATACATAACTACATTTTCACTCCACCGTTTATCCTTTAACTTAAGTTTCGTAGGGTGGCATATTATTTCATTTGAATCGATAATCATAAGAAATATATAGTGTGCAAGACACCGAGCTCATAATATGTGTTCGAAGAGCTTGTAAATCACATGGCCTTATATCTTACATGCTCTCCCTTCAAAGAAATGCTATCAAGGGTTTTCATTTCTTTCACCACAGCATCACTGAAAGTTATCCCTTGAATTGCAGCTTGATATGCTTCAAGAAGAAAATGACAGTTTATTGGAGAAGGTGATCTTCCGACGTTCTTATTTCCAAAGTTAACATATTATTATTTTAAATTGCAAAGTCCAATTTAAAAATTTTACTGTCTTGCATAATTTTGTTGGTTTGCGTCATAATTTAATGTTCTGTTTCAGCTCAGGATAGCAGAAGAACGGTTTGAGGAAGCAGAATCAAGAACTAGGCAGCTGGAAAAACAGGTTTTTCTTAGAAGAATTTTATAAATTGTTGATGACATATTGTGAATCCATCCTTTACATCCGTTTGGATATACAGCTCTAATTTGCTAGAGACATTTAAAGTACTATTACAGCATTATGATGAAACGATGTTAATTTCCTTTCTATCTTACAACACATGTTCTATAGATTGCATTACGGTGAAACGATGTTAATTTCCTATCTTAAAACACATGTTCTTATAGATTGCATCACTTGGAGAGGGTGTATCTTTAGAAGCTCGTCTTTTAAGCAGGTAAGCTATGAGTTTTTCTAAATAACATGGATTCTATTCCTGAATTTCTCTTCTGTACCCAAACTCTGCAGGAAGGAAGCTGATATTCAGAAACGAGAGGTATGTAGGACATAATGCTATTGTAATCATTCACTTTGAGGCTCAAATATTTGCATTACACCTCTGATCTCCAATGAAACCTCAGAATGCACGAGCAATTCTAGAAAATAGCTAATTTATCTTCTTACATTTAGTTTAACTAACAAGTTAATTTTGCTTCCTTGTTATGTTAAACGACTGTATTACTCGATCTCGAGCTTATGTGTTGTTGAATGCACTTGACATTTTTAATTCAAACAGCTTTTCTCTTTGCAGGTTGCTCTTAAAGTTGCAGCAGAAACATATGGTGGAAGTAATGAAGAGATTGCTGCCCTTCGAATGGAAGTCGAGGTACTTAGAATATCCTGTTTTACCTTGCTTCTTTTCTCATCCTATCTTGCTAAAAAAATAAGTATACTTTTCTTCAGAATAGTTGCTGTTAATTTTCTGATATGGTTTCCTTTGAGTTTAAATTGAGTTTTATTTATGATTTCCTCTTAAGAGTGCAAGGGACGAAGCTAACTCAGCTATGGACCAGCTCCATGAAGTCAAGAAAGAAGTTAAATCACTCAGGACAGTTACACAAAGAATGATATTGACTCATGATGAGATGGTACCTACAGATTAAAACAGTCACATCTTCTTTTTAACTTTCTTTTCTTTTTGTCATACTTATGTGATTGACAGTGTAATACTTTTAGGAAGAGGTTGCTCTCAAGAGGTCTTGGCTTGCTCGATGCTGGAGTTTATGTGTTCGTCATGGTAAATATAATTCACCATTATATGTAGGACTTCAATTTTAGCTTATGTATAAACTTATTAAAGCTTCTGAGATGGGTGGCATTTTCAGTGATTAACATGCATATCTTAAACTAATGAATTTTGAACAAATCTTTAAATGGAGAACCTACGAGAAAAGTTAAAGTGATTCTTAATGTCAATTATGATACCTTTTATCTCAAAATAAATTTCAATATCCAGCCTGTTTGTGCCACGAAAATTTAGCATTCACAGCTATGCTAGAACAGTTTAAAGGAATAAGTTCATGACTTTCTTCTACTTGGTTTTATGTATCGCTGTTCACTATGCAGGTATACATGCTGAGATAGCTGGAGCAAGACATGAATATTGGTCGTCTCTTGCTTCCCGACCTGTTGAAGTTATATTGGCAGCAGGACGCAAAGCAAAGGAAGAAAACATGTCGAGTAAGACCCCCATCTTCTCCATGTTTGCTAGACGACATTTTAGATCAATGCAAATGTGTTTTAAAGAAGACTCAGCAATATAAATACTTAGTTAAGAAATCAGTTCTAGGCTCTAAACTGAATATATTTTCGTATTTGTGCCTATCATTGTTTCCTCTTCACTTTTTTTTTTTTTTTTTTTTTGAGGTATAACCATGATATGGTATTCTTTTTTCATGTTTAGATCTTAAGATTGAGAATGGATCAAAATCCTAACCTGAACTGAGTTAATTAGAAAATAACTGGAAAATAGGAAATAACCAAAGCAGGATGACCTTAGTTAGTGGGTCATATAATTATAAGTTCTTGTTGATTTCAAATTTTGATATATGCTTCACATAGTTCATGTTAGATACAGTTCAGTAATCACGATTTCTATAGAATAAGACACATAATCTTCATGGATATTCATGTAAAAGTTTGCACTAATACATGTTGATAACAAACAATGTCATCAAGGTTCAAATATCATGCCATACGTTTATTAGCTCCAATCATTTTCAGTGTGTTATGAGGCATATAAACTAGGGAGCCTAACTTAACCCAAAATCATGATTAAAGATAAAGGGTTTACCCTAAAACTTATATTTCATTCCACACTTTTGTGCATGATTAAAGATAAAGGGTTTACCCTAAAACTTATATTTCATTCCACACTTTTGTGCGTCGTAACAATTCATCCCCTTCAAACCGCATATCCACAATGCTTGTTGGCTGGCAACCCATACCAAGGCCTACCTCCTAGTTGAAAACCCCTTGGGCAACATCCAGGGTGGCAATCGCTGGAGAACCCTTGTACCCACTTTCCATCATAGCCCACCTATATCCAGCAAGTCAATCTAAATTATTAGGCATATAAGCTAGGGAGGCCTAACTTTACACAAAACCATAATTAAAGATAAAAGGCTGACTCCATTTATATGCCACAGTTTAATGTGTAATTGATGTGGGATATATCATAACAATAAATATCCCCTCAAATAAAATGTCCTCAGATAGCAACCCACATACCAAGACCCATTGGCAACCCCTGCATCCACCATCGGTTTAGCGCATTTGTGCAGCCTACCAGAATTCGGTAGGTTGGACCAAATGTTTAGGCTACATAATTTCACCCAAAACCATGGTCAAAGGTAAATGATTGACTCTCACTTATTTGCCTTTCCACACTTTCGTGTGGAATCGATATGTGATTTCTAATAGATGTTGTCCCATCCTTCTAAAGAAAACTCGACTATTTATTTGATTGGCTGTTACTGATTCTTATTATTCTTCTGTCTATTTTGCAGTTAACACCGATTTGGAAGAAAGGGATAGAGTTTTGCAGGTGAAGGATGAAGTTTTGAAAATGGCCAATCTCGAAAGCATGCTTTTGGTTGAAAAAGGTCTTGCAGAACTGCATGCGCTCAAGGTTTAGCTCCTATTCGTGTTCTTGTTGTGTGGCACATTACAATTTTTGTTGCTCACTGCTCTCTATGAAGTATTGTGACATTGGATTTCATTACCACATCATGAGTCTATGAGGATACTTACTGTTGAAAATTTCATCCTGTTAATGTTGCATGCATTCACCCTAAATGTGGATAGGCATAGTACCATAGTTGTTAGGCGCGCCTCAGGCGAGGCGAAGCCTTGAGCGACTGGGATTCTTGGTTTTATAGGGTTTCGGTTGATGTTCAAAAACCCTCGCCTTTGATCGCCTTTTGCGCCTTTTTAGATGAAAAAGGCGCGCCTCGGGTACATTTCCAAATTTTAGATTTTTTTTTCCATGAAGAGTAAGAATATAATGATCAATTTGATGGTGAAGAAGAGAATGAAGATTATGAGGAGGACCATAGACCATGATAATTATGATTTTTATCTCATTGGTAATAATTTGAGTCTTTGACATTTGATATTTTCTTAAACTTGAAGTATCTTGCTTATTTGCTTTATGCGATTATGTTATATACGAGTTATTATGTATTATTATTTGATATTTTTTTTTATTTTTACCTTTATTTAGTTGGACAATAATGTGTTTAGTTGGATATATTAATGTATATATGTTCTAGAGAGGCTTGTACCTCAGGTGCGCGCCTCAGGCGTTCCTTGCGCCTCAGGCTCCAACAAGGCCTTTGCGCCTATCGCCTTTAACAACTATGCCTAGTACATTTATCTCTCAACTCAAATGTGACTTAATCTGAAGTTAAATAAATTATTGCTCGCTAAATTACTTTGAATTTTGAATTTTATGTGCTGCATGAAATCTTATGCTGTCACGAATTTATCTTTAGTAGTGACAAGGTTGTTCAATATTCTCTTCTTATTATGTTTACCTTTCTTTAAAGGTAGAGGAGGCAATAGCAATATCAATGGCCCAAAAGCGTCGCCCAAGTATCTTAAAATCTAATGGTATATGGCCTCTTTTTTGTTCTTTATCTCCAACATGTATATTTCATGCTTTTTTAGGAGCAAAAGGTGTAACTTGGGTTCAAAGTAAGGTACCTCAAAGTACGAAATCAGAAAATATAATAATAGCTTGTAAAATATGATACAACTAACCCTCTTCAAGAGAGTTTGTACCCGTTTTTCTTTATGAGGAGGTTCAAAGTTTATTATTTCTTGCCCCGATTATCTTAACTTGTCAAAATGATTTTAAAAAAAAAACTTGATAGAAATTAATCTTCAACGTATGCATGCATAACTTTCAAATATATATATATATATATTTATTTTTTCTCATTGATACTCATGACTGCAGATGAAGTGAAGCTGCCAACTGATAGCGACAATATTTCAGAAGCATTTGGTAAATTTTTTACACATTAACCTCATATATCTTGTCAACTTTTAGATCTGAATGTTTTTAATAATTGCTTTCTGTTTCAGAACTAAGCCCAGAGGAGACTGAAGATGTGCTTCTTAAGCAGGTAAGTCAGAATATATATCAAGGCAGTTAACAATGGTGATGTTTTTTCTATAACAACCTTAATTACTGGTCTTCAGAGGATTCCATGCACTTCATTATTATCTATTGAAAGACATATATGACTTGACAATTTAATTTCTCCTAAAAATTCACAAACTTGATTGCTATTCTGTCAGGCATGGTTGATGTACTTCTGGAGAAGAGCCAAAAAGCAAGGGTTGGAACCCGACATTGTAGACGAAAGACTAAATTTCTGGATCAACCAAGGGAACAATACTCCTACTTCACATGACGCAGTCGACGGTATTCTCACTTTCTCTCTGGATCAATCAAGATTTTAATGTTCCATGCATAATTCAAAATGACAAATATCATTCTACGTCCTCATCTCCTTGCTATGGTTGTGGCAGTCGAACGGGGCCTGCTAGAGCTCCGTAAGCTGGGGATCGGGAACAAACTATGGGAAGAGTCGCGTAGATTGATTGATCCGGATAACATCCACAAAACTCTACTGGAAACTGAATTTCAAATGTTGACATGAGATAGTTTTGTCCTGTGATCTTCTCTTGCCACTACTGTAAGAATAACTATTCTGCAGTGCATTTCTCATTGTCTTCATTTTCTTATTCCTACAATCAACTTTTGTTGCACATATTTCATTCTCGGTATATTTGATTAATTACCTTCATTGCATGATTAATTTTTAATGACTAGTTTTCTATAAATGTGTTGCACGTCGCATGCACGTGATAGTTTGTAATGTGATTTTTTTTTCTCTTATTTTTTTATTCTGCAATTTTGTTCTTGAGAATTTTTTTTTTCCAAACATAATTATGAACAATTTTAGTAAATATTGTAATCACTTTAAAATTCTGTATATACAATAAATCATTGAATAAAATCAATATAATACTTATTTTATTTCTAATCACATTAAAATCTCTTTGTATATAATGTTTTTGTGATGATCATAGATCCAATCATTGAATCACTCAAGTTCTTGAGAAAGAATTAAAGTGAACACCTACTGTTACTAAGATCTAAACGTGTAATTACTAAGATCTAAACGTATAGACAAGAATATTTTTATGAATTACCTGTAGTAATCTTGAAAAGAGAAAGACGAGGAGTCATAGGCTCTAGTCGAACCAAACACAAACATGTACAGCATACTTTGTATTGTAATTTTTTATATCGGGAAACTCCTCATACACATCAAGCCAATTTACAATTTATTGTTCTTTTTTATATCGAGTAATAATTAACTCCTTGTACACATCAAGCCAATCTACAATTTATTGTTCGTTAAGTTACTTGCAGGTAATATAGTTTAACACAGTCCCTAATTTATTGTTCGTTAAGTTACTTGTAGATAATAGTTTAACACAGTCCCTCAAGTTGTGTTTGGTAATTAGAAAATTCTCCTCTGGCATCAGCATAAATGCTACATTTAATACTTCATATTTAAAAAACTAGAATTTACCCGGCCGTGCGTTGCGCGGACAGAGACATTTTTAAAATATTTTTATATGTAAACTTTTGTTTTTTTATGAGGTTAATAATATTCTCTTGGAATTGAAGAGTAATTTATTTTAATCTAAAACCACAACGATCTCATGCATGACTTGATTGTGATTCTTAAACCGCTGTCATTAACAACTATGAAGACTAAAATGCTTAGTTTGGGAAGAAGCATGAAAAAAGTGATAGTTTTACCTGGTGATGATATTAGATTGATGAGTACGCGTTGTCGTTCTAGGTTAAATTTCCCAATTGTTGATATTTCCATGTAATAGAACTTGAGCATGAAACTAAATATTTGGAAGAATCTGCAAATTCATTGTCACATTAGATAGAACTTTTCATAAGGAAGAATATAAATATGTAATGATGAGAAAGGTTACTGATATGTAAAATAATGTGAGTATTGAATTACAACTCTGCTAAGCATGTTAGGAACTAATTATGTTTGAACTATGATCAATTATAATTGTCATGCGTTTCTAATTCATTTAAGAATTCATTCGCCCAGACTAGTGCATATGGTTATTAGTTAAAGAAACCTAGTTATTTGAATAATAATCATGAATACTTAGAATTTATCAATTAATTTTTTTTTTTGCAGTAGAAGAGATATACAATTACTATAAATCAATACACATTATAGACTTACAATATTTTCTGCATGAACACCAGGTTGAAATGTGGTAAAACAATCATCTGTCGTCAAAGATTTGAAAACATCATAAAAAGTTATGTTATTAAATCAAAAAAATCAAACATTTTCATAAAACTATTTTACCATTAGTATAAATATCTGTAAAACTTCAGTCAACTATTTTCACAAAATAAAGAGTGAATCTTTTATGATAATATATGAATAAAGCACTAACCCACATCTTGTTTTCATAGCAAGTGACCTTTGTTTAGATTAGTGACAATCCACTTTGGCTTCCCTGCTGTTCTATTATGCAATATCCCATAGAATATATGGCATTGAGAATCATTTATTTGGATACATATTGAAGAGGTTATGTGTCCTGTCCTGTGGGACTAAAATTGCAAAATTCTCGGGTACAAAACATTTCAATTAAATACTCCCTCCGTCTCACCACAAGGAGTGCATTTTGTCATTTTCGTCCATCCCAACACAAGAGGTGTATTTCTCTAGGAATGTCAACGGGCCGGGTAGTTAACTACCCAGACCTAGCCCGTTTTAAACTCAAACAAAACAGCAACCTCATTGCTACACTTCTAGTGTGGCATTGCCCATCATATCCGCTGCCAAGACAACATCCTTCAAGAATCTCAACTCATGCTCAACAATGGACATTAACAGAACCTAATCACCAAACAATTAGGTGAATTGAATCCCCTTAAAAAGGGAAGGCTAGGGATTAAAATTTATGTAAATTTAAGATTAATTAAAAAAAATAAAAGGGGTAGGAAATCTCCAAATCAACTGCTCAGTCCTCAGAAGGAAATTAACAAACAAAAAAATTTTCATATCTGTTGTGAAATTTCAAAATACAGCAAGAAGTTTCAAAAGGAAATTAATAAACCAAAAAGACTTCATATCAGTTGTGAAATTGCAAGATACAGCAAAATTACCTTGATCGTATGAGATTCCGGAGAGGAAACGCTGGCAGGCGGCGGCTGGTCGGAGACGAGAGAGTGTGCTGGGAGAAATGGATATGGTAATGGAGGAAGGTGAAACGCGGCGTGTTGGTGTAATGAGAGAGAGAACCGAAAAACTAGGGTTCACTCCTAAATAATATTATCTAAATAAATAATTAATATAAATATATAACATAAAATTTAAGATATAATATATGCATATATTGATGCGCGTTTTCTTTGCACGCAAAATTATTCCCCAAATATTAAGGATATCAGTTATAGATTAAGCAAGCGACCAAGTGAATTATCTAACACAAAGGACGGCGTATTATCAATTTAATTATTTACTAAATTAATTAAGACAAGACAATTAAGTTTGAGGATTTAATCTATCAACTAAAAGATTTAAATTAAATAACAAATTAAATAAAGGCACTTAGAAGAATAAAAAAGTGAATCAAGTAAGAGAATATGTAGCTCTAGGGAAATCCAGTTTCACTCATTAATTTTCCTTAAGTGTGTTGATGTCCGAATCTGCCTTGTGGAATATGGACGCATCACTAAACCATGCATATCTACCCTATAAACACAAGTAAATATGCGTGTAATACGTGCGAATAACCTCAGAGCAAGAGATATAATTTTACCCCCCTTTCTAGGTACTATCAGTATCAATTATTTTCCTGGCCAATTGGTACTCTAACCCGATATGATCTCCCTTTATAAGTACTATAAAATTATCCTCTTTATCCTACTTAATAATCCAAATTCAATTCAATTAATAAGTATTCATATATGATAGTTCTAATTAAGTTTCGGAGTCCCCTCACTTAGAATCATAACATGAAATCTTGTTCAGCAGTGAACGCACTCAATCTACAACCAAGATATATATTCAGACTCTATATATCAATTAAAGATGCACAAAACAACCGTGAATATGGATTAAGAAAGCACAATCATATATAAAATAAATCCACAAGTAGTGTTGTATGGAGTTTACACACGAAAGTTCAATTAATTCGTAAAAACTTTCACAATCCTAGTTCTACCAAAAAGGCTCTAGCTCATGATGTTACGAAGAACAATCATGGGTGTTGGATAAATCTTACCCGAATGTTTAAAAAATTACAAGATAAATTAGAAAATGAATAAAACCCTAGATGTGGGCGTCGTCGCGTCCTTCTCCGTCTTGAATTTTCCTCTTAGTTTTCCTCTTGATTAAACAAACGAATCTTCAAAGTGATGGATGGATGGAGGAAAGGATGTGGATGATGGTTGGGGGGTGATCCCCCCTTGTGGGGTGTAGTATTGTTATGGCCTCTTTCCAATCCAATATGATTAATCTCCTCCCTTTAATATAATGTGCTCTACATCTCTTTTTATACTTGTAAAGTGCTCCTCACGGACCTTGAATGGGCTTTTACTTGAGACATACGTCAAATTTGGTAAAAGAAATTTGAGTAATTCTTGTGCTCATGTGATCCTCTCTTCCTTGTCTTTCTATACATATAAAGAACTCACAGAAAATCTAATATTTGAATGCGTAACAAGTCATGCAAAGTGGTATAGCCATTCTGTTCGTCACAGCTTGCGCGACGTCACCATTTCAATCATAACTTTCTCGTTTGGATTCCCATTGAGGTGTTCTTTATACCAAAACGTTCCTCTCTTCTGTGTCTTTCCAACCATATATTATACTTCCAATTCAGAGTTCTACATGAATACAGAAAAATTACACAAGTTGGACGTGCATTTTTCAGCATTCATACACAAATTGCACCTTTTCTCCAACTTTGAACTTTTGATCCATTTTTCCACCTAAAACACAATAAAACACCTTAATTGCACCTTTTTCTCACATATATTGAATATAAGACACTTGTGCTAATATATGACAACAATATCTATCAAAAAGATATTAAATTGGACACTAAAACACGCCTATTTTCACTCTCATCATATATAATATAATTATTTATATAGCCTACGGGACGGGGCAGGGCGGGACTAAACCAAGACCCAAACCCGCCCCGAATGCGTACGGGTCTGGGCCGGCCCAGCCCGTTTCTGCTATGGGGCGGGCCAAGATTGACATCCCTAGATTTCCCTTTATTAGTAAATAGGACTCACACAAAATAATTAATATATTTCATGGGACCCACACACCATACTAATACACATACCTACTATACATTAATATATTATTTTTCTCTCTTCATCTACATATTAAATATTATATCATGTAATCTACGTGCAAAAAAGAAACGCCACTCTTATTGTGGGACGGAGTAAGTAATTAATTTTGATTTTATTCCCAATTAATATAAATTTTTAAAAGTATCCAACCAAACATACTCTAAAATTACTAGTAATTGAACCCGTGCGTTGCACGAAATGTGTTATTTTTAGGGTAACAACTTCACTTAATTTTATGATATTTGAACCGAATAATATTTATTCAAATTTTATCCAACCTAATGTTTTAATATTATATATAATGTTGTTATGAGAAAACACTTATAAAACCTTGCGAGTCTGTTAAGTTGATCAATTCGTATACGTTTAGTAATATTTTTTGCAATGAGGTTAAAATGCAGAATTTTAACAATTTAAAATGCAACAATAAAATTTACCTTTTTTAAAATTATATGATCAGATTCTATATTACTAATTTATAAACATCAATCAATTAATGAAATGTTTTACTGTTAATTAACTCAACCAAACTTCCATTGCAAATAATTTAAAAGATTCATCTAAAGTTTCGTGTAAATAATCATTAGAGTTGTTTGAAAATTTTAATATATTCAAATAATATATTTAATATTATTCAATTTTTATTAAATATTATCTTATTTCCGGCTTTGAAAAAAACATAATTATAATTATTTAATTATTTTAATTGGTGGCTGAGATTTGATTGAAAATTTTGAATATATTCAAATAATATATTTAATATTATTTAAATTTTAATAAATAATATCTTATTTCCTGATTTGAAAAAGTCATAAATATAATTATTTAATTATTTTTATGGGTGGCTGAGATTTGTTTGAGAAATAGATGGTCAGGATTTGTACTAAATTATCTGAGATTTGTTTAAGAAATAGATGGTTAGAATTTTGCCTTGTGGAAACATTATGCCATAAACCCTAAAACCCTAATCCCTAAACCCTAAAGAGTATTGAGGAAACTTTGAAGACATTTAAGAGGGTTTCAGGCTTGGCAATCAACCCCAACAAGTCCAACATCTTCATGGCGGGTATGGAAAGTGGACTAGCAGCCCGTGTAAATAGGAGCCTCCCATTCAACAGAGGTACTTTCCCTTTCAAATATTTAAGAATTCCGATATGCAGCAAGCGAATTAGAATTGAGGATTATGCCCCAATGCTTGATGACATCAATGACATGATACACAAATGGTCTTCGAAAATGCTCACCTTCACAGGTAGATTAGAATTGATCATTTCTGGTATTTATGGTATATTATCATTATGGTGTGCAATAGTCAAGTTACCAGCAGCTGTTATTAAAAGGGCAGAAAGCTTAATCAGGAGGTTTCTTTGGGGTTAGAAAGCTAGTGCAGTGAGTTGGAAGAATGTTACTCAACCTAAATCTAATAAAGGATTAGAGTTGAAGGATATTCTTACATGGAATAGAGCACTGACAGCAGCAACACTTTGGGACATACAAAGTGAGTCATCCTCACTTTGGATAAGATGGATACATACTGTGTACCTGAAACAACAAGATTGGACCATTGTCAACCTAACAACTAATGCTACTTATGCTTGGAAGACAATGATCCATCTAAGGAACAAAATTGGAGAAATAGAGAGAGAGGGAACAACGGTGGTTGAGATTTTGCAAGGTTGTGTACAACAAAAATATTCACCATCTATTTTGTATTGGAAGCTGAGGAAGGATGATTTAAATGAAGAAACTTTTCTGTACAAACAAATCTGGAATAAATGGATGCCTAGGAAACATAGTTTCAGATTATGGTTACTCCACAGGGGAAGAGTTTACACGAAGGATAGAGTGTGGAACTTGAATGGGGACACCAATTGTGGGTTCTGTGTAGGGGCATTAGAAATGCAAGCACACTTGTTTTTCCAATGCCCATACACTCAATACATCTGGAATATTGTTAGCAGATGAATAGGATGGAGAAGAAGAATCACCTCTGTAGGGGACGCAATTCGGAAGATACATGCAGACGCTCGAAGCAACAAGAAGGAGAAGAAACTGCTCTTTCTTACATTTTCATCCATGATCTACACTATATGGATGGAAAGGAATGCGGTCTTATTTGGATTGAGAATGCTTTAGACTACCTGCATAGCAGACAAGATATTGAGCCACATTGCTCAACTTTTTTTGAACTACTAACATTGTATACCTTGTGCCTTATGCTAAGGAAGTGATAGGATAGACTCGTTCCACTTTATACTTTTGTATATTATAACCGTTGGTACTGAAATACAAATTTACCTTTTCAGTAAACCCTAAAACCCTAAATCCTTTGTTAACATTAAACTGAGATTTGTTTGATAAATAGATGGTCAGGATTAGATTTACTATAATTATTTAATTATTTTAATAGGTGGCTGAGATTTGTTTAAGAAATAGATGACCAAGATTGGATTTATTCTACATTGGACTAAATTATTTCCTAATTTGAAAAAGTTATAATTACAATTATTTAATTTATTATTTTAATGTGTGTCTGAGATTTATTTGAGATAAACCCTAAAATCTTAAAGCCCTAAACCCAAAACCCTAAAACCCTAAACGCTTTTGCAAACATTAAATTATTTTCTAATTTGAAAATGTTATAATTATAATTATTTAATTATTTTAATGGGTGGTTGAGATTTGTTTAAAAAATAGATGGTTAGGATTTGATTTATATTTATTATTATTTTTTTTAATAAATAATATCTTATTTTCTAATTTGAAAAGTCATAATTATAATTATTTAATTATTTTAATGGGTGGCTGAGATTTGTTTGAGAAATAGATGGCAAGATTTGCATTTATTATAATTATATAATTATTTCCTAATTTGAAAATATTATAATTACAATTATTTAATTTAATTATTTTAATAGGTGGCTGAGATTAATTTGAGAAATAAATGGTTAGGGCAAGGATTAGATTTATTTTAATTATTTAATTATTTCCTAATTTGAAAAATCATAATTACAATTATTTAATTTAATTTAATTATGTCAATGCGTGGTTGATATTTGTTTGAGAAATAGATGGTCAGGATGAGATTTTTTCTTAGTTGAGATTTGTTTGAAAAATAAATGGTTAGGATTTGATTTATGTTTAATATTATTAAATTTTAATAAATAATACTCTCTTATTTTCTAATTTAAAAAAATCATAATTATAATTATTTAATTATTTTAATGGGTGTTCGACTTAAAATATTTAAATCCGGGATTTTAGCTCCTGAATCCCAGATTATAGGTCGTTCTTGAAAGAACTTTGACTTAAGCAGACTTAAATCCAGGCAGTTTATCACTTGAATCCCATATTAAAAGCCGATCCCAGATTATAGGTCGTTCCTGAAAGAACTTTGACTTAAACATGCTTAAATCCGGGCAGTTTAGCACCTGAATCCCAGATTATAAGTCGTTCACTAAAAAACTTGACTGTAGAACACTTAATCCATGCGGTTTAGAACCTCTCAGATGTATTCCGTTCTTGAGTTGATTCTCGTTGAAGAATTCGAAGAACTATTCAGACAACTCTGAAATTTTTGACCTTCGTAGAGAATCGCTCTCGGTGTGTCTAAAATGAATGGAGAAGGGCTCCTTATATAGGTGAAGGGTGATGAAGCCTCATATATAACTCGCAATTTGATTGATCAATGAATGATTTGACCTAATTCTGCGGGCTTGGGTCTTTTCATTATTTTCTAATTTGAAAAATGATTTGTTTTAGAAATAGATGGTCAGGATTAGATTTATTCTGCTTAATTATTTCCTAATTTGAAAAATATCGTAATTTATAATTATTTAATTTTTGTTAACTAATTTATTTCCTAATTTGACAATGTCATAATTATAATTATTTAATTATTTTAATGGGTGGCTGAGATGATTGGTCAATGGATGATTTGACCTAATTCTGCGGGCTTGGCCCTTTCCAATATTTTTTGATTTGAAAAATGTCATAATTATAATTATTTAAATATTTTAATGGGTGGTTGAGATTTATTTTAGAAATAAATGGTCAGGATTTGACCCTCTGGAATATTATGTCATAAACCCTAAAACCCCTAAACCCCTAAATCTTAAACCCTAATCATAAACCCTTTGATGATTATTAAAACAAATCTCAGTCACCCATTAAAATAATTAAATAATTATAATTATAACCTTTTCAAAAACTTTAATAATATTAAATATATTATTTGAATATATTCAAAATTTTCAAATAAATCTAAGTCACCCATTAATTAAAATAATTATAATTATTACTTTTTTAACATCAGAATAAATCCAATCATGGCCATATATTTCTAAAACAAATCTCAGCCACTCATTAAAATAATTAAATAATTTTAATTATGACATTTTAAAATTAGAAAATAAGATATTACAGTATTTATTAAAATTTTAATAATATTAAATATATTATTTGAAATATATAAAAGTAGAATAAATTCAATCCTAGCCATCTATTTCTAAAATAAATCACAGTCACCCATTAAAATAATTAAATAGTTATAATTATGACTTTTTCAAATTAGGAAATAACATATGATTTATTACAAAATTAATAATATTAATACAATCCTGACCATCTATCAGCCAGAATAAATTCAATCCTAACAATCTAATAATTTAAAAAACAAAATATTTAGAATACGTAAAAAGTGGAGAAAGAAAATTGAAAACGGGATTCCACATTTCCTCATTTATAACATCTATCAGCTACAACATTAAGAATATGTTCAAGAACAATAACTACTCTATTTAATCAGCTCATAAATTTAGAAGAAAAAAAAAAACTACTCCCTCCGTACGGTTCTAAGGTGTCCGTTTACTTTTTGCACGTGAATTAAGGAGTATTATTATTATATGTAAAGTGTCAAAGTTCTTCCAAGAACAACCTATAATCTGGGATTCCGGTACTAAACTGTCGGTTTTTATGGTGCATTCGGACCGGTTTCCGGACCAGTTCCAGGTTCAACAGGTTGAACCGGCCAGTCTGGTCCGATTCGATTTTTTAATCATTGACATAAACATTAAAATCGTAACATATAAAATTTGACTATGAGTTTATTTAGAAGAGTGATAATTCATCATTTTAAAATATTATTTTTTATGTACTATAAGAGTAATTTCGATAAAATATTATCTCTTTCGTCTCAATTCAGAGTTTTACTATGATACACTTAGAGTATCAGTGTACTTGTAAGATATAATAAATCGCTAGATTTTAAAATAATTAATATCAATCTCTAAAATAAATTTAAAACTATCTTTCTAAATTTTGTAACTATCCTTATACCATGCACTCTATAAACCCTGGGATTGCATTGCAATTGTGCACCTCAATTACCCCTCAATTTGTTTAACTTTTATGAATGCAAAATTTAATTAAGCATATAGTAAATTATACTAAATTCATTCATTAACAAAATGTAATGTAATCATTCATGGTATTACGAAATACTTTACAATGACTCATTAAATAATTAAATTGCTAATAAAAAATTGATTAGTAAGTCATATGATTGGAAACAATCAAACTATTATAAAATCATCTCAAAGAATTATAATATATTAGTAAGATGTATTACTTATTTTATAACCTAAAATTAAATACTTATTTTTAATAAAAATAATAATTAATTAAAATTTTAATCTCTTATTCCTAACATTAACATATTGACTTCTGATATATTTTTTCCTTCCTCCTTAAGTGTGATTTGAGTGACAAAGGACATCCAAATTCTCTTACTCTTTCATAAAAGTTATATAGTAGATAAGATTTCATTAAATTTTGTAATAATATATTGATAAGATCCATTCAACTTTTTTTTCAGAGCATGGAGATAAGATTTAATTTAATTTGAGAGGGAATAATGTTTTGTTTAATATTATCATAATTTAAATTAGTGCATTTAAAGTATTATCATTTTTATACGTTTCACGAAAGTCTTTTCGTAAAACAGTCTCACACAAGTTTTTGTCTTTTAAATGTATTAATGTGCTCTTATAAGCTTTTATGCTGCGTTATTGTAAAGTTATAACTATAATTATTTAATTATTTTAATGAGTGGCTAAGATTTGACCCTAAACCTAAACTCTCTGGAAACATTATGTCATAAACTCTAAAACCTATACCCTTATAATTATTTAATTAATTATTTTATTTGGTGGCTGAAGTTAGTTTGAAAAATAGATGGTCTAAGATTTGAATTAAATTATTTCCTGATTTGAAAAAGTCATAATTATAATTATTTAATTATTTTAATTTAATGGGTGGCTGACTGAAAACATATATTATGTCATAAACCCAAAACCTAAACCTGAAACCCTCTGTAGATCCTAAACCCTTAACCCTAAACCCTTTGGAAACATTATGCCATAAGCCCTAAACCTTTATAAATATTTAATTATTTTAATATGTGGCTGAAATTTGTTTGAGAAATAGATAGTCAGGATTTTGATTAAATTATTTTCTTATTTGAAAAAGTCATAACTGAGATTTGTTTAAGATAAACATTAAAACCCTAAACCCTAAAACATTAAATTATTTCCTAATTTGAAAAGTTATAATTACAATTATTTAACTATATTTTAATGTGTGGTTGAGATTTGTTTAAAAATAGAAGGTTAGGATTGGATTTATATTTAATATTTTAATTTTTAATAAATAATATCTTATTTCCTAATTTGAAAAAGTTATAATTATAATTATTTAATTATTTTAATGGGTGGCTGAGATTTGTTTAAGATAAACCCTAAAACCATAAAACCCTAAACTCTTTGGAAACATTAAATTATTTTCTAATTTGAAAAAGTTGTAATTACAATTATTTAATTAATTTAATGAGTTTTAATGGGTGGTTGAGATTTGTTTGAAAAATAGATGGTTAGGATTGGATTTATATTTAATATTATTAAGGAATTATTACTATCCAATACAAAATATATATTAATATTATTATTAGATACATAGTATATATTTTATTACTATTAGGTACAAAAATATATCATGTAAAGTCTCAACTACCCTTCAACTTAACTATAAAATAATGGGAGTAATCCACGTTTTCATACTCAATCTATTTCTTAGATTTCAATTCTCTCTCCATGGTTTTCACATTCAATATATTTCTGTTTTAATTCTCTGTTCACATTGAAATTCTGAATACTTCGTTGAGAAAATATTTTTGAATTCCAATTTTAAGAGAGAAATTAGTGAGAAGATATGACTTAGCAATACTTAAGAAGGAATGATACGTATGAAGAGAATATTTTTGAATACCTATTCTGAAATGTCGATTATGAATACTTTGTGGATATAATCTCTCTTCAAATTCAGAATGCTTCGTTGAGAAAATATTTTTGTATACGGATTTTAAGGGAGAAATTAGTGAGAAGATATATGATTTAGAAATACTTAAGAATGAACGATACTTAGGGAAAGAATATTTTTAAATACTTATTCTGAATATTTTCGTGAATACTGATTCTGAATACTTGAATATTGATTCTGAATACTTCGTGAATACCAATTCTGAATACTTGAATATTGATTCTGAATGTTTCGTGAATATTATCTCTCTCAACATTCTGTATATATACTCCTCTATTTCAAAATCTTCGATTAATTAATTCAGATAATTAATTGAGAGGATATTTAGGAGTAAATAATAGAATGATATTTCTAATATTAAAATAATATATTTTATCTTTAAAATTATTATTGAACACAATTAAATTAAGGATAAGAAGGACATTTCCCTCATTCATAATTATTTATTAGCAATATTTTTAGGATAATGTATCTATTAGTAATAATATAGTATAAAATGTATCTAATAGTAATGAACCCTATTATTAATTTTTTTAATAAATAATATATTATTTTTTAATTTGAAAAAGTCATAATTATAATAATTTAATTATTTTAATGGGTTGCTGAGATTTGTTTGACAAATAGATTGCCATGATTGGATTTATTATAATTATTTAATTATTTTAATGGGGGCTGAGAGGTGGCTGAGATTTGTTTAAGAAATAGATGGCCAAGATTAGATTTATTCTAGACTAAATTATTTCTTAATTTGAAAAAGTTATAATAATAATTATTTAATTTAATTATTTTAATGAGTGACTGAGATTTGTTTAAGATAAACCCTAAACTCTAAAACATTAAATTATTTCCAAATTTGAAAAAGTTATAATTACAATTATTTAACTATTTTAATGGGTGGTTGAGATTTGTTTAAAAAATAGAAGGTTAGGATTAGATTTATATTTAATATTATTAATTTTGTAATAAATAATATCTTATTTCCTAATTTGAAAAAGTCATAATTATAATTATTTAATTATTTTAATGGGTAGCTGAGATTTGTTTAAGATAAACCCTAAAACGCTAAACCCTAAAACCCTAAAACCTAAAATCCTAAACCCTTTAGAAACATTAAATTATTTCCTAATTTGAAAAAGTTATAATTATAATTATTTAATTAATTTAATGGGTGGTTGATATTTGTCTGAAAAATAGATGGTTATGATTGAATTTATATTTAATATTATTAATTTATTAATAAATAATATATTATTTCCTAATTTGAAAAAGTTATAATTAATTATTTTAATAGGTGCCTAAAATTTGTTAGAGAAATAGATGGTCATGATTAGATTTATTATTGTTTCAGAAATAGATGACCAAGATTGAATTTATTCTAGACTAAATTATTTCTTAATTTGAAAAAGTCATAATTACAATTATTTAATTTAATTATTTTAATAGGTGACTGAAATTTGTTTGAAAAATAGATGATCAGGATTGAATTTATTCTAGATGTCAAGATTTGGACTAAATTATTTCCTGATTTGAAAAAATCATAACTACAATTACATAATTATTTTAACGGGTGACTGACTGAAAATATTATGTCATACACTATATAACCCTAAACCCTTAACGCTAAAATTCTAAAACCCTAAACCCTTTGGAAACATTAAATTATTTCATAATTTGAAAAAAATTATAATTATAATTATTTAATTATTTTAATAGGTGGTTGAGATTTATTTGAAAAATAGATGGTTATGATTGGATTTATATTTATTATTATTAATTTTTTAATAAATAATATCTTATTTCATAATTTGATAAAGTCATAATTATAATTATTTAATTATTTTAATGGGTGGCGAGATTTTTTTAAGAAATAGATGGTCATGATTGGATTTATTATAATTATTTAATTATTTCCTAATTTGAAAAAAAATCATAATTACAATTATTTAATTTAATTATTTTAATGGGTGGTTGAGATTTATTTGAGAAATAGATGGCAGGGCCAGGATTGGATTTATTATAATTATTTAATTATTTCATAATTTAAAAAAATCATAATTACAATTATTTAATTTAATTATTTCAATGGGTTGCTGAGATTTGTTTGAGAAATAGATGGTCAGGATTTGATTTATTCTTGGTTGAGATTTGTTTAAAAAATAGATGGTTAGGATTGGATTTATATTTAATATTATTAATTTTTTAATAAATAATATCTTACTTTCTAATTTGAAAAAGTTATAATTATAATTATTTTAATGGATGCTCGACTTAAAATGCTTAAATCCTGGCGGTTTAGCACCTAAATTCCAAATTATAGGTCGTTCGATCTTGGAAGAACTTTGACTTAAGCCGGCTTAAATTCGGGCAGTTTAGCACCTGAATCCCAAATTATTGGCCGTTCACCGGAAAAATTGACTATAGAACATTTAATCTGGGCGGTTTAGAACCTGAATCCCAAATGTATTTTGTTCTTGAGTTGATTCTCATTGAAGAATTCGAATAACTATTCAGATAACTTTGAAGTATTTGATCTTCGTAAAGAATTGCTCTCGGTATATCTGAAATTAATGGAGGAGGACTCCTTATATAGGTGAAGGGTGAGGAAGTCTCGTATATAACTCGCAATTTGATTGGTCAATGGATGATTTGACCTAATTCTACAGGCTTGGATTTTTCCATCCCTGCAATTTGATTGGTCAATATTTGATTTGACATATATTCTGTAGGCTTTGTCCTTAAATAGATGGTTAGGATTGGATTTATATTTAATATTATTAATTTGAGTGAGGCTTGCGTGCGCCCGAGCGCACGCCATGCGCCTTTAGAATTTAGTATTATGGAAAAGGGTACATTATTTTGTTCTAAAGGGTATACACTTTAATTAATAAGGGTACAGCATTTTGTTCTAAAGGGTATACACTTTTCATTAATATTTTTTATTTTTCTTCAGAAAATAAAGGGTACACATCTTTATACTAAAGGGTATACAATTTAACACAAAATTCTAAAGGCACACGGAGTGTGCTTCCGTGCGCCAGGGCGCACACAAGTTTTTGCCTATTAATTTTTTAATAAATAATATCTTATTTCCTAATTTGAAAAAGTTATAATTATAATTATTTAATTATTTTAATGAGTGGCTGAGATTTATTCATAATTATAGTTATTTAATTATTTTAATGAGTGACTGAGATTTATTTTAAAAATGTCATAATTATAATTATTTAATTATATTAATAAGTTGTTTTAGAAATAGATGACTAGTATTGGATTTATTCTACTTTTATATATATTAAGATATGAACGGGCCAAAGGTAATAGTAAAATGAATATAAAATATTTTTCCTTCTTTTCTTATATTTCCTTCGTTTAAAGATAAATTATTAAACTAGCTATGCAAATATGGGTTTTGCTGTGAAATACCACTACCCTGCAAAAGTAGAGGTTTAATTAAGTGACTATTGATCATCGATGATCCTCGCATATGGGGTATGCATTGTGCATACCCTATATGAAAGAGTCATTGGTGACTTGTGGTCACTTAAGAATCACTCGCAAAAGTATCAATATTATAAGTATCAATAAATATATATAAAATAAAGTACTTATTATATTATACAAATATATTAAAATTTTTAATTTAGGCATGAACCAATTATATTAATCCGTGTAGTTGATTTACACAAATCTACTCCCTCCGTCCCACTCGAATGGTAGTTTTTGCTTTTTGCACGTGAATTAAGAAGTATTATTATTTAATGTGTAGTGTGTAATTGTATTAGTGGGAGTGTGAACCACATATTTTAATTATATTAGTGGATGTGTGTGGGCCATATGTGTCTAAAAAAAGAAAATGAACTCTTTGAGTGAGACTCCCAAAATGGAAAAAAAAAAACTCTTTGGATGGGATGAAAGGAGTATGTCAAAAACTACATAAACTCGGTGTGAATCAAGATTATACCCTAATTTACTCATTACTTTTTAGTATATAAAAAATTACTACTTTTTAACTTCAAATACATGAAAAATTGCTTTAATTCACCTTTTTCATTCAAATAAATATAATTATTTGAAAAAATATAATAATATTTATTATTATTATTACTATTATTAAAACGCGATTTAGAAATTAAGAAAATATGTTCTTCGATGCTAATTAGGTGAAGTTTCGTGGTATTAATGAGGTGTGGGCGCAAACTTGAAAATGTATGCAGTCTGACAAAGTCAGGATGATGAAGAAGTACAACTTCAAGCTCTCCCGCAATGTAATAAGTGACCCATATTTGGCCACGAACACTTACTACAATCTATTTTATTTATTTTATTTTGACTATAGAAAACCAGTCAATCCTCATTTTCAAAATCTTTAAAATCTAGTATTTTTTTTTCTTTTTCTTTTTCTTTTTCTTTTTCATTTTCATTTTCATTTTCATTTTCATTTTCATTTTAATTATCAAACAGTGTTGTATAGTAAGGTTACACATGCAAGTTGCAACCTAACATTATTATTCCTACTATGTTTATTGAGTATGAAGTAAATTCGATTTCTTGAATCCTATTTCTACCAAATTTATAGCGATTAATTATTACTCTTTTAAATAATAAAAAAATTATTCAAATTATGCTCAGTAAAAAAATTTAAAATATTAGAATTTGAAGATAAATATTTTATTTAGAAGACTAGTTCATCTCTTTAAAAAATAATGTTTATACATTAAAGAGTAATCGTAAAATTAGGATGCAAGAATTTGAAAAGTAATATTTTTCATTCAGAAAGATAAGCTTGATGAACGTTTTTTCAACACACAAAATTAATGCTCAAGTATAAGGATATCAATTGTAGTTTCGAAAGGTGACCAAGTAATTATCGAATTCAATGGACTGATTATTATCAATTCAATTATATTCTATTTAACTAAGATTATGTTGGCAAAATTGATTTGGTTTGTTTATTAAACTAAATAACATAAATTGAAATAGCAAATTAATTAAATAAGCAATAGAGAAACTTCGGTGGTGATCAAGTAATTAATAGAGTAGTTCGTCAGGTAATTCAGTTTCACTTATTAATTTTCTTTCCATGTGTTGTTGTCCGACTCTACCTTGTGGTTTATGGACGCATCACTAAACCATGCAAGCGTACTCTATAGACACAAGTAAGCAAGCGTGTGATACGTGTGAATATCCTTGGAGCAAGATGTATACTTTACCCCACTTTCTAGGTACTATCATAATCAATTATTTCCCGTGCACTTAGTACTCTAACCCGATTTGATCTTCCTTTTTAGGTACTATAAAGTTATACTCTTTATCCTACTTATTAACCTGAATATGATTCAATTAACAAGTACCTATATAAGATAGTTCTAATAAGACTTCGGAATCCCTTCACTTAGAGTTATAACATGCAATCCTGCTCAGCGGTGAACGCACTCAATCAATAACCAAGAGATGTATTCAGACTCTACATAACAGTTAAAGATGCACAAAACGACCGTGAGTATGAATTAAAAAGGCACAATCTTATATAGAATAAACCACAAGTAGTGTTATACGGAGTTTACACATAAAAATTCAATTAACTCATAAAACTTTCATAACCCTAAAACTACCGGAGCAGTTCTAGCCCATGATTGTTCTAGGAACAATCATGGCTAGTTGGTATGATCTTACTTGACTCGCCAGACGAACCTCTCCTCACGACTCCTTTGGATGATGGTAGGGCTTGGTGAATAATGGATGATGAATCCTTCTTTTCTGTTTCTCTTTTTTCTCCTGCGAAAGCTCTTCTTTTATACTTGTAAACTCTCCTTACGGGCCTTGGATGGGCTTTTTGAGCTAACACACGCACTGAAGGTGTAAAAATATGAATTTGGTAAGTTTTCGGATGTCGATTCGACCAAACACGTTGGTCGAACTCCTGCATGCTGGTCGAATTCCTCTGTAACTTGGCTTCTGACTCCGGATTCGACCAGAGCGTTGATCGAACTGGATACTTCCTGGTCGAACCGGAACTGCTTCTGTTTAGGCTTCTAGTTCGACCACGGTTCGACCAAGTGGTTTGGTCGAACTCGGCTGTCATGGTCAAACTCGACTTTTTCGAGCTCAGTTCGACCAGAGGTGCTGGTCGAACTCTCTTCTTCTTGGTCGAATCCACTCCCTGTGTGGTCGAATTCATCCCTGTTTATTTCTCTTTCCGAATCCAATCACTTCCAACTCTTTTTTCATCGAAAATCAATTCAAATAGCCTTGTAAACTCCCGATTCGTGACTTTCCACCAAGTATAGCAATTCACATCGAATTACAACCATTAATTACACCATAAGTACACGAATACGGGCTCGAAACTAGTGAATTTACACACTCATCAAACCCAAACTAACATGTTGTTCGTCCCGAGGCAATGAAATCAAAACCAAGGAGTAGTGTAAACTTCACCAACTACCAACACCATTCATACTCACACATGCAATTTATCAATCGAACACAAGTATTACAAACATCATATGAATCATTCATGCAAAATATCACTCAATTGTAATACCTTTCAGAGTACTAAATCATCTGGCTCACAAGATAAATATTTACTCTCACTCTCGAGTGTAAAAGATGTACACTCTAGCAGATTAGTATTTATGCTCATATTCAATCCATACTCCCGCGTAACCATAAGCTTGGCAAGGGTTCCAAAACTCAACTTATAATCAATTCCTTACTAGGATCACAAAGGACTTGCTTTTGGGTTGTAATGTTGGCTCTTTGGTAAGGGTAGGAGAATTTTGAGTAAGTGACTAATTCACTAGTAGAGAATTACCTTGGAGTTTTGCTTTTCATCACATAGCTTCGTCTGTTTCTACATCTTCTTCTCATAAACTTCATAACTTGCATTCTCCTTCTTTTTCAAGCATTAACATCATCTTTCTTCAATGAGCAAGGTACCAATTTTGGGCACTACCCTTCTAAGCAATCGGGGTACACGTTTCAGGCACTACCCCTAAACAAGATTTAATCATATTTCTTTCTTTTTCATAATTATCAACCAAGCTTCAACCTTTTCATTCTTTCAAGCTCTTACACACCTCAACTCTCTACTAATGAATAGGGTATTCAACAAGGCTCAAGTAAGGTTTTAATAAGACTTTTTATCAAGGCTTGCCAAAGAAAAAGTTTTTTAAGGCTCAAAAGGGCTTACAATGATATACAAATATTCACAGGTAAGGTAAAATTTTGGCTAAGTAACTTGATTGCACAATAATGGCCTAAGATCATGTCCTAGCAATTCCTCAATCATAAGTTTCACACAAGACGCCAAGCCAAGTTCTAGAATACGGTCATACGAACGATTCTCTCAAGAATAAATAACCATGAACTAGCATGGTTCAATTGGCTCAAATCCTCACATAGGTAAATAGATTCCTAAGTACTCCTTCAAGTAAATAACCAAGATCAATTTCACAATAAATTCACATATTTATCAAGCATACATGCTTCCAATCAATAGCAATTAACACATGTAACATACGAATGCATCATACTAACCAAGAACCCTCTTAACAAACAATCCATACAAGTATCAATCATCATCTCTCAATCCACATAAAATCAATATAAGTACATGCCACTCACACCAAATACCCATCCTGTAAAGAGAAAAAGAGAAGTGAGATGAGATGAGATGAATCAGACAAAGACAAAAAACTAGTGCATCCTACTCCTCCGGAGCATCATTATCATCGCTCACACCCTCTTCATCACCATTCATCTATGAGCGCAATCTATCCAAATCTTTATGTAAAGCATTCAAATTCCTATCCATCAAGTGCTCATGAGCAAACAACCTCTCCAATCTCTGATCCATCTCCACATAATTTTTCTGCAGCGAGTTAAACTTCCCATCCAGTGTTGCGTAGTTCGCAATCGCCAACTCCAGCTGCCTATTCGTTTCTTGTTGGTTTGCATTCAGTGTAACGAACTGCTCATGAATCATCCTAAACTGCTCCTGCAAATAGGCATCCGGACCAGCCCACTGCTACTGCTGTGGCGCCCTGGAATGGGTCGTGGTGGCCTCTCATGCGGTTGTGGATCTCCCATCTCTGGATCCACATGCTCATCTCTAAGCTCCTGCTGCTGCTGTTGTTGTGGCTGAAAACGCCCCTCGTCTATAATCCTCTGCAGCTCCTCCATCATCCTTTCATTATACATCTGAGCTACAGTCCTCCAATCACCCTTAGTCAAGCAAGTGATGGAGATAGCAGTGTGCCCGAGGTGTTCATCAACATGTTCCCCTCATTCTGAATAGTAGTCAACACACCCAAATCATAAGGGAACATGAAAGTGAGAGGCTTTGATCCCCTAGTAAATAACCAATCTCCATCCCTCAGATGGGCAAATCCTCCCTTCACGCAAGTGCTCATCACCAAATTGGGATTCTCCAGGATAGGTGAAATGCGGGTGAAGTCCATATGATAGTACTCAGCTATCGAGGTCGGCAACCCTCCTATGTTCACTCTCTGAAATGGAGAACACCTGAACCTATTAAGCTAATAAATGAGATATGATCCCCTATTGAACCGCACTCCGTTAAGCATACACCAAAGGACATACAGCTCTCATCTCGACACACAGTTTCCCTCCGATCGAGCAAATAGTATGTTGCTCAACACTCGATCCATGTATCAGAGTACTGGGTTCTGAATCAACGAAGCTCGAGCACTGCTAGCCTTGTAATCCACATCCTCACCAGAAATTTCTTTCCAGAATCTGTTAGCATTAAAGTACCCATTCTCCGCTCTCGAAATCCCCCTAGGAGTCTGAAACAAGATATTTAAATCCTCAGCTGACTATGTCCTATGCTCACCTCCAAGCTGAAACGAACACTCGTACGGAAGATTACTTGACCCTTTCTTCACAGTAATCGAACATACCACTTCCGCAATCACATGGAAGTAGGTAGGCTTCTTCAGCTCCATAAAATGGCGAATACCAACTTGATCAAATATCCAAAAGATAGTGTCTCGGATGTTCATAGTAAGCATTACTCCATCATCTTGATATCTTGTTCGAACAATCTTATCTGACACGTCCACCTACTTCTCCTTGATCTCATCCCAATCATTCATCTGAATCTTGAAGTTCGAAGGCAACCGCTCTTGAAGCCTTAGCTTCTTTGCCACCGCATCCTCACGAGATGGTCTATCTTGCCTCTTCTTAGATCGAAGCTCGGCCTCCTTTCCCTTTTCCTGAAAACAATACTTCAATCCAACAACCAAGAAAAGGAAACCAAACTAATGCATCCAACTCTACTCAAGACTTCAAGTTTTTCAATGCAAAATCAAACCAAACAAGCATGATTCATCCTAATTATCTAACAATTCAATTCGCATGCTCATTCATTCTCATTCCAATCAACAAGTCGCAATAGGATCAACAAACAATTCAACAAACCACAAGCATGCATTACTACTCAAATTCAAATAATCCAACATGAGATCTACTCAAACTCAATCAATTCTCCAACAATTCAACATGCTTCATCCCAAAACTACTCACATTCCTCATAACATCACATAATCAACATAGTTCAATTCGATTCAATCAATCAAAATCAAACCCAACAACTATTCATATGAAATTATGCACTAAAACTTCAAACAACACCATGAATCCATAAAAAACTTAGTTTAATCAACATACCCGCTCATAATCGATGATTAGAACTTCAATCCTAGGGCATTAGGATTGAGAAAACATACTTTTCGAACCGGTCATGGCTTAGAATGAATAAGTGCGAAAATTCTTTAAAAATCATGATGAACCCTAGCTTTTCAACTGGATCGCTCCAAAAACACGATGATTGGAGTGGAATGTCTGTGGATTGTGGTTTAAATGGGGCAAAATTACGCGAAATCAAAGATTGGAGGAGAGGATTTTCGATTCGGGATGAATTTGGGTGGAGGTTGTATGTGAAGTGCTCGAATGAAAATGAAAAACGGGGTTAAAATTCACTTACCTGGGCTCAATTTAACCAATTTGAGAGGTCGAATCCTTGGTCGAACTCCCCTACTGGACAACCTCTCGTCGCGATTCAACCAACGTTCGACCAAGTACTCTGGTCGAACTCTTACGTCGTGGTCGAACTCGACTGTTCAAAACTTTCAGGTTCACAATTCGATCTCGATTCGATCAAGCCACTTGGTCGAACTGATCATGCCTTAGTCGAACCCGTCTGTACAACTCTCTGATTGCCAGTTCGACTTGTCCCTTTGGTCGAACTCACTACTGCTTGGTCGAATCGACCTATAACAAACTCTTTGATCCTCAATTCGACCAGGGCTCTCGAGTTCGAATTGCATGTTTGGTCGAACTAGACCCCTGATGCTTCAAACTCGAAATTTCTTCATCCCCTACACACTTTAAGCTCAAAAACAAACATTCGGTACCAAAATAGATCAAAACTAGCTTGAGAATCAATCTTAATCTTGACATCCATGAGTAACTCCACATAACATACTCAAAAACAACACCAAACACCACAAAACATTAGGCAAATTGCAAAAAATCGACACACCGCAACCGATAAAAGTTTTGATATGCCGCAAAAAATCAACTTCCCTAACAAACGGTATAAAGAAAAGATTATACTCTCAATGCTTCAATGAGGTAAGTACATCACACCTCCCCAAACTTAGTAGAAACTAAAGTGAAACTAAGTTTGCAAAGAAATGTAATTGCCGATAAATAAGCATATCAAATATAAAAATTTCTTACTCACACCAAAAGAAATAAAGTAATAAAACGGGAGGGAAAGCCCCCAACAGGTGCTCATGTTTAACGTCGGAGAGTCATGACGGTATCAATCTAGTGCAAGATATCCTCAAAGACAACGCAAACATCATCTGGCGACTTGTAATGCTTCAATCGATGCCCATTTGTCGCGATAATGTCTTCATCTTTGTCCATAAGCTCAAAACTCCCCCCTCCACAGGTTCTATGGATAATGAACTGCCCCGTCCACTTTGATTTCAATTTTCCTGCGAAAAGCTTCAAACGAGAGTTAAAAAGCAATACCTCATCACCTTCCTTGAACTCCTTGTAAGAGATCTTTGAATTATGCTATTTCTTCATTCTCTCTTGTAGATTTTCGAGTTCTTGTAAGCTCGGTTTCTAAACTCATCCAATTGATTGATATGAGTCATCCTCAACTCCTTTTGCTCCTTTAAAAACAAGTTCAAACTCTTCAAAGCCCAAAAAGTTTTATGCTGAATCTCTACGGGTAAGTGGCACGGCTTCCCATAGACTATTTGATACGGTGACATATCCAACACTGTCTTGTAAGCAATCCGGAACCCCCACAAAACATCTTCGAGCTTCATAGCCCAATCCTTTCTATTGGTTCCTACTACCTTCTCCAAGATTTACTTCATTTGTCGGTTAGAAACTTCAGCTTGCTCATTTGCTTGAGGATGATAAGGTGTAGTGTCCCTATGCTTAACTCTATAATCCTTAAGCACCTTCTCAAGAAGCTTGTTGACGAAGTGAGAACCTTCATCACTTACTAGTGCTCTAGGAACTCCATAGCGGGCAAAGATATGTTTCTTCAAGAAAGATAAAATAGTCCTTGAATCATTCACGCGAGTGGGAATGACTTCCACACACTTAGAAACATAATCCACAGCTAAAAGGATGTAAAAAATCCATTAGATGGGGTAAAAGGCCCCATAAAATCGATCCCCCATACATCGAAGATCTCGACAACAATGCTCGGCTAAAGTGACATCTCATCTCGTCGACTTATGTTCCCCATCCTTTGACATCTATCGCATGTCGCCACATAGGATTCACAATCTTTAAACAAAGTTGGCCAATAAAGAGCAGATTGAAGTACCTTCGCTGCAGTCTTTTGAGCTCCGAAGTGCCCCCCGTTAGATTGTGCATGGCAAAAATCTAGTACACTCTCCATCTCCATCTCGGGCACACACCTACGGACTATGGAATCCGTACATATCTTGTAGACAAACGGATCATATCATATAAAAGTCTCAACATCCCTCTTGAACTTTACAAGTTGATATCGGTTGAGATCTCTAGGAATTCAACCTACGGCAATGTAATTCACATAATCCGCATACCATGGATCCATTCCTTGTGCAGCTACCACAAATGCTCTTTCAGCTCCTTCAACAAGCACTGCCATAATCTTCTCATCAGGAAACATCTCTTCAATGTAATCGAAAAAATCATCACAATATTCCCTTATCTCCAACCTTGATAGGTGATCCGCCAAAACATTCTCAGTACCCTTCTTATCTCGGATCTCCATATCAAATTCCTGCAGAAGAAGAATCCATCTAATAATTCTTGGCTTTGTTTCCTTCTTCTCAATCAAGTACCAGATCGCATAATGATCTGTGTACACTATCGTCTTCATGCCAACCAAATATTGTCGAAACTTGTTGAATGCATACACCACAGCTAAAAACTCATTTTCAGTCACAGTGTAGTTCTTTTATGCAGCATCAAAAGTTTTACTCGCATAGTAAATTGCGCATAACTTCTTTTCCCTCAACTGCCCAAGCACCACTCCAAGTGCTAAATCACTTGCATCACACATAAGTACAAACGGCTGAGTCCAATCCGGTGTGATCAAGATAGGTGCAGTAATAAGTGCCTCCTTCAAAACCTGAAAAGCTTTTAAACACTCTTCATCAAAAATAAAAGGAACATCTTTTTCAAGCAAATGAGATAAGGGCTTGGAGTATTTTGAGAAGTCTTGTATGAATCTTCTATAAAAATTGGCGTGTCCAAGAAAAGACCGCACTCCCCTTTCATTCGTAGGTGGTGGAAGCTTCTCAATTGCCACCACATTTGCTCTATCCACCTGTAATCCCTTAGCCGAAATATGATGGCCAAGAACAATCACATCTCTTACCATAAAGTGGCACTTCTCCCAATTCAAAACAAGATTAGTTTCTTGGCATCTCTTCAAAACAATAGCAAGGTTAGATAAACAAATATCAAAGGAGGAACCAAATACAGAAAAATCATCCATAAACACCTCCATGATCTTTTCTATCAACCCATCAAATATGGCCATCATGCAATGCTGAAATGTAGCAGACGCATTACATAATCCAAAAGGCATCTTCCTAAAAGC
Organism: Pogostemon cablin; assembly: GCA_023678885.1. Taxonomy (NCBI): domain Eukaryota; kingdom Viridiplantae; phylum Streptophyta; class Magnoliopsida; order Lamiales; family Lamiaceae; genus Pogostemon; species Pogostemon cablin. The sequence continues at coordinate 15,767,707 of CM042962.1, read as the reverse complement.
AAAAGTTCCATAAGGATAAGTAAAAGTGGTCTTTACCTGGTCCTCGGGTGCAATCATGATTTGATTATACCCCGAGTACTCATCCAAAAAATAATAATACTCGTACCTTGCAAGACGATCAAGCATTTGATCCATGAAAGGAAGGGAAAAATGGTCTTTGCATGTATTTTCATTCAATTTCCTATAATCTGTAGATACACGTTATCCCGTAGGAATCCTAGTGGCTAAAGTCTCACCATCTTCGACTTTTACTATAGTCATGCCCCCTTCTTAGCAACTACATGCAATGGACTCACATGGGACTATCATTAAATGGATAAATTATTTCTGCATCTAACCACGTTAGGATTTGCTTCCTAATCACTTCTTGAATTGCGGGATTCACCCTCCGCTGATTCTGAATGCTACTCTTGGCCTCATCTAACAACCTGATTCTATTCATGCAATAGGAAGGACTAATACCCTTTAAATCATTAAGAGACCAACCAATCGCAGATTTATACTTTCTAAGCACATTTAATAATTCCTCAAGTTGATCATCATCATGGGAAGAAGATACAATTACAGGATATTTTTCATTGTCACCTAGGTAGGCATACTTCAAGTGTTCTGATAGTAGTTTCAACTTCTCTTTCTTCTCTTCCTGAGGTGCACTCTCTCGATCCAATGACAAGTACTTCCTAGTCCACTTTGCCTCTTCAACTTTGGTCCTTCTCGACTCATACCTGTCATCACCCAAAGCAAGTAAGTTTTCAAGAAATTCAATGCATACCTCATTGGAGAGTTCATCTAGCTCTGTAGTGGAAAAAATTAGAGACTCCGCAAAACACATCTCAAAAGGATCCTTCGACAGAATCAAAGACAAGTCTTCATTCACAATCTCTTCCACTATATCAACACTGTGACATTGCATCTCCATTGGCATCTTCATTGCTTTATCAAGGTTGAATAGGACCTCTTCTTTATCCATCCTTAGCCTCAACTCACCCTTTTGCACATCGATAATGGCTCCCGCAGTGGAAAAGAAAGGTCTCCCTAAGATAAGAGGGACATTATCCTTGTCATCTTCCATCTCCAGCACCAGAAAATTCACATGAAAGACTAACTTCTTTACTTTGAAAATAACGTCTTCGATCACACCCTTCGGAAAAGTAATGGACCTATCCGCTAGTTGTAGAACAACTGTCGTGGGAGTCAACTCTCCCAAACCAAGCCTTTGAAAGGTAAACATGTCATCAAATTGATGCTTGCCCTAAGACACACAAGGCTCGACGTGCCGACCTCTTTCCAATTTCACATAAGATTGTGAAGCTTTCCGGATCCTTAAGTTTAGCTGGCAGCTTCCTCAGAATGATCGAGCTACAGTTTTCAGACAAATTCACCGTTTCAATTCCGTTCAAGCTTCTCTTCTTCAAAAGAATATCCTTCAGAAAGCGAGCATAATACGGCATCTCTAAAATTGCTTCAGAGAAAGGAATGTTCAAGCTTATTTTGTTTATGATTTCTAAAAACTTCTTGAACTTCTCTTCCAATCCCTTTTTGACTAGCTTGAGAGGAAAGGGCGGAGGTATCTTTGTTTTAGGAATCCCCCATTCATCACGTTCAGCTTTCTTCGCTTTATCCTTTTTCAGCTCTCAATCTCTTAGCTCTTTCCCACTTCTTCTCTACTATAATCTCTGTACTCTGCTCTTTGGAAGGCACTGGAGTAGTTTCAACATCATGCGGAGCATTCAGTACGGAAAATGACGCAGAACAGGTGAGTTCGACCTGAGTTCGACCTAGATAGGTGGTCGAACTCGGCGAGTAATGGTCGAACTACACACCTGAAAGTTCATTCTCTCTCGTACAGTCGGATTCGACCATGGTTCGACCAATAGGTTTGGTCAAGCTGTGGTAATCATGGTCGAATCGGGCATCAGACAAAACAGAGTGCTCTAGACAGTCGAGTTTGACCTCAGTTTGACCAGCGATTCTGGTCGAACTCATCTGATTTTGGTCGAACTGACCTTCTGACTCCTCCAGACGTCGCCCAGGTGCCGAGTTCGACCTCCCTTGTTGAGTTCGACCTGACTATATGGTCCAATCGGGGTCAAATCGGGCTCCTGTCCTTCAGACTTCAATTCCGGCTTCATCGGTCCCTCATAATGCGTTCCAGACCTCATGTAATGGCGTGACAAGACTTTGGATTCTCAATACTCTGATACGGAAGCTTTCCTTTCTCTATAGTTTGAGTCAATTTGTTCACATTTCCTGCCATGTCCCCCATTAACAACGTAAGGTCATTCACTTGTGTAGGCAAATCCTTATAATGATCATCAATCTTCTTCTCTAATTTGGCCTCAAGACGATCTACTCTTGCATTATTCCTCGCCATGTACCTATTCACAGTATCCTTAAAACCCGGCTTCCCTTCTTCCATTTTAGCTCCCAAATCAACGTCGATAGGAGGCTGCATCACATTATTCGGATTGCTCCATGAAAACTCCGACCTCCTTGGTTGTTGATAACTACCCGGAGGACCACTATTGTTGTAGTTCCCTTGATAGTTCCGATTTCCTTGATTCGGGTACCTAGTTCTTTGAATACTCTGTCCCATGGCGTAATTTGCCACCTCGATCTCCTCTTGGCTAGCTCTTTCATAGCCAACATCATACTGCATCATTGGCACTCTCTGCAATAAATCTGTGATCTGCTTTTGTTGGGACTCTAGAAGCTTGCTAATGTTAGTCAAGCTAGAGACAATCTCATCATCTCTTCTCGACTTTACCATAGTATGTTCAACTTATACTACTTTACCAAGGACATAAGTGCCTCTCACTCTATCAGTCGGCCAATCTCTAGAATTTATTGAAATATCTTCAAAAAGCTTCTCGGCCTCATTGGGTGACTTCGTCATTAATGCTCCATTAGAAGAAGCATCAAGTAAAATGCAAGAATAGCAGTCCAACCCATTGTAGAAAATACTGATATATAGAGCTTTAGATAGCCCATGCTGAGGACAATTCTGTAGCATGTCCTTAAACATGTCCCAAGCTTCATGAAATTTATCATTGCCATGGATAGAAAATTGATTGATTTCCTACTTCATCTTGAACACCTTTGAAGGTGGCTGTATCGCTCCAGGAATTTCACTTTCAACTTCTCTCATGTATCACATTCAGCAGCATCCAGATTATCATACCAATCTCTCATTTTTTTCATTCAGCGAGAACTTAAACAGTATAATCTTCCTCGCATCCTCATGAGCTCCTGCATCTTTTTGTGTGCTTGCATAACCAAGGAACTTATTCAGATATTGTTGAGAATCTTCAAATGTTCCCCCAGAGAAGGGACTTCTTTCAATCATGGTGATAAGAACAGGGTGTAAATCAAAATCAGCTCCAGTCCCTCTTGCTCCTAACAACCCAGCATTGCCCATTTTGTTATTCTTAAAGACTTCCCGGATGGCAAGTGTATTCGGGTCCGCTGCCATGTTGATTGCTTCTACTTCCAAATTAACTTCGGTTGCAGTTTCAATCGTTTGCGGATTCAGCACGTTAACTTCAACTCCTAAATCAAGAGCTTTAGTTGGTTCTACTTTCTTGTTCTTATTCTTCTTCTTCCTCGACGATGCTCCGATCTGTGGATTATATGGCTCTAAAACCTATCTTTGATCTTGTGAGCATACATCTAAGAAAAATAAGTATTAGAAATCAAAACAAGAATAATAATCTCAATTAAACTAGATATAATCAAAAGATATTTAATATTGTCCCCGGCAACGGCGCCAGAAACTTGATGAGTGTTTTCTCAACACACAAAATTAATCTTCAAATATAAGGATATCTATTGTAGTTTCGAAAGGTGACCAAGTAATTATCGAATCCAAGGGACGGATTATTATCAATTCAATTATATTCTATTTAACTAAGATTATGTTGGCAAAATTGATTTGGTTTGTTTATTAAACTAAATAACATAAATTGAAATAGCAAAGTAATTAAACAAGCAATAGAGAAACTTCGGTGGAGATCAAGTAATTAATAGAGTAGTTCGTCGGGTAATCCAGTTTCACTTATTAATTTCCTTTCCATGTGTTGTTGTCCGACTCTACCTTGTGGTTTATGGATGCATCACTAAAATACGCAAGCGTACTCTATAGACACAAGTAAGCAAGCGTATGACACGTGTGAATATCCTTGGAGCAAGATGTATACTTTACCCCTCTTTCTAGGTACTATTATAATCAATTATTTCCCGTGCACTTAGTACTCTAACCCGATTTGATCTCCCTTTTTAGGTACTATAAAGTTATACTCTTTATCCTACTTATTAACCCGAATATGATTCAATTAACAAGAATCTATATAAGATAGTTCTAATAAGACTTCGGAATCCTTTCACTTAGAATTATAACATGCAATCCTACTCAGCGGTGAACGCACTCAATCAATAACCAAGATATGTATTCAGACTTTACATAACAGTTAAAGATGCACAAAATGACCGTGAGTATGATTAAAAATGCACAATCTTATATAGAATAAACCACAAGTAGTGTTGTACGGAGTTTATACATGAAAATTCAATTAACTCATAAAACTTTCATAACCCTAGAACTACCGGAGCGGTTCTAGCCCATGATTGTTCTAGGAACAATCATGGTTAATTGGTATGATCTTACTTGACTCGCCAGACGAACCTCTCCTCACGACTCCTACGGATGATGGTAGGGCTTGGTGAATAATGGATGATGAATCCTTCTTTTCTGTTTCTCTTTTTTTTCCTGCGAAAGCTCTTCTTTTATACTTATAAACTCTCCTTACGGGCCTTGGATGGGCTTTTTGAGCGAACACACGCACTGAAGGTGTAAAAATACAAATTTGGTAAGTTTTTGGATGTCGATTCGACCAAACATGTTGGTCGAACTCCTGCATGCTGGTCGAATCCCTGGTTGAATCCCTCTGTAACTTGGCTTCTGACTCCGGATTCGACCAGAGCATTGGTCGAACTGGATACTTCCTGGTTAAACCGGAACTGCTTCTGTTTAGGCTTCTAGTTCGACCACGGTTCGACCAAGTGGTTTGGTCGAACTCGACTGTCGTGGTCGAACTTGACTTTTTCGAGCTCAGTTCGACCAGAGGTGCTGATCGAACTCTCTTCTTCTTAGTCTAATCCACTCCTTGCGTGGTTGAATTCATCCTTGTTTCTTTCTCTTTCCGAATCCAATCACTTCCAACTCGTTTTCCATCGAAATCAACTCAAATAGCCTTGTAAACTCCCGATTTGTGATTTTTCACCAAGTATAGCAATTCACATCGAATTACAACCATTAATTACACCATAAGTACACGAATACGGGCTCGAAACTAGTGAATTTACACACTCATCAACGCCTATAAAGTAATCTTCCATGTATTAAAGAGTAATAGATAAATTAAGGTTTACGCATGAACCCAATTCATATGTTTGCATGAATGCTTAATATATATTCTTAATATTTAGTATATTTTTAATTTCTAATTGTAATTTTAATTTACAATTCATGAGATATTTTATTATTTTAATTCATAACATATTTTATCTCTCGAAACATTGTGGTAAATGATCTATTTTGTCCCTATAAAAGTATAATTATAATTTCATTTTTATAGTTTATATAATATTGTTACTCTTGTGGTTTATAATCTATTTTACCCTATGTTTTAATCATTATCCTTAAATGTATGTTTGTTTAATTAAGTTTACGTAGTTTTAAAATCATGAAATGATAATTTATACTCTCTATGTCCCATTAAAAAATATTTATTGTATCCTTTTGGTCCGTTCCATTAAAAAATATTCATTTTTAATAGATGTGACCCACACAATACAATTAAAATATCTTCATGAAATCTACATATATATATATACAATATTAATACAACTTATCACTACACATTAAAATATTATATCTGTAAAAAATGACAAATAATATTGTGTTAACAACAAAATATATAATTTAAAAAATAATAATTAATTAAAATATTTTTCTCATAATTTTAATTTAAAATTGATGGCATATTATGTAATATTATAAAATTCATAGATGTAATAAAAAAATAAAAATTGTGTTGTAGTCCATCTACCAAAAAGAAAAATGTATATTTTGTAGTAAGACTTACCAAATTAGCAAAATATACATATGTGGATGACGGATGGAGTAATAACTTTTCATCAATCATATGAATTACTCATTGAACAATTCAATTGAACAATTATATTTTTTATTGATTAGTTATCACTTTCTATTAAATATATATATATATATATAAGGGTATTCTTTTATTAGACGACTATATGTGAGATGTATTGTGAAACGAGTCGTCTCATTATTTAAGTATGATTATTACATAAGTAAAGTATATCATTGATAATTAAAATATAATAAATAATACAATATATCAAAATATAATTTTGAGATATTATAATATGATGATTCATTCTTTAATAATTATATTTTTTTTAAATTATAATATAATATCTCATAATTATACTTTAGTGCAGTATTCATATAATTTAAGGTCAATTGCAATAATGTTACTTTTAGTCACAAATAATTGGTGTGTTTTACCATAATACTTAAAATTTGTGTTTTTTTTTTAATTTCTCAAAGGTGAGTAGAATTCATGTAATAATATGAAGTACTTCATTGTCAATTCATCTCACAATAAGTAAGCCGTCAGTTTGTTTCTATGCGTAGGTTGTAAAGGAGATTTTGCCAAAAATGATTAATGATGCGTTATTTTGTGGGAGATAGAAACAAGCAAAAAGTTTGGCAATCGCGTGGGCTTGACTTCATCACATCTTCTTTCTAGACATAAACCGCGGTCAACTTATTTCATCTCTCAACTGCCAATCCGTACACACCCACCCCCCACGAAACCACCCCCGACATTCATATAAATACATCAACACCTCCAAAACACACATACACACACAAACAATCTTTGGTCATATAGTATATATATTCGTACACACAATTTGTCATCTTTTATTAGAAAAGAAAGACGAAATTATGGGAGGTGGTGGTAAGCCTGTGAAGGTAGTGATAATCAACACTGAGTACGTGGAAACGGATGCTTTGAGCTTCAAATCTGTAGTCCAAAAGCTCACCGGAAAAGAGTCCACGGCGGCCGCCGCTGCCACGACGCAGCGGCGCATTCAACCCGGAAATGAGGTGGCGGGTAGGGGACCGGGTATGGACCGGGTTATCTCGTTCAAGGATTTTGATAGGATGCTAATGGAATTGCCTCCACTAGATGAATTATACAGGCTTTACTCTGAATAGCACATTTCTGACCACCTTCAGATATTCTGTTATGCATTAGTGTCAAGTCTATTGGGCACCCAGGAAATGGATCCTCTCCGGAAGAGGACTTCTCGTTTCGGAGAGGATCCATTTCCACGTGACGCATATAAGAGAGAAAGACATCTTAGTTTTATCGAAATTTTGTTACTCTTTGACATTCTTTAGCGAACGATCAGTCATGGGAGATATAACAACAGTGTATTACAGAATATGTGGTTGATATATATCCTATTGAATTCTTTGATTTATTGATGTATATTTTACATAATTGTCTGTGGATTATCCTCTATTTGTAATATAATATATGCTTTTCATTTTTATGTATTAGTTGCTCAATTTCATTTTATATAATCGACATATTGTTAGATTGAAATTTGATATAAATATTGTTAGATTGAAATTTGATATAAATAACATTTGGAGTTTTAAATATTATTGGGCCCGTTGGTATTCGGTCCTGTTATATTAAACGCAATTAATGGTCTTCTCTTCTCCAGGTTGATGGGCCGACTTTAATTAGTTGAAGCCCAAAGCCCAGCATTTTCCTGTTCCTTATTTGCTTCTTTCAGTGTATATATATATATATATATATATATATATATACTCCCCCAGTCTCATATAACAAGACTAAAAAGGGTCTTTAACTTTTTGCAAATAGATTAAGAAGTATTAAAAAAAAAACCATATTTGAAGAGTATTATCTTGTGTGTGATTACTATTTGCTATTTCATGAGTTGATAAATAAACATCTTCAATTAATTTTCACGTTTTCAATAAATAATTTTTAACCTTATGACATTATCTGTAATTCTCTCATATTTTCAATAAACAAATTTTAACCTTATGACATTATCTGTAATTCTTTTATTACACTAACTTCGCAATGTGTGTGTGGTGATGCAATTGTAACATGTGTTTACCCTATAGGAACAATAAAGTGTATTAATCCCATAAAATATTAAACTTTTACTAATATTTTATTTTAGAGTTTAAAGAATTTATTGTTATTTAAGGCGGATAATAATATAGAATACAATATATGAACAATTTATGAGGTGGGATGAAGTTCTAACACTCCAATGGCTAATGTTATGGCATTTAAATTTATTAATTATAGTATATATTAATTAGTGATGTAATGCTTTATACGACACAATTTAAATATACAAAAGAAAAGATGAAAGCAATTAAAATGAAGAAAAAAAGTACGATGGATGTCCAACCAACCAAATTCGGCTCAGGTTAGGTTTGAATTAGTCAACTAGATTAATATGGATCGATGCAATATGTTTGTATGGTAAATTCTTTAAAACTTGCATACACTAATAATAAAAAGGCAAATAATTCTGTACACCATCCCTTAGAAATTTAAACATTTATAAATAAATAAATATATAATATATATATATATATATATATATACTAATAAATAAGCATATACTTTACTATTGAATTTTCTGTTAGCTTTTCTAATGAAAAAATAACGTAAAAAAAGTATACAATAATTAAAAAATATATACACACTATTAAATAAAAATTTATACAAATATGAATGCACGTGTGTACTTAGATGCTTGTGTGCACCTAGGTGCACAGATATCAACTCTAATAAAAATATACTCCCTCCGTCCCATAAACAAATACTTTCTATTTTTGTTCGTTCCATAAACAAGTTCACACCCTCAAATAAGGAAATACACACAAATCAATAACCTCACAATACACTTTAATTTCAAAATTGTCACCCTTTACAACTCACATAACTTACTTTATAATATTTATTATCTAAAAATACCAAACTACTCCTAAAAGTAAAGTAAAAAGCAACTTTTTTCTTAAACTCTGTATCTACAGAAACCGAGAACTTCCCTTTGGGACGGAGGGAGTAGTAAAGTATAATTAATGAATAAAAATTTATTGTAAGTAAAATTTTAACAAATTTTATGTTTGATTTTTCACTGAATATAAAAATATAATATGCTTATTAAGAAGAACGCATACATTATTGAATAAAAGTTACTTCCTCCGTTCCAAGAATACTTGAACACTCTAAAAATGGAATCATACATAATATCAATAACCTTACAATACTATAATATTACAAAAATGTCATTTTCTTTTTACACATAATCTAGTCAAAGTCAACTATATAAGTACATTTTATTTTATTTAATTACCCAAAATATCATTTCTCTTTCTTACATCATTATATCAAAAAGTTACTTTTTTTAAATTTCGTACCACTAAATACATGTATGTATTCCTTGGACCGAGGGAGTAATATACATATGGTGCACGCATATACCAAAATGCATAAGATATCAACTCCTATAATACAAATAATGAACCAAATTTGGATTATACTTTATTTCATTAGTCACATACTTATCTTCACACTTTCATATATATTAAGAAAATTAAAGTTGTTTGTTAACTTATTTTTAGGGTAGTTTGGTATTTTTTAACAAAGAATAAATTGTAAGGTATGATTAAATTATCTTGATTGTCCCACTTGAAATTGAGGTAGCTGCATAGTATTTCGATAATCCCAAGATTTTGCAAATGAAGATGGTTAACAACTTAACGACATGATATGTTATTGATTGTTGCTTCTGATTTCAACAGAGCCCATCACATTATCTAATTTCTTTAACTTCAAATCAATTACTACTTTGAATTTCGAAATATATATATATATATATATATATATATATATATATATATATATATATATATATAGAATAATACTTTATTGGTGCATGATGTTCGATCAAATTGTGAGGAACTTCGGAGTGCTCTTTCTCTCTTTTATTGGTGTGAGCGAGCATGGTTATGATTGTGAACAATTGTGAGTTTTACAATTATTTGAGTTTATATATGAGTGAGTTTCATGTAAACCCTTTAGAAGAATAATAATTAATATTTTTAAATAGTAATTTTTCATGTATTAAAAAATAATTTTTAAATCAGGATTTATAAGAATTTGAAGAGTAATTTTTTAATTTAGAAGAGTAATAATTTATGTGTCTAAAGAGTAATTTTTTATTTATTAAAGAGAAACAGGATTTACATATTAATTTATGTAGGTTTATATAAATGTTAGTCTTCATGAATTATGATGGGTTTAAATTAGTGCCAATAGAAAAAACTACACAACTCCACAAATCAAATATCAATACCAATAACTCAAATATATTCTTTATTTTTTAATCAAAACACCCCTAAAACCCCTCCCTCAAAATTAAAATATTTTTAAGTACCCACCCACTCACCCCACTGTCGCCACCACCGTCGGCTACCGTTCGCCGCTATTCGTATTAGTGACCTACACTGTGACCTATACTGGAACTGATGTGGGTATGGACCTGTGTGGGTGATCTACACCGGAATCGATGTGGTGGACCTGTGTGGGTGGCCTACATCGGGACCCACACATGAGACACATTGGGTATTGATTTTGAATAGAAGGGTAAAGAAGTCCCAAAAAGTACAATTATTTAAAAAAATAACAAACAAAAATAAGTTATGGTAAAGATTTTAAATATTGAATTTTGTGTATTATTTCGATTCTCCCATTAAATTAAAGGACACAAATATTATAAATGGGTTGGAAAGTTCTTTTTCTAGTTATCGCAATTCAAATTCTATGAATAATGGATCCACAAATGAAGATTCCTTATACAATCGTTACATGTATGATACTCAATCTAGTTGGCAATCCAGTTGGAATAACTCATATTACTAGTTGCATTGACAGTTATCTTCAGTCTTAAATATGTCTTGATTCGTCCACTATAAGTGATAGTAGGGACAGTTACAGTTCTAGGTGCATTTTTTATAAATGAAAAACTACTAGTGGTAATGAAGGTGGGAGGCCCAGTATACGACCCCGCGCAAAGAGTAGCGATTTAACTCTAAGAAAAAGATCTAGTGCAACTAAAAAATACAAGCAATTGTGGGTTCAATGTGAAAATTGTTATGGATTAAATTATAAGAAATTTTTTAAATAAAAAATGAATATTTGTGAACAATGTGGATATTATTTGAAAATGAGTGGTTCAGAAAGAATCGAAGTTTCGATTGACCCCGATACTTGGCATCCTATGGATGAAGACATGGTCTCCGTGGATCCCATTGGATTTCATTCGGAGGAGATAGTAATATACATCCATATTATTAAATCTGATTGTGGTATTGAATTCCCTATTACATAATTCGTGTTTTATTGGTGTTTCAAAATATAAAAAAATTATACCCTACAAATGACCATTAAACACTTAGGGAATGTATTGAATTTTGGGCATTGATTATAACACGTATCAAGCATTTAATTTGTGAAATAGGATATGAAACATCATTGTAGAATAGGTGATCCCATTTGCATCTAATATTCAGAGTACATTTACTATATTTGGGGATATGAATAAATAATCCCTTTTAATATTTTTCTTGGATAAGTTGATTTTATTAAAAGGTTTAGGTTTAATTAATTAAAATGGTAAAAGAGTTTAAAATAGAGAATATTTAGTACTATTTTATATAAGTATCTTTTAATTTTAGTGAGTTACATTTTGTAATTAAGATATGCTCCTTTTGTTCCGGACAAAGGTTCTTATTTTTTTTTGCGCGTAAATTAAGAAATATTATTATTTTATATGCAGTAGGTAGTTGTATTAGTAGTGAGTGTTGTGTCATATGTGGGCTCTTTTACTAGAAGTGAAAAATAAGGATTTTTGAGTGTGACATCCAATACTCCCTCCGTCCTCTTTAAAGATTATATTTTTTCATTTTGGACGTCCCACTCAAAGAGTCTCCTTTCATTTTTTACACACATGGGACCCACACACACCCACTAATACAATTAAAATATGGAGCCCACATTTCTACTAATACAACTACCTACTATATATTAAATAATAATATTTTTTAATTTATGTGTTAAAAAGCATAAAATCCTATTAGTGAACGACGGAGGAGTATAATAAAATGAAAATTTTGAGTGGGCACGAGGGAATAGTTATTTATGAAGGATTAGTGAACTGGCAAAAAGTAAATTTTACCATGGATTATGTTGGGGCTTTCTGCTACACGCATCACAATTGGCGCGTAACTTCTTTCCCACTTCTAAAGCAGTCATTTTCTTTCTCACTTTATTTTAATTCTTAATTAATTAATATTTAGCCCTCGATTCTTTCCGGTCCTTCCACTCCACCCTTTGCTTCTTTCAATTGTTTTCCTAATAGCATTAAATTACCAAACAATAAGGTTTTGGATAAATTATACTACTACTAATTTCTAAATGCACTATTATTGTTGGAATACGTGTTGTTTATTGTATTTACGCATGGTTAAATTATTTATTGTCATACAATTAAATAATTTTGATTATCATTTTGGATTTAATCTTTATTAATTAGGTGAATAATGGAAAAAGGAAAAAAAAATGTTTCTTAAAAAGAACATTGGCCGATATTTTTACGAATTAGTTATTCGAATGAAGTATTTACGCAATCGACTCTTCATTTATTCGAAATTTTAATATACAAGAGATTCTCTTGTGTGAGAGATCTATCCGTTGCTAAAGTATATTTGATATATAAGTAAAATATGTTAATTAGTATTTAAAGTATGTTTGTAGTAAATCATATTATAACACTTTAAAAACTTACTTTAATTTATTATTCATCATACTTAAAAAAATATTATATTTTAACAACAAATTAACATAATTTACTTATGCATACTTTAACAACAGGTCGACACATTTCACAATTTATCCTACAAAATTATTGTCTCACAAGAGACTTTGTCTAAATGTAATTATATAGCATAATATATTTTTTTAATGTTTTTGATACTTTATATTTTTAATACATTTGTATGGTCATATAATAGCATTATGATTACAGTAAAATATTTAGATGTAATATGATAAATTTATCTTACACGTATGTTCGCGTGCAATCGAATGTATGGTGTCTCGTTCCAAAAAGTATTACTTCTTCCATCTTGATTATCTCTCCATCTATACTATAGATATAGAGTTTAAGATATTATTTTTTGATCAACTTTATTAATTTCTAAAGGTATTTTGATATTTTTAAGTAATAAATAAATAATAAAGTAAGTTATATGAGAGTAATATTTTTGAAAATATAATGTAGTGAGAGATTATTTATTTTGAAACTCTTATTATTATTTTGGAGGATAAAGAGTATAGTGGGACAAACAAACTAGGATAGTGAAAAACTTGTTGGGACGGATGAAATACTTTTTAAAATGCCGAGTGTTATTCTTTTGAATATATAAAGTTACTCTACTCTGAAGAGTTCAATAATACTTCTTCCGTACATTATCAATTTATCCATTTGCTTTTTGTATATAAATTAAGGAGTATTATTAGATTATGTGTAATAAGTAGTTGTATTAATAAGAGTTGTGGTCTCATATCTTATTTGTATCAATGATATTTGTGGGTCCTATATGCCTAAAAAAAAATGAATATATTAAGAGTTAACGAATGTAGATAGTAAATGATACATTAAGGATGGACAGAAGGAGTAATATTATCTTATACGGAAGAGAAACACTTCACCATCATATTATAAAGTATCTCCGGTTGTAGATAAAAGTGATTGCAAATAAGTACTCTCTCAATCTCACCAAACAATTCATACTTTACTTATTTACACTAAAAAAATTATTTTTTACCAATGTAATATTCTGTTGGTTAAAGTCCTAATTTCATTGTTAAATTGATTTACCAACGAATTAGCAACGGAATCCGTTAATAAATTTCCGTTGATAAAGTTGTCGTTGGTAAATTTTTAGCAACAGAAAATCAATTCCTTTGATAAATAATTCTATCCATTGGTAATTTATATAAAGATTCACTTGATAATCCGATAATTATCAACAGATTGAATTTCATTAGTAACATAAAGAATAAATCCATTGGCATTCTATTCCTAATAGAAAAATATCATTTTTGTTGTTAATTTATTGGTAATTACCAACGGATTGAATTATGTTCATAAATTTCATTGCTAAAAAATATTTTTTTGTAGTGTTATTTGTTCCATAAATTCTTTACGAAAAAAATAAAAAAAAAATTGACTTTATCTAATAACTTACTTAAATCTTAATATATTAAAAGAAACAAGAGTTTGAGAAACTTTTTAAACACATTTATCCCTTATACATTTTATTATATACAATTTCATCCTAATTTATTATCCTAATTTGATATTAATAATAAGATATGATTGCCATATATTTTCATTTTTCATATCATTTATTACATTAATTAATATTCATATATAATCATAAATCTTAATTTTTATATCCTACGAATCTATAATTCTAATATTATTGTCATGTATTTCATTTTCATATCATTTATTACATCAATAAATTTTCATGTAATCATAAATTTTAATTTTTACATCCTACGAATCTATACTCCAAATATTTATCTAAATATGTTTATATTACTAATAAATAATAAAGGAATTTTATCAATTCAAGGCCCGAATTATGGGTAAACTATCAATTCGGGGCCTGAATTATTTTTTCTATCAATCCAAGACTTGAAATATGTAAAACTATCAATACAAGGCTTGAATTTATCAAATATTATCTCATATTTTATCAATTTAGGGCCTAAGTTCAGACCGTGAATTGATAGTTTTACATAATTCAGGCCTCTAATCGATAGAAAACATAATTCAAGTCCTGAATTGATAGTTTACCCATTTTTCAGGCCCTAAATTGATAAAATTCCTAAATAATAAAATATTAAATAATCAAAGAGCTTGAGATTATATTTGAGCCATTGTATATTTTTTTATACTTTAATAATATTTAAAAATTGATCTACAATACAAAAATTATTTATTTAGACTAATTAGTAAGCTAAAGAGATTGTTTGCATCTATAATTTAATAAATTATATTTATCATACAATGTACACAACTTTTAAATTTAAATTAATTTATTCATGAGATCATTTAATGAGTGAAGAAATCGAATAGTCTAATCAATCATTATAAAATTTGGAATAGCCTTTTGTCGAAATCAAGTCACAATAATGCCCGAGAGAAATGTAATTTCTAAAATCAAATATTTTTGAGTGATATATTCAGCAAGACGCTGAAGTTAATTGGGAAGAAGATAGGGGAATCACGCATTCTATTTCTCACAATTTATTTTTGTCCTAACTTTTGGTATTTTTTAGGTTCCTGTTGGTATGTGTCTAGAGGATGGCTGCTTTCCGGAGCTTTATTGTTCAAAATTTCTTAGTAATCCATGGCTTTCTAATGGGCATACAATTGTTTTATCTTCAATCTGGGGAAGTACCTAAGCAATACTTTCACTGGTTGTACAAAGGTGACTAAGAATAATTTGGACAAGAAAGGTGGCGAAAAGAACATTTTTGTATTTGATCTTGGTGGTGAAATGATGAATGTATATTTTAGCTATGATAGTTTTTTTTTCTTTCTTTTTTTTCTTTTCTAAGTTTCCTTCTTACAATTTCAGTAAAAGACTTTTGCATTATTATATATTGTTAATAATATTGAATATTAAAAAAATATTAATTATTTATAAATTCTAACTTTAGTTTAGCTGTTAATGGTAAATATATGAACACATATACTGTAACTAATTTATGAAATAATTATGGTTAAATAACTATTAGTTATATACTATTAGTCTAATAATATTGATTTTAAGGTTTTCAAAGGCGGCCATCAACAAATTAATTTGATTGTTTTCGGAATTATTATTATCAATTTTTTTATGTCATTTAAAGTACACATTTTAATTTAACTTTTATCTTTTTATTTATTTTTAATCATCATAAAATTGGTAATTATTATGTTATTAAAATTAAGTTCGACTTACTTCTCCCATAATTCATAGGCTTAATTCAAGTACATATCAAAATTATTTTTATTAGATTAAATAGTAATAATTAAAGTAAAAATATTATTATGTACTTTCTAAATTGTTAAATTATGTCTCTTTGAGTTCTTAATCAATAATAATCAATGTAAGACTAAATTTAATGGGAGAAGATAAATACACATGATTGAATGAAAATTAATTATACAAAATAAAATTAAATTGTAATAGGTGAATATAAAATTTAAAAATAAATTTTAATATTGAATGACTATTTGAAGAGTTAGATGTATTTCTTTTGATATTATTTAAAGTTAATGCATTATTGTTTATATTTTGAGTGTTATTAAATACACACAATTTTTATTAAACATACACCCTCTATTGAATACTCACCTTTTTTTAACACTTTAAATCTTAATTTTATTATATGCATCCCCCTTGAAATTCCAAAATTAAAATTCTTAATTTTCTCGCTATCAAATCAATCATCTTGTGTGAAACTCTTATCATTCTTATAGTTTTAGATCTTCAGATTAAACTCTTATCATTCTTATAGATTTAGATCTTCTGATTAATTCATTCAATAGAAAAAATTAAAGAGATCGTGGACGAGCAACAATTGAATCGTTAAAGAAAAATGACAATTAAAATGATATCTTGCTGACATTGATATCTTCCTTTTTCCACGACAACACTACACAAATACCATCCTATTTTTTATTACAAACAGAGGCCAAATCTTTGATGAATCAACCCAGAGATTTATATAAAATAAGAAGAAACTCACTATTTTATTTATATCTTATTAATTTTTTTCGTACATCTTTCCGTTTGAGCGATAGTGACTGCTGTTCAATCATCAGTACATGATCTTATCTTTAAAAAAAATGAATTTAGTTGGAGACGAGAGGTGCAAAGAAGACAATGTAAAATTTATTGTTCTTGGGTTTATCACCCTGAAATCACACATGCACTTATCAGGTAAGAAAATAATTACTACATGTTAGAAAGATTAAAAGGTGAAATAACATTAACATAGGATATCGCATGAGATCGAATTAATCAATTTAGAATAATTTATTACATTATGGGGTGTGTATAAAATATATATGGGTGTGTATTTAATAATATAATTTAGACTTTTTAAAAATATATATTTTAATTATAAAATAATGAGGATGTGTATTTAATAAAAATGGGTGTGCATTTAGCGGAACCCTTATATTAATTAAATATTTTATAATTTTTTTAATTATTTTATAACTCTTTACGTTTTTAATTTTTGTTATAACATTTTAATAATTATAGATTATATATACTCTAATTTAAATTAAAGTCTGAATGATGTGAGAAATAATTTTAGGATATTTTATTATTTTATATTGTGTTTGTCGGTATGAAATTAAAGTGTGAATGATTAATTAAAAAATTAGGACAACATTTGATCCCTACAATAATTTACTTATTTAATAATTTATAGAATTTTGATAAATGGGATGAATATTATCAGACAAAAAAAATTATATACTTCGTAAAGAAGTTTGGGAGGAGTACTATGTACACAAAAAAAACCTTAATTACTATGAGATACAAAACAAAATATTACTATCAACTACAAAAATATATAATGATATTTCAATATTACTCATACAAATGTGTTGCACATAAATGTTGTGTGCAGCAAGTGTTCGTGTGCACCAAAGTGTGCAGCAAAAAAATGTGGTGGTCCGACGACAGATTCCAATCGGCGGCGGCCGACGACATTTTCCGGCGGTGGATGGAGTTTGTAGTTTAAAGGTGTATGGGTTTAGGGGTATATTTAGTATTTTACTTTAATATTTTGTGTATAATAATAATTATTTTAAATCAATGTATCTAATAGTAATTAGGGGTACAAAGTGTGTACATTGGAGTAATTAATCCAAGAAGTTTTGATGTAACTAATAAATAGATGATTTACATAAATAATCATTATTAAATTCAAAAATAACTTTTCAGAATTATAAAAAAAAAGAGAATAAAAAAAATCATAAAGTATAACGTGCATGTGACGTGCAAAACACATTTAAAACTCTAGTACTATAAAATATGTCATTCTTTCCTTACACTAATGACATTATTTTATTCTTTAATTATTATCTAAAAATCATAAAATATTCCAAAATTTTAATAAAATTGAAAAATAAAAAAAAGAATTAACAAATTTTCTTAAATAAAATGAAACAATAAATGGAAAAGATGGTATAAGGCGAAAGGAGTATTCACGTTATGATAAAGTCTCTTGTGAAACGTTAATTATGTGAGACGGTTTGTGAGACGTGTTAAAGTATGTCTATTATTTAGATAAATTATGTTTAATGGTTGTTAAAGTATATTTTCTAAAGTATGTTGCATTATGTATTAAAGTATGATTTTAGTGTATTATAATTTGATTTATTAACATACTTTAACTGAAAATAAACATACTTTATCTATACAATAAGCATACTTTAGTGAGGGGTCGACCCATTCACACCCGTCTTACAAATAACTCGTCTCACAAAACAATGTCTCATATGTTATAGTAGTATTTTATAGTCATATTAATAAAATTTTATAATTCAATCTTTATTATAATTGAATTTGAATATAATTACATCGTTGTAACAATAGGAGCAAATACTCATGACTTATTGTAATAAAGAATTTCGAGTTATTCTCTCACAAATTAGGGTTTTAGGGTGAATTTTTTCATGAACCCTTAAATTGAGTTGATATATTTTGTAAACCTGTGTGTATCCATATATGTATTTATTTTATTTAATAATATAATATGTATTTCTTAATAGATATATAATTTTTTTATAATCTATTTTTCATTAAAAAAATTAACAGATAATTCACTAATAAAGTGTATAAGTTCTTATTAGTGTATAATATGTTTTTATTCATTAGTATATGAATTCTGAATGTAGTTATTTTCGTAAATTAGTTATCATTTTTTTTATAAAAAATATTTTCATTTTTCTTTTAAAATATTATCACTTTTCATTTATATTATAAATTGAAGAGATTATTACTGATAAGTACGTGTATATATAATCTAATTATTAATAAATATATTGATATAATATAATACTCCCTTCGTCGGCTTCTAAGGTATCAATTTTACTATTTTTAGCATCCGCTTCAAAGGTATCCATTTTCGCTATTTAGCAAAAAAGTACACAATATGACACACCCTTCCCTATAATACAACTACCCGCTTTACATATAATAATAATACTCCTTAATTCACGTGCAAAAAGTAAATTGATACCTTAGAACCAGACGGAGGGAGTAACTGATAAAGACATAATGTCTTCTTTTTTTTCCAGTATTACCCTTATTTACAACAATTATTATTCAGTGTTTGCACTTAACAATATTATTGAACACTAATGTGCACTAAAGATAATGGGTGAGAGATTTAAGGAACAACCATTTCTTCAATTTAATCACATATTTTCTGTTTCTCTCTTAACAATGCACACTAATGTATATTATAATGAAAATTTAATGTTGTATTTGTTTCTCTTTCATAAATGCACATTGCTGTACATTAATAAGAATATTTAATTGCGTATTTTTTGTTTTCTCTTGACAATGCACATGTATTTTTGTTTTCTCTTGACAATGCATATTAATGTGGAATGCACATTATATTTGTTTTCTTGTTTGAATGAAAGACAATGGGTGAGAGATTTAAGGAGATATTTTAAAAAAAATTTAATGAACAACCCTTACTTCAATTTAATAGTGTATTTTATGTTTCTCTCTTAATAATGGACACTAATGTATATTATTCTGAAAATTTAATCGTGTATTTGTTTCTCTCTCATGAATGCACACTACTGTACATTAGTACGAATTTTTGTTATTCTCTTTAACAATGCATACTAATGTGCTGATGATGTAAAACAAAATAAATTTTTTATTTATCAGTAATTTTTTAAAGTGAATGTATTATTAAGTAATATTTAAATACATTGTATACTTACTAATTAATGACCCTGACCCTAAATTGAATTAGATATAACTTTTTATTATAAAAAAATATTAACTTCTTACCATTTAATGAGAAGGTCTCACACGATTCATTTTCAAAGTAAATTATCAAATTATATCACCGTTTTAGGGGTAGTAATCAAATCAAATTATTCGATACTCGATTCGAGGCTATTCGGTAAAAGCTCATTTGAGTTCGATTTGACATAAATATCAGACAAGTTTAAATAGACTTTAATGTTAGATAAAATTAAAAGTTCGATTCAGATCGTTCATGAAAATATATAAAATAAATGTGAAATTATCAAACTACTCAAATTTAACTTGTATTTAACTCGATAAAAATTTAGTTAGACTTGGCTCGATTGCTTATATAAAAAATTAAATATATATATTTTAATTTTAAAACTCGATAATATTTAATCAGCGGCTCCACTCTAGACATATTTGCACCATTACGCCGTTTCAGTTCTTCTTGCGGTATTTAATTAAATTAAATTAGTAGTTTTAATGTTTTCTAGGTAACACCGAATCAAGAAAACAAATATACACCCACAAGCCACGTATACGTCGATGTATCTACACGCGATACAACACAGATTTCAACAGAGAAAGTTCTGATCTTGTTTCATTTTCCTCACCCCCCGCTCTCTCACCTTGTGTGTGCATTTTCACCTACACAAACACAAATACTTGTATGCTTCTACATAAGGGAACTCCTCTTTCTCTCTCTGTCTTTCTTCTTGAGAATCCCTTTGGGGACGATATTTTCTTGTTCCAAGTTTCAGTACCCTCGAATCCCATTCTTTCTTGAACTCCCATTTGTTTCTTTTAGGTGGGATTCCATTTTTCTCCAGTATAATTTGTGGGCCTCTGTTATTTCAGAAAAAAACTGATGGTTTTTGTCTTATCTCTGTGTTCTGCAGGGTGTTTCGATGTGTCCCCGCTGCAAATTCTCTCAAGTCTTGTTATGAAACAGTGAGAAATTTGTTGGTTTCTGAAGGAATCTCCTTATAATTGTGAACTACTGAGCGCTTCATACCGAGGAAGAGAGAGAGAGAGAGAGAGAGAGAGAGAGAGAGAGAGAGAGAGAGAGAGAGAGAGAGAGAGGAAGTTGTGGGTTGGTTTTCATTGGATGGGGAATAAATTAGGGAGGAGGAGGCAGGTGGTGGACGAGAAGTACACTAGGCCTCAGGGGTTGTACCAACACAGAGATGTGGATCACAAGAAGCTAAGGAAGCTGATTCTGGACTCAAAACTTGCACCTTGTTACCCTGGTGACGATGATAATGGCTGTGACCTTGAGGAATGCCCTATCTGTTTCTTGGTTTGTAGTCTTATCATTATACTCTTGGATTATTCAGTTATCTGTTTATATCTATCTCTGTGTGTGTGTGTATTTATTTTTTCATTTCCTGCAATGTTGGTGATTATACTACTGCATCCTCCTTTGAAGTAGATTCCTTAAGATAAAAAAGATTTCATGTTGTTCTAATTGGTGTCTGGACTAAGGAATGATGATCTCAAATCACATGTTCACTATATGTTGGAAGATTTGGAAATAGGTTATCCTGAATCCATTACCATACAATTGCATTATTCTACAAAAAATTGCATTAATTTACTGACTAAAGAGCGTGTTTACTTGCTTCTTTACTTTGATTTCACATCATTCTGTTTGTTTTGAACTAGAAGCCTAGAACAAAAAGAATGTTTTGGTTGGAAATATCTAAACGTCTTTGTTCTCTTGAGGATTTGCACCTCTCAGAATTGCAAAGTATAATGTGTAGTATGTGTGTCCCCTCTCAGTTCTTGCAACATGCCTTTCATCTAATACTTTTCTTGTTTGTTTTGGATTTTACAGTACTATCCAAGTCTTAATCGATCCAGATGTTGCATGAAAGGCATTTGTACTGGTATAGATTTTCCTTATCATTCATATTTTACTGTACTTTGAGCAGCGATTATTTGTTATTCTGCTTTATTTTTTAATTTTTAGTGATTGTATTGAATTGTGCCCTTTGTAGAATGCTTTTTGCAGATGAAGACACCTAATTCTACCCGACCAACACAGTATCCTTGATTCTTTGGATTTGATTTTGGCCAAAGTTGCTTGTCTCTGTGTTTGCATTGGAACGAACCCACACATGCACCGCTATAAATCTCCATCTACATTGTGGTTGCATTGCTTTCTATTTTTTTGTTTATCTTAACTGTTAAAAGGTGTCCTTTCTGCAAAACCTCAAACTACGCTGTGGAGTATCGAGGTGTTAAGACAAAGGAGGAGAAAGGGTTGGAGCAACTTGTGAGTGATTTCCTAACGGTTTTGGATTCTAATTTTTCTTCAGTTGTATTTCCCAGATGGTATTCTCCTTGCAGAAAATTGTATTTTAACTTACGCCTGTAGGAAGAACAAAGAGTTATAGAAGCCAAAATAAGGATGAGGCAACAAGAACTTCAGGATGAAGAGGATAAGATGATGAAACAAAGAGAAATCTGCTCGTCTAACAGTATGAGAGCACCAACTGAAGTTGATTACTACTCAACTAGAGGTAACTGATATAAGACTGAATTAAGAGGTCTTGGCTTTCTTACTCATGCACTCATTGTCCTATACGTATGCAGTACCATCTGTCGTTACCACTATAGAGAGGGAAGAAATTGTAGCGTCTGATGATTTGAATGCTACTTCTGCAATAAGACCGTCTCCTCGACAAAGGCACACAAGGTATAACATTTTCTTGCTGTCAGCTTATTGTAACTGAATTGCATTGCATATCTGGTTGGCATATTCCTAAATTTATGTGTTTCTGAGGATCAAGAGGTCTATATATTAGATCTTGGTTAGTTTAATAAATTTATATTGAATTTGAATTTCTCTGGGCTTGTCTATTGCGATAATTTACTTATTAACATCCTTTTGGCCCAAGATTCATTACAATAGGATTCGATCATCTTACCACTACTTTCTAATTAGATATATAACGAAAAGCAGATCAGTTGTCAATGTTAAATTTGAATAGTGTTTAATACTTTGCAGATTGGAAACAATTTTGAGTGCATAATGTGCATCATAATCTAAATTATCATGGAAGGTTTAACTATAAGTATGGATAGTTCATGTTGGTTTCATTCTTCTTTAGCAGTGGGCTTGTTTCTTAAAGCTTATGGTTGTAGCTATATCTCAAGCTTAATGGCTTTTTCTTTCTTGAATTTTTACAGTATTGGGGCATTAAATTTATTGAAATTGCTAGTACACTATTAAAGGCATCGCCTATTCGTTAATATGATTCGATTGCAATAAAATTTCTAGTCTAGAAATCAGACTGCTGCTTTACAACATGTCTTTTCCCTTGGTTTGTGCATTTTAGCCTGTCTTCTAGGTATATTGGTTTCAGGCAGATAAAAGAGAGACCATTTTTTATTTGTCAATGAGCCAAAATTAGCAATTGGCTGCAAATTATCTAATTAACTGGACCTCCCTTTAGGAAGTTAATAATCAGGGAAGGGATTAGGTTCTGTCTAGAGTGAACAATTTTATGGGGATAGCAGGTTACTGTTGAGGAAATCATGTTCTTTGATGGTCTCTTTTAACTCATAAAGTCATGAATTAATGCAAAGTGCCCTTGACATGGTGATGGAAAATCTAGGTAAGTCGTTCATAAAGGGCATTGGCAGAATGCAATTAGTATTCTTCTACTCTAAATTTTATATTAACTTGATTCTGTAGGAACTTGGGTTTCATTTGGAGTGGCATGGATTTGGAATCCATCATCCTCATTTTGAACTAATTTTTTGAGGGAGTTTTTTATTTCAAATGATTGCATTTCAAATCTTCAATCTAAATGCAACCTTTTTTTCGTTTTTATTACAGGTCTTTGTAGTATAGCTAAAACTGGTAAACAATAGAGAAACAAAGGTTAGTGGTACTGGTAGTAATGTTGTAGTGGTCCAATTGCAATAGTTTGATGAACAAACTTGATATTAGCTAGACTTGAGATTCACGATAATACCTCCACAAATAGCAATATATGGGAGCTTGAGGTAAAGGGTTTCATATTTGATTTACTGTTGGATGAGATACTCTTCATGTCGGTTCCCTTGCCTTCATGTCGATTCCCTTGCCCTAAATCTTGACTTTTCCCTTAGTTTGCTTAGATGCATTGGAATTTGGATGACATGTTTCCGGTCTAAAGAAATAGAAATCTACTGAAAGTCTGAATGACCAGAATCCATCATGGGACGCACTGGCAAAGCTTCAGATCACTATTATGCTTATGCTAAGAGACTCGAATGTTTTGAGAAAATTTTAAAGCAAAAGAGTTAAAATGAATAGAATAATATATAATGAGGGTCGAATGTGGTGTAAATGGCTCGCTTGACTCGCCAAGTGAACTTTAAAGCCAGCACATTAGTCTTTAGTCCAGAAACTTAACGAACAGGCACTTCCCTAAAATGATAATCTCAGTAATGACTGAAATTGATGTAAAAGGACTAAAATTGAAAAAGTTAAATGTTTAAGGACCAAAATTTGATTTAACCTAAGTGAATTGACCACAATTGAAACCCCCCGGGGTTGGCCTAGCGGTGAGGACTTGAGGTGCCAAAGGGTGAAATTCTCAAAGGTCTCAGGTTCAAAACCCGCAGGTGCGATCAACCTCTGAGGCATAGTTGTTAAAGGCGCACCTGAGACGCTCAGGCGCTTAGGCTCAGGGGTCTGCGCCTAGATTGTTGATTTTTTGCTATTCCAGGCTCATGTATCAAAGGCGCACGCCTAGGTGTGCCTCTTCAACATCATGTTTTTTTCTTTTTTTTTTTTTTGAAGTTTTTTGAAATTGCTACTCAATTATTAAAGAGTTTACACATTTTTAAAATAAAAATGGACAGCCCACTTATAAAATGATATAAATAGAGAATTAGGGTTAGGGTTTTAGTACTTGAACTTTCAAAACAAAGACAAAAAGGTGGGCTGCCTTCACCTCCACCATCTGCCGCTTACTTGAACTTTATTGTGTGTATGTTTTATCTGTTATAATGTTATTATGAGTTATTATGTATCATTATGTAATGTTATGTGTTTTTTACTTTAGTTTAGTTAGGTAATATGATTGTAAGTAGAATATATTTGTGTATATACATTGTAAATTCAGTTTTGGGCAAAATGTAGCTCAAGCGCGCCTAGTGGTCTGTGCGCCTAGGTGCGCCTCTCGCTTATAACAACTATGCTCTGAGGGGCAAGTCCATACAGAGCGCAAAGCTCTGGCTTGAAATGGGGGTCCCCGCTAGTGAACGGTGGGTTCTGGCCTCCCCCGGATTAGTCGGTCTACGGATCGGATACCGGTGCATAAAAAAAAATTGACCAAAATTGAGATCTCTCTTCTGTATTATCTCTATTTTATTCGGTGATAATGTGTCAAATAGGAAAATTTCAAGCTGTAGGGTTTGTAGATAAGTTATGTCCTAACTAACAAGAGGCACGCTACCCATCTGAAGCTTTAGAAAACCCTTTGCTCCTCTATGCACCTCTTGCTCCCAACATCTATGGCCTGACATTCCTTGACTAACTCAGTCGGTCAAGAACTCCTGGGCATTTATGTCTAGTTATTTGGTTTAGAGCATGATTAGCCCTGATTTGGGGGCCTTACTTTTGTCACTTACAACTCCTTTGACACTTTCCAATCGAGCGTGGCAGTTGCACCATGTCGTATGAAATTATGAATGGCTTAGAGTATGGATGCTATCTTACAAGTGATAACAGGGACACACTGAGTGGACAATAGACTGCTTTCTTTGTTTTCTAAGGCTATGCCTTTGTGTTATTATTTATATAATTATTTATTTTCTCAAAATCTTCCTCTCCTAATATGCCGGATATGTAGAATTTTTCATATCACTACCTCAAGGTGTTTATGTTGTTTCTAGGTCTCATTATAGTGAGTGTGGGACTTAGTTTTCCAAGATCTATGGGGATGTCCCTTTCTAGGTGCTGACCTCTTCCATGCATCATCTAATTGAGCATTCCATTCTCCTCTTTTCAGACTTTGTCGCTAGACTAGGAATAATCCCTGATTTGTTACTTGGCTCTCTGGATAAAATTCTCGAACACAAACCGATTTAGGACCTCCTCGTCAAGCTAAACTGCTTCACAGAAGTTCTCTGTATATGTTTTGGACGTGTAACTTGTGGACAGCTCTTGTGGCAGACAATTACCACTTGTAAGAAATTTTGAGATTTGAGAGATGTATGCACATGCAAAAGGAAACTAGATTACACCTCTGTGGGTGTGTGAAGAAAAAGTGGGAGCAAAGCCATAAAATGCCCGGTGCTATTCGAAATTCGTTTTCCCTCTTTTTCCAAATTTTATTTTATTTGCACCAAATGTTTAGAGTCAAAGCACTGTATACATTTTCTTTGTTTTCAGTTTGAACTTAGTTGATTTTCGGGGGGAAGAAAAGGGGATGTGTAAACCAATGTTATTGCTTCCTTAGATTTGATTGTGATTTTGGACCTACAGACATGTAACTATATTTTACAGAGTGAAATCTTAACATGATCATCAAGTGTAGTTTTATGTGACCACACACATTCACAATTCACATGCATATCACCTTTGGAATTTTTTGTTTCTCTGTATATTTATTTTTGGGGTTTTTTGAGAGTGTCATCCAAACTTGGGTTTTTGCACTTAACCATTCAGATTCTTTTTAATTGCAATTTACACTCAGAACTTTACTTTTTGTTGCACTTTGCCATTTCAAATGATCCTCCAACTGATTCTTATTCATCATTCTCTATATATGTTACCCTGTGTCTTTCTTAGATGGCAAATTGAAGTAATTTAGTTGGACACAAATTTTAACAAAAGAAATTGTACATTAAAGTGAAAAAAACCGAAAAGGTAGGATAGCAAATTCTGTAACCCTTTAAAATTCAAATATAAGTTTGATAATGATTGTAGCCTTTGAAATTAATGATTTCATTCTAGAGATGAAATATGATCAAATGTCACTCTTATGCTACTTTAAAAATGCAGGGATGAAGAGTTTGACCTTGATCTTGAGGATATAATGGTTATGGAAGCCATTTGGCTGTCGATTCAGGTACTTCTGAAACCATTATAAGTGTGAAACACAGAAGCAATTCAGGGGGTCATTTTTTTTTTATACTTTATATCGTTGTTTGAATCTTGGGTTTTGTGCAACTTGCAAGTTTAGGACTCAATTGTTTTTTCTTCCTAAAAGCATTCATTAACATTATAATTTATAATGCAACAATAATTTCCAAATCGTGTTTGTTCACATCTGTCTGGAGGAAACAGGCCTAGTTAATCTCCTCATTTGACCAGAAGTAGTTCTCAACTATTCATTCGGAATTTTCAAATTACTTGGATGTCAATTATATTCCATCTTTGAGACCATCAATACAAGTGGTGTCTAATTGATGTTGTATGAGAAGATCCCATAAATTGGATGAAGGTGGTTTAGGAAGATATGCTGGATTTTGTATTAAGTGATGGATCACTTATTTGAAGAGCCGACCCTTGAGTGGTGGGAACAGGCTATGATGATGTTTATGATTCTTGTAATTTATTATGATGATTCGTAAGGGATGGTTGTTATACATTGACAAAAACTAAAATATGTAGTACTCATTAAACAAATGCTGGTCATAGTGGTGGGTTCCATGAGTGTACTTTGAACATATAACTGGAGCTTGAAATTATGGATTTGAAATATTGGATTTGATGGGAACAACTAACAAGTAGAAATGAGATTGGTATTTCCCCTTCAAAGGCTCATATTATTTTCATTTGTAGTGCAAATCCTTAAATTTACCATTTGGAGTAGATTAAGAACCTTAAATCCTAATGAAAACTGTGGAATTAAAAAAAATATTGATGAAATTTGCTGAGTATATCACTTAATCTCATCTACTAGCTTTAACTACTTTGCACACTAACATATGCATTGAAAATGGCAATGTTTGTACTGTTTTATCATTAAATTGATTAATTGTTATATTTGAGGTTTAGTGTCTTCATATTCTTAGGTTCTTGAATTCCATCACCTTGTGATTGTGATAGGAACGTGGGAAGCGCCAGGATCAATCTTACAGTGATGCTGTGCTGTCAGAAGAGTACATGGCAGAATATTGTAGTTCCTTGACAGCAGTTGCCTCAGTAGCTGGATCATCATCATCTCCTTCCGGTGGTCTTGCTTGTGCAATAGCTGCTCTTGCTGAACGTCAGCAGATGAGCGGAGAGGCATCTAATAACTATGGTGGGGAAATGTCTGCGTATAACATTCCCGGGAGTAGCCGGTACATGAATCAGGACGGTCAAGAATCTGAAAGCTATTTTCCTGCTGAGAGTGCCAATGTGGTATCACCTGATAACCAGTTGGAGATGATCGGGGATGCTGGAGAGTGGGTAGACCACAGATCTGACATGGCTGAAGTGGGAACTAGTTTTGGAGGTTCTGATGAATTTGATATTGCTGTAAGTTCTTCTGTAGTTCCCCAGGAAGATGAGAATCAGTGCAGCGTTCAACCTTTCTCCGGCCCAATTGTTCCCGAGAGTTTTGAGGAGCAGATGATGTTAGCCATGGCTGTATCATTGGCCGAGGCTCGTGCCAGGACTAGTACTCCAGGAGTTGCTTGGCACTAGACCTTGAGGTAAGTTTGCTCAATCCATCAATGTGCAACTTTCCCTTGAACGAATATAGTAAAACTGTTGGTGACATTTCTAATTTTATAGGTAACAACAGAGGTGAAGCAAAGATGTCAATTCTAGGGTCTGTCTTCATACATGTACCATGGAAATACATTTTCACGGAGGAAAAATCTCCATGCTAATGATCATGTTTGATGACGATAGGGTGAAGAAAATTAGGCCGACTCTATCACCGAGGTCTTCTTTTCAAGAATTCGTTTTGAAACAATCATCCTACAGCTCAAGGTTGGAAATGGCGCTAGGTATGTGAATGTACACACATATATATACAGTCACTTGGTATCGTCTCCCGGAAATGGAGCCCAATTCTGCATCTAACTCGTATCGAATCTATTTTTCTTTCTTCATTTGAATCTTCGGTTTCGAATTGAGATGCAGAATGAATTCTTGCGTTCCAATTTCCAATGATTTTATAGTAGGCCAATCATATCTTTCTCAATGATTTTTTCTAGGAGACAGTTCTTTTGGTTATCCAAGTTTGATAGCCCACGAGTCACGACTATTTTTCCAACTGCGTCTCACACTGTATTTCTTCTTTCTGTGCCATCACTCTGTTTCACAAACTGGTGTGTGATTTTGCATCATGACATGGTGGTCTATTCATTGATGGATAGGGGTGTCTTTGTATTATTATGTGGTGTTTTATGTCAACATGATCTCATAAGCTTAACACGATACAATGAAAAAAAAAATTGTGTAGGATAACAAATTAACAATTTAGTAAGGGCTAGTTTGGTAATCTGCTTGAGATAAGAGGGAAAATATAAATCATTAATTAATTTATGAAAAGTACACACCCCTTTTGTCCGTCACAAGAGGTACATTTGTTCATTTCAAGTGTAATAAGAGTTATATTTTCTTTTTTTGGTAGATAGAGACCACATAAAATAATTAATAGTATATCTTTATGGTATCTACACACAACACTAATACACCTATTTATTACAGTATATGTTAAAATATTACTATTTGTCAAGCTATTACACATTAAAATATTATGTTTATTAATTTTCGAGCAAACAGTAAAGTAACTCTTTTTATAAGAGTATTATTAATATATTAGTATTGTTTAGTGTTCCCTTCGTCCACCCAAATGATCCACATTTTACTATTTTCAGCGTTTATTTTAAAGACACTCATTTTTCCTTTTCATTAAAAGGTTTATATATATGATTCACCTTTCATACTATTATAATTATCCACCATACATAATATACATAATATAATTATATTGCCCCCCAGAGCATAGCTCAAGTGGTAGAGGGGAGGATGAAAATATCTTTCAACTGAGCTTGGTTACCCCAGGATGGGTAGGGGCGGTGGGGGACCATCTCGAGGCACATCCTGCGATTTATCTGCTCAATCAATCCTCAGGGCAGGGGCGGTGGGGGACCCCTAATGGTGGGGTACACCATTTTTTTCATAATATAATTATTCTTGGATCTACGTTAGAGAAATCAATTGGCCACATTTTGTACGGAGTAGTATGTAGTTAGATCAAGTTAATTTCATTTTATTATTTTGAAAATAAAATAAAACAGTGAAAAGGCTAAAACATCCATAATTATAACTAAAAATAAAAAATAATTTTAAAGATGTTATGACGCTCATTTGTCCGGTGTGTACGCAAATCAAATCTCTCACCATGTATTGTTCAGTTCTTCAATATCAATATTCACCTTCACCCAAATTAAACGAAAGAAAAAATTTATACAAATTTCTTCTATATTCTCATGCACCTATATTAAATTAACAAGAAAGAAAAGTTCCTATATGTTTTCTTCCAAATTTCAATCAAAATTAAGCATGAACTTTACAATGAGCACAAATTTGAGAGTTAGTGTGCCCGTGATCAAAGGCGGATACATGCAGGGACATTAGCATTCAAGTTTCAACACAATACATTTTAGTGGCATAGTGGTTAAGTATATACTCCCTCCCCTCCGTCCCATAGAAATTAACACAATTTCCTTTTTGCTTTGTCCCACTAAAATTGACACATTTCATTTTTAATACATGGAACCCACACAAAAACAGTTAATCTATTCTCATGGGCCCTACATATCACTTCTAATACAACTACCCACTGCACATTAAATATTATTTCTCTCACTTCATTTTATTTCACTTTACATTAAATTATTATACTCCTTAATCTCCGTGCCCAAAAAAAATTATACCAAATTCTCCGGGACGAAGGGATTAATTGTCAAATGTGCTGAATTGACCTGGTCGAGCTTAGGTCCAGCTCGTCATGGGCCGGCTCGGCCCCAAGCTCGTGAGTAATGTGAGTTAAATGAGTCCGAATTTAAATGTTATTATGGGTTTTGACTTTTGAGTAGGCAATAAATTTTTTAAATGTTCGGTAAAACCTACGATCCAAGCCCATATTCTGCCCAACCCAACTCACGATCCAAGCTCATATTCAACCTAGCCTAGTAGTAACTGACAAAAGAAAATATTATTACAATCCATTAAACTTCATATATTAATTAATATGTCTTTTAAGATTTTTTAATAATTTATTGACATTAAAATAATATTTCAATCTCCAAAATAATTCACTTTTTTCATTTTCATTCGTTCCACAAATTTTTACATTTTTAAAATGATAAAAAAAGTCAAAACAATTAACTTCCTTTATACACTTTATTTATAAAATTATCACCTCTTATCTAATACACCTAATATGCATATTTTATCATTTATTTATTGTTACTAAAAAAATTAAAATACCTCCGAAAATTACCAGTTTCGTGATTTACGAGCGAAAATAAATATGAAAATAAAATCATTACGGAGGGAGGCAAACTTTTTTTGTTATTATTAATTTTTTTAAAAAAAATTATTTTAGATAATTTTATAATTTTAGATTTTGAATTGAGTATAATATTTCAATCCCCTCATTGCTAAAAATAATTAATTTAGATTCAAGAGGGATATTTTATTTAATTTTCAGGTTTAGAATAGAATTCTTTTATTTTAATACTTATTTCGTTCGGTTTAAAGAGTTCTTTTTACTTTTTGCACGTGAATTAAAGAATATTTTTATTTAATATGGAGTGAGTAGTTCTATTAGTAAGTGTGTGAGCAGTTTTTATTGTATTAATGGGTATATATGAGTCTCATGTGTGAAAAAAAATTGAACTATTTGCTACGGACACTCAAAATAAAAAAAATAGAAACTTGTTAAAACAGATGGAAGCAGTTTAATTATATAAAATTTTAACTAATATTTCTTTCATCCTTTGGAAGAGTATTCATTCTGTTATTTTGATATAAATATATATAAACATTACTTTTTTTTAAGCAATCGGATCAGGTCCCACTAATGTTTTAAAATTTTGAAATATTACACACGATATCATCAACTTAAATTAAATTTATAGAAATAAAAAGGTCAAAAAAAGGAAAAAAAGAAAAACGCTCTAAGCCTACCACATCTATTTATATAATCCCTCCGTCCCGTAGTAAGTGGGTCTTTTGTTTTTTCACCTGAATTAAGGATGTATTATTATTTGATGTGTAGTGGATAGTTGTATTAGTGAAAATGTGAAATTCATATTTTAATTGTATTAGTGAGTGTGTGTGAATCTCATGTGTATAAAAAAGGAAACAGGACTTTTTAGGCGAGAAAATGACCAAAATGAAAAAAGACTCTTTAAAAGGGACGGCAGGAGTATATATAAAGAGAGAGAGAGTGCTGTAACCCATCCAAAATTTTATTGGCCAAATCTCATTAGGAGGATCTGGATTTTCTTTAATTTTGATGGACAAAAACTCGCACGGTGTCCCAGGCACAATGGCCTCGAATCAATCTCCTATGCTATATGAGGCATAGTAGACATGCACCCCGGTTCGGAACCGCCGGTTCCGGTTCCGAACCGGCGGTTCCGGTTCCAACGGAGGTGGAACCGGAACCGAACCGGGGAATAAGGTAGCCGGTTCGTGAACCGGCGGTTCCGGTTCGAAACCGCCGATTTTCCGATTTTTTTTATGTTATATTTATACATCATACATGTGTTATTAGTTATTATGTGTAATTTATTTATTAAATAAGTGAAACATGTGTAATTGAAAATTGAAATATTGAATTGAAATAAAAGACTACAACTTTTTTTTTAGTTTGATATATATGAACTAAAAAAAGAAACTTGAGACTTGAGACTTGAGAGTTGAGATGAGATTGAGAACTTGAGTAGTTGAGTAGAATTGTAGAAATGTAGAATATGGAATATAAGAAGAAGTAGTGTAGAGAAGAGAGTGTAGTAGTAGTGTAGTAGTAGTAGATTGAATGTGAATGTTGTGTGCCAAAGTTGATCACACTTGGGGGGTATTTATAGAGGATTGGAAGTGATCTCATCCATCCATTTCAAATTTTAAACACAAAAAAATCTCAACCCTTAAATTAAAAAAAAAAAAAAAACCGGGCAGAACCGCCGGTTCGAACCGGAACCGCCGGTTCCGCCATCCATCTCAGCCGTTGATCTTCAACGGTCACACGATCTCGGCCGCACGTTTGAATTTTCAAAATTCAAAATTTCCCGCTAAAAAAAAAAACAAAAAAAAACCGAAGAACCGCCGGTTTAACCGTGAACCGGTGAACCGGCGGTTCCGGCGAACCGGTAAAACCGAGAAACCGCTGGTTTAACCGTGAACTGGCGAACCGGCGGTTCGAACCGCCGGTTCCGGCGAACCGGCGGTTCGAACCGCCGGTTCCGGTTCGTGCGCGGCTGGAACCGAAACTGAACCGTGTTCTACCGATTTCGGTTCCTTTTTTTCCGGTTCCGGAACCGGCGGTTCCGGTTAAAACCGACGGTTCTCCGGTTGGAACCGTCGGTTCCGGTTAATCGGTGCATGTCTAAGGCATAGGATGAGTAAAAAACTATGTTTAAAAAAAATTGAACTTTAGATAAGATGAGATAACATATTCTATTTTCATATTCAAATTTTTGCTATGTGTTATGATTAATGCTTAAAATTTATTACAGGCCCCAAGAATTTAATAGTCATTTGTAAAATATAATTTTTTTAAATTGTGAAACACTAATAAAACACCAAATGTAGAATAAAGAATTCAATCCGAATTTTAGGAGTATATAGTTGGATTTCCTTTGAAGAAAAAAAAAATACAAATGTTCCGTGTCGAGGAGAGATGTTAAACTCTAAAAAGAAAGAGAAAATTTTAAATTACTAGTGACGTATCAGTTTTATATTTTCTCTCTTATACTTACACTTAAATTGAAATTTAAGAGATTATTACATTCAATAATAAGGACGTGTAATAGAAAATTTTTGTAATATGGATAAAAAATATAATATTATAATAAAAAGTAATATTCGAATTGGTAAAAAATGATAGTAATGTAATTAATTATTTTATGTATAATTTGCAATATATCTATCTATCTATATCTATATACATATATATAAAAGCAAACCTAAAATTCTACTTTTGTTTTCAATTTTTTTTTAATTTTACTCTATTTAAAAATAATTCAATTTTAATCTTAACCGTCCAATTAATACTTCAATTTTAATCTTGATCGTCCAATTAATACTTTTGATTTCAATCATAAAATTTAATTATACTAATAATGAATTTTATTATTTAAAATTTACCTTTTTATTTTACAATATAAATTTGGTAAATATGTGAGATATTTTTGACATATTTGACTAATTTTTAATCAATATATGTTAATCTATATATAATACATATACATAATAATTTATAAAGACATGAATTTCTATTTTTATCTTCAATTTTTTCCCATCTTTCAATTTTAGTAAATTTAGTAATCATTCAATTTTAATCTTGACCGTCCATTTCCTACTTTTAATCTCATGGATCTTATTTCTGGTAATACTAAATTATGTATTTTTTAATTAATAATATAAAATTGGTAAATATAAAAAATATTATTACATATATTCTACTAATATATATATATATATATATATATATATATATATATATATATATATATATATATATATATATATATATATATATATATATATATATATCAAATCTTTCAACGCTATATTTGGTAATTTTTTAACTTTTTTCCTACGTCATTGATTGTTTTCCATCACGATCGTTCATTCTTTCAAATCATCTGTTTAAACATTTTCATTACCTAATCAAATCCTTACTTTTTTTTCTCTTTTTGATACTTCTTCTTTTTCTTCTCTATTTCACTTTCATACTATTTCTAATTTGTTTTATCTTTTTTTATTTTACTCTTATTTGATCTAATGTGCATGTTCAATCATTTTGTGAGGTATCATTCTTCTTTTTTATTTTTCGTTTATCTTATGATTTATGTTTTTTTCGATTTTGTGTTTTCTTCATATTCTATAAACCCTATTTTTATAATTTTTTTAATCTTATTGATTTTATTTTTATTTGATTTTATTTGCAGCTTTATTAAAGAGTCATAAATGTTTGGAGTGATGAAATTGGACAATCCATAATTAATTTCAGAATGTTTTCTTTATAATTTTATAAATTCTATTTTTATACTTTAATTTATTTTATCTTTTATATTTCTATTTGATCTTATTTTCAAATTCAATCATCTCTTTTGAGGTATCATTTTTTTTCTTTTTTTTTTAATTTTCCGTTTATCTTATGATTTATGGTTTTTCCTTCATTTTCATTATTTTCTTTATATTTTATAAAATTAATTTTTATTTTTTAATATTATTATTCTTATTTTTATTTGATCTTATATAATTTCAACTTCAATCATTAAAATAAATAACTAGTGTTTGGAGTGATAAATTTGGACAATTTAGAATTAATTCCAAAAATTTTAATATTGGAGATTCAAAGCACATGTCAAATATATTTTTTATTTAATCTTTTGGATTAATGTATGAAATTTATTTTTGAATTTTTGTATTTTATTTTAATTTTTTATTCAATTATATTTTCATCAGGATCGTCTATATTAATATTATTTTAATTTAATCTTTAGCATTTTTATTTTTGAATTTTGTGATTTATTTTAATTTATTTTAATTTTATTTTCATTAGTATCGTCTCCATAAATATTATTTTGATATTTATAATTTAGTATATTAAATAATATTTTAGATTTTATTTTACCCATATGTTATTCAATTAAAAATAAAATATAAATTATAGTATACTATATCTTCCTTACAAAACAGTAATTGAGTTTTACATAGAGATTATATCTATTTTTTAAAAAAATAAATAGATATCAATTAAAATAATATAATTTTAATATAATTAATAATAGAAAGTTAATATATACTCTATTTATCTTAAATACCGAATCAAATTTAATGTTATAAAAAATAAGCGTATAAACAATGCGATTTAATTGATAAATATAAAATTCGTTATGTTAAAAAAAATGCATTTATATATTATACATATATAATTCGTAGTGTATATTACATAAATAATTAATATAAATAAATAATTAATATTTATATATATATATATGGAGACTTTTTTTTTATACAAAATTTTCAAACCAAAATTAATATCGATATTTTTAGAAACAAATTATTAAATCTACCCAATTACCACTTTTACGACGGTAATGCCCTTCCTTACAAATTATCAAAATTACATTCCGGGTCATCCTATTTCATCATTTGAATGTATTCTCTTCGTCTTCCTATTTTTGTAATTCAAAATTCAAACGAATTCAACAAAATTCTCGAAGCCCGAATACTTTCTGGCATTTAGAAATGTTCACACCATCACCCGTCGACTACATTTTGGTTCATCCACTCGAATAGCTTGCGAAATTGTTGAAGATAACAGTCGGTCTCTTTCTCCGTGAGCAAGCGGTCGTCTGTTGTGTCTTACCCAAGCATCCCTTCCCATTGAATCGATTATTAGTTTGTGCAATCTGCAGACTTCCTGGAACCCAACTACATTCCGTCTATTAGATCCTGATATCATTGTCACCCGCTGACTACATCTTTATGTGGCCAAAGATATTTCAGCTGAACTCCCAAATATATTTCAGCTTAACGTAGTACATTCTCTAGTTATTTTGGCTCAAACATGCATTTCCAATAATATGGGATTTAAGCTTCTTTGCTCTTCGGCATTGCCAATTTAAATTTTTGTGAGATTAAATACGAGGAACAGATATGGAGGGAATGTAAGTCTAATCCTTATTGTTTGGGGTACGAATTCAGTTTATAGAAACGGGTTTTCAATGTGCTGTAAGAACATGGGGTATGGTTCCTCCTGTTGATGTAGTTTTTCGATTAGTGGGTTCAAGTAGTTCTTGGATAACTTGTGGAGATTCAGTTCATTAACTGTGTGAATTTGTCTGAACCAGTTGAGTGTTACTGCTAGTTAATTGACTTCTGCTTTACTCCCAAGGTAGTTGCAAGATGTGCTACAAAAATATTTTGTTGTTTTGTTTGATGGTCTTTATCTTCTTGTATCTCTTTATTATGTGAGATTGGCTTGAACTTTTGCTGGCAAGATGTTAGGTAACTGCTTACTTTTTTTTATACAGTATCTTAGTCCTTGGGCATTATCCAAATTAGATATGTAACATGTAGAGCGCATTATTTTTGCTACCTGCATTGCTGAATAAGCATGAATTTTGCTACATTCTCTCATACTCTAAATTTCTTCACAACATTCACCTGTACTGTATATTTATTTTTATGTTGCAGCCGCGTATCAGACTTCACAAGGAACTCCAAGTGAGAATGATCCTACTAGCATAACTGTTAGTACAATTTCCTCTACAATTTGTTATCTGTTCATTTTCATACTCTTTTTTATGGTTACGTTTATTTCCATTCTCCAGATCTTTGTTGGGAATTTGGACGCCAATGTCAATGATGACCTTTTAAGGCAGGTGTTTGGACAGTATGGCCAGTTACTTCATGTAAAGATACCTATTGGCAAACGATGCGGTTTTGTTCTATGCTGACCGGTAAATTGGGAACCCCAGCTTTTTATTTTGGTTTTAAACACCAACAAATTCTTTTGTTTCTGTCTTTTCACTATGTATGCATAATCAGAAACTGTGCTGAAGAAGCGCTACGAATGCTGAATGGGACCATGTTGGGAGGGCAGAGCATTCGTCTGTCATGGGGCCGCAGCCCTTCAAACAAATAGGTTCATCTTGAACCCCTTTTTTTTCCATCTCAGGTTTATTTTAGACAGCAACACTGATTTATCTAAATTTCCTACGTTAGGTCGATCCAAACCAATGGAATGGGGGATATTATGGATATACACCTGGATATGAAACTTATGGGTATGCTCCAGCACCACAAGATCCAAATATGTATTATGCTGGATATTCTGGGTTTGGAAACTACCAACCACAGCAGCAACAGCCGATGATGCAACAGCCTCAGGTGTGTATGCCAACTTGTAAAAAATATTTGGGATCTCTGTTATTATATGTTCTTGTTAGGAAATATGCAGTGATTTTGTTTTCTCTTATGAAAAATTGCACTGTTTACCTTCAATCATTTTTACCAGAGTTCTCAAGATTCTTAGCTGAACATATAATATGAATGATTATTTGCATGTGTTGATGTTCTTTATGATTATAATGATTCTTATCCTGGAAATACAGCTATGGAAATTATTGAAATGCTTACATATTGAGAGTTGTGTACTTCCATAATTGGTTCTCTGATGTAAAATAGTTCTCCGATTAAAAACTAGTATTCTTCTCCTATTGTAGTGATCCTGTGATGATGAAAGGAACAACGGCTTCTGTTGGTGGCAGAATTTGCATAAAAAAATAAAATAAAATTTGTATTTATCGAATAAAACATTATAAACGTAAAATAATAAAAATATAAATTAGAAGAATGTAATAAATACTTAAAAAAATAATATATATATATATATAATATGAATACATTTGTATTTATCGAATAAAACATTATAAACGTAAAATAAAATTTTTATGGTATAAATGAAAAGTAATAAAATTTTATATTAAAAGTAACAACTATTTTAAAATGTAAAATAATCTCACGCAGTACCTACCGTAATATATATTATCATATAAACACCCAAGTAAGAGCCATTCTAAAAAATTAACTATTTGTGATATATCAAATATATTTACTTAACCAGTGATGAAAATTGAGCACATTTATCTTAAAAGAAATAGATTAAGTGAATCTAAAACCCAACAATGACAGAATAAACAACTGAATTTTCCTGGTAGACCTACTTCATACTCAAAGATGAACACAAAAATCATCACAAAATAGCAATTAGATAAAGCAGATTACAGGTTTGAGTTTAAGGAGAGAGAACAACAAATTTAGTCTAATAATTTGCTCATCCTGTTTTAAGAAAGAGAAAACACTATCTGGCCAACACTAGTCTTGAAAGACTTGGTCACTGCTATGATCACACCACAACATCCAACAGCTCCATCTCTATAGTTGCAAATTCTGCCACCAAAGAAGCCGTTGTTCCTTTCATCATCACAGGATCACTATAATAGGAGAAGAATACTAGTTTTTAATCGGAGAACTATTTTACATCAGAGAACCAATTATGGAAGTACACAACTCTCAATATGTAAGCATTTCAATAATTTCCATAGCTGTATTTTCAGGATAAGTATCACACCCCAATTTTAAACTAGGAGATTTTCATGATATTTTCACAAATATGCATTAATTAGGGCATGACCAACCATTTTTCAATAAACAATATTAAAGCAAAGTAGAAAGAAATTACAATAGGAGCAAGTCCTATAAGTTTCATCAAAACTTTAAACAAATAATGCAAAATAAAAAGAAGTTAAATAAGGATTAGTTCCTTTAAGTTTCTGCAAATTTATTTTAAGAAGAATATTTACTGCAGAAGCTTTTAAAGAAAAGTACTACAAGTTCATTTTGAAAATTCATAACCTACAAACATACAGGAGTTGTCAAATTTTATAAAATAAATCTAAACCTGTAGTTACTGCTCAGTATCAAGAAAAGAGTTAAACTTCGCAAACAAGTAATAATAATCCACTAATCACCCCATGTAAAACACAATAACATATGAATATTTCATGCATACTTATCAAATAAAATAAAAATACAAAATAGTAGCAAAGTTGGACCTTGCCACCTCTGATAACTACAATTAATCCATGCTGTACTCAAGATAAGGCCACTGAACCCATGTTTCCCTCCACGCGACCTTCTTATATGCAATAACCCAAATTACTCAACTCCACTTCCTTTCTAAATTGTCACCCGCATTATAACCACACTTTTAAAATAAATAAAGATATAAAATACTTAACAACATATTACTAACATACGTTGTTAACTACATGTGCTCCACCGCGGAAACTTGACAGCGGAAAACAAGTTTGTACCATTAACTATTTAGTTCAATAATATGACACTATAAAATCTCAATTTCATTACACGTGAGTAGTACCTTAAAGTGCAAGTGCATACTATCAAATTTTGACCTTCCTAACCTCCAATTAGAAGACATCGCCCACATGCACAACACATACATAATATGGAAAAATTTTGAATACAAGGAGAGAGAATTAAATGGGTAATCTACCTGAATGAGCCACTCACAAATGTACAAGCAAATATTTTAATAATCTTATCATGTGAGATTTCTAGCCTGCAAATCATATATGCCAAAAGAATTATAAGGGACAGAACCCACAATGCTATTTCCCACTCTAGACACACATAAAGACAACCACAAAATAGGAACCTAAATTTCGACATAAGCAACTTTATTTCGGATAAAAGTAAGAAGCATAAATTCAGGTTTGTAAAACCCGCAACTAACTCATAAGAAAAATAATGTATTCTCATATAATCCCTCATGTTCATATGCAAAATATATATATAAAAACATAAACGGAAATTTATAAGAATTTTATTAAGTCTCCTCTTGCTTGATGCGTCCCCGCTCGTACGCTACCGCTACGCTAACTTGAAAGGGGGGTAAAAGGGGGGTGAGCAACCACAGCTCAGTGAAGATTAAATCATGCTTATACATGTCAAATAATTCATGTGCAATAATTAAATCACTTACAATACAATCCTTTCATGTCAATATACATTAGGTGAAGGACGCCTCTGGTATAGAAATCGGCGGTGGAGTGAAGGTAAACCGCACAAAGCGATGTCAAAACAGGGCCAGTCAATGGCCAACGGTGGCGGTGGATTTGGCACAAATAGCCGCAAATAGATCAGGTGTATGAGGGCGCGGCCGAAAATGGCAAGCCCTAAACAGTGCGGTGCTGAATCTGTCGGCGAACAACGTGGATTCTATTGGTCGCAGACCATCACGCGTGTCACTGCCAAAGGATAAATCCGCAAAGAGCGGAAACGACACTCGAAATCCGCGTCGGGATGTCAGCGGAGAAACCCTAGTCGAGGGTGTAACCACGATGGAAGGCTGTGAATATCAGCCGGAGATATGGCAGTGAGAAGGCACGGCGGCGGTTAGGGCTGAAATAAGATTTGGGAAGGGGGAGAAAAAATTCGAGAGAAAATCGGCTCCCCCAAGGAGATTAACAATGAGGTGGGAGCAGACTTTGGGGTCGGATGAAGGAGATCGGGGAATGGTGGAGGAGGAGCACCTAATATGTGTTTTTAGATTGGGTTGGGGGACAGTGAGGGGGGTGGGGGTGGGGGTGGGGGAGAGTGGGGTAGGGTGGGGTGGAGGGGAAGTGGGTTATACCACCACTATTAATTTAAATAAAATAACATTAGGGACTTTTTTGTCCAAAAATTTAATGAATGATAAAATTGATAATGTTGTAATGAAAATGTTGGTATTAAAAGTGGAAAAGTCAAAATGGGTATTTTTCA
Organism: Pogostemon cablin; assembly: GCA_023678885.1. Taxonomy (NCBI): domain Eukaryota; kingdom Viridiplantae; phylum Streptophyta; class Magnoliopsida; order Lamiales; family Lamiaceae; genus Pogostemon; species Pogostemon cablin. Next base: position 15,725,873 of record CM042962.1, on the reverse strand, counting down.
CCATTAGGGCGCGCGCACACACACACACACATATATATATATATTATGGTTAAAATAAGAAAAATTTAAATATAAAAGTATATAGTTATAATTTAATTCTTTACGTGCAACACACAACTGAATTATATTTATGTCAATAATAATTTTTTTATTTTTAATTAACAATAAAAATTTATCAAATATATTTTTAGCATATTTAACTAATTATCAATATACTAATTTTCAATTAATATTTTAATTTAATTTATATAAGACTTATATTTTGATAATTTATTTTTCTTAATATTCAACTAATCTATTTAAATTATTTAATTTTAATTTAATTTTAGAGCTCAACTTTTTTTGAATTTAACAATAATCCTATAATAAAATGCTTAAAAATTATTCGCAAAATATAATTAATTCCGTGTAAAACACATATAAGATAATTATAAATATAAATAAAAAATACTATAAAAAATTGAAATTAGACGAAAACCGGATGAGAGAAGCTCAAATATATTCATACAGATACATAATACTATTAATAATAATAATAATAATAATAAAATTAACGAAGACAAAGTATCTTGTGAGACGTTACTTGCATGAGACGCTTTGTGAGATGTGTTAAGTATGTTTATAATTTACATAAAGTATGTTTAATGATTGTTAAAGTATGCTTTTTTAAAGTATGCTACATTATGCATTAAAGTACGTATGATTTTAGTGTGTTATAATATAATTTATTATTGACATACTTTAACTACAAATTAGCATACTTTATCTATACAATAAACATACTATAGTGATGGATCGATGATGAGCGTTTTCTCAACACACAATATTAATCCCCAAGTGTGAAGGATGCTATTGTAGCTTTGATAAGCGACCAAGTGATTATCGAACCCAAAGAACGTATTATTATCAATTTAATTATATTCTAACTTATTAAGACTATTATGACAAAATAGTTGTGTGATTAAATAACCAATAACTAAATAATTAAAAGAACAATTAAAATAAATAAACAGTAGAGATTGAACGAAAGTGAATAAGTGAGAAGATAGGTAGTCCTTCGGGCCATCCAGTTTTACTCATTAATTTCCCTTCCGTGTATCAATGTTCGACTCTGCCTTGTAGAGTATGGACGCATCACTAAGCCATGCAAATCTACTCTATAAACACAAGTAAATAAGCGTGTGACACGTGTGAATATCCTTAGAGCAAGAGATATAATTCACCCCATTTCTAGGTACTATCAGTATCAATTATTTCCCGTGCACTTAGTACTCTAACCCGATATGATCTCCCTTTATAGGTACTATGAAGTTATATTCTTTGTCCTACTTATTAACCCGAATATTATTCAATTAACAAGTATTCATATAAGATAATTCTAATGAAGCTTCGGAATCCCCTCACTTAGGATCATAACATGGAATCCTGCTCAGCAGTGAACACACTCAATCAATAATCAAGATATGTATTCAAACTCTATATAACAATTAATGATGCACAAAACAACTCTGAGTATGAATTAAAAATGCATAATCTTATATAAAATAAACCACAAGTAGTGTTGTACGGAGTATACACACGGAAGTTCAATTAACTCATAAAACCTTCATAAACCTTAGAACTACCGAAGCGGTTCTAGCCCATGATTGATCGAAGAACAATCATGGTGGTTGGATAGATCTTACCCATAGTCTTGAAAATTACAAGATAAATTAAGATGCAAAGTAAATGCTAGATGCGTGATCGTCGCTATTTTTACCTAAATTTTAGTCTCTTTTTATGTGTGTTTTGTAATACTTTATCCATTTTGTGTAGATTTTGGTGGTGTTTAATGTCGTGCTTCTAGTGAGTTTGATGAATTTGATGAAAAGAAGTAATTTGAGCTTACATTGATGTTAAATAGGTGTTTTGAAAGGAGAATCGTGCAAAAGAGGAGATAAAGTGAAAATCCAAAGAGTTTACATGAAAACTCGGTCGAATTTTTGGTACCGCATTGATCTCAAAGAATTTGCTTAAAAACTCGGTCGAGTTTCTCTGACAGCACAAATTTGAAAAAAAACAGGGGATCACGAAAATTCGACCGAAGCAAAGAAATTCGATCGAATTTTTATGCAAAATTCCAGCTGTTAACTTCGAAATTATGGCTTTCCAAGGGGGTATAAATACCCCATATCTCACTCCTCCAAAGGGCAGAAAATTAGAGGGTTTGGCTGCACACTCCTCTCCATCCATCAATCCTCCATCCATCATCCATTCCTCCATCTTCATCTTCATTCCATCCATTCATTCCTCTTAATTTCCTCAAATCCATCCATCCATTCCATCAATCCACCATTAATTGCTTACTCCAAAAGGGAAGCTTATCAACCTTTGATTTGTTGTTTTCTTCATTATTTAGCTCAATTGGAGCAAGTCATAGATTGTATTGATTTTATTATGATTTGTAGTGGCTAGTCCTCATGTGAGGCTAGCAATATGATTGGTGAAGGATAATGTAGATTTTGCACACCACATGTTTGATGAATTGATTGTATGAATATTTTCTATCATGAATGTTTATTCTCATTTCGTGTATGATTTGTGTGATTAAATTTCCTATTCATAGTGTTAGGATGTCCATTATAATATTATGTTTAGTGGTTTAATTGAATCATTGATTGCATGAGATGACTTAGTTAGTATGTGGAGAGTTAAGCTATAACCTTCTCGTGCTTAGAACCTCATGATAGAACATTAGTGATAATTGCTTGTAAAAGTGTTTGAACTAGTGAGTGGAATCATGCTTATGATCATAGTACCTTAAAGGAATTGAGAGTAAGAGACAATCCTATGAGATTTAAACCTGTAAAAGAGTTGAGAACCTAATTGCTTTGGCCATAGGGATTAGAGGTACATAAGTGATTGCCCTTAATATCATAACATGATGACCTTCAATGCATGTGTGTGTGAGTCTACATAAGTCTTTTCCATGATGTTGCTTGTCTTACATACTTCTTAGATTGCTCACCTTTATCCATCATCCATCACATATGTACATTTTCTATCTTTAATTGTTTTCCTAGTTGTTAATTGTAGTGTAATTTAACTATCCTTTTATTAATTAGTCCTTCTAGAGTGAAACATCTTTCGAATACGGATACATCACTTTCTCCCTTGGGTTCGATATTATAAATTTTGCACTTGGTCATCACGTCTACACACAATGATAGAGTAATCTTACTCTTATCAATTTGTACCAAAATTGAGACTAAGTTCAGGGCGCCGTCGCGTCTCTCTCCGTCTTGAATCTTCATTTGGTTCTCACTTGATTCGATAGACGAATCTCTCTCCACAGCTCCGTGGATGGTGGTAGGGTTTCGGATATTGTGTAGAATGAAGGTGGTCGTGAACTCTCTTTTCTCTTGCGTAGGGTCTTCCTTTAATACTTGCGAGCTCTCCTTATGGACCTAGGATGAACTTTTTAAGCGAAAACACACAGTGAAGGTGTAAAAATACAGATCCATACGTGTCCAGCGCATCGGTTCGACCAAGACCCCTGGTTGAACCGATCAAGGCTGGTCAAATCTAGGTCGAATCGACTTGTACATCACTGGCAGGTAGCTGGTTCGACTTGAATGGCAGGTCGAATCGGAAGCTTCGTGGTCAAACTGTATCTGCAAAAACTTATACTTCTGGTTCGACTACTGTGCTTGGTGGAACCATAATGTCGTAGTCGAACAACACTTCTGTCGCCTCCTTACGCCTGGTTCGACCAGGGATGCTGGTCGAACCACTTCCTTGTTGGTCAAACCGGGTGCCTATAACACCCTTTCTCCAGTCCCAATCACTTCTAACCCGTTTTCCTTCAAAAGTCCACTCAAACGGACTCAAACACACCTGATTCATGACTTTCTACAATACAACTCGATTTATCTTGACTTAAGATCAAATCTTACATCATTATCACACGAATCAGAGCTCAAAACACGTGAATTTGCACACTCATCAAACCCCTAACTTACATGTTGCTAATCCCGAGGTAACAAAATCAAAACATAGGAGTAAGTGTAAATTTCACAAGTCCATCTAATCAAGTACAAGTCATACCTACACATGCAACTCTATCAATTAAAAACAAGTATCACTCGCATCATATACTTCATTCATGCAAAACATCACTCAATTATAATACACTTCGGAGCACTAAGTCATCTAGCTCACAAGATAAGTGTTTACTCTTGCTCTCAAGTGTAAAAGATGTACACTTTAATGGGTTAGTACATACGCTCAATTTCAATTCATATTCCCACGTAACCATAAGTTTCGCAAGGGTCTAAAAAATCAACTTATAATCACTTCATTACTAGGATCACAAAGGACTTGCTTTCGGGTTGTGATGTTGGCTCTTTAGTAAAGGCAGAAAATATAGATAAAGTGACTAATTCACTTGTAGAGAGTTACCTTGAAATTTTGCTTTTCAACAAACAACTTCTTTTCTCCTTTTTATTCTCATGATCTTTGAGATTCAACTTTTCCTTCTTCCCGTTGGCATCAACATCTTTATTTCTCCTTTCTTCAAAGTACAAGGGTACCAATTTCTGGCACTACCCTCTAAGCAGTTGGGGTACCGATTTCAGGCACTGCCCCTAAACAAGATTTAACCATCTTTTTTCATTTCCTTCATATCGCTCAACCAATTTTTCTTCCTTTTCTTCAAATTCAAGCTAGCATTTATTCACCTCAATTCTCTCTACTAATGAATAGGGTATTCAAAGTAAAGGATAAATAAAGGCTTTTTATCAAGGCTTGCTAAAGAAAAAGCTATTAAAGGCTCAAAAGGGCTTCCAATGATTCATTTCAATATATGGGAAGGTAAAATTTGGCTAAGTGACTCAAATAACAATAACGGCCTAAGATCGTGTCCTAATAACTAATCAATCATAAGTCTCACACAAGACTCCAAACCAAGTTCTAGAATACGGTCATATGAACGATTCTCACAAGAATAAACTATCATGCATGGATGTAGCATGATTTCATAAGGCTCAAATTCTCACATGGGTAATAGATTCCTAAGCACTCCTCATAACATATAATCAAGATTAATTCCTCAATGAACTCCACACATTTAACAAGTTATACATGCTTCTCATCAACAAAATCAACACATGCAAAATATGAATGCAACATACTTAGCAAAGAACCCACAATATCAATCCAAATCAAATATCTCCAACCAATCCAACCTCAAATATCAAGTATCACACCTCAATCCAATCACAATATACGCACATGCCAATCACACCACAAATACCCATACTGTAAAGAGAAAAAGAGAAGGGAGATGAGATGAAACAGATAAGATGAAAAACCTGGCGCCCTCTACTCCTCCAGAGCATCATCATCATCATCTTCATCCCTGCGCCAATCATCGAAGTCTCTCTGTAACGTATCCACCTTCCTATCCAGAGCTTTATAGTTATCATTCAAATCCCTTAATCTCTGATCCATCACCACATAGTTAGCATTCAGTCCGTTGTATCTCATATCGAGCACAGCATAACTAGTGGTAAGCAAGCCCAGCTAGCGGTCCGTCTATTTCTGCTCGTTGTTCAAGTTGGCAAGATGCTCATTCATCAACCTAAGCTGCTCCCTAAAATACTCATCAGGGCCGTCCCAATACTGCTGCTATGGCTGTGCTGGATATGGTAGTGGTGGCATATCATGCTGCTATAGAATATCCATCTCAGGATGGATCTGCTCATCTCCAGGCATCTCTCCATGCTGCTGCCGTGGCTCTTGCTGCACTTGCTATCCTTCATCAACTATCCTTTGCAACTCCTAGTACATCTCTGCAGCGTACATTTGAGCCACAGTCCTCCAGTCACCTTTTCTCACACATGTAACCGAGATAGCCTCATGCGCCAAAGTGTTCATCAACTTATTATCCTCAATCCGGATCGTAGTTAGACTTCTCACATCGTATGGAAACATGAAAGAGAAAGGCTTAGAACCCCTCGTGTAAAGCCCATCTCCATCCCGATGATAAGAAAATTTAGTTTTTATACACGCACTCATGACTAGATCCGGATCCTCCGAGATGGGTGTAATGCCAGTGAAATCCATGTGGTACGACTCGGCCATAAGAGTAAGCAATCCTCCAATATTCACTCTGTGAAACTTGGAGTTCCTGAATCTATAAAGCTGCTGAATTAGATACAATCCCATATTGAACTTCACTCCATTCAACATACACCGAAGAGCATATAACTCTTCCTTAGACACGCAACTTCCTTCAGACCGAGCGACCAGTGTGTTGCCCAAAACTCTATCCATATATCAAAGAACAGGGCTCCAAATCAAAGAAGCACGAACATCCTTGGTCTTGAAATCTATATCCTCTCCAGAAATCGCTCTCCAAAAATTATTCGCATTGAAGTACCCATTCTCGTGCCTAGAGATCCCTCTAGGAGTTTCAAATAGCACGTTGAAATCCTCAACTGTTCATGTTCTCTTCTTTCCTCCCAGCTGGAAAGAACACTCATAAGGAAGGGAACTAGAACCCTTCTTGACAGTGATCGAGCATATAACCTCCGCAGTCACATGAAAGTATGTCGGCCTCTTAAGCTTCATGAAATGACGTATACCCACTTGATCAAACATCCACGTGAAATCCTCACGGATATGCATCGTCAACATAGCCCATCATCCTGGTACCTTGTTCGAGCGATCTTATTAGACATCGCCCAATCGATCCTTTATCTCCTCACATTTCTCCATTCGAATCTTGAAATCCCTTGGCAGCCTCACCTTAAGCCTCAATTTCCTAGTAACCTCATCCTCACAAAACGGCCTATCATGTCTCTTCTTAGAACAAACTTCAGTCTCCTTTCTTTTTCCTACAAAATAATATTTCAATACCAAACGGATACAAGGAAATCAAACTAAACCTAGTTCAAGACTACTATACATGAAACTCTACTCAAGGCTTCAAGCTTTCATTCATAATGAACTTCAAACAAACATGCTTCTACTTCATCATGAATTCAACAATCAAAACATTCACATGCTAATTCAATTCCACTTCAAATTCAACTCAACATTCAACATGCTTCGCTTCACTACTTAAATTACTCATCAATTTCACGTAAACATCAAGGTCTAGCAACAAATCAACAATTAAAATCGGACCCATCACTTGTTCATATGAGATTTCAAATAAAAATTCAATTCACACCATGAATCCCTATAAAAGTTCAATCAACTTACCCACTTAAAATCAAGCAATAGAAAGTGGTTTAATCAAAGTAGAATCAAGTGAAATCGAAGTTTGGAAGAGAGGATTTTTGGTTCGGAGAGGATTCGAGTGAGGGTGGTGTGCAAAGTGCACGGAACAAAGAAAAAAAATCAAATTAAAACGTAACTTACCTGTACGATTTGACCCGAACCAGGTGGTCGAACCACCTCATCATGGTCGAATTAGCCTTCTGGATGGCTTTAGCATTTGGTTAGACCCGAACCGTTGGTCAAACTAGGGTGTCGTTGTTGAACCAACCTGTAACAAACTTTCAGGTGGCTGGTTCGACTCGAACCCTTGGTCGAACCACAGAACTCTTGGTCGAATCGACCTGTAAAAAATTCTCTGATTGCTGGTTCAACTTGTACTACTTGGTTCAACTTGTCTTCTTGGTCTAACTGAGCCCTTGTTCCTTCGAAATCCACTATTCTTCATCCCCTGCAAACTTCAAACTAAAAAATGATCATTAGGTACTAAAATAAAGCAAAACTAATGCTAGAGAACCATTTACAAGACTCTAAAATCATGTGCATATACTCCGCCTATGACACAATAAATAAAACACCACTAAACATTAGATAAATTAAAAAAAAATCGACACGTTAAAATCGGTTAAAGTTTCAATATGCCGTAAAAAATCAACTACCCTAACAAACGTTACAAAAAAAGATTATACTCTCCGTGCTACGATGAGGTAAGTACATCACACCCCCAAACTTAGTAGAAATTATAGTCGAAACTAAGTTTGCAAGAAGATTTAATTTCCGATAAGTAAGCACGTCAAATATAAAAATTTCTTACTCACACTAATGAAATAAAGCAATAAAATAGGAGGGAAAGCCCCCAACATGCGCTCTTTTTTAACGTTGGAGAGTCACGACGATACCATATCAATTTAAGGTATCCTCAAAGATAACGCAAGCATCATCCGACGACTTATAATGCTTCAATCGATGCCCATTTGCCACTATGATATCTCTGTCTTTGTCTATGATTTCAAAAAACCTCCCTCCGCAGGCTTTATGGATAATGAACGGTCTCGTCCACTTAGATTTTAATTTTTCTGCAAAGAGCTTCAAACGAGAGTTAAAAAGTAATACCTCATTCCCTTGATTGAATTCTTTGTAAGTGAACTTCGAATCATGCCATTTCTTCATTCTTTCCTTGTAGATCACCGAATTCTTGTAAGCTTGATTTCTGAACTCGTCTAGATGATTGATTTGAGTCAACCTCAACTCCTTTTGATCCTTAAGACACAAGTTCAAACTTCTCAATGCCCAAAAAGCTTTATGCTGAATCTCTACGGGTAAGTGGCACGACTTCCCATAGATAATTTGATAAGGGGACATGTCAAGTACAGTGTTGTACGCAGTTCGAAACCCCCACAAAACATCATCGAGTTTCATAGCCCAATCCTTCCTATTAGTTCCGACTACTTTCTCCAAAATTTGCTTCACTTGTCGGTTGGAGACCTCGGCTTACCCATTAGCTTGAGGATGATAGGGTGTAGTGACCCTATGCTTAACACCATAATCCTTAAGCACTCTTTCGAGAAGCTTGTTGACAAAGTGGGAACATCCATCTCTTACAAGTGCTCTAGGGACTCCATAGCGGGCAAATATATGTTTCTTTAAGAAAGACAACAAGATCTTTGAATCATTCATGCGGGTAGGAATGGCCTCCACCCATTTAGAAACATAATCCATAACAAGAAGGATGTAGAGAAATTCATTTGATGGGGGAAAAGGCCCCATAAAATAGATCCCCATACATCAAAGATCTCAACAACAATGCTTGGCTGAAGTGGCATCTCATATCTTCTACTTATGTTTCTCATCTTTTGACATCTATCGCATGTCGCTACATAGGATTCACAGTCTTTAAACAAAGTAGACCAATAAAGAGCAGATTGAAGTACCTTAGCTGTTGTCTTTTGGGCTCTGAAATGCCCTCCGTTAGGTTGTGCATCACAAAAATCAAGGACACTCTCCATCTCCAACTCGGGCACACACGTACGGACAATAGAATTCGTACAGATCTTGTATACAAACGGATAATACCATATGAAAGTCTCAACATCCCTCTTAAAATTTGCAAGTTGATACCTGTTGAGATCTCATGGAATTTAGTTGACATAATCCGCATACCATGGATCCACTCCTTGAGCAGCAACTACACAAGATCTTTCCGCTCCTTCAGCAAACACCGCCATGATCTTCTTATCGGGAAACATCTCTTCTATGTATTCAAAAGAATCATCACAATGCTCCCTTTTCTCCAACCTTGATAGGTGATCCGCCAAAACATACTCCGTACCTTTCTGATGAACGTTTTCTTAACACACAAAATTATCCCTAAGTATAAGGACATCAAATGTAGTTTCGATAGGTGACCAAGTGATTATCGTACCCAAGAGACGGATTATTATCAGTTTGATTATATTCTAATTTACTAAGACTATATTTGGCAAATTGGTTTTAAATTGTTACGAAATTAAATAACAATTGACTTAAATAGCAAATCAAATAAATAAATAAGCAATAGAAAATATGGTTGTGATCAAGTAAGAAATTAGGTAGTTCTTCGGGCATCCGGTTTTACTTATTAATTTTCTTTCCATGCGTGTCACTAAACCATGCAAGTTCACCCTATAGACACAAGTAAACATGCGCATAACACATGTGAATATCCTTGAAGCAAGAGATATAATTCATCCCCACTTTCTAGGTACTATCAGTATCAATTATTTCCCGTGCACTTAGTAATCTAACCCGATATGATCTCCCTTTATAGGTACTGTGACGTTATACTCTTTATCCTACTTATTAACCCAAATAATATTCAATTAACAAGTATCTATATAAGATAGTTCCAATAAGACTTCAGAATTCCTTCACTAAGAATTATAACATGTAATCCTGCTCAGCGGTGAATGCACTCAATCAATAACCAAGATATGCATTCAGACTCTACATAACAGTTAATGATGCACAAAATGACCGTGAATATGAATTGAAAAAGCACAATCTTATATAAAATAACCACAAGTAGTGTTGTACGGAGTTTACACATGGAAATTCAATTAACTCATAAAACTTTCATAACCCTAGAACTACCGGAGCGGTTCTAGCCCATGATTGATCTAGGAACAATCATGGTTGTTTAGTATGATCTTACTTGATGCGCCAGACGAACCTCTCTTCACGACCCCTTCGGATGATGGTAGGGTTTCGATGGTGGATGGATGGTGAATAATGTGTGTCTCCCATTTCTCCTACGAAAAGCTCTTCTTTTATACTGAGGGAACCTCCTTATGGGCTTAGGATGGGCTTTTGCTTGAAGCACACGTCAAATTTGATAAAAGACAACCAGAATTACCATAAATAGAAGCAGCGAGAATCCGTTCGACCAAGTCTGGACTGGTCGAGCAAGGCCTCCAACTCGAGCAATGGTCGATCAAACTCTCTGTAAGTTTTTGCACATTTTGTTCGACTTCACTCATCTGCTCGACCAAGATGATTCTGAGGCAACGAAAATCAAAACAAATAAGAGAGAGTAATCACGAGATCAAGCATAACTTATTCTAACACATGTATTTATATTAATTTAAGTCATGCAACCCATCATACCTTTCATTCACATAAAAACGTCAATCAATCACACTACTTCTACTAGTGCTAAGTCATCTAACTCACTGATAAGTGTTTACTCTCTCTCTCTCAAGTGTAAAAGATGTACACTTTATGGTTAGTATCGACACTCAATTTCAATTCATATACTCACGTGACCATAAGCTTGACAAGGGTCTCAAAAATCCATCTAGAACTACTTCAATACTAGGATCACAAAGGACTTGCATATAGGTTGTAATGTTGGCTCTTTGGTAAAGGTAGGAGAATATAGATAAGTAACTACATTACTAGCAAAGAAGTACCTTGGAGATTCGCTCTTCAACAGCTTCCTTCTTCTCTCATTCGTCTTTCTTATGATCACCTCAATACATGCTTCCTCCATCTTTACTTGGATCAATATTTTTTTCGCAGTTGAATACCAATTTCGGTGTTCTTCAAGAATAAGGGTACCAGTTTTGGGCACTACCCTTTCTAGTATTAGGGATACCGGTGTCAGGTACTACCCCTTGCAAGATTTAACCTCTTGTCCTTCGATTCTTATTTCACCAATCCAGTCTGTCCCTTTCCTCTTTAAACTTCATATAACATTAATTCACCTCTACTCTTTACTAGTAATAGGTGTTCAAGGCTCAAGAAGGTAAATGACTATTTATCAACGGCTTGCCAAAGAAAAAGCTTAAAGGCTCTAAAGGGCTTCCAATGATAATCATATAATAGGGAAGGATAAATTTGGATAAGTAACTCAATTGACAACAATGGCCCAAGATCAGTTCCTAGTATCTATCAATTATAGACTTAAAAAAAGACTCCAAGTCAAGTTTAAGAATATGAGTATACAAACGACTCTCAAGAATAAACTATCATATGTATAGCACGATCAAAAGGCTCAAATCCTCACATGGGTAATAGAATCCTAAGCACTCTTCAAAGCATGCGATCAATATCAATTTCCTATGAACTACAATTAAAATAGAACATGTTCGTCATCAACAAATCAACATGCATCAAAATAAGAGCACATGCATAACATGAAACTCCTCATCACTAAACAATCCCAAGCAAACAACTTCCAACAATCAGTCAATCATCATCACTATCAAATACATGCCACTCACACATGAATCATAAACTACACCCACAACAATCAAGCCTTCACCTGTAAAGTGTAAAAGAGAATGGGGATGAGAAGATTCAGAGAAAAAAATAAAAGACCTGGCAGCTCTACTCTTCCGGAGCATCCCCATCATCCTCCTCATCGTCATCATCACTCTTTTCCTCTCAACCTTCGTTCGACTTCACACTTATGGTCGAGCAACAATGACTTGGTCGAACAAACTCTCTGGAAGAATTTGCACATTTTGTTCAACCGTTGCTAGACTATGGCATTTTGATCGAGTAGTAAAGTCCAAGTCGAACAAACTATCTGGAAGAGTTTGTACATTTTGTTCGACTTTCGTTCTACTTACCAATATAGTCAAACAACCTTGTCCAAGTCGAACAACCCTACTGGAAGATTTACGCATTTTGTTCGACCATTGCTCGATCAAACAACATGGTCGAACAGCCCTTCTGAAAGTCGAATAACCTCTCGAGCTTCATAAACTTCATACTTTTCTCGTATTTCCCTGCAACAATGAAACTATAGAACAACATCAAGTATCAAGATAGCAAATTCTAAGCTAAAGAACCACTTTATACCAAATAACATCAAGTGTAACTCCGCAATGACACAAAAAAAAACACCACTAAACACTAGGTAAATTGCAAAAAAAATTGATGCATCAAAACCGGCTAAAGTTTTTAATATACCACAGAAAACCAACTCCCCTAGAAAACATTACAAAGACAAGATCATACTCTCCGCGCTATGTGAGGTAAGTACATCACACCCCCCAAACTTAGTAGAAACTATAGTCGAACTAAGTTTGCAAAGAGATGTAATTTCGAATGATAAGCACGTCAAATATAAAAATTTCTTACTCACACCAATGAAAATAAAGCAATAAAACGGGAGAAAAAGCCCCCAATAGGCGCTCATGTTTAACGTCGGAGAGTCACGACGCTACCAATTTAGCGCAAGGTATTATCAAAGACGATGCAAGCATCATCCGGCAACTTGTAATGCTTCAATCGATGCCCATTCGCCGCTATGATGTCTCCATCTTTGCCCATCTACTTGAAACTCACCCCTCCGCAGGCTCTATGGATAATGAACGGCTCCATCCACTTCGATTTCAATTTTCCTGCCAAAAGCTTCAAACGAGAGTTAAAGAGTAATACCTCATCACCTTGCTTGAACTCCTTGTATGAGATCTTTGAATCATGGCATTTTTTCATTCTTTACTTAAGATCTCTGAATTCTTGTAAGCACGATTCCTGAACTTGTCCAATTGATTGATATGATTCATCCTCAACTCCTTTTGATCATTTAAACAAAAGTTCAAACTCCTCAATGCCTAAAAACCTCGGTGCTGAATCTCTACGGGTAAGTGGGACGGCTCCCATAGACAATTTGATACTGTGACATATCCAACACCGTCTTGTAAGTAGTCCGGAACCCCCATACAACATCATCGAGCTTCATAGCCCAATCCTTCCTATTGGTTCCGACTACTTTCTCCAAAATTTGCTTAACTTGTCATTTGGAAACTTCAGTTTGCCCATTCGCTTGAGGATGATAGGGTGTAGTAACCTTATGCTTGACTCCATAATCCTTAAGCACCTTTTCAAGAAGCTTATTGACGATGTGAGTACCTCCATCACTTACTAATGCTCTAAGAACTCCATAGCGGGCAAAGATATGTTTCTTCAAGAATGATAAAATAGTCCTTGAATCATTCACGCGAGTGGGAATGGCTTCTACCCACTTAGAAATATAATCCACTGCTAAAAGAATGTAGATAAACCCATTAGATGGGGGAAAAGGCCCCATAAAATCGATCCCCCATACATCGAAGATCTCAACAACAATTCTTGGCCGAAGTGGCATCTCATCTCTCCTACTTATGTTCCCCATCCTTTGACATCTATCGCAGGACGCTACATAGGTTTCTCAATCTTTAAACAAAGTAGGCCAATAAAAAGCAGACTGAAGTACCTTTGCTGCTGTCTTTTGAGCTCCGAAGTGCCCCCCATTAGGTTGTGCATGGCAAAAATCAAGAACACTCTCCATCTCCATCTCAGGCACACACCTACGGACTATGAAATCCGTACATATCTTGTAGACAAACGGATCATACCATATAAATGTCTCAACATCCCTTTTGAATTTTGCAAGTTGATATCGGTTGAGATCTCTCAGAATTTCTTCTATGGCAATGTAATTCACAAAATCCACATACCATAGATCCAGCCCTTGAGCAGCCACCACACATGCTCTTTCCGCTTCTTCAACAAACACCGCCATTATCTTCTCATCAAGGAACATCTCTTCAATGTAATCGAAAGAATTATCACAGTGCTCCCTTGTCTCCAACCTCGATAGGTGATCCGCAAACAAGTTCTCCATACCTTTCTTATCTCGGTCTCCATATCAAACTCCTACAGAAAAAGGATCCATCTAATGATCCTTGGCTTTGTTTCCTTCTTCTCCATCAAGTATCGGATCGCAGAATGATCCGTATGCACTATAGTCCTCATGCCAACCAAATATTGTCGAAACTTATTGAACGCGTACACCACAACTAAAAACTCATTTTCAGTCACCGTGTAGTTCTTTTGTGCAGCATCAAAAGTCTTACTCGCATAGTAAATGGCGCAGAACTTCTTTTCCCTCAACTGACCAAGCACCACTCCAAGTGCTAAATCACTTGCATCACACATAAGTACAAACGGCTAAGTCCAATTCGGTGTGATCAAGATAGGTGCAGTAATAAGTGCCTCTTTCAAAACCTAAAAAGCTGTTAGACACTCTTCATCAAAAATAAAAGAACATCCTTTTCAAGTAAATGAGATAAGGGCTTGGAGTATTTCGAGAAGTCTTTTATGAATCTTCTATAAAAACCGGCGTGTCCAAGGAAAGACCGCACTCCCTTTTCATTAGTAGGCAGTGGAAGCTTCTCAATCGCCACCACCATCGCTCTATCCATCTGCAATCCCTTGACCGAAATATGATGGCCAAGAACAATCCCATCTCTTACCATGAAGTAGCACTTCTCCCAATTCAAGACAAAATTAGTTTCTTAGCATCTCTTTAAAACAGTAGCTAGGTTAGATAAACAAATATCAAAGGAGGAACCAAACACAGAAAAATCATCCATAAATACCTCCATGATCTTTTCTATCAACCCGTCAAATATGGCCATCATGCAACGCTGAAATGTAGCAGGCGTATTACATAATTCAAAAGGCATCTTTCTAAATGCAAAAGTTCTATAAGGGCAAGTAAAAGTAGTCTTTTCTTGATCCTCGGGTGCAATCATAATTTGATTATAACCCGAGTACCCATCCAAGAAATAATAATACTCATACCCCGCAAGACGATCAAGCATTTGATCCATGAAAGGAAGGAAAAAATGGTCTTTGCATATATTTTCATTCAGTTTCCTGTAATCCGTACACACACGGCATCCAGTAGGAATCCTAATGGCAAATGTCTCACCATCCTCGGCTTTCACAATAGTCATGCCCCTCATCTTAGCTACTACATGCAATGGGTTCACATGGGGACTATCACTAATGTGATAAATAATTTCAGCATCTAGCCACGTAAGGATTTGCTTCCTAATCACTTCTTGGATAGCTGGATGCACTCTCCGCTGATTCTGAATACTACTCTTGGCCTCATCTAACAATCTTATTATATGCATGCAATATGAAGGACTAATACCTTTTAAATCATCAAGAGACCATCCAATCGCAGACTTATACTTCATAAGCACGTCTAACAATTCCTCAAGTTGATCATCATCAAGGGAAGAAGATACAATTATCGGATATTTTCCATTATCACCAAGAAAGGCATACTTCAAGTGTTCCGGTAGTGGTTTCAACTCCTCTTTTTTCTGTTCCTGAGGGGTGCTCTATCTCTCCAATGGTAAGTACGTCCTAGTCCACTTGACCTCTTCAAACTTTTTCCTCTCCGATTGATACCTGTCATCACCCAAAGCAAACAAGTTTTCAAGAAAATCAATACATACCTCATTGGAAAGTTCATCTAGCTCCGTGGTGGGAAAAGTAAGAGATTCCATCAAGCATGTCTCAAGAGGATCCTTAGAAAGAATCAGAGACATGTCTTCATTAACAATCTCCTCCACCACATCAATGCTGTTACACTGCGTCTCCATCGGCTTCTTCATTGCTTTGTCGAGGTTGAATAAGATCTCTTCTTTATCCATTCTCAGTCTTAGCTCACCCTTTTTCACATCAATCATAGCTCCCGCAGTAGCAAGAAAAGGTCTCCCCAAGATAAGATGGATATTATCCTTGTCATCTTCAATCTCGAGCACAAGAAAGTCCATAGGAAAGACAAGCTTCTCTACTTTGACAAGAACATCTTCAATCACACCCTTCGGAAAGGTCATAGACCTATCCGCTAGTTGTAAAGCCACTGATGTGGGAGTTAACTCCCCCAAACCAAGCCGTTTAAAGATAGACAGTGGCATCAAATTGATACTTGCCCCAAGATCGTACAAGGCTCGTCGTGCCGGCCCTTTTCCAATTTCACATAAGATAGTGAAGCTTCCCGGATCTTTCAACTTAGCTGGCAACTTCCTTTGTATGATTGAGCTGCAATTCTCCAACAGGTTCACAGTTTCAATTCTGTTCAAGCTTCTCTTCTTCAAAAGTATATCCTTTAGAAAACGGGCATAATACGGCATCTCCAAGATTGCTTCAGAGAAAGGAATGTTCAAACTTTTCTTGTTTATGATATCTGGAAACCTCTTGAACTTTTCTTCCAATCCTTTTTTGACAAGCTTGAAAGGAAATGGTGGAGGTATCTTTATTTTGGGAATTCCCCATTCATCACGTTCAATCTTTTTCGCTTTATCCTTCTCGGCTCTCAATCTCTTGGCTCTTTCCCACTTTTTTCTACTACTGTAAGCTCGGTATTATGCTCTTGAGATGTAGCTGGAGTATTCCGATTAGCAGGTGTCACATTCGGTATGAATCGGACTCTGATCTGTGCTGCTCGACCTCTGCTTGACCAAGATGGTTTGGTCGAGCAGATAGGTTTTGATCGAGCAACCTGCCTGATCGCGTACTTTGTTCCTGGAAGTGTTGCTCGACTTCCATTCAACCAAGATGGTCTGGTCGAGCAGATAGGTTTTGGTCGAGCAACCTACTTGATCGTGAGCTCTCGTCACACTGCTATTGTTTGACTTCCGTTCGACCTGGGTTGTCTGGTCGAACGGTGTTGTGCAAGTCGAATGGATTGTCAGAAAATAGAGTATCATAATTCTGTTTCTTTGGAAGGTGTTCGACCTCTGCTCGACCAGTTGATCTGGTCGAGCAAATCCAGTCTGGTCGAGCAACTTATCTGCTTCCTTCAGTTTCATTCGCCGGCGTTATCGAACCTTCATATTGCGTTCCCGACCTCAATGTGATGGCATGGCAAGATTTTGGATTCTCAATACTTTGAGATGGAAGCTTCCCTTTCTCAATAGTTTGAGTCAATTTGTTTACGTTTCCAGCCATATCCCCCATCAACAACGTAAGGTCTTTCACTTGTGTAGACAAATCCTTATGATTATCATCAATCTTTTTCTCTAACTTGGCCTCAAGACGGTCTACTCTTGCATCATTCCTCGCGATGTACCTGTTTATCGTATCCTCAAAGCCAGGCTTCCCTTCTTCCACCTTTGCTCCCGCATCAATACCGATAAGAGGCTGCACAATATTATTCGGATTGCTCCATGAAAACTCTGGTCTCCTTGGTTGTTGGTAATTACCTGGGGGACCACGATTATTGTAATTCTCCTGATAATTCTAGTTTCCTTGATTTGGGTACCTAGTTCATTGAATACTTTGACCTATGGCGTAATTAGCCTCCTCGATCTCCTCTTGGCTAGCTCCTTCATAGCCACCATCCTGTTGCATCATTGGTACTCTCTAAGATAAATCAGTGGTCTGCTTCTGCTGCGACTTAAGTAGCTTGCTAATGTTTGCCAAGCTAGAGACGATCTTATCATCTCTTCCTCAATTCGCCATAGTATGCTTAACTTGTGCTACTTTACCAAGGACATATGTGCCTCTCACTCTATCAGTCGGCCAATCTCTTAAATTCATCGAAATATCCTCGAAAAGCTTCTCGGCCTCAATGGGTGACTTCGTAAGCAATGCTCCATTGGAAGAAGAATCAAGTAAAACATGAGAATCGCAATCCAACCCATTGTAGAAAATACTGATGTATTGAGCTTTAGATAGCCCATGCTGTTGACACTTACGAAGCATGTCCTTGAACCTGTCCCAAGCTTCATGAAATTTCTCATTACCATGGATAGTAAATTGATTGATCTCTTGCTTCATTTTAAACACCTTTGAAGGTGACATGTATCGCTCAAAGGATTTCACTTTCAACTTCTCCCATGTATCACATTCAGCAGCATCAAGATTATCGTACCAATCTCTCGCTTTCTCATTCAATAAGAACTTAAACAATATTATCTTCCTCGTATCCTATGTACTTGCATATCCTAGGAACTTATTTAGATGTTGCTGAGGATCTTCAAAGGTTCCCCAGAGAAGGGACTCCTTTCAACCATGGTGATAAGAGCTGGGTGTAGATCTAAATCGGCTCCGGTCCCTCTTGCTCCTAACGACCCAGCATTGCCCCCTCCGTTGTTCTTAAAGACTTCACGGATGGCAAGTGAGTATATCAGGATTTGCTGCCATGTTGAATGTCTCTACTTCCAAATTATCTTCGGTTGTAGCTTCAATTGTTTGCAAATTCAGCACGTCAACTTCAACTCCTAAATCAAGAGCTTCAGTTGAATCTACTTTCTTGTTTTTATTCTTCTTCTTCTTTGTCTTCCTCGACGATACTCCAATCTCTGGATTATAAGGCTCTAATGTACCTGTTTTAGATCTCGTGAGCATACACCTAAGAAGAGTAAGTGTTAGAAATCAAAGATAAGGATAATATAATCTCAATTAAACTAGAAATAATAGACTAATAAATAATTCCATCATTGACAACGGCGCCAAGAACTTGATGAGTGTTTTCTCAACACACAAAATTATCCCTAAGTATAAGGATATCAATTGTAGTTTCGATAGGTGACCAAGTGATTATCGTACCCAAGAGACGGATTATTATCAGTTTGATTATGTTCTAATTTACTAAGATTATGTTTGGCAAATTAGTTTTAAATTGTTACAAAATTAAATAGCAATTTACTTAAATAACAAATTAAATAAATAAACGAGCAATAGAAAATACGGTTGTGATCAAGTAAGAAATTAGGTAGTTCTTCGGGCATCCGATTTTACTTATTAATTTTCTTTCCATGCGTTATTATGTGACTCTGCCTTGTGGTTTATAGACGCGTCACTAAACCATGCAATTTCACCTTATAGACACAAGTAAACATGCATATGACACGTGTGAATATCCTTGGAGCAAGAGATATAATTCACCCCCATTTCTAGGTACTATCAGTATCAATTATTTTTCGTGCACTTAGTACTCTAACCCGATATGAGCTCCCTTTATTGGTACTATGACGTTATACTCTTTATCCTACTTATTAACCCGAATAATATTCAATTAACAAGTATCTATATAAGATAGTTCCAATAAGACTTCGGAATCCCTTCATTAAGAATTATAACATGTAATCCTGCTCAGCGGTGAACACACTCAATCAATAACCAAGATATGCATTCAAACTTTACATAACAGTTAATGATATACAAAACGACAGTGATTATGAATTGAAAAGGCATAATCTTAAATAAAATAAACTACAAGTAGTGTTGTAAGGAGTTTACACATGGAAATTTAATTAACTCATAAAACTTTCATAACCCTAGAACTACCAGAGCGGTTCTAGCCCATGATTGATCTAGGAACAATCATGGTTGTTTGGTACGATCTTACTTGACGCGCCAGACGAACCTCTCTTCACGACCCCTTCGGATGATGGTAGGGTTTTGGTGGTGGATGGATGATGAATGATGTGTGTCTCCCATTTCTCCTGCGAAAAGCTCTTCTTTTATACTGGTGGAACCTCCTTACGAGCTTAGGATGGGCTTTTTCTTGAAGCACACGTCAAATTTGGTAAAAGACATCCGGAATTACCATAAATAGAAGCAGCGAGAATCCGTTTGACCAAGCCTGGACTGGTCGAGTAAGGCCTCCAACTCGAGCAATGGTCGAGCAAGCTCTCTGTAAGTTTTCGCACATTCTGTTTGACTTCACTCATCTTCTCGACCAAGATAATTCTGGTCGAGAAATCTCTCCAAGTCGAGCAAACTCTCTGGACAAATCTGCGTATTCTGCTCGACTTGGCCACCTTGTTCGACCAAAGTGATAATGGTCGAACAAGGTCTTAAGGTCGAACGCCCTTTGAAAATCGCTCAAAAATTATGTCTTCCAATTTCGAGCCCTTTCTAGCTGTTTTCCTGTACAAATATGCTCAAAAAGCCCTTGTACCCTCTGATTCGTGACTTTTCTATAAACGTACCAATTCGTTTCAATAAAAAACTCAATCGTACTCAATTTCCACATAAATCAGAGCCCAAAATACGTGAATTTACACTCTCATTACTTTCTTATCTCGGATCTCTATTTAATGATCCTTGGCTTCGCTTCTTTCTTCTCAATCAAGTACCAGATCACAGAATGATCCGTGTACACAATGGTCTTCATGCAAACCAAATACTTTCGAAACTTATTAAATGCATACACCATAGCTAGAAACTCATTTTTAGTGATAGTGTAGTTCTTTTCTGCTGCATCAAAAGTCTTACTCGCATAATAGATGGCGCATAACTTCTTCTCATTCATCTGCCCAAGCACTACTCCAAGTGCTTGATCATTTGCTTCACACATAAGTACAAACGGTTGAGTCCAATCCAGTGTGATCAAGATCGGTGCAGTAATAAGTGCCTCCTTCAAAACCTGAAAAGCTGTTAGACATTCTTCATCAAAAAGAAAAGGAACATCCTTTTCAAGTGAGTGAGACAACAGTTTAGAGTATTTTGTGAAGTCTTTGATAAATCTCCTATAAAATCCTGCGTGCCCAAGGAAGGACCGCACTCCCTTTTCATTAGTAGGTGGTGGAAGCTTCTCAATCGCCACCACCTTTGCTCTATCAACCTGCAATCCCTTAACTAAAATATGGTGTCCAAGAACAATCCCATCTCTTACCATGAAGTGACACTTTTTCCAATTCAAGACAAGATTAGTTTCTTGACATCTCTTCAAAATAATAGATAAGTTAGATAAACAAATATCAAAGGAAGAACCAAACATAGAAAAATCATCAATAAACACCTCCATGATCTTTTCTATCAACCCATTAAATATGGCCATCATGCATCGCTGAAATGTAGCAGGTGCATTACACAATCCAAAAGGCATCTTTCTAAAGGCAAAAGTTCAATAAGGGCAAGTAAAAATAGTCTTTTTCTGGTCCTCGGGTGCAATCATGATTTGATTCCCGAGTACCCATCCAAGAAACAGTAAAAATTATACCCTGCAAGACAATCAAGCATTTGATCCATGAAAGGAAGAGAGAAATGGTTTGTATGTATTTTCACTCAGTTTCCCGTAGTCAGTACACACATGCCATCCCGTAGGAATCCTAGTGGCTTGAGTCTCTCCATCATCGGCTTTCACAATAGTCATGCCCCCTTTTTAGCTACAACATGCAATGGACTTACATGAGGACTATCAGTAATTAGATATATAATTCCTACACCTAGCCATGTTAGGATTTGCTTCTTAATCACTTCTTGAATAGCTGGTTTACCCTCCGCTGATTCTGAATGCTACTCTTAGCTACATCTAACAATCTTATCTGATGCATGCAATATGATGGACTAATACATTCCAAATCATCAAGAGACCAACCAATTGCATACTTATACTTCCTAAGCACATCTAATAACTCATCGAGTTGATCATCAGTTAGAGAAGAAGATACAATTATCGGGTATGTTTCATTGTCACCTAGATAAGCATACTTCAAGTGCTCCGGTAGTGGTTTCAACTCCTCTTTCTTCTCTTCTTTTATTGTGCTCTCTCTATCCAATGGTAATTACTTCCTAGTCCACTTCACCTCTTCGAATTCGGTTCTCTTTGATTTATACATGTCATCACCCAAAGCAAGTAGATTTTCAAGAAATTCAATACATTACCTCATTGGAGAGCTCATCTAGCTCCGTGATGGGAAAAGTAAGAGACACCGCTAAGCATGTCTCTAATGGATCCTTAGAAAGGATCAAAGACATATCTTCCTTCACGATCTCCTTCGCCACATCGATGCTATGACACTGCGTCTCTATCGGCATCTTCATTGCTTTATTAAGGTTGAATAGAACCTCTTCTTTATCCATGCGCAGCCTTAGCTTACCTTTTTGAACACCAATCATAGCTCTAGCAGTGGCAAGGAATGGTCTCCCTAAGATAAGGGGAATATTATCCTTGTCATTCTACATCTCAAGCATAAGAAAGTTTACAGAAATGACTAGTTTCTCCACTTTTACGAGAACATCTTCGATTACTCCCTTCAAAAAAGTCATAGACCTATCCTCCAATTGAAGAGAAACCGTAGTGTGAGTTAACTCCCCCAAACCAAGCCTTTGAAATATTGACAATGACATCAAATTGATGCTTGCCCCAAGATTACAAAAAGCTCATCGTGCCGGCCCCTTTCCAATCTCACATAGAATAGTGAAGCTTCTCGGATCTTTTAACTTAGTTGGCAGCTTCCTCTGTATGATCGAGCTGAAATTCTCAGACAAAATTCACAGTTTCAGTTCCGTTCAAGCTTCTCTTTTTCAATTATATGTCTTTTAGAAAGTGAACGTAGTATGGCATCTCCAAGAGTGCTCCAGAGAAAGGAATACTCAAGCTTATCTTGTTTATGATATCTAAAAACTTCTTGAACTTTTCTTTCAATCCCTTCTTTACTAACTTGAAAGGAAACGGAGGAGGTATCTTAGTTTTGGGAATCCCCAATTCATCATGTTCAACCTTCTCCGCTTTGTCCTTCTCGGCTCTCAATCTCTTTGCTCTTTCCCATTTCTTCTCTGCTACAAGCTCAATATTCTACTCTTTGGATGGTATTTGAGTAGCATCAACATCAAGTAAAGCATTCAGTGTGGAAAATGGTGCCGAACGAGATGGTTCGAACATGGTTCGACCAGTGGTACTGGTCGAACCAGGTGTATAATGGTCGAACTGAGCTTCAGAAATATTCTCCCCTGGACAGGCTGGTTCAACCACAGTTCTACCAATAAGGTTGGTCAAAGAATAGTGCATTAAACAAAACATAGTGCTTTGGACAGGGTGGTTCGACCCTGGTTCGACCAATAGGGTTGGTTGAACCATTACGGTCTTTGTCTAATCGCACTTTAGAGAAAATAGGTGCCACAGACAGGTTGGTATGAGCATGGTTTGACCAACAGAGTTGGTCGAACCATGCTGATCGTGTTGAACCGGTTGGCTGGAACCCCCGAAATCATTTCCGATGTCATCAGTCCTTCATACTGAGTTCCAGACCTCAACGTGATGGCATTGCACTGCTTCGGGTTTGCTATACTTTGAGATGAGAACTTACCCTTCTCTACGGTATGTGTCAATTGGTTAACATTTCTGGCCATATGCACCATCAACAACGTCAAGTCCTTCATCTGCTTAGATATATCCTCATGATTTGCATCAATCTTTTCCTCTAGCTTCGCCTCTAGGCGATCCACTCTTGCATCATTCCTTACCATGTACCTGTTCATCGTATCCTCAAAATTAGGTTTTCCTTCTTCGACCTTCGGTCCCGGATGAACACTAACATGAGGTTGTATTGCTGTATTAGGATTACTCCATGAAAACTCCGGCCTCCTTGGTTGTTGATAATTACCAGGGGGACCACGATTATTGTAGTTCCCTTGATAATTCCGGTTTCCTTGACGTTGGAACCTTATTCCTTGAATAATTTGACCCATGACATAGTTTGCCTCTTCCAATTCCTCTTGGCTAGCTCCTTCATTACAAACATCCTGCTGCATCATTGGTACTCGTTGCGCTATATCAGTGATCTACTTTTGCTGAGACTCAAGTAACTTGTTGATACTAGCTAAACTAGAGACGATCTCATCTTCTCTACTTGACTTTACCATCGTGCTACTTTTCTAAGAACATAAGTGCCTATAACTCGATTAGTTGGCCAATCTTTTGAATTCATCGAAATATTCTCAAAGAGCTTTTCGGCCTCAACGGATGACTTTGTAAGCAATGCTCTATTAGATGAAGCATCTAGTAACACTCGAGAATCACAGTCCAATCCATTGTAGAAAATATTGATATATTGAGCTTTAGAAAGCCCATGCTGTGGACACTTTTGAAGCATGTCCTTGAATCTGTCCCAAGCCTCATGAAACTTCTCATTACCATGGATAGCAAATTGATTAATTTCTTGTTTCATCTTAAACACCTTTGAAGGTGGCATGTATCGCTCCAAGAATTTCAATTTCAATTTCTCCCAGGTATCGCATTCAGCAGCATTAAGATTATCATACCAATCTCTTGCCTTTTCATTAAGCGAGAACTTAAACCAGATGATCCTTCTAGCATCTTCATGAGCTCCTGCATCCTTTTGCATACTTGCGTAACCAAGGAACTTGTTCAAATGTAGCTGAGGATCTTCAAAGGTTCCCCCAGAGAAGGGACTCCTTTCAATCATGCTGATCAGAGCAGGGTGAAGATCAAAATCAACTCTGGCCCCTCTTGATCCTAACAGCCCGACATTGCCCCCTCCGTTATTCTTAAAGACTTCACGGATAGCATGATTATCCGGATTCACCGCCATGTTGACTGCTTCTGCTTCCAAGTTAACATCGATTGCAGCTTCAGTCACTAGCGGATTCAGCTCGTCAACTTCAATTTCTAAATTAAGAGCCTTGGTTGATTCCACGTTCTTGTACTTGTTCTTCTTTTTCTTCCTCGACGATGCTCCAATCTCCGGATTATAAGGCTCTAAATCTCATACCTTTGATCTAGTGAGCTTACACCTAAGAAAAATAAGCGTTAGAAAATAAAGACAAGAATAATATAGTCTTAATTAAACTAGAAATAATAAACTAATAATTAATTCCGTCCCCGGCAACGGCACCAAGAACTTGATGAGCGTTTTCTCAACACACAATAATAATCCCCAAGTGTAAAGGATGCTATTGTAGCTTTGATAAGCGATCAAGTGATTATCGAACCCAAATGATGTATTATTATCAATTTAATTATATTCTAACTTATTAAGACTATTATGGAAAAATAGTTAAGTGATTAAACAACCAATAACTAAATAATTAAAAGAACAATTAAAATAAATAAATAGTAGAGATTGAACGAAAGTGAATAAGTGAGAAGATAGGTAGTCCTTCAGACCATCTAGTTTTACTCATTAATTTTTCTTCCGTGTATCAATGTCCGACTCTGCCTTGTGGAGTATGGACGTATCACTAAGCCATGCAAATCTACTCTATAGATACAAGTAAATAAGCGTGTGACACGTGTGAATATCCTTGGAGCAAGAGATATAATTCACCCACTTTCTAGGTACTATCAGTATCAATTATTTCCCGTGCACTTATTACTCTAACCCGATATGATCTCCCTTTATAGGTACTATGAAGTTATATTCATTGTCCTACTTATTAACCCGAATATTATTCAATTAACAAGTATTCATATAAGATAGTTCTAATGAAGTTTCGGAGTCCTCTCCTTAGAATCATAACATGGAATCATGCTCAGTAGTGAACACACTCAATCATTAATCAAGATATGTATTCAGACTCTACATAACAATTAATGATGCACAAAACAACTCTGAGTATGAATTAAAAACGCATAATCTTATATAAAATAAACCACAAGTAGTATTTTACGGAGTATACACAAGGAAGTTCAATTAACTCATAATGCCTTCATAAACCCTAGAACTACCGAAGGGGTTCTAGCCTATGATTGATCAAAGAACAATCATGGTGGTTGGATATATCTTACCCATAGTCTTGAAAGTTACAAGATAAATTAAGATGCATAGTAAACACTAGATGTGGGTGCCGTAGCGTCTCTATCAGTCTTAAATCTTCACTTGGTTCTCACTTGATTCGACAGAAGAATCTCTCTCCACAGCTCCGTGGATGGTGGTATGGTTTCAGATGTGTAGAATGAAGCTGGTCGTGAACTCCCTTTTCCCTTGCGTAGGGTCTTCCTTTAATACTTGAGATCTCTCCTTATGGACCTAAGATGGGCTTTTTGAGTGAAAACATGCACTGAAGGTGTAAAAATACAGATCCAGACGTGTCAAGAGCATCGGTTTGACCAAGACCCCTGGTCAAACCGATCAAGGCTGGTCGAATCGACCTGTACATAACTGGCAGGTAGCCTATTCGACTTGAATGGAAGGTCGAATCGGAAGCTTTGTGGTCAAACTGTATATGCGAAAACTTATACTTCTGGTTCGACCATGGTTCGACCACTGTGCTTGGTCGAACCACAATGTCGTGGTCGAACCACACTTCTGTCGCCTCATTGTGCCTGGTTCGACCAGGGATGCTGGTCGAACCGGGTGCCTACAACACCCTTTTTTTAGTTCCAATCACTTCTAATACGTTTTCCTTCGAAAATCCATTCAAACGGACTCAAACACACCTGATTCATGACTTTCTACAATACAACTCGATTTATCTTGACTTAAGATCAAAACTTACATCATTATCACACGAATCAGAGCTTAAAACACGTGAATTTACACACTCATCAATCGACCCGTCTCACACCCGTCTCACAAGAGAGTTTCTCATTAACTAATAATCCTATAATAAAATAATTTTCGTGCAACGCACGAACGAGAATTACTAGTATAAATAAAAAGTAGTAAAAATTTTTTCATTGAAAGTAATTATATATTTTAATAATATGTGATAAGTATTTAAGAAATTTTAAAAGCACTCCCACACAAACTTGCCCAAATCCAATTATTACAAGGTTTATTTATACTTTATTTTTTAAATATAATTTTCTATTTTTCCTTCATCATCTATTTAACTTGTGACACATTAGATAATAATACATATTATAAGTAAGCGTAGTCCATCGAGACTAAAGTATATGTGCATTATAAAATACTCATAATTTTGAAAATCATAATTACAACAAGTGGATTACCCTTTTCCTTTTTTTAATGCATGCAGTTTGTCAAGTTGCCCATTCTAAATATCATTTCCAACATTATCAAATTAAACCTAAAAATAGTAAATTAACAATAATAGTACGAACCAAATCGAAGAAATATCTTATTCCAAAATCAAGAAAAATGAGACAACAAATGATCCAAATTCAAAACAGAATTAAAAATACAAAATGATCTCCGTTGTGTACTCCCTCAAAAAGGTGCAGCTAGGGAGGACTTTATTACATCAACAACACATCAAACACAACTGTAGGCCTTGAGACATCGACGAATTGATCAAGATGATTTAGGTGGTGGTGGGTTCTCAATGATCTTGATTCCACCAATGGTGACACCAGGGCCTTCATGCCTTGGCACCAGCGTTACAAGCACCTCATCATCATCTGCAACATCCATATCATCGTACAGATCAGTCAACTTCAATCTGATCGACGTCGTCGCCGTCTTGTTCGCCGTCTTGTGCGGCACCTGCGCGTAAGTTCCGGCGTACGCCGCCTTGTCCAGCTCCACAACGTTGTCGTCTTCGTCGTTGATGAAGACGTCGAACTTAAGGAACTTGGTTGTGTCCACCGTGATGTTCTCTATCACTAGCAGCTCATCAGCCTTCCCCTTCTTCGTCTTCGGAACGAGAACTCGGACAATCTTATCCAGAGTCAGAGGGAAGACGTTCTCCGCCTTCCCGGCTGTGCTGGCACCGACCCTGTTGACCCTAGCAGCCGCCGTCTGAGGCGGCGGTCGGTAGTCGAGCCACGGGAGATCGATTCTCTCGTAATCGTATCCCATGCGGAGATTATCGAGACAATCCTTCACCGTGACTCGAACCAACTTCGCGTTCTCGTCGTAGAACAAGAACGCGGCGTTGAGGAAGTCAGGGTCAGTGATTTTCTTGTCAGGAACTTTGCTACTAGGGAGAAAGTACTGCCATAGAGTCCACATTCGATCCACATTTCCATGGTGGCAATAAAACAGAGGATCTCTGCCTGCTGAGTAAAAGTTCCCTAAGTCCTCACCGCTGGGCTGTCTGGGATCCCCAACCCAGACATGCACAGCGGTGTGGGACCCACGCTCGGAGGCTCCGGGACCTGGGTTGACTGGAGTCCCCTCGCGGTAAGGCTGCCCCATAAAGTCAGTAGCGCTCGAGTTACCTCTAATCATCTCGGTGTACATTATAGTCAAATTGTTGGACACCACCTGAAGAGGGTCGGTGTTGCCCGTTATTCCGAGATCCACCACCGCCGGAGGGAGGTTCGCCTGGTTGCGCTTCTCGTCGAAGATGGCGGCTTTCGGATCGACGAACATGGGGGGAATGGTCATGCCCTTAGGGTTGTCCCAGTTCCAGAACGGCAAGGCGAAGGTAGGATCGTCGATGAGCTTGCCCAAGATTCTCTCGTAGAAATAGAGGTACCAACGATGGAAAGGGAAGAACAGCCATGAATTGTGGACTTGTAGATCCAGAGTGCCCTGCCCTGGTTGATCGTAGGCACCATTGCAGTAAGCACAATGGATGTTAGCCTGCTGCATGAAGCTACGTGGATCATCTTTGGGCAGCCTCTTCATGCGATCTATGGCAGTGTTGTACTTAAAAATGTACTCTTTGGACACTTTATGGGCAGCTGGTCTTGTTTTCATTTTGAAAACAGGGGGGAGCTTGTAATCAATGATGCTTCCCGAGAGTGGTGGGCAACAATTGATGTCTAGCTTTTCGCCGGTGTTGAGGTTGGTTGCCACGCCGCACTTGTCTAGCTCCGGCGCCTGTACCGGGTTAGCGGCAGCCGACGGAGCGGAGACGAGGCTCGACGCGCCGTAGAGGCCGCCTAAGCCGAGGAGCATGTTCCTCCTGTCAACCTTCCCTGCTTGGGATGAGTCGGCATTTTGGGGGGTGTCGGTGGTGGTGCAAGAGACTTGGAGGCGGTTGTTCCGCTTTGCATGGGTGATGAAATGTGACGGCTTGGCGGATAGTGGGCGGCCGGAAGATGGGCGGAGTGGGGAGGAGGGGGTGGCGGCGGCGGTGGTGCAAGAGAGATGAAGAGAAGCCATGTTGGCTTTGAGTGAGATTTGTGATTAAAGTGAATGAGAGTTGGCTGTATTTATAATATGGAATAGTTGTTAATTATAAGTAGGATTAGTAGAGTGTGGTAGGTGACTTGTGATCCCACGTTGTATGATTTTTGATTGATTAGGTGAGGATTAAATTAATGGTGTACCTTATTATTAGAGTATTTATTTTAATTTTGGTTACACTCGATTTTCATCTTCCCTTCCTTTTATACACCTATATTTTATTTTATAATATAGGCATGAGATGGATTAGGGTGGAATTGGAGATCTCAAATCATGTTAATTATATATATATATATATATATATATATATATATATATATATATATATATATATATATATATATATATATATATAGAGGCAAATACTGTTAGGATTTGGATATAAGAATTGATTTAGAAGTGCAAATATGAAATATGTAATTCTCTCCGTACGCCGGAAATGTATACATTTTGCTATTTTGGGCGTTCACACAAAATGTATACATTTCCCTTTTAAACACATGAGATCCACACACATCACTAATACATTTAATATATGATCCCGCACACCTCACTAATACAACTATCTACTACATATTAAATAATAATACTCTTTATTTCACGTGCAAAAAAATAAATGTATATCTATTGGGCGGAAGGAGGTAGTATTTGTGTTTCTAATTTTCTTCTTGTCATTCCAATGTCAGATTACATCAATTTATATAGGCATTACATGACATGAGATTTAATGCATGAATTTAATGTGTACATTCATATAGCAACCTTCTTGAATCTTCTACTTGACTGCCTCCTCGTATGCTTTCCATGGAGTTGGACCATCTCAACATTACAAATTACTTTCAACACCCTCTCTTAATTTGTAATGTTAACATGTCCTCTGAATTGCTCAAGTTTCTTTGGCGTAAATGCTTTCTTTAACCCATCTGCAAGTTGCTCCTTAGTGTTCATGAACTCCAGCTGAATTTCTTGCTCACTTACGAGATCTCTAATGAAGGGATGCCACAACTCGATGTGCTTGGACCTTGCATGGAAAACTGGGTTCTTTATCATTGCAATAGTCGACATATTGTTGCAAAAAATAGTCGTTGGAGTGACTTGATCTTGCTGAATATCAACAAGCACTCTTCTTAGCCAAATAGCTTCACAAGCTGCATCATGATTATCCATTTTGTAGATGAGATGATCAATTCAAGAATTTATCGAACCATAGGGAGGAATGTACTAGAGCTTAAGCGATATCACGTTTCTTGTAATTTTATAGAGACGAATCATCAAAGGGTTGGTTGTTTGAACAAGTAATTAAAAGTAATCAAAACAAGTAACCAAGCAATGATCAAACAAATGAAATAGATAAATGAAAGGTGGTTTTCCAAATTGAACAAAAGTGAGATTAATAACACTTAAGAAGTGGTAATTCTACGATTCATGCATTAACTCATGTGTGTCAAGGGTTGAAGATTAAGGGCCAACACGAATTCCACCTAAGCTTCCTCTCAGAATGGATAGGATGTAGATCCTTTACAAGGTCTCAAAATAGCTCTAAGGTTGGTTCTCAATCAAAGAATTCAAACTAGGTATTAAGCTTGAAGTAAGAGTCCCTTCACACAATCAATTGACCTCTCGATCTAACAAATCACATGTTCTATCAAAGGGTTTTAAATTCTAAAGAATTTCTCAATCTCTTTATAATTTATAATGCACATGAAGTGTTTGATGAAATGATTCACTTAATAATCCTAAGCACATAAATGATTTCTCAATCTAATCACATATTTAGAACAACAAAACACACAAATCATCACCAACCTCAAGATCTCAAGCATCAATGATATAAAATCAATTTACCCAATCAACACATGAATTTAAATACATAAATCCCAAAATTATTCAACAACCATCATGTTGCTAATCTCACAAGGGAGATTAGCCTACCATATTCATAAGGAAATTAATATAGACAATTAAATTCTTACAAATCATGACAAAACTATGAGGTTTAGTACAAAGTATGGATGAAAGCTCCCTTGAAGTGCTTCAATGGTGATCTCCTTCCTTCGCTTGCAATTCTTCTCTCTTCCTTGTTCCTTTTCTTCACTTGGATGATAATTTTGATGGTGGATGAAGATAGATGTAACGGATGGTGAAAGGATAAAGATGATGGTGTGAAATGGAAGAAAATATGTGTGATGTATGTGTGCAGCTGATAATTCTTGAATTTTTTTAAATGTTGAATTATTGGGTATTTATACCCCTTGGGGAGCTTCTAGAAGAATTCTGATTTTTTCTGATTTTTTTGCACCTACACGGCTCGTGGGCATGCACACGGCCTGAGTCATGTCAGGGTTTCCTGTCAACGTTCAGCTTCAGACAGCACACGGCTCGTGTGCTGAACACAGCCACAGTGGTGGGCATGTAGGTTGTTCAGGTGTCGGCACACAGCCATCTCTTACAGGACCGTGAGTTGTACACGTGGCGTGTGTCTGCATACGACTCGTGTACCCTACACGACTGGGCGTGTTTGTGCTGCAGTGCTTTCTTCTTTCTCCCGACTCTATTTTCGCTCAGTTTTCACCTGTTTTTAACAATTTAAGCTCATTCTCACACATTTTTATAAAAACACATAACAAAACCAAATAGCACATAAAAATGGATAAAATAGTATGAAACGGATATAAAAAGACACTGAAATCTAGGTGAAAATATCACTAATCACATCACACGCTGTAATATACTCCGCTTCAGCCGAAGAGAGCAAAACCGTCTTCTGCTTCTTAGATGCACAAGAAATTATCTTTGATCCCAAACAAATATGTATCCTGATTTGCTCTTGCAATCATCAAGC
The DNA here is from genome assembly GCA_023678885.1 of Pogostemon cablin. Taxonomy (NCBI): domain Eukaryota; kingdom Viridiplantae; phylum Streptophyta; class Magnoliopsida; order Lamiales; family Lamiaceae; genus Pogostemon; species Pogostemon cablin. The sequence continues at coordinate 15,693,701 of CM042962.1, read as the reverse complement.
GAACCAGCCCAATCACTATCAGTGAAGCCAACAAACTTATCATCAATTTCCTTGACATAATTGATGCCAAACTTCCTTGTTCCTTGAAGATATTGCATGATTCTTTTTACTGCAGCAAGGTGTAATTTACTTAGATTATGCATGAACCTTGAGATCAAACTTACTAGATAGATAATATCCAGCCTTGTATTTGTCAAGTAGATTAAAGAACTTACTAAAATTCTGTACAATCTTTCATTAACCTTTTCTACTCCATCATCCAGCTGCAACTTCTCATTAGATGCCAATGGAGTTGCAATAGGCTTGCAACTACTCATATTGAACTTCTTCAAGACTCTATCAAGATACTTCTATTGAGAAATGAAAATCTTTCCTTTTGTTTGACGAACTTGAATCCCGAGAAAATATTTCATGAGACCTAAGTCAGTCATCTCATACTCCTTCATCATGGTTGTTTGAATTTTTCCACCATCACACGATCAGTGCCCATGTAGATCAAATCATCCACATATAAGCAAACAATAAGAAAATAATTTTCCTTCTTTATGTATAATGAAGCTTCGTTAAGGCTTCGAACAAATCCAATTTTCTGGAAATAGCCATCAATCTTGCTATTCCAAGCTTTGAGGGCTTTGATGAGTATGTTAATTCACGAATCTTGCGCCTGAATTTGTGCTATTATGGAGTGTTTGAAGGTTGAAATCAGTTGTAAACTGATATATATTGTGAAAAGGCATGAATCAGGTGTTGTTGGAGCTATTTGAGTGGTTTTTAGAAGGAAATCGGAGTGGAAGTATTGAAAACTAAAGAAAGGAAGTCGATGCCATCCGATTGGGCGAAGTAGGAGTGCGATTCAACCTGACGGAGGTCAATTCAACCAGCCCTTCAGGTCGAATTGATAGAACAACACGAGCAAAAGGTGGATTCGACCATGATAGGGGAATTCGACCTGGGCATCAGGTCGAATCGAGGTCGAATCGATTGGCAGAAATATCAATTTGACATCATCACGTCGATTCGACTAGGGCAGTTGGTCAAATCGAATGCCTGGGACTTAAAGTAACCTGATTCGACTTGTAGTGGTCAATTCAACCTGTTGTTGAGGTCGAATCGATGCTCGGGAACTTACCATATCCATATTTTTACACCGTCAATGCGTGTGATCACTTAAAAAGCCCATTCCAAGCTCAGAAGATGTGATTATAAGTATAAAAGAAGGCATGTGCAGCATCATGAGGGGATAACTTGATCAAGAAGACAAAGAGACCTAGAGTTGAGAGGAGAGTCGATCGTCCATCATCTGGAGGGGCTGTGACAGAGGTTCCGCTGGAGATTCAAGTAAGATTGGTCCAACTAACCATGAATGTTCTTAAATCAATCATGGGCTAGAGCCGCTTTGGTAGTTCTAGGGTTATGTAGGTTTCATGAGTTAATTAGTCTTTCGTGTGTAAACTCCGTACAACACTACTTGTGGTTTATTTTATATAAGATTGCGCATTTTTAATCCATACTCATGGTCGTTTTGTGCATCAATAATTATTGTGTAGAGTCTGAATACATTACTTGGTTATTGGTTGAGTGCGTTCACTGCTGAGCAGGGTTTTATGTTATAATTCTAAGTGAAGGCTTGGTTATCGTTAATCTGCAAACTTTCCTTTCTTCACCTTTAACAACGTAACTTTTCGGTTGTTGTACGTAGACTTCATCATTTAAGTCACCATTGAGAAAAGGTGACTTAACATCTAATTGATAAATTGGTAGCTCCAACTGTGCTACAATTGCAAGAACAATCTATTTGTTTTAATTCGAGCCACTAGTGCAAACATTTTCGTAAAATCAATTCCGGGCTGCTGAGAATATCCTTTTGCTACCAAACGGGCATTATGCTTGAGAATAGAACCATCTTCTTTGAATTTTGTCTTGTAGATCCATTTCACTCCAATCATATTTTTCCCTTTAGGTGGATCCACAAGTTCCCATGTTTGATTTTTTTGAATGCTTGCAATCTCATCATCCATTGTTTCTTGCCAACATATTTCTTTTGCTACTTCATCATAAGATTGTGGTTCACAAGTGAATAATGCCACATTACAAGCATCATATATATCATCCAAGCTTCAAAATTTGAAATCGAACTTTCGGAGTCGGAATACAACTCCTCTTGTGAACCTGATTAACTTGGACTAGGAGTATTTGGGCTGCAAGTTTCATTTGAGCTTGGATGATCATTCTCTTTTGATGTAGAAGGCATGATAATTGCTTTCCCTCTCTGATTTTCATTCTCCCAAATCCAAGAACTCATTTAATAAAAAATCACATCACGTGAAGTACCAAGCTTGTTTGTCTTTGGATCAAGTAGACGATAACCTTTCGACTCGTCACTATATCCAACAAGTATGAGCTTTTCTCCTTTTTCATCAAACTTTTCTCTTTGCTGTGAAGGAATATGAGAATAAGCAATGTGACCAAACAATTTAAAGTGATGTACCTGTGGTTTTCTCTGATGCCATGCTTCATACGGAGTCATGTTTGGTACTGCTTTCGTAGGAGATCTATTGAGGATATAGACGGATGCATTTACAGCCTCAACCTAAAAAGATTTTTGAAGACCTTTGCCCGTCATCATGCTTCGAGCTATTTCAACAATCGTTCTATTTTTTGTTCCGCAACTCCATTTTGCTGTGGGCTGTATCAAACTGTTAGTTACCTTTGAATTCCTTTGGTTTTGTAATAATTCATGAAGGAGTTTCCAATAAACTCTCCACCTCGATTAGTACAGAGACACTTGATTTTTTTGCCACTTTGATTCTCTACAAATGTTTTGAATTCCATGAAATTCGGAAATGCTTCAGATTTTTGCTTGAGAATATATACCCACATCATTCTCGTATAGTCATTGATTAGTCATTTTGTAGTAGGGATGACCAATTAAAATAATTTATCTAACCACAGGGAGGTCGGCGCTAGAGCTTAAGCGAGATCACGTTTATCGCAATTTTATAGAGACGAATCATCAATGGTTTGGATGTTTAAACTAGTAAATAACAATAACCAAAGCAAGCAAGCAAGCAAGCAAGCAAGCAATGATTAGCAAACAAGATAGATGGATCAAAAGTGATTTTCCAAATTAAGCAAAAGTGAGATTAACAACAATTAAGAAGTGGCAATCCTAGGATAAATACATCGAATTCATATGAATCATGGATTGAAGACTAAGGGTCAACACTAAGATCACCTAAACTCCCTCTCAAGATGGATAGGATATGAATATCAAATAGCTCAATGAGTTGGTTCTCATTTAAACAATTCCAACTAGGTACTAAGCTTGAAATGAGTGTCCCTTCACATGACTAATCAACCTCTCGATCAAACCAATTATATGTTCTATTAAAGGTTCTAAATTCTAAAGGATTTCTCAATCTCTTTACAATTTATAATGCAAATGAAGTGTTTGATGAAATGATTCACTCAATTATCCTGAGCACATAATTGATTTCTTAATCTAATCACATATTTAGAATAACTAAACACACAAATCATCAATACAAATCAAGCAATTAATAATCAATTATAGAAAATCATAGATCCAATCAACATATGAATTCAAATACACAAATTCCAAAATTATCCAACAACTCTTATGTTGCTAATCTCACAAGGGAGATTAGCCTACCATATTTATAAAGAAATTAACATAGACAATTAAATCCTTATAAATCATGATAAAACTATGAGTTTTAATAAAATGATTGAATGAAAACTCCCTTGATCTATCTTCAATGGTGATCTCCTTCCCTTCTTTGCACTTTCCTCTCTTCCTTGATCCTTTTCCTTCACTTGGATGTAGAAATTGATGGTGGGATGATGGTAGATCCAAAGGATGAAGAATGGATGAAGATGATGGTGTGGAATTGAAGAAATGGTGTGTGAGGTGTGTGTGCAGGGTCCAAAAACCGAATTGTGTGTGCAGGGTCCAAAAACCGAATCTCCTCTCAAATGTTGAATAAATGGGTATTTATACCCCTTGGGAAGCTTCTAGAAGTTTCTGAAAATTTTCTGATCCCAGCACCTACACGGCTCGTGTGCAGCACATGGCCACAGGGGTGGCCAAGTTAGTGTTTCAGGCGACAGCGCACGGCCAATTCCAACAGGGCCGTGCACTGTACACAACCCATGTTCTTACTGCACTGTTTCCTCTTTCACTGTTTTGGCTCGTTCTCCCTCGTTTTAACTCCGAATTGAGATCCGTTTTTCCTACGTCTTCCTTATCATATCTAACATCCAATAAAATCATAGGTTTAAGTTCATTCACACACATTTTCATAAAAATACAAAACACAACCAAATAGAATACAAATACGGATAAAATAACACGAAAACACATAAAAAGACACTAAAATTTAGGTGAAAATATCACTCATCAATCATCAATGAACACTAGAAAGTACCTGTTGCCATTGAGTCAAGCAGTCTGCGTCGGCCCACAAATGTCGGCATGCACAAGCTCAAGAGCATCTTTAGCTCTATAAGATGTTTTCGGAAAAGAAAGACGATGCATTTTGCCGTAAATATATCCTTCACAAGGGCCACATTCCTCCTCAATGTTAGGAAGACCCTGCACCATATTTTTGCTCCGCAATAAATTTAAACCTTTAAAACTCAAATGTCCATAGCTTAAATGCCATAGCATGTGTTTTTCTTCTGTTGTGCTTTGGAGCACAAGTTTCTCCGAATATGGCAAGTTGAAAGGAAAGACCTTATTCATGCTCATCTTTACTTTCGTCATCGTAAGATTTTTATATGTGTCAATAATGATGCAATGATCATTATTGAAAACCACCTGGTAGCCCTTTTGCATAAGCTGACCAACACTCAACAAATTTTGAGTCAAATGAGGCACAAAGAATACATCTTTATTATGCTTGTATTCCCCTCCTTGGTTCGAACAAAAATGGAGCCTTTGCCATCAATTTTGAGGGCTTTTCCATCACCAAGCTTCACATCTGATGAATACGATTCATCTAAATCCACAAAATTTTTCTTGTTTCCAGACATGTGATTGCTACAACCACTATCGACATACCAAACATTCTCAAGAGCTTGTTGAGAATTTAAGCAAGAGTAGAATACCTGTTCATCTTTCTTTTCACTAAAATTTGCCTCGTTTGATCCACCATTATTTTGATACCAGCAATCCTTTTAAGAATGATTTGGATTTTTGCATTTCTTGCATTTGCTCCAGCAACTTTCGGTGTCGTGCCCATTCTTTTGACAAATATGAGAATAAGAATCTGGATCACAGTCTCGAGTTGCTGGAATCTCCTCATCCTCGGCCTCTTCCTCGACCCCAGAAGTTACTGTTGCCTCTGCCATGGCCTCTTTCTCTACCAGGTTGTGTGGAAGTTTTATTTTTGTCAGCACCATCTTTTGAAGATTCTGAGATATTCACATTTCCTTGAAAAGCTTGCTCCATGTTTTGATTTGAAAACCTATTCATCCTCTTTTCATGGGCTTCCAACGAACCCATTAGTTCATTCAAAGTTAACTTGGATAAATCTTTTGATTCCTCTATTGCTGCCACTAGGTGTTGGAAAGTTGCCGGCAAAACGTAGCACCTTTTCAATGATCTTCTTATCTTCTAGTTTGTCACCGTAGCCTCTAACCTGGTTGACGATAGTAGAGACCCGGACAAAAATTCTTGTATTCTTTCATTTTTTTTCATCATCTAGTTATCAAAATTTCGCCATGAGTTTAGTAGCTTGATAGAGATGACTTTTTCTTAGCCTCCAAACTGATTTTTTAGAGTATCCCAAGCTTCTTTTGATGATTTTGTATGTGTAATGCGCGGAAGAATTGATCGACTTACACCTTGATGCAAGAAGGAAAAAGCTTTTGCATCTTTTGTCTTGTTCTCCTTATACTCTCTCTTCAATGTTGCTGTCAAGATTGCCTCCTATGCAGCAGTGAGAATTTTGAATCCATCGTTAATAATATCCCATAATTCATGAGATATGAATAACGTCTTCATCAATACACTCCATAGCTCATAATCTTGTCCTGCAAAAATTAGAACACCTTGATGAGAGTTTGTGAATGCGAGATCGCTGCTACTCGCCATGCTTCAATATTTGAAGGAAGAAAAAAATTTATGATTGGCTCTGATACCAAAAATATGTTGGGGTTTGGATATAAGAATTGATTTAGAAGTGCAAATATGGAATCATTTGCAATCTGCTATTTGTGTTTCTAATTTTCTACTTGTCATTCCAATGTCAGATTACATCAATTTATATAGGCATTATATGATATGAGATTTAATGCATGAATTTAATGTGTACATTCATCTAGCAACCTTCTTGAATCTTCTACTTGACTGCCTCCTCGTATACTTCCCATAGAGTTGGACCATCTCAATATTACAAATTACTTTCAACAAATACTAGTATATAATAGTTTTTAAGGTTTAATTGGGTCAATTTATGTTCATAACTCAGATACTTATACTCTACACATACCATTGGGTCATTTACTCCCCCAATTCACTGCTTCATTTCATCAGATAAAATTGCAATACCAGTCCCACCCGTCACAGTCCCATTTGAGTTTGGACCCAATAGTCTTTACTTCAGTCCCAAACATTTTTTTCCAGCAATAATGGTCCCGTACAATATTTTTTTTACAATTTTCATCCCACTGCCGGCTAAATGTAATGGAGAGGCTCACGTGTTTCTCACGTGGCCGTTAGTTTGATAACAGCGAGTTTTTCTGCCCAAATACAAAATACAACGACCTTAGACAAACCCTTATTTTTCCCCCAAATTTGAGTCCGCCCTAAATCATCCCTAATTCCCTTCCCAAATCAATTTCTTCCCTTCTCAAGCAGAATTCCTTGTTACCCGACATCCTCCGTGAAGAGGCGCGGACCAACTGCCGGAGAAACAATCGCCTCCAATGCAGCCGCAGTGTTACAGATGATGACCTCGACGAGCTGCGCGCCTGCTTTGAGTTAGGGTTCAATTTTAAAATTACTTATGAATTCTTCTTGAAATTAAGACATATATTTTATTGAATTATGAGTGAAGAAAATATGTAGAAATACAATTTCGTTTAATAAAACAAATAATGAAGGTGATTGGCTACATGCAACAGATGTATCTTAGGAGTAAGTCGATTTTATGTAATTTAACAATTAACTACAATTTTAATCCATCAATTTTTAATAATTCTTAATTTTTCTTCTTCAAATTTATTTGGGAATTTTATGTGGGAATATATATTTATTTCATGCGAATTACATAGAGATATCTTCGAACAAAGAACTTTATAAAGAATAAAACTGAAACCTTTTGTAAATGTTTTTGGGGCAGAAGGTTCATCAAGTCGGTTCAACGATTGAGGTTGGAAAAGAAAGGTTACTGATTATATGTAGATGGGATTTTTTTTAAAAATTATGTATATATACTAACAATCTTATATAGATTTTTAGTATCTAAAATTAAATTATGTCCATAATTAAATTAAATAGTTTATTTGATGCTGATATGAATTTCATTCCACTCATCTATCAAATAGTGCGGAAAAACGGCAGTAGTGTTTTACCTTGCTATGAACCGATGGTATAGTGTTACCCTATCCCAATCTTTATCGGCGACGTTTTTCGATTACAATTCTGCTTATTCATTTTCTGACTGTAGCAGTTCAATAATTGATCCAAGTAAGTATTAAAGTTGTTGTATTTTTATTCCGATGATTTTATGATATCTATTCTAGATTAGCTTTTTATTCCTCGCTCGATACCCAACTCCAAATTACGGTAAGTGTGAATCTTTCTGCCTTTGTCTACTTCGCACGGACACACCAGTTTGCTAATCACGTCGTTGTTGCTTGTGTATTTGCATTCATAGTGTTTTCAAGATTATTGCTACACAATGTATTTGCATTCATGTCGCTGTTGGTGTGTATTTGTTACAGTATTTTTCCAATCACATTCGCACACACAAGTCTGATTATTTCGTGAATTGAGATGATTATTGTGATTATTTTATTCGGTCTTATTTGTTGGTATATTTTGTTTTAGGCCATTCTCGAAATTTGTACACTATTAAGTTGCATCATGGTGGAATGATAATTGGGAATTGTATAAATGATTTTGAGTATATTGGAGGGACAATCAGCGCGTATGATTTTGTTAATAGCTCCAAGGTGGATTTCAGATATCTTGATAGGATATGTGAAGAGTTAGGATATGTTGGGAGTAAAAAGTTCTATGAAATGAGAAAAGATGGTAAATTCCATATAGTTGATTGTGTATTTGATATTAAAAGGTGTTTTAATGCTGCAAAGAAGAGGATATTTTCTATTTTCCTTGATGTTGCAAGATCAGAAAGGATTATGGGTGATGATAGTGACATTGATGGAGAGGCAGAGTACTATGAAGTTGCACAAATTAGTGGAGAAAAAACTATGGTGGAAGAACTAGTATTGGTTAAATAATTTTCCCGCCAAAAATGGATTGCACAGGTGCTTTGGGACAAAAAATACAAGATTGTTGCATTTTTTGTCCCAGTATTTAAGAATTTTCCAGTAGGACTAAAATTGTTTAACGTGATAACGGAAAACTTAACGGCGGGACCATTATTACATAAAAGAAACGTTTGGGTCTGAAGTCAAGACTATTGGGTCCAAAGCAAATGGGACTGTGATGGGTAGGACTGATATTACAATTTTCTCTATTTCATCATTTTCTCACCCTAAATTTCAATCTCTCTCTAACTTTCTCTCGTCTTAGATTCCGACCGCCGCCCCCTCTCTTTCAATCATTAGGCTCCAGCCGCCGCCGCCTCCTCTCCTCTCCGTTGTGGTGCTTTCCCTTCCTTTCTTCTTAAAGATTTCTCCAAAATTTTTTCTGAAATTTTTGTCAAGTTCGCTAAATCTCTGAGATCTTCACCACTCTTCTCCATTTGTGTTTGCCAAGGAAGAGATAGAACTTTTTCGACACAGATCTCATGGTCTTCAAGATCTTTCTATGCGCTGAGGATCTGATTCTTCTAGTTGTGGATTTGATGTCCGAATCTTCTGTTTGTGGACTTGACGTGCCGCCTCCAATGGTTGCTTAGATCTGATGTGCCGCCATCGATGATTGCTTAGTGGTTTATCAACTGTATTTTTGAGGGTTGAGATCTACATTAATTTATCTAAATTAATTTGATAATGTCTTGTTGAGATCTACATTCAATTATCTCACCGAGGTGATATGTTGACATTAGAGATTGGAAGCATGTTGAAATTCCAATTAGAAATATAAAACTAGTGGAGTTTGCATAAGAATTTTCGATTGTGATTCGTCGGTGTACGTGTTATATAAAAAAAATATAACTTTTTATTCTTTAATGTATCATTAATTTTACCAGCAGAAATGATCTTGAACTTGATTAATTTTTTTTTTTGTGTTTATGCTTATTTATGTATACTTTTTAAACACGAAGTGTACAAGTTTTATTGAATAACGATATAATATTCTTGTAGTGTTTGAAAGTTTCATCATTCTCTTAATGAGAATTGTGTTGATGGAATATTAGGGGGTATTTGGTATTTTACAAGGAATAAGAATAAGAATGAGAATGAGAGTATTGAGGAATATAAATGGGTATGGACATTATATGTGTAGTGTATGGTTAATATTTGGAATCACTATCATAGTCATTTAACTTATTTGGTTTGTTTAAAATTTTTTAGATATGGAATTAATATTTAGTCATTTATTTTTTAAAAATTTAATTGATTATTAAATAAAAAATATTATTAATATTGGTATTCCACTTTAATATTTTCATATAAATAAATGCAATATTTTTTTAAAAAAATGATACAAATTAATTATATATGTGAAGATCCGATATGCAATTAAAAAAAATGATACAATATATATGTGAAGATCCGATATTCATATCCTTTGCAGAACCATGTATGCAATAATCGTGGCCTTTGCTTCATACTGAGCTCCAATTTCCTGTTACAACCTTATCAATTTTACAACTTGAGTAGTGAGCATTAAGATAGAACATTTAATTTCATTACAAAATCTGACTTCAAATAGACCTTTCCATACTAGTAGAAACTTACAATTTAATTTCATTACAAAATGAGAGTTCAAATAAAAAAAAATAATCAAGATCTTCAGCTTCTTCATATTCTCATATATTATAACCACAACTTATCCATCTATTACAAAATATCTCATTTACCATGCATCTTAAGAACATATTACTTACAAACATACATACATCAAAAGGTAGTTCAATGATTATAAATCAAAAGATGGATTAGCAAAGAGCTATATTGCCTATCCATTACAAAATAGCTTGACTACATGTCATCTTAAGATCACTTACAAAAGTAAAGCGCACACACACACACGTACTTAAATTTATGGGTTAGGAGACGGATAGAAGAATTAAAGCATGAAGGAACTTCTCAAATGAAGCAAACATAACTTGAACTTTGGCATAATATTATAGCAAATTTCTACAACTTTACCAATATCCAATGGAGACATGCCAATCATAATAAGTTCATTAATAACTCCATACAAAGTCCAATTTCTTCAAGTATGGGAATCTAAAATTCCAAAATCCAACTGCATTCTTGTTATTCTAAATTGAATAACAAACAAATACGTACACAACACAATCAACTTAAGAATCATAAGATTAATATTTACTAAACTTTAAACAATGATAATTTTTAAGATAGAAGCTCTTACCAAGCACCAATCATCGTACCATTGTTTCTCGCATTTAATTTTGTACTCAACCTCATCCCATTGACAGCCGCTTTGCAAACACATATAAAAAATTGACTCATACTTTTCTTTGAGCCACTTATTCTTAGAACATATATGAGGAACAACTTCTTTATCAAAACAAGGAATCCTATTTAACAATATCTTATGCACCTCAACTACATAATTATTTTTAGACCCTTTATCAACTTTCCATAAAGGATCTATAGCTAGTTCTTGCAATGTGTCAACTAAAGCTTCAACTTCATCATCCTTCCAAAATTTCTTGTTCTTTCCCTCCCACAAATAGATATAGATGCAGCCATTCTTATCAAGAAATGATAAAACCGTAAAATAAGTTATAACATAAGAATAACTTATAAATAAAATTATTTTCATAAGACATATAAATGCCACAAATATGCTTAAAAAGTTAATAAACAACTTCTAAATTAAGAACACTTTAATTTAATACAAAACAATGATAAACTACTTTAATCATTTTCTAGTCAAATCAATACTCCAATAGACATATGAAACAACCCAAAACAATAAAATTTCAGTTGCCTATTATACTAAATAGCATATCTGATCTTTAGATGTAAAAAAATAGACATTATTATAAGTCATATTCTTTTCATCCATTAGTCATGTTCACAAGATATTACATGAAATATGGTATACAAATTGAAAAAAAATTCCAGTTATTTTTTTAAAGGCGTTGATTTTGAAGGAATGCCATCAACGAATAAAAGGTGCAACAACCCTTTAGAAATCCACATTCTCTATATCGCCTCATTTTCTTTATTTTCCGAGCTAAATTGAGTTATTAAAATTCTAAAGATTTCAAATTAGGAAAGAGATGACTGACCTTATGCAGAAATGAAGATTGTAAGAGGCATATTTTTTTTCTGTCCTTGAGAGTAGGAATTAACGGGACTCTATGTGAAGAAAGATAAAGAAATGGAGAAGTGGAGGGAAAACTTACCAATCTCGCGCCTTTCTACCTTGGAATGATAGTCATTCAACCCAAATTTCTAAGGAATGGGTGATTCCCAGATTTTATGGAATCATTCTACTGTTCATCGGAATGATAGTTTTGGACCAAACAACCACTTTATGGTTTAATTCCCATTCCTTCGTTTAAAGGCCTCAACCAAACGGGCCCTTGGTCTTGCTTTTATCAGTAGGTATTGTTGGTGGTGTAACCTTAATAAATTTTGTTGGAGGTGTAATCTAGTGTTGCGGATGTAATTTGTATTTATGATTATTTACTTATATTTTTTAAACACAAAGTGTAAAAACTTTATTGAATAAGTGTATAAGTTATACAAATGTAGTGTATAATTTTATTGTTAAGTGTATACTTTTTTATTGAAAACTTTATGCATTTTAAAAGATGGAGTGGATAATTTTAATTGTGTAAGTGTATCAATTTTAATGTACAAGTATATAACGTTATATTTATATTGTATACTTTTAAATTTTAATGTAATTTTTATTGAACAAGTATAAGAGCATAGAGAGAGAACATGTTCTATATGTTTTCAATTGAAATAAAAGACATTGATCCATATAATTTTTAATAAGATGAATTTTAGAGTACATATTAAGAACAAAATTACACAATACATTTTATATATACAAACACATACCATAATAAATTAAAACCAATACAGTAAGGAATCGCTAATGATTGTTGAAGACAGAATGTCATAAAAATATTAGCACATGTATTTGAAGTCGTGATGGAGAGGGAACAACAAGATATCGACCCAACACACATATATACATGTAATACATTTATACATAAAAATATATATATTAATAAATTAAAACCTAATCATCCTTTAAGAAGAAGGTCTGATGCTTAGAAAAACAAAGTTGACAGATCTAAGGAGATCTAAAGTAGAACATCGTGAGAAGAAGTAGATCTGTTGCATAGAAGAAAAATGTTGACAAATCTAGAGAGACTAAAGAAGAAAAATATCGTGAAAGTGGAGGAGGAGGAGGCGGTTGCAACACCATAATAAATGTGACAAAGATATAGAATCAGATGAGCACGAAGGAAGTGGAGAGCCGGAAGAGGTTGGAGGCAAAGGGAGCAACACCATAATTAAACAGACGGAGATGGAGAATTGGCGGAGGACGATGGAGAAGGAGAATCAGAGGTGGTTGGAGAAGAGGAGTACCAGAGGAGAGAGAGGAAGAGGTTTGGCATGTTAGGTAGAAGAGGCTTTAGAATGGGAGAATTAGGGTCTAAATTTTATTTATACTTGATCCGTTTCTAAATATGAGTATGTTTTTAATGTACATGTGTGGTACAGCAGATCAATTCATATAAATAATTTTATAAAAGAGAAATATTGGTGTAGAATCATTTTAAATTTTCTTAATAGTTTTATCTTTTAATATAGATATTAATTATTTATTTTTATTAAAAATATTATTACTTTTTATTTATCGTATTAAGAATTGTTTATCAAATATTTCACTAAATAATTACAGTTTTTCATCAATTAGGATTTTGTTAAAATATTATCACTTTTTATGCGTTTATGAGAGGAGTTCCTTGAAATGGTATATTTGCAATTATAAAAATACAATCACAGGAGTACTTTTTTTATAATAATAAAATTTTGTATGAGACCGTCTCACGAATCTCATTTAGTGAAATGAAGCCACCAGATCCGCACTGCAATTCTATAAGTATATTAAAATATGGCTTATTTACTCATTGCATTTGGTTTGGTTCCCCCGTTATATTTTGGTATTACATTTCTTATTGTACACTGTGAATGATTGACACATATGATATAATAAAAGATATACCCCAAAATTAAAGTATCAACCCTAAGGGAAAATATTGAAATTTTCCTTTTTGCATGCATGTCACTCATCTAACGCGTGCAATAGAAAAATTAAAACCAAATGTAATAGAACGTCCAAGATTGAGTAGTTAGTTTGATTAGGAGGATCTTGGATGTTCTGTTACACTTGATGTTACATATCTTAATAGGCGTTAGATGAGTGACATGTGTACGGGGAAGAAAATCTCAACAATTGCCCTTAGGGTTTTAAACTTTCCTTTTGGGGTTTATGTTTTATTATATTATACGTGTCAATAATCCAATGGTGCGCAACAAGAGATGTACTCCCTCGGTCCCTCCATAAGAGTTACATTTTACTATTAGGGCGTCCTGCTATAAGAGTTACATTTTCCTATTTGGTAAATAGGACCCACACAAAACAATCACTTTATCTTTATGAGGTCCACAAACAACACTAATACACCTACCCACTCTATATTAAAATATTATATCTCTCAACTTACTACACATTAAAACACAATATTTCTTAATATTCATGCAAACAGTAAATGTAACTCTTTTCATGAGACGGAGGGAGTAATATCAAAATGTAACCGGAGAATCGAACCGGGTTAGGAGAATGTAAGATTTTGCATTTGCTTTTTTTTTTCACCAGTTCTAACATTACCATAGAATTTTTATTTTTAATTTTTTAAATTAAAGTTCAAATGTAAAATTTCTTAATTCAAATTCAGCTATTAATTTAATTGCATTTAATAACTACAAATTAAAGTTCTAATATATAAAATTTTCATTCAAATTTAATTATTAATTCTATATATTACTCTCTCTGCTCCAAGATAAATTGTACCGGTTTTGTAGATTTGAAGTTTATGAAAAATTACTTTTTAGTCAATTTTATTGACTTTTGGAGGGTAATTAGGGTAATATAATATTTTTAGATAATAAATAAATTATAAAGTATGTTACGTGTGTCAGCTGAGAGTGATAAGTTTGTAATTAAGATATACTCTTACGTTTACTATTTGCACGGAGATTAAAAATTATAATATTTTAATGTGCAGTGGGCTGAGAGATATAATAATTTAATATATAGTTGGTAGTTGTATTAGTGTTGTGTGTAGGTCCCATAAAGATGAAGTGATTGATTTATGTGGATCTCATCTACTAAAAAAAGAAATGTAACTCTTATAGTGAGACCCCCTAATTAGTAAAATGTAACTCTTGTTGCGGGACGGTGGGAGTATACTTTTAATGTTTGATATTGATGTGATATCTCTTTTTTTTGGCGGTAAAGTTTAATGTTGCACGAATAAAAACGGAAAGTGTGAAATTTAAATGGGGCGGAGGGAGTAGTATTTATTTAATAACTAATCTAATCTGATTGAAAATAGATTTAATTAAACTTTTTTTTAATTAAATTTATTACTCCTATTTTTTAAGATTTTAACGTAAGACATGATATATCTGATAAAGGAATAGTGATACCATCTAATTGAACTACTCCCTCCGTCCCGAAAAACTTTTCACGTTTACTATTCCACGTTGTTTAAGAAAAGTTGCACTTTTTAACCAACTTTATTGACTTTGGAGAGTATTATAGTATTTTTTTGTAATTAAAAAATATAAAGTAATGATATGTGTGTGAAAAAGGAGTGACAAATTTGAAATTAAAGTAACTTTTGAGGTTGTTGGATAAAGTGGTGTTTCCTTTTTTGTGGGGTGAAAGATTTTGTGGGACAAACAAATGAGGAAAGTGAGAAAAGTATTATGAGACGGAAGATGTATTTCATAATTATTTTATAAAAAATTTATAAGCAAGGTTAAAAGTTATGAGTAACATTTCTAATAAAAATTGATAATTAATCAAAGATAAGCGACACTCGTCTAATAATACTATTTCATTAACAATTAATACGACACATAAAAATCAATAATATTTTTTTATAAAAAAATGATACTTGTTCAGTTGAACGGTTTTATGAACAATTTTTACGATAAATAGAAAGTGATAATATGTTTTATAAAAAGTAATATGAGATCAAGAAAAGGTGATGTCCATCCAATTGAATCATTTAATGAACATTCTTGGATGGATAAAAAGTGATACCAAATTAAGGAAAAATGATAATCATTTAATTGAATTATTTTATAAATTGTTCATAGGATATATAAAAAGTGTTAATATTTTTTGTAAAATGTGATAATATTTTTAATCAAAAGTAATATCTAATTAAGAAAAAGTGATCATCAAACGATTGAACTATTTCATGACAATTAATATGACAAATAAAAAGTGATAACTTTTTAAATAAAAAGTGATAATAGATCAATGAAAAGTGATAATCATAAACTGAATTATTTCATGTATACTCCCTCCGTCCCGCGTTAACGTTGACGTTTGTTTTTCTTACATGGATTAAGAGATATAATATTTTAATAGATAATGAATTGAGAAATATTATATTTAGTGTGTAGTGGGTAATTGATGAGTGTAGAAATCTCGTGAATTTAGGGTCATTTTTTAGCATGGTTTTATGTAATTATGCTTGAATTTCATAATTAAGTGCCTTAAATTACGCAATATTTGTAAATATTTGGAGAATTGATATTTTGTGGAATTTGTGTAATTTTCATGTAAAAATAGATTCTAGAGGTGAAAAGGAAGATGTAAAAAAAATGGAGCTCAATTCGAAGTTGAAGCGAGGGAAAACAAGCCAAAATAAGATTTACCTAATACTGCACCAATTCGACTCGAGTAGGTGATAGAAACATGCATCGAGCTCAAAGCTCTACCATCGGAGGTGGGTCGACTGTACACACCTGCAACACCAACTCAACCCCGATGGAAAGTCTAGTTTCGAACTCGATACTTGACCCGAGTTCGGTCAAAAGTCATAAATGAGATGAAATTCTAAAATCTTTCCCAATTTGAATATTTAACTCTCTCAGCTGTTCAAAAAGTGAGTTTACACTTCCAGATCAAGAACACACACTTTTCACCTCCATTTTCACACACTTCCTCCTCCATACATTCCATCAATTCCTACCATCAACATCCATCAAATCCACTAAATTCTTCCATACATCTTCCATACTTCACCAATCTAAGGAGAAACAATCAAATTGAATAGGATTTGGGCATGAGAAAGGGAGGTTCTTCTCAAGTGACAAGGGCATCATTCATCCTCTTGATTTGTTCATTTTCTAATTTTGTAGCAACAATATTTTGTAATCAAATTTATAATGATCTTATGAAGATGTTGCAAGGCTAGTCTCATGTGTGAGGCTAGCAATATGATTGTTTGAGGAATATGTAGATAATGCACACCACATATTTGGTTAAATGATTGTTATGAATATTTCATATCATGAATGCTTATTCTCATCTTTTGTAATGACTTGTGTGGTTAGATTTTCTTCTTGATGTTAGGATGACCATTCCAATATTATATTAGGGTTTTAATTGAATCATTGATTGCATAAGGTGACTTGATTAGTATGTGGGGAGTTTGGCCATAAGCTTCATGTGCTTAGAGTCTCATGATATGACATTAGTAATGATTACTCGTAAAAGTGTTTAAATTAATGAGGGAACCCAAGCCAAAATTCACTTGACCTTAGAAAGGGAACATAGGAAAAACTTCCCTGCCTCAAAGAGGTATACTAATATCTGTAAGTACTTATAGGAATAATGAGGGTTGGAGACACTCTTAATGAGTTCCATTAATATCATAACATGATGATCATCAATGCATGTGTGTGTGTGAGTCTATATGTTTTTTTCATGATGCTGCTTGCCTTGCATACTTCTTAGATTGCTCTGCCTACATCTATCTTCCATCCCATTGTTAGAAATTTTTTAATTTCCATTATAATCTAATTGTGGGCAATATATTATTGTGCAATTATATTAGCTATTCAATTATTTTATAAACTTAATTTAGTGATCAAATTAAAGTGACAAGTCCATGGGCTATAATAATAAATAATATGGGTCAATTGAGTAGATACCCTAGGTTATAGTTCCCAATACAATAAGCCTCACATAGTTCTCTCTTCTCCTCATCGGGAGGAATTACGAAGGTCCCCATAAAGAAGTTAGGAGGCTTAATTGAGGAAGACCGTAATACCTACCGAGTTTGTGTTCCATCTTAACAGTTTATTGGATCAGGTAGCTTCCACTTTACGGTTATATCTCGTTTATCATAATAGGGTTAAAGTTTTAGGATTTATGGATTTATTTCGTACAAGTGGTATCAGAACCACCCTATATATGATTCTCTGAGATCTTATATGATTATGATTATTAATCAAATTGTTGAATGATAATTATTATGAGCGGGTTATATTTTGATCCGTCTATACGTGCATCATTTATAAAATTAATTACTAGCGATTAACCAATTATACAAGAATTTATTGGATTGTATGTGTAAGGATTCATATATGTATTGGAATTTGATGCTCATTGGTTGGTTGAAATTCATGAAAATTGTATTAAGTTGACGGGTATAAAGATTCTATATATGGGGTTACGTATGAAATTGAAACCAATGAAAGTCTGCCTTCATTTTGTTTCAGTTGGGTATTCTGATGACAAATATTGGCCTAATTAAGTTAATACTGTGTCAACAATCAAATATTACAGAGATACTGGTTTGTGATAGTTGTTTATTTCTATGATAACAATTGTTTATGCGCGCGGCCACTTTATTGAACAAACCACACATCTCTGCAATCATGCAATCACTCTATATTTTTGGATATATGATTTGAACATGGTATGTCAATAATAATTTGTGATATTCATGCAGTAACTTGCTATTTTTCAAAATTCGAATATGCACGTGTGATTTGTGAAGATACTTTACTTATCAAATTAAATTTTGGTAGCTTATGTGTCGTATTTATTTGTATATGCATATTGTACCATATATTCAAAGTTATTTAAGGAGAGGATAATAGTCTGATTTAGTTTATTTTAAATTAGAATTTGGAAATTTCTAATTTAGTTAAGAAATCTTTCATTGATTTTAAATATTTGAATAATTTAAAATTATTATTTAATTCATGAAATTTAATTAAAGTATCATTGGGGAGATATTTTTTAATATCGTTCAATTAAACTTAATATTTGTGGAGTGCGACTTTATTGAAATTACATAGATGAGTGCGAAATTATTTATGTATTCTGTGTTCGGCCCATAAGTAGGCACAATTTGACAGAATAATAATACACATGTAATAATAAGTATGCGATAATTATTTTTAATTGTTCATGTGAATATCAGTCTGTCCATAGATAGACTTTTGTTTGACAGAACTTATTATCAGTACTTGATTAATACACCAAGATACCCCTGCAGTTAACTTTTGTCCATAGACGAGGTTAATGTTGCATAAGGTGTCTTGTGATGGGTCCCCAATTAATAATATTGTGCAAGTGTATCTTTATGCGTGTATTGATCGGTCCAAAGTTAGATTAATATTTGACCCAAAATACACAAACACCTGTGGTGGTGAATACGTGACCATTATTTGTTTAACATGTGAGTAATAAGTCGACTCAAATAAAGGCTATTGCTTGACAGTTTTATTGTCAGTATTTGATTACTACGTAGATGGTGTCACTTACCAGTTGGTATTATTGTCATTGGACTTGATACTAATGATGTGCTTGATTCCTCAAGATGATTCTAAGTTATTTAAATTTTGAAAGATTATAAAGTTTAATGTGAGCATGATAAATTATTTTGCAATAATTCTCTATACAATTAAGAAGTCTGCTAATTAAGTTTAACCTATATATGTTGGTGTTCAATCATTTGGTTAACGTGAACCGTTAGGGTTCCATGCAATTCTATATCAGTGGAAGCAAGAGTATAGAATTGTATTATCTTTCACCAGGGTATGTTGAAGAAGAGAATGAATTCTCGCCGGCAGCATGCGCAGCCTCACCGTTTTGGGCATAACTTCCTTATCCGATCTCCGAATTGAGTAATCTATACGCCAAAATGATCCTCTCTTCCGTGGCTTTCCAATGGTGTATTACACAATCTGTTTAGAGTTTAAAACGATTTTAGAAAAATGAAGCTGACGAATATCAGCAGCAAACAACCTCTTGATCTTCTGCTGTATTCTCAAGTTCAATCTTGACGTCGTGTGGGTGACGATCTTCAAGATCCTCTCAATCTGCTATTCTCTTTACCCTATTCATGGTTAGGCATGTCTCTCTTAGGGTTAGAACAGCTGAGATGACTTATATATGGGCTACAACAAGGACCAAGAGGAGAAATTAGAGTCGGACCTCCATTGGGCTTAAATATCCAAGTTTAGCACAAAACTTATATTTAAGTCCAATAATAATAATACAGTGCACTAAAATATTATTAATGCACTGCCGCGCCAATCCCATAAGTACGTTATGGGCTCCTTCTTATTATGAGTCTGTTAGTCTCCCCATATTTAAGATATACAATGTCCATTAATTAATTAAGTTATTGACTACTTCATTAATTAATATCTCATCTAAGAGTAGTACCACTCAACCTTGTTATCATGCCGGAATAAATCCACCTGCAGGGTTTATATGATAATCCTTATGAGCTCCTCAAGGGCACATCATCAACCTATTTAATAGGACACAGATTCCTTCTACAATCAATAGCACACCATAGAGACATTACTATTTTCCAACTTACCGAGATTATTGATTTAATATTTAAATATCACCCATTGATGAATCAAAGAGATACATACTGACTCACGTGTCAAGGTTATTGTATAGCGATTAAGAGCACGAACATCCATAATAACTGAGATCAAGTTCTCTTATATAGTCAGTATAAGTTGAACGATCTCAAGCGGTCCTACTCAATACACAAAGTGCACTAATGTGATTTTATAGTTAAGACAAACTAATACTAAATCATATTACAACCATCCCGATAGAGAGTCCCTGTCTATCTCGATTGTGAGCATCTGTTTATACTTTATAAGGAAACAGATAATATGATCTTCCGCGTGTTGTCGCACAACATATTATCTACAATATAAAGTAAGTGGAGTATTGCATCGGACATATAAATAATTTATAAGACACAATCATTTGATCATATGATTCTCATTTCAAATAAATTGTTATAACATTGCTCATTCAAAAAGCTAGACTTTTAGTATACAATCCAACAATCTCCTACTTATACTGAAAGACTATGTTGTCAACTCCATTGCCATACATCTGATTCCCGCTCCCACTACACGACCATCAAAAGCTTTTGCCTTAAGGTCCTTGTAAAAGGATTTACTAGGTTATCATTCGATGCAATCTATGAGACAACAACTTTCCCCTCATCATACGATTTCTCGTAATAGGTGGTACTCGCGCTCCATGTGTTTATTTGCCTTATGAGCTCGTGATTCCTTCAAGTTTGTAACAGCACCATTATTATCACAATAAATTGTAATAATCTTAGGCAAACTTAGAATCACATTTAAGTCCATTACGAAGTTTCTAGAGTCATGCAGATGGATTTGGCTGCCTCATAGGCTCCAATTCAACATCTTCCTATGGTGGAGTTCGAAATATATTTTTATATAAACACTCATCCATATTATGGCTCTACTTCCAAAATAAAAAATAACCTTGAGGTGAATTTACTGCCGTCCCTATCTGATTTGAAAAGTCTGAATCTATGTAACCCACAAGAAACAATGAATCTGTCCAGTAAGCTCACATATAATTTCTATTCCTTTTCAGGTACATAGATATATGTCTTACCATAGTCAACATTCTTATTTCGAGTTGCCTTGGTATACACTTTCCATGCGTTCAGCAAAACAGATATCCAATCTCGTGTATAGCATTCCTTAGATTAAGCTTCCTTATTCACCGAAGCATAAGGAATCATTTTCATCTCTTTTATCTTCTTTTGTGTCTTAAGACACATTTCCTTAGATAAAGTCACATGCTAAAACGAGTAAAGATTGTATTATTTCATGAAGCTTGAGATAAGCACAATATCCTATCTTGTGATCACCATGATCTCAAGGATATATTTTGTTTCTCTTAAGTCCGTCATTTCATACTGCTTTATCAACCATACTCATACTCCCGACAATACTCTTTCATTGTTTCTAATGAGCAAATACTATCTATATGTATAGTACAAGAAATATCACCACGTTTTCGTCAGTCCTTTCAATATACAAGACCCATCCGAACATTGATTGAATCCATGCTAATGGATTTATTCATCAAAATGGATGTTCCATGATCTTGAAGCTTGCTTTAGTCCATGGATGGACAATTTTAAGCTTACACTCAAAATGCTCTTAACCCTTTGCAATGAATCACTCTGGTTGCTTCACATAGATGTTTTCTTCAAGACTTCCAATCAGGAAAGTTGTCTTGCATCTATTTTCTATACTCATAATTCAATATGAGGAGCAATAAGATAAAAGAATCTGGATCGACTTAAACTTAGCTACCGGCGGAAAGGTTTCCTCGTACTCGAACCTTTTCTTTCTGAGTGTACCTTTTAGCAACAAGCTTTGCTTCTAAGGTATTCACCTTACCATATGATCCTCTTTTTATTTTGTAGAGCCACTTCCAATGGCTTTCATACTATTCGCAGTTCTACAAGCAGCCAGATCTAATTTAGAATCCATCGATTCTATTTCAGAAATAATTACCACTTGCTAAGATATCGCATTTTTATCGTGTAGTACTTCGTCGTATTCATGGGCCGATTTCATGTTTACTAGGGACTAAGTCTCACGACTCTCCCAAAACATAAATCTATGCAGTTGTAGAACAACCCTCTCACTTCGACAAGGCACTACAGGCAATTGTGTATCAGATGTGACACGCGATGCAGTTTACTTGTGGTATATCCTCTTGTACATTGGTACTATACTTTGTGTTTTCTCTCTCACTTCGTTTAGAACAATTTATACATGGCTTTGTGATTTATTACATAGTTCTATTCCAAAAATCTAGTGTTCGTGTAAAACAATCACCCTTTGATCTTTTGGACTATCAAATAAAACACCCTTCATTTTTCTAGGATTTCCCACAAACATCAATACTACATGTTGTTTCTAGGGTTTAACCATAAAATGAATTTAGTAATTTCAGATAACTCATCATCTATCTAACCATTACCATAAGAGTCTTATTCCTTCTTTCCGCCACACCATTCAGCCAGGGTATGCCTGGTGTAGATAACTTGAGATTTAATCTCATCCTCTGATAAATAGCTCCTAACTATCTTAAGAGGTACTCGCCACCACGATTAAATCGTAATGACCACCTCTAGCAGGGATAATCTTAGGGCCGCTTAAATCAGTATGAACCATTTCCGACATATCTTTGGCTCTAAACCCCTTTGTCTTTAAAGGCCTTTAATCATTTTATTTCCAAGCAAGACTCGCAAGTCTGATAGTTTCCACTTCATATAAACTCAGCGGTCCATCGGCTATCAACCTTTGAATCCTACTCAAGTAAAATTGATCTTGTCTTTGATGACAAAAGTATGTTTAGTTCATCTCCAAATGTTCCTTTCTCTTAATAAGATTAGAGTTGCATTTTTAATTACTATTTGTTGTATCATGAGAGAAATATGATTTAAGAGTTTACAAATTGTCACCAACGTACCATAACAGATTATAGCTCCATCCTTCATTATAATGACCATATCATTTAAATAAAATAGAGTATCCATCCATAAATACATAGAAACTGAAATGAAATTCTTTATATGAAAACATATGTAAAGATAATTTTTCATAATCAAATGTTTATTCATATCATAAGATAACTAAACAACTCCCACTGCAACAGCCACCACTTCCGTAGTTTACCCATGTACTTAATAATCTCATCATCACTTAGTTGCAGGCTTTTAGTGATTCCGGTATCTACGCACAACGTGTTAGTAAATGTCGTCACTAATCATGCTTCAACAACTAGTGAATGAGATACTAACCTTATTCACATCTTGATAAAAATTGATTTTCTTCGCCACTTGTTTTGTCAGAAGTTTCCCACCAAATACAACCTCTTGTATTTCAGGTGGAACTTGCTAAAAACATCTAGGCCAATTATGAAAAATAAATTGATTTAGATTTCCCATTAAATTTCTACTCCAATCATTTCTAATTCATTCATCAAGTTATGCATGACCTCTTGCCTTTCTAACTTACTCAATTATTTGAAGAGTCGCATGAGACCATTATATTTGTATGAACCTCTCACCTCTCCACTGAAGACTTAAATAGGCATCAGAGGGCATTCTTAGTGAGAACACATTTATATTTCTAAGCAGTAAGAATCGAAACTAAGATTCTTTTATAATCATCTAATTTTGGACAATTAAATATGTTTCTTTTAGTAAACAATAAGCGAGATAAAATCATTTGAAATATCAGAGAATCATAAATAAATACACCGATCAAATCTTCGAATTTATCCATTTATATTGATTCCCTCAAAATAATATAAAAATAAAATTCACCGACATCTCAAGCACCGTGAGTTTGCATGCCACGTTAGGGTGGATGTATACAAACTCGAATATTTACAAGAGAAGATTTTACCCATTAATTTCATTTGTCAACCTAACTTTATGACAAAATAATTAATAGTCGATTCTTCTTTAGCCATGCAAATAATAGCAGTGACTCCGTTTGAGAGGATACTTATTATTTACACCTAAGTGTACACCATTATTTGATCCCAAGTCCGCGGCCAAAGCTTGTGTGCTTACAGTTGGAGAAGTACACACGCGCTCGGATAACTTCTTACAATCATCATAAAGAAGTTTGTATCAGTGATCAGTGAATAAACTCATCCATTGGGGAGGAAGGTACTATAGCCGACGTGCAAGTTTTTTCACATCACTTACAAACAATAATTATTTAAAAAAGTCTGTACCAGTGATTCGTGAATTAACTCATCCGTTAGGGAGGAGGCACTATAGCCAACGCGCAAGTTTATTCACATCACTTACAAACCAATAATGGAGGCCGCGTGAATTATTTACCAATTTCCTCTCCCACTTAGTTATCTAAAACCGAGGGTTTTTACATGCATATAATATTCAATAATAAAATAGCAACCTACCATACTCCTATTATGACACATAAGGCAGTAAATCACAAAGAATCATGCATAACATATATAATAATAATCAAATATTCCATCAATTATAAATAATTATATATCAGCGAATTCTATTGTTCGCCTCTAAGCACGAATGTGGGCAACGCAGACGGGGATTGACTTCCCCGAAACCTAATTGGAAAAACAGAACTAGTACTGCTGCTCGACTTGAGCTATCCAGCACGCTGAAGACACGAGCAGGCTCGCACGCTGCCGTGCACACTTCCGCGCAGC
Source organism: Pogostemon cablin (assembly GCA_023678885.1). Lineage (NCBI taxonomy): Eukaryota > Viridiplantae > Streptophyta > Magnoliopsida > Lamiales > Lamiaceae > Pogostemon > Pogostemon cablin. The sequence continues at coordinate 15,668,689 of CM042962.1, read as the reverse complement.
CCACCGAGCGCCCTCACCCGAAACTGTGCGTGCCATCCCAACAGTTTGCTCGTCAATGAGCGCCCAACGCACGCCAACAGCAATCCACCCGCCAGCAACCGTGCACCATATCTTCTCGCTCGATAATCTACCTTCACACACTATAACTGCTGAGCTCCGTGTGAAGTCGCCTGCAAACGAGCGCCACGCACGCCATCAGTCCTTAACCGTGCGTAACCGTACACACCTCCGTACGCTAAGCCCGACAACTCGCTCGCCTTCTCACCCGGTGGTTAGCCTGTCTATCTGTACCAATGGGCGCCATCCACACGGCTTCCAGCACGTCAACAGGCACCCTACCATGCGTGCTCCGTATAGAATCGGGCTTGCCACCGTGCGCCTATAACTGGAGACCGAGAGCGCCATCGAGCATGACGCTCGCCACTTCGCCCATCGCCTTCTGCTTGGTCCCGTGTTCCAACGCCCGACACTTCGACCATCCGTGCGCCAAGTCTCTCCTCCAGGCATGATAATTTCACGAACAGGTTTCGTGAATTCCATCACCATTGACAAACAACATCGTATACCACCATCACGCATGCACATTGCATATAGGATTTCATGGATAAATTATTAATACCAAACCCTAACTATTTCATGCGATTCTATTCAGATTAAATCATGTAATCACACATAAACCCTAGCCTAACGTGTCACGCTTCATCACGAAACAGAAGCTCTGATACCAATTGTTGGCATTCGATAGTTTGGTTAATATGAACCGTTAGGGTTTCATGTAATTCTATATCAGTAGAAGCAAGAGTATAGAATCGTATTACCTTTCACCAGGGTATGTTGAAGAAGAGAATGAATTCTCGCCGTCAGCATGCACATCCTCACTGTTTTGGGCATAACTTCCTCATCCGATATCCGAATTGAGTGATCTATGCGCCATAACGATTCTATCTTCCGTGATTTTCTAATGGTGTATCACATAAACTGTTTGGAGTTCCACACAATTTTAGAAAAATTATGGAAGTTGACGAATAGCAGCAGCAAACCTCTTGATCTTTAGCTGTATTCCCAAGTCCAATCTTGATGTTCTGTGGGCGACGATCTTCAAGATCCTCTCAATATGATGTTCTCTCTACCCTACTCACAGTTAGGCGTATCTCTCTTAGTGTTATAACAGTTGAGATGACTTATATATGGGCTATAGCAGGGACCAGGAGGAGAAATTAGAGTCGGACCTCCATTGGGCTTACGTATCCAAGTTTAGCCCTAAACTTATACTTAAGTCCAATAATAATAATCTAGTCCACTAAAATATTATTACTGCACTTCCGCTCCAATCCCATAAGTACGTTATAGGCTCATTATTATGAACCCGTTAGTCTCCCCATGTTTAAGATATACAATGATCATTAATTAATTAAGTTACTGACAACTCCATTAATTAATATCTCATCCAAGAGTAGTACCACTCAACCTTATTATCACGCTGGAATAAATCCACTTGCAGGGTTTACATGATAATCCTTATGAGCTCCTCAAGGGGACATCATCAGCCTATTTAATAGGACACGGATTCCTTCTACAATCAACAGCACACCATAGAGACAATACTATTTCCCGACTCACCGAGATTATTGATTTAATATTTAAATCTCACCCATTGATGAATAAAAGAGATACATACTGGCTTACGTGTCGAGGTTATTGTATAGGGATTAAGAGCACTAACATCCATAATAACTGAGATCAAGTTCTCCTATATAGTCAGTATAAGTTGAATTATCTCAAGCGGTCCTGCTCAGTACACAAAGTGCACTGATGTGATTTTATAGCCAAGACAAACTAATACCAAATCACACTACAATCATCCCAATAGAGAGTCCCCGTCTATCTCGGTTGTGAACATCAGTTTATACTTTATAAGAAAATAGATAATATGATCTTCCACATGTTGTCGGACAACATATTATCTACAATATAAAGTAACTGGACTATTGCATCAGACATATAAATAAATTATAAGACGCAAATATTTGATAACATGATTCTCATTTCAAATAAATTGTTATAACATTGTTCATACAAAAAGCTAGACTTTTAGTATACAATCCAACAATATCAACAACAAAATCATACATGATGATAACTTCAACAATAAATATAGGACTAGTAGGCTTCAAGGAAATTTGGTCTCAATAAAGTATAAGGGCAATACAAGAAAACTCATTAAGAAAGCTGCTAAAGAAAACTAAAGTAAAACCTTTTGTTTAATCCTAAAGGCTTGTGGAATTGTTTTATAATACACTACATTAAGATTACTTAGTATGAATGGTGTTGTGGTGTAGTTAAAGACAAAATAGTACTCCACAACATATGGTTACTAATTGGAGAAATACTAAAGATTGCAGCTTATGCTCTCAATAAAGTTCCAACCAAAGTAGTTGTGAGAAATTTTTTAGTTTCATAAATGGTGATGTCCAACTAAGGCTAGATCATTGTGATCTACTAAAGAAAAATTAGACTCAAATAAATACAAGCTACTTTATTAGTTATGAATAAAGATAAAAGTTTATGATCCAGATATTTGAGTTAGGTAATATGATATTCTTTGAGGATGTTGATTTGGGAGAAGAATAATATTAGAGACATTGTCTTTAAGGAGAAGTCTATTTTGACTCACACTTATGCTTTTAAGAATGGTGCAAATCCAGAATAACGATATGACAATGTTAATAATATTTAAGAAATAATAAATTGAACAACCTCAAGAATTAATGTCACTAAGTAAACCACCAGAGTAGATAGAAAGACAATTTGGATGATTATGTAGTTTTTCTCTTAAATAATGAGGATACTATGAAATTAATGGTAGAACATTTAAACAATGTTTATCAAGCCATGTAATGTCCAAATACTAGAAAGTGGGTTAATGCTGTAAGTTATGAGTTCAAATCAATACAAGATGATCAGGTTTGCATCTTGTTAAAGGATTATACTCAAAAGGAAAGGAATGCATTATTTTAAGGGACTTTCTATCCGGTTATTGAGAAATATTCTTTTAAAATAATCGTGACATTAATAGCATATTTAGATTTTGAATTAAATTAGATGGATGTAAAGACAAAGTTCCTTGATGGCAATACTGATGTTACGATCTTAAAAGTTTAAGAACTAAAATGAAATTCATCTATGCATTTATGAAAGCTTTTCCGTAAAGGAATCACAAGAATCATCATGAAGTAATTATCTCATTTGGTTTTAAGACAAATGTAGATGATTATGTGATTCAGTGGGAGAAGATTTAAGTTAAACTAAGGGAGAGAAGTGCAGTCTCAATCAGGTGCCTTAAAATTAAACTTAAGATTTATGATATATGTCGAAATATTCTATATGCTTTGCCTATTGGAAGTTGTTGTATGATGAGGTCTGTACAAGACTTAATTTGGCTTTTGTTTTTAGTATATTAAGCAGATAATTAAGTAACTCTAGTATGGATCTTTATAAAGTATTTATAGAGAACTAAAGATTACATGCTTGCAATCAAATATCATATTTGTTAGAGATCATAAAGTAGTCTGATTCTGAGTTTGATGGATGCTAATACGGTATAAGATCCACTTTAGGCTACATCTTCTGTTGGTCGGGAGAGCTGTACATGTAAAAGCGTTAAGCAAATAATTGTAGCTCATTAACCATGACAACAGAAATAGTAGCATACTAAGGGGCATCCAATCAAGAAATAAATGTTGCGAAGCCTTGTTACTTAAAGTTTATCGTGAAAAATAGTTTGCAATAAAGTATTTAGTAGCAACATGAGTTCTTACAAGTCAAGCATATTGACATAGAATTCTTGGTTGTTAAAAAGTATTTTGTGCGGATAAAAAATTAGTAGAGCATATTGTAATAGATTCCAAATGAGGATTCACCAACTATATAAGATGGACCAGATTGTTAAGTATAGCCTGAAGAGGAATAGCATAAAGCTGCGCAAATAAGGGCTCTTGATATAATTGCTTTTGGAAAAATATACTCCTTCCGTCCCGGGCAAATAGATGCATTTAATGTAGCTTTTGTGAGAGCTTTATGCAGTCAAACGTAGCTGTTTGACCGGGACAGAGGGAGTATAGCCCAAGTAGAAGATTGTTAGGAAATTTTTAATTTTCTTTATAATCTAATTGTGGACAATATATTATTATATAATTATATTAGCTATTCAATTATTTTATGGACTTAATTTAGTGATCAAATTAAAGTGACAAGTCTATGGGCTATAATAATAAATTATATGTGTCAATTGGGTAGATACCCAATACCTATATGATTGTATGATTATGGGTGACCCAGTTGTGTAGTATATAAAGGCTCACCAGGTTATGATCCCCAATACACTAAGCCCCACATAGTTCTCTCTTCTCCCCATCAGGAGGGATTACGAAGGTTCCCATAAAGGAATTACGAGGCTTACTTGAGTAAAGTTGTAATACCTACCAAGTTTTTGTTTTGTCTTAACAGTTTATTGGATCAGGTACACTTCCACTTTACGGTTAGATCTCGTTTATCATAATAGAGTTAAGGTTTTAGGATTTATGGATTTATTTCCTACACCCATATGTATCTTTCCATTTTATTTTAATTGCTTTCTTAGTTAATTGTAGTGTAATTCAACTCCCCCATTATTGATTAGTCTTTCTAGAGTAAAACATCTCTCAAATACGGATACACACACTTTCTCCATAGGGTTTGATATATAAATTTTGTAACTTGATCACTACGTTCTACATAACAATACAGTACGCTTGCTCTAATCAATTTTACCAAAATTGAAACCAAGTTCAGTAATTGTATTAGTATTGCTTGTGGTGCCTATGTGGAATAATTAATTGTTTTGTGTGGGTCCTATTTGACAAAAATGGAAATGTAAATCTTAACTTGGAACAAATCAAAATAAAAAAATGTAAACCTTAATGCGGAAGAGAGGGATTGTATAATTGATGAGTGTAGAAATTTAGAAAATTAAGGGTCCATTTATAGCATGGTTTCATACATTTATGCTTGTTTTGAATGTTAAGTGCCCTACTATACTTGATACTTGGATAATTTGGAGAATTTGTGCTTTGCTGGAATTTGTGTGTTTTTCAAGTAAAAATGGAATTTAAAAGTGAAAGGAAGATTTAGGAAAAAACGGCATTCAATTTGGAATTTGTGTATTTTTTAGGTAAAAATGGATATGCGTTAATGATTGCATTTTCCATTTTGGTATGTAATAAGTTAAGGTTCACTTTTTTTTTTTAATTGAAACTCACATAAAGCAATTAATTATTCTACATGGGTCTACACGCAACACTAGTATAACTACGCACTATACATTAAGTATTATAGCATTTCTCAACCATCTACCCATTAAAATATTATATTTTTAAATCTACGTGCAAAATATAAATGTAAACTTTAATGCAGGACAGATAGAGTATTGTAGGTCTCCTCACTTAACCAATCAATCTCCCGGTCAAATCAATCAAGTTATGTTGTCTATGTGCAAAAAACAAACAAAAACCTAAATGCGATCCATATTTTTAATAAAAGATGATACATTTTTAATAAGAATGATTCTATTTTAATAAATTAAATTTTTTTCATGAATAATTTGTTGGATGAATAAAATAATACTCCCTCCATCCCATAGAAACGTTTACGCATTTCTATTTTGGGCGTCTCATAAAAAGATTTACATTTTACTTTATAGTAAATGAGACCCACAAAACATTTAAATATCTTTATGGGGCACAATACTACACTAATATAACTACTCACTACATATTAAAATATTATTTCTCTAACCTCAATACATATTAAAATATTATATTCCTTAATTTCTGTTGAAAAAAGCAAACATAAATATTTTTATGGGATGAAGGAAGTAATATTTTTTAAGAGAAAATAATATTTGATCATGAAAAACTATACCTTAATCAAATTATTAATAACATAATTTGTAGATATATTCATAATCAAATCATGAGTTGCATTCTTTCCTTGGGACAAATTAATTAATAAAGAGTTGGTCTCATGTGCCCCATGGAAACACAAGAATTAAATACACTAAATTCTTGTATTCACATGGGGTATGGTATGTTCGGGGTACACAAGTTTTTGCCATTAATAAATAGTCACGTGTTAGAATTTTCACCTGATATATTAAAATCTGAAATACATTCTGTAAGGAAAAGTATTCTCATTAGCGTTTAGAAATTTTGAGATTATTATTATATTTTCAACTCTTTAATAAGGAGTGTTGTCAAAGAAAAGACTCGACTTATTACTTTACTCCCACGTACATTGCCACCATTCGGACTCCACCGAGCATCTGATCATATGAGAGTATACCATCACACGTTTCATTATAAATTAGAGCAAATTTCTCAAATTTTCTAAACAAGTTTTTTTTTCCACTGTATATAGTTAGATGTATATTTGAGATTCACTATAATATATTAATGAGAAATTTTGATCAGAATTATAGAAAATTGAGATAAATATTTGAGGTAAAAGAGAACTCTTTTTTAAAGATAAAATTGTCTTAAGTTTCTGTACTTATAATTTTATGGAAAATTTTTCCTAAAAAATAATGATTCATATTTAGTGATAGAACACACATATTTTGAATCACTTTAGGTATAGAACAACTAAAGAAGAAAAAATTAAATCTAATTATCAACTTATTTCATTCACCATGTTTTGGAAGTGTATAGAAGAGGTATTCCACTTTTATGTTTTGAGATATTTAATTGTGGATTATGGAAAATAATTATGTTGTATTTATATATATATATGATATCATATATAATCTCTCAATGTCATTAATAGTATGATTAATACATAAGAGGATAAAATCATTGTCCGCCTCGAATTGTTATACTACATTTTAGTGTATATTTTTTCCGCTATCATATGCACCATTTGTAGTAATTTTTAAAATTTAAGACAAATGTCATTTCATGGAAAAAAATAATTATTTGTGTATTAACCACACCATGACACATCCTCACAAACACATTAATATAATAACACCATTTTTATAAGGTGACTTGGGGTAATTTTTTCATTCAACTTAAAATTTCAACATATTGTATTGAATCAAATAAGACAAATCTTACAGAATAAGATTAATAAGACGTTAAAAATAAAAATAAAAAATAAAAAAAGAGTGAGTCGATTCTACAATAAATAATGACACGTTTCTAGATGATTGAGTATTAATTTAGCACATTTTATAGTCAGCGTTCAGTAAGGCAAATCGTTCGTGATCTTTTAAAAAATTATATGCATCGGTTTCTGCGATTATTAAATTGTAGTATTATTGTGTTCGCACAGTTGTTTCTTTTAACGATCAATGTGGACGGATACTATCCAGATTGTGAAGCATACTATATTATAATTATTTTGTGTATTGATTGTTAATGTGCAACTACTCTATTATAATTATGTAATTTATAGGCATGGAAAGTTGTTGATTATATTATTTGCAACTATAAGAAATAGTGTAAGTACTGTTTGAAATCGTTTTATGCGGGGGAGGCACGTGATACAATTGTAAAGGAATAAATTTTTTATGTAAAAAAAAATGATGTATGATTAAGGAAAATTGATTTTCGAATAATTAAATTATTTTATGAATACTTTATAAGTCTTATAAAAGATAATAATAGTTTAGGGTTAATTGCGAAAAAAAATCTCAATTTTTACTTTAATTGCAATTTAATTTTAATCTTTAAAAATTAAGTAAAAAAGACCATCACATTTGAACTTTGTTGGAATTGCACTCATCGGACAGTCAAACCTTCCCGCTCGTTGACATTTGTTGATTTTTGCCACGTTATAATTCCACGTCATCTTTGAGTTTATTACAAAAAAATCATAACCTTTGAGATTGACAAAAAGGCCATTAGATTTTTTTTTTCATTTTTTTTCAAATTGCACCCATTATATTTTGACAATTTTTTGTGAGACGATAATTATGTGAAACGAGTTAATTTATTGTTAAAGAAATCTCATTATATAGGAAATCCCAAATATAGAAGTAAAATAAATAATGTCATCTTTCTTTTCCATTTTAATAAATCATGTCATTTCCTTTTCCATCCTAGTTGATTTCGTTGCTTTCATTCCTTAGTGGAAGTCCGAAGTCCAATGATTGATAAAACCAGATAAATCAAAGTATCCACTTATTCCATTTCTGAATATAGAAATTTATAATTTAGGGTGGTAGCGAGGGAGATGGACGGATAAGGGTAGGCTGGGTGATAGGGGTTTAAAATTTTTAAAAAAATATAATATATATATTTTAGTTAATTTATTAATTTTATATACTATTTTCATATATTAATAATATATCAATTATACAACGGAAGGATTTCAAATGACACGATTTCGGTAAGGAATTGAAAATCCATCCAAAACAACTAAAAAAAATTCAAAATCAAACTCATGATTTGAAATCCATTGATTTAAAATCTTGAATTTATAAATTTATTGATTTCAAGTTGCACCCACACAAAGGAGGGATTTGAGGGAGGGATTTACAAATTCATTCTCAAATCCTTTCATCCAAACGCATCTAAAATTTTTTTGGTCCGATTTTTTAGTAGCCACTATTAACAAAGTACAATTTTAAATTGCCACATCTCTTAAAACCAATTTTTACTAGCTACTTTTTAGTGGACTCCCCAAATTACCTCAATAACTGTCAGATAAAGGACGAAAATAAAGGGGTCATCATGAAGTCAGTTTTGACTGCAGTAAATGGGGTGGGTGGACCACATTTAAATTTGTAATTAGTGGGTTGGTGGACCACATTTAAAGTTCTTAAATTTTGGATGTGGGTTGGTGGGGTATATCATTAACGTCATTTTCACTTCTTTCTCTCCCTTCTTTCTTTCTGTCTCTCTCATCTTTCGTCCAACATTCTCTCTCTTCTTCTCTCCCTTTCGTCCCAAAGTGTCAAGCACAGTGCCACCAATATATCCATCGGCCGGAATAGGCATTTCGGACTAGGTGCATTCCGGTGAATTTTGTAAATGACAAATTTTCGGGTATGTATAAAAGCAGTGTTATTGGCATCTCTAAATTGTGAGTTATTTGTATATAATATTTTCTACACTTATTTTTAATACATTTTGTGTGGTTTTGTTCATATGTGTAAAATGTGAAATTAATTTTGTATAATGTTTCGTACATGTTGTGGTTTGGAAATATAATGTGTTGAATATGACTTAATTGTCTATACATCATGTGTTGAATGTAGCACCGCAGTGGGGTCTTCATTTTTTTTGAATTTTTTTTTAAAATTTTGGTTAGCCTAATAGGGGTTTTGTGTAGGCCGAATAGAACAAATCTTTATGCCGAATAGAACAAGTGTCGGCCGAATAGAGCAAAGTGTAGGAGTTATTATTTTGATTTTTTTTAAAATTTTGGTTGGCCGAATAGAGGTTTTTTGTAGGCCGAATAGAACAAGTGTTGGCCAAATAGAGTAAAGTGTAGGAGTAATTACTTTGAAATTTTTTTTCAAATTTTAGTTGGACGAATAGATATTTTTAGTAGGTCGAATAGAACAAATCTTTAGGCCGAATATAACAAGTGTGGATCGAATAGATCAAAGGGTAGGAGTTTTTTTTAAATTTGTTTGAATTTTTGGTTGGTCGAATAGAGGTTTTTAGTAGGCCGAATAGAACAATTCTTTAGGCCGAATAGAACAAGTGCAGACCGAATAGAGCAATATTTATGAGTTTTGAATATTTTGGAAATGGTTGGCTGGTCGAATAGAGCATATTTAGTAGGCCGAATAGAGCAATTTCTGTAGGCCGAATAGAACAGTTTGTAGGACGAATAGAAGGAACTAAAGGCCGAATAGAACAAATTTTGAGTGTGCAAATATTTGGTCAGTGGCTGCAATGAACTTATACTTATTTTGGCCATAATTATGACTTTCTGTCTTATTTAGCAAAAATTTTATTTGTGCAGGGTGACTGGAAGCGTCCTTCTATGCAGGGCTAGAACTGCAGTATACATAATTAGTACAAACCTGGGGTTATGATGAAAATCATCCATACGCAGTTAACTAGGGTTGGGGGTAATGCGGAGGAGATGTTTAGGATATCATGTTTTGGTCATTACTGGGATCTCAACGATGATTTGAACGCGAATGCTCATCTTCACACTCTCATGACGCGGGAGATTATATTTAGGGGGGACAATTTAACTGCTAGATATTTTCAGGTTGGGAATGAGTGTCTTATCTTTAGTAGGGTAGAGTTCATGAGGATAATGGGACTCTGCTTTCGGGATAGACTCGATTTGATCCGAATGTGTCGTATCGTATCCCATCTGGTGGGGTTTACGATAGGTATTATGGTCAAGGCGAGAGACCATTTGTCAGTCAGATTGCTAGTGACTTTGAAGGCATAAGATTTACACATGTTAGCCCCGAGGACGTGGTTAAAATTGCCAAGGTGCTGTTGTTGTATTATTTTATCCTTGGGTCGGATGTCACCAAGGTGGATGTAGACAACTGGGTTTGGGAGCTAGTAGAGGACGATGAGAGATGAGATTTATTCCCTTGGGGGCAGGTCAGTTATATGACGCTACTGCACTTTATGGACCATATTTTGACCGAACTTCCAGATGGAGCAAATCCCGGTCGGTACAGATACCACTTTTACGGGTGCACATTTGCGCTCCTGGTACGTGTTTTATTAGATTACTTAAACTTATAGTGTATTTTCAACTTCAGCAATATTATTATCTAACATATGTGGTTTACATGTGACAGGTTTGGGCGTATGAGCATCTACCTGCCCTCGCTGCATCGTATGACCATGTCCCTCACGATAGGAAGAATCTAAGACCACTTTGCTTGCGATAGATTTTTCATAAAGTGAAGAGGGTTGATAGGAATCTGTTTAATCGAGTATGAATCATTAACCCATTTTAGTGGATGACACTTGTGTAGGAGAAGACCTGTTTGGATCATTTAAACAACCATGATGTTTGACGAATTTAACCACTGCCCACAACCCATAGCTCATTCTTGCGTGCATCTTAAATGGAGACCCTGTTTGACCCTTCAGGTTACATTCAATGTTATACCTGGTCGTGCTAGATCTTTGGACATGGGTCTCCACTCCGTGCCGCAAGTTATACATTCTGACAGCAATCTGCAACTTCTCTTTTGTATCAAATACACTATTCTTTTGAAGAACACCAGACGCATCAAACTCAGGACCAGTCAACTGATCTACTCTGTCTGATTCATCCGGAATGCCTATAAACGTGGCAGGTGCATTAGTTTCACATAAAAATATACCTTAGTTCTATTTCTATTATTAATAAACATAGCTTCCATACCTGGAATCAATCAAGGACGGGTGTTGGGCCATGTACTACGCAGCTCTTCTGGCTGTATTTCAGGATGGGGCAAGTCACGTTTAATCGGTTCAAGAAAGCTAGGGCCGCCTCTCTGACGTATATAATCACAGATTTCTTCATACAATTGGTGTCTTCTCTCCTCAGCACCATCATCGTTTTCGCTAGAAGACTGAATAGTATCATGCTGTATGTGATCCCCTTCTTCGACAGTCCTATTCCCAGGGTCATCATCATCATTACAACCATCTACATCATCCTCACCCTCACGAATGACAGCATCGGCTTCAATATCTAGACATTCTCTAAAACCAGAACACTGCATCTCTGAGGCCGAACTGTACTCCACATTCAAATCAAAATCAAGCCTCCCACTAGAATGTGCCCTCGTACGTGGGTCATTGCTTGTACCAGCACTTCGGTCATCATAACCCATCCCTGAAACCATAGTACTCCCTGCACCCGCGATAGGACAGAGTATCATGTACACCATTCCTACATCAATACAGTTGAACACTTCTGCCGCACGTGCATCATTCTTTATCTTATATTTAGACAAACGGCCATCGTAGTCAACTAGAGAATGAACTACATAACCTCAGTGCCCCAAATCAGCTTGTACTATGTCATGGATTTCTTTTAGCAAACTACTATAACACAGACTGTCCTCTGGCAAGAATAACCAGTTCACCACTCCACCTGTGTATTGCAACCCTTCCCAAGCTCCACCCCAAGATATCCCAACTTTTTTATAACTCATCTGCATATTTTTCAAGAAAACATTAATGACATCAACATTAAAACATTAGAAAATTAGTTGCAACATTAAAACATTAGAAAATTAGTTGCAACATTAAAACATTAGAAAAATTGTACTCATATTGTATTCTATTCGGTCAACAAATTAATCTATGCTGCCCTACACTATTTCAAAATTCGGCCTACCTTGACACACCTTAAAAAGTCTCAGTATTTTTTTCTTCGATTCGGCCAATGTTTCCTCTATTAGGCCCAAAAGGTTCTCCTATTCGGCCTACTAAAATTGCTCTATTCGGCCTATATGTTTTTAAAATTGAAAAACTCGTGAAAATTTTAGTTCTTCTATTCGGCTTACATCTTTCTATTCGGCCCACAGAGTTTGTCTATTCGACCTACAAATGTTGTTCTATTCGGCCTACGAAGTTTCTGAAATTAAGAGAATTTTTGGGCTATTTGGCCAGCGGTTGTTCTATTCACCCTACTCACTAGTGTTTAACAAATTTGAGAAGATTACTTAAAAAATATGATCTCACATGAGTGATGAAGATTTAAGAGAAAATTTTTTTGGAATGTTACAAAATTATTTTACTCGGCGTACAATTTTTTCTATTCTATTATAAAAACTTTGAATAATTAGAATATGCTCATGAGGCATGTCAAAATTATAAAATTAGGGCATTCATAACTATAAAATTAAGGCATTCATAACTGTTAAAACAAGTTTAAACATACCTTATACAAAATCTCACACCTCTCTAAAAATACTAGAAATTTGCTCCCAAATGCTCAACCTCTATAATAACTAGTACAAAAATTTTTTATAAATATTGGACGACCTCCCCCATTTCCACTATATATTACCTCATTTCTTTTATATGGATATGAGGGAGCACATGCCTACATAGGAGTACTAGGTATTAGGTATTGTACTTTCACACTTTATTCAAAAATAAAGAGGAATTCGATTCCTTTACTGTACGTTTAGTACTTTTGGTCAAAAAGTGTGGAATCTCATTCTCCAAATATGTGAAAAGTGAGTCCCCCTTAAGGCTATTTTGGCCCATTCCTTTAAAAGTGGCTAGAAAAAATTGTGTATAACATATGTGGCCACTTAAAATTACACTTAAGCAATAGTGGCTACTTTTTGTCATTTCCACAAATTTTTTTATCTTTCTTATATTGCTCAACCTAACTCTCCAACAAGACACATTCACCCATTTTCTTTTCCTTATCTCTGGTTCTAATTTTGGTATGATAATAATATAAAAAAAAGAGAAGTTTTATAGTCGAGGAAGGATTAAAATAGTAAAATTTGAAATACATTCTTTAAGGAAAAGTATTCTTCTTATGGCCTCATTGGCATGATTAAATTGAATTATACGGGAATTGAATAAACTTGTGAATGCAATAAAGATGGAAAATAAATTATTAAAAATTAAAATTCTCATAATTGGTATTAGTTGGGAATAACTTAGTAATGGAAATACATTTTTTTAAATTAATTCTAATTTCATTGTTAATATTCTATAATATAGTGTAATTATTATTGCATTATTTATATTAAATAATTAAATTATATTTTTAAAATAAGATTTTTTTTTTTAATTTGGTAATATTTTTTTTAATAATAATATCTTTCAAATATAAAAAATAAATTCAGAAATTCACCACACATATTATAAGGGGTAGTTACTATTAGGTACATAAAAAAAACTCATTATTACTCCAAGATACATGCATAAAATATTATTACTATCAACTAAATAATTATAATGTAATATTCCATAATTACCCCTGTAGATTGCACATTTTTTTGCACAATGTTTTTGCACTTTTTTTCCACATTTTTTTCATAATGTTTTTGCATATTTTTTCTGCATAATTGATTGGTCGTTAATAGTCGGGATGACCAATTAAAGAAATTTATCAAACCCAAGGGAGTAACGTGCTAGACTTTAAGCGATCTTAAGTTTATCGTGATTTTATAAGGACGACGGAATATGATGGATAGCTTGTAAATGAATGCACTTAAACTAATGCAAGAAATACGAATAAAATGAATGCAAAGATAAATGAGTTCCAAATGATACAAGGATGAGATTAGCAACAATTATGACATAGATAATAAAGTAATTGTGTAATTAATTTTGATTTCTCATGGACATGATATAGAAGCGATCACTAATTCCACTTAAACTCTCTCTCGAGATGGATAGGATGTAGGCCCCCAAAAGGGATCGAGACCAAAGTGAATATCTCCCACTAGTACTAATTACTCTACGAGTTCCCTAATGAGGTATTAAATCATAGACAATATTCTCTTTTAAGGTTCCATGAATTCACTAATTGTTTGGGTCTCCTCATCTAATCAACCAATCTCTCGGTTGAGCTAATCAAATGTTCTATCAAAGGGTTCTAAATCTAGAAGGATATCTCAATCTCATTCTATATTAATGCACATGAAGTGTATGATGAAATGATTCAATGAACTATCCTAAACACATAATTGATTTCTCAATCTAATCACATGCCCATGACAATTAATCACACAAATCATACATATACATCAAGTAATTAATATTAATGATAGAAATAACACAAATGCCCAATTAAGATTAAAATCAATATACATAAAACCTAAATTACCCAATACCAATTATAGAGCTAATATCACATGGGAGATTAGCTTATCATAATCTCAAGGAAAACAAAATAAATTGTCTTACAATATTCCATAAATAAACCCTAAGAAAATTACAAAATAAAATAAATGCTTCCCATTGAATCTCTTCACTTGGAGCTTTTATCTTCTCTTGAAATTATCAAACTCTCTTACTTCCTTGATCACTTGGAGTGGATGATGCAGAAATTAGTGAATTAAAATAGGTGAAGTTGATGGAATATCGAATTTAGGGAAGAAGGAAAAATGGAGTGAATTGATGGTGTTATTTGAATCTGCTGCCCTTCGGTTCTGATGCCCCTCCCCTTTTTATCACATGGAAAATTTCTTTCTATAAAGTGGCCTTAAAAGTAGAATCAACTATCAAGTAATTCATGGGGTGAGAAAATGTAATGGGCGTCCATTTGATGATTAACAAACATTTGCAGTTGATGGGCCTCCTTTAATTTCTTGTTGGGCTTGAATCTAACATTGTCCCTTCAATTTAACTCACTTGGGATTAGACTTTATTGTTGGGCTTAAGAAAATTAGCATTGAAGAGTTGTTGGGCCGCACATATGCAACCAGAAAAATTCAGTATGCGCACACTTTTTGTTTTGGCCCGTATTTGCTCATTTTAACTTCGAATCGAGCTCCGTTTTATCCCA
Source organism: Pogostemon cablin (assembly GCA_023678885.1). Lineage (NCBI taxonomy): Eukaryota > Viridiplantae > Streptophyta > Magnoliopsida > Lamiales > Lamiaceae > Pogostemon > Pogostemon cablin. Next base: position 15,653,191 of record CM042962.1, on the reverse strand, counting down.
TGCTTTCATAATTGAATGAAGAAGCTCATTTAAGCTGAAAATCCTGCATTTTCTATAAAAAGATTTCTCTCCACAAAAATTAAAGAATTAAAGAAATTAATCACTCAAAGCAACCTTAATTATATAAAATCTAGCTAAAATGAACCATATTCTCTAACAATTTCTACTCTCATCAATAATTTTTTTGCACAATTTTTTCGTATATTACATTGTTATACACATTTCTATATATCAATCTATCAAGTACTAACACTCTAACTTGATTTAACAAGCAACAGTTCGACTTCAATCCGCGATAATCTATCAAGTATCAACACTCTAACTTGCAAACTAACAATTAATTATGAGTTTATTAAATTATTCTATAGAATAATTTTGAAAATACACTTTATAATATTTGATGGAGTTGATGATAAACCCAATACACTGTACCAACTTACTCACATGTTTTTTTAAAAAAATAAAAATAATAATAAATTGCTCATAATTCGACTTTAATAAATAACAAAAGAAATTTAAAGGAAAAGCAAAAAAAAAGAACAGTGTTCGTTTAGGCTCTGCAAACCCTAGCCACCGTCACCTAAATCAACCCCAAAACTGCAACCGCTTTATCTATCATATAAATAAATTATTACTCCCTCCATTCCCACAAAAAAGTCCCCATTTTATTATATTAAGCATCATACTCAAAGATCCTCATTTTCCCCTTTTAATAGAAGAGTACCACATGTGACTCACCATTCACTACTAATACAACAACTCACTACACATAAAATAATAATACTCATTAATCCACGTGCAAAAAGCAAATGAGGACCTTTGCCCGGGACGGAAGGAGTACTATATATGACATAAAATTGTGCAGAAAAATTGTGCAAAAAAAGTACAAAAAATGTGCCGGAAAAGTGTGCAAAAACAATATGCAACTACCTAGGGGTAATTTTGTTTTTTTGCTATGAATTTGTTCAGTTGATAGTCTTCCCTTATTTTCATTATATTTAAAAGTAATTAGGTTGTAAAGTATGTAGCTTATAACAATAAATTCCATACATATGCTCCATGTTTTGAAATTATTACATGATACTTAATTTTATATTATATTAAATAAGATTTATTTATTTATTATTTATTTTATAAATTTTAAAAAAGAACTGAATAAATTAAATAAGAATTTAAAAATATTTAAAATATAAAAATTTAATTAATTTACGTATATTTGAAATATATGATCATGTTATAAAATTAAAAAATAAATTAAAAATATGAATAAATATAATATTATTTGAAGTAAATTCAAATTCAATCTGATTCCCAAATCTATTGAATAGCTAAATTCATGTTATTGGATGAATCATCATTCCCATAGGAATACATATTCTTTATCACACTTAGCGTTTAGACATTTTAAGATTATTATTATTATGTTTTCAATTCATTAGCAAGGGAATGTGTCTCATGTAAACCGGGTTTACATGTAGACCATATTTTTTAAAATTACTCTTTAATATATATAAAAATTACTTTTTGAAGAGAAATTTTATATAGAAGAGTAATAATTGATTTTTGTAAAGAGTAATTTTTCATGTACTAAAGAGTAATCGATAAATTAGGGTTTACAACAATTTGAAGAGTAATTCTTTTTTTAATTTAGAAGAGTAACAATATATGTGTCTAGAGTAGTTTTTCATATACTAAAGAGTATCAGAGTTTACATACAAACATATATAAACTCCATTTACACAAGTGTTTGTATTAATGTTAAATAAAAAGTGTTTGTATTAATGTTAAATAAAAGATATATATGCTGATATTCGGCGCACCTGGGTGCACACATGTAGGGGTGGGAAAAATACCGAAAACTCGGTATACCGCGCTCACCGTATCGAAAATGCCGAAATATGTCGAAGTTTCAACATACCAAAATTTTCAGTACGGTATAGTTGTCGTATCGATAATTTTGGTACGATATCAGTATTGAAAATTAAAATTTTCGATATTTCAGTATACCAAAATTATTTTCAGTATTTCAATATCAGTATTGGTATATATGTCGAAAATTTTATATTAATTTTTTAAAATTTAATTATACATAATATTATATTTCAGTATATTTTATATTATTAATATATTTAAATTATTTTTATTTTATTATGTATTACATTTATTCATATAGTATATTTTTTAAAATTTAAAATAAGCTCTAATAAAAATAAATAAAATATAATACACTTCTAAATTAAAATATAGGAGTATAAAAATATAATAATAAAAAAATTTGTTATCTAATATGGAGTATATATAATCATGAATAAATTATAGTGGTGGGCGGTATGGTATACGAAAGTTTTTGAGTTATACCGTATACCATACCTAAAATATCGGTATTAGAAAAATTATATCTTTACCATACCGAAAGTTTCGGTATACCATAGTTCGGTATACCGAAACTTCAATATAAGAAAATGATATACTTTTTTCTTACCGATATCTAAGTACTTTCTTCTTCCCACTTCAATCTTTACATATTTCTATTTTGGGTGTTCTATTTTAATCTTTGTGTTTCCCTTTTTATGGGACTCACCTAAAATAATTAATATATCATCATTGGATTCACATCCAATATTAATACACCTACACACTTTACATTAAATATTATATTTTTCTACCAATTATCTATTAAAATACTATATTCATTAATCAACGTGCAAAAATTAAATGTAAGCATTGAAACGTTCAAATTTAAAAATATTAATAAAACATAATAAAAGTAAGAATTTAATCCTAATGAGTGATTGATGTACCTGATAACGATTAAATTCTAAATTAATGAATTAAAAATTAATACACACTCTTAGATTAAAATTAAAATAAAAAGAATTACAATTATACTATAAATTTAAAATAATAAACCCCATAGTGCTTACACGTATGTTCTCCAAAATTTCACTAAATTCAATGATGGGTCAATAGTTTTAATATATTAGAATTTCTTTTAAGTATATATACCTTACTAAAATAATTTATGGTATTTCGGTATATACCAAAATACCATGGTTTTAAAATTTTGCATACCTTTATCGTATCAAAAAATTCAATACGGTATCATACCTTACTAAAAATTTCGATATACCTAAAATTTTGATAAGTTTGGTATTTTTCAATATGGTAAGTGCAGTATACCGAAATTTCGGTATTTTTCCCCAACCCTAATAAATTAAAAGCAACATAAGTGTCATTAAATTAGAATGTTTGAGATTAAAAAATTTAATTATATTAAAATATTTTTATATTAATTTTATTATTTTAATTAAAATTAAATATTATTTTTCGGTATGGTTTTGGTAAATCGGTATTTTTCGATATGAAATGGTATGTTAACATTTCGGTATTAATTGGTATTTATCGAAAAATTGATATGATGTAAATTTTGGTACGGTAACGGTATCCGATTTAATTTACCGAAATTTTGGTATGCCGAAAAATCGATATACAGATTTTTGGTATCGGTATGGATTTTTTCATACCGAAATTTTTGGTACGGTATTGGTATTTTCGGTATACCAATATTACCCACCCCTACACACGTGCATCATATGTGTATAACTTTTTTTTAATAATATTGCTTGGATTTGATCTCTTCACCTATATAAGTTATAATGTATTGCATCAACCAACTTAATTAGCACAAATCTTAACAATTATTAAATGTTTAGTGTTTATTCTATTACCCCCTTCGTCCCAACTTCAACTTCACATTTTCTATTTTAGTATGTCCCAAATTCAACCTCACACTTCCATAAAAGGAAAAAAAACAACTAACTAATATCTCTCAAACATACTTTAATTTCAAATTTGTCATCACCTTTTTAACACACATAACATACTTTATCATTTACTTTATTACCAAAAAATACCATACTACCCCCAAAAGTAAGTAAAAAAATAACTTTTCTTAAATTTAATATCTACCATAAACGTGAAGATGAATTTAGGACGAAGGGAATATATATTTCAAGTTTTTTTTAATTTTAAAAATAGAACTTCTATATTTAAATATTCTAACCGTTAACATAAAATACTAGTAAGCGTATTAGAATATTTTTGAGGTGATGACTATCAGGTACACAAAATAATTCATAATTACTCTTAAGGTACAATCATAAAATATTATTATTATGAACTACTCCCTCTGTCCCGGTCAAACAGCTACGTTTGACTGCATAAAGCTCTCACAAAAGCTACAGTAAATGCATCTCTTTGCCCGGGACGGAGGGAGTACATAAATATAATGTAATATGACATAATTACCCCTATGTATTTGTACATTTTTCTTGCATTTTTTTCACATTTTTTCTACGCATTCATACATTTTTTTGGCTCGCTTAGTAAGATTAGAAATTATACAAATGGGCCATTAATACATGGGTTTTGGATCTCGTTAAGCCCAAATATGGGCATTTTTGAATTTGCCCATGAGAAATCTTGGCAGTTATATTGTAATCTGATTAATGGGCTTTATCTTAAAGCCCATTATGATATCTTACAGATATTATAAGCTTCATTCAGTCGAAATAAAGATTAATGAACTCTTATTAGTACAAATTGATATGATGTATTCACTAAAGTTTTCCCTCCATCGCATGATGATTGAATCATGGAAATCCGTAATTACAAACAAAATTTACATTTAAAAAAAAAACTTGTATATTTACACAGTTATTCCTCTTTAGGAATCCACCTGCTCCACCACAGTCTTTTTCTCTGCCGGTTGAGTTCATCAACACTATCGTTGATCGTCCGAATGATCTTCCTCTGCAGCCGAAGAGCCGATGCAAGAGCGTTCCGCTGTACGTTCGGCTTCTTGTTAGGCTTGATTTCCTGCAAATGTCAGTAGAAAACATCAGTTGAATATCATTTTTAAATGTGTTGGCATGAGACTTTGGAATAAAGGAGAGATGAGTGTAGGGGAGAACCCTGAGTTCTTGCAGTTGAGCTTCTGTAAAACCACCGTCCTTCTTCGTTCCGGACTTGGCCATCAGCTGGATTATCCAGCTGGCAGTTTCACTATAATCTTGTTGAGTGAGTCTAAAGAATTGCAACCTTAGGTTCTGCATGAAGGACAAAGCCAGTAGGCCTTCTTTGTCGAAGTATGGATGAGCAAGAGCTCCTTTCGCGCTAATTCTTTGGCGTGCTTTGTAACGAACCATGGATGTCAACAGCTCCCAACCTATTCCTCCATCCAAATCCAATAATTCAAACCCACGTCGGAGATCAGGGCTAGCTCGAGGCTCCACAGTGTCTCTCCATGCAATCAGGTCGTAGTCGCATCTCTTAAGCTGACGGTTGAATGTAATGAGAGCACTGTCATTGCGTAATCCTGGGAAAGCCTACGTAGAATATAAAGCAGTATGATTAGGCCATTTTAGTTTTTATAGATGATGTGAAATAACAGTCCCTCCTGATTACAATTTACATACCATTTGTAAGAATATCAGACCAGCACTGTAGATGTCAAATCTATCTGGAAGATTCAACTGATTGAAAATGTGGCATAGAATTAGACTGACATGTTAATAAACGCTTTCATGTTTCGAAAAACTAAAGAGAGAATTAGCAGAAGACCTGCCACAGAACAGGGGAAAGTGCAGCAGCAACAGGGGCCGATGGAGCAGAGGGAGTTTGAGTGCTCATAATGTATTGTTCAGGTGCAGCATATCTGAAGGGAAGAAAAAAAAAACAGATCTTTCACAATGCAGAATTGGATGCTACCCTGCGAAATGGAAAGATCTTTGTCTTGAGTTATGGAAGCTAATATTGAGTGAGAAAAAACACCTAGGATCCAATAGAAACTCTTTGGGGATATAGTTGATGCCAACTCTCAAATCTGCAGCTGCTCCAAGATCAATGATTTTGAACGTACGAGAATCTGTTTCAGTTTTATGAGCAGCACATAAAATTGTCACTCGTTAAAAATCTCAGCAATATGTTTCCAAATGATGCTTAATATGACACTCTCACCTTCTGAGAAAATAATGTTTTGGGGCTTTATATCTCTATGAACAATGCCCGTCGAGTGCAGACTATCAAGGGCAAATAAGATTTTTCTCATGACAGTTTGTATGATTCTGTTTTCTCTCTCCAGCCCTTTAGGCAAGTCCTGGTTTTCCCCAAGAATCATGGATTCTACCTGAAGATCATCACCAGGATGTTCTATAATTAGTTCTTAAAGAAAATCTTATTGGGAATCCTGAGAAGAGACTACTAGTTACCATCAGTCGAAATAATTCGCTCCCATTAATTAGTCAAGAAACATGCATCAGAAATCAGTTCAGTGTCTTTAAAGGAAATTTTCCAGATCAATCAAAACTTCGGTCTAATTATCTAAGTTCTAATTATTAGCAGCACACAAAAAGAGCTTAAATCCACGAAACAGTTTCTATGTATGTAGGTAATAGTTACAGATCATTATCAAGAACTTTGATTCAAGAAAGTACCAACATTGTAGGGGAATTCTTTACTCTGCATTAAATCAGCAAGTGTGGCGTCCCCTTCAAATTTCCATATTAGCCAATATTCAGGTTTTTTCTTTGAAGAACTCTGCCACAGACGTAAAAAAATGTTTATACGTTTATATTAATGACTAATAAACTCAAGAAGTACAAGGAAAAATGCTCCATGCTGTAAATTTTCAAATGCCAGAGCACACCTCGAGAAAGCCATACAAAAAATCAGCACAGCTATTAGCACAAGCTCTTCGCACGCGCTCATTCATCCATATCTCGACCGCTCCATATTCAGTAGCCTTTTTCACAACTATATCACCATCCTAGCATAAAGACACACAGAAAAACAACCAATGAAACAAGTGAAAGTGAAGGCAATTAGTTGAATGACAAGTCAAAAACAAACACTCCTATGTGTTATGATATGAAATGCAGTTTAAGAATACCAAACCAGCCACTGTCTAGGAATAGGAATTTAGGATCATATTTTAATATAGTTCTTTCTGAATTGAATTCTTTTAAAGTCTATAGAGAAGTTGTGATGGCACATACTTTAGAGGATGACTTCTTAAGCAAAGAAGCCCTGTACACCACTCCAAAAGATCCTTCACCCAACTTCTTCCCCAACACAATATCCTCCTGCAATGAAATCAAGAGAACCTCATCAATCCACAATTATCACAACAAAAAAGAACACCAATACACACACACACACACACCCAGTGAGAGAGAGAGAAACCTTCTTGTAAGTAGGCCTAAAGAGTCTTTCAACAAAGGCAAGGACAAACATATCAAAGAATCCAGGTGCTACACCGGGGGTAGCCCAGAGGTATGAGAGAGTACCCACAGCTAGAATAGCACCAGGAATAGTAAGCGTAATCCCTTCCGATTTCGGCAGTGTGCTCCTATAAATTATATCTCCACACTCCATTACTGTACAGGGAAGCCCAACCCCAACACCCAGAAACACATCATGAACAAAATTGAAAGCTTCGCCCCCCAAAGCGTACACAACAGGATTTTGGGACCTCGAATTGGAGAATCTCTTCTGCGAATTCGAATCAAGAAGAGGTTTGAGATTCAGCTTCTTACCAAGAAATGGAGAAGTGGGTTTGGAGTTGAAGGAGTGAAGTTTCACTCCCCCCAGTCCAAACCCATTACCAGTGCAAACAGTAGCCATTGGAAACTAGCAACATAAACAATTTGGGTTCGGGAATCACTTTTAGATGAAAAGTGAAATCATCAGGTTTCTTGATTTTGTTTGAAATTATAGTTTGTGTACACTCTTGGTATTCTCTTTGATATTTTGCTTAAAGAATTAGTAGTTAATTTAGGTTTTTTTTTGTGGAGAGAGGAGTTACACGGATTGGTTGGGAGGATAATACAGACCACAAATGACACGTCATTATTTTTTAATTAAAAACATTGCCAATATTTAACGGAGTCCTTATTGTTGTCTAGAAAAAAAATATAAAAAAATATAAAAAATCTACTCCCATTAAAAGGCAAAGGGTTAATTTGAGTCTTTTATCTTATCTCTTGAAATCAAGTAAACCCTCAACTTTATTTTTTATTTGGCTAAGCTCTTGAACTTTTAAAATTGAATCAATTATGCCCTTTATCTTTTATAATAGGGTCAATTGAACCCCTTACTTTATACCAATACAGCAACTAAGCCCTTCATCTATTTATTGGCTCTTCAAAATTATAATTAAATCAAATATACCCTAATCCTATAAATTAAACATATGGAGTGACACTTACACCCACTTTTAATCGCCCACCTGAACTTTTCTTTTTTATTATTTTGTTATTGTTTTTTTTAAAATTTTTTTAATTAATTAATTTATTTATGGAGTGTGTTTAATAAACAAAATATTTTGGTGTTCTTTCTTTATTTTCTTTTTCTGCTTTGATTTTTTAAAGTTTCTTTATATATATATATATATATATATATATATATATATATATTATAGATTACAAATTAAATACTCCCTTCGTCTCACGTATTTTTATTCACTTTCTATTTTAGAGTGTCTCACGTATTTTTACACATTCCATTAATGACAAAAATACATAATATTTTATTACCTACTTTTTACAATCCTAACAACTTTAATTACTTTTTTACACTTTATTCATCATTCACAATAATTTTATTTACTTTTTGTTTTTAAATTACTAATTTATTCCTACTTTTTCTTACATTATAGTATATTAAAAAAATAACACATCTTAATCTTCGTACCCGTACAAAGAGGTGAAAATACCCGGGACGGAGGGAGTATTATATATAATAAATACTCCATGAATAATATATGAGTTCAAATTGAGTGCACTTAAATGATTTTAATCGTTAGATTAAATTTTAATTTAATCACTACCATTAAATAAAATGAAATAATAATTTTTTAAAAAAATAATTCTCCAATATACCCTATTTTAAACCTATAAACCCTAGTTTGGTGCACCCCAAATAACCTGTAATTTATATTATAGTTAAAATTAGATAATAGTATGATAATATTTTTAATAAAAATTATATATAATCAAGAAAAAGTGATAAATGTAAATTGAACTATTTCATGAATACACTTATACGATGTATAAAAAGTGATAAAATTTTAATAAAATTGATACTTATAAAAAAAGTGATAATCATGCATCCAATTAAACATTTTCATTAACAATTCGTATGATAGATTGATATTTTCAATAAAATAATACCTGATCAAGAAAAAGTAATAATCATTAGATTAGATTAAATTATTTAATTTGAATTACTTTAATTTTTTTACTTTATAGTTATCTTACATTTTATTTAAAACTTTAAATAATAATTATATTCATAAAATAATTTTAAATATGTAGATGTTGAAGTTATTGGATGATAATATTTGGAATAAAAAGATTGACTACAGAATTTAATTTTAATTAATTAATGTAATTAAAATTGAATAAAACAAGAAACTAATATTACATTTTTGCTTATTAATATAAAGCATATAATAATATAAAATAATTAAATAAAAAAATATTAAAAGAAAAAGAAAAACATAAATAATAAAATAAAACAAAAGAACGGAAATATAGTTTAGGAGAAAATTTGAGCAGGAACGTTGCTTAATTAGTAAAAAAGGTGTAGTTTAGATGGGAAAAAAAAAGTGGGAGGGGTTTATTTTACCGAGAGATGGAAGATTAGGGTTTTTATGATCTTTTATATTTATTTAAAAAAGATAAGGGTTTTATGATCCAATATAAAAAGGTGAGGGGTTTGGATGAACAAAAAATAAGATTAAAGGTCTACTTGATCCCAATAAATAAGATGAAGGGTTAAATTGATCCTTTGCCCTAAAACTACTACAGAAACATTGGATGGATTGAAGAGTGAGGGCCGTGGCTAGCATCTGAAAGATTAAGAGAGAAAATTGGTTTGGTTCAATGACCGGAGAAATAATGAGGATGGACGCAGAGATTTACAAGCTGCAGTTTCATCATCACGGATCGGGTACTGGAAATAATGATCGGATTGCAATAATGGATCGCTTTGCTTTTGGGGGTCTTTTACTTTTTTTAAGTCGATTAAGCAGTACTTCATCGCCCCATTTCATATGACACACTTTTTATTTTGGGTTGTCCCACAAAAGTTTGCACTTTTTTAAAAAAACAAAAAGTCAAACACAATCACTATTCCCCTTACACTCTATTTACAAAAAAAATCATCCACACAAAAAGTTATCACTTTCTTAATTTTCGTGCCGGAAAGAGAGGTGCAGACTTTCATGGGACAGAGGGAGTATTATTAATTGAGGTGGAGGTGGCGCCGGCAGAGTAGAAGCAGTCGGAGAGGCAGTTGATGTTGAAAGCATCGGTGGAATTGCGTGAAGTAGATCGAGAGCAGAGATGAGTAAGAGAGAGAGTGAATATCAATATTTCTGATGAATTCTCTGGGCCATCTTCCCTACAAGGCTATATATTTTAAATTGCTGCAATATATCATGAATTCATTCAGGTGATGAATAAGACTTAAGAGAAGCTCAAAACGTGCCAAGGCGGGCGCGACGAGCATGAGCTGGTGTTTGGAAGAGGATTTAGCTGGATTATTGAGCTCGAACTGAAGGCGAGCTGGTTGGGGTTCTGCAACTGATCCTCAAAGACTCTACGCAAGGGTAAGTACACTAGCTACTTCTATTGGTCATGTGATGACGTGCATGTCCATGTATTTACAAACTTATATTAATATTAGCTGCAACAACTAATCAAGAACTCAAAGTAACGGATGGGATGTTTGCCTATAGTCTCACGTAGAACCAAATTGAGAAGCTGAAGCGTAAGTGAAACTTGAACTCAAGAGTGTATTATTAGGTTGCATAACTAATCTGTCAAAAATAAGAAAAGTAGAGCAGCAAAATTCAGGTTGTAAAAGAAGTCCTCCCATATCATTCATGAGGATTCTTCTAATTTGAAGAAATTTGAAATTACAAAATGCATCAAGTGGACGTAATCCCCTGATAATGCCTACAGTCTTCATCAATTTTCAAAAATCCCCTATTTTACTTTATGTATAGATGTAGTGATGTAGCTATAGGTATTATTTACATGGTTGAGCTTCATTGAATCGTTTGTCTTCATTTTGTTGTATACCAGTCTTGTCACCTTCTTTATTCTCTCTCTCTCTCCCACTTATATTTTGACGATGAATTTAATGTTGAATAGAGAAGAAAAAGAGTTGATGAAAGGATGGAAAATTGGTTGATCCATCTTCCCTACAAGGCTACAACATTAGAGCCTTCTCTGTTGCTGCTTCCTCTAATGGTACTAAACACCTTCCTCTTATCTTATCTGATTTTTTGCTTTAAATAAATTGATCTATCCTGATATACTTTCAATTTAAACACGTACTCTGATTATCTGAATCTAAATAAGGTTCATATTTAGGTACTTTTGTAGTTGCATGTGTAGGCACTTGAATTTTATTACATTTTAAATGAAAATATGTGGAAAATTACATATTAAAAATCAATTAATTATTTATTTATTAAGGAATTTAAATAAATTAATTCCTATAATAAATGAGTAAATAATTGATAATTGGGTCAGATCCAGTCATATAAGTGCAAATCAAGCAGGCTTGAAAATCAAAGATATCAAAGCCCAACTCTGTGATCAAATCAAATCAAAATCAAAATCAAAATCAAATTTTGAATCAAATCAAGACCTTATTTGATATAGATCAAATCTGGATCAACCAATCAAATTGCAAGGATGGAAAGGTCAAAGCCCGCAGAATTAGGTCAAATCATCCCTGGACCAATCAGACTGCGAGTTATTTATGGGGCGTCCTCACCCTCTGCCTATATAAAGAGTCCTCCTCCATTCATTCCACACACACTAAAACATCTAAAGATGCAGACGCTTCTGAAGAGATCAAGAATACGAGCAGTGCTCCCTTGAGATCTTCAAGCATCTTCAAGTCAAGAACAACCTCCGATTAGAGATCAAGGTGCTAAACCCCTCCGATCCGGCGTTCTTCCAGCCATCCGCCTCCGATCAGAGATCAAGGTGTCAAGCCCCTTCGATCCGGCGTTCTTCCAGCCATCCGCCTCCTATCAGAGATTAAGGTGTCAAGCCCCTCCGATCCGGTGTTCTTCTAGCCATCCACCTCCGATCAGAGATCAAGGTGTCAAACCCCTCCGATTTGGCGTTCTTCCAGCCAACCGCCTCCGATCAGAGATTAATGTGTCAAACTCCTCCGATCCGGCGTTCTTTCAGCAAACCGACTCCGATCAAAGATAAAGGTGACAAGCCCCTCTGATCCGATAATCTTCCAGCAAACGCCTCCGATCAGAGATCAAGGTGTCAAGCCCCTCCGATCTGACATTCTTACAGTTAACGACTTTCTCCACAGAACGCTCTCCAGTCAATGTTACAAGACTACACATCCGAGTTCGGACAAGCTTCAACTGAAGATCCGGCTCAACACACACGCTGTCAACACAATCAGCATACACTCCAGTCAAAGAAGTCAAAGTCAATGCACACAAGTCAAATCAAAGTCAAGACAAGCCAAGCCAAATTGTTTCGAGAGAAGAATCAGAGGATTGATTGAGATTGTAACCCGTTTACATTATCCTTTATATTAAATCCATCTGAAATTATCTTTGTACTCCAATTTATATTTATTTTATCATAAATACATAAATTTGTTGTTACAAATTTTGGCATGCCCAGTGGGACCGTCTCTACCTCTCATCTCTTCTCTCTACAAGCACAATAATGACTCCTCTTAGGATCGCGATCAAAAGGTCATCTACCTCAATTCCTTCAGAACTGCAGGCTGTGAAGACTCAAATGATGACTCCATTAAAGATTGCGATAAGAAGACCTATTGCATCAAAACCTTCAGAGTTGCATACTGACAAGGTTGAAGACTTTACAAAAAGTATGTCCCAAGGATCCTCAAAGACAAACCATGTGGTGGGGATTACTCTCAATAAGCCATTGTAGGGCGATAGAGATGGTGATGATGACTCTATCTGCTCAACTCCTCGCTCCACGCCAAGCTCACCACCTGTCTCAACTGAAGCTGCAGTGATGACGACAAGTGCTATGACAATTGAGGATCAATTCGCAAGTATGATGAGAGCCATTGAAGGACTTAACAAGCACATGGAAGCTCAAGACATAAAGATCTTCATACTTATGAAGAAAATGGATAATGTGGAGACAAGTCATGCAAATAAGAAACAAGTTGAGGATGAGCACGAGGAGGAAGACTCGACGAAACATCATTCACCTGAATAGAAGCAAGTTGAGGAAAAAGTGGAAGTTTCAGCTGACGGAATGCTTCATATCAACCAATTAAAGAACATCGTCAGAGAGACGATAAAAGACAAGTTTGAAGTAAGCTCCAAATCTCCTGCCACCTTGATGAGAGTGGAAATTAGTGTGTTTGAGTGTCCAATTTAACACTTTTTGATGGAAATTCTTGTTATATATTAGCACAAGTGTCTTATATTTATTATATGTGAGAAAAATGTGCACTTGAGGTGTTTTATTGTGTTTTAGTTGGAAAAATGATGAAAAGTGCAAAGTTGGAGAAAATGTGCAATTTGTGCAAGAATGCTGTAAACGTACATCCAACTTTCATAATTTTTATGTGGTGTTATGGAGATCAAACAGTTGGTGTGATACATAGTTGGAAAGCCACTGAAATGAGGGCTGATTTGGCGTAAAGAACATCTCAATTGGATTCCAAATGAGAAAGTTATGATCGAAATGGTGACGTCGCGCGAGCTTTGCCGAACAGAATTGCTGTGCTACTTTCCGTGGCTTGTTGCACATTCAGATCTTGGATTTTACTTATGTTTTTTATATGGATAGAAAGCCAAGGAAGAGAGGATTTCGTGAGCGCAAGAATCACTCAAATTAGTGCTTGGATGTGGAAGTTATATGCGAAACGGTGAGACTGCGCAAGCCAAATTCGACCTAACCTTCTGGTCGAATTGGACGACAAAAGAAGCAATTCGACCACGACCTGTCAATTCGACCTGTTGTGCTGGTCGAATTGAGCACCCGAGACTTATTGTAGGCCAATTCGACCTGGAAGGGTCAATTCGACCTGTTGGTGAGGTCGAATTGAGTCTCGAAAACTGACCATATCCGTATTTTTACACTCTCAATGCGTGTGATCACTCAAAAAGCCCATTCCAAGGCCTATAAGGAGAGCTTACAAGTATAAAAAGGGGTGTAGATCACATCAAAAATCAGATTGGAACAAGGAATTGAGTAGAAGAGAGGCCACGACTATACTACACCCCTCAAGGGGGGATCACCCCCCAACCATCATCCATATTCTTTCCTACGTCTATTTATCACTTTGGAGATTCGATTGTGGAATCAAGAGGAGAACTAAGAGGAGAATTAAAGATGGAAAAGGACGCGATGACGCCACATCTAGGGTTTATTCGTTTCTTAATTTATCTTGTAATTTTCCAGACATTCGGGTAAGATCTATTTAACACCCATGATTGTTCTTCGTATCATCATGGGCTAGAGCTTTTTGGTAGAACTAGGGTTGTGAAGGTTTTTACCAATTAATTGAACTTTCATGTGTAAACTCCGTACAACACTACTTGTGAATTTATTTTATATATGATTGTGCCTTTTTAATTCATACTCACGGTCGTTTTGTGCATCATTACCTGTTATGTAGGGTCTGAATATATATATCTTGGTTATTATTGAGTGCGTTCACTGTTAAGCAGGATTCCATGTTATGATTCTAAGTGAGGGGACTCCGAAGCTTCATTAGAACTATCATATATGAATACTTATTAATTGAATTGAATTCGAGTTATTAAGTAGGATAAATAGGATAATTTTATAGTACCTATAAAGGGAGATCATATCGGGTTAGAATACCAATTGGCCAGGGAAATAATTGATACTGATAGTACCTAGAAAGGGGGTGAAATTATATCTCTTGCTCCGAGGTTATTCACACGTGTTACACACATGTCTACTTGTGTCTATAGAGTAGATATGCATAGTTTAGTGATGCGTCCATATTCCACAAGGCAGAGTCGAACATCAACACACGAAAGAAAAATTAATGAGTGAAACTGGATTATCCTAGGGCTACCTATTCTCCTACTTGATCCACTTTCGTATTCTTCGAATGATCTTTTATTTTAATAGTTATTTAATATTTTTGTTAGTAGATTAATAATTCAAACCTCAAACTTAATTGCCAACTTGTCTTAATTAATTTAGTAAATAATTAAATTTATAATACGCCGTCCCTTGGGTTCAATATTCACTTGGTCGCTTGCTAAGCAGCAATTGATATCCTTAATACTTGGGGATTAATTTTGCGTGCAAAGAAAACGCGCATCAAGTTCTTGGCGCCATTGCCGGGGACGGCTGTTATTATAAGTTTATTATTTATAGTTGATTAAGACTTTTATTATGATTATTTATTTCTAACTAACCTTGAATCTTTCTGAGGTACTTGTGCACTAGGAAAAGGATAGGAAGAAAAAGAAGGAATAACACACTGAGCTAAACATGGCCGAAGCAAGGCAGAATCCGAATAATGCTGTCATACGTGAAATTTTCACGAACTATGGAATTGGTAACATGGGGTTGATAGGAGCAAGGGGGGAAAATGATGACTATGAGATACATTCCGCTCTTATTAACATGGTAGAGAAGAATCCCTTTTCTGGAGGTTGTTTTGAAGATCCATATCATCACCTCAAAAGATTTCTTGGTTATGCAAACACTCAGAAGGGTGTTGGAGCTAATGATAATGCTAGGCGAATCGCCCTATTCAAGTTCTCTTTGATTGATAAGGCAGAAGTTTGGTATGAAACTCTTGATGCCACAGATTGCACTATATGGGATCAACTGCAGCAAAAGTTCTTGGAGAGATACATGTCACCCTCAAGGATCTTAAGAATGAGGCAAGATATCACTCAATTTGTTATGAATCAGAGTGAGAAATTTCATGAGGCGTGGGACAAGTTTAAAGACATGCTCAGGAGGTGTCCATAACATGGGATACCTAAGGCTGAATACATAAGTATCTTCTACTGTGAATTGGATTATGAGTCGCGTGTTTTTATTGATGCATCATCAGGAGGAGCGATGTTATCTAAGACAGCACTTGAAGAAGAAAAATTACTTGAAGACATCTCTATGAATTCACGTGAATGGTCTACGGAAAGAGTAAGAAGATCATATGTACTTGGTACGGTAGCACATGTTGAACATTAAACGGTGAAGCCGAATAGGGATGATGAGATCGTCTCTAGTTTAGTTAACATCAACAAGCTACTAGAATCCCAGCAAAGACAGATTACAGAGTTGACACAAAGGGGGCCTAGTATGAAGCAGCAATAAGTGAAAAGTGTTGAATATACCTTCAATCGGTACATGGCTGAGAATGATGCAAGAATTGATCGTCTTGAGGATACCATTAATGTTGATCATGCATATTTATCTAAGCAGTTGAAGGACCTTACTTTATTTATGAGGCAGATGACCGCGAACATGAATCAATTGACACAAAAATTGGAAGTTAAAGCCATCACGTTAAGGTCTGGAACGCAATATGAGGGACTAATAAGGCTGGAACTGAAATCAAAGATATCGGGAGCCCGATTCGACCCCAATTCGACCAACAATCATGGTCGAATTCAACAGGGGAGGTCGAATGAGACACCTGGGCGTGATTCAGAAGTAACAGAGCCTCGATTCGACCAGAAACACCAGGATTCGACCAGACCCTCTAGTCGAATCCAGGTCGAATCTCACCCTCCAAAGCACCCTGTTTCATCAGAAGCTCGATTCGACCAAGTGATGAGTGTTGGATAGAGCATACGAGATACTATAAGTGATAGAGTACGGCCGGTTCCCTTCTTTCATCAAATCTTTATTCTTGAAATCTTGATGAAGCGTGAGTACTCTGCTGAAATCTTTATCCGCCAGATTATAGGCAATCCTTGGGTAGATGTAGGATGCTACCTTGCTTGCGTACAGGTTTCCTGAGATTCCTCCCAGACATGCCTCTCTCGTATTCTTGATTCTCTTATCAAAGATTGCTATATCGATTGGTGTATCGATATCTTCTTTCAATGTTGCTTTGATAAGGATCCGAATAGCTCCGATATAGATCCAAGACATAGTCTTAGCCACTTCTCTCTGAAGTTTACTGAGTTCCTTCTTGATCTCATTGACAGGAACTAGTTGCATTTCCATCATATTTCCCGTGAGCTCCATAGGGATGACAATCTCTCATTCGCTCACTTTGTATATGATATGATGCTTTCTCTTTTTGAAGCTGAGAAGTCGCTCCAATCTTCCTATGTGAATCCATCATATAGATTGAGTCTTGGATCCTCTTTCATGATTCTCATAAGGGCTTTATGAGAAATGGATCTCTGGGAAAATAATCCAGACATATCTTCTTGCATCTCCTGTCATAAGCTTTTTTCTTCACTCCGACTCATCTTTGGAGGATTCGTCTTGACTGAAGAATTCTTCTTCATAGATGCTCTCCTCTGAGGGTATATCTTCAAACTGATATACCTGCACTAGATCTTGGAAGTAAACAACTTTCTCTATTTCTGGAGTTGTTTCGAACTATCGTACTCCCCGCTTTTGGTTCTCTGGGCAATCAGATGAGATATATGCCATCTAGCTCCACACGTATAGCAGTTGAAATCCTTGAATCTTTCATTGGCTCGTGTGGGTGCTCTTTGGAACGTCTTTCTTGTGGGAGTTCTTCCTGTACTCCTCTGGTTTGATCCTGATGATGATGCTTGACTTCTTGAACTCTATCTTAATGTCCCAGACCTTTACCCCCGATTTATAGCTTCGAGCTTTTTGTTTGGTCCAAAAGGATCTTGATCTTCTGTACCTCCATCCTCCGCTTCTTTGTGTGTAAGGATGACTTTTTTTCATTTTTTTCTGTTTCCTTGAATTTTTTCCAATGATGGCTAGAAGATTGTTACTTTCGCAGTATAAGGGAATAATCTTGTTGATTCCCCTTAATCTCTTGTAGTTCTTGTGTAGTGATGCTTGATGACACTACTCCGCAATACTGGCTTTGAGGAAGGACATCCTCCTTGCTATTGAATCCAGCTTGCATGGTTCATATTCTTTGATCAGCATTTCTCTCAATGAGCTTGGAATCTTGGCAAAGAATATGTGGAATACTTCCTCCTCCTTAATCTTTGACTTCCATCTATACTCTGTGAAGAGTTTGATGTACTCGTCTACATGACAGATGTCAAGTAGTTCCAGGTTGTATAGGACATTCCTATACTTCTTCTTATTTTCTTCTTCAATTCCTTCGAAGTAACCTACTCCGATGAAGTGGATCTTGAAGATCTTGGCCATGCGATCAACAATATTACCGAGATCTTCTCCTTCAATGACCTCCTTCTTAACTTTGTCTGAGAGCTCCTTCCAGGCACACTTTACTAATCCTTCTAGGCTCATAGTTAAGAATTTTATAAACCCTTCTTTATCCAGCTCTACTGCACCTCCTGCTATCTTCATTACATTTGTCCATTCATCGATTAGAGTCTCTCTGTTCTTGAAGTCTAGGTTGTCGAGATTTATAATCAATCCGTATGGATTTATTGGTTCAAGGTAAGACCAATCATATGTGGTATTATGTAGACTAGATTCTCAAACTCGGCTTTCTCTTATTGACAATCATATCGCCTTCATCTTGAAATTTCCTTGGTTTTGGGATGTCTCTTCTTGTCTTACTTCATACACTCCATGTGATCCAGAAGTTCCTTCATTTCAGTTCAGATCCTGTCGGGTCTGAGGAGCCTGAGATTATTGTTGAGAGTTCGAAGTCTCTCCAACATTCATATTCAGATCTACAATAGTTAGTCCTTGGAAGGACTCATATAGATCTTGTAGATCATCAAGATTCGCTCTTTCCATCCTGGAATGTAGATTCTCCTCGAAGGATAGCGATCATCTCTCACTCTCTGTCTTCTGCCTAGTGACCTCCATCGTCTTTCCCTTTTGGTGTAAAAGGGGCTCTATTCCGAAAGTTGGTGGCAACCTTTCTCCTGGCCTTCTCCCCGTCACCTTGGTTTCCTGGGACTTTACTTGCTTTATCAACTTCTTGATGAGGTTGAGTTGTTTGTTCTGCAACGTCTCCACCTTATCCATCTTGAGGCTGATCTCAAATATCGTCTTGGACATGTTTTGGCAATATTCTCCAAAGAATTTCACCATCTTCTGTAATTCTCTAAGATCTTGGTTCATCATAGAGTTATCTGTCTTGATCTCTTTCTACTCTGTCATTTTGACCACCATGAAAAGTGATAGAGCTTGGAGATCTCTCTTGGACCTTGATTTGGCCATCTTCTCCATTGCTCGTGTCTGGGGACACATCCATGGATCTGTGTGAAACTGTGGAGTTCCACTATGTTTCTTGGCACCTCCTTAGAGTATCGTATCTCATTCTGGCAGCCTTCCTCCAGATATTCTTCCTCGGTGTAATTGGCACGAGCCTCTGCCCGTTTCCATCCTCATCTAAGACCTTTCCGGAATCGGTTATTGTCTATAAACTTTCTATTATGCTTGTTGTCTATACAAAATATTGTAGTATTATTTTATAGAGCTGCTCGTTTTATTATATCCAACAGGCCAGAAGGGCACTGTTGCTCCTGTTTTGAACAAGTCTTATAGTCCTGTCACACTCAGATGTCAAACTTTTGTTCAGATCCATATATCTTTGAAACTCTCCTCTCGTTAAGTGATATAAGTTTATAATAATTTTTCCATTCATAAATAAATAAACTTAGGGCTCTGATGCCATTTCGAGTTGAAACCGGATGAAAATCACCTTTAAAATAAAGTATAGTCATGTTTATAAACTCAATGGCATTTTTGTAAATAGCATGGTGGAAATTAGGTTTGGTAATAGAAAAAGGTCCAATTTTGAGAACAAAAGGACCAATTTTGAGAATTTTCATAACTTGAGGACTAAAAATGGATTCACTCATTCCTAGAGGACTATTTTTTAAATTATCCCAAAAAAGTACGATTGTGTAAAAAGATAACCAACAAAAATAGTAAGTTACAGTAAAGATTTTGGATATAGAAGGCTAGGGGTTATAGTCGATGTTCAATTCAGTGCTTTGAACGTCTCTAATTCAAAATCGAACATGAAACTTTGGTTTTATTCGGCTCATTTATGGAATATCAGTAAATTCGTATATTTAAGATGTGAATAAAATGAATATCTAGGGGCGCGAGACAACTCTCTCTAAGGAACTCGGCAAAATAGCCCCGTAACTTCGGGAGAAGGGGTGCCTCCTCACAAAGGGGATCGCAGTGACCAGGCCCGGGCGACTGTTTACCAAAAACATAGGTCTCCGTATTTCAATTTCTCTTAAAATATTATCACATATACAATGGTCATGATGATTTTTGTGACACACAAATTTATGTTATTAAAAATTTTTAATGACAAAAAATTCCACTTTTAATGACTGAATTTTGTCGTTGCATTCAATCAAATTTCTTGTATTGAAAGAGTAATAACAAAAGAGTAATAACAAGAGCTTATAATTAATTAACTTAATTTATTAGAGAAACAATTGTACAACAACAGAACTTTCAAAGCAGCGAAGATTCTCCATATTCAGGTGTTCCATCTCCAATTCCAGAAGTTGGATGATCGACACATTACACATTTTCAAACTGAACCTCTATTCATCAACTCACATATTTTCAAATTTGCAACTCTTATTCCAAGGTTGATATGTCAATCATCCAACCTTTGGAATAGAGAATGAAACTCCATTGGAATAGAAATTCTAGCTGGCACACAAAGACAAGACAACCTTATTTGAAATATCTTACCACATACATAAAGAAAGATAAGTTGCAGATGACATTATTTTGCAGGAGGGTTGGCAATGATCTTGAATCCACCAATGGTAATACTAGGTCCCTTATGCCTCGGCACTAATGTCACCACAATGGAATCGTCATCTTCTACATCCATATCATCGTATAAGTCCGTCAGATCCAGCTTAATGGAAGGGCTTTCGAACTGTCCTGAACCTTTATGCGGCACCTGAGCGTATGTTCCCGCGTACGCTGCCTTGTCCAGCTGCGACGGGCCATCGTCCTCATCGTTCATGAACACATCAAATTTCAACAGTTTGGACGTATCCACAGTGATCTTTTCCAGCACAAGTGACTCCGACACCTTTCCTTTCTTCAATTTATCCACTTCAAACCTCACCACTCGGTCGAGCACCAGAGGGAACAACTTTGATGCCTTGGGATTAGTAGAGCTTGTTCTGTTGATCCTAGCCCTAGATGACTGGCGTGGAGGCCTCCAGCCACAGCAGTTCGATTCGCTCGTAATCGTATCCCATTCGCAGGTTGTCCTGCAATACTTCATGTAGACACGCACCAGCTGCGCGTTCTCATCGTAGAATAGAAACAAAGTGTTGAGGTAATCCGAGTCGAGAATTCTCCAGGATTTTCTTTGTAGGCAAGAAGTACTGCCAAATTGTCCACATACGGTCGATGTTGCCATGGTGGCAGTAGAACAGGGGATCCTTACCGGCGGAGTAGAAGTTACCCATATCCTCGTGGTTGGGCGAGTCCGAATCTTTGACCAAGACATGGACCGCGGTGTGGGAGCCTCGCTCGATTGCTCCTGGACCGGGTTCGATGACTGCCACCCCGTTGGAGATTTTCTTCCCCATAAAGTCGAAAACATCGGAGTTTCCACGAATCATATTTGTGTGCATGATGGTGAGGTTGTTGTGTTGGATTTGTCAAAAATAAAAGAAAGGGATTTCTTTTATTTCTTTGTCCCACATCGGATGAAGAGTAAAAGGGGAGGAATTCTTGGTGCTATATAAGGAGTCCCTTGGTCTTGATATCCAGTGCACCAATCAAGTACACTTTAATCTTTGTCTTTGATTCTTCTTAAATTCCTTTCTTGGATTCTCGATTGTGGGAATGGGGAGAAAGGTGTGAATTAATCAAAGATCTGTAAGAGTGTAAGGATTGGGGTCGGGAGAGAGAAATTCTGTGTGATTGTAAAAAATTTTCACATAGTGGTATTTTTTCGGTTCGTGGTTTTTCTCCGATTTTGGAGTTGTTCTTCTTTATTTGTCCCTTATGAATGAATGAGGATCTGCTTATCCCAACAAGTGGTATAAAAGCCTGGTTCAGGCGCTTGTAAAGTTCTTAGTATGCTCTGTGGTTGCAGCATAGTCTGACCTTGTACATCAGAAAAAACTTTATGAGAGAAAGAGGGTTATTCATTAGGCTAAGGGTGGCATGAAAGAAGTTGAAAAAGCTAGTGGCACAAGGGGGTCAGAAGATCAGCGGATGCGGTGGCATCTCATTTCTTGCAGTGAAATGCGCGAACTGTGGCGACAGTGATGTGGCAAGGGGTAGGATTTGTAGGTCAGCAGTTTTTGGCGGAGTTCTTGGACCTGCAGCAATGTGAATTACTGGGACTCCCGGTGGTGGAGTTAGATTAACAGTTTCATGGAGTTTTCCATGGATGTCGTCTTAAGGAGGTTTGAAAGGAATGAGTTTTTCCGATAATGACAGGTGGCGTGGGGAAGCAGCGATTTAATGGGGAAGATGGCGATGTGGTACTTGGTATCGGGTGAAGCTAGATCGATAAAGAATAGCATGGATTCAATAGACATGTGAGAAAGCATCTTGAATTCTGGGGGTTAGAATCGACTTCAAGTTATCACACTTTCAATAGGAAAAGAGTTTGGGCAAACCTGGTGTAACTTGGCAATAAAAGGCAGTGACGTCATGTCGGTACAATGACGGTTTTTGCTCAAGGTGTAGCATGGTGCAGTAATTGCGGTGGAGCAAAATGGCACTATAATTGCTTAAGGTGGAGCAATGTTGGTGTTGCTGATCAAGGAGAAACTGGTGTGGTAACAGTTCCAAATGTTGAGAATATTATTGGGGATTCTTATGACATGTTCAGTAGATATGGAAAAGGACATAATAATATTAGGTGGTCCATAAGTTTGTACACGGACATTTACTTGACAAATGATGTAGGGTGTGTGGTGGATATATATCGATGGCTGATGGACTTTTAGGGGAGCCAAGAGTTGGAAGTAGCACCATAAATATCAGCAGGTGTTTTCGATATATGCCGTAGGAAATTCTTAGAATGGTTGATTCTAAGTGGTCTACTAATATGGTGGAGTAGGATTCTCAGGATTGAGAATGGATTGTCGGTGAAGACAATGATTCTTAGAATGGTTGATTCTTAGGGATTCTCGGGTTTGAGAATGAATTGTCGATAAAGACAATGTGTCTTCTTTTATTTTGACAAGGTGGAGATTGTTAGATTTGTCAAAGATAAAAGAAAGGGATTTCTTTTATTTCTTTGCCCCACATCGGATGAAGAGTAAAAGGGGAGGGATTCTTAATGCTATATAAGGAGTCCCTTGGTCTTAATATCCAGTGCACCAATCAAGTACATTTTAATCTTTGTGTTTGATTCTTCTTAAATTCCTTTTTTTGGATTCTCGGTTGTGAGAATGGGGAGAAAGGTGTGAATTAATCAAAGATTTGTAAGAGTGTAGGGATTGAGGTGGGTAGAGAGAAATTCTGTGTGATTGTAAAATTTTTTCACATAGTGGTATTTTTTCGGTCCATGATTTTTCTCCGATTTTGGAATTTTCTACTTAAATTCTTATGTTGTGCTTTTTATTCTCTTCTTTATTTGTCCCTTAGGAATGAATGGGGATCTGCTTATCTATTGAAAGTGAAAATAAGTGTGTTTTAGTGTCCAATGTAACACCTTTTTGATGAGTATTATTGTTATATATTAGCACAAGTGTCTTATATTCGATATATGTGAGAAAAAATTGCACTTAAGGTGTTTTATTGTGTTTTAGGTGGAAAAAGGGATCAAAAGTGCCAAGTTGGAGAAAAGGTGCAATTTGTGTATGAATGCTGAAAAATGCATGTCCAAATTGTGTAATTTTTTTTGTATTCATGTGGAGCTCTGAACTAGAAGTATAATACATGGTTGAAAGGCCACAGAAGAGAGGATCGTTTTGGCGTAAGGAACACCTCAATCCAAATCCAAATGAGAAAGTTATGATGAAAATGGTGACGTCTCGCAACGACTGTTCCAATTTACATGACTTGTTACATATTTAAATGTTGTACTTTTTGTGAGATCTTTATAATCAGAGAAATCCAAGGAAAAGAGTATCGCGTGAGTATAAGAATCACTAAAATCAAAGATCGGACGAGGAAGCTATGCTTAAAATCGTGAAGTCGTGCAGCTGCCAGCGAAAATTTTCGAGAATTTCCGAAAATTTTCGAAAATTACTTATTTCTTGGAGCACAATTAATCTCCTTATCACATAATCCTCCATGATTTACCCATATCTTTTATTTTCTTATTTAATTCTCTTCTCACACCCATATATATTTTACATCATTATTCATGTGAGGAGGGAGTCACATCCATCCTACACCCCACAAGGGGGGATCACCCCCCATATTGGAATGGTCTTAGCTCTTGAATATTTTCAAGGACTGAAGACTGTGTTGGTTGTAAGAGGTGTGAATCCGCCTGCCCAATGGATTTTTTTACCATCATCCACATCTTTTCCTTCATCCATCCATCACTTTGAAGATTCGTTTATGTAATCAACAGAAGAACCAGAAGAATGATTCAAGACGGAGAAGGACGCGATGACACCCACATCTAGGGTTTCCTTCATTTCCTAATTTACCTTGTATTTTCGGACATATGGGTAAGATCTATCCAACCCCCATGATTGTTCTTCGCAACATCATGGGTTAGAACCGTTTTGGTAGATCTAGGGTTTAAGAAGGTTTTATGAATTAATTAAACTCTCTTGTGCATCCTTCGTACAACACTACTTGTATATTTATTTTATATATGATTGTGCTTTCTTAATCCATATTTACGGTTGTTTTGCGCATCTTCACTTGGTATATAGAGTCTGAATATATATCTTGATTGTAGATTGAGTGTGTTCACCGCTGAACATGATTCCATTTTATGATTCTAAGTGAGAGGACTCCGAAGCTTCATTAGAATTATCATATATGAATGTTTATTAATTGAATTGAATTCGGGTTAGTAAGCAGGATAAAGAGGGTAATTTTATAGTACCTATAAAGGGAGATCATATCGGGTTAGGTTCCAGATGTGGGAAATAATTGATACTTAGTACCTAGAAAGGAGAGTGAAATTACGTATCTTGCTCCGAAGTTATTCACACTTGTTACACGCATATTTACTTGTGTCTATAGAGTAGATTTGCATGGTTTAGTGATGCGTCCATAGTATACAAGGCAGAGTCGGCTAGCACATGAGAGGGAAGTTAAGTAGTAAAACTGTATTACCCTAGAGCTACATATTCTCCTACTTGATCTACTTTCGTATTCTTCCAGTGTTATTTATTTTACTTGTTATTTAATTTAATTGTTTAGTAGTTGTTAATTAAATCCATCAACTTTATTATCATTCGTCTTAATTAATTTAGTTAATAATTAAATTGATAATACGCCGATCTTTGGGTTCGATATTTCACTTGGTTGCTTGCTTAAACTGCAACTGATATCCTTAATACTTGGGGATTAATTTTGCGTGCAAAGAAAACGCGCATAAAGTTCTTGGCTCCATTGCCAGGGACGGCTGTTATTATTAATTTATTATTTCTAGTTTGATTAAGACTTTTATTTGTAATTATTTATTTCTATCCTTAAATTTTTCTGAGGTACTTGTGCACTAGGAAAAGAAGAGGAAGGAAAGGAAAAAATAACACAGTGAGCTAACATGGCCGGAGTAAGACAGAATCCAAATAATGTTGCCATACGTGAAATTTTCGCGAACTATGGAATATGTAACATGGGGTTGATAGGAGCAATGGGGAAGATGATGATTTTGAGATACATCCCGCTCTTATTAACATGGTGGAGAATAATCCCTTTTCTGAAGGTTACTTTGAAGATCCATATCAGAATCTCCAAAGATTTCTTGGTTATGAAAACACTCAAAAGGGTTCTGGAGCTAATAATCATGCTAGGTGGATCGCCCTATTCAAGTTTTCATTAATAGATGGAGCAGAAGCTTGGTATGAAACTCTTGACACCGTGGATTGCACTACATGGGACCAACTGCAGCAGAAGTTCTTGGAAAGATACATGCCACCCTCAAGGATCTTAAGAATAAAGCAAGAGATCACCCAATTTGTTATGAATTAGGGTGAGAAATTTCATGAGGCATGGGATAGGTTCAAATATATGCTCAGGCAGTGCCCACAGCATGGAATGTCTTAGGCCGAGTACATAAGCATCTTCTACTATGGATTGGATTGTGAGTCGCGTGTTTTTATTGATGCATCATCAGGAGGAGCGCTGTTATCTAAAACAGCACTTGAAGCAGAAAGTTGTTTGAAGACATCTTTATGAATTCACGTGACTGGCCTATGGAAAGAGTAAGAGGATCATATGTACTTGAAAAGGTAGCGCAGGTTGAACATCAAGTGGAGAAGCCGAATAGGGATGATTAGATCGTCTCTAGTCTAGCTAACATCAACAAGCTATTAGAGTCCCAGCAGAAGAAGTTTACAGAGTTGAAACAAATGGGGCCTAGTATCCAGCAGCAAGAAGAGAAGAGTGTTGAAAATACCTTCAATCGATACATGACTAAGAATGATGTAAGAGTTGATCGTCTTGAGGCTACTATGAACTCTAATCATGCAGATTTGTCTAAGAAGATGAAGGAGCTTACTTGATGATGGGGCAGATGGCCGAGAACGTGAATCAATTGACACAAACGTTGAAGAAAGAAATGTTCCCGTCTCAAGGCATAATAAATTCGAAGCAGTGCCATGTCATCACGTTAATGCCTGGAGCATAGTATGGGGGACCGATGATACCGGAATCGAATTTAGAAATGTCAGGAGCCCGATTCGACCTCGATTCGACCAATACATCAGGTCTAACCGAACAGAGGAGGTCGAACCAGGCACCTAGGTGACATCCAGAGGTCCCAACTAAGCGATTCGACCAGGATCAAGATGGTTTGACCAAATCGACCGATCGAACACCGATCGAACTACACTCCTGATGACTTTTCGATGCTTGGTTTGACCAGGGATGCTAGTCGAACCATTCTCTGCTTAGTCAAACCACCTCCCTGAATAGTCGAACCGGTATCTTCAACACCCTTTCTCCGATTTTGATTACTTCTATCCCATTTTCCTTCGAAAATCCACTCAAACGGACTCAAACTCACCTGATTCATGACTTTCTACCATACAAATCAATTTATCTTGACTTAAGATCAAATTTTACGTTATTATCACATGAACCAGGGCTCAAAATACGTGAATTTACACACTCATCAAACCCACAAACTAATATGTTGCTCGTCCCAAGGCAACACAGTAAAAACATATGAGTAAGTGTAAATTTCACAAGTCCATCTATTCAAATACAAGTCATACCTACACTTGCAACTCTATCAACTTAAAACAAGCATCACTCGCATTATATTTTTCATTCATGCAAAACATTACTCAGTTATAACACAATTCGGAGAACTAATTCATCTAGCTCACAAGATAAGTGTTTACTCTCGCACTCAAGTGTAAAATATATGCACTTTGATGGTTAGTATATACGCTCACTTCGATTCATATTTCTGCGTAACCATAAGCTTGGCAAAGGTCTCCAAAATCAACTTATAATCACTTCGTTACTAGGATCACAAAGGACTTGCTTTTGGGTTCAACATCAGAAGCAGCTACTCGTCCATGCCATGGGCTAGTACGACACACGAGCCGTGTAGAAAGAGGAAGCACGAGACGTGTAGCGAACTCGAGTTGAGTTCGTTTCAGAATTTTCAAAATTCCCAGCTCGTCGTGCATGCAGCCTGATCATCCGTGCCAGCCATTTCCACCTCTGGATGCCTTTTCAAGGAGTTCACTTTACTATTCATCATCTCTATTAAGCTTAGCATAGACTTGAATTTGATTTGAATTTGCTCGGATTGGCATGTTACTTCACTTGTTATGTATTTAGGAGGTTCACTTGCTTTTTTCTCATTTTTGAATAAGGTGGTAAAATCTTGAGGTTACATGTTATTGGATGATGAGGATATGTGCTTTATTTTCTTTTGATGGATGGAATTTTCATTTTTGCATGTTATGTGTTTTTGTGTTGTTTCTTGCTTGGTGAGTTTTTTCTCATGTATTGTGTTGTATTTTTATTCTTGTATAGGATTGTTTGGTGGTTCGTTTTTAAGATGTTGTGAGTCATTTTTGAATGTGAGTAATGGCATGTTGTTTATGATAAGTGATGGTGAATTATGTTAAGAATCTCTACTCTTTAAAATATTGACATCTCCTATTTAACCTGTTCAATTTTGAGTTGAACTGAGGTGTAATGAGTTCCTAAGGGTTCGAGCAAAAGCTTGTGAGCATTTGAGCCACAACCGTGCCTCCACGGTTAATTTCTTCATGAGTGGATCGATTGAGCCTTGGTAAACTAGAACTTGCTTAGGGACTATGGGAATGAGCCCGATTGGTGGAGATTAGTGAGATGATCTTAGGCTATTCTTGTTATTTTAAAATAATTTCTATATATTTTCTTACCTTATACATCATCCATAGTTAACCACTTTAAGCCTTAAAGCCTATTTCTTGTGATATTAGCACATTACATGCCATGATTACCCACTTAAACCTTTTATATATACATTTTGTGTGGGTGATTGAGGAGATAATGGTTTGCAAGGTTTGATGTGAGAATTGTGCTACAGAAGAAAGGAAAGGGTAAACAAGCAAGAAAGGGATGAAAAGAGCTCAAGCAAATATACTTTCAACCTCAATATAAGAAAAAAAAGGAGCAAATCAACAAAAATATGCTCAAGGAGTTCAAAAGTTGAAAGAAAGGAAGCATGCAAATTAAGAAAAGCTCAAGAAATCCAATGAATAATAATGATTAATGCTTGTGATTAGAAAAGTAAAGAAAGGAAGACAGAAAGAAACGTGAAAAAGTTGAAGAAGCTGATCATCTCTTCGATTACTTACACTCAATAACTCACTCTTATCCATATTCTCCCTATCCTTACCAAAGAACCTATCATTACATCCAAAAGTAAAGTCCTATTTGATCACTCACTTAAACTATGGTGGCTTGTGAATGTAGTTCGTGAGCAAGCTTATGGTGCGTCGGGTTCAATCGATTGATGAGTGAAAATTACTGTAGCTACTTCATACAGTGTTGAGTGAATTTTGATATCCGATGTGAGGCTTGGATCGGAAGGGATACTCTTTATTCTCTTTAAATTGAACTTATTAATTTTTCATGTCATGAGTTTAATGTTGTAGGGTGGTTTGATATGATTTGTAGTCCTTGTTACTTATGATGTGTTATTGCTCATAATCTTTAGGTCTTTCTCTAGGTAAAAATTTCCCCTCTCGTTTTCTCATTTTCGTTGCTCAAGGACGAGCAACACTTTAAGTTTGGGGTTGATTGGTGTCATTTTTATCTAGATTTTAGTAACTCTTTATTATGAATTTTTGTGTGTTTTTATTCATTTTTTATATTGTTTAGTGGTGTTATATGAAGATATGAAGATTTGTGTTTTGAAATTATAGAAATGTATGATTTGCATGAATAAGTGCCTTAATTGCGCGATATTTGTAAATATTTAGAGAATTGGTACTTCGGTGTAATTTATGGGATTTTCATGTAAAAATAGATTCTAGACACAATAAGGAAGATGTGGGACAAACGAAACTCAATTCGGAGTTAAAACAAGGGAGAACGAGCCAAAGCAAAATGCTGAAAAATGCACATTCAACTTATGTAATTTTTTTGTATTTGTGTGGAGCTCAAAACTAGACTTGTGATATATGGTTGGAAAGCCAAGGAAAAGAGGATCGCGTGAGCGCAAGAATCACTCGAATCGGGGTTCAGATGTGAAAGTTATGAGTGAAACGGTAAGACTGCGCTGCACGCGCTGCACCTACACGACCCGTACTGCGCCTACACGACCCGTGTTCAAACAAAAGTTAATTTTCATCCAGCACAAGTTCTAGAAGCTTCCAAAGGGTACAAATACCCATTTTGAGTGGAAAATCCGAGAGGAATCATTTTGGATCAGTCCCACACACATTTTACACCACATTTTCACACACTAACTCCATTCCATCCATCTCCATACCTTTCAACCATCCAATGCACTTGATCTCCTCAAATCCATCCACCATTAATTCACCAATATAAGAAGAAGAATTCATTATTGGTTGAAGATTATAGCGTGATCAAGGAGGAGAAAGTTCACCATCAAAGGGGAGCCAACTTACCTTTATTTTGTTATTTTCTTCATTATTTAGCTCAATTGGAGCAAGCCTTGGATTATGTTGAATTTGTAATGATATGTAGTGGCTAATCCTCATGTGAGGCTAGCAATATGATTGGTTAGGGATAATGTAGATTTTACACACCACTTGTTTGATGAAATGATTGTTATAATATTTTCTATCATGAATGCTTATTCTCATTTTATGTATGATTTGAGTGGTTAAATTCTCTATTCATAGTGTTAGGATGATCATTCCAATATCATTTTTAGTGGTTTAATTGAATCATTGATTGCATGAGATGACTTAGTTAGTGTGAGGGGAGGTCCATACCCTTCTTGTGCTTAGAACCTCATTATAGGATCACACATTAGTGATGAACACCCAACTTATGATCATAGTACCTAATGGGAATTGAGAGTAAGAGACAATCATATGAGATTTAAACTTGTAAAAGATTTGAGAACCTAATTGCCTTGGTCATAGGGATTAGAGGTACATATGTGATTGCTCTTAATATCATAACATAATGACCTTTAATTCATGTATGTGTGTGAGTCTACAGATACCTTTTCCATAATGTTTCTTGTCTTACATACTTCTTAGATTGCTCACCTTCATCCATTTTCCATCACATTTGTACATGTTCTATCTTTAATTGCTTTCTTAGTTTTTAGTTGTATTTAATCAACTCCCTCTTTATTGATTAGTCCTTCTAGAGTCAAACATCTCTCAAATACGGATACATTGACTTTCGCCCTTAGGTTCGATATTTCTAAATTTTGCACTTGGTCACTACGGTCAACTACGCGATAGAGTACGCTTGCTCTAATCAATTTATACCAAAATTGAAACCAAGTTCACTTAGCCATGAGTGTTGCTTGTGACCTCATGGGCTAATTTCTTCTACAGTTCTAGGGTTTGATAGTTAGATTGAATTGATTTGGGAACCTTGACCAAAATTGAAATTTTATGCAGTTGATATTCTAAATTTATTTAATTTAATTAGACTTTTCTTTTATGCTTCGTAACGTCTTCACAATAATTCATGATATTGATTGTGATGCTTGGTTTATTGTGTTAGCTTGTGTGCATTCATTATTTGCATTTTCTATTTGTTGGGGATTAAGGTAGTTTGCCCGTGAACACATTAATTCTAAAGGACTGGTAAATCAAATACTTGAATTGTTTAGTGGAACAATGCAATTAGACATTCAAGTAGGAAGTGGATAGAACCTTGTAGTAACTTCAGAGAATATCTTGTTAGTCGAACTTATGACCATCCAGATGTATTGTTATTTGCTTTTATTAGTATCTAGGAATGAGGCTTGGTAACATTCACGCACCTTAGAGAATAGATCAGAATATACTGTTAGCTTAAAATCGGATCATATCTGGTGGAAACAGGATTAAATAGTGTATTTTCATTGACGATGATGCATGAATGAACAATTGGAAGTCTAGAAACCTAAATTAATTGGTCTATACCTGATCCTTTAGAACTGTTGTTTATCTCTTGATTAGAACTTGTTTATTTTTATTGCTTTCAATAATTCAATTATTTAATATTTCAGTGCTTTAGTTAATTAATTCAAAACTTTGGAAAATTGGTTACATAATTCTGATTAGTTAGTAATTCATAGTAAATAAATAATTAATTGTCTCAGTGAGATCGATAATTAAGCTTGGATACTTGTCGCTACAATTGACATTCATATACTTGAGAATTTTAATTGGAGTGCGCAAAATACGTCTATCAAGTTTTTACCGCCGTTTCCGGGGACAGTTTTAATTATTTAATTTTCTTTTATTACTAATTTAATTAGAATATTTCTGTTGAGATTTAACTTCCTTCAACTTGAATTTTTCTTGAAGAAAGGCGTAAGATCTCAAATTTGATCCGGAAGTTGAAGCTTCTGCAAGGAAAAGGAGATGAGTAGTAAAGAATCTCAAAGCACCTCCTAAAGCTGCTAAGGTACCACCTTCGAAGAAGAAAATGGAGACACCGGATCCTAAAGCAGTCGTATGGGATGAAAAAGAGCAGATTGAAAATCAGCCTATCCCAAAAGAGGTTGAATCAGAGATTGAATCAGAATCAGAATTAGAAACAACAGTTATGGAAGATAGAGCGGTACATGAGAATGACATCATCATCCGAAAGACATTCAAGTCCACCAATGTTTGAGGATCAGACGTAGTTGGAGTCGTTCAAGCCGATGAAGCGAACGACATAAGGCGAGCCCTGATTAATATGGTGGAGAAGAACCCATTTGTCGGAGGAATTTTTTATGAACCATACAGTTATCTTAAATATTTCAACAGTTATATGGATGCTATAAAAGTCCCCAATGCTACTAATGACCGATGGAATATGAGACTTTTCCAGTTTTCATTAGTTGATAAGGTAAAGGAGCGGTATGACAACTTGGAAGGAAACAGTTATTCTAATTGGACTGAGCTGCAGTAGTTGTTTGTTGATCAATTTATGCCACTAGGTAAGGTTCTTACACTGAAATAGGAAATCAATCAATTCAAGCAGCAGAGAGATTAATCGTTTGGAGAGGCATGTGAAAGATTTAGAGACACTTTTGAGGAGATGCCCACAGTATGGATTTAAAAATTCCCAACTCATCATTGTCTTCTACAATGGTCTTGATAATGATTTGATAGTGTTAGTTGATGCGTCTCCTAGAGGAATAATTTTTGGTAAGACCTTAAGAATCATAGAGAAATTGTTTGATGATATCTCTTCGAATTCTAGGGATTGGCCTTCTGAAAGAGTCTGTGGAAGCTATGTACTTGGAAGGATTGCTCATATTGAAGGAAAGTTGTTAGAAATTGATAAGAATGATAAGGTTGTATCGCAGTTGGAACAGATGAACAAACCTAGTTACTCTGATATCAGGAATAATGGGGGAGGAAACCAAGGGACTGCAAGTGATAATGTGGTGATGAACCTTCAAAAGGTTGAGGACGCTAATTGTTCTATGGGACAGAGTCTCCAAAGAACAAGAGAACCTAGAATTGGCAAGGAAATAGGTACCCTCAAGAAAATTCCAACCAAAGGAATAACCAAGGGGGAGGACCTAGTAATCAAGGAGGAAACTGGCTGAATCAGAAGAGGCGCATGAGAACTTTGCTTATTCAAATTTGAATAATGTAGTTCCATACACTCCCAATTTTGATCATGGAGCCAAGACAGAAGAAGGGAAGGCAGGTATTGATGAAGTGTTGGTTAGATACATGAAGAAGAATGATGCTGACATTAACAAGATCAATAACTGCATTGTACTTATGGATTCAAATATGACAACGCAGAATGAGGAAGTGAACAAGCAGTTGCAGAATTTGACATATACCATGGGCCAGATATCCACTACAATGAATCAGCAACAACAATAGTTTCAGAAAGGAAAGTTCTTATCAGATACAGAAATCAATCCGAAGAAGTGCAATGCGATCACTTTAAGGTCCGAGAAGTAGTATAAAGGTCCAGAACTGATGCAGAATGAAACATAACTGAAGTAGAATGAAACGTAACTGATGCAGGACGAAACAGGAAGGAAACATGATCGCTCGGCCATGGCTCGCCACTAGGTTGAGCCGAGCTGGGTCCTAGAGATACTGAGATATAACCGAGCAGGGTGCAGGCCGGTTCAGACGTAGTTTCTGGTTTGGCTCAACCCCAGCTTGACTCAGTTTGCCCTCTGCTCGGGGGTTCGCTCGAGTGAGCTGCCCTCTGAGAATTCTAGCGCATCCGATTTCTATACAGAGTCAATCTAATCTAGAAATCGCTGATAAAAAGTGGCAGAAAGCTAAAAAGCTGAGAGAAACAAAAGTGGTCTTCGAGAAAGATAGTTTGGGACTTTCGATAACAAAGGTACCGATTCCTTTCCCTCAGAGATTCTTGACAAAGACCCTTGATGAGAAGTTCAGAAAGTTCGCTGATGTAATGAGGAATATTCAGATTAGTATTCCCTTCTCAGAAGCCTTGGATCAGATGTCGTACTATGCAAGGTTCATCTAGGAACTCATATCTAGAAAGAGAAGCCTAAACAGTGTGGAGACAGTGAACCTAACAGAAAATTGCAGCTCGGTGATTCAGAAAATGTTACTCAAAAAGTTGAAGGATCGTAGCAGCTTCATCATCCCTTGTGAGATTGGAAAAGGACCAGCTAGGAGAGCATTATGTGATCTTGGAGCCAGCATTAATTTGATGTCCTTAGTATTCAAGAAGCTTAGTTTGGGGGAGTTGAGGCCTACTTCTGTAGTTTTACAGTTAGCAAATAGGTCGTTGAAATACCCGATGGAGTTATTGAAGATGTGCTAGTGAAGGTGTCGAACTTGGATTTTCCTGTGGACTTCCTTGTTCTTGATATGGAGGATGACATGGATGAAATGTCTCTGATCTTGGGTCCTCCATTCCTTGCAATAGGAAGAGTTCTAATTGATGTGTTAAAAGGAGAGTTTAGGTTGAGGGTGAATGAAAAAGAAATTGTCTTCTCTTTGAACAAAGCAATATAGTAGCCTACAGAACAGCATGAGTGTAAGTTTGTGGAAGTAGTAGAGGAGATCATGGAGGATGACCTGCCCTTGATCCTGTCTAAGGATCAAGTAGAGACATGTATAAGCGAATCTCTTACTTTGCCTACTACTAATGACACTTTACTTGATGAATTGTCTAATGAACTTGCTATTGAATTTCTTGAAACCTTACTTAATCTTGATGAGAGCAGGTACAAGCAAGAAGACACAGCAATGGAGGAAGTTATGTGAAAAAAGCAATACTTGCCTCTACGTGTTGAAGGGGACAGCAGCAATGAGGAAAAGAAAGCTGAGCTCAAACCATTTCCAAGTCATCTCAAGTACGCTTATTTGGGGAAGAATGAAACTTTTCCAGTAATTGTATCTTCTTCTCCATCTAAAAGTGAACTTGATAAACTGCTTGTTGTTTTAAGAAAGCATAAGTCAACTATAGGGTAGACAATTGAAGATTTAAAAGGAATTAATCTTGCTTTTTGCATGCATAAGATAAGACTTGAAGATGAAAATAAATGTTCTGTTTAGCATCAGCGGAGTGCTTACATGGTTAGATGCAGGAATTATCTTTCCTATTAGTGATAGTACCTATGTGAGTCCTTTGTATGTGATAGCTAAGAAGGGGGGTATGACTGTAATTAAATCTGATGATGGTGAAGTGCTTGCTGTTAGGGTACCTACGGGGTGGCATGTATGTGTTGATTATAGAAAATTAAATGAGAACACGCGTAAGGATCACTTTCCTTTACCCTTTATGGATTAGATGTTGGATAGACTTGCAGGTTATGATTTTTATTATTTCATGGATGGATACTCGTGGTTACAATCAGATAATGATTACACCAGGGGATCATAAAAAGACTACATTCACCTGCCCCTTTGGCACTTTTGCCTTTAGGAAGTTGGCCCTTTAGCTTATGTAATGCACTTGCGACTTTTCAAAGGTGTATGATGGCTATTTTTGAGGTTCTGATTGAAAGAGTCATGGAAGTATTTATGGATAATTTTTCTGTTTTGGTTCTTCTTTTGACTTTTGTCTGTCTAACTTGTCTTTGGTCTTGGAGAGATATGAAGAGACTAACCTTCTTTGTCTTTGGAATCTCCATTATGTTTCCTGCCTAAGTAGAGCCAAGATTCTTTATTCCATTAGGATCCTTTATTTTTTTTGTTTTTACTATTACCCTTTATTCTTTATCTTATTAAAACAATAGAAAGAGGTAACTTGTCTTAGGCTGGTCCACCTAACTCTTTGTAATGAGATAGATATCTTTTTGATATAGTCATGTACCTTGAGCATCCACTGTCTATGTACCAAATCTCACTCGTCTTGAACTGGGAGAAATGCCACTTCATGGTGAGAGACGGGATAGTCCTAGGGTATTATGTTTCTGCTACAGGTCTTCAGATTGATCGTGCCAAGGTAGTGGCGATTGAGAAACTCTCACCATCCACTAATGAAAGTGGAGTCCGATCATTCTTGGGGCACACGAGATTTTATAGGAGATTTATTAAATATTTATCCAAATATTCAAAACTATTGTCCAGGTTACTTGAAAAGGATGTGAAATTTGATTTTGGTAAAATGTGCTTACATGCTTTTCATGTTCTTAAGGAAGCATTTATAACTACTCCGATTCTAGTCACTCCGGATTGAACTCAGCCCTTTGTGCTGGAGTGTGATGCTAGTGATACTGCTTTGGGAGTCGTGTTGGGGTAGATGAGAGAAAAGAAGTTTCATTCCATATACTATGCAAGTAAGACGTTCGATTCTGCTCAAAAGAATTACACAGTCACCGAGAAGAAATTCTTGGCAGTGGTGTATGCCTTCGATAAGTTTCGACCTTACTTGGTGGGCATGAAGATTGTGGTGTACACTGATCACTCGGCCATCAGATATTTGATGGATAAGAAGGATGAAAAGCCAAGGATAATCAGATGGATTCTCTTTCTTCAAGAGTTTGACATGGAGATTTGTGATAAGAAGGGGAGTGAGAAAGTCTTGATCGACCACCTATCGCGTCTAGAGACGAAAGAGCACTGTAATAACACTACCGAGATCATCAAGGATCATTTTCCTGATGAGATGATACTGATGGTGGATATTCAAAAGGTCTTCACAGTTTCGTCTTAGAAAGAGAAAAAGGATGTTCCGTGGTATGCTGATTTTGTGAACTACATAGTAACAGGAGTGAAGCCTTATCAGCTGAGTAGACACCAAATGGTCAAATTTCTGCATGATGTTCAATCTATTTTATGGGAGGAGCCATGGGTCTACAAAATATGCACGGATTTTATAATCCGTAGATGTGTTCCTAAGGTTGAATGGGAGAGTATTCTTGATTTC
This sequence comes from Pogostemon cablin, assembly GCA_023678885.1. Lineage (NCBI taxonomy): Eukaryota > Viridiplantae > Streptophyta > Magnoliopsida > Lamiales > Lamiaceae > Pogostemon > Pogostemon cablin. Next base: position 15,615,893 of record CM042962.1, on the reverse strand, counting down.
TACCACTCGCAGCTGAATGGGGGCCATTTTGGCACCCAAAAGACTGCTCAAAAGGTTCTTCAATCTGGTTTGTATTGGTCTTCCTTGTTTAAAAGCTATCAAGAGTATGTGGATACATGTGATAAATGCCAGTGGATGGGGAATATTTTGAAATGAGATGAGATGCCTTTGCAGTCTAGCATCATAGTAGAGGTTTTCGATGTGTGGGGGATCGATTTTATGGGGCCGTTTTCCTCATCTAATGAATTCCTCTACATTCTGCTTGCAGTGGACTATGTTTCGAAATGGGTGGAAGCAATTCCATCCAGGACGAATGATGCTAGAGTGATATAAGAATTCATCAAGAAGGACATTTTCAGTCGTTTTGGAGTACCTAAGGTGCTCATAAGTGATGGAGGAACCCACTTTGTTAATAAGATATTGGAGAAGTTCTTCGAGATTATGGAGTGAAGCATAGGGTTACAGCCCCAATCATCTTCCAACCGTTATATTAAGCAAGTGTTGGAGAAGACAGTTGGAAGTACAAGGAAAGATTGGTCCACGAAGCTTAATGATGTTGTGTGGGGATTCAGAACAGCTTTCAAGACTGTTTTAGGGATGTTCCCTTACCAAATTGTTTATGGAAAATCTTGCCATCTTCCTGTGGAGATTGAACATAAAGCTTTTTTGGCTATCAAGCGTGTGAATCTGAGTATGGAGGATGCTAAGGATTTTCGAATAACTCAAATCAATGAGTTAGATGAATTTTGAGAGAGAGCGTATGAGAACTCAAGGATCTTCAAGGAAAGGATGAAAAGATGGCATGATGCGAAGATCCACTTCAAATAGTTCAATGTTGGTGATCAGGCACTTTTATTCAACTCTCGTCTTTAATTATTTGTAGGTAATCTGAAGTCCAATTGGGTTGGACCGTATGTTATTCATAAAGCCTGTAGAGGGGGGAGTTTTGAATTGAAGAATGAGAAAGGTGAAATCATGGTGGCGAACGGACAAAGGTTGAAACATTACAAGTCGCTGCCTGATAAGCAAGTGCTTTCTCTTGAGTACTTGAGTTAGAGGTTTGCATTTCATCATAACTCTCCGACGTTAAATATGAGCGTTTGTTGGGGACTTACCCTAACGTTTTAATTGCTTTTATGTGTTTGTGCGGTTTATAAATTTTATTAGGTGTTGCTTGACTTCGGTATATACTTCTTTGCAAACTTAGTGTCTTACTTCGTTTGATCTAAGTTTGGGGGGAGGTTAAGTACATACCTTGTCTTATGGCATTGAAGTAAAATTTTTGCATTGTGTTGTTGCTTGGAGTGTCGATTTTTTTTAAATTTTTGATATTTTTGATTTATCGATTATGTTGAGAGTTTGATTTTTGCGATTTTCCAAGTTTCATGTTTTGTTTTGTTTGTCGTTTGTTGGTCTTAGTATTAGTTTAGTCGATTTATAGTTCTCTAAGATGATTTTTTAATTTTTCTTAGCACTTGGTGTATTTTATTATGTTATTTCACATGGAATTGAGTTCTGAAGCAGAGTAAAGCACATAAAAAGCAGGAGACCATCGTCGGAGGCAGAACGGAGCATCTCGGAGGCCGCTCGGCTACCAGCTCACGCCGAGCTGTATTTGTTGGTGGCCAAAAGCTATCGAGCTGATGTCAAATAGAAGCAGGACACGTGTCAGAGTGCAGCCGTACCCGCTCGGCTGAAACTGGTGCTGCTCGGCTGCCGTTCAAGGCAAGCTGGCCCTCCAAATGCGCGAGCTACATTTAAAAATGGGTCCAGTCTGTCCATAGGCATTCCAGCCCTTTTTCAGCGTTCTGCCGCCACCGTCCAGTTCGTTCCGTCGCGATTTCTTGCCGTAAACTCCATTTTAACCATTAAAACACATCAGACACGTCACTTCTCATACTCCCTTGAATTAATTCATAGCATTAGGGCTTTTTAGTGGGTGAATTGGGGATTTTGGTGTTGAGTTTCTATTTCAAAATTCATCGTGTACAACACAAGAGGTACATTTTTCTTGACCCTTTCATTCCTAGAATATTATTGGTGATGTGAATTTGGCATGGGTAAGTGCTAGTTGTGTAAATTTACATGTTCAAGTTTGGATTTGGTTGAGGCATTTTGACAAACAGTTGGTGTGCATCCGAATTTGGGCTTAATTGTTGAATATCTCTATTGTTTGTTGCTTATGCTCTCAATTGTTTGGATTGTTGTTGACTATTAAACATGTGAAATTGTTGATTTATGCTTGAATGTTAAATTAAGGTGGAATTGGAGAGTTGGTTTGGAATTTTACATGAATATGCTTATGTTTTTTAATGGAAAAGTTCATGAAGGTTTGAATTTGATTTGTGCAAGTTGAATGTGACCAAGCATGATTGCTCTTTGATATTTGGAAGCATATTTATGATGGAATTATTGAGTTAAGAATTGATATAGGATGATTACTATTACGCATATTTAATTAAGAGTTAAAAGCTTGATTTATGACTTTGGTTTGAATATGATAGCTTTGAACTTGGAATTAAATTGCATAGGTCATATTTATTTTATTATTTGATGGAAGAATGTGATTTGCTTATATGAATTGCAACATGTAAAAATAAGAAGAAGAGGACAGATGAAGGGTCTTCATATGAGCCCGATATCGAACCTGAGGTTGAAACTGCAGAACAGATTTATGAAAGATTGAGAAGAGAAAGGAAACTGCCAAAGGATGTGGGCATAGAGCTCAATAATTGGGATCAAGTAGACGTTCTCTACGAGAGGATATCTGATAGGATAATCAATACCCAATACCAGGATGACCAGATGATGGAGACTCTTCATTTTACTGAGGATATTCGATGGTTGTTTGATTGTGTGGGCATTCGGAGTTTCATGGATATCAGAGCTCCCACTCATTTTAGGCTTGTAGCGGAGTTCCTTTGAATAATACGAGTTATGTATGTGAATGAGATCCCATATGCATGTAAGTTTGTACTAGGAGGCGGCGCACCTAGAGAATAGACCCCAGATTCAATCAATAGGATGCTCGGATGTCCTGAGGGGATTCCAGCTTTTGAGGAGCATGATGATTTCAAACCTGATGATTTTTGGAGGTTAATCACGTGGAGGAACGAGAGATACAGCTCTAGTTATGCTCGAGCTACTTGCATCCGGAACCCAGTGTTGAGGTATATGGATCGATCCTTTCTTGCACCATATTTTATAGATCCGAGAGCGGTGTGATCCCTCAGAGTGAGCTTTATGTGCTATGGTGCATGCTGAATGGTGTTAGGTTCAACATGGGTGCTTATTTGATCCATTAGATGTATCAGTTCACCACGCATGTCCGACAGATAGTGAACATAGAGGGCTTGATTACTCCTATTACTCATCATTATGGGATTGATACGAGTGAGATGGATGTTATGAGGAACAAGCCGGACATTGATCTGCATTCATTGGAGATGGAAAAAGTGTTTAAGGTGTCTACTAGAGGTGTCCTGGAGTACATGTACACCATTGCACCTAACGCTTTCACTTTCCCTATTGAGCTCACTTTGTCACCATCCGGGATGAAGGGAATATTGGTATGAACACACCAGACCATCAGGCTATTATTCGAGCGATACAGGAGAATCGATAATAAAGGTAGCACCTAGGCACAACCAATGAGGGAGATGATGGAGGTGATCAGGAGTATGGATTTGGAGGAGATGATGAGATGCCACACCAGGGCTATGGCAGTGGGGCAGATGAGTAGTTTGGAAGAGCTCCAGGAGGGGCACAATTTAGGAGAGCACCCTTATTCCCCGGAGCAGCCCACTATCCCTTGTACGGGATGCCACCACCTGCATTGTCTCCTGGTTTTGAGGCATGGGAGCCTATGGTTACATGGTACGGCCAGCAGGCCTAAGGTATGCATGTTCACTTATCTCACTTGTCTGCTAAGAACAGGAGGAGAGGAGAAAATAGAGCTATCCACTGCCAGTAGATGGAGGTCAATGCTACCCAAGTGGCTACCAACATTCAAATTGGAGCGCTCAACACCACGCTCAACCAGGTGTTTGAGAGAGTGAGGACACTAGAGGAGATCCGTGAGGACTTCAACGCCTGGCGCATTGATCTAGATGATCTCTTATAGACAGTGGTAGTTGTTAGTGTTTGTGTCTCTCTACTCCCACCTTTTTTATTTTTCTCTTTTTTGTGTCATTTGATAGGGTATTTGCTAGATTTTTGTTTCTCTTATTCAAGCATATATGATATTAATATTATGTTGCTATTCTGTTACTGTTTTTGTGATGGATGATATTGGATTATTGATTAGGAGTTTATTGTGAGATTCATAGAGTTGTGTGTTATTAATTCATGGTGTATGATTGTATTTGAAAAACAATTTGAAGTTGTACTTTGATATTAAGATGCTTGATATTTAATTATATGCGTTGAAGATTAGCTATGTAACTTTATTAGGATTGCTCATTTATTTCTATAGCCATGTGAGATTTGAGCCTTTTGAAATCATGTCAAGTTGCATGATTCAGTTTATTCTTGTGAGTGTCGTTCATACACACATATTCCAGAACTTGGCTTTATATCTTGCTTGAAGCTACGTGTTTGATTAGACGATAAGAAATGATCTTAGACCATCTTTGTTGTTTATTAGTTACTAGCCAAATTATTATCCTACCTAATGAAGTTATCCGTAGTTAGCTCTTTTGAGCCTAAAAGTCTTATTTGTTGGAAGCCTACGTGATTAGCCAATTGATCCTTTTGCTAGCCTAAAAAATCCCTACCTACTAGAGAGTTGAAGGAATCAAGTTGGTGTCTTGTGAAGAAGAATATAAGGAAAAGTAATTTGGAAGTGATGAAAGTAGTAGAAGAAGGGTAAAATTATTGCATAAAGGGATAGTGTCCGAAACTGGTACCCCATGAAAAAGGGTAGTGCCTGAAACTGGTACCCTAATTTGAATAAAAAAAAAGAGATTCAAGGAAGTTGAGCTTAAAGTGAAGGAGGAATTCGAATTGTAAGAAGAGTTGAAGAGCATTGAATGAGAATGAAGAAAGTGAAGCTATTTGTTGCAAAGCTGTAAGTTTTCTTCGATTCTCTACTAGTGAATTACTCACTTAATCTATATATTTCCTACCTTTACCAAAGATCCAATGTTACATCCTAATGCAAGACCTTTGTGATCCTATTATCGAAGTTATTCCTTTAGTCAAGAGTTGAGATGATTGCCAAGCTTATGGTTACGCGTGTGTTTGAATTGATTTTGAGTGTAAACACCTTACACTAAAATGTATATCTCATACATGAGTGATGAGCGTAAATACTACCTGTTAGAATGTGAGGATGAGTATTACGAAAAGTAAAGTAGTTGATTTAAATTGTATGTTTTTAGATGGATGGTTATCTTGGTATTTGAAGTATGATTTTCAAATTGTTATATTGGATGTGTTAAGCTGTGGAATTTCTTCTCAATTACTCTATTAGTTTTCTATGTCGTTGCCTCGGGATGAGCAATAGGTAAGTTTGGGGGTTTGTTGAGAGTGGAATTTCATGCATTTTATGTGTGCACATTATACCTTTTTACTCAAGAAAGTTATTATATTTGCATGGAATTGTGTACGTTTAAGTATTTACACGATTTTGAGACTGCTAAGGTGTTTTTATGAGTTTTAAAGGCATAAAACAAGAGAAAACAGATCAAAGTAGGGAGTAGAACGGAACAGTGTTGGAACGGACCAGATCGAGAGCCATTCGGATGGTGGCTTGGGCTGACCTGGTACCACTCGGCAGTCAAATGGAACCGAGTGGGGTCCAGATGGGACTCACATGATGTGGCAAGTTCGCCCAGGGCCGCTCGGCCGCACCAAGACTCAGCTCGAGCCGAGCTGGGTGCCGAGCGGGTTCTTCTTGGGCCCATCGCGGTCTGTTCGATACAGTAGTGTATTTACAACTTCTAAATCATGTTTTGGTTGAGATTCGACGCGAAAAGCCCCAAAAATAGTCCAAGATATAAAAAGGGGAATCAACACATAATTGAAGAGAACCCACTCAAAGCCATCGATAATTCACGCCCAAAACACTTCACATACAGATTCACATCTGACTTTCATCTTCCATCCATATTGAAAGGGGTTCCAAGTGCTAATTGAGGAAGATAGGACGAGCGGAGAAATAGAGAAGGAACGTGGAACTACGCTTAAGCTAGGGTTTTGTGTTTCTCATCTATTCCTCTATTTTATCTTGATTTTTTGGATTGAATTACTTAGCCATGAGTGTTTCTTGTGACCTCATGGGCTAATTTCTTCTACAGTTCTAGGGTTTGATGGTTAGATTGAATTAATTTGGGAACCTAGACCAAAATTGGGATTTTATGCAGTTGATATTCTGAATTTATTTAATTTAATCAGACTTTGCTTTTATATTTCGTAATGTCTTCACAATAATTCATGATATTGCCCGTGATGCTTGGTTTTTTGTGTTAGCTTGTGTGCGTTCATTATTTGCGTTGTCTATTTATTGCGGATTAAGGTAGTTTTTCTGTGAACACATTAATTCTAAAGAACTGGTAATCAGATACTTGAATTGTTTAGTGGAACAATGCAATTAGACATTCAAGTAGGAAGTGGATAGAACCTTGTAGTAATTTCAGAGAATATCTTGTTAGTCGAACTTACCATCCTGAGGTATTGTTGTTTTCTTTGATTAGTATCTAGGAATGAGGCTTGGTAACATTCACGCACCTTAGGGAATAAATCAGAATATACTGTTAGCTTAAAATCGGATCATATCTTGTGAGTTAACAGGATTAAGTGGTGTATTTTCATTGAGTTGCATGAATGAACAATTGGAAGTCTAGAAACCCAAATTAATTGGTCTGTACCTGATCCCTTAGAACTGTTGTTTATCTCTTGATTAGAACTTGTTTATTTTTATTGCTTTTAATAATTCAGTTATTTAATATTTCTGTACTTTAGTTAATTAAATTCAAAACTCTGGAAAATTGGTTGCATAATCCTGATTAGTTAGTAATTCATAGTAAATAAATAATTAATTATCTCAGTGGAATCGATAATTAAGCTTGGGTACTTGTCGCTACAAGTGACATCCTTATACTTGAGAATTTTAATTGGAGTGCGCAAAATATACCTATCACCAACTCTGCAGTTAAAGTTAGTAAATATTGACCCTGAGGTGTTATTTACAACTGATGAGTGTAGAAATTTCATGAATTTAGAGTCTATTTATAGCATGGTTCCATTAAGTGTCCTAAATTGCTTGATATTTGTAAATATTTGGAGAATTGGTATTTTGGTAGAATTTGTATGATTTTAAGGTATAAATGGATTCTAGAAGTGAAGAGAAAGATGTAGGAAAAAGCGGATCTCAATTCAAAGTTAAAATAAGGGAGAACGAGCCAAAACAGTGAAGTAGAGCGAAGCTGTCACAAAAATTCGACCTACGCACAAAAATTCGAGCGAATTTTTCAGAATTTTTGAGAAAAACGGAGCGGAGCAGAGCATTGGAGGCTGAGCACACTGACATAAAAATTCGATGTCACTCACTAAAATTTGATCAAATTTTTGTGTAAGTTGCCAGAAAATCAGTTTAAAGTCCCATTTTTTGTTGCTTTTTCCTAAGTTTGATTGAGGGAGAATGGGGAAACCCTAAATTCGCCCCACACACACTCCAACACCATTTTCTCACACACTACCATCTCCAATCTATTTTCTACCCAATTTTCACTCAATAACTCTTCAATTTACATGGATATTAACATCTTTCATCAACCCATCACAAATCTAAAGAGGATCGAGGCATGAAGAGTGAGATTTGCAACTTGAAGGGAAGATTCAACCTAAATCTAAATAGGGGAGAAATTTACCTTTATTTTGTATTTTCTTTATTTTGTTTGCAACAATGGATGTTTGTAAGCATTGTAATGTTGTTTTCATGTTATTTGTTGTTGACTATACCTCTTGTGAGGCTAGCCACATGAAGGATTAGGGATTTATGGATTTGTTGGATTTTTAATGGTTTACTTGATATGATTTTTTGAATTTCTTACATGATCTATGATTTACAATATTTGCATTATGATGTGTGTGGTTAAATTCTCTATTTATGATATTAGGATGACTATTCCAATATTGTGTTTAGGGATTTGATTGAATCATGTTATAATATGGATTTTATATGTTAGTATGTGAAGTATGTGGTAGCATCGTTGTATACTTAGAACATTAATGATGTGACACTTATTTGGTTTATCATATTTGGTTGATTAATTGAGTGAGAAGACTAATCCTGTTATCATAATACCTTCTAAGGGAATTGAGAGTGAGATTCAATCTTTTGTGCTTGAACTTGTAGTGGGTTGAGAACTTAATCACTGATGATAGTGATAATTCACGTGTTTTGAGCTTCTATTTGTGTGAAAAATGAGTATGATTTAATCTATTATCAAGACAAATCGGGATGTTTATGGAAAAGTCACGAATCGGATGCTACTGAGGCTATTTGAGCATATTTGTACAGGAAAACAGGTCTTAAATGCTCAGAATTAGAATATACGATTTTGGTGGTGTTGTTCGACCTAGAGAAGCTATTCGACCAGTATTAGCTAAGTCGAATAGAGAAGATGAAGTTGAACGGGAGATGTATCAACTTACAGAGAGGTCCTTCGACCAGTGAAGCTCGTTCGACCAGAAGACGTCGTCGAATTGAGGAAGTCAATTCGAATGGGAAGAAGAGACGAAGTCCAGTTTCCAAACACGCCGTTCGACCTCAGTTCGACCAAGAGGGTCCCTTTCGACCAAGCTAGGTCTGGTCGAACGGTGACACGTTAGCTCCAAAATATCGAGATTTCACCTCTAGTGCGTGCATGTGTATGTTTTCTGCGAAAAGGCCCAGTAAAGGTCCATGAGGAGAAGTTACAAGTATAAAAAGAGGTGTCGATCACACTAAAAAGAGAGTTAGATTCTACATCCATCCTACACCACATCCAAACCCTAACTCCATGGCAGGAGCTGTAGAGAGAGATTCGTGTAGCGAATCAAGTGAGAACTAAGTAAAGATTCAAGACGGAGCGAGAAGCGACAGCGCCCACATCTAGGGTTTACTTTGCAACTTAATCTTTCTTATTATTTTCAAGACTATAGATAAGATCTATCCAAATACCATGAATGTTCTTCGAAGCTTCATGGGCTAGAATCGCTTTGGTAGTTCTAGAGTTATGAAGGTTTATATCTAGTTAATTAAACTTCCGTGTGTATACTCCGTACAACACTACATGTGGTTAATTTTATATAAGATTATGCTTTATTAATTCATACTCAGAGTTGTTTTGTGCATCATTAACTGTTATGTAGAGTCTGAATACATATCTTGGTTATTGATTGAGTGTGTTCATTGCTGAGTAGGATTACATATGATTCTAAGTGAGGGAACTCTGAAGCTTCATTAGAACTATCTTATATGAATACTTATTAATTGAATTGAATTCGGGTTAGTATATAGGATAAAGAGGATAATTACATATTACCTATAAAGGGAGATCATATCAGGTTAGAGTATTTAGTGCACGAGAAATAACTAATACCGATAGTACCTAGAAAGGGGGATGTAATTATGTCTCTTGCTCTGAGGTAATTCACACGTTTATACGCTTATCTGCTTGTGTCTATAGAGTAGATTTGCATGACTTAGTGATGCGCCCATATTCCACAAGGCAGAGTCGGACATTGACACATGGAAGAGAGATTAATTAGTGAAACTGGATGGCCCGAAGAGCTACCTATCTTCTCACTTGAGCAACTATCGTTTATCTCTAATGTCTCTCTTTTATTTGCTATTTTATTATTTGTTTATTATTTTAATAATTACTCTCACTTAAATTGCCAATAATAGTTTCTCTTAGATTAGATAATAATAGATTGATAACCAACTGTTCTTTGGGTTCGATAAATATAACTTGGTCGCTTATCTAAGCTACAATCACATCCTTCATACTTGGGGATTAAAATTGTGTGTTGAGAAAACGCCCAACAATCACCACTAAAGGGATTAGGGGAATATATGTGATTGCTTATATTCCAATGATCATTGATATTTGTCATTTAAATTTAACAAGTCCATGTTGTGTCCTTAATCTTGAATGTGGTTAGTCTTACTCTTCTTTAGATTGTTACTTCATTCATCCACTCATCCATCTTCCATGTCCATTATACATTTTCTATCTTTAGTTGCTTTCTTAGATAGTTTGTAGTATTAATTAATCTCCCCTTTGTTGATTAGTTCTTCTTGAGTGAAACATCTTTTGAATACGGATATATACACTTTCTTCCTTGTGTTCGATATTATAAATTTTGCACTTGGTCACCATGACTACAAACAATGATCGAGTACGCTTACTCTTATCAATTTGTACCAAAATTGAGACTAAGTTCAACAACAAACCTAATAAGGGGAAAATATCATATTTGGTCCCATAAGAATTTCTTCAATTCAAATATAGTCTCGTAGGAATACATTGGTCCCATAGCAAACAATTTTGGTTCCATAAGAATATTATAATCATAATTTTAGAAAATTTTCATCTCAATTAACTTATATTATTATAAACTACCAGATTTATATTATTTTCTGTCTTTCAAAATAGATATAGTCCATTTTGGTCTTGTTAATGGTTCAGAATATTTCATCAACTATTAAAATATTTTGATGAAAAATTCCAATGAGACTAAATCTGCCAGTTTTGGGACCTTTTTGGCATTGAGCAATTCTTGCGGGACTAAATCTGAAATTATCCCAACCTAAAAGGTGATGAATATTTTTGCCAAATAAAAGGTTGGGACTAATCTGCCATTAGAGCAAAGGCTATTTTTTAATGCAATTAATCCTATTTTATTTTGTAGTGATAGTTATATAAATATTGAGTGAGTGTGGGCTCCATTTATAGTCAGTTGAATATAATAATTATTTTTTGCGGGTCACATCAATCCAAAAAGAAAATGAATACAATGGAACAGACCAAAATGACAAAATGGATACGTATCAAGAAGACGGAAGGAGCTGTTTGTTGAAATAATAGGTGAAATATAAGATGAAATATGAAAATAAAATAGGTGAACCATCTGAGTAACTCTATTTGTCGAGTCCTGATTTAGGTTGAATTGAGTTGTTTATTTTTTAAATGAGTTTAAAATCAAAATTGTAAGTACAAATTTATTTTATTCTAAATAATTTCAAGAAACTTAATTTCTCCAAAATAGTTCAATAACTTTTAAATTCTTATTAAAATGGTCATATTTTCTTAATAATGTTCAATTTTTTTAATTTCATGAGATTTTATCTATTTTGTCATTTTGATATGTTCCATTGTATTCATTTTTTTTGGATTGATGTGACCCGCAAAAAATAATTATTATATTCAACTGACTATACATGGAGCCCACACTCACTCAACATTAATATAACTATCACTACAAAATAAAATAGGATTAATTGCATTAAAAAAATAGCCTTTGCTCTAATGGCAGATTAGTCCCAACCTTTTATTTGGCAAAAATATTCATCACCTTTTAGGTTGGAATAATTTCAGATTTAGTCCCACAAGAATTGCTCAATGCCAAAAAGGTCCCAAAACTGGCAGATTTAGTCTCATAGGAATTTTTCATCAAAATATATTAATAGTTGATGAAATATTCTGAACCATTAACAAGACCAAAATGGACTATATCTATTTTAAAAGACAGAAAATAATATAAATCTGGTAGTTTATAATAATATAAGTTAATTTGGGATGAAAATTTTCGAAAATTAATTAATTAGTTCACTAAGCATCCATACACCCTTCTATCTCCAAGCCTCTTTATTGCTCCTTAACCTATTCATTCCCAAGGGGAATCAAACCTGTGTCACTCACCTTAGTGAGGATTCCAGTGGCGAGGTGGTCGGTTGGCCGTCCATCCTTAATCTATCAATTTCCTTTTTTAGATTATGGGACTCACACCTTCCATTAATACAAATAAAATATGGGAATCACACCATCCACTAATACAACTACCTATTGCATATAAAATAATAATACTCCTTAATCCACGTACAAAAAATAAATGGATATATTAACAATGGCCGGGGAGAATATTATTTTGGGATGAAATCGAAATAAAACTAAAAAGTTTAAGACGAAAATTAACGTCCTAACTATTTTGAACCTTTTAAAAAACGTTAAAAGATGTGAGACGTTTATATATATATATATATATATATATATATATATATATATATATATATATATATATATATATATATATATATATATATATATATATTTTTTTTTTTTTTTTTTTTTTTTTTTTTTGAATGCGCCAAAAATTAGGATGTGAATTGTGATTAATTAAGAAATTGTCACTAATATATTTTTATGAGCTTACATACAACACTAATACTATTTATATCCAATACAAATAAAATATTATACTTCTTTTAACCGCTGATAAGATATTAATTTTGTCATTTTTATCGTCTACTCTAAAGGATCCATTATCTCTATTAGGAAAATGGTTTTTATGTAGTTCACCACTCACTACTTATTCAATTCCTCACTTTATATATAAAATAATAATACTCTGTAAGATATGTATTTAAAGTTAATGAAAAAGTCAACTTAATCAACTTATTTATAAATGAGTTTTTTACAGAAGATTTATAAATAAGTTGATATCATGTATATTTGGGTGCACGATAATAATTTCCATACACTAAATATATATGTATAGATTTATTCATTAATATATACTCCCTTCGTCTCATAGAAGTTGGTATAATTTTTTTGGGCACGGAGATTAAGGAGTATAATAATTTAATGTAAAGTTGAGTAAAGTGAAGTGAGAGAAATAATATTTAATGTGTAGTGGATAGTTGTATTAGAGGTTATATGTGGGGCCCATGAGAATAGATTAATTATTTTTTGTGTGGGTCCGTGTATTAAAAATGAAATGTGTCAACTTTAGTGGGACAAACTAAAAAGGAAAGTGTGTCAATTTCTATGGGACGGATGAATGGAGTATGTATTTCTTATAAGAAGTATTTTTTTTAATATTCAGTTGTTAATTGAAAAATAATAGGATATTAATTTACTAAAATTTATTAACAAACTGCATAAGTATTATTAATGAATAAATACTCATTCCTTCTCAAACGTTTACGTTATAAGCATCTTTTATATATTAAATGAAGGTTTTCTCCTTCCTAATTGTCAACCTCTCCTTCATCCACTGCTGATTTGTCACCTGACTTGGCATCACCTCCTTTTTAAACCTTTTCTATTGTTTCTCTTCTTTCTAATTATGTTTCCCTTATTTGTAATTAAAGACTACCGGGCATTTTGTAACGCATTTCTTAATTGCATTCTCCCCTTTTCCTCATGAATCGGCGTTATCAGGTTACAGAACCAGCAACGAATCTTCTAGAAAAGGGTTTCCACCAGAATCGATGAACTTCGAAGGCCATGTCTGCCCTGCGGATGATCAATTCTCGGCCGTTGGATCTTGCACCAAAAATCTACGCAGAGAAATCTCACCGGGGCCTGGTCGTTACGCCAATTCTAGGAGGGAACAGCATGGGGAACATCAGATCAGTGTCTTCTTGCAAACCCTTCTGCCTCCATCACCGACGGCAGCGCCACCTACATTTCAGTGGTGCCCACGATTATATCACGAAGCCCCTGTCTTTTGTTCTCTCCAGAAACCCCTCCGACAGAAGCTCATCCAAATCCCACCGAAGGTATCTCATGGGATCTCCCACTGAAGGTATATTGCATTCACAAAAAGTCGAATGCCTCCGTCTCACTAATTTACTGATTCTTCTAGCAGTTTCTCTAATCGATTTAGAAATTTTTTGTCTCTCATTGATTTATGCAGGTTCATCAGTTTCAAGGAAGTTCTTTAAGTTTATACTGCGGATCTATTTCAACCCTGTAACATCTTTTAATTCTGAATTTGTTATTGATTGTTCTTGGTTTCCATTTGCCATGATCACACATGACTGAATTCTTTTGTTTGTCATTCTCATCTAATTCTTATTTCCGGTAAGTTGAGCCTTTTTCTCTCTCTACTTTCTTTTCTCTCTTAACATAGTGAGTATTTAAATTGACTCTAAGTAGTTTTAGCAAATTTACTTTCTTTTGTACTCAATATCACTCCAGAGCGCTTTGAAATTTACCTGTTTTACATTTTCAGAAGGTACGTAATCTTTCTTAGTCTCGAATTTCTTTCTTTCTACTTCTGTTGACTTTGATGGCTTACACCAATCAAATGTTTCATGTTAATTCTTTTCTTTTTAAGTAGCCTGTTCTAAAATTGTGTAGTGGGATCCATGTCATACTCTCTTTGCTGATAGTTTCCGTCTATACTGGGTCTAAAGATAGATGAAAATGGCTGTGTGGGAATCCATTGCTGCTACGATTGGAAACATTTTTCAAGGTGAGGATCATGCAACCATTGCAGTTTATCTTCTCTTTCATGCTGCTATGTTGTATTTTTCCATCATTCAATAGGCAATGATAATTGTGGAAACATAAATACTTTTTAAGAGCAAGTAGTAAATTATATCTAAAAGGATGCAATTGACTGAGTATGAATCTCAGAAAGTAGATACAACTATTTTGGGACTTTCACGAGAAGAGGCAAAGAAGAAACCATATATAGCTTCAATGGGAGTATACGTCTTTAAGAAAGATACTTTTGAATCTTTAAGGTTATCCTCTAATCATATCAATAGCAGAGTGCAGTATCAAGTTTCCAAAAAACATTAGCACAAATTTGTTTCATGTTTTGTAGAGTATTGTTTGTTCCTTTGCAGATAGCGTTTTCCAACTGCAAATGATTTTGGATCAGAAATAATCCCAGCCTCAGCAAGAGAATTCTATATGCATGAGTGAAGTTTGTTTTGTTGATGTGTGTGCATGAGATGCAGGCAGTGCATCATCCAAAGAATAGGTACTTGCATATTTCGTCCGATGGCAGTGATGTCAATGCAGGTGGTTCGGGCCATTAAGAAGGTATTGGTTGCTGATAAATGTAATAATATCATTACAAAAATGTTAATCTTAAGTTTATTCATGTTTGAGGCTTTCAATTTTTTTTACCTCACACTTGAGTATGACAGTCACTATGCTGAAAACTATGATCTTATTTTTTATGCTTACTTCTGGAAGTAGTTCTTCTTTGCGAAATATGTCAAATCACCAAAATGAAGGCCCTACTTATGCTGTAAGAATGCTGATGTAACTGCAGTCAAGAGGCAGCTAGAAAACATTGTAGAGAAGATGGTGATCCTCTGCGTCAAATTTGATCCACTTCCTACCGGTGCATTTGAGTCCTCAATTCAAGACCAAGTTGAAGGTGATCTAAAATAATTGTTTCTATAGATGCAACTTTAATGTGTTATACTCAAATAGTTTACATAGTGTCTTTCTGGATTGCATTTATAGTTAAGAGAACAAAATTATTCCCATTAGGATGTTTCTCCTTAGGATTGCTTATGTTTCTCGAAATTTTAACAAGCACTTCCTTCTAGCTTGAGATATTTTGGAAAGGTTGTGCATGACATGTATTCTTTGTTGACATAACATTGCTTACCACATATAGAGTTCTGCTCTTCTCCATAATTCTTACTCCCTCCGTCTGCCCATAAGGTGGACATTTGCTTTTTGCACGTGGATTAAGGAGTATTATTATTTAATGTGTAGTTGGTAGTTGTATTAGTGGAGTGCATGTGTAGACCTTTGGTGCGGACGCCCAAATTGGCAAAATGTCCACCTGGCGGACGGAGGGAGTACTTTTTAAATTTTTAAAAAAATGTATCAGAAAATTATTGTATTGGAGAAGCTATTCCGTTGGCGTCACTTGATTACATTAGCTATGAACATAACAAGGTGAGTGAATCATTTAATCTTAATTTGAGCTCTTACTTATTTGAAATGAATGTCTTATTTCAATTTTAGAACTTTCCCCACACTTTTAGATTTTTACCTACAAAATGTACTTATAAAGTCCTAGACAGGCGACAGCGTGTTAACAATTTTTTTTTTTTTTGATATTGAAGTTCCAGGCTTATGCCCGACTAGTCCTCGAGGAAACAGTCCCGGCCCCTCATAGAAAAGATGGGTCCGTTCTAGAGAAAATGGAAATGAATGCTTTTGTAGAAGATAACATGGGATGCTCCTTCACATCCTATTTATACAAAGGCCTCATGCTTATAATAGTTGTTTAAAGAACATTTTTAATTTCAATAGCAATGATATACACAGTATAAATATCTAACTTAAAAAGAGAAACATTCTGCTTATGCAATTCTCTTTACCACATGTTATTTATTATATTTATATGCTTTTTTGCTTTAGACTATAAAACTAAATACAGATTTTGGACTATTATATATTTGTGCTTTGAATCTTATATCATTTTTAACTATATTTTGAATTTGACTTTAGATGATTAATCTCATATTCATGGAACAATTCATATTTAGGAAATTATTTATACCTTTAAAAAAATTAGCCAAGGGAATTTTCTAATTTTTCCATATAATAAAAAAAATAAAAATAAACATAAGTTATTTATTGTATTTCTTAACTATTTTGTGGTGATAAACTTTTCCAAAGTGTACCATGTTTAACATTGAATTATGTTCGCATATCTATTTAAGAAATTCATTTCATACATGAATTAATGTGAAAGAAAATTACTTCATGTGAATTAACATTATATTTTAAATAAATTATAGTGCTTACATAAATGTAATTTTATATCTGAAAATATTTTAATAAATGAGTATTTAATTATTTATTATAATAACTAAATATCCTGCCAATCACGCGATTACATGCTAATATATATATATATATATATATATATATATATATATATATATATATATATATATATATATATATATATATATATATATATATATATATATATATATATATATATATATATACTGCCGTCCAATGATGTCCATTTGTATTTGGATAGACATCAATTTTACAAGGCGACTAACGTGACTCTTTCATTAACTTAATTAAATTTTCAACATTATAGTGGATCAAATAAGACAAATTTTATAAGGAATAAGATAATTAAGGTATCTTCAAAAGTAGAAGATTAAAAAAAGGAAAGAGTGAGTGGATTCTACATAAATAAAGGACACACTGCTACATAATTGAGTATTAATTTAGCCCCATTTTGTATACATGAACTACTATAGGTAAACATACAAAAATATTACTACTAACTATAAAAATATATAGTGATTCCAATATTATTCCTACAATGTACTACGCATAAATGTTGTGTGCAGCAAAAGTGTGTGAAATAAAAAAAATGTGTGCAGTAAAAAAAAGTGTGTACAACAAAAAAATGTGGTGGTCCGGCGGTGGTCCGGCAGGGCTCCGGAGCTTCGCTGGCGGCGGCGGCCGACTTTGCTCCGGCGATCGGTCGGCAACGGTGGATGGGGGATTAGGGTTTGTGGTTTAAAAGTTTATTGATTTAGGATTATATTTGATATTTTACTTTAATATTTTGTATGTGAGAGTAATTATTTTAAATCAATGTATCTTATAGTAATTAGGGGTACAAAGTGTGTATTTATTAGTAATTAATCCAAAGTATAATTATTCATTATTAGGAAAAAAAACATGCTGATTGACGATTAATTTAATTAGCTGCCATTTTATATACATCTTTTTCTGCGAATATTAAAGTACTATATTATTTTTAAAAAAATGGTATACCCTATAAGACATATCAAGAAAATTGATAAATTAAATAAATAGCAAGTTATTTTTTAAATGAATTATTAAGAGACCTCACTATTTAACTATATTTGCAAATGCCTTATAAAGATACTTTATTGTTTGACTGCACTTACAAGGAATAAATCCTCTAAGTAAATCTCATCTTATAAAAAGGTTTATTATTTGATTTTGCTTACAAGAGATCAAATTCTGTAGGTATAGAGAGGGTATCACGACTTATACAAAGGACTCACTATTTGATTTCGCTTGTAAGGGGCAAATCCTATAGTTACAAAGTAGGCTCACTGTTCGACAGCGCTTGCATAAGATCAAATGTTGTAGGTAAATTGCAAGATGTTGACGACTCACTATTTGACTTCACTTGGAAGGAATTAAATCTTATAGGTATTGAGATAACTCACTGTTTGACTACACTTGTATATAGCCAAATTTTATAGATAAATCACAAAATGTTGATTGCACTCGTAAAGACCCACATTATAGCTATCAACTCAATTATAATGACTTTACACCCTCCTACCAAGTGAAATAAGCTATGTGTGCAATGTTGTCCATTATTGTGTGCACATAGTTGTTTATAGATTTTAAAATATAAATCATTCCATATTTTTTACATTTTTTCAAAAATATTTCAAAATAGTTAGCATATTTATTTTCATACAAAACCTTTTAATTTTGCTTTGATTTTTTTTTTGAAAATAATACTATTGATAAAAAAAAATAACATCCCTGCTAATTAAAGTGAATACTTTTAAAATAAATTATAATACTCTTCAACATTCTTTTGGTTATAGGTGCACAAGACACCATCTCCATTTTTCCAAATCCAAATTTCAATATTGATCTAAATTCATTCAAATTATTTTTCTATTTTCAAAATTATCTTCAGGTTTTCTTCGTTCGTAGCACAATAAATTGTACAACTTCATCCGTTCCGCGTTCACATTGATGTTTACTTTTTACATGGAGATTAAGAAATATAATATTTTAATATAATGTGTGATGAGGTGAGAGAAATAATATTTAATGCAAAATGGGTAGTTGTATTAGTATTATGTGTGCTCTATTTGAAATAAATAATTATTTTGTGTTGGCCCAACTTTACAAAAAATTAAATATAAAGTTTAACTTGAACAAAGCAAAATAGAATACGTAAACCTTAACGCGAGATGGAGGGAAATCATTATTCAAAAAGGAAATATCACATCAATTTTATAATTTGAACATTATTTTAAAATTAAGACAAATACTTGTGTGAAATCATCTCACAAATCTCATCTTGTAAGATGGATCCTCCTTTGACTTGAATGAACCGCTTTTACTTACTCCCTCCGTGCCGAGTTAACATTTACATTTGCTTTTTACACGTAGATTAAGAGAATAATATTTTAATGTATAGTGATGTGAGAAAAATAATATTTAATGTGAAGTGAATAGTTGTATTAGTGTTGTGTGGGCCATATATGAAATAATTAATTATTTTATATGATCACAATTTGACAAAAAAAAGAAATGTAAATCTTAACGAGACAAATTAAAATGAAAAATATAAATCTTAATGAGAGACGGAGAGAGTATATATTAAGACACACACTTGTGTGATATCCTCTTTACAGGATATGATGAGTTTTTGAAATGGATAAGAAGTGATAATATTTTTATAAAAATGATAAAATTATAATGGTCCAATAAATTATTTGTGAACAGTTTATACTATAAATAAAAATAGTAATTTTTAATACAAAGTCACATAATTTTTAATAAAAAAATAATAACTAATTAATAAAATTATAAAATAATTTCACCCCGTACAAGTATTGTCCATAATATATTAATTGTCGATAAATAATTACTATCATGTCATGTCATCCCACTCCATGAAATATGAGATGTGACATAGGGATGATGCAATAGGGGTTTGAATTGCAGTGGTTGAGTCGCCGTTATCATTGTTTTTACTCAATTAAGTCCCAAGTTGATCATGATTTGGAACAGGCTGTTTTTTTTTTCAGTTTTTATAATTTTTATTTATTTATTTAAAAATCTACACAATTTTAATTATCATTTAATTTTCTCTTATCTAACGATCAATCTATTAGGTGGGAAAATTGATATATTTTATTAAAGAAGTGATAGTTTATAATAAGTGGTAATTATTTTAAGAAAAATTAAAATGAAAATAATTTGAATTAAAAGTGATAATTTTTTTTTTAAGTTTTAACTCACATTCAGCTATTACTGTACCGTAAATTAATTTGAAAATGTTGCATCTACCTATATACATTAATAGAATGTATTGTCGGGAAAGCTCCTCTGCACAAAAGTCTGTTCAAAAAAAAGTTAAAGATCATCATTTAATCAACCCTTAAAATCCGTAATTAAAATTTAAAAAAATGGAACATTCAATTAATATACTTATGCAACCCTTAATAACAAATTTTAAATTATTATATTTTTAAATAATAACAATATAAATTAAATAAGAAAAAATATAAAAAAATATGTACTTCATCCGTCTCATTAAAAGAAAAACGTTTCTTTTTGCACGTAGATGAAGGGATATAATATATTTGAAGATGAGGAGAGATAAATACAATTTTAATGTATAGTGGGTAGTTGTATTAATAGCGAGTGTGGCTCCCAATAAAATTTATTAATAGTTTTGGGTGAGTCTTATTTTACTAAAATAGGAAACACACTCTTTGTATTGGAATGGAGGAAAATGGAAAAATCCACTTCTTTCAGTGGGATGGAGAGAGTATGACCTAATTAATTTCCTTTTAAAAATTTTTAATTTTCTATTTTGATATCAACCAAACTTGGCCTTTTAAAATTAATTATGCCTGATTAATTTCCTATTATAATTAAAACAACTAAACAAAGCCCTTTAAAAACCTAGTCTAGATCATCATTTTAACATAATTCAAACCTTCAAAATTCCTGGAAATATAAAAAAAAAAACTAGTACATGGTGTTATAAGCAACAACCATTGTAATGGAAAGAAACTTTCTGAACTTAGTCTCAATTTTTGTACAAATTGATAAGAGCAAGCATACTCCATCGTTGTGTAGAACGTGGTGACCAAGTGCAAAATTTATAATATCGAAACCAAGGGAGAAAGTGTATGTATCCGTATTCGAAAAACATTTTACTCTAGAAGGACTAATCAATAAAAGATGGGGTTGATTAACACTACAAATTAATAACTATGAAAGCAATTAAAGATAGAAAGATATAATGAACATGAAAGATGGATGAGTGGATGAATATGAGATGGATGAAATAACAATCCAAAGAGGAGAAAGACTCACCACAATCAAGAATAAGAACACAACAAGAACTTGTTAATTTCAAATGGCTAACATTAATGACAATTGGAATAAAAGCAATCACAAATATTCCCCTAATTCCTTTGGCCAAGGTGATTAAATTCTCAACTCATTAAAAGTTTCAAGCACATAAGATTATTTCTCACTCTCAATTCCCTTAAAGGTACTATGATTATAAGAATTGTTCTTCTTACTCAATTAACAACCAAATATGATAAATCAATTAAGTGTCCCAACATGAATGTTCTAAGTATATAAAGATGCTATCATATACTTCACATACTAACATACAAAATCCATATCAAAACCCTAATCACAATATTGGAATGACTTTCCTAACATCATAAATAGAGAATTTAATCACACAAATCATAATATAAATCAAGTAAATCAAGAATCATGTAGGAAATTCCAAAAATCACATCAATTTAACCATTAAAAATCCAATAAATCCATAAATCTCTAATTCATCATGTGGCTAGCCTCACAAGAGGTCTAGCCAACTACAAATATCATTAAAACATCATTACAATGTTTATAAACATCCATTGTTGCAATCAAAATAAAGAAAATACAAAATAAAGGTTAATTTCTCTTTGGGTTGAATCTTCCCTTCAAGTTGTAAATCTCAATCTTCAAGCCTCAATCCTCCATAGATATGTGATGGGTAGATGGAAAGTATGAAGATCCAATTAAATTGAAGAGTGATTGAGTGAAAATTGGGTGGAAAATGGATTGGAGATGGTAGTGTGTGAGAAAATGCACTATACCAAAACGCTGATAGAGATCGATTAAAAACCGATGTCTATTTCACCAAGCAGCCGAAATTGAAGCCCTCGATGTTGAAAGTAGACGTTGATAGACATCGGTTTTTAGCCAATGTCCTTTCCCTTGTTAAGACATCAGTTACATCCTTTGACATCGATTATCCACCGATGTCTTTTAATGGAAGGACATCGGTTGGCACACATAAGACATCATTTATTCACCGATATCTTTCATAGGAAAGACATCGGTTAGGATAAAAACACATCGGTTGATAACCGATGTCTTTCTCAGCAAAGACATTGGTGAAGACACATTAGACATCGGTTATTAACCGATGTTCATTCACTTAAAGCCATCGATTGTCACCTATTTGACATCGTTTTTTCACCGATGTTTTTTTAAGAAAAGACATTGGTTTTGCATCAAAACACATTGTTTTTCCACCGGTGTCTAGCATAGACATTAATTTCACACCAATAGTCATCGGTTTTTCCATGACGTCTTTTATATTTTTATTTTTATTTTTATTTAATTTTATACATAAATTTATATTATTATTATAATAAGATTAAACGCAATTATGTTATATAACTCAAAACTTACTAATTATTTACAAGAACGTAAAATTTCTACACACAAAATCATCATATCATCCTATAAATCTAAAAGTACAAGATTATCCTAGCTAATTAAATCTAAAGTAATCTTACATAAATATAACCTAAATTTATAAGCTAAATACTCAATGAGGATAATACATTAAGCATTTTCTTGCCTTGTATAATTACTTTATCTTCTTGCCTTGCATTACATAATTTTTTTATCTTCTTGTTCGTCTCGCTGCAATTACCTGAGATAGAATAAAATATTAGCACTTAATGATATGACTAAAAATCAAAAGTGTTGCAACAGTAACAACAAATAAACTAAAAAGTGTAGTGAGGAGAAAAAAAAAAATCAGCAAGTATAGCTCCATCTAGCTCATTATGCACTAGCGATAAAAATGGATTATTCTCTCTTACCGTGAAAGAAAAAATCATTGATATCAAATAATAACAACTTAGCACTCTATTTAGGATTGTAGGGTTTATGGAAAAGAGAAAAATAACCAAACTCAAATTTAAGTTTTGATAATACTTACAAATTCACTCACAAAGATAAGCATGGTTTTAACAAGGGATTCAACAATTATTCAGGCGCCAACAGAAAAGTAGCTAATTTTTTCATTGCATGTATTCCAACACACAACAAAATTCATCCTTTGAAAGAAAACAGAGGCAGTTGGATGAGGCAGAACATAAACATGATTATTTAGAAATTTAACATTGACTTTGTTGGTATTTAAAATAACACAGCCCAAAAACCAACAGAAATTCTAGCAACTTAAAATTCCAGCAACCCATAACATTAAATATTAGAGTGGTACTAATCTATATTACAGCCCAAGCTTCTAGACGAGTTGGTAACTAAACAAGCTATTAAAAGGCATGCATTTAAGACTAAATCAAGAATCCATTGGCAACAACAATTATTTACTTATAATGTAATACAAGTGCTCATTAAATATTTTGTATCTTGCAAAAAATTATTGATAGTAATAATTATATATATTTTATCAAACTAAGGATTTATATAAAGTGATTCAAATATGAATATGCTAGAAAGGGGGTTAGTAAATACCCCTCCGCCTAACTCTTATCTTCAACATTCCTTTGAAAATTACAAAGAAATATTGGTGAAAATATGTGTTGGACGGAGGGAGAATAAAGTAGAGGAGATTTCTGGTTTTGGGTTAGTAAAGTGTAAAAGTATGAGGCACTTTTCGGTTAAAATGCTAGATAAATTTTGTGGTGTTTCAAAAGTACAGCGTATTGAATTGATAAGCTAAGACAATGAGAAGATTCCATAGTGAAGATAGCAGCGCACTTGCCTTCAATTTCTATACCTCTTCACATATATGTGTAGAATCATCATTTGGAATATGTTAGTTTCTATTCATATGAAGTTACAAATCGCAATGCTTATGAGGTCAATCTTACAAAAAAGATGAAACCCCAACAAGGTGGTTAGTGTGATTTCATACAATAGAAAGCAAGTTTCCATTTAGATTAAATTATAGATAAAAATACCAACAAATTGGAACCGCAAGAATTCATTCAAGATCAAGTATACTATATGATGGAGTATAGCACACATAACAGTGTTAATCATATCTGAAAAATAAAAAATGCATTCCGCATAACAGTGTAAACTGCATAGTTTATGATAAAAGCTAACAGATAGAAGAACAACAGCCATTTGAAAGCTCACCATGCCTTATGGGCTTTAGTAGTAAGCAGCTATCATTATGGATGCTCCATATAGCTGATCCAACTGCAACAGCAGATCCTTTCAGACGCACCCCTATCATTTCCTCATGAAAACTCTATTGCATGAGCCATAAGTATATTAAAATTTCTATGGCCAAATTCTTTCATACCATTATTATGGAATCATGACTAAGATCCCATTAATTAAAATGAGGGGTTCATTTAATTAGTTTGTTTCATATATTAACCATAACATAAAATAAAAAAATAATTAAATAATATTAATTAATTAATTAGTCACACAAGGAACTAACTTAAATACATCATAATATTTGCGGTAGGGTTGACTGTGGTTAGAAAATAATTATACTAATAACTAACATTTACCTATCAAGAGTTCCAGAACCAGAGAAATCAAGAGTAAAGACAGTGATGTTTGATGGAATCAATATAACAGCAGCTTCACTTGCATCCATTCGGCAACCTCTGCAAAAAGATCAAGACTAGTCATTGAACTAACTTTCTGAAAGGTGCTTGAAGTAGAATGCAAAAATATGGAAAAAAATGTCTGAAAAGAATGACAATTCTTTAACCCTGGAGGACCTGGTGGAAGGGCATCCCCCACAAGAAACAAATTTCAGAAATATTATTTTAATTAATCTTTGAAATAAAACGTTCAAGAAAATGTAAACACAAAAATATTAAAGAAGTCAACAATAAAGCAATGATACCTAGCAACTTTTAAAAGATCAACCACTACAAATTTAATGCAATCTTTTCTACAGATTGCACTTACACGCACACACCAACAAAAAAAACTGAAGGCATTTCTAATAGACGCACTATGAATCACTGAGAAAAGGGGAGGGAATGAAAGTAGTGAGGAATCACTTTGATTCTTCCCAAAGTAGTAAAAACAGAGGATCCCAAAATTTTAAGAATCAAATTACTATTAGCTGGATGTAGTAGAGTGACAAAGACAAACTCTAAAATAATTCCCATTCCTTAACCCCATATTCTCAATCAAAATGCTCCTGATATGCCTAAATGCGAACTCCAATCTTTAGCTACAAGCACACTTTAAAGGAGACGAATTCAGTTTTGAAACTAATTATTCTACAAACTTTTAAGAAGTAAAGACATCCGAGAATACTAAATAAAATTTCACTTGCAGAGTGGTCATTTAGAATCACAGCGCATGAATCTCACACTCACATGACGAATATTACTAATATTTTGGTTGAATGGTAGTAACTGAGTGTAAAAAAATAGGTTTTAAATTAATTTTGTTTTCACAAATCTAATATTCCTTTTGTTAAGCCAAATTATGAAACTGAATAAATATATGGTGTCAAGAGAAAAAAAAGACTAAGAGTTGAAAGAATAGAACTTCCAACTTCCATCTAACTAAACTTTAGTAATAGTGTTTTAATTCAAAGACCACAAATCCTCTTAAATCAATACATGTTTCATAAAGTTGATGACTGTAAAAGGGCATTTCGTACAACTATTTCATAAACAAGTTAAAGAAAGCCTGCTAGAAATTTACCTCAATAAAGTTGCAACAATGAAGCTGCTACATTGTACATCAATTTTCTGTAGCTATCAAAACTTAAACTATTTTCTCTATATTTTTCGTAGCTATCACAAACTTTTGCATATGAGTACCTGAAATCCACAAATCTACAATGAAAGAGAAACGAAAAATCTATTTAAGTGAGAATAATCAGGTAGATACGACATTACATGTTAATTGTGATACATTATTATTATTATTATTATTGCAAAAAAAAAAGTTACCTTGGACTGATTCTTGACTCCACCACTTTCCATATCCACAAACATGTACTACACTTGTAGTTGCTGCAAGATCCTCCCGAGCTTTTCTCCCTGAGTTACTCTATGAAGTGCTGTGGTCATTAAATGAGTGTAACAAAGAAGAAATATAGTTGAAATCTTTGAAAGACATAATAATAACTAGCAAGACTGAGTAGCCTTTATTAAAAAAACAAATATACAAGTATCTTGGCCACAAAATTATATATTTGATCATTCTTCCACAGTTAATGAGACAATCAAATATTAATTTTCCCCAAATTATCAGCTATCAAACGAAGTAAAACACTAGAAAAAATCAAATTCGATAGTCTCATTTTCTTGTGAAAAGATCAGATAATAGTTAATAGTACATCATGTGTAGTTGAAATAGCAATTGAGAATGACTACCCATATTACATGCACACTTTTGCAGCATGTAATCTTCCATCAGTGAATCATTAATGAAAGAAAAAGACAATTAACTTGCTGTTTAGCAGTCTCCTTTACTTAAGCCTTTGGCATCCAGCTCCAACAGCACCACATGTAGCTAAATTATTTCGTAGCTTTGAGAGTTCAATGCTTCAAGCTAAACCAATATTGAGCAGATCATTTAGTACAAATTCAACACCACATAACCAATATATACTTATACTTCTTTTCATAAAAATAAAAAATAAAAAATACTTAAAATAAAACCCTGTTCTATTCCAATAAGAATTCACAAGAAGTTTCTTAGATAAAGTATAGATAGGGAACAACTATGGGATCAATTTCCCATCTATTAATTTGTTTCTTCAACTTTTAGAACTTTAGAAATAAGGCAACGATTGGATTGGTTCAAGTAACCAAAAGTGAACCAAACACATACTTCATCATGGCTTGAACATTTCTCTTTTGTTGTACCACATACGAAAACAATGAACAACAAACTAAAAGGGGAAAACACACAGACTAAACACACAGATATGGTGAAAATGAAAAAATACTACAGCTATTTTCTTACAGCTGGTTTAGCTCTTCTGCTTGTAAGAGGAACAAGGTGAGTATCAGCCCTTTCACCCAATATATTGAAGCAACTGCTGGCTGGCTTCAGCGCCAAGGGCTTCTACCAGAACCTTGCTTCACAGGCCTTCCACGACACACTCTTGGCGGTGGTCTCCTTCCTGTGGGTGATGTTGTTCCAACACCTGGAGTTCTTCAAATCCGAGATTGCCCCCGTTGCGGGGCCTCCCATGTTCGACTGCAACAAAGAAGAGCTGGAGTTCAAGGTGCTGTAGTTCACTCCGAGCGACATTGATTTCTTGAAGAAAAAGGCAAAGGAGCCAGAATCAGCAGCTTCAGCATGGTGGTGGCGCTTGTCTGGTAGCGCAAAGCCCTGTCCAAGGACGAGGCATACGACAGAGACAGAGAATCCACTCTCCTAAACATGATAAACCTAAAGGACCACCTCAATCCCCCGTTGCCGCCCAACTACTGCGATAACCTACTGTTGGTGGCGTAAGCAACGACGAGGTACGAAGATATTGACAAGTGGGAGTTCTCAGAGGTGGTGAGGGTGGCGCTGTTCCCGGGCGAAATCTCCTATGAGTTTTCCAAGTGGCATCGACATCGTTGCTCGACTGGGAGCAACAGGATGGAATTAGGGCTTCAAAGAGATTGGAATTTTGTGTTTGATTTTAGAAGAAAAGGATGAAATTAGGGCTTCTAAGTGACTGGGAATTTTGTGTGTAATTTCAGCAGATGAGGATGAAAGTATTGATTTACTAAAACAAATACAATTTTAAGAATAAAAAAAAGTTTTTTTAATTTAATTTTTAAAATTAATTATAAAAACATTAAAGACATAAAAAAATCGACAACGGTGACCTTTAACCGATGTCTAACAAAGCATTAACATCATTTAAAAAGACACCGGTTTGAAAAACCGATGTCTATCAGCGTATTTTTTAATTAATTGAGAATTTACATCGCTTGAAAGACATCGGTTAGTAAAAACCGATGTCTATCAGTGCATTTTCGTTAATCACCGATGTCTATAGCTTCCCTTTTCGCTGATAGACATCAGTTTTAGAAAAGACATCGGTTTCTATGGATAAGACATCAGATTTAAGAATATTCGATGTCCATTCGACAATGTCTATCAGCGTTTTTAATGTTGTGATGGTGTTGGAGTGTGTGTGGGGCGATTTTTGGGTTTCCCCCAATCAACCTCAATCAAACTTGGAAAAAAAGCAGCTAAAAATGAGACTTTAAACTGATTTTTTTTGGCAAAGTGCACAAAAATTCGACCTAATTTTTATGCATTCGGTCGAATTTCCCTTATAGTATGCATAGCATCAGATGATCTGTTTCGTCGCTGTTTTTCACAAAAAATGCACAAAAAATCGACCGAATTTTTGTGCGCAGGTCGAATTTTGTGACAGCTTCGTCCTGCTTCACTGTTTTGGCTCGTTCTCCCTCGTTTTAACTCCGAATTGAGATCCGTTTTTCCTACATCTTCCTCTTCACTTCTATGATTCATTTATACTTGGAAATCTAACAAATTCCACCAAACTACAAATTCTTCAAATATTTACAAATATCTAGCAATCTAGGGCACTTAAACACTCAAACCAAGTATAATTGTATGGAACAATGCTATAAATAGACCTTAAATTCACAAGATTTCTACACTCATCACTTACCCATGAGTTTATGAATAAAAAATAAGAATTTAAAGAAGTAAGAAATCCTGTGTCTGGCGTAATTCTTCGTCTTCCCTTTCTGTCTTGATGATCCTCTTCCGTTCAACTTCTCAAGTAGCAAACACTATGATTGAGTGTGAGGGGTAAATGTTTGTAAGATTGTGTAGCTCAAAGGGTGTGATAGAGAGTACAGGGAGGAAATAAGATAATCTCTAAGAGATATGAGATCTTGGAAAAATAAGGAAATTAATTGCTCTCCATGAAAATAGGAATGAAGGGACTATTTTTGCATATTTTCGGGTTCTCGTTAGCGAACTATTTTTGCATATTTTCGGGTTCTTGTTAGCGGATGTAGGCGATTCTTGCGCCCACGCGATCCATTTTTCCTTGGCTTTTTATCCATATGAAGACTTAAATTCCACCATTGGAAGGTGTTTGTTTTGGTCACGATTCTAGGAGCTTTTTGGGAGACTTATTGAGGGCCTACAACTTGAGAGAGAGCTTAGGATATATATATATATATATATATATATATATATATATATATATATATATATTAATGATCGCTCTTATGTCATGTCTATGATATATTAGGAATTAGTTGCATAATTACTTTATTTTTTATATCATGATTGTTGTTAATCTCATCATTTCATCATTTGAAACCAATCCATTCTTGTATCTGTTCCATCTTTTATTACTTGCATTGCCTTAATTAATTTCTTTTATTTGCATATTTTTCTATCCCCTTCTTTCGTCGTCCTTATATAATTACAATAAATTTAAGATTGTTTAAACTGTAAATGACTTGATTTCTCATCATTCGATAATTTTACTTGTTGTTCGTAGACTAAATCAATAGAATACAATTGTTCTTTTGGGTAAAAGAAAATATGCATATTGCACAAGTTTTTGGCAATAAATTTTTGTCGTGTACTAATTATTATCGTTCCAACACTTTTCACATGATTTTTTGTTTTCTTGTCCTTAAACAAATTTTACATTTAAAAACTAATAAAACTATGCAACACAAATAACTTCCCAACATCCTCCTAAAATCTCTCTTCAAACAAGTGGGAACATTAAATTTTCGCTGGGCAAGGAACACACCCATTTTATAACAAGCTAATACTCACTCGTCTACTGATAAAATATCTACTTTGTCATTTTAGTAAAAAGACGCTCACACATGACCCACTACTCACCATTAATACAACTACTCACTTTATATAAAATAATAATACTCCTTAATTTACGTGCAAAAAGCAAACCCTAATCGATGGACGGAGGGAGTACATCAGTATGAGACCTTATTATGAGAAATGTTACGTGAAACGTTTAAGAACAAAATATACCATATATATGATGAACATTGTTATTAGTATTATGCATTTAAGAATTATTTCATCCGTCTGGTTTAAAAAACTCTCTTATTACTATTTAATATAGTGAGTAATTGTATTAGTAAGTATGTTAGCCCATATATTTTAATTATATTAGATGGTGTGTGAGTCTCATATATATAAAAAAGGAAATTAGATTTTTTGGAACAGAAAAAAAAACTTTAAAGTGGATGAAGGGAGGAACATTTTAATAAAAATGATAATTATTAAAAAAAATCTCACGTGAGATCATTTAATGTAAGTGCTAGCCCTTAAAACAAATTAGGGACATCACTTATATTGCCCTCTTTCAACCATGCAACATCAAATTTGCCCTAAATTTTAAAAAAATCCCTAATTTGCCCAGTTTTTGGTGTATATACCCGATTTACCCTCTGACACATGTCAGTTCTTTTCCCTTATTTTTGGAATCTTCGAATAGTGGCCTAGCAGTTACTTTTTATCGCTTTTACTGGCGTTGAAATTGGGGACAGAATCTTTGACCCCTTATCTCAAAATTTTAAACTGGTATTTACTTTCTCTCTCTCCACGTTTTTTCAGTGTCTCTCTCTCACACTCTCGTGAATTTTTTTCGCGGATACAGCTCTCCGTCCAGCCGTATCTGCGCAATTCCCTCATAAACTCGACGTGAAAAAGTTGCAGAAGCAAATATGGATAATCAGGTACGTTAGTATTTCAATTTGGCTGCAGAATTTCGTTTTAAATTAGAGGTAATTGATTGTTATTTTTTTTGCAAATTTTGTTTGTATAGATCTGTGTTGATGTAGTGTAAATTTTATTTGAGTATAATTGAGTCTAGACTGCTTGTCCGCCGAAGAACTAGTTTGTAAATATAGATCTCTGTGTAAATATAGTGCAATTGAGTGTGTGATGTAGTGTAATTGAGTATGATGTGCTTGTCCCCCGAGGAAGTAGTTTGATTATAGAATTGTAGCAGTAGGAATTTGTGGTGTCCGCCGAAAATTAATAGTTAATAATTATATGTTCGCCGATAATTTGAGTATAATTGCAAATTTTTGCACCCTTTTTTAGCAAAATTTAGCATGTCCGTCGATATTCCTAGTCTAATTGAGCTTGTCCGCCGATATCTCTAGCGTAATTGAAGTCGTCCGTCGATATTTCTAGCGTAATTGAACATGTCTGCCGATATTTCTAGTCTAATTGAGCTTGTCCGCCAAAATTTCAAGTATGATTGAGCATGTCCGCCAAAATTTCTAGTATAATTGAGCATGTCCGCCAATATTTCTAGTATAATTGAGCATGTCCGCCGAACTTTTGACCATAATTGAGCATGTTCGCTGATTATTTTTACCTAATTGAGCATGTCGCCGATATTTCTAGCCTAATTGATCAATCCCGCCTGTATTTCTAATGTAATAGAGGTTGTCCGCCGTATTTCTTAGCATTATTGAGCATATTTTGCTATTTTTTGTGCATAAAATAGCTTGTTCGCCGATTTTAAAGCTTAATTGAGCTTGTCCGCCGATGAATAATTGTTTAATTTGCATGTCCGCTGATACTTTAAGCTTTTTATAGCAGTCCGCCGATAAAATTGTTTAGTTATTGCATGACAGTTGGTAAATTAAGGCTTAATTTTAGTGTAATTAGGTACCTATTCATAAAAATATATACTTTAATCTAACTAATAAGTACGTATTCAAGAATATCTGTGCAATCATAAAAGAATACAGTGATTTTGGCAAATTATCCATTAAGGTCTGTTTTAATCAAAATTATAATTTTAAAATATTATACATTACATATAAGATTGTATGTAATGCTTGAAAATATTAACTATAATACGACACTAATATATATTTAAATATAAAAAAGTTGAATTCGATGATCTTTAGTCGGATCATATTATTACCAAAAAAACTTGTTTTAAACAATCTTTTATTAATTAAATTGTAGAAAAATAAATTTTTTAATTTTTTGTATTAGAAATTTGTAGTATAAAATGTAGTCACGTGTTATATCTAATTGAGTTGGCATGCAATATAGTGGAGCTGGAAACGACGTGGTCTTCAATCATGAAAAGTTAGAATTAAAGGGTATTGTAGGCCTACAAAAGTTTTGAAATGCATACGCGAGGTGCTTAAAAAAGTGGCGATCAAACTGTACGGATGTTTAGAAGATCGTGTTTTAGTCATTTTTGGGACCTAGATTCTGATTATGGGTCTCCTAAGGCATTGTTTCAATTGATGTCTCAGGAGGTTTAATCCTTGGTTCACATATGTACACCCGACACTTCAGGGTGTCCGATATAATTATTAGCTTCACACCACTGCAGTTTATGCGTATTATGGGATTAGGGTTTGAGGATGGTGGGGATATTGACCCCAATGATTCATTTGAGCCACCACGAGACAGTTTGTTTGCTAGCTTTCATTCGAAGAGGGTCCTAGTTGATGAACTTATGAAAAGATTCACTGAAAATAAATATAAGGGTCATAATACTGTGAAAGCGGCCAAGATTCTACTTCTGTACTACTTTTTGCTAGGCCGGGATATGTCCAAAGTATATATAGATCCCTGGGTATGGTTCTTAGCTGAGAATGCTCACCAGTGGAACTCTTTCCCTTGGAGGAAGTACACATACCTAACCCTACTGCACCATATGGACTCTATGAAGACTACGGTGGAAGGTGTAGGCAAACAGCAGCGCATCAATTTTTATAGATGCTCATTTGCCCTAGCAGTAAGTGATAGCTAGTTTATGTGAAACTTTTATATTCTTATATTAATTGCATATAAAAAGTTATATGTTAAATGCAAAATACTTTGATTTTTGGTCACAGGTTTAGGCCTCCGAGCGTATCGACGGTTTTGCAGCACACCTGACCGATGGACAGCCCGATCCTGACGTTAGACCTCTGTGTATTCGCTGGAAATATACGACTGCCAAAAAAATTGACGATACTCAATTTTTTAGATAAGTTTGTAATTTTGTTTTTCGTATTAGTTTACGATTTTGAGTATCTTAATTTAATATATATTATTCTACTTTCAGGACCCGAGAGTTGTTGACTTACCTGCCATCCTCCCTGAGGAGTCCCACCGACCATATTTTAGGAGAATACATTCTGATCTGAGTTCTGGTTTTCAGATTTAATTTTTTAGGGATCCAAAACGAAAAAGGTCGTGCGCTCCAGTTCTGATTCCGAAGATGAAGCTATTAGTCAGTGTGCCATTCCCGTTGAAGTGAACATTTCTTCCAATTATGCTAGTGGCGAGCGATATTGTGGAAGGATAAATATCGAGGTTGATGATGATACAATATTTGGGGGCCAACACAGAACTGCAGAGGACTTACTATATGATTTTCATGCCATCGGAGGGGATGCTGATGATGAGGACAATGAGTTTATGGCTGATCAGGATGACACATCTTATATCCAAGTTGTGCATTCACCCCCGCGGCCATCTCAATCTGGTCGAGAGTCACCCACGCACATGCCTCCTTACCATGGCCCCCATAATGTTGTAGTTCCACACCCGTTGATGGCCATTCCGGAGAGTTCATATCCTCCTGGCTTTGGAAAACCATATTTCCCTTCTGCTGGATTTCAACCACCATCTCACTCTTCTCCTTATGGTGGATATCAGGGACCATATCAGTTTCACTTTGGTGGATTTCAGGTCCCACATCACTCTCATCCTTATGGTGGAAGTGAAAGATCATAGCAAGGTCATTATAGTGGGTTTGAAGGATCTGTCTATAGTCAAGGAGGTCTAGGGTATCACGGAACACAGGGTAGCCCTCCATCTACACAAGATGATGACCATCCTCAATCCAGATCAAGTCAACAATGGGAGAAGAGGTTTAACACACAGGATACATAGTTAGCTGATATTCGTAGGTACCAGGAGGAGGGCCGCGGTGAAATTAAAAGAGCTGCTGGTTGGTTGATTGGAGCACAGTCCCAGATGCAGCATAGCCACGAGAGGTCAATTCTTGGTTCGATATACAAAATGTTTAAGGAGGGATTCAAGGGTCCACTGCCCGAGCCATCTACGTACGAAGCACCATGTATTCCATCTACATGGGAGGAACAACAGAGTGCTCATACTACACACCCACATGATAGTTATGCAACACCAGGTGGCCTCTTTGCCGGAGATGTAGAGCTAATACCAGGTGGCTCAACAAGATTGCCTGAAGTGCCCGGATCACAAAAATAGCATGGTTATTCTACACCCGGAGTCTCAATTCCTGTAGGGCCCGGTTCAGAAATTCATACAGACACGGAATTCAGTATGGTGTCAGCTGAAAAGCAATTCCAACATCGTCCACAACGTCCAAAGAGAAAAGCGACGACATTCCAATCCCCATACACATCTATGGATGATGCCAAGATCAACAGAGCGTGGGAAAAGTTCATGATGTCCCCTGAAACGTAAGAAATATCCTTAATATGTTCTTCTTTTATTATTAGAGCGTAACAAAGTACAGGCATATGTAAAGGTTGTTACATACATGTGTAGGATGGACGTCGGCATAGGGTACTAAGTGAAGAATGATTTCTTCGTTAGAATGATGACGCCAAATATTTGGATGGAGGATGAGGTATGTGATAAACATAAAATTATTTACATACTATACTTCTGGATTTCTGATTGTTGAAATGTTTTCTTTCTAGCACATTGATGTGTGTTTGGCTATACTGGCACAAGCACCTAATTACGTCGGTGTTCACCCGAATCATCGAATGCAATCATATGCCATTCTATCGTGTCAGTTTTCGGTAAGTTTTTACATGCAATACGATTTAGGATGATTTTACGCTGCAAAATAGGATTTTTATTCTTATTACAACCTTTTATATTATAACATTTTCTTTATTAGGCGACGCTAAAAGCGATGTGGGATGAGCATGCTACGGCACGTGGCGATGACCCCTCCCAGTTGGTCGATTTATCTTAAGAGAAGCTACAAATTCTGGATAGGTGGTGGAATGGAGAGCTGTCATTCTGTAGGCCTCCGCCATGGACCTGTGGCCATAGAGACTAGGATAAGGTTGAACGGGTGAGTATATTGGGCATTTTTTAATTTTTTGGGAAGAACTAGATCATTATTGTTCTAATCACCTTTTGGTCGTATTTCTGATTTCCTTCTACATCTGCTGTTTGTAGTGCATGCACATTTGCACCATTTTGCCGTGTGTGTGTATAGAAGATCTTTGAAGATAGCTGTATTTGATTCTTTATTTCACACGTGGGTAGATACTCAAGCTATTGAAGATAGTAGAAAGGAGAGCATATTACTCTTGCGAAGGTTGCTCCCTATCATGCTCCATCGAAGTGGTGCCCTATATGACACTCTAGATCAGAAGTTCAGAGCCACTCTGAAGTGGGCTAGACCACTAGCATCCATGTGCTACATTCAGGATGGCAGTCAGTGTTGTGGTCAGGCTAGTGTCAGAGAAATACAGTATTTACTCACAGGCAACGATTCATGGGGAAATGATGCACACCTGATGGAGTACCAGAAAAAATGGGCACGAGATATATTTGCGTACAACCTTTACGTGAGAAATGGTGCGAATACGGACCTTTCTTTTTGTTAGTATGTTCTTTTTTTTCGATTGTGTTATATGAAATTAGTGTACTAAAATATTCTGAGAATGAAAACAAGGGACATTTCACCTATTCTAATGATAGATCATACTTAAAATATGAAAATAAAAACCAAGTCCAGACTGTTTTTTCCTCCAACTTTGCATTTTAATCATTTGATCCACAGTTCCCCCTCGTGTGACCTGGTACATTGGATCAATATTTAACTTTGTTGTGTCCCGGCTCTCTGCATCTGCTGCAACGCTGACGTCCCCTAGAAATCCTCGAAGACTCTGCAGTAGAATACAGATGGCTCGTACGAGGTCTACCTGCCTGTCAATGTGATTGTGACTCACACACAAAAACTACTCACATGCTCTGTCGTTTACCAATTGGAAGGATCGGCTACAGGCATAACAACATCTTTCCATAATGACAGTATAGCCATTCGATGGTACCAAGGTGCAACAAATGCGCTAGTTGCAAGTTTGCAATGGCTGTTACAAGCAAAAATTGACACCGGAGTATTATGAAATAGATAATTATCATATTAAGGCAATTAATGAGTATGAAAGCTTATATTATAAGCATAATAGCATTTCAACTTACTCTATCGCCTTCAATGCGTGAATGCAGGGGTAATGATAGTACTGGAATCTGCCGCAAGACCAAGTACAATCCCTTAAATCAATAGTGAAGTTTTTTGTAGTGGAAGTGACCTGGAATGTTGTCGTTGTAAGATTTTCCACGTTAAGTTTCCATGCCTTACCATTCAACGCTGCCAATTCTCTGTGCACTCGTGTGCAAAGTATTTCCCGACTATTCTCTGCACTCATTCTTCTGTCATAGAACCATCTCTGAATGAGAGCACGTACAACCTCTAACAAACTACAAATGAGTAGTGTTCTGGCCCATAGGATGACCTTGTTATAGGTCTCAGCAGCATTCGATGATGTGAACTTGTAACGAGTGACCGGGCAGTGAAACCTCGACCATTTATCGTAGCCCCACCCCTCTAGCAAAGCCATCAATCAAGCATTATTATGCTTGCGCTGCTTTTCTTCCCATCTGTGTAGTACGTAATATGATAAATCAAATAAAAACTGAATACTAATACTAAAAAAGTGCCCATAGCTCTTGAATTCACGCTTGGTGTATGCCTCCACAGCCATATTGAACTAATGCAACACAACCTTTCCAAATCCTTCGAGTCTTTTCTTTAGATGATAAGAACATAAACCATGGTGTGCCTCTGGGTACACAGTCTGTATAGTGTGTAAGATACTTTTATGCGCATCAGAAACAATAACTAGCCCATTAGGAGCGTCGTACGATTCCTTCAACCTTTGAAGAAACCAACACCATGACTCATTATTTTCAGTGTCACCTACACCAACAGTTAGGGGAAAAATATTGTGATTGCCATCCTGAGTGAATGCAACAAACACGATCCCACGGTACTTCTCTCTCATACGTGTACTATCAATGACAATCGCGGGACAACCCGCTCTGGCAAAACCCCGTATAGAAGCACTAAGTGCGTAGTAGACATACCTGAATCGAAAAATTTAGTACACTTTTATAGCTCATAATTTATAAAGAGTGTGTATTTACTTACTTGAAACAACTATCATCTGTAATTGTCAACGCTGTGTACGTGCCTGGGTTTTGCAAATTCAGATGGTGCAAGTACGAAGGTAGGGATCTGAATGAAGAACGATGGTCTGTGTACATGTGTTCCACAGCAATATGTTTTGATTTGAGGGCCAAATTATAGGAGATGTCGAAACCAAATTCTTTAAGTATCTCATCTACCATTCCAGCAGGACACAATGCTGTGGTTTTATTGAAATGTCGAGCTGCAAAGTATCTCCCAAAAATTTTCGAACCAATTTGCCTTGGTGCATTAGTGTCTGGATTCAAACGACATACATGTCGAGGTGAAAACTTGATTACCCTTCATACTCCACCTAGGCCACTGGAATGCATCTCAAACATACAACCCTACTCCAGTCGGTACTTGCAGATGACATGAGCCTGTAACTGTCTGATTTCTTGACCCGTGTCTCAACTTTATTTCGCATGTTGTACATACCCAAAGCAAACTGGCAATCAACTTTTTTATCGAAGGCACCTTTTTCATGTATCTCCCCTTAAGAATCAATATTGTTGTTGTCTTCAACTTCAGTGTCCATATTACACTGTTCCATACACCCTGCAAAAAAAATTACTTATTCTTCAATTGGTATTATAATACAATAAGGTTTAGTAAATTAATGGGTACTATTATGAACACATACCTGGAATGATCCATGGACGGCTGAAAGAACTATCTGTATCTTGACTAGGCATGTGCATATGTGTCGTAACGGGGTACAAGAAAATCATTCCGCCTTTGGCTTTGATGTAGGAACACAACCTCTCCAACATGGCAGTTAAAGGATCCTCATCTTTAGGGTTGCCTTGATCACCATCATGCCCCTCATCTTGTAAAGCCTCATCACCCTCAAAATCCTCACGCTACGGACCCTCAAAGGAATCATACCCATCGACTTGAGAACCATCAGACCCATCACCTTGAGAGCCAGTAGAACCATCAGATCCATCACCCTCCGAACCCTCATACGCATCACTTTGAGAACATTCATTTGAATTTTCCTCAACTTCATTTTCTTCAGAAAAGCACATGTAATCTTCGTTCTCCTCCCCTTCCTCAACGTGTTCTTCGCCAATGTACTCACTATTTAAATCAATATTAGTCATACGACTCGAAAGGTTCACACATGTACTCCCACTTGGTTCAGCCAAATCTACGAGATTAGAAATATTGACAGATAGAATTTGTGAACGAAGCAAGTCGATCCAATAACTGCTCCCAGACGACAACGCACTGGGCAAAAAATTATTAACTGATTGCTATGGTATGACCTTAACTGTGACAAATAGTATCGGCTCATCAACCTGGTGATACAAGCCCCTAATATCAAGATCATCCTTCACCTTATGTTTTGTTATACAACCACCAATGTCCACAAGTGTGTGTATAACATATTTTCAATGATTCACATCGGCACGAACTAAACTGTGCATATGCCCAATAATAAAATCCAACTTCAACTGATCTAAATTTAAAACTAAGCTCGTGTATTGGCCACGTACATACTCTAAACCTTGCTACCAGCCGCCCCACCAAATAAAAAATTTCTCATTTCCAAGCCAAAACCTTTCAACAAAAGACAATTAATTGTTAAATAGATATAATGACACGAGTATATTTAATGTATTTTTATGATAGACATGTTAATATTGACCATGCATAATCCACGGACAAGCCTATAGTGGATATATTTAGTGGTATTTATGAATAAATTGACCATTTCTTTCGGCGTACATGCCAATCTAAACAAATTTCATCAGAGGACATGCATATTTTTCAGCAGGCATGCTTAATTAATCGGAAGACATGCATTATTATCGGTGGACAACCATTATTTTGGGCGAACAGGCTTATTTTATCGACGGAGAAGCATTTTTTGGTCAAATTTTATCGGCGGACATGCATATTTTTGGGCGGACATGCTTAATTAATCGAAAGATATGCATTATTATCGGTGGACAAGCATTTTTCTGGGCGGACATGCTTATTTTATCGATGAACAAGCAATTTTTTGGGCATTATTGTCGCCGGACATGCATTACTCTTGGCGGACAAACATATTTTATAAGCGGACAAGTATTTTTTGGGCATTATTCTCGGCGCACATGCATTATTATCGGCGGACAAGCATATTTAATCGGCGGACAAGCATTTTCCATGTCTGACATGCTTAATACATTGGCGGACAAGCATATTTAATCAACGGACATACATATTTAGGCATATTTGACATCGAACATGCATGTTTTGAGCTGTGTATTTGGGCGGACATGCAATTTTAATAGATAAAAGTTAAGAATATTTGTTTTTTGAATGGGTATTCGGCGGACAAGCCATTTTAAAACACCAAAGTGGGCGAACATGCATAATTCTCTGTGAAAAAGGTCGGCGGACATCCATACTTAATACAAATAATTCGTGGAACATGCTTTCTTTGCTTATATAACTGCATTTCATGGAAGAAATTTCCCTAAAACCCAACATATTAAACCCTAAAAATTCTAAAACCCAAACATACCCCACAATTCTTAAGCATGTCAATGGGACCAGTGTGAGGATCCTTACTTGTTGCTCTAATTAATCGAAGCTTCGACAAAGATGGTGTGTAAATAGAGGGGACCGTTCAAAAAATATTAGGAAGGACCTTCAGGATAAATGAAGTTTGAACAACTGTGTTCGACTGAGAGTTCGACTGAGATCATTCTTGTTTGTAGTTGGTGTAGTAAATATTTAGTTGGTGGAAATAGGTGAGAGAGTTAAATGTTGCAAAAATCATAAATGGATTGTGTGTGTATTAATTGGTTTGGTGTGTACAGTGTCTTAAAAAGGGATTAAAAAAGGCATTGTCCGCCAATTTTACTTGAATTAATTTTACTTATTAACTTATTTTCACTGATTTGTTTCTTTTATTAAATATTTTATGTTTACTAAGAATTTATTATATTAATTACATAAGATGTACGCCAATTTTCAGTTGTGTCGACCATAATTAATGTAACATTTTATTTAATTAATATAATAAATTTTTTAATACATGCCCACCATAAATTTCAGTTATGTCCATACCGATCTACAAGTTTGACTCTCATTTTACTTTTATTAATTGTGTTATAAAGGAAGATATTCCACTGACACAAGTATTGTGTCAGTGAAAAGGAACATACCACTTACTCATATGGGTCCACCCTAAGGGCATTCAGGGCATTGCATTCAAATAGTGGGCAATTTAGATGTAATTTAAAAGGTAGGACAATTTAGATGGAGGTAATTCAAAAGTTGGCAAATATTGGCATTTCCCAACAAATTAACTTTTGAAAAATCCATAGATCAAAGATCCACCCAAATATAAACACAAAGGCCTGATTAAACAGTTTATTCATAAAACAAGTACAGCTAATAGAAACTCCCAACTAGCATAGGAGGATTAAAAGTTAGGACAACACAAAGTGATGATTAAACAAAGCACACACATATTAATCACTTAACCACACAAAGATAGAAAGAGATCGAGCACAAAGTAGTGCTTTATTTCTTGTCCTCATTGGCAACGATCTTAATTCCACCAATGGTAACACCAGCACCCTCATGCCTCGGCACGAGCGTGATCACAATCGTATCATCCTTCTTAACATCCATATCATCGTACATGTCCGTAAGATCCATCTTGATTGAATTAGTCTCGAACTGACCCGAGTTATTGTGCGGCACCTGCACGTGCGTCCCTGGATACGCCACCTTGTACAATTGAGTCGGGTCGTCGTCCTCGTCGTTCACGAACATGTCGAATTTTAGTAGTTTGGAGGTGTCCACAGTAATGTCTTCCAGAACAAGCGACTTCGACACCTTTCCTTTCTTTGATTTATCCACCTCAAACCTCACCACTCGATCGAGCACCAGAGGGAACAACTTTGATGCCTTGAGATTAGTAGAACCTGCGCTGTTGATCTTGGCCCTCACCGACTGGCATGGAGGCCTGTAGTCCAGCCACGTTAGATCGATTCACTTGAAGTCGTATCCCATTCACAGGTTGTCCATGCAGTCCCTTATGTAGACACGAACCAGTTGGGGGTTTTTGTCGTAGAATAGAAATAAGGTGTTGAGGAAATCTGGGTCAAGGATTCTTTTATCCTTGATCTTTTTTCTTGACAAGAAATACTACCAGAGGGTCCACATGCGATCCACATTGGTGTGGTGGCAGTAGTGTTGGCATTCGATTGTTTGGTTAACGTGAATCGTTAGGTTCCATACAATTCTACTACAGCGGTGATGAGTGATATTTTCACCTAGATTTTAGTATCTTTTTATATGTGTTTTCGTATTATTTTATCCGTATTTTATGTGTACTTTGGTTGTATTATTGGATGCTAGATATGATAAGGGAGACGTAGGAAAAAGTGGATCTCAATTTGGAGTTGAAACGAGGAAGAACGAGCCAAAACAGTGAAAGAGGAAACAGAGCAGCAAGAACACGACCGGCCGTATGCAGGAACATGAGTCGTGTCGCGTACACGACCTGAGTTCCGCACATGGGCCTGTAAGCGGAAGCCGTGCACTATCGCCTGAAACCCCAACTCGGCCACCCCTGTGGCCGAGTGTAGAACACGGGCCGTGTGCAAAAACTCGAGCCATGTGCCAAACACGACCCTGTCTAGAATGGCCATGTGCGAGCATCAGAAGACACAAAACGGCCACCCCTATGGCCGTGAGCTGCACATGAGCCGTGCGCTATTTGAAGCTCGCATTGACCGTGTGCCCTAAACACGACTCGGGCCGTATTACAGCACACGAGCCGTGTTAGTATTAAAATTGCTGAAATTTCCAGATTCCTTCTAGAGGCCCACAAGGGTATAAATGCCACTCCATTCAACATTTTGATCATCGAGATCCGAAATACATAGCCCTACACACACCTCACGCACCATTTCTTCCATTCCACACCATCATCTTCATCCATTCTTCATCCTTTGGATCTTCCATCATCCTACAATTAATTTCTACATCCAAGTGAAGGAAAAATATCAAGGAAGAGAGGAAAGTACAAAGAAGGAGAGGAGATCACCATTTGAAGTGACATCAAGGGAGTTTCCATTCAATCTTTGTATTAAACCTTATAGTTTTATCATGATTTGTAAGGATTTAATTGTCATGTTAATTTCTTTATGAAGATGATAGGCTAATCTCCCTTGTGAGATTAGCAACATGAGAGTTGTTGGATAATTTTGGGATTTATATATTTAAATTCATATGTTGATTGTGTTAATTGATTTTCTATCATTGATGTTTTAGATCTTGAGGTTTATGATGATTTGTGTGGTTTGTTGTTTTAAACATGTGATTAGATTGAGAAGTCAATTGCATATTTAAGATAATTAATTGAATAATTTCATCAAACACTTCATGTGCATTATAAATTGTAAAGAGATTGAGAAGTCCTTTATTATTTAGAACCCTTTGATAGGACATCCGATTGATTTGATCGAGAGGTTGATTAATCATGTGAAGGGACTCTCATTTCAAGCTTAGTACCAAGTTGGAATTATTTTAGTTAGAACCAATCCATTGAGCTTTATTCCATATCATATTCATCTTGATAAGGAGTTTAGGTGAACCTAGTGTTGACCCTTAGTCTTATACCCATGATCATATGAATTTGATACATTTATTCTAGGATTTCCACTTCTTAATTGATGTTAATCTCACTTTTACTCAACTTGGAAAACCATTCATTTCATTCATCTATCTTGTTTGCTAATCATTACTTGATTGCTTTGATTATTTTCTTGTTTGATCAACCAATCCCCTTGATGATTCGTCTTCTATAAAATTACGATAAATGTGATCTCGCTTAAGCTCTAGCGCCGACCTCCCTGTGGTTCGATAAATTATTTTTATTGGTCATCCCGACTACAAGTTATGGCTAATCAAGCGGAAGCAAAGGAGTATAATCATATTACCTTTCACCAGGGTTGATGTAGAGGATGACTAGCAGCAGCAGTAAACGACCTTCCGATCTTCTGCTGTATTCCTAAAGTCGAATCCTGATGTTGTGTGGGCAACAATCTTCAGGATTCTATCAATCTGCTCATCTCTCCTATTTCACGCTGAAAGTGGCGACAATGATAGGGTTTTAGGAAGCTGAGATAACTTATATATGTGGGCTACAACAGGGACCAGGAGGAGAAATTGGGTTGGGCCTCCGTTGGGCTTAATTATCCAAGCTTAGCCCAAAGCTTATACTTAAGCTCAATAATAATAATATAGTCCACTAAAATATTATTACTGCACTGCCTTTCCAATCCCAAAATTATTTTTTGAACTTCTTCTTATTATAAGCCCGTTAGTCTCCCCATGTTTAAGATATACATGTCCATTAATTAATTATGTTACTGACAACTCCATTAATTAATATCTCATCCGAGAGTAGTACCACTCAACCTCATTATCATGCCGGAATAAATCCACCTGCAAAGTTTACATGATAATTCTTATGTGCTCCTCAAGGGGACATTATCAACCTATAACGGACACGGGTTCCTTCTAC
Source organism: Pogostemon cablin (assembly GCA_023678885.1). Classification (NCBI taxonomy): domain Eukaryota; kingdom Viridiplantae; phylum Streptophyta; class Magnoliopsida; order Lamiales; family Lamiaceae; genus Pogostemon; species Pogostemon cablin. Next base: position 15,572,014 of record CM042962.1, on the reverse strand, counting down.
ATTCAACAGCACACTATAGATACATCACTATTTCCCAACTCACCGAGTTTATTGATTTAATTACAAGTAAATCTCACCCATTGATGAATTAAAGAAATATATACTGCCCTTCGTGTCGAGGTTATTGTAAGGTATTAAGAACACGAACATCCATAATAATAGCCAAGACAAGCTAATACCAAATCATAGTACAACCATCCCGATAGAGAGTCCCCGTCTATCTCGGTTGTGAGCATCTGTTTATACTTTATAAGGAAACCGATAATATGATATTCCACGTGTTGTCGCACAACATATTATCTACAGTATAAAGTAAGTGGATTATTGCATCGTGCATATAAATAAATTATAAGACACAATCATTTGATCATATGATTCTCATTTCAAATAAATTGTTATAACATTGTTCATATTAAAGCTAGACTTTTAGTATACAATCCAACAATCTCTCACTTATACTGAAAGACTATGTTGTCATGTCTTTTGCCATACATCTGATTCATACTCCCACTACACGACCATCAAAAGTTTTCGCCTTAAGGTCCTCATAAAAGGATTTACTAGGTTATCATCCATGCAATCTAGGCGACAACAACCTTCCCCTCATCATACGATTTCTCATAACAGGTGGTACTTGCACTTTATGTGTTTAATTGCCTTATGGGCTTGTGATTCTTTCAAGTTTGCAACTGCACCATTATCATCAAAATAAATTGTGATAAACTTGGGCAAACTTAGAAATACTTCAAAGTCCATCATGAAGTTTCCAGAGTCATATAGATACTTTGGCTGCCTCATAGGCTCCAATTTATCATCTTTCCATGATGGAATCTGGAGTCTGAAATATATTTCTATATAACACTCCTCCACATTATGACTCTACTTCCTAAAATTAAGCACATAACCTTGAGATGGATTTATTGCTATCCCTATCTAATTTGAAAATTTCGAATCTACGTAACCCACAAGAAGCAGTGAACCTGTCCGGTAAGTCTACATATAATTTCTAGTCCTTTTCAGGTACATAAGTATATATCTTACCACAGTTCAACATTCTTGTTTCGGGTTACCTTTTGATACCCACTGTTCATGCGTTTAGCAAAACAGATATCCATATTCGTGCATAGCATTCATTAGATTAAGTTTCCTTATTCACTGAAGCATAAGGAACCGTTTTTATCACTTTTATCTTCTTTTGTGTCTCAAGACACAAATCCATTAGATAAAGCCACATGCTAAAACAAGTAAGGATAATATCATTTCATGAAGCTTGAGACAAGCACAACATCCTTTTTGTGATCTGTATTACTGTGATTAAAAGGATATATTATGCTTTTCTTAAGTCCTTCATTTCATACCGCTTTATTAACCATACACATACGCCCGATAATACTATTTCATTATCTCCAATGAGCAAGATACTATCTACGTATAGTGCAAGAAACACCACCACATATCTGTCACTCTTTACAATACACTAGACACATCTGTGCATTGAATAAATCCATATGACTGGATTTTCTCATCAAAACGGATTTTTAATGATCTTGAAGCTTGCTTTAGTCCATCGTTGGAGACTTTTAAGCTTACTATCATAATGCTCTTAGCTCTTTGCAATGAATCACTTTGGTTGCTTCACTTAGATATTTTCCTCAAGACTTCCAATCAGGAAAGTTATCTTGACATCTATTTGCTATCCCTCATATTCCATATGAGTAGCAATAGATAAAAGAATCCGGATCGACTTAGACATAGCTACCGGCAAACAAGTTTTCTCATAATTGAATCCTTTCTTTCTGAGTATACCTTTTCACAACAAGCTTTGCTTCCAAGGTTTTCACCTTACCGCATGATCCTCTTTTATTTTACAGAGCCACTTCCAATGGATTTCACACCATCCGTGGTTCTACAAGCATCCAGATCTTATTAAGAATCCATCGATTCTATTTTAACATTCATTGCAACTTTCTAAGATTCAGCATTTCGATCTTGTAGTGATTCGTCGTATATGTGGGTCTATACCATGTTTACTAGGGACCAAGTCTCACGACTCTCCCAAAATATATATCTTACGGGTTGTCGAACAACCCTCCCACTACGACAAGGCACTACATGCAATTGTGTATCAGACGCGACACGCGATGCAGTTTACCTTGTGGTATATCCTCTTGTACACTTGGCACTAATACTTAGTGTTTTCCCTCTCACTTCCTTTAGAACAACTTATACATGGGTTTGTGATTTATTACATAGTCCTTATCCAAAAATCCGGTGTTTGTGTTAACAGTCACCCTTCGATCTTTTGGACTAAATAAATCACCCTATATTTTTCTAAGATGTCCGACAAGTAGACAAAAATTTTACAAATTACTGTTTCTAGGGCATATCCATAAAATGAATTTAATAATTCTGAATAACTCATCATCCATCTAACTGTTTCCATAAAAGTCTTTCTCTTAATTGTTGCATCTGTGGGATAAACATGATTTAAGAGTGTACAGATTGTCACCAACGTACAACAACAAATTATAGCTCCATTCCTCATTACTATGACCATGTCATTTAAATGAAATGGAGTATCCATCCGTAAATACATAGAAACTGAAATCAAATTCTTTCTATGAAAAACGTACATAAAAACAATTTCTCAAAATCAAACGTTTATTCATATCGTAAGATATATAAACAACTCCCACTGCAACAATCACTACTCTCGTAGTATTACCCATGTCCATAATAATAATCTCATTATTACTTAGTTACACGCTTTTAGTGATTCTGGTATCTACACTCAATATGTCAGCAAATGCCATCACTAATCATGCTTCAACGACTAGTGAATGAGATACTAACCTTGTTCACTTCTTGATGAAATTAGATTTACTTCGCCATGTGTTTTGTCAGAAGTTCTCCACCATATACAACCTCTCGTATTTCAGGTAGAACTTACTCAAAACATCCAGGTAAACTATGGAGAATTAAATTTGACATAGGTTTCCCTTCAATTTTTACTCCAAGCTTTTCAATTTATTCATCAAGTCAACCATGACTTCTTGCCTCACTCAAGTATCCGAAGAGTTCTATGAGACCATCATATTTCTATGAACCTCTCACCTCTTCACCAGAGACTTTAATAGGCATCACAGAACATCCTTAGTAAGAACACATTTTTATTTTCTTAAGCAGTAAAATTAAAATAAGATTCTTTTCTAATCATCTAATTTTGGACTAGTAAATATAATTTCTTTCAGTGAACAATAAGCGAGATAAAACCATTTGAAATTACAGAAAATCATAAATAAATACACCGATCAAATCTTCGAATTTTATCCATTTATATTGATCCCTCAAAACAATATAAAAATAAAATTAACCGACATCTCAAGCATCGTGAGTCTGCAAGCCATGATAGCGTGAACGTTTACAAACCCGAACACTTACAAAAGAAGGTTTTACCCATTAATTTCATTTGTCAACCTAACCTCATGACAAAATAATTAATAGTCGGTTCCTCTTTGGCCATGCAAATAAAAGCAGTGACTCCGTTGGAGAGGATACTTATTATTTGCATCTAAGTGTACACCATTATTTGACTCCAAGTCTATTGTGCAAGCTTATGTGCCTTACAGATGGAGAAGTACACACACGCTTGGATAACTTTCTACAGTCATCAATTATAAGTTTGTACCAGTGAACCACATATAAACTCATCCGATAGGGAGGGAGGTCTATGTCAACGCGCAAGTTCATATGTATCACATCACAAACATAATTATTTAATGAAGTTTATTCCAGCAATCCATGAATAAACTCATCCGATGGGAAGAAGGCTCTAATGCCGACGCGCAAGTTTATTCACATCGCTAACAAACCAATAATGGAGGCCGCAAAAATTAATTACCAGTCTCCTCTCCCACTTAGTTATTTAATATCGAGGGTTTTTATATGCATATAATATTCACAATAAAATACGCAACCTAGCATGCTCCTATTACGGCAAATAAGGCAGTAAATCCAGAGTATCATGCATACCATATATAACAATAATTAATAAATCAATCAATTATCAATAGTTATATATTATGGCGAATTCGATTGTTCGCCATCAATAATGAATGTGGGCAACTGCGACAGGGATCGACCTCCCCAGTGAGGTCGCAGGGATCCATTAGAAGCCGATCTTCACGAATTTTCCTCAGATTTATTACCCCGTAGCCTGCTCCACCACTCTGGCAGCCTGCTTGATCATATTGTGAAGACTTACGCGGAACCTGATGCAGTCCAGTCGAACCTGATGCAAACCCACTCAAACCTGGTGTAGAGTCGATCGAACCTGATGTAGTACAATCGAACCTGATGCAAACCCACTCGAACCTGGTCAGAGGCAATCGAACCTAATGCAGACAAATCGAACCTGATGCAAACCCGCTCGAACCTGGTGCAGAGTTGATCGAACCTGATGCAAACCAATCGAACCTGATGTAAATCCGCTCGAACCTGGTGCTGCTTAGTCCTTCATCTGCGCAGCCTCACACAGTGTTCTGCACGCCACATGCCACGCCACCTTGCGCATCAGCTAGCTCACCTCCGTGCCATGCTCGGCAGTGTGTCTTCAGTGCCCGATAGCACACAATGCTCAGTGTGCCTGCGCCCGCTGTTGTATCAGGATGGCCGGCTGCATGTCCTCAGCGCCCAACAGCCTCACACCCACATTCCAGCCAGCACACACATCAATTGCTCGACAATGAGTTTTAACACTCGGCAACATGTCGTGCTCCCCACATCCTGCCAAACAACTCACCAACCTGCTTAAAAAACTGGTTTGCCTCAACCGAAACTGCTGAAGACACGCCGGAAGCTTCACCTGACAAGTTCGGAATCGCTGGTTCCTGCCATCACCATGCTACTGCCCACATCTGCGTTCTGTCCAGACGGCACAGTTCAGCCGTATACGTCACTGACCCAGCCATTGGTATGACTCACCCCAGCTAACATGAAGACTCGATCATACTGTGGTGCAGACTCGATCGGAGACTCTTCAGACCCACCTGGAACTGCTATAGACCCGCCCAGAACCACCGCAAATGCACACAGAAAGGTTGCAGACCTGCTCGAAACTGCTGTAGATCTACTCAGAACCACCACTGCATGTCTGAGGTCCTCATCGCAACACCATCCATCAATCTTTCATGCAGCGGCAGGCAGAACACGTGCGTCATGCTGACGGTCACACCATTATCATGATTTGTTGCCCTATCCTCAGCCGTGTAGCCTGGCCGCGCCTTCTCTGGTCATCATCGTGACCATCCGGTGTATGATTCTTCGCCAAACCCATCGCGTAAGTTTCCACTACAAATTGTATAATATCTACCCAGAATCTTGCACCCCAAGCCATGTCGTCCAGTTCTTTTCTTACCGTTTGCAAATCGCCACCTGGACAACGCTTCTGGGCCACCTCAGTCTACCAGGCTCCATCGGCGCCGAACATTCACCAAACAGCCATTGAGTTCAACGTCGCCTTCACCCAGTTCCGTCAAGACTTCATCCAGTGACCATCACAAGCCACCGTCGACGACTGTTCTCAGCGCTCGCTATCATCCAACATTGCTTTCACCAGTGGTGTCGCTATATGGTTTCCAAAATAAAAACCCTAGCCTTGTGGTTCAGAACTCTCCACCCGCAACCATGAATAAGCAAGCATCAGCGCTTGCAACCTGTGCCGCCGGAAATAATGACACATGCCATTCATCAGGGGTTGCACCGTCGCCCCCGACATTAAGGTCTAAACAAGTATATACGAGTTGGGTATTGACAAAAAATAAAATCTAACCCTAATGCCACGTATTACACTCAAAACCCTAGCCTAACGTGTCACGTTTCACCATGAAACCGAAGCTCTGATACCAATTATTGGCGTTCGATCGTTTGGTTAACATGAATCATTAGGGTTCCATACAATTCTACTACAGTGGAAGCAAAGGAGTAGAATCATATTACCTTTCACCAGGGTTGATGTAGAGGATGATCAGTAGCAGCAGTAAACGACCTTCCGATCTTCTGCTGTATTTCCAAAGTCCAATCCTGATGATGTGTGGGCAACAATCTTCAGGATTCTCTCAATCTGCTCATCTTCCCTATTTCACGCTGAAAGTGGCGACAATGATAGGGTTTCAGGGAGCTGAGATAACTTATATATGTGGGCTATAACAGGGATCAGGAGAAGAAATTGGGTTGGGTCTCCATTGGGCTTAAGTATCCAAGCTTAGCCCAAAGCTTATACTTAAGCCCAATAATAATATTATAGTCCACTAAAATATTATGAGCCCGTTAGTCTCCTCATGTTTAAGATTTACAATGTCCATTAATTAATTAAGTTACTGACAACTCCATTAATTAATATCTCATCCAAGAGTAGTACCACTCAACCTTATTATCATGCCAGAATAAATCCACTTGCAGGGTTTACATGATAATCCTTATGAGCTCCTCAAGGGGACATTATCAACCTATGACGGATACGAATTCCTTCTACAATCAACAGCACACCATAGATACATCACTATTTCCCAATTCACCGAGTTTATTGATTTAATTACATGTAAATCTCACCCATTGATGAATTAAAGAAATAGATACTGCCCTACGTGTCGAGGTTATTGTATAGGGATTAAGAGCACGAACATCCATAATAATAGAGATCAAGTTCTTCTATAAGTCAGTATAAGTCGAATGATCTCAAGTGGTCCTGCTCAATACACACAGAGTGCACTAATATGATTCTATAGCCAAGACAAGCTAATACCAAATCACAGTACAACCATCTCGATAGAGAGTCTCTGTCTATCTCGGTTGTGAGCATTTGTTTATACTTTATAAGGGAACCGATAATATGATCTTCCGCGTGTTGTCGCACAACATATTATCTACAGTATAAAGTAAGTGGATTATTGCATCGTGCATATAAATAAATTATAAGATGCAATAATTTGATCTTATGATTCTCATTTCAAATAAATTGTTATAACATTGTTCGTACTAAAGCTAGACTTTTAGTATACAATACAACAAGTAGAAGAGCGGGTCTCGACCCGCCAAGTAGAAATTTCCCATGTCCTCTCCCCTCGGCTGGTCTGGATCTCCTACCTAGACATGGATACCAGTGTGGGACCCGCGCTCCCCGTATCCAGGTCTGGATTTAGATCCGAATGCGGCATTAAGGATTTTAGAACCCATAAAGTCAAAACGTCGACATTTCCACGAACCATCTCGATGCATATGATGGTAAGGTTGTTAGTGACGAGCTGAAGAGTTTCCTTGATATTTGTCATCCTAAGATCAACCACCGCTAGTGGAAGGTTTTTAAGGTCTCGCTTCTTGTCGTAGAGAGCAGATTTAGGGTTGTTGAACATGGGTGGCATGATCATGCCCTTAGGGTTGTCCCAGTTCCAGAAGGGTAAGGCGAAAGTGGGGTCCTCGATCAGCTTCCCCAGAATCCTCTCGTAGAAGTAGAGATACCATCGGTGGAAAGGGAAAAAGGTCCATGAATTGTGAATTTGGAAGTCCACGTCACTAACCTTACCTTGCTTGTACACAGTGTTGCAGTATGCACAGTGAATGTTAGCCTGCGTCTGCCAGCTTCATGGATCGTCGTTGTGGAGGCGGCGCATGCGATCGAGGGCCATGTTGTACTTTTAGATGTACTCCAGCGACACCCTATGAACAGAGGGCCTCACTTTCATCTGAAAAACTAGAAGGAGCTTGAAATCGACGATCCAATCCGACGGAGTCATGCAGCAGTTAACCTCTATTGTCTCATTGCTTTGGACATCCCTGGCGATGCCACACTTGCTCAGATCTGGTGCCTCCACGGGGTCCACAAAGGCCGACGGAGTGCTGATCAGGTTTCCGGCGCCGTAGAGGCTGTTAAGTCCGAGAAGCATGTTTCTCCGATCGACCTTGGCCGAGGAAGAGTCGGCAGGTTCATTTTAGTTTTCCGCTACCGCTGAGGAAATGCGGAGACGGCGGTTAGCATGGTGGAGAAAATGTGATGGCTTAGGGATGAGCAGGCGAGAAGAAGGAGAGGAGCGGCAGGGGAGGGTGGCGGAGGCGGGTGGTGTGGTGGCGCATAGAAGTAGTGGTAAAGTTGACATAGTACTGAGTGGTGAATGTCTTTACTACAGACAGGTGAATGGCTTTAACTCGTGATTCTCAAAATAAAAGAGGCAACCTTTTATAGAGCTAAGACCTATAATGAGGAAAATAAGGAAGGTGATTTACATGGCCATCACTCCATGTAGTACGATATATTGTTACTCCCTCTTATCGATGTTAGATGTTCTGTTACACGCCTTAGATGAGTGACACGAGTAAGGGGAACAAAATCTCAATCATTATCCCTAGGATTTAAGCTTTCCTTTTAGGGTATATGTTTTATTATATTATACTTGTCAATCATCCAACCAGACCGATATTGATCAGCTTTACTGTAATATTAAGAAAAAATTATTCCCTCTATCCCGAAGATATAAATATGTTTCCTTTTTACACGAAGGAAAAGAATATATTCCTTCCATCCCACAATAACGTTTATTAAACGTATCTTCATTTTGGGCGTCTCATAACATGATTTTTTATAATAAATGGAACCCACACAAACATTTAAATATCTCCATGGGGTTGGGGTCTACAACAGTACACAAATAAACTAGTCACTATAAATTAAAATAGAGATAGTAACTCTCAAGTGCATAACCTATGTGAAATTATTAGATATATACTATTATAATCCTTACTACTAACTACACAATTTATATGTAAATTCTCCATTTTCCCCCATTTCTGCATTTCCACAACCAATTTTAAAATTAAATCCCACATTTTCCATAAATTGCACAACCAATAAACTCAATTCAAAAATTAAATCTCACACTTTCCATAAATTGCGCAACCAACGTGAGAAACCCAATTCCAAAATTAAATCCCACATTTTTCATAAATTGCGCAACAAACGTTTACTCTGAATGAAATACAGAAGTTTCTGCACGAAATGTAGATTTTGCTTAAGATTCGTGCAGATTCTGCTTAAGAATGCGGATTTTTTTTTGTTTTTTTTAATTTGTTTGCACGAAATGCAATTATAGTGTAAATGCAGAAATTTTGTTGAAGGAATGTGAAGAAGCATTTTATAGTTCTAAAAAATGCACCTTGTGCAATTATTGAATATGGTGTATGAACAATCGTTATAGTATAAATGCAGAATTTTGTTGAGGGAAGGTGAAGAAGTATTTTATAGTTCCATAAAATGCACCATGTGCAATAATTGCATTAATGAAGTTTTTTTAAAGAAAGATGCAGGAGCATTTTATGAAAATATGATAAAGGAAAGTTTAGAAATCCCAAATATCAGACGCGTGAAATGTGGAACAGATATCTTGATGACATTTATTATAATTAAGGGTATAGTGGGTATTTCAAACTTTAATATTGTACCTAGAAATACTCCCTCCGTCCCACAATAACTTTCACACTTCCTTTATAATTTTCAAAGGAAGTGTGAAAGTTATTGTGGGACAGAGGGAGTAATTTATTTTGGATAATGTACCTAGAAATAATTATATATAGAAAGATTGTATATAAAAGTAATAATTTCATTAAAATATTATTCCCTCGTCCGCCAGATAGGTGGATATTTTGCCATTTTGGGCGTCCGCACACCAAAGGTGGACATTTTCCCTTTTGAACATATGGGACACACACACATCATTAATACATTTAATATATGGGACCCACATACCCCACCAATACAACTACCCACTATATATTAAATAATAATACTCCTTAATCTATGTGCGAAAAGCAAATATCTATATTTTCGGCAGACGAAGGTAGTATATATCTTACCTCAATACACATTAAAATACTATATTTCTTAATTCTTGTGTAAAAATAAATATAAACGTTTTGACAGGACGGATGGAGTATATATCTCCCCTTCAAGATGCACTCCTCCCTAAACTTAGTCTCAATTTTGGTACAAATTGATAAGAGTAAGTGTACTCTATCGTTGTGTAGAACGTGGTGACCAAGTACAAAATTTATAATATCGAACCCAAGGGAGAAAGTGTATGTATTAGTATTCGAAAGATGTTTCACTCTAGAAGGACTAATCAATAAAGGGATTGTTTAATTATACTATAAACTATCAACTAAGAAAGCAATTAAAGATAGAAAATGTACATATGAGATGGTTGATGGGTGATGGTGATCAATCTAAGAAGTATGCAAGACTTAACCACAATCAAGATCTAGACCTAAACATGCAAGTTTCTAATGGCAAACATCATTGAAAATGGAATAGAAACAATCACATATGTTCCTCTAATCCCTATGGCCAAGGCAATTAGGTTCTAAACTTTTTACAAGTTTGCAAGCCCCTAAGATTGATTCTTACTCTCAATTCCCTTAGAAGGTACTATGATCATAAGTTTGGTTCTTCTCACTCAATTAACAACCAATTAAGATCAATTAACTAAGTGTTATCTCATGAATATCCCAAACATAAGAAGGGTATGGCTTACCTCTCCCTACACTAACATACATGATCATATAATAAAATAATTCAATTAAAACCTTAGAAATAATATTGGAATGGTCATCCTAACACTATGAATAGAGAATTTAACCACACAATTCATAACATGAATCAAGTAATCATAGATCATGAGATAAATTCAAAAATCAATTTAATTAAACCGTTAAAAATCATACATATCTAGAATAGTCTCAATCCATCATGTGGCTAGCCTCACATAAGGACTAGCCACTACAATTCATTACAAAATCAATATAATTCATGGCTTGCTCCAATTGAGTCAAATAATGAAGAAAACAACAAATCAAAGGATGATGGACTTCCCTTTTGAAGTTAGACTTATCTTCCTTCAACATGCTCCAATATTCACTCCTTGATGTTTTTTCCTTCTTAGATTGGTAGATTGGTGGAATGAATTGGTGGAATGGATGGATGGAATGAAGGTTGGATGGATGACTAGAGGATGGATGGATGGATGAATGAAGGATGGATGAATGGAGAGGATGGATGGATGAATGGAGGATGGATGAATGAAGAGGAGGATGTGTGGTGTGTGAGAAGCAGCCCCCTGATCTGCTCTGTGGAGGATTGGGAGGTTTGGGGAATTTATACCCCCTTGAAAAGCCCTAATTTCGCACTGCAGAGCTGGACATTTTGCACGAAAATTTGACCGAATTTTCGTTCTTCGGTCGAATTTTTCTTACAATGTGTGTAGCCTTAGATGCTCTGTTTTGCCCGTGATTTTCAAAAATATGCACAAAAATTCGACCGAATTTTTGTGCAAAGGTCGAGTTTTTCTTTCAGCTTCGCGTTGCTTCACTGTTTTGGCTCGTTCTCCCTCGTTTTAACTCCGAATTGAGATCTGTTTTTCCTACATCTTCCTCTTCACTTCTAAAATCCATTTATACCTGAAAATCACAAAAGTTTCACCAAAGTAAAACTTCTCCAAATATTTACAAATATCGAGCAATCTAGGGCACTTAAACATTAAAACTAAGCATAATTGTATGGAACCATGCTATAAATGGACTCTAAATTCACGAGATTTCTACACTCGTCAACCCCCAAACTTAAAGTGTTGTTCATCCCTGAATAACGAAGGAAAGAAAAAGAACATGAGGGTAGATATTGAGTGAATTGGAGCATGGATCAAAGAAAGAGTATAATCATTTTCAACTAATCAATCAAATCAAACAACATGACTTAAACATCAATAGACCTATGCACAAACCATGGTGGGAATAATTCAAGTACAATACTCATTCTCACTAATCCTCTCAAGGTAGTCTATGCACTCACACTCATAGTGAAAATTGTGGACGTGTTTACACTCATGCATACATTACCATAGGCTTGCCACAAGTCTCAAACTCTACACCACTATTGAAGTGTGTCAATCATTGAATCAAATAGGACTTATATTTGGATGTAATGAAGGCTCTTTGGTAAGGGTAGGGATATGTGCATAAAAATGACTCAAATATGTGTGTAGATGATTAGAAGAGACGTCTCCCTTCTCGTCAAGCACTACTCCTTAATCATAAATTCACTTTTTTTATTCACTTTTCATGTACTTCATCATCCCTTCCTTTCTTAACTCTTGAACTTAAGCATTTCTTTTGTAGCTCTCCTTTTTTCCATACCTTTTGCAATACACATGCTCTTTTGTTTTTTTAGAACTTTATTCAATTTATTTTCTTGCTTACACATCATCATTCACTAGCTCTCATTGCATTTCAAGCACAAAATTCTTAATTTCCTTTTCAAGCAAAATTTTTCCTTTTCTCTTCATAACTTCCTTTAATAACCATCTCCAACAATCATCCACACAAAATGTTTTATGTAAAGGTTTAAGTGGGTTTTATTGGATTGTAATGAGCTAATAATCAAAGAATATGCTCCATAGGCTCAAAATGGCTTACAAGGGAACAATGTTCTGGTAAGGATATCATTTGGCTAGTGACTTCAATTTTCAAGGATGACCCAAGATCATTTTCAACAATCTCCACACAATGTAGCCTCAAGCAAGACAAATGGCAAGTTCTAGAACACGTGCACATGAACGATGCACACATGAAAGAAATGAATTGCATAACATATGCATTCGAGGCTCAAAATCTCATGGTTCAACAATGGTGAAAAATAAGCATCACACAAGCAAATTCCCAACCATAACAAGTACATAAGCTCATATCTATTCAACCACATGATGTAACTCAATCTCATAGTCTCAAACAATCACCAAATTAGGTCCACAAGAGAAGATTCAATAATAAGAAATCAAGGAAAGGCTCACAAAAAAAAGAAGAACAAAAGGTGCGCCGGTGCAAAATGTACAATGATTAGCTATTTTGTAGTTGGGATGACCAATTCAATAATTTATCGAACCACAGGGAGGTAGGTACTAGTGCTTAAGCAATCTCACGTTTCTTGTAATTTTATAGAGACAAATCATCAAAAGGGTTGGTTGTGAAACACGTAAATAACAATAACCAAAGCAAGCAAGCAATGATTAGCAAACAAGATAGATAAATGAAAGGTGGTTTTCCAAATTAAGCAAAAGTGAGATTAAAAACAATTAAGAAGTGGAAATCCTAGGATACATGCATCAAATTCATATGAATCATGGGTATAAGACTAAGGGTCAACACTAAGTTCACCTAAACTCCTTCTCGAGACGGATAGGATATGAATCTCAATTAGCTCAACGGATTGGTTCTCACTCAAACAATTTTAACTAGGCACTAAGCTTTAAATGAGAGTCCCTTCACACAATTAATCAACCTCTCGATCAAACCAATCACATGTTCTATCAAAGGGTCTAAATCCTAAAGTATTTCTCAATCTCTTTACAATTTATAATGCACATGAAGTGTTTGATGAAATGATTCACTCAATTATCCTAAGCACATAATTGATTTCTCAATCTAATCACATATTTAGAACAACTAAACACACAAATCATCATAAACCTCAAGATCTCAAACATCAATGATAGAAAATCCATTTACCCAATCAACATATGAATTTAATTACACATATCCAAAAATTATCCAACAACTCTCATGTTGCTAATCTCACAAAGGAGATTAGTCTACCATATTCATAAGAATATTAACATAGACATTAAAATCCTTACAAAACATGATGAACAATAAGGATTCACTACAAAGTATGGATGAAAACTCCCTTGAAGTGCTTCAATGGTGATCTCCTTCCTTCCTTTGCAATTCTCCTCTCTTCCTTGCTTCTTTTCCTCAATTGGATGAAGGTTTTGATGGTGGGATGATGGTAGATGGAATGGGTGGAGAATGGATGAAGATGATGGTGTAAAATATAGAAAATGGTGTGTGATGTGTGTGCAGCCTCAAACCCACGAAAAATCTCATGAAATATTGAAGTATTGGGTATTTATACCCCTTGGGAGGCTTCTAGAAGGATTCTGATTTTTTTACAGATTTTGCACCTACACAGCCCGTGTACGGTACACGGCCACAGAGGTGGCTGTGTAGGTGTTTCGGATGACAAAACTCAGCCTCGACTTACAGGGCTATGTTCGGTACACGGCTCGAGTAGTGTCTAGGATTTTTGGTCAACGATGAACTCTGGACAGCACACGGCTCGTGCGCTGTACACGGCCATAGGGGTGGCCGTGTTGTAATTTTTGACAACCGTGCACGGCCAAATCTTACAGGCCCATGCGCGGTACACGGGCCGTGCGCGCTACACGCCTCGAGTACCAAACACGGCTGGCCGTGTTTGTGCTGCTCTAATTCCTTCTTTCTTCCGACTCTATTTTCGCTCTGTTTTTACCTGTTTTACATACGTTTAAGATCGTTCTCACACCTTTCAATGAAAACACATAACACAACCAAATTACATATAAAATATGGATAAAATAATGCCAAAACGGACATAAAAAGATACTAAAATCTAGGTAAAAATATCACTCATCACACCCCCAAACTTAAAGTGCTGTGCGTCCCCGAACAACAAAAATGATAAAACAAGAGGAGTGATTTTCACTTAGGAAATACTAAACGCACATAAGTAATAACACATCAATAGCAATAGAATCACAATTTATGCTAAGTCATCCTACAACATTAAAATGATAACATGCAAAAAATATTAACAAGTTCAATCACAAGAGAATAATAGTGTAATATAGTCCCTTTTAGTCCAAGTCTCATATAGGCTATAAATGTCACTCAACACTCTTTAAAGTGGTAAAACAACACTCATCAATCGATTGGCTAGACTCTCTATAAACTTGCTCGTGGACTACATTCACAAACCACCAAAGTTTCCATTAGTGATCAAAAAGGTCTTTTCATTTGGATGCAATGATAGGATTTTTGGTAGGGTAAGAAGAATATAGGTAAGAGTGACTAATCATGTGTAAGCAATCGAAGAGGTAGCTACTTTCTTCCATACTTTCACTTATCTTTCTTCTCTTCTCAACTTTGGTAATCACAAGCACTAATCATTAACTTCCTTGAATTGAGCTTCTTTATAAATCATGCTTCCTTCTTTGAACTTTTATTTCCTTGAGCATCTTGTTGTTGCTTTGCTCATTTTTCTTGTTATGAGGTTGCATTTCACTCTTGTTTGTGCTCTTTCATCCTTTTTCTTTCTTGCTTGTTTACCATTTCTTTTCTTCTTTTGCACAATAACTTATCAAACCTTTCAAACTACCATTTCCTCAATCGCCCACACAAAAGGTATGTAAATAAGGCTTAAGTGGGTAATCATGGCTTGTAATGTGCTAAATTCACAAAAAAATAGGCTTATAGGCTCAAAGTGGTTGACTATGGATGATGTTCATGGTAGGGAAATTTATGGCAATGACTATAAATAACAAGGATAGCCTTAGATCATGTCATTAACCTCCACTAATCGGGCTCGTTCCTATAGTCTTTGAGCAAGTTCTAGCTTATCAAATACAACCAATCCACTCATGAAGAAAAATACCATGTATGCAAGGTTGAGGCTCAAACGCTCACAAGCTTGTGCTCGGACATTAAGGAACTTATTACACCACATTCATCTCAAAATTGAACAAGTTAAATAGAACATGTCACAATTCGAAAGTGTAGAGATTCTTAATCATATATTGTCATCACTTATCACAACATGTCATCACTCACATTCAAAAAATGACTCACTACATCCCTAAAACAAACCACCAAACATCCCTAAATAAGAATAAAAAAACACATAACACATAAAAGAAAAGACTCACCAAACAAGAAACAATACAAAAAACAGATAACATGCAAAAATAAAAATCACCATCATTAACAATAAAGCACACATTCTATATCATCCATGATCAAGTAAGCTCACAAAAATCCCCATCTTTAATTGAAAAGGAAACCTCCCTAAAACATAACATATGAAGTAACATGCTAATCACATAATTCCAAATCAACATCAATTCAAGTCAAGAAAATAGAAGTGGTAAAGTATAGAGTGAACTCCCTTAATAGGCATTTGGTAGTGGAAATGGTTGGCACCACCTTCCGGATTGAATGCACAACGAATCTCTACTTGATCCCTGGATTCAATTCGTGTTTCCACTACACTTCATTCATACTCAACAACTCATCAAAACCATTAGCTCAACAATATCATTAAAAATATGGACTATCATGCACTTCAACACAACCAAACGGATCAAAACATACCAATACTCATAAGAAAATTTTTAAAATTGAGTCAATTTTACAAGAATCACACACTCAAGTGGTGAGTCACATCACACACTTTGCCATTTGATTAGCAATTTTGTAGTTGGGATGACCAATTCAACAATTTATCGAACCACAGGGAGATAGGTACTACTGCTTAAATGATCTCACGTTTCTTGTAATTTTATAGAGACGAATCATCAAAGGGGTTGGTTGTGAAACACGTAAATAATAATAACCAAAGTAAGCAAGCAATGATTAGCAAACAAGATAGATAAATGAAAGGTGATTTTTCAAATTAAGCAAAAGTGAGATTAACAACAATTAAAAAGTGGAAATCCTAGGATACATGCATCAAATTCATATGAATCATGTGTATAAGACTAAGGGTCAACGCTAAGTTCACCTAAACTCCCTCTCGAGATGGATAGGATATGAATCTCAATTAGCTCAACGAATTAGTTCTTACTCAAATAATTTCAACTAGGTACTAAGCATGAAATGAGAGTCCCTTCATACAATTAATCAACCTCTCGATCAAACCAATCACATATTCTATCAAAGGGTTCTAAATCCTAAAGGATTTCTCAATCTCTTTACAATTTATAATGCACATGAAGTGTTTGATGACATGATTCACTCAATTATCCTAAGCACATAATTAATTTCTAAATCTAATAACATATTTAGAACAACTAAACACACAAATCATCATAAACCTCAAGATCTCAAACATCAATGATAGAAAATCCATTTACCCAATCAACATATGAATTTAAATACACAAATCTAAAATTATCCAACAATTCTCATGTTGCTAATCTTACAAGGGAGATTAGCTTACCATATTCATAAGAACATTAGCATAGACATTAAAATCCTTATAAAACATGATGAACAATAAGGATTTACTACAAAGTATGGATGAAAACTCCCTTGAAGTGCTTCAATGGTGATCTACTTCCTTCCTTTGTAATTCTCCTCTCTTCCTTGCTTCTTTTCCTCAATTGGATGAAGGTTTTGATGGTGGGATGATGGTAGATGGAGTGGATGGAGAATGGATGAAGATGATGGTGTAAAACGGAGGAAATGGTGTGTGATGTGTGTGTGCAGCCTCAAATCCATGAAAATCTCATGAAATATTGAAGTACTGGATATTTATATCCCTTGGGAAGCTTCTAAAAGGATTCTGATTTATTGCAGATTTTGCATCTACACGGCCCGTGTATGGTACACGGCCACAGGGGTGGCCGTGTAGGTGTTTTGGATGACGAAACTCTGCTTTGGCTTACAGGGCCGCGTTCGGTACATGGCTTGAGATGTTTCTAGGATTTTTGGTCAACAATGAACTCTAGACAGCGCACGGCTCGTGCGCGGTACACGGCCATAGGGGTGGCCGTGTTGTGATTTCTGACAACCGTGCACGGCCAAATCTTACAGGCCCGTGTGCGGTACACGGTCCGTGCACGCTACACGCCAAGAGTACCAAACACGGCTGGCCGTGTTTGGCTGCTCTGCTTCCTTCTTTCTCCCGATTCCATTTTTGCTTCGTTTTAACCTGTTTTATATACGTTTAAGCTTGTTCTCACACATTTTCATAAAAAAACATAACACAATCAAATTACGTATAAAATACGGATACAGTAATACAAAAATAGACAAAAAAGACACTAAAATCTAGGTGAAATATCACTCATCATACAACTAAGAGCAATACAAGCATGTAACAAAATAAACCATCCCGGCCCCCAAACTTAAATTTAACTAAGAGTTGAATTTTAGTTTGAATAGAGTTTTGTTACCAATTTTATTATATTCTTTCTTCTCTTCAACACCATCACCGGAAGCTCCTTCATGCTCCTACAAAAGACAAGAAACATGATAAAAACTAAAAACAACTAAGAAAGCAATTAAATGAAAGTAGTAAAGATAATGATGGGTTGTCTCCCATCCAGCGCTAAGTTTAACGTCTTCTAGCCGGACGGATTATGGAGAACTCATCGTAATGGCCAATGATATCTTTCGTTCTTGCCATCAAATTTTAATCTTTGTGCTTATTCCTCTATTAGGCATTTGTGGCAAGTAATGACTTCAGTAGCATCCTTCAAGCATGGCCTTAAAAACTCAACTCTCTTGAGGTTGCATTCCATTAGCCTCTCCTTTCGTAACCACCACTTATTCCTTTTTATCAAGTAGACTCCAAAAATTTTTCAAGCTCTCTTTTGTACCTAAGGCATTGAGAAGAATCAATAGGTAAGACAAAGTCAATAAAAACAGTATTATGAAATTCAAAACTACTTAAAGAGTTCAAATATTTAGAAATGCTCATGTCACTCTTAAAGTCATCATCACTTGTTTCTAGATTTCGTTCCTCTTCGTCCACTTCATTTGGCTCAATAGGCTCTTCAAACACCTCTTTTGATTCTTCATCTTCACTTAAATTTTCCACTTCTAAGCTTTTTCTACCTTGCCTTCCTTATCCTCAATAAGCTCTTCGTCTCCTGAGTCTTCATCCCCTGAACACTTTTCTACCTCTATCTCTTCTTCAATCTTTTCATTAAAATTCTTTATTTCGTGAAGAGTGTTCCGTTCACTTATCATTTGACTCATTTGACGTTCAAGGGCCTCAAATCTCCTCTCATTTTCCTCATCTTCTCTCTTTCTTTCTTCTCTTCTTTTTTCAATCATCTCATTGAGCATATCCATGAGTTGCCCAATTCGATCTTCTATGGGTGGCTTTATCTCTTCACTCGGTGGATTTCATCTTTGTTCTTGGAGATAATTCCCTTGATCAACACTTGTGAAATTACTCCATTGCATGTAAGACATATCCTCTACTTGTGGACTTGACATCATCCACTCTTGTTGCACCATAGGATAGGAAGTTGACATGCTTTGAAGATGTTGAGGCCCATAACTAGGAAGACTTGGTTGAAAACTTTGTCTTGTATCACTTCCATTAACATATCTTCTAAACAACTCCATTAAGGCATTATTGTCGGATAAAGGAGTAACTGGAGGAATTTGGTTGTTGGAACTTGGTATGGAATAAGTGTGTGCTTGATGAGGTTGCAATGTATTTCCATTATAAGCACTTTGCCATTCCTCATAACTCCCATTGTTGTTGCATTGAGAGCTTGCTTTACTCATTTGGCAACTATACCCATAGTTACTCTCATTCATGTAGCCCATTGATTGTTGTGGTGGAACCAAACCAAGTAGATTTCCATAATTTCCTCTCAGGTATTGGTTCCAACTATCCATGTTAATACTCTTTTTTTCAAGGCTTGCTACAACTTTCTTCACTTTCTATTTTTGGTTGCTCCTACTTCTCTTCTATCAAGGTTGGTGTACCTATCAAGAAGAACAAGTAAGAACAAGATTTTTCAAAACAAATATAAATGCAAAAAGAAGAAAAAAATCCTAAGTAGAGCTAACAAATTCAAAAACATTACACAGAGGCCTTTTTTCTCCCCGACAACGACACCATGAACTTAGTCTCAATTTTCGTACAAATTGATAAGAGTAAGCGTACTCTATCGTTGTGTAAAACATGGTGACCAAGTGCAAAATTTATAATATCGAGCCCAAGGGAGAAAGTGTATGTATCTGTATTCAAAAGATGTTTCACTCTAGAAATACTAATCAATAAAGGGATTATTTAATTACACTATAAACTATCAACTAAGAAAGCAATTAAAGAGAGAAAATGTACATATGAGATGGTTGATGGGTGATGGTGAGTAATCTAAAAAGTATGCAAGACTTAACCACAATCAAGATCTAGACCTAAACATGCAAGTTTCTAATGGCAAACATCATTGAAAATGGAATAGAAGCAATCACATATGTTTCCCTAATCCCTATGGCCAAGGCAATTAGGTTCTAAACTTTGTACAAGTTTGCAAGCCCCTAAGATTGATTCTTACTATCAATTCCCTTAGAAGGTACTATGATCATAATTTTGGTTCTTCTCACTCAATTAATAACCAATTAAGATCAGTTAACTAAGTGTTATCTCATGAATATCTCAAGCACAAAAAGGGTATGGCTTACCTCTACCTACACTAACATACATGATCATATAAAAAAATAATTCAATTAAAACCTTAGCATAATATTGGAATGGTCATCCTAACACAATGAATAGAGAATTTAACCACACAATTCATAACATGAATCAAGTAATCATAGATCATGAGATAAATTCCAAAATCAATTCAATTTAACCATTAAAAATCCTACATATCTAGAATAGTCTCAATCCATCATGTGGCTAGCCTCACATGAGGACTAGCCACTATAATTCATTACAAAATCAATATAATCCATGGCTTGCTCCAATTGAGCCAAATAATGAAAAAATAACAAATCAAAGGTTGATGGGATTCCCTTTTGAAGTCAGTCTTATCTTCCTTCAACATGCTCCAATCTTCACTCCTTGATGTTCTTCCCTTCTTAGATTGGTGGATTGGTGGAATGAATTGGTGGAATGGATGGATGGAATGAAGGTTGGATGGATGAATGGGGGATGGATGGATGAATGGAGGATGGATGAATGGAGAGGAAGGATGGATGAATGGAGGATGGATGAATGAAGAGGAGGGGGGTGTGTGGTGTGTGAGAAGTAGCCTCCCTTATCTGTTCTGTGGAGGATTGGGAGGTTTGGGGTATTTATACCCCCTTGAAAAGTCCTAATTTCGCACTACACAGCTGGACATTTTGCATCAAAATTCGACCGAATTTCGTGCTTCGGTCGAAATTTTCTTACAGTGTGTGTAGCCTTCGATGCTCTATTTCGCCCGTGATTTTCAAAAAAAAATGCACAAAAATTCGACTGAATTTTTGTGCACAGGTCGAGTTTTTCTTACAACTTCGCGCTGCTTTACTGTTTTGACTCGTTCTCCCTCCTTTTATCTCCGAATTGAGATCCGTTTTTTCCTACATCTTCCTCTTCACTTCTAAAATCTATTTATACCTGAAAATCGCAAAAATTCCAACAATGTACAACTTCTCCAAATATTTACAAATATCGAGCAATTTGGGGCACTTAAACACTCAAACTAAGAATAATTGTATGGAACCATGCTATAAATGGACCCTAAATTCACGAGATTTCTACACTCATCACTCCCTTCAAGTGCCTCAATCCCCTTTAGATATGTGATGAGTGAATGAAAAATATGAAGATTCATGGGTGAAGGTGTGAAAATGGTTGAAAAATGGAGAGAAATTTGGATGGAGATGGTAGTGTGAGTGGTAAAATAGTGTAGAGTGTGTGGGTTTCACAAAAATAGGGCTAGGGTTGATTCCTCCAATCCAAACTTGGAGAAAAAGCAGCCAAAATGGGGATTAAAACATATTTTCTGGACAGGCGGCTATTTTCACAAAAATTCAACTGAATGTTTGTGAGGGATGTCGATTTTTTGTGCAATTCTGCAAAAAATTCGATCGAATTTATCTGCTGCTGGTCAAATTTTTCTGTCAGTGTACTCAGCCTCCGTTGCTCTATTTTTTCCCTGATTCTGCAAAAAAATTCAACTGAATATTTGTGATGATGGTCGAATTTTTGTGTCAGTTTATTATTCTTCACTCTTTTTGCACCATTTTCTCCATTTTTGCTTGTTTTCTCAGTTTACTCAGCCTCCGTTATATAACACAGATTATTTAATTATAAAAAATAAGAATAATAATTAAATGATCATGTGTTGTATGCTGGTTTCATACTAGCATTGATTAGCCATTTTGTAGTTGGGATGACCGATTCAATAATTTATCGAACCACAGGGAGGTAGGTACTAATGCTAAAGCGATATCACATTTCTCGTAATTTTATAGAGAAGATTCATCAAGGTAGGTTGATCAAACAAGTAATTAAATAGAATCAATGCAAGTAAACAAGCAATGATCAAGCAACTAGATAGATAAATGAAAGGTGGTTTTTCAAGTTAAGTAAAAGTGAGATTAACAACAATTAAGAAGTGAAAATCATAGGATAAATGCATCAAATTCATATGAATCATGTGCATAAGATTAAGGGCCAATACTAAGTTCACCTAAACTCCCTCTCAAGATGGATAGGATATGAATCTCAAATAGCTCAATAGATTGGTTCTCACTCAAACAATTTCAACTAGGTACTAAGCTTGAAATGAGATTCCCCTCACACGATTAATCAACCTCTCGATCAAACCAATCAAATGTCCTATCAAAGGGTTCTAAATCCTAAAGGACATCTCTATCTCTTTAAGATCTATAATAAACATGAGGTGTATGACAAATTGATTCAATTAATTATTCTAAATATGCAATTGACTTCTCTATCTAATCACATGTTTAAAACAACAAGCCACACAAATTATCATAAACATCAAGATCTAAAGCATCAATGATAGAAAATCAATTAACCCAATCAACATATGAATTTAAATACACAAATCGCAAAATTATCCAACAACTCTCATGTTGCTAATCTCACAAGGGAGATTAGCCTACCGTATTCAAAAGGAAATTAACATAGACAATAAAATCCTTACAAAACATGATGAACAATAATATTTCAATACAAAAGTTGGATGAAAACTCCCTTGGATGGCTCCAATGGTGAACTTCTTCTTCCCCTTGCAATTCTCCTCTTTTCCTTATTTCTTTTCCACAATTGGATGATGGATTTGATGGTGGGATGAAGATAGATTGAGTGGGTGGTGAATGGATGAAGATGATGGTGTGAAATAGAGAAAATGGTGTGTGATCTATGTGTTCAAGTGAAACCCTTGTGATCTCTCCAATCTCCCTTCAAATGTTGAACTTGAGGCTATTTTTACCTCTCAAAGTTGGGCCACGAATTTAACATTAGTTGGGCTTTATACACACACTTACACGTACTGGAAGTTAAAATCCAGATTTTTGGCCTAAAATGACCTTACTCGACTTGGCCTTCCTTACTCGAGTCGAGTTGCATGTAATGCAACTCGAGCTAACCCAGCTCGACTCGAGTTAGCAAATCGAGCACTCGCCTGTTCGATCATGTTGCGAGGCTCTAAAACTGGATAACCCTTCGGTACCTAGCTCAACTCGAGTTGCAAGTCGAGTTACGTCTTGACAACTCAAGTTGGCTCACTGGACACCTTCTCTGTTCAACACGGCATGAAACTCGACTTGGATCAAACCCAACTCGACTCGAGTTGTAGGTCTAGTTGCGTCTTGCAAGTCGAGTTGTCTCACTGTACAATCTGAACAACTTTCGACACACAAACTCGACTCGAGTTGCAAGTGGAGTTACGTCTTGCAAATCGAGTTGGGTATTCTCAGCCTGTTTCTCATTCGTTTCAGCCCCCGTCTCTATTTTTCCTCTGTTTTTACCTATTTTACATACGTTTAAGCTCATTCTCACACATTTCTATGAAAACACATAACACAACCAATTACGTATAAAATACGGATAAAATACTATGAAAATGGATATAAAAAGATATTAAAATCTAGATGAAAATATCACTCATCACACCCCCAAACTTAAAGTGTTGTGCATCCCCGAACAACGAAAATGATAAACAAAGAGTGGAGATTTTCATCTTGGAAAAGACCTAACGAACATAAGCAATAACACATCAATAGCAACAATAACTACAAACTATGCTAAGTAATCCTACAACATTAAATTCATGACATGATAAATTAACCAATTCAATCAAAAGAGAATAAAGTGTAATATAGTTCCTTTTTTTGGTCCAAGCCTCACAACGGTTATAAAGTTCTCTCAACACTCTATAAAGTAGGGTAAATCAACACTCATTAACCAATTGACTCGACTCGCTATAAACTTGATCGTAGATTACATTCACAAACCACCAAAGTTTCCATTAGTTATCAAAAAGGTCTTTAATTAGGATGTAATGATAGGCTCTTTAGTATGGTAGGGAGAATTTAGGTAAGAGTGACTAATCATGTGTAAGTAATCGAAGAGGTAGCTACTTTCTTCAATTCCTTAACAATTTCTTTCTTCCTTTCTTTTCTTAATTGATCGCAAGCAATATCCATCAACTTTCCTTGAATTTGAGCTTCTATGATGCACGCTTACCTTCTTGGATTTTTAAGTACTTGAGCATATTATTGTTGCTTTATTTATTTTCTTGTTTTGAAGTTGCATGTCTATTCTTGTTTGTGCTCTTTTCATCCTCTTTCTTGCTTGTTACCATTTCCTTTCTTTCTTTTGCTATCTCATCAAACCTTTCTAAACCACAACTCTTCAATCACTCACACAAAAGGGTAATTATATAAGGCTCACGTGGGTAATTAAGGCTTGTAATGTGCTTAATTGACAAGAAATAGGCTTAAAAGCTCAAAGTGGTTGACTAGGGAAGATGTTCATGGTAGGGAAATATATGGCAATGACTATTAAATAAAAATGATGGCCTTAGATCATTTCACTAATCTGGCTCATTCCTATAGTCCTTGAGCAAGTTCTAGCTTATCAAACACAACCAATCCACTCATGAAGAAAACCATGTATGCACGGTTGAGGTTCAAATTCTCACAAGCTTGTGCTCGAACCTTAAGAAACTTATTACACCACATTCATCTCAAAATTGAACAAGTTAAATAGAACATGTCACAATTCGAAAGTGTAGAGATTCTTAATCATAACTTGTCATCACTTATCACAACAACATGTCATCACTCACATTCAAAAATGACTCACAACAACCCCAAACAAACCACCAAACAATCCTTAAACAAGAAATGAAAATGTAAACAAAACACATAAGAAAAGACTCACCACATATGACCAATCAAAAACATAAAACATGCAAAAATAACCAAAATCCATCCATCAATAGACAATGAAGAGCACATTCATATAATCTATGACAATTAAGCCCACAAACGTCCCCATCTTTGATTGAAAAGGAAACCTCCCAAAAATATAACATATGAAGTAACATGCTAATCATATCATTCCAAATCAAATCAATTCATGTCAAGCAAATAGAAGTGGTAAAGTATAGAGTGAACTCCCTCAATAGGCATTTGGTAGTGGAAATGGTTGGCACGACCTTCCGAATTGAATGTACAATGAATCTCTACTTGATCTCCGGGCTCAATTCGTGCTTCTACTACACTTCATTCATGCTTAACAACTCATCAAAATCATTAGCTCAATAATATCATTAAAAATATGGACTATCATGCACTTCAACACAACCAAACGGACCAAAACATACCAAAACTCATGAGAAAATTTTAAAATTGGGTCAAATTTACAAGAATTACACTCAAGTGGTGAGTCACACCACACACTCTCCCTCCAAACTTAAATCAAAACAAGTTGAGACTTAAGTTTGCAAAAAGTAGTGGGACTTACCCTTGTAGTATCCATCAACAATCTTCTTGTGGAGAAGCTTACGCATCCAACGAATTGAGTTATATCCACCACGCACTAGCCCCCCAAACTTAACTTGAGATAAGAGTCGAGAATTAACTTTACAACAAGTGGTGCGACATGTCTGCTCGAATCCATGAAGCACTTCTCTTTTCTTCAATACGCATTTTCACACAAGCACAATCCACCTACAAGACCAAAATAACAAAACAAACATCAAAAGATAAAAAGAATGGGTTGTCTCCCATTTAGCGCTAAGTTTAACGTCTTCAAGCTGGACGGAATTTCACAATCATTGGACCAAAGGATGGTCCATCACACTCTCTCCTCGCATCCTCACTTTGAAAATTTGTTTAGCCCTCTTCTTGTCCACAAGCTCAACTTCACCTTTCTTGCTTACGAGCATCAAATCATCATCAAGAAGAGCTTCTAGTGGATTCCCTCTTTCTCCTTTGTCAATTTTCCAATCAAGCTCCGGATCTTTCTTCCTATCAACACCACAAAAAGATAAGTTAGAATTTGACATTTTCATATAGTAATGAAGAAATGAATTTAAATTATCGAAGAGAATAGAGTCATGATCTGTGAAATCATCCGGAGGTTCATTCGGAGGCTTCAAGTGAAACTTGGTTCCTTTTTCTTTGTTACACAAGAATGTAACACTTTTCATTTGAGCTCAAAAAAAGCTCTTCTCTCCCAACATCAATTTTGGCTCTTTCGGTAGCTAGAAATGGTCTTCCCAAAATGAGTGGAATTCGAGGATCCGCCTTCATTTCCAATACCATAAAATCGATCGGAAAGGATAATCCCTTCACTTTCACCTCAACGTCTTCCACAATCCCTAGTGGCTTCACAACCTCTTCATTTACAACTTCAAGATGGAATTTCAAGGTCCTTGAAAGTAGCATGAGATATCACATTAACGCTCGCCCCCAAGTCACACAATGCATCGAGAGTGCCTTTCCCTTCAAAATCACAAGGAATAATGAATTTCCTTGGATCACCAACTTTTGCAGGCCTCTCCTTATGCATCGACTCACTTGCTTGGGGTAGCTCTTCTTTCTTTTCTCCTCATACTTTTTCTTGAGATTTTTCACATGCTCCTTAAACTCTTTTTTCTTCTCCTCTTTTACAAACATTTATGGATAGGGAATAGGGAATGGTGTGATTGGAATACCCCAATAGTCACGTTTGTACTCCTCTTCTTAGACCTTCTCCTCCACTTTCTTTTCCTCTTGCACCCTTTTCCACTTCGGTATCTATTTAGGCCCGTCTCTTCTTTCTTACTTACTTCTTCCATTTCTCCAACAACCTTACTTTCCACCAACCCTTCTTCATCCTTTTGTTCCTCTTTCCTCTCAACTAACAAACATTGAGCTTTCGCATTAACCTCGAGTGTGGCCGAAAACTTTTCTTTTTGTTGAGTACTTAAAGCACTTGCAATTTGTCCAACATTGTACTCCAAAGCTTTAAACCTCTTTTCATTTGCTTCTTCGACTTTTTTCAATGCTTTATCTCGAGATTTGCTAGATTTTTCTTGAGCTTTATTTGAGTTGATCAATTGTTCAAGTAGCTCATCAATCGTTGCTCTTCCCTCATTGTTCGGTGCCTTAGTCCCCGGTTGGTATCCCGGAGGATAAGCAACCGCATTTATCGAATTAGAGTAGGAGAAGTTGTCTTGTCTTTGTTGTTGTGAGTATGAGTTTCCACTACCTTGACTATTAAAGCATCCTTGCCTTGGTGGATAGTTTCCTTGGTTGTGGTTGAAATTCCCTTGGTAATTCCTTCCTTGCATGTATTGCACATCTTCCACACGTGGCATTGTATTAGCTCATTGTTCCCCACTCACAATATTAGAAGGAATCACTCCTTGCTCTACTTTCCCTTCAACCATATTAACTCATTGGTTCACACCTTGATTCAAACTCTTTTGCCTCAAAACTTCCGATGTTATCATTTCAACACTTGGCATTTGTGGCACACTTGGCTCAACATTCAAACTCTTCACACTATCCTTGATCAAAATTCTCAAAACCATAGCATCCACTTACCCTCTCCGATGGCCATTGATATACATTTGTAACAATCTCATCAAATATCCTAATAGGCTATAGCCCTTGTCGGAGTCACACCTAGTACGGATCCACATGCCAAAGCATCAACAAGCACTCTTTGACCATTCACTAATCCTTTATAGAAAAATTCAACTTGTTGATTCTCCGGGAATTCATGTTGTGGACACTTGCGAAGTATATCCTTAAACATTTCTCATGCTTCATAAAAACTTTCCGGAGGCATTTGCTTGAATTGAGTAATCAAGCTCTTCATTTGAAGCGTCTTTGAATACGGAAAGTATTTGTTCAAGAACATTTGTGCAAGCTCATCCCATGTGTTGCACGTACATGGAGTAATGGTAGATAGTCATGTTCTAGCATGATCCCTCAACGAAAACGGAAACAACATCATCCTTATACAATCCTCACTCACCCCATTTATCTTCACGTTGTTGGCAATCTCAATAAATTGAGCTAGATGAGCATTAGGATCTTCATTCGGAGTTCCACTAAATTGTTGGTCTCTCACTATAGAAATCAACTCCCCTTAATTTCAAAGTTGTTGGCGTTGATTGGTGGGCCCATCATATGTGGCATGGCCCTCGTCATAAAGAAATCTCAAATCACCCTTTGATCATTATGAATTTCATGTTGAACTGGAGGTGGTGGTGGTGGCACATACGCTTGTTGAGGAGGTGCATAAGCATGTGGAAAGCCTTGTTGAATTAAAGTTTGTTGCACCATTTGTTGAAGCAAAGCTTGATTGTTCATAGCTCCAAAATTTTGATAGGCATGTTGAGGAGGGTTGGCATTGAATTGAGGTGCTTGTGCGTTGTCTTGCACGTGCATATGTTATCCTCCTTCCCCATCATGCTCTATCTCCACACGGTTATCTCCTTGAAAATTCTCCATTTTATCACTCTTTTTGTTCTCTCTTCTCCTTCTTCGAAAAGTTTGTTCTATTTCCACGTCAATGGGCTCCGATTGTATCCCCCTTGACCTCGTTTGCATACACCTTCACAAAGAAAAGAAGTTAGAACAAGCTTTTCAAAAGCAAATAAAATAAACAACAAAAATTAAAAATATCTCTATTAAGATCACTCGAAACGATCCTTCTTCAAGCTACTAGCAACCGTTGCCTCCCCGGCAACTGTGCTATTTGATTAGTCATTTTGTAGTTGGGATGACCAATTCAACAATTTATCAAACCACATGGAGGTAGGTACTAGTACTTAAGCGATATCACGTTTCTCGTAATTTTATAGAGACGATTCATCAAGGTTGGTTGATCAAACAAGTAATTAAATAGTAATCAATGCAAGTAAACAAGCAATGATCAAGCAACTGGATAGATAAATGAAAGGTGGTTTTTCAAGTTAAATAAAAGTGAGATTAACAACAATTAAGAAGTAGAAATCCTAGGATAAATGAATCAAATTCATATGAATCATGGGTATAAGATTAAGGGTCAACACTAAGTTCACCTAAACTCCCTCTCGAGATGGATATGATATGAATCTCAAATAGCACAATGGATTGGTTCTCACTCAAACAATTCCAACTAAGTACTAAGCTTGAATGAGAGTCCCCTCACACGATTAATCAATCTCTCGATCAAACCAATCAAATGTCCTATCAAAGGGTTCTAAATCCTAAAGGATATCTCTATCTCTTTAAGATCTATAATGAACATGAGGTTTATGACAAATTGATTCAATTAATTATCCTAAATATGCAATTGACTTCTCAATCTAATCACATGTTTAAAACAACAAACTACACAAATCATCATAAACATCAAGATCTAAAGCATCAATGATAGAAAATCAATTAACCCAATCAACATATGAATTTAAATACACAAATCCCAAAATTATCCAACAACTCTCATGTTGCTAATCTCACAAGGGAGATTAGCCTACCATATTCAAAAGAAAATTAACATAGACATTAAAATCCTTACAAAACATGATGAATAATAAGGTTTCAATACAAAAGTTGGATGAAAACTCTCTTGGATGGCTACAATGGTGATCTTCTTCTTTCCCTTACAATTCTCCTCTCTTCCTTGCTTCTTTTCCTCAATTGGATGATGGATTTGATGGTGGGATGAAGATAGATTGAATGGGTGGTGAATGGATGAAGATGATGGTGTGAAATGGAGGAAATGGTGTGTGATCTATGTGTTCAAGTGAAACCCTTGTGATCTCTCCAATCTCCCTTCAAATATTGAACTTGAGGCTATTTATACTCTCTCCACGTTGGGCCATAAATTTAACATTAGTTCGGCTTTATACACACACTTACACGTACTGGAAGGTGAAAATCTAGATTTTTGGCCCAAAATGACCTTACTCGACTTGGTCTTCCTTACTCGAGTTAGCTACTCGAGTCGAGTTGCACGTAATGTAACTCGAGCTGATCCAGCTCGACTTGAGTTAGCAACTCGAGCAATCGCCTGTTCGGTCATGTTGCGAGGCTCTGAAAATGGACAACCCTTCGACACCTAGCTTAACTCGAGTTGCAAGTCGAGTTACGTCTTGAGAACTCGAGTTGGCTTACTGAACACCTTCTCTGCTCAACACGGCATGCAACTCGACTTGGATCAACCCCAACTCGAGTCGACTTGGATCAACCCCAACTCGACTCGAGTTGCAAGTCGAGTTGCGTCTTGCAAGTCGATTTGACTCACTGTACAATTTAGACAACTTTCGGCACCCCAACTCGACTCGAGTTGCAAGTCGAGTTACGTCTTGCAACTCGAGTTGGGTATTCTCAGCCCGTTTCTTGCTCGTTTCAGATCCCGTCTCTGTTTTTACTCCATTTTCACCTGTTTTACATACGTTTAAGCTCATTCTCACACATTTCCATGAAAACATATAACACAACCAAATTACGTATAAAATACGGATAAAACACTATGAAAATGGATATAAAAAGACACTAAAATTTAGGTAAAAATATCACTCATCAATACTCCCTTCGTCTCATTCTAATAGTTACATATTTCCTTTTTGGGTGTCCCATCTTAATAGTTATATTTCCCTTTTTAGCATATGGGACCCACACAAATTATTTATTTCTCTCTCTATGGGCCCACACATCACACTAATACACATACTCACTCTACATTAAAATATTATTTCTCTCAACCTCAATACACATTAAAATACTATATTCATTAATCCACGTGTAAAAAGCAAACGTAACTATAAGGATGGGACGGGGGGAGTATATATTTATTTATTTATTAGTTATCAGCGTAGTAATATTATATTGTCTATAACGACTACAAATTATATATGTTGTCATAAATTAATAAGACTACAAATATAATGTATTCTCTATCAGCCTGAGTTTCTTTTAAATTTTAGAACAACCATAGATATTATATGTTGTTGTAGGCATTATTATTATTATTATTATTATTATTATTATTATTATTATTATTGCTTCGTAATATTTATTGCATCATATAAAAATAAATAAATAAATAAATAAAAATAATCGATAAATGAAATAATAAATTTCTAATTGTTAATAACATATGCTCTGAACTATTGATCAAGATACACATGCATCAAATCATCCTTTCTATAATCAAATGTAGCAAAAATTAAAAACTTAACAAAAAAAATAATAATAATCCATCTGTTTTCGGCGGCCTGCCGGCGGAGCTCCGGCGACCGGCAGGCGGCAGTTCTGCAGAATTCCGACAGCGACGGTGGGTGGGGGTTTGGGTTTGTGGTTTAAAGGTGTATGAGTTTAGGGTTATATTTGGTATTTTACTCTAATATTTTGTATGTGATAGTAATTATTTTAAATCAATGTATCTAATAGTAATTAGGGGTACAACGTGTGTACCTAGTAGTAATTTTTCCCTAAAATTTCTAATTTTTTTAAATTTTTTCTCTCTGTAAAAAGAAAAAATTAATTTCTGGAATTTTAATTATTTTTAAAATTTTTGGAAATCTTTTAGGATTGATTAAGATTTGGATTAACTTTAATGATATAGTTAATCCAAACTCTATACCCAACTGCATGGAGTTTGGGGCGGTGGGGGCCCCTAATGGTGGGGTACATTTAAAAAAAAGTACTTTGAAAAAGTCAAAAAGCAATTTTTCTTAAACAACGTGGAATAGTAAATGTGAAAAGTATTCCGGACGGAGGGAGTATTTACTTAGCTAGTGAAAGAGTAATAACAAAGGTATTAATTAACTTCATTTATTGTAGAAACAAGTTCAACCTCCCAAGGTAATTAACATTTTTTTTTTTGTTATTTTGAGAACTTTAAAAAATCTTCTTAAAGAATTTAAAAAAATATGCAGGTCATTGCCATCACTTATTTCTAAAAAAAAAATACAGTGAGACATAATCAAAAACTTGAGGGAGGGAATAGTATTAACTTAACGAGACACGAGTTAAAATGCCCAAAGTTAAAATAGGACCATCTTTTTTGCTAACTCCTATTCACTCCATCTGTTTTGTCCACTCTCTAAACTAAATAATGTCATAATTTTACTTTCTAAAATAAAAAAATATTTTTGATTTTTTTATTCAATTATATACTACTTCCTCCGTCCGATTCTAAGGTATCCATTTGTTTTTTGCGCGTTGATTAAGGAGTATTATTATTATATGTAAAGTGTGTAGTTGTATTAAAGGGAAGTGGTGGGTCATATTGTGTGTTTTTTTACTAAATAGGGAAAATTGACACCTTTAAAGCGGACGCCAAAAATAATAGAATAAATACCTTAAAAGCGGATGGATGGAGTATATTTTAGTAGGTTTATTTCAAATATAATTATAAAGTAGGTGATCAACTTTAATAGCATTAAGGGTATTGTAGGTAATTTATTAAAAAAACGAAAATTAATACTGACATTCTTCTTAAAAAGTTATCAAATTTATTAAATTTATATTTTCTTGACTCTATTACCCTTTGGTAAAACCCTAATACCCTCTAACTCCCAAAACCCTCCTACCCCCAACTAGGTACCGCCGGACCGACTCCGCCGGCCGTCGGACCGCCATCGCCGGCTGTCAGAACACTGTTGGCGACCTGCTGGAAAACTGCCGTCGTCAGCCGCCGCCGAACCGGTGACCCCGCCGGAAAACAGCCACTGCCAGCCGCCGTCGAACCGGTGACCCCGCGTGGAAAATTGCCGCCGCCGGACCGCCACCTCCCCGCCGGCAACTGACCGTCTTCCGCCGGCAACCGGCCGGCGGACCGCCTAGAGAGGGTGGGTAGGGGGTGTACCACCCCAAGTAGATAGAATTAATAAAACACATATAGGAGTATTTTTGTCCAAAAAATGTAATAATGGTAAAATTGATAATTTAAGTAATAAAGATGTTGTATTAAAAGTCTACAAATGAGAATGGGCAATTTTTACTATTGGCACTTTAATTAATGAAGTTGTGAATGAGATGCGTGGGCAAAATAAGTAGTAAAAATCAAAGTGCACAAGCGATGCCATTTTCACTAACTTAATTTATTGGAGAAACAAAGTACAAACAACAGAACCTCCCAAGCATGGAAAAGCAATGGAAGGATCAGGATGATACGAAGTTGATTAAAGAAAGGCGATGGCACACAAAGACAAGAATTAAGGGAAACCCAGCTTATTCGATAATCTTACCACACAAACATGAACACATGCAGAATGAAAGAGATCTAGCAGAGGAGATCTAGTTTATTTTGCAGGGTTGGCAACGATCTTGATTCCACCAATGGTAACACCAGGTCCCTTATGCCTAGGCACCAAAGTCACCACGATGGTATCGTCATCCTCAACATCCATATCATCGTACAAGTCCGTCAGATCCAGCTTAATGGAAGTCGTTTCGAACTGTCCAGAAGTTTTATGCGGCACCTGGGCATACGTCCCCGCGTACGCCGCCTTGTCCAGCTGTGACGGGTCGTCGTCCTCGTCGTTCACGAACACGTCGAATTTCAGCAGTTTGGAGGTATCCACAGTGATCTTTTCCAAAACAAGCGACTCCGACACCTTTCCTTTCTTCGATTTATCCACCTCGAACCTCACCACTTGGTCGAGCACCAGAGGGAACAGCGTGGAAGCCTTGGGAGCAGTAGAGCTTGTTCTGTTGATCTTGGCCTTCGTTGACTGCCGTGGAGGCCTATAGTCCAGCCACGGCAGATCGATTCGCTCGTAGTCGTATCCCATTCGCAGGTTGTCCACGCTGTCCTTCACATAGACACGCACCAGCTGCGCGTTCTCGTCGTAGAATAGAAACGAGGTGTTGAGGTAATCCGAGTCGAGGATTCTCTTGTCCGGGATTTTCTTGCTAGGCAAGAAGTACTGCCAAATTGTCCACAAACGGTCGACGTTGCCATGGTGGCAGTAGAAGAGGGGATCCTTCCCAGCAGAGTAGAAGTTACCCATATCCTCGTGGTTGGGCGAGTCCGGATCTCCGACCCAGACATGGATCGCGGTGTGGGAGCCTCGCTCGACTGCTCCTGGACCGGGTTCGGTGACCGCCACCCCGTTGGAGATTTTCTTCCCCATGAAGTCGAAAACATCGGAGTTTCCACGAACCATCTCTGTGTGCATGATGGTGAGGTTGTTGGTGACCAGCTGAAGAGGGTCCTTGATATCCGTCATCCCGAGATCCACGACTGCAGACGGCACCACGTTCTTAGGGTTTCGGATGGCGTCGTAGAGGGCGGACTTGGGGTTAGTGAACATGGGTGGTACGGTCATGCCTTTAGGGTTGTCCCAGTTCCAGAACGGTAATGCGAAAGTCGGGTCGTTGATCAGCTTCCCCAGAATCCTCTCGTAGAAGTAGAGATACCATCGGTGGAAAGGGAAGAAGGTCCATGAGTTGTGAACTTGGAGGTCCACATCACTACCCCCACCTTGCTTGTACACAGTGTTGCAATAAGCACAGTGGATGTTGGCCTGTGCCTGCCAGCTGCGTGGGTCATCGGCGGGGAGGCGGCGCATGCGATCGAGGGCCATGTTGTACTTGTAGATGTACTCCGGCGACACTCTATGAGCAGAGGGTCTCACTTTCATCTGAAGGACTGGTGGGAGCTTGAAATCTATGATCCGATCCTCCGGCGTTAGGCAGCACTCCGCGTCGATTGGCTTTCCTGTGATGGCGTCCCTCACGATGCCGCACTTGTTCAGGTCCGGCGCCTCCACGGGCTCCGCGAAGGCCGAGGGAGTGGTGAGCAGGCTTCCGGCGCCGTAGAGGCCGCCGAGACCGAGGAGCATGTTGCGGCGGTCGACCTTGGCTGGGGAAGAGTCGACGGATTCATTTTGGTTTTCGGCTGAAATGCAGAGGCGGCGGTTGGCTTGGGGGAGGAAATGTAATGGTTTGGGGATGAGAGGGCGAGATGTGGAAGAGGGGCGGCGGGGGAGGGTGGCGGATATGGGTGGTGTGGCGGAGGCAAGTGGAATAGATGCCATGGTGAACGGCTTTACGTGATTCTCAAATAGAAAAGTAGTCGCCTTTTTATAGAGCTGGAGCCATGAAGAAGAGTGACGGTGTGGTATCGATGGATTACACACGGCTTTTTCTTTGGTTTTCTTGTTTTTAAATGAAATAAATAAATTATAAATGATGTTACAGGATTGATAAATTTAAAAGTAAGAAATATTTTGAGGTTTTAAGTTGATATTACCTTATTTTGGTGTGGTGATATTTATTATGGTATGAAAAAAAAAAATGAAAAATTTATTATGGGAGGGTTAAATGACTCGGTTCGGATCTCCGGTTATATTTTAGTGTTACTTCTTCTATTATAAACCGTTGGATGGTTGACACGTAAAATAAACTAATCTATACCCTAACAATCACCCTAAGGGAAATGGTTGAGATTTTACTATCCGCATACGTGTCACTCATCTAACGCGTGTAACAGGAATTGTAACATCAAAATGCAATAGCACATCCAAGGTGTAAATGACTATCCTCTTTACAAATACATAGTTTTAGATGAGATTGTCAGTTTAATGAAAATTTTCTTTAGGATCATTTCATGAGAAAATAAAATTTCGGCATCTGATCTTATGTAACATTTTGTATATAAATAATTATGAATGGTTTAATGAAAGATAAATAGTTGAGAGAGTATAAAGGAAAATGGGTATACTTGCATGAGATCGCTTCAAGTAAGACCATTTTAAACTTTTGTAACTAATTATAACTTTTTATTTAATATGTTATCACTTTTCTTTTAAAATATTAATTTATATTATAAATTGTTTAAGATAATTCATAATATTGTTATAACTTTTGATCAATTGAGTATCATTTTTTATTATAAATATTATTCCATCGTGCATAATGTTTGCTCATTGTTATTTTGAACATTTCATCGTAAGATTTATATTTTTTTTATAGTAAATGGAACTCACGCGGCTCACATATAACACTAATATAACTACAGATTAAAATATTATTTTTCTCATTAAAATACTATTAGTCCCTATGAAAAAATAAATGTAAACCTTCAAATGGCACTGAGAGAGTATCACTTAATCTTTGCAAAAAAAAGGTAAAAAGATCATTTGAACCCCTAATCTTTTTCAATGGGATCAACTGAGCCCTCAAATTATCTTTTTGTTCATGCAAGCCACTCATCTTTATTGATAAGATCAAATAAACCCTTTATTTTTAAAATTAAAACATACAAGCACCTCTATATTAAATAATACATAAATAACATGAAACTTCAATTATGACCGGTTGTTGTTGCTGTTCGAGTTTTTTAATTTTTTTTAATTAATTATAACTTTAATTATATAGTATTTATTTTTATCATAGCCCATCACCTATTTTATTTTTTTATTTATTGAACTTGTGGTTTGTTGTTTTTTTCCCAACAATTTAATATTTCTCTTTAGAGTTAATTTTAAAATTATAATATAATTTTACTTTTGTGATTTGTGTAATATTATACCCTTATAATCCATTTTAAAGATATAATTAATTCAATTTATTATTATTAATTATAACTTTACACGTTTTTATTTTACCATTTAATATTTATCTTATTCAATAGGATTAGTTATATATTTAGAATGAATTATGAAGTATAATATTACATAAGAGTGAAATTAACTTATTTTTTAAAATTAACTCTAAAGACAAATACTTAATTATAAGGAAAAGAAACCACAAACTTATAAATAATAAAATAGATCATAAATTATGAATTTTATATATATATATATATATATATATATATATATATATATATATATATATATATATATATAACTCGAACAGCAACATCAATAACCGGTCATAGTTGAAGTTTCATGTACTATTAATTATGTAGCATTTAATATAAAAGGTGTTCTTATGTTTTATTTTAAAAAGTAAAAAGTTTATTTGATCCTATTAAGAAAGATAAGTGGTTTGCATGAGCAAAAAGATAGTTTGAGGGCTTAGATGATCCCTTTAACAAGATTAGGGGTTCAAATGACCATTTTTCCAAAAAAAATTATAAACTCTAAAGAGAAAAATTGAAATTTTGTATGTGATACTCGTTCAACACACCATTTTTCCAAAAAAAATTATTAACTCTAAAGAGAAAAATTGAAATTTTGTATGTGATACTCGTTCAACACAGTATAATAAAAAATGTAACGGAATATAATGCCTTAAATTCCACCCTGACATTGAATTAAATGACTTGAAACTGACATAAAATCTTAAAGACACTCTAATTACCTCAAAGTGATTAATTGAGAAGATTTTCTTAGAATTTTATTTTGTAGTTCATTTATTTATCTTCATTAATTAATCTCTAGAAATTCTTCGGGATCAGATTAAGTTTTATATCAAATCTAATGCCATCAAAATAATTCATTTGAGTTGACATGCATGCACGGGCCACGGATTTTTTCTTTAAGAAAATATAGTTTTAATTCACTTAAATGTATGTGATACTTCACTCCAACTGAAACTTCACATTTTATATTTAAAATTGTATTAATTTTAATTTTACGATTACACTTAATTACTATCTCCATATTATACTTTAATTTTAAAGTTATTATTGTATCTTCTTTTTATCCATAATATAATTAATAATTTATTAATTATCCATAAATATCACACCACCCTAATATTTTTTTTTAATTTTTTCGTGTATAGTAAACGTGAAGATCAAATTGGAATGAAGGGATTTCTTAATAAATATGTTAATTTTTTATATTCAAAGTGTACCACATATTTGATATGGCTTTTAAGATGTTTTAAAATACTAATTTATTAACATTAAAATAATGTTTCTTAATTAATATTAAAATAATATTTCATTGTGTGACAAATTTATATGATTATCATAAAATTAAATTTTAGTATAATTTTATGATTTCAGATCTAATATTTTATATATTTCGGCCCTAATTGATAGGGAAAAAAATTCAAGTTTCGCATTGATAATTTACTATAATTTTTTAAGTCTTGAATTAAAAGTACTTCTCCATTCCATTTCAATCTTAATATATTTTCAATTTAGGGGTTTCATTTTAATATTTACATTTTCCTTTTTGTTAGATGAGACTTGCACATAGTCCCTCCATCCCACATTTACTTGCATCGTTACCGTAGATACGGAGTTTGAGAATTTTGTTTTTTGATCAACTTTATTGACTTTATTATGTATGTTAGGTGAAAGTGGTAAATTTGTAATTAAGATGTACTTTTAAGATTAGGAATTGATGTGATTTTTTTTTATTAGCTGTATTATTTTTATTATCTAAGGGTATTTTAATCTATTTACTTTTCATTGTAATCCCTAATTATATATACTCTTTGTTGTATTATATTTCATTAAGTAAGTCAATAAGAAATCCCTAGTTCCTTTTTCTCTATGTTATCATGGTATCAGAGCCACCATTCATCGATTTCTCTTTGCTTGATTGAAGAAGTTATAATCTAATCCACAGTACAATTTCGGCCGACGTCCGTACAATTTCGGCGTCTGTACGAGTTCGGCATCGGTGTCCGTACAGTTTTTATGGTGGTATTTTCGATTTTCTCTTTGCTTGTTCGTGCTCTCTGTGTTAGGGTTTGAATTGGATTCGATTGATTTGGTTGAATTCTGTTGATTTGGTACTTTGGGGATTATTGGATTTTGTTGTTTAGTTTGATTTGGTGTGCTCGTAGAGTTCTGTTTCATCATGGCTAATCGTAAGGATGATTCACTTCAGTCGATTAGCGTTCAATTGGATGGTAAAAACTATACGTATTGGAGCTATGTTATGAAGAATTTCTTGCGTGGAAAATCTATGTGGAGCTATGTCACGGGTGTGTGGATTAAGCCTATAGACGAGAAGGAGACTAATTATGCCGCCTTGGTCGACAGTTGGGAGGCTGATAATTCGAAGATTATTACGTGGATTAACAATTCTGTTACCCACTCCATTGGTGTTCAGTTGGCTAAGTATGAGACGGCTAAAGAGGTATGGGATCATCTTCCTAGATTGTACACGCAGTCTAATTTCGCCAAGCAGTATCAGTTGGAGACAGATATTCGTGCTCTTCAACAGAATGATATGAGTGTTCAAGAGTTTTATTCTTCCATGTCTAATCTATGGGATCAGTTGGCTCTCACTGAGTCCGCAGAGCTGCGAAAATTTGAACCGTATATGGCTCGTAGAGAAGAACAACGTCTGGTACAGTTTTTGATGGCTCTTCGGAATGATTTCAAGGGATTGCGTGGAACAATTCTGCATCGTTCTCCTCTTCTGTCTGTTGATTCTGCGGTTAATGAACTGTTAGCAGAGGAGATTCAGCTTAAGTCTAACGCGGATAAGGTGTCTGCCACACCTACAACTCCATCTGTCTTTGCTACTTCACAACAGTCTACTCCTAGCAACCAAAATAGACTTGCCCCTAAGGTCTCTCAGGATGAATGTGCTTTCTACAAGCAGAAGGGTCATTGGAAGGCTCAGTGTTCGAAATTATTGAGTAAAAGCAAACAACCACAGCATCAACGACCACCTCAACAACAACGCCTGCCACAGACTGCTCCATGGATGTATCGCCCACCTCAGACCAACAACGCAGTTGCTGCCCCGTCCTTGGATCCACATATGTTGGAGCAGTTTCAGCAGTTCCTCGCCTCACAGCCTCATGCCATGTCAGCCTCCTCTCATAAAGGTTTGTCCTTGTCTGATAATTCAGGTAAATCGTCTCCCCTGTGGATCATAGATTCAGGCGCTTCTCATCATATGTCTCCTGATATCGATTCTTTTGTATCTGTTAATTCTGCTCCATCTTTGTCTTTCATGACCGCCGATGGCACTCCAATGCCATTGGCAGGAATTGGCTCTGTTCACACATCTCATTTATCTATTTCAGATGTGTACCATATTCCTAGTCTAACTTTAAATCTTGCGTCTGTTGGTCAATTGTGTGATTCTGGTTTCACGGTTCTTTTTACTTCTACCAATTGTTGTGTTCAGGATCCGCGATCTCAGAAGGTGATTGGGACAGGCCGTAGGGACGGGGGACTCTATGTTTTGGATGAGCTACAAGTATCAGATGTTGCTGCCTCTACTGTGGATTTGTCGTCTTTTCGTTTGAGTCGTTCGTCTTCTGATTTTTATCTTTGGCATTCTCGTTTAGGTCATGTGTCTGGGTCTCATTTAAAGTTTTTGGTGTCTACAGGAGTTTTAGGTCATTTGGAAAGTCATGATATTTCTGATTGTAGTGGTTGTAAACTGGTTAAATTTTCCGCATTGCCTTTTTATAAAAGTATTTCTCTTTCAATTGCACCATTTGATCTTGTGCATTCTGATGTGTGGGGACCCTCTCCTGTATCCACCAAAGGAGGTTCTAGATATTATGTTTCTTTTATTGATGATTTCACTCGTTATACGTGGGTTTATCTTATGAAATGCAGGTCTGACTTCCTTACCATATTCAGCAATTTTAGAGCTCTTGTGAAAACCCAACACTAATCTATCATTAAGTGTTTTCGGTGTGATTTGGGTGGTGAATTCACTTCTAACGATTTTTCTCAGTTACTTGCTTCTGATGGGACTATCCACCAAACCTCGTGTACAGACACTCCTCAACAAAATGGTGTTGCTGAAAGAAAACATCGCCATCTTGTTGAAACAGCTCGTTCGTTCATGTTGTCAGCCGAGGTTCCTAGTGTGTTTTGGGGAGAAGCAGTCCTTACCGCTGCTCACGTGATCAACAGAATTCCAATATCTCATAATTCAGGTTTGTCCCCATTCGAAAAATTGCATGGTCATTCACCTGATTATTTCTCGTTGCGCGTCTTCGGTTGTACTTGTTTTGTTCTTCGACCACATGTTGAGCGTAATAAATTGTCTCCCCGGTCCGCCTTATGTGTCTTTTTGGGTTATGGTGTTGGTCAAAAGGGATATCGTTGTTTTGATCCAGTTAGCCAAAAATTGTATGTCTCGCGTCATGTTGTGTTTTTAGAGCATATTCCTTTCTTCTCTGTTCCGGCTAGTTCACATCATATGACACAGTCAGATCTAGTGCGTATTGATCCATTCGATACCGACACCGATGAAGCTCTATCTGATACTTTGGTTCATGAGGCATCCACCTCCCTTGCCCCTGCTCCTACGACTACCCAGTTGTCGGATGAGATTGCGGATGATCCTCCTCCTCGTCAGTCCACTCGCACTCGTAAGTCTACTAAACTCCCCGATTTTGAGTACTCCTCCTATTCTACTTCATTTGCTTCCTTTGTTGCCTCTATTCATCGTCTTTCTGAGCCTTTATCCTATAGAGAGGCAGTTCGTGATCCCCTTTGGCAGGCTGCTATGGCTGAGGAACTTACTGCTCTACACCAGACTCATACATGGGATTTGGTTTCGCTGCCATCAGGAAAACACACCATTGGTTCTCGTTGGGTCTACAAGATTAAAACCAAATCAGATGGATCCATTGAGCGATACAAGGCTCGACTTGTTGCTAAAGGCTATTCCCAGGAGTATGGCCTGGATTATGAAGAAACATTTGCCCCTGTTGCAAAAATGACGACGGTTCGCACTCTGATTGCAGTTGCTTCTGTTTGTCGATGGAGAATATCTCAGATGGATGTCAAGAATGCATTCTTGAATGGCGATCTTCATGAAGAAGTTTATATGACGCCTCCTCCTGGTGTTGCTCATCAGCCTGGTGAAGTTTGCAAGCTTCGCAAAGCTCTTTATGGTCTCAAACAAGCACCACGTGCCTGGTTTGAGAAGTTTTCTTTGGTGATCACTTCGCTTGGCTTCCTTCCTAGTCATCATGATTCGGCTTTATTTGTCAAGCGTACACCGACAGGTCGTATTCTACTATCCTTGTATGTTGATGACATGTTCATTATGGGTGATGATTATGATGGTATTGAATCTTTGAAGTCTGAGTTGGCACGGTGCTTCGCTATGAAAGACTTGGGTATGCTACGTTATTTCTTGGGAATTGAGATTGCCTATTCTCCAAAAGGCTATCTCTTATCTCAATCAAAGTATATCGCTGATTTGTTTGAGCGTGCTCGACTTACTGACAACAAGACTGTTCCTACTCCACTTAAGACCAATGCTAGATATTCTCCGTCGGATGGCACTCCTTTGGCGGATTCTGGTCTCTATCGTACCATTGTAGGCAGCCTGGTTTATCTTACTGTGACTCGCCCAGACATTGCACATGCTGTTCATGTGGTTAGTCAGTTTGTCACTTCCCCCACTACAGTTCATTGGGCTACCGTTCTTCGTATTCTCAGGTATCTTCGGGGCACCCAGTTTCATAGTCTCTTGGTTCCTTCTACATCTTCGTTAGAGCTGCGTGCTTATTCTGATGCGGATTGGGCTGGTGATCCTACGGACCGCAAGTCGACCACTGGATTTTGTATTTTCCTTGGTGATTTGCTTATTTCGTGGAAGAGCAAGAAACAAGATGTCATCTCTCGGTCTTCTACAGAAGCTGAGTATCGTGTCATGGCCTCTACTACCTATGAAATTGTTTGGTTACGAAGGTTGCTTGCTGATATGGGTATTTCTCTTTCTCACCCTACTCCGCTACACTGTGATAACCAGAGCACTATTCAGATTGCACGTAATTCAGTCTTTCATGAGCGAACCAAACATATCGAGATTGATTGTCATGTCACTCGCCACCACCTACAGATCGGTACCATCACATTGCCATTCGTTTCTTCTTCTCTGCAGATTGCTGATATGTTTACAAAAGCACACTCAACTTCGCGATTTCGTTTCCTGTCTGACAAACTCGCTATGCTTATCGCTGTAGCATCGTGAGTTTGAGGGGGGATATTAGCTATATTATTTTTATTATCTAAGGGTATTTTAGTCTAT
Source organism: Pogostemon cablin (assembly GCA_023678885.1). NCBI lineage: Eukaryota > Viridiplantae > Streptophyta > Magnoliopsida > Lamiales > Lamiaceae > Pogostemon > Pogostemon cablin. The sequence continues at coordinate 15,528,965 of CM042962.1, read as the reverse complement.
TTACTTTTCATTGTAATCCCTAATTATATATACTCTTTGTTGTATTCTATTTCATTAAGTAAGTCAATAAGAAATCCCTAGTTCCTTTTCTCTATGTTATCATTTTTGTGGTGCAATTTAATGTTGGATGGATGAAAACCAAAAGCGTGAAATTTAATGTGGACGGAGGGAGTATTATATCTTTCAACTCACTATACATTAAAATATTATACTGTTCTTTAATCTCCCCACAAAAAGCCAATGCAAAGATGGAAACGAAACGGAGGAAGGGAGTATTCCTTATTAATAAATATATGAGTTGGTCTTTTGTGTCTCCAAGTGTCACTACAAAAAAATTATTTTTACTAACGGAATTCGATCTATTGGCAATTAGCAACGGATTAGCAACAAAAATGACATTTTTATTTTAGCAACAGAATGCCAATGGATTTATTCTCTATTTTACCAATGGAATTCAATCCGTTGGTAATTACCAACGGATTAGCAAGGGAATCATTATATAAATTACCAATGGAATTAATAGCAATGGATTACCAACGAAATTCTTTACCAATAGAATTGAATTTTCGTTGCTAAAAATTTACCAACCACAACTTTACCAATAGAAATTTACCAACGAATTCCGTTGATAATCTGTTGGTAAACCTATTTAATAAGGGAATTAAGGCTTTTACCAATGTAATATTTCGTTGGTAAAAAATAGTTTTTTTTAGTGTGCATAAGATATATAAGGATATAACATAACATTTTGTTCTAAAAGATATATACTTTAACTAATAAATGTATAATTTTTTCATTAAAAATGATGATTGAAATATGAATAGGATAAATGTTTGATTAAAAAAATTAAGTTTTTTTCTATAAAATTAAGGATATAAATTATATAACATGTAGTAATACTAAAAGGTTAATTTTTCTAAAAATATGAAATTTGGAATCACAATATCCAAATATGCGAAAGTTTTAGTTTCGAGATAATTCTTCTACTTCTCCATTTATTAAAATAAATGAATATTTTTAAGAAAGTATATTCTCAGACCGACAATGTTATTAGAAAATTATACTTCTCCTATCTAAAATTTTTCCTAGATTAAGAAAGTCGTTAATTTCAAAAATATTTTGGTGTGAGAGAATTTGGTAAATTTGGAATAATAAATTTTATGTTTGATTTCTAAAGGACAAATTTAACCCGATTTAGACAATTTGAGCATAATCTGTTCTCATTGATCAATAAAGCTTAAAATACAAGTAATACGATGGCAAGTCCGCAAATATATAGAATTCAAAAAGTGCAACAATATTTAAACAAATTTTGTTTGTTTTTAGTTTATTTGAGTTTGAAAGTAAGATAAAGGTATGATTTTTTATATACTGAAAATTTCGGTACGGTATTTTGTAAACCAAAAATCTTCGGTATGTCATACCGCTCACCCCTAATTACACACCCTCCTTATAAATATCATTTTTGGTCTCTTTAAATACACACTCCTTTTTTATTAAATACACACCCTCTTAATATATAATTAAAATATATATTTTTGTAAAGTCTAAATTACCCTTAATTCATTAAATACACACCCTTATATATTAATCTATACTATTTTAGACTTTACAAAAATATATATTTTAATTATATATTAAGGGGGTGTGTATTTAAAGAGACCAAAAATGATATTTATAAGGAGGGTGTGTTTAAGGGTGGGCGGTATGACATACCGAAGATTTTTGGTTTACAAAATACCGTACCGAAATTTTCGGTATATAAAAAATCATACCGTTATCTAATCTAAACTTTTGGTATACCAGAGTTCGGTATACCGATATTTCGGTATAGGAAAAGAATGTCTTTTGCTTACCGATATTTCGATATACTGTTTCATACCTAAAGTATCGGTATATTTCGTCCTATGTAAATAATTTGGTATACTGTTATACACTTAAATTTCAGTAAATCTAACTAAAAATTATATATAAAAGTGAAATATAACTATAAAAATAAATCCTAAAAGATAACAAATTCATAATAAAAAAATATTTGATAATTCATAAATGATCAAATTAAATAGATAAATATTTGTGCAGTTTATATGTTTGTTATAATATCATACTTCTGGCTTTTTAAATAATTTTAGAGGGTAAATGCACAAATTGTCAGAAAATGATGTCTGGGGTAGGCCCGGATGGCTTACAAACTATCAGTGGATAAATGAAACCTTTTTAATAAAATAAAATCTATTTTCTGTAGAAACATTGATTCCCAATTAAAAGATGAATGGTAGCCCTTGACAAATCAAAAGACATACCAAGATCAAGATTGCTAAATGGACTTCCACTTCTAAATATAATATTGTCACCTACTATGGAAAATGCTTCCTCCGAGATGCACCCAGTTGACGAAGTTAGAAAGCATATTATATATGTATAGATAGATAGATGGGATAAATTATACGAAAGATTTTGGAGAAATTTATAAAATCTAATTCTTTATAATAATAACAAAGCCGCATGTAACATTTTAAGGACATTATTATATTTTTCAGCTCAGAATATAAATAAGAGTATATTGTCTGCTTCGTAAATTTTAAACATTAAATTTTAATTTAATTTGTTCTAAAATGAGAAATTAAGCCTAATTAATTAGGTGATTCAGCCTGATTTGTCATTTAAGTGAAATAAAATACTCCCTCCGTCCCAAATTCAATTTTATTGTAAATACGGAGTTTAAGAAATGTCACTTTTTTATTTACTTTTGAGGGTAGTATGATATTTTTGAGTAATAAATAAATGATAAAATATGTTATGCGTGGTAAAAATGTGATGATAAATTTGAAATTAAAATATGGTAGAGAGATACTCCCTCCGTCCCGCGCAAATATGTGCATTTGCTTTTTGCACGTAAATTAAGGAGTATTATTATTTTATGTAAAGTAAGTAGGTGTATTAGAGAGATGTGATGGGTAGTGGTGGGCCATTGGTGGACCCTTTTTACTAAAAGAGAAAAATGGTGCAATTTGGACGGGACATACAATATAGTAAAATAGTGCTATTTGGGTGGGACGGAGGGAGTATTAGTTTCTTCCTTTTTTTATGGAAGTGTAAAGTTAAATTTGGGACTGATCAAAACAGAAAGTGTGAAGTTAAAGTTGGAACGGAGGAATATAATTGCCCTATATATATTTGGTAAAGATTCGTGAGAGATATATCACGTAAGCCTTTAGTGAGACGGATAAAAAGTTATAACATCATCATCACTTTCGCTATAAAATGTTATCACTTTAGCTATAAAATTTTATAACTTTTTATTTATGCAAAACATTGTTCATGAAATAATTATGTACCATTAGCACTTTTTGTTAATAATATTATTATTTTTTATCCATCTCATATAAGCAATTACGTGTGGAGAACACTTGCCCTACATAATTAGGGGGATCACAGAGTTGAAACAAAGGAGGCCTTGTATAAAGCAGCAAGAAGTGAAGAGTTTTGAAGATACCTTCAATCGATACATGGCTGAAAACGATGCAAGGGTTGACCACATCGAAGCTAGAATAAATGCTAATCATGCAAATTTATCTAAGCAATTGAACGACCTTACTTCAATTATGGAGCAGATGACCGCGAATATGAATCAATTGATAAATCATGCTCCCTCGGTGTGTAAAAAAAAAGAACACTAATGAATTTCGTAAATTATTTTATTGAATTGTTACATTTATGTAATATTTTTTCTCTCTTTTTTTATTTTTTTTATTTATGATTTATAACTTATTTTACCTTGTACTTTTAGGTTTTAGTATTTTATAGATAACAGAAAATTATCAACGGATTTTGTTGTTAATTCGTTGATAATTCAATTTAATGACGGATTTAAGACTTTTACCAACAAAATATTCTGTAGATAAAAAATATTTTTATTTTTGTTATCACTTCTTATCCTTTTTACGGAATTCATTTTTATGACACCAAATATTTGTCAAAAACAATATTATTCCTTAACCTCATAAAAATATAATTGGGGCTGGTGGTAGAATAAGAAAACTGTCTTTTTAAACATGGAGGCATGTAATTAGATCGATTTCAGTAGTTGATAGTTTTGGTTTAATTTCTTCCAATTCAGATTGACTGTGTCATTTTGATATATAATCTTCTGTGTCATATCATTGAATGCATGATACGTAGGAGAGAGAGAGAAATTATACTCTATTTAAGAATGCTTAAACCCTTAAACCCTAAGGTGATGTTTGTTTTGGGATTTTGGGGAGTTTGAAAATCATGAATAGTGATGTTGTGTTTGTTTTGAGTTTTTGATAGGGTAGATTTTAACTTTATGTCAAATCAATGTGTAAGAATGTATAAATTTATGTAAGAAAGCAGATATAAAGAGAGAAAGTGTATTAATTGAGGATAAATAATGTATATTGGTATATATATGGGTAGTTTTTAAAATTTGGGTGTCGAATTTGAATTCCAATTCCGGGATTTCAAACCCGGAAACAAACACCCCCTAAAGATAATGGTTAGATTTATTTCTCCTTTTACGTGTCAATCATTTAACTGATGCACGAAAATGATGCGGAAGATTCTATATGATTTCTCCCTATCTAAATAATTTGAATTTTTTATTGGGGCCTTATTATAAATGCCCACGGCCATTTGTACATAATCAAAACTGCTCAATTGATTGTGAAATAATCAAATTTGCCCTTTTTTCTATTTTCATTCCAATTATACCCTTTAATCTTATTCTAATGATATATTTTGCTGATTCTTAAAATATCCCTCAAATAATTCCTTTATCCGTATTACCTCATCGATACTCATACCTTCATTTTACTCGAATTATCAACATATTTTTTCTTTCAGAATAGAAATAGTCCATTACGACAATATCAGACTCAACATGCTTCCGTACATTAATTAAACAACCTTAATCTCGTAATTAACCAATTTAAAAATAATAACAGTACCTTTTTTGACCGTCAATCCATCGGGTATTCGGGAGGTTTTACAGCTGCTCCTCACAACCAACCACGCACCCCGCAGTGTGATGGTTCAATCTCGTTCCTTCAGCGGACCTCAGCACAACCCTGGTTCGTTTGCTACACAGGGTGTACATGATGCTGCTACTGTTTCTCGTCGGAAAATATGGAGATTAAGGTTGCAGAATATAATAGAAGATTACATAATTCGGGCAGTAGCCGAAGACTATTTATTTATGGAATGAAAATATTATTACATACTCATACTACTTAAACAAGAGGAGAAGACTCCTCTAGCTTCCTATGGTAGCTGAAATGGAAACACTCATACAAGAAAAGAAAGAAATATGCAATGTTTATTGAATAAGAGAAAACAGAGGGGAATGGTTGATGTCTTCTGCTTTCTCAACTCTACTATTTATAGAGGCTTGCGGATGTGAAATCCGGATTTCAAAGCCTCTTTACTTTTGCTGATGTCACTGCTTACATCATTGTACTGACATCACTGCTTATGCCATTCCCATGGGATTTCAACTTTTGCAGTTGGCTGATCCATCCCTATCTCTTCATTGGATGCCCTTATCTGGTCCATCCCTCTTTTGACTTTTGCAGGAATCACATGGCTCCTTACCCCTTTGGAAAAGTCATTCGACTCATGTTTTTTTGAAGAGTCATTTGTCTTCCTTGGTGCCTGAAGATTCTCCTGGCTCTTGGGTAATCTGAAGAGATTTTATCCTCTTCTTTACACGTGTCTCTTTTGCTGGGGGTGGTTTAGCACTCCTGATCATCCATATGCTCAATTTTATTGTTTTCCCAAACTCTGGTTCTGTTTGGGTGGAACAGCTCGTGCATACTTTGTTCATCCATTGCCCAAAATGGGCCATGTTACAATATCTCCGATGGATTTGTTTACTCACTGGAATTTTGTTTCTCCAAAGAAGGTCTTGTTTTTCCTGGAAGGCCTTCTCAGCAAACCATGTCTTCTTCCCTGTTAAAGTATTCAACAGAAAAGACCCATTCAAAGACTTTTGCTCGAACTTGAATGAGAACTTCACCTCCACCATTGCTTTAATGCAGGCGTACAAACCCCTCGCTCTTCACGTAGAGATCTGTTCTTTAAAAAATATAGAAACCAAGACTGGTTCCTTCCCAGAAGACTCCTTAATCCTATTTGATGCTGAGATGTCGGGTCTTCTTAGCTTGATGAAATGGAAGGCCTCGTGGTTGCCTTTTCTGACTGGTTATAGTGCCGCACTGGTGAAGTAAAGCTCCAATACATTGCCTCTAGATAGAGTAGCATTGTTTTCCATGCCTTAAAGACTGTCTTTCTTTGCCATTCTGGCAATTTTGAAAGCTCTGGGAAGCCTGGTGCAACAGTATATATTGAAGCTAGCGTCCTAAAATCATACCATTGCTTTACCTTATTTGGATTTGATCCTTCTCGCATCCAAACTCGGGAATACTCCCCATCTACGTCCACCTGGTATTCTCCGGTCAGATTCCTTGTCTGGTATTTAATTTCTCCCATCTGGCCTGGTATTCCTGCTAATAAGAGAAATCAGCTAAGTTAATGCCAACCTTAGCAGTGTTTGTCATTGGCCTAAGGTTGATCTCTCCCTCTTTAACCCCAGAGGTGCTAGGTTGACTCGTCGACTCTAGATGTGACTCCAGGTCTTCGATTTTTCCTTGGACCAATTCTTCTTTTGGAGGTTCAAATCTAGGATTCGTGCGAAGGGTACTTGAATCTCTTGCTCCGAGTTTAGAGCTCCATTCTCGACTACTCTCCTTTTGTCGATTGCTATTGCTATCAACTGCCCGGAGGAGTGGCTCTCGTAATGACTCGAATAGACTCGCATTGTTGCGAATGCAATCTCGTATGCGATTAGAAACTTTAGTCTGATCACTTTCTTGTATTCTTCCAGCAGTTTTGCATTGAGTGCTAGATTCTCGAATTCCCTTTGGAGCAACTCAAGGTTGTCCATCAGGTGCTTTGATCCAGTTAGGATGGAGTCTATTTCAGCTCCTTCCATCTCTCGTCAGAAAATCTGCCAAAACATTACCAACAGATTTAATAATGACAATATTAAAATCATAATATTGGCATTCTGCTTGCCATCTTAATAGTCTAGCCTTTTCTGGTTTAGATTCAATTTTATTTTTCAAAAAAGATTTGACGCTTGTATTATCAATTTTAAAGATAAATTTCTTCGCGAGAAGAAATAGCGGCCATTTTTTGAACGCCTTCCGAACCGCAAAGAACTCCTTTTCATTGATGTGCCACCTCTTCACTTCATTTTCCGCAAAGAGCCCGCTACAGTATCTGCATGACACTTCTCCTTCTAGTGTGGACTTCGTAAGAACTGCTGCCCATCAATGGTCACTGGCGTCTGTGTAGAGTACCAATTCATCCTCGTCATTTGGTATAGCTAACTTGGGAAGCCTTTTACAAACCTCCTTTAGTTGTTTAACCATTGCTCAGTGTGATTCCTCCCATTGAACTCAGCATCTTTTTCAACAGAGGGCTGAACACCTTCCTGTATTGCGCCAGATTGTTGATGAACATTCCAGCAAAGTTGACAGCTCCTAAGAAGATTTGGAGTTGCTTCTTGTCCTTGAAATCTTCTGGAAATCCTTGAACCTTTTCTACAATGTGTGATTGTAGAATAATTCCAGACTCATCGATCTTGACTCCAAAAAGCTCGATCTGCCTTGTCGCAATTACTGCTTTCTTTTCAAAAAGCACTAATTCTTCCCTGTAACATACTTCTAAAAATACTTCCAGATGCGCCAAATGCTCTTTCATGTTCTTTGAGGCTATGAGGATGTCATCCACATAAACAAACATGAATGAGAAATAATCTTTGAACAGATTATCCATCTTTCTTTGGTATATCTGGGGTGCGTTCACCAAGCCCATAGGCATGACATTCCAGATATAATGGCCTTATGATGTGGAGAAGGCTGTGAACATCTTGCTTCCTTCTTCCATCATAATCTGGTAGAACCCAGATTTGCAATCAAACTTTGAGAATACCTTAGCATTCTTGATACAGTTGATCAAGTGTTCCCTACTTAGTATGTAGTATCCATCGAACTCCAAGATGTTGTTGATCCCTTTGTAGTTGATCACAAGTCTCGGCTTTTCCCGTTTGACTTCTCCATGATTTCGAACCAGAAATCCTGAACTGCTGTAAGGAGATACTCCTGGTGATATCAACTTAAGGTCCGGATGTTCCTTAAGTATTAGCTGCATATCCTTTCTATTCTCTTGGTTCATAAGGATAGGCTTATATCTTACGAACTCATGCTTCTATCTTTCTTTTATTTTGAGTGAAGCTTTGAGCTCATTCTTATCCCACCAGGATAGAGAATCCTCATTGAAGTTCCTCTGTATTTTCTTCTTGACGTCCTCTAAAGTTGTTTGTTCTTCGATTGTGACGTCTCTTTATATATTTTCTCCCAAGCTTGCTTTGAGAAGGTGGATTGTATTTTCCTTTAGTCTCTTCATCTTCCATCCTCCTCTAGTCTCGGTTCTCATCCGAAGGACTGCTTCACCATATCTCCTTCGATAATTCATCTTCGGATGGCTAAGCTTTCCTTCATCACCACGCTTGCTGCAAAATTTGATTGGTATTTTTCTTTGAAATGCATTACGCAGTCTTGGTGCTATGATCATATGTTCACAAAGGGTTGTGAAAATAAGCCTTCTTGTTGCGTTTTCTTGGGTAAAACACTTGAACGTCTGTAGAAAATTGTTTCCTAACAGAATATCCACTCCGATGTCATAAAAATATATCTGTGGAGTTTTCACCTTGTACCATGGTGTACTATTCGCTCCTCCAATCATGATCTCCGCTTGTTTGATTCCTCTGTTAAGGATTAGCACCCTTTGAGAGAAATATTTTCCTAGTACCGTTGGTAATTCTTAGTCTGAGCCTTTAGGAAAGACCCCTTCCTTTGCTGTGCAGATGCCGGCTCTAGAATCAATATACGCCACAAAATATTCCGCACGGTGCTCCTTATATATCATCCCGATGGTGATATATATTGAGAATGGACTTGTGGCATTGGGTGGATCAGAGCTTATAAGCCCAAGCCTCTACTAGTATACCTTGTATTTTTCCCTTTGATCGTGAATTCCATTCCATTCCATCTTGTAATCTTTCCCAAGGTTTGTGATCCTCGAGAAATTCCAGTCCCAACACCAATTGCTTTGGAATCTTCCTGCTACTCCTTTAATTACCAGCTCAAGTTCTCCGAGTTTGAGCTATCCTTGATATCTCCCAGTTGTTGGATGTTGAAGATAATATAGGACATCACAAGGAATAGAGTTTTTCCTTTTAGTAATGTCGAATATTACTTCTACTCCTCTCCATCCTTCTGGGCATTTAAATTCACTTTAGTTGTGAACTTTTCTGGTTCCTGGATTACCTTCACGATTGGTTTCTTTCACCATTTTTCGCTGATCATTCTATCTTCTTGGAAAGAAATCCTTCTCTGTTCGAATTTGAGACTATCTTGTCTGCTCCAGACCAGCTTATCCTTGATCCGCAAATCCATGTCGTGAATCGACGGTAGCTCCATTATTTCTGGCCTAGTTGCGCATGCAACCCTTTCGAACACTTCTGGTATCTCAATATACTCCTTCATTTGGAATAAATCCAAAGATGAGTGTTGGACAGAGCATATGAGATACTATATGTGATGGAGTAAGGCTTATTCCCTTCTCTCATCAAGTCTTTGTTTTTGAAATCTTGATGAAGGGTGAGTGCCCTATTGAAATCTCGGTCCGCCAAATTGTAGACGATTCTCGGGTAGATGTAGGATGCCACCTTCCCTGCGTACAGGTTTCCCGAGAGTCCTCCTAGGCATGCTTCTCTCGTATTCTTGATCCTCTTATCAAAGATTGCAATATCGATTGGTGTATCGATTCCTTCTTTGAATGTTGCTTTGATGAGGATCCGAATGGCTCCGATATAGACCCAAGACATAGTCTTAGATACCTTTTCGGGAAGTTTACTTAGTTTTCTCTTGATCTCCTCATAGGGAACCAATTGCATTTCCATCATATTTCCTGTAAGCTCCATAGGGATTGCAATTTCCCCTTCGGTTATCTTATATATGATCTTGTGCTTTCTCCTTTTGAAGCTGAGAATTTTCTCCAACCTCCCTACTATGAATCCATCGTATAGGTTGAGCCTTGGATCCTCCTTCATGATTCTCATAAGGGCTTTATAAGAAATCGATGTCTAGGAAAAGAATCCAGATATATCTTCGTGCATCTCTTGCCTGAAGTTTTCTTCTTCACTCCGACTCATCTTCGGAGGATTCATCTTGGCTGAAGAATTCTTCTTCATAGATGCTCTCGTCTAAGGGTATATCTTTGAACTGATATACCTGTACTAGATCTTTGAAGTAAACAGCTTCCTCCATTTCTAGAGTTTTCTCGAACTGTCGTACTCCCCTCTTCTGGTTTTCTGGGTAATCTGGTGAAATATGCCCTCTGGCTCCGCAAGTGTAGCAGTTACAATCCTTAAATCTTTCGTTTGCTCGTGTAGCTGCTCTTCAGAATGTCTTTTTTGTGGGAGTTCTTCCTGTACTCCTCCATCTGGATGGTCCAGATCTCTGCCCTGATTATTAGCTTCGGGTCTTTTGTTTGGACCAAAAAGATCTTGATCTTCTGAACCTCCATCCTCCGCTCCTTTGTGTGCAAGGATGATTTTTTTTCATCCTTTTCTGCTTCCTTGGGCTTCTTCCAATGATAGTTGGAAGATCATTATTCTTGCAACATAAGGGTACTGTCTTGTTGATTCCCCTTAGTCTCTTGTAATTTTTGTGTAGTGACGCTTGATGACACCACTCTACAATCTTGGCTTTGAGGAAAGACATCCTCCTTGCTATTAAATTCAGCTCGCATTGTTCATACTCTTTGTTCAACATTTATCTCCATGGACTTGGAATCTTGGCAAAGAACAGGTGGAATACTTTCTCTTCCTTGATCTTTGACTTCCATCTATACTCTGTGATGAGTTTGATGTACTCATCTACGTGACAGATGTCAAGTAGTTCTAGGCTGTATAGGGCATTCCTATACTTCTTCTTCTTTTCTTCTTCCATTCCTTCGAAGTAACCACTCTGATGAAGTGGATCTTGAAGATCTTGGCCATGCGATCAACAATATTGCCTAGATCTTCGCCTTCCATGGCCTCCTTCTTGACTTCGTTCGAGAGTACCTCCCAAGCGCACTTTACTGGTCCTTCCAGGCCCATAGTTATGAATCTTATGAACCCTTCTTTATCCAGCTCTAGTGCACCTCCTGCAATCTTCATTGCATTTATCTACTCGTCGATCAAGGTCTCTCTGTTTTTAAAGTCGAGAGTGTCGAGGTTTAAGATCAACCCGTATGGATTTATCGGTTCAAGATGAGACCGACCATATGGGGTGTTGTGTGGATTAGATTCTCGAACTCGGCTTGCTCCTGTTGACATTCCCATTGCCTTCATCTTGAAGTTTGGTTGTTGGAATGTCTCTTCTTGTCTTGCCTCATGGATTCCATGTGACCCAGAGGTTCCTTCATTTTTGCTCCGATCATGCTGCGTCTGATGAGCCTGCGACTGTTGTCGAGAGATTGATGTTTCTCCAATATTCATCTTTAGATCTACAATTGATAGTTCTTGGAAGGACTCATATAGATCTTGTAGATCTTCAAGATTTGCTCTTTCCGTCCGGGGATGTGAATTCTTCTCGAAGGATAGCAATCGTCTTCTCGCTTTCGGACTTTGGCCTTGTGACCTCTGTCGTCTTCCCCTTTTGGTGTAAAAGGGGTTCTACTCCGAAGGTTGGTTGCAACCTTCCTCTTGACTTTCTCTCCGTCAGCTTCCACCTTCGATCGAGAAGATCCCAAAATCGATCGGCGTCCTCATATTCTTTTTCCGCATATTGTCTATACAGAACATTATAATATTGCTGTATAGAGCTGCTTGTTTCATCATATCCAACAGGCCAGAAGTCCCTGTTGCTCCAGCTTTGTACAAGGTTAATAGTCTTGTCACTCTTGAATATTGAACTTTCGTTCGAATCCATATCTCTTTGAAACTCTTCTCTCGTTAAGTGATATAAGTATAATAATATTTCTATTCATAAATAAATAAATGTAGGGCTCTGATATCATTTTGAAAGCTAAAATCATGATGAAATTGAGTAGAGTTCTTGTAAAAATGCTTACGGGAATTTTGGTCATTTAGATATCGATCGGGTATTTTAATGTAATTATTTGTTGGGTTATATTCAAAATCATTTAAATATGAATCCTAAAATAAGGGTCAACGGACAGAATACTCAATGAACATAAAATGTCAGCAGATTTGTAACATTTTGTTCGAAGTGGGAATTTTTTATTATTGTGCAGTGATAATGGGCAACAGGCCCTATTTCCTCTTTTTTATTTTTACTTTGGTGAGTCAATCAATCAGTTGATATATAATTGTAATCTTCAATCAATCAGTCGATGAAACTTTTACTTTTTTGAAAATTTGATGTGTGATTCACATGCTTGAAATGTTCAAATTTGAGTATAGATGCAATAATGCAGCAGCAGAAGGGTAGGTGGCACGCTCAATAACCAAACCATTGCCATTGGATGCCAGTCTCATTAAAGTTTCATTTCTTTGTTGTACATCTGCAACACTATCACACTTCTGGTAAAACACATCATGCTTTGTTAAATCCTGCAAATATCTTTTGGAAAAGTTTGCTCGCAGCAGCGTAGAACGTTACCCACCATTAGGGACTCTATCACCCCTATCCTGGGAATTGATGCAGGAGGTAAATCGCAGGATGTGCCTCAAGTAGCTTATAGAGAGGGCTCACTGTTTAACTTGTGTTTGCAAAGGGCCAAATCCATGCCAAAGGCAGGATTCGAACCCCCGCAGCAACCAAGCTCAGTTGGAAGACCTTTCCACCTTCCCCTCCACCACTTGAGCTATGTCATCAAGTAATGTAATTGTGAGATGGGTTTTTGTGAGACGGGTTGTGAGACGAATTGGCCAATTACTAAATTATGCTTGTTATTATGTAGGTAAAGTATAGTATATATTTGTAATTAAAATATGTTAATAATGAATTAATATATTACAACACCCTAAAATCATACTTTAATGTATCGTTCATCATACTTTAGAAAAATATACTTTAACAATAATTAACATACTTAATCTATATATAATGAACATACTTTAACAAGTCTCACAAATCATCTCATATAAGCAACGTTTCACAAGAAACTTTGTTTTAAAGTATATTTTTAGGTTAGTTGTAATTTTAGGCTATATAGTGAATATACTCTAACAAATCTCACAAACTGTCACATACAAGCAACCTAGCACAAGAAACTTTGTGTTTGTGGTTTATATAATATTATATTTGACCATATTGGTTCACGGCCTATTTTATGATTTGATTCATCAAGCGTTGTGATATGTACTATTTTATCTTTTAAGGGTTTGATATTTTTTCAAAGTTATCTAAAGGTAAAATAAAAAATTCACCATATTGTTCTTGTAAATTATACTTCTTCAATCCATGATCTATATTACCTTTTTATATTTATATTTTTATATGTAAATTAAAAAATATAATATTTTAATATGTAATAAATTAATAAATAATGTATAGTAATATTGTGTGTATAAAGTCCCATATATATATATATATTAATTATTTTATATGAGTTCCTCTAACAAATGTAAATTTCTTTGCTTGGGATGAAGAGTAGTTTTTAGTAATATTTTTTTTTAATGATTTGTGTATCATACTTAATTGTTCATGGTCCAATTGAAAGGTAATCACAAATATAATTAATTATAACTTTATATTCGTCTCTCACGTAAGGAAAAAATATCACGTGTAATTGGGATGAAAGAGTAGTTTTTAGTATTATTTTTTTAATGATTTGTCTATCCTATTAATTGTTCATGGTGCAACTGAAAGGTAATCACAAATATAATTAATTATAACTTTGTAATCGTAAGAGAAAATATCACATCTATAAGTATGATTTAATTCCAACTTTTTTTTTTTAAATTCTCAAATTTGATCATTTTTAACTCTTTTCACTCCCTTTTGCTCAATTTTCGTATTTGACCCGAAATTGGATTAAAAATGGACAAAAATATTAAAATTTGAAAAAAAAATTAATACTTTTACCGGTGATATATTAATTAACACCTCAATTAAAATAAAAATGTCTCCTACAAGTTTTTTAAAATATTTTTTACCACAATTTAAATAAGAACATACAGCTGTAAAATGTCTAATCTTCAATACTTTAAATAAGAACAATTTCTGGTCTTGAAATGATGGTATTGTTGTACACCCTAAAGCGCAAAGCCACTTTTAAATTTTTTCCTTCATCATTCAAGAGCCTCAAGGCAAAAAAGGGGCCTTTGTGTTTTCCAAAAGAGTGAAAAAGTAAATTATTTTTAGATTTCTTTGGTGGGTAGGTAAAGAGTGAAAAAGTAAATTATTTTTAGATTTCTTTGGTGGGTAGGTCAAGTTGATGTGTCTAATTTAATTTACATGAAACTCTTGTCTAACAATCATAAATGTTTTATTTTTCACAAAATTAATGCTCTGTCTAAGTTGCACATGTATCATTCGGTATATTGTTAGGAAATTACTCCTCAACTATAATGAGTGTTTTGATATGAGTATTGTTTTACAATAAATAAATAATAAAATAAGTTATGCTAGTACGAGATTATATTTTTGTACATAAAGCACTGGAAATGGGTGATATCCTGTGCACCCAATTCACATGTGCGTGCATCTATACGTATATAAAATTTTATTCAACAATGTATATATATTTTTTAATAATTATATAGTTATTTTACATTTAATTTTTTATTAAAAAATTAATACAAAATTCGCTAACAAAGTGTGCATTTCTATTCATTAGTGTATGTTTTTATTCATAAGTGTATAAGTTTTTTAAAGTAGATGTACAGGATAATTAATCGTATAAATATATATACATTTGCTTTTTGCACGTAGATTAAGAGAGTATAGTATTGTATAGTGAGTTAGGGATAATAATAATTTAGTCAAATACTTGTATGAGACCGTCTCTTTGGAAGACTTCCGTGAGATTGACAAAAAGTGATAACATTTTATTAAAAAGTGATACTTGAATTAATGAAAATTGCACACTCTCTATTTTGATCCGTCCCAAAAAAAACTTATACATCCTAAAAATTGAAATAATATACAATATCAATAATCTTACAATACTACAATATTACTCCCAATTTAATCAAAGTCAACTATATCATACACTTTATTCTATTCGATTACCCATAATATCCCTTCTCTATCATTGCAACAAAAATTTACTTTTCTTAAATTTTATGCTACAAAATACGTGCATGTATTGCTAAGACGAATGGAGTAATATTTTTCTAATGAAAAATGATAATATATTTGATTAAAATTATGAAAAATATTTGATAAAAATTTAAAACTATCTCACGTAAGATAGTCTCACATTAATTTGTTCAATATTTTAAGGATTAATTGCAAAAAAACCCCAACCTTTAATTTTATTGCAAATAAATCCCAACTTTTGAGAAATTACAAAAAAACATCGACCTTTAAATTTCATACAAAACGTACACAACGGGAATGAGAGGGTTGCCCGACGTCTGATGTGGCGTTGAACTTTGCCACGTCAGCCTTGAGATTATTGCAAAAAAAACCTCAATCTTTACTTCTATTGCAAATAAATCCCAACATTTGAAATTTTAGCAAAAAAAACAATCAGATTTTTTATTAATAAAAAAAATTATATTTTATATTAAAATTATATTCTCAGAAATTATTATGTATTTAAAAATTACATTTCGATGCTTACGTTTGTTTCAATGTTTATGTTAGTTTTTTGCACGTTGATTTAAGAATATATTATTTTAATGGATAATGAGTTTAAAGATATTACACCAAAAATAGAAATACATAAAGATTGAAATGAGCGGAGGGAGTACATGAAAATTTGGTTTGTAAAATTAAAACTTAACTAATACTATTTTTTGTCTGTATAAAACTATGAGTTTATAATTAAATCTACATGAATTATAAATTATTTTTTATAATTTTTTTGTCATCTAAATATATATATATATATATTGTCACATTAAATATAACATAAAATTACGAAAAAATCTTAAGACAAGTTCAAGAATACTTTGATTTTATAAATTATAAAAATTTTATAATGCATAAAAACTAAAATAAATTTATTATTTTATTTAATAATTTTTTAGAATTTAAATTTTAAATATAAAATATAATGGGTGCAACTTAAAATAAAAATAAAAATTTGATGGTTTTTTTTTGCCAAAATTTCAAAGGTTGTGATTAAATCGCAATTTAAGTAAAGGTTAGGGTTTTTTTTTTGCAATAAACTCAAATATGACGTGGCAAAGGTCAACGCCATTTAGGACGTCGAACAACCTTCTCCTGCCCATTGGGTGCGTTTTGCACGAAACTTAAAGATTGAGATTTTTTTGTAATTTTTCAAAGACTGAGATTTATTTACAATAAAAGTAAAGGTTGAGATTTTTTTTTTTTCAATTAACCCATAATTTAATGTACTTAGTTCCAAATTAACGAAATTTAATTGAGTTGAAAACCTATAAGACGTAGTCACGTAGAGCAAACAACACTCATAAACTAAATTTCAGGGGCATATTAGTCTTTGTATCAGAGCCTTCTCTGATTATTATCGCCTGTTTGCAAGTTTCAGAGCGAGGCATATATAGCAGGGTTAAAAAACATCCAGCGGAGATATAAGTTTACTTTTTATTTTTATTGAATTAGGGTGGTTTTCCTTTATTTTTATTTTTCAAAAAATTTATTGTGTAACAAATAAAAGGAAAAAGTATGTAGTTCGCTTCGGCATGAAAAAAGTAATACTTTTTATTAAAAAAATGTGGGATTTTAAACGTAAAATGATTATGTGATTTAGTGAAAGTACATTTTTTACTAATTAATATTGTACATATATACTTTTAATTAAAAGAAAAAAAGAGTATCGAACAGGACCAAAAAATACTATTTTAAAGAGGAATTGATCTCTTTAGTATTCGAGCACACAAAACATTAAATAATAATATAATATTTTGTTTTAAATAGTATACATTTTAATTTATAAGAATTATTATTTTTTCAAAATATTAAATGATATAATATTTTGTTTTAAATGATATACATTTTAATTTATAAGAGTTATTATTTTTTTTGGAAAAATCACTAATAGATACACACTTTTAACCTTAATTACTATTAGATACAAGGAATTTAAATAATTACTCTCACATACAAAATATTAAAGTAAAATACCAAATATAACCTTATAATTTCATACACTTTTAAACCACCAACCTTACCCCTCACCCACCCAACCCCCGTTGACCGGCGTTGACCGGCCGTTGACCGGTGGTCGGACCGCCACTGACCGTCGATCGGACAGCCATTGACCGTCGCTGACTGCCGCCGCCTGCTGCCGGAATTTAAAATGTGTAAACAAAATGTGCAAAAATAAAATTGTGCAAAATCAAATTGTGCAAAACCAAATTGTGCAAATATATAGGGGTATTTATGGTATCACAATCATAATTGTGTAGTTATGAGTAATAGTACTTTGAGTCATGTAGTTTACATCAATTATGCATTATTTTATATACCTCCTAGTAAGTGATCCTTTTTTTTAATAAAATAGTCAGTTGAAATATAAATGATAATAATGTTCGAATAAGAAAAATATTGAATACTATACACTTCCTCCGTCCCATTTCAATCTTTAAATATTTTTATTTTGGGCGTCTCATTTCAATATTTATATTTCTATTTTAGTAAATGAGACCCACCCAAATTAATTATTTCTCTCTCCATGAGCCCACACAACACACTAATACATCTACCCACTTTACATTAAACTATTACTTCTCTCACCTCACAACACATTAAAATACTTATATTCTTTAATTTACGTGCAAAAAACAAACGTAAAATTTGAAACGGGATGGAGGGAGTAGCTTACAATATTGAAGTAGTTGATCTTACCAAAGGTTAAAAGACAGATTTTTCCAAATCGTGTAAATTAGACATGCATGATCAGTTGTGACAAAATTGTGTTTGATGAAGGGATTCAATTATAAACCACAAACACTCATACAAACTCGGTTTATATAGTTTATTATGTAAAATTTGATTTTTTTCTAACTCTAAGCCCTCCTCCTTCAAATCCTATTATACCATATGTATTGCTACAGATTTAAATTAAATGAGAAAATAGGATTTACAAGAGTTTGTGATGTAAATCTGATTTATAAGATACTAACTCATTGTAGACACAACTGAATGCATTTTAGTCATGGGTGTAAATTTCTTAGGCCAATTCACAATTTGAAAACTAGTAATAGAATATCAGAAATTTTTGCCACATTCTAAGCATTTTCAGTTCTAATTAATTTGATTTTTTCAAAGCAATGTGGGTGTTCTAACAAGTTAGAGTCAATGGTTAGCTCAATTAGATTAAATCTCTAATCACATGTGAATTGAATGAGATGCTATCAAATGCACCTACCTTTCAGTACATCTGGACGTGCCAGTTATATGATTCAAATTCATGATTAATCACTATATTATTGATTATGCGTCACTATCACTTTGCTTAGGCTATATTATTAAAAGTTCGTAGAGTTTTGAAAATAATAAAAAATATAATACTCCCCCCTCCGCCCAAATGGTGAACATTTACTTTTTACATGTGAATTAAGAAATATTATTATTTAATATGTAGTGGTAGTAGTATTAGTAAGGTGTGTTAGTCACATATATTAATTGTATTAGTAATGTGTGTGGGTCACATGTGTTTAAAAAGTAAATATACACCTTTGGTGTAGACACCCAAAATGGCAAAATGTTCACATATCCGGCGAACGGAGGGAGTAACTTATTTTTATTTTGAGTATTTATATGATAAATTTTAATTTTATACTTAATAAATTAATGTATAAGTAGTGAGTGGTAATATGTGTATATGTTTATTAAGTGATTTGAAAAAAAAAAGAGGGAAAAAAACTCAAATGCATGAAAAATGGTAATGTGAGTTGATAACTAATTAAATTTGTAATTGTATGTGAGAGTACTGTTTGTTTTATTATTATTATTATTATTATTATTATTATTATTATTTAAGCTAGGTGTGAGTATTCAAAATCAGAATTTAATTAGTACTACATCATATACTTAAATTTAATTAGTACTAAATCATATACTCAAATTTAATTAGTACTAAATCAGAGTAGTAAAGTTCTGAATAAATTTAAGGGTTAAATTGCAAAAAAAAAAAATCAGGAACTTTATTCCTATTGCAAATTAATACTTATTTTGAGAAATTGAAAAAAAAAACACCACCTTTAAGTATTGTTGCAAAATAAACCCAAAAAGCTCTAATTTAGTCAAAAATTGGGCTTATTTTGCAAAAATACTTAAATGTGGTGGTTTTTTTTTTTTTGTAATTTCTTAAAAGTGATGATTAATTTGCAATAGGACTAAAGTTCATAGTTTTTTTTTCAATTAACCCTAAATTTAATTAGTACTCCATCATATACTCAAATTTAATTAGTATACTACATCATATAATCCCTCTAAACCCTCGTAATGTGTCTGTTTACATTTTGTACATAAATTAAAGGGTATATTTCCACTGTCTCAAAATTATTTTCACTTTTTCATTTGTAAAAAGTTGTTTATTTTTTAAGTATAGTGGTATTTATTTTAGTAATAAATACTCCCTACGTCCCGCGTTAATGTTCACGTTTTTTTTTGTTGTCCCACGTTAAGTTTACAATTCCTTTTTTGTCAAGTTGGATTCACATAAAACAATTAATTATTCCATATAGGGCTCACACACAATACTAATACAATTACCCACTTTATATTAAATATTATTTCTCTCGCTTCACTACATATCAAAATATTATATCTCTTAATTTATGTACAAAAAGCAAACATCAACACGGGAGAGGGAGTATAAGATAAAAGTATATTTGATGTGTTATGTAGAAGTGATATTTTTGTAAAATGTATGCGGAAGTTAGTTGTTTCAAATTTTTTACTGTGTAGAAATATGAATTTTTATTTTTATTTTTTTTGGAAGATGTGAAATAGTTACGGGATTGAGGGAGTAATATTTAGGGAATTAAAACCAGTTAGTCAATTAGCTCTCATTGAATCCAATTTTGATCTAAGAAAGTTTACAATTTAAATTTAATTTTTTAAATAAAAACAAAATGTGTCAATATTGTATCAAATTGGAGTTTTTCAACAAATATTTCCTACATCCGTCATGGCATGTCTGGACTCTGGAGATGTCCACGTGTGTGTGGCGAATGAATATCAATTTTGTCTTAAAACTTTTTTCGAATTCAACTGTAGTTATAAGATAATTAATCTTTTCAATTTAATATTAATTCGGACACATATTATCAATCATGTGAGGGTTTTTTTTTTTTTTAAACTTAGCAAGTGATTACATGGGAATAGCTGTAGTCAAAATGAACCTATCTAGCTATCCCTCACATAATCTTGAATATATCAGAATTAAGAGGTTCAAGTGTGCCAAGTTCCAACATTAGTACGGTCCAACAAATTCATTTTCATTCCCCCAATTTGATGTTGCATTTTAATAATTATGTTTTGCTAATAATGGTCCCCACCGCATTCATTTCTAGAGCCCTTTCCTCCACGCTATAAAATTAACCGTGGACCCCACTCATGGCAAAATTGTAAATAAAGTGCCTTACTGACAGCTGACAGCCGGTTCTTCTTTTCTCGCTGCACGGACTAAAATATTAGTTTCTCATTTCCAAATTTATTATCTTACTTTTCGTTTTTATCTATCCCAACTTTCAAATTAATTATCTTATTACAAAAAAGGAAACTTCACATCAACCAACAATTCCAAAATTTTATCCTAATTTCAAAAATACCACTTCCACCTAATACACATAACATACTTTACAATTTATTTATTACCTAAAAATATCACAATACCCTAAAAAATTAATAAATTTAATCAAAAAGTAACTTTTTTAAACTCCGTGTCTACAGTAACTCAGACATTGAGTTTGGGATGGAGGGAGTAACCAATACGGAAAACATCATCCAAAGATGGAGGACTAATTGATCAACTCCCTCTATTCACATGATATCATTTCTTTTTTTACACATGTGATTCATACAATATCCATTAATATAACTAAAGTATGGGCCTACATACCTACTAATACAACTACTCACTGCACATTAAATAATAATACTCCTCAATTCACGTGCAAAAAGAAAATGAATCCTTTTGTGACGGACGGATGAAGTACTTGATCTATGGGTCATGCAAGTGGAATTCATTATGCATGTACTCCCGTCCCGTCCTAATAGTTATGTTTGCTCTTTGCTCGAAAATTAATGAATATATTATTTTAATATGTATTGAGGTGAGATAAATAATATTTTAATGTAAAGTAAGTAGGTGTATTAGTGTGATGTGTAGGCCCATAGAGAGAGAAATAATTAATTTGTGTGAGTTTCATATACCAAAAAAGAAAATGTAACTATTAGGATGAGACAACCAAAAAAATGTAATCATTAGAATGTGACGGAGAAAGTACATCTTTTTAATCTAGCTTAAAACTTTTTTTTAATATACCAATCTTTCTGCTCGAGTATTCTTTTTTTATGTACACTAGTGTGAGGATATTAAAAATTGTGAGTTTTCAGTGTAAGATATTCCCTCCGTTCCATCCTAATAGTTACGCTTTCTTTGTAAAAGGAAGCGTAACTATTAGGATGGGACGGAGTGAGTACAATTTAATACTCCCTCCTTCCATTTCTAAGGTATTTATTTTACTATTTTTATCATCCGCTTCAAAGGTATCCATTTCCCCTATTTAATAAAAAAGTACATAATATGACCCATCACTTCACTCTAATACAACTACTCACTTTACATATAATAATAATACTCTTTAATCCACGTGCAAAAAGAAAATGAATACACCTTAGAACCGGACGGAGGGAGTAAAAAAATTATACTCTCTCCTTCTTGATGAGCGTTTTCTCAACACACAATATTAATCCCAAAGTATGAAGGATGTTATTGTAGCTTTGATAAGCGACCAAGTGATTATCGAACCCAAGGGACGTATTACTATTAATTTAATTATAATCTAACTTATTAAGACTAGTTTGATAATATAATTGTGGAATAATTAATTAGCTAATAAACAAATAATTAAAATAGCAATTAAAATAAACAAGCAGTAGAGATTAAACGAAAGTGAATAAGTGAGAAAGTAGGTATTCCTTTGGGCCATCCAGTTTTACTCGTTAACTTTCCTTCTGTGTATCAATGTCCGACTCTGCTTTGTGGAGTATGGACGCATCACTAAATCATGTAAATCTACTCTATAGACACAAGTAAATAAGCGTGTGACACGTGTGAATATCCTTAAAGCAAGAGATATAATTCACCCCCTTTCTAGGTACTATCAGTATCAATAATTTCCTGTGCATTAAGTACTCTAACGTGATATGATCTCCATTTATAGGTACTATGAAGTTATTCTCTTTGTCCTACTTATTAACCCGAATCAGATTCAATTAACAAGTATTTATATAAGATAATTCTAATAGACTTCGGAGTCCCCTCACTTAGAATCATAACATGTAATCCTGCTCAGCAATGAATGCACTCAATCAATAATCAAGATATGTTTTCAGACTCTACATAACAATTAATGATGCACAAAATAACTCTGAGTATGAATTAAATAAGCATAGTCTTATATAAAGTAAATCACAAATAGTGATGTACGAAGTATACACACGGAAGTTCAATTAACTCATAAAAACCTTCATAAACCCTAGAACTGCCGAAGCGGTTCTAGCCCATGATTGATTGAAGAACAATCATGGTGGTTAGATAGATCTTACCTATAGTCTTGAAAATTACAAGATAAATTAAGATGCGAAGTAAACCCTAGATGCGGGCGCAGTCGCGTCTCTCTTCGTCTTAAATCTTCACTTGGTTCTCACTTGATTCGACATTTGAATATCTCTCCACAGCTTCGTGGATGATGGTAGGGTTTCAGATGTTGTGTAGAATGAAGGTGGTGAATGGTGTCTCTTTCTGCTGCGTAGGGCCTTCCTTTTATACTTTTAGCTTCTCCAACGAACCTCTAATGTGATTTTTGAGCGAAAACACGTACTGAAGGTATAAAAATACAGATCTGGAAGCTTCCTGCGTATCGGTTCTACCAAGGCCCTTGGTCGAACCATTCATGGCCTGGTCGAACAAGCCTGTAATGCACTGGCAGGTGACTGGTTCGACTCGAACCGACGATCGAACCAGAAGCATCGTGGTCAAACTATCTTTGCAAATCTTCAGGCTTTTAGTTCGACCATGGTTCGACCATCATGCCTGGTCGAACCACATCATCGTGGTCGAACTGCTCTGAGACACAACCGTTGGTTGCTGATTCCAAAAACAAAGCACAACTATAGCTAGTGAACCATCATCAAGACTCAATAATAATTGTATATATACTCCGCATACGACACAATAAATATAACACAACTGAACATTAGACAAATTGCAAAAAATGGATACATCAACATCGATTAAAGTTTTAATATGCCGTAAAAAATCAACTCCCCTAACAAACATTACAAATAAAAGATTATACTCTCGGTGCTTCGATGAGGTAAGTACATCACACCCCCCAAACTTAGAGAAACTATAGTCGAAACTAAGTTTGCAAAGAGAAGTAATTTTCGATAAGTAAGCACGTTAAATATAAAAATTTCTTACTCACACTAATGAAATAAAGCAATAAAACAGGAGAAAAACCCCCAACAAGCGCTCTTGTTTAACGTCGGAGAGTCACGACGGTACTAAATCAATGCAAGGTATCCTCAAAGACAACGCAAGCATCATCCAACGACTTATAATGCTTCAATTGATGCTCATTCGCCACTATGATGTCTCCGTCCTTGTCCATGATCTCAAAACTCCCCCTCCGCATGCTCTATGGATAATGAACGGTGCCATCCACTTCGATTTCAATTTTCCTGCAAAGACTTCAAACAAGAGTTAAAGAGTAATACATCATCACCTTGCTTGAATTCTTTGTAAGTGATATTCGAATCATGCCATTTCTTCATTCTTTCCTTGTAAGATCACCGAATTCTTGTAAGCTTGATTTCTGAACTCGTCTAATTGATTTGATTTGAGTCAACCTCAACTCCTTTTACTCCTTAAGACACAAGTTCAAACTTCTCAATGCCCAAAAATACTTATGCTGAATCTCTACAGGTAAGTGGCACGGCTTCCCATAGACAATTTGATAAGATGACATGTCAAGCACAGTCTTATACGCAGTTCGAAACTCCCACAAAACATCATCGAGCTTCATAGCCCAATCTTTCCTATTAGTTCTGACTACTTTCCCTAAAATTTATTTTACTTGTCGATTGGAGACTTCAGTTTGCCCATTAGCTTGAGGATGATAGGGTGTAGTAACCCTATGCTTAATACCATATTCCTTGAGAACCCTTTCAAGAAGCTTGTTGACAAAGTGGGAACCTCCATCAATTACAAGTGCTCTAGGAACTTCATAGCGGGCAAAGATATATTTCTTCAAGAAAGACAACACGGTCTTCGAATCATTCATGCTAGTAGGAATGGCTTCCATCCACTTAGAAACATAATCTACTACTAAAAGGATGTAGAGAAATCCATTAGATGGGAAAAATATCCCCATAAAATCGATTCCCTATACATCAAAGATTTCAACAACAATGCTCGATTGATGTGGCATCTCATCTCTTATAATTATATTTCCCATCATTTGACATCTATCACATGTTGCCACATAGGATTCACAATCTTTAAACAAAGTAGGCCAATAAAAAGCAGATTGAAGTACCTTTGCTGCAGTCTTTTGAGCTCCGAAGTGCCCCCCGTTAGGTTGTGCATGGCAAAAATCAAGAACACTCTCCATCTCCATCTCGGGCACACACCTACGGACGATAGAATCCATACAAATCTTATAGACGAATGGATCATACCATATAAGAGTCTCAACATCCCTCTTAAACTTCGCAAGTTGATACCTGTTGAGATCTCTTGGAATTTCACCTACGACAATGTAATTGACATAATCCGCGTACCATGGATCCATTTCTTAAGCAGCGACTACACAAGCTCTCTCCGCTCCTTCAGCAAACGCCGCCATAATCTTCTCATCATGGAACATCTCCTCAATGTAATAAAAAAAATCATCACAATGTTCCCTTGTCTCCAACCTTGATAGGGATCCGCAACACATTTTTTGTACCCTTCTTATCCCGGATCTCCATATCAAACTCCTGCAGAAGAAAGATCCACCTAATGATCCTTTGCTTCGCTTCCTTCTTCTCCATCAAGTACCGGATCGCAGAATGATCCTTGTACACTATCGTCTTCATGCCAACCAAATACTGTCGAAACTTATTGAATGCATACACAACAGCTAGAAACTCCATTTCAATGACAGTGTAGTTCTTTTGTGCTGCATCAAAAGTCTTACTCACATAGTAGATGACACAGAATTTCTTCTCTCTCATCTGCCCAAGCACTACTCCAAGTGCTAAATCACTTGCATCACACATAAGTACAAACGGCTAAGTCCAATTCGGTGTGATCAAGATAGGTGATGTAATAAGTGCCTCCTTCAAAACCTGAAAAGCTGTTAGACATTCATCATCAAAATTAAAAGGAACACCTTTTCAAGTAAGTGAGACAATGACTTGGAGTATTTTGAGAAGTCTTAGATGAATCTTCTATAAAATCCTGCATATCCAAGGAAGGACCGCACTTCCTTCTCATTAGTAGGTGGTGGAAGTTTCTCAATCGCCACCACCTTAGCTCTATCCACTTGCAATCCTTTGGCTGAAATATGATGCCCCAAAATAATCCTATCGCTTACCATGAAGTAACACTTCTCCTAATTCAAAACCAGGTTAGTATCAACACATCTCTTCAAAATAGTAGACAGGTTAGTCAAACATATATCAAAGGAGGAACCAAAAATAGAAAAATCATCCATAAACACCTCCATGATTTTTTCTATCAAGCCATCAAATATCGCCATCATGCAATGCTGAAATGTAGCAGGTGCATTACACAACACAAAAGGTATCTTCCTAAAGGCAAAAGTTCCATAAGGGCAAGTAAAAGTAGTCTTTTCCTGGTCCTCGGGTGCAATCATGATTTGATTATACCCCGAGTACCCATCCAAGAAATAATAAAAATCATACCCCACTAGACGATCAAGCATTTGATCCATGAAAGGAAGAGGAAAGTGGTCCTTGCGTGTATTTTCATTTAGTTTCCTATAATTCGAATACACACGCCACCCCGTAAGAATTCTAGTGGCTAATGCCTCTCCATCATTTGACTTAACAATAGTCATGCCCCCTTTTTAGCTACAACATGCAGTGGACTCACATGGGGACTATCACTAATAAGATATATAATTCCTGCATCTAGCCATGTTAGGATTTGCTAGCTAATCACTTCTTGAATAGCGGGATTCACCCTCCGCTGATTCTGAATGCTACCCTTAGCCTCATCTAATAATCTTATCTTATGCATGCAATAAGATTGATTAATACCTTTCAAATCATCTAAAGACCAACCAATCATAGACTTATACTTCCTAAGCACATCTAATAACTCATCGAGTTGATCATCAGTTAGAGAAGAAAATATAATTACCGGATATATTTCATTATCACCTAGATAGACATACTTCAAGTGCTCCGGTAGTAGTTTCAACTCCTCTTTCTTCTCTTCTTTTGCTGTGCTTTCCCTATCCAATGACAAGTACTTTCTAGTCCACTTCACCTCTTCAAACTTGGTTCTTTTTTATTCATACCTGTCATCACCCAAAGTAAGTAGATTTTTAAGAAATTCAGTACATACCTCATTAGAGAGCTCATCTAGCTCTGTAGTGGGAAAAGTAAGAGACACCGCCAAGCATATCTCCAATGGATCCTTTGAAAGGATCAAGGACATATCTTCCTTTACGATCTCCTCCACCACATCAATGCTATGACACAATGTCTCCATCGGCATCTTCATTGCTTTATCAAGGTTGAACAGAACCTCTTCTTTATCCATCCGCGGCCTTAGCTCACCCTTTTGAACATCAATCATCGCTTCAGCAGTGGCAAGGAATGGTCTCCCTAAGATAAGAGGGACATTATCCTTGTCATCTTCCATCTCGAGCACTAGAAAGTCCACAGGAAAGACCAGTTTCTCTACTTTCACAAGAACATTTTCAATCACACCCTTCAAAAAAGTCATAGACCTCTCCGCCAATTGTAGAGCAACTGTTGTGGCAGTTAACTCCCCCAATCCAAGCCTTTGAAAAATTGACAATGGCATCAAATTGATGCTTGCCCCAAAATCACATAAGGCTTGTCGTGTCGGCCCCTTTTCAATTTCACATAGAATAGTTAAGCTTCCCGGATCCTTTAACTTAGCTGGCAGCTTCCTCTGAATGATCGAGCTGTAGTTTTTAGACAAATTCATCATTTTAATACCGTTCAAGCTTCTCTTCTTCAAAAGTATATCCTTTAGGAAGTGGGCATAATATGACATCTCTAAGATTGTTTCAGAGAAAGGAATGCTCAAGCTTATCTTGTTTATGATATCTGAAAACTTCTTAAACTTTTCTTCCAATCCCTTCTTGACTAACTTGAAAGAAAACGGAGGAGGTATCTTTGTCTTGGAAATCCCCCATTCATCACGTTCAACCTTCTCCGCTTTGTTCTTCTCGACTCTCAATCCCTTTACTCTTTTTCATTTCTTCTCATCTATAAGCTCAGTATTCTGTCATTAGGATGGCACTGGAGTAGCATTAACATCAAGTAGAGCCTTACGAGCAAAAAATGGTGTCGGACGAGATGGTTCGACCACGAGTACTGGTAGAACCAGGTGCATAGTAGTCGAACTGGGCTTCAGAAAGTATTGCATCTCCCAGATAGGTTGGTTCGACCATAGTTCAACCAACAGAGTTGGTCGAACCAGGACTCGGTTGGTAGAACCCGACTTTAAAGAATTCTGGACAGGATGGTTCGATCGTGGTTCGACCATCAGGGTTGGTCGAACCAGTGTTGTTTTGGTTAAACCGGTCGTCTAGATGCTTCGGAGGGTGCCCAGGTGCTTGGTTCAACCACATTGATCTGGTTCAACCTGCTGTCTTGGTCGAACCCTGATCGAATCGAGCTCCTGATGCTCAAGAAATCATTTTCGGCATCATCGGTCCCTCATACTGCGTTTTAGACCTTAATGTGATGGTGTGGCACTCCTTCGGGTTTGTAATACTTTGAGATGGGAACTTTCAATTCTCTACTGTTTGGGTCAATTGATTTACATTCCCGGCCATCTGCCCCATCAACAACGATAAGTCCTTCATCTGCTTATATATATCTTCATGATTTTTATCAATTTTAGCCTCTAACTTTACCTCTAGATGATCCATTCTTGTATCATTCTTCGCCATGTACCTGTTCACCGTATCTTCAAAACTAGGTTTTCCTTCTTCGGCCTTCACACCCGGATCAACACCAACAGGAGGTTGTACTGCTGTATTAGGATTACTCCATGAAAACTCCGGCCTTCTTGGTTGTTGATAATTACAAGGGGGACCACAATTATTGAAATTCCCTTGGTAATTCCGGTTTCATTAATTTTGGAACCTCGTTCCTTGAATACTTTGACCCATGGCGTAGTTTGCCTCTTTTAATTCCTCTTGGCTAGCTCCTTCATTACCAACATCCTGCTGCATAATTAGTACTCGTTGCACTATATCAGTAATCTGCTTTTGCTGAGACTCAAGTAACGTGTTGATATTAGCCAAACTAGAGACGATCTCATCTTCTCTACTCGACTTAACCATAGTATGCTCAACCTGTGCTACTTTTCCAAGAACATAAGTACCTCTCACTCTATCAGTTGGCCAATCTCTTGAATTCATCAAAATATCCTCAAAGAGCTTTTCGACCTCAACGGATGACTTTTTAAGCAGTGCTCAGGCACGGAGCCAGTGTAGGACCAGGGGGGCGCTGCCCCCTGGAAAATTAATAGTTAGGGTATATTGTGTAAGAATATTTTAATATAGTAAGTTGGCATAGTGGTTAAGGTCTTCAAAACTCACTCACTCTACCTGAGTTCGAATCCAAACAACGTTGTTTCCTTTTTTAATTTTATTTATTAATATTTTTTAAATTTTTATTTTCAATCTAAATCTATTTTAATTATTTATATTATTATTTTTATTCCATTTCCGTTTTATACTTCTATGGTCAAATTATTTATTCTTTAACCTTTGCTTTAAAATTATATTCCATAGTGTGTATTATTTAGTTTATAAACATGTTAGGTTTCTATGTAAATTGTAATTAATTCTAACGATTAGTGTTTACTTTACTATATTGTATAGTCGATATAGATCGAATACCAATTATTAAATTTACGTATATTAATTTGGCCCCCTCAAGCTATTTTTCTGGCTCCGTCACTGGCAGTGCTCCATTTGACGAAGCATCTAGTAAAACTCGAGAATCACAGTCCAATCCACTATAGAAAATATTGATGTATTGAGCTTTAGATTGCCCATGCTGTGGACACTTTCGAAGTATGTCCTTGAATCTGTCCCAAGCCTCATGAAATTTCTCTCCACTCTCGATAGCAAATTGATTGATGTCTTGCTTCATCTTAAACACCTTGGAAGGTGACATGTATCTCTCCAAGAACTTCACTTTGAATTGCTCCCAAGTAGTGCATTCAGCACCATTAAGAGTATCGTACCAATCTCTCGCTCTTTCAGTTAGCGAAAACTTAAATAAGATGATCCTTCTCGTATGTTCATGAGTTCCTGCATCCTTTTGTGTACTTGTATAACCCAGGAACTTATTAAGATGTTGTTGAGGATCCTCGAAAGTTCCCTCAGAGAAGGGACTCCTTTCAATCATGCTGATCAGAGCAGGGTGAAGATCAAAATCCGCATTGGCCCCTCTTGCTCTTAACAACTCTAAGTTTCCTTCTCCTTTGTTCTTAAAGACTTCATGGATGGCAAGATTATACGAATTCGCCCTATCTTGGGCCATGTTGACTGCTTCAACTTCAGACTTGTCTCCGGTCGCAGCTTCAATCGCTTCCGACTTCAGCTCTTCAACTTCAATTCCTAAATTAAGAGCTGCAAGTGTTTCTACGTTCTTGTTCTTGTTCTTCTTTGCCTTCTTCTTCCTCGATGATGCACCAATTTTTGGATTAAAAGGCCCTAATGTTCCTGCCTTCGATCTAGTGTGCATACATCTAAGAAAAATAAACGTTAGAAAATAAAGACAAGAATAAAATAATCTTAATTAAACTAAAAATAATAAACTAATAATTAATGCCATTTTTGGCAACGGCGCCAAGAATTTGATGAGCGTTATCTCAACACACAATATTAATCCCTAAGTATGAAGAATGCTATTGTAGCTTTGATAAGCGACCAAGTGATTATCGAACCCAAGGGACGTATTATTATTAATTTAATTATAATCTAACTTATTAAGACTAGTTTGGTAATATAATTGTGGAATAATTAAGTAGATAATAAACAAATAATTCAAATAGCAATTAAAATAAACAAGCAGTAGAGATTAAACGAAAGTGAATAAGTGAGAAAGTAGGTAGTCCTCTGAGCCATCCAATTTTACTCGTTAACTTCCCTTCCGTGTGTCAATGTCCGAATCTGCCTTGTAGAGTATGGACACATCAGTAAACCATGCAAATCTACTCTATCGACATAAATAAATAAGCGTGTGACATGTGTGAATATCCTTGAAGCAAGAGATATAATTCACCCCTTTCTAGGTACTATCAGTATCAATTATTTCCCGTGCACTAAGTACTCTAACCTGATATGATCTCCCTATATAGGTACTATGAAGTTATTCTCTTTTTCCTACTTATTAAACCAAATCAGATTCAATTAACAAGTATTTATATAAGATAGTTCTAACGAGACTTCGGAGTCCCCTCACTTAGAATCATAACATGTAATTCTGCTCAGCAGTGAACGCACTCAATCAATAATCAAGATATGTATTCAGACTCTACATAACAATTAATGATGCACAAAACAACTCTGACTATGAATTAAATAAGCATAGTCTTATATAAAATAAACTACAAGTAATGTTGTACGGAGTATACACACGGAAGTTCAATTAACTCATAAAACCTTCATAAACCCTAGTACTACCGAAGCGGTTCTAGCCCATGATTGATCGAAGAACAATCATGGTGGTTAGATAGATCTTCCCCATAGTCTTGAAAATTACAAGATAAATTAAGATGTGAAGTAAACCCTAGATGCAGGCACCGTCGCGTTTCTCTCCGTCTTGAATCTTCACTTGGTTCTCACTTGATTTGACAGACGAATCTCTCTCCACAACTCCGTGAATAATGATAGGGTTTCGGATGTTGTGTAGGATGAAGGTGGTGAATGGTGTCTCTCTCTTCTGCGTATCTTTATTTTATACTTTTAGCTTCTCCAACGGACCTCTAATGGGCTTTTTGAGCGTAAACACTACTGAAGATGTAAAAACACGGATCCGAAAGCTTTCCACATATCGGTTCGACCAAGGCCATTGGTCGAACTGGCCTGTAATGCACTGGCAGGTGATTGGTTCGACTCGAACTGCCGGTCGAACCAGAAGCATCGTGGTCGAACTATCTTTGCAAATCTTTAGGCTTTTAGTTTGACCACGGTTCGACCATCATGCCTGGTTGAACCTGTTTAGCACGAAAATTCGCACTTTTCACAGGCCATTTACATTTGATTATTGTATTATTTTAATATTATTTGTGAATTTTATTGTTTAATTTCATAATTTTTATGAATTTACGGATATTGTTGAAATTTTGCAGATTTTAAGCATATTTTGAGGTGATATTGATAATTTTATGAAAAAAAGGAATAACTAAATTGAAGAATTGAGTTTGAGGGTCCACAGCTTATTTGACACATGCATCAAGTGATTAGAAAAGGGAAAGAATAAATTGCTTGGCTACATCTGCTATTTTTAGACACATATCTTGGGTATATGGGGCCCATCACTACCTATTTTATTTAGTTGAACGGCTGAACCGTACGTTTCCATGCCATATCACTTAATTGTCATGCAATAAGTGATTAATGGGCCTACAATCAAGATCTACTTTAATTATCTGGAGAGTATAATTCAAGCCCAAATACTGAATCCCATCAAATTCGTGTACAGCGTGGAAAATAAAAGTAAGGCAGATTGGCGTTGGAGAAAAAACACCACAGATATCGTGAGATCACGACTCACTCCCATCGGCCATTTGGCCACCTTTCACCTTCACCCATTCCATCCACTTCATTCATCCATTCATTCCATCGGTCCGGAAGGAGATTCAAGTGCAGTTGAGAGAGTCAATCCAATCGAAAAGACGGAAGGAGAACGTAAACCACGTGACACTAGGGTTTCGTATTTCTCTTTATCTTTTTTTTTGTTGATTTAGATTATGAAATTGTCATTCATGAGGGTTGTGTGTAACCTCATGGGCTAAAGTATTTTACAATTATGGATTGAAGGTTAGAGTAGTTGATTTGAAAACCTAGACAAATATTGTGAATTCATGCTGTTGATTATTCTTGTTTATTTGATTTATCCAGATTATATTATACGTTTGTAACGTCTTCATATCATGTTATTGATATTGCCCGTGATGCTTGGTATGTAGTGTTAGCTTGTGTGCACTCGCGTTTAATATTGTCTGTTTGCTAGGGATTATAGTAGTTTTCCCGTAAACACGATAATCCTAAGGGCTGGTAAATAAGATACTTGTTATTTTAGTGGAACAATGCAATTAAGAATTCAAGTAGGAAGCGAATAAGTTTGAGTAGTACTTTCAGAGAATATATGTTAGTCGAATTGACCATCTGGAGGTTTATGAAATTTGCTTTATTAGTATCTAGGAAGGGGGTTCAAAACTATTCACGCATCATCTTATGATGTATTTCCATTAAAAAAGTATGAATGAACAATAGGACGTCTAGGAGGTCAAATCAACTGCAATTCACCTAATACCTCAGAGATGTTATTTCTCTGTTAATTAAATCTTAAATATTCCTTGCTTTTATTTATTTTGTTATTTGTTATTTAAATTCCTTAGTTATTAATTCAAATCTTGGAAATTGGTTACTTTAATTCTAGCTAAATAGTCTATAGTAAATAAATAAATAATTAATTATCTCAGTGGGAACGATATTATTTTAACTGGGGTACTTGCCATTACAATTGACATCCCTACACTTGGGGATTTTAGTTGGAGTGCGTAAAAATTGCCTAACAGAACCACATCATCATGGTTGAGCCGCTCTGAAACACAACCGCTGGTCGTGGTCGAACCGCTTTGAAAGGCAAGCACTGGTCGCTGGTTCGACCCGAACCGGTGGTCGAACCACCCGTGTTTTGGTCGAACCAGATGCCTAATCTCTCCATTTTTCGATTCCGAGCACTTCTATCCTGTTTTCCTTTGAAAACCCACTCAAACGGCCTCACACGTACCTGATTCGTAACTTTCCACTACATATCTCAATTTATCTTGACTTAAGATCAAATCATACATCATTATCATAGAAATTAGAGCTTAAAATACGTGAATTTACACTCTCATCACTTCTCAACAAGACTTTCACTCCTCCTTAATAAATTACATAGAAGATGTAAAAACTTTGCTGGGATGAGTTTAGTTTGATGAATAAAGTGTATATAAAATAACATGATATTTTTTTATCATTATGATATTATGAAGATATTAATTTTGGTGTGATATCTCCTATACCATTCCATTGAATGACCTTAAAACCGGACGGAGAGACTAAAAAAAATTGTACTCTCTCCTTCTCAATAAGACTTTCACTCCTCCTTTATAAATTACATAGATGATGTGAAAACTCTGCTGGGATGAGTTTAGTTTGATGAATAAAGTGTATATAAAATACATGATACTCCCTCCATCCCAATTCAACTTCACGTTTACTGTAGATACGGAGTTTAAGAAAAGTTAATTTTGACTTACTTTTGGGGGTAGTGTGGTATTTTTGGATAATAAATAAATGATAAAGTATATTATGTGTGTTAAAAAGGTGATGACAAATTTGAAATTAAAGTATATTAGAGGGATATTAGTTAGTTGCTTTTTCTTTTTATGGAAGTGTGAAGTTGAATTTGGGACAGACCAAAACAGAAAGTGTGAAGTTGAAGTTGGGACGGAGGGAGTATTTTTTTAGCATTATGATATTATGAAGATATTAATTTTGGTGTGATATCTACTACACCATTCTATTGAATGAGTGACACGTAGAATATATGAGAGAAATTGTACTGAAGTAGGAGAGAGCTAGGAGGGAAATTATACACGAAGTAAACGTATAAACCTTACGGATTGAATTTCTCTATTTCGCCATGTGTTAATCTATAAAAAGGTATTATAATAGTACCTGAAGTAGGTGAGAGCTAGGAGGAAAATTATACACGAAGTCAACGTATAAACCTTACGGATTAGATTTCTCTAATCTACCATGTGTCAATCTATAAAAAAGATATTATAGTCCCGTGTCATTTTAAATACACTCCCCATTTTATTATATATTTTCCATTATTATATAACTAAAAATATATTCCCTTTATTTCGTCTTAACGTTAACGTTTGTTTTTTGTACGGAGATTAAGAGATATAATATTTTAATGTGTAGTGAGGTGAAAGAAATAATATTTAATGTAAACTACTTAGTGGGATGGTTGTATTAGTATTGTGTGTGGGTATTATATGGAATAATTAATTGTTAGGCACAATTCAATAAAAAATGAAAAGTAAACATTAACTTGGGACAACCCAAAATGTAAAGCGTACACTTTAGGCGGGATGGAGGGCGTATATATTTTGTAAAAGTCTAAAACAGCCTTAAATACCCAGAATAAACTATTTACTCCATTTCATATCTATCTTAAATTATTATTTTTGCAATGGATTCACTTTAACCTATTCAGATATTTTCTTTAAAATCTCACAAGTATTCATCAAAGAGTGTTGTTCTTGAATTTCTGCAATAAACGTCACACGAGGTATTTATTTAAGATGCAAATTTTCATGAGAATATTAATTAAGATGCAAATTTTTGTAAATATAGATATGGATTTTGGAGTTTGTGATGATATATCGAAGTTCCACACATCATTAATGGCCTGAGGAAAATTGTGGGAAGAGGAAAAAAAGGAGAAATTAAGCCACAAAAAAACAGTGCGAATTAATTGAAGAGTAAAACCATTTGTTAATTTTTGGGTTGAATAAAATAACCTAATTATTTTTTAGTTTGAAAGGATTCGCTTTAACCTAATCATCTTTATGTTCCATTGAAGTTTTGCGACGAAGGCTCCCATTTAAACTTTTTTGAATTAGTCCGCGAGTTAACCGGTCAATCTTTAAGGTTCAGAATTATTATTATTATTTTCAATTTACCTCAACACACATTATCCACACGTCAACCACTCCCCTTCCAACCTAACCTCAATCGTGTACAGGATGATGAATTGATAATTTTTTTAAAGAAAATTTCCTACTTAAATTTGCAATTAAAAATATAGATAAAGGTTATAAAAGTAATTAGAACATCTATCTTATTTCTTTTATCTCCTATCAAACATCTCAAAACTTTTACATGTTAATTTTAATACATCCTATCAAACAACTTTTATTTTTTATATTATACATACTTATCTTCATTTCAATCTCAATTCTTATATATCACCTTATCTTATCTTGCCTATCAAACGAGCTTTTGAACTACTAAAGAGTTCTGAAAAGAGCACATGAAAAGATTGTTAGCATAAAATTAACGTATGCAATTTATTTATTAATTGACATGGATCTTAGATCTTCATGATTTTCACATCTCATAAACACGATTAGAAGACTTACCTTGATATGTCGTTAATGGTGTTTTTCCTTTGATATGTTCCTGCAAATTACTTTGGGAACTGGTTTCTCTCTCCTTACCCATTTCTTTAGGACACGACACGTAAAACTTTATGTGATAGAGAATTCATAAAATTGTGTCTCTTTTATAGGTGGAGAGAGAACAAGATCGGGATATTAAAACTTTATCAAATCACATTCTATCAATGTGATTGTTATCCATAAATATATATGACCTTATTTATCTCATAGACATTATTTATTTAAACCATATATTTATTTAAGATATTTGATCAAAATAAATATCTTATATATTTAATTATTAATGGCACTAGGCCATAATAATCTTACATTCTCCCACTTGGTCGAATGACAGAATTAAATATTAAATATGAGCGTTTAAATAATTTTCATAATGTGCGCAATATAAGATAAAGTAATTGGTCAATTCATAATGTCAATATAAGTATAAACTAACACAAATCATATCGGTTCTATATCATTTACTCGACATAGTTCCTTCCATGTACTATGATATTAGCTTTCTACTCAACGTGGCTCATCAACCTAAAGATCAATAATGGTCCACATAAGTATCTCAATTCGAGATAAAATTCTTTTTAATTAATATCAACATTCATGAATAATAAAATGAAAAAACAAGATATATCAATTAGAAACAAATTATAATGATCTCTTAACGTCAATTGTTCATCATAAATTTGTTAAGCCTTTCAATGATCTCATATTCATGTAACATTCAATGAATGTTTTTATAGAAGATCATTTGTGTAACGGATCTGATATCATAAGAATTGTGCCATTATGATCAATTGAAATCTTTGTTTCTAAAGTTCTTCTTAACGACAAAATACTTTCATTCCATACGTTTTAGAGAAGAACAATGCAGCGGAATAATCATAATAAGTTTTTAATAACTTGACATTAATGTCAACTTAGTTCAAGTCCTGAAATTAAGTTCCATATTCAATTACCTTAAATTGTAGCCTCAAATCATGCTACAAGTAAACTTCAATTGTGAATGAATCTTTTACAAACTTTCACACTTTTGCATGACACAATATCTCTGACTAAGAAATATAAAAGTCGAAGTAAACTTTCTTGCATCATATATATAATCATCTTAATTCGAATCTATATTTAATTACTTTTAGGTAATTAAAATTTTGATAAGTAAGCACGAGTGTTTTAGTTCATATAAATACCTTAATATTTCCTTATACAACTTTCTGGTTATCCATTTATCGAAACTCTTCAATAATGACCAAGCATTCTAACAGCAAGGCTGATATTTGGTCTTTGTATAATTTTGTATATCATAAGCTACCAATAACATATGCATAAGAAATATCATAATACGTTTCAATTCATTCTTGGACATTACCTAAGGTTGAACTTATCTTCCTTACGGATTAGAACGATGCTTTACAAGCACTTTTCCGTCCATAATCTCTATAGAACCTCAATAGCATATACTTATGGAGACATCTTTAACGTTATTATGATATGTATAAAAATAATTCTATCTCAATCACATAAGTTGTTTCATCATATATTTCATTCCAAAGTTCTTTAAGAGAAATTTATTAGTTTCACATAATAAACTAAGATCATTAGTTGCAAGCAAGTTTATCATCGCATATAGAATTATTGTGCACCACTGAATTTCAGATATGTACACTGATTTACGATATTTTATTAAATCCAAAAGATATCATGAAGGGAAAGCATGTTTAAGTTCGTATATTAATTCTTTAAATTTACACGCCATGTGATATTTTTCTTCAATGGAAAAACTCTTGAGTTTATCCATTTAACTTGACCTTCCAACAAATCACTATTCAGAAAAGCTGTCATAACATTCATTTGGTGCAACTCTAAGTCATAATTAGTAACCAAAGCCATGATAATTATAATGGAGTCCTATATAGAAATAACTCATTATATCTCTTTACAGTTATGCCATATTTTGAGTAAATCTTTAGCAACAACTCTAGTTTTATATCTTTTGATATTGCCGTCTATTCACTCTTGATCATAAAGATACATATGTATCCAATTCTTTTATAACTTTCTGACAATTCTGACAAGATATAAACTTCATTTTGAGTCATTGATTTCAACTCGTCTTTCATAGCATTTACTGATTTAATAGAATTAGTACTTTCCATAACTTGTTCCAAAACTGAAATTTTATCATTTATTATAATGTCATATTTTAGCTTATTTTATTATACAACATACGCAATCGTTAGAAATAACGGATATATTGTCCTTAAGACACTCTTAATGCTATTTAATGTGATATATCTAATGAAAGCTCATTGATAATTGGTTTAGTAAAATCAGATCCATTAAGAGAGTCAACTTATATGTTGTCGTTGAAAGTTGTTTGACTATTCGACAACTATATAATAACTTTAGAAGAAGTTTTAGATAAATGTATTTTCAAATTCTCCACCAAACTTCTTCAATAACCACATTCATGGTTTTATGCTCCCACTGATTTTACAATTAATAATGAATTTGACGTTCCAGTTTTAAAATTCTCGTACTATGGTTAGAATTATAAAATCCATACCCTTTAGACTTTAAGGATAATTTATACAGAAATTAGTTTAAATTTCTTTTATCCAATTACTTTTCATGTGGATGTCATCATAATCCCTGCCGGACAATTTAAAACATGCAACTACATAAGATCGAGTTTTCTACCCATTCACAGTTCATAAGGTGTTTTAAAAACTGTTTTACTAGAAACTCGACCATCACATAAGTGGCAGTTTTAAGTGCATAAATCCACAAAATATGGGTATAAATTAATCATTCAACATGCTTCCAACCATATTCAATAAAGAACGATTATATAGTTCTGCAACAAAAATTTATTGCGGTGTGCAACATTAAGTATAAATGTTAGCTTTTCTTTTAATTTAGTGATTGAACATGATAATTTATCATACTTTTCATAAAATTCGTCACTTCTTCCCATCTTTATAATTTTCACTTTTCTATCTAATTTTCTCAACTTCATTAATAAATGCTTATCTAGCATTTATAGATGAGAATTTTCTTGCAAAGATAGATATAACCATAATGTAAAAATTAAAATTTAAAATTAAAAATGATGAAATATCATTATTCTTTTAAGAAAGG
Organism: Pogostemon cablin; assembly: GCA_023678885.1. NCBI lineage: Eukaryota > Viridiplantae > Streptophyta > Magnoliopsida > Lamiales > Lamiaceae > Pogostemon > Pogostemon cablin. Next base: position 15,489,638 of record CM042962.1, on the reverse strand, counting down.
TATTATCATAAGACTCACAATTAGCGATGTAAACTATGATACGAAGTTGTGTAGTTATCGTGGCTCTATTATTTGTATGTTTAGTTTACTTTCCTTTAATGCAATTCACACAAATATCAAGATCAGTAAAAGCTTAGACCATGAAAGGCTTTATTCTTAATTAATTTTTGGAATAATTATTTTAGAGAGTTACCCATACATTAATGCCATGTTTGATATCAACTTCATTATTATTTCTTTCAAACGAACATGATGTTTAAATTCTTTCTTAAACCTTTTCTTTTGAACCAACATTTATTTCAAAATTATATGAATTTAATTCACAATCTATTCGTCTTTCTTATAGTTCATTTGGAACATGTCATACTTATAAGGTAGTGAGTTTGTAAACTGCACTAATAAGTTTTCAATCACATTTATTATGCACGGTTTAAATATTGCTGCAATATTTGTTATCTTTAATGATAAGTTCATGTATGCCACGAGAACCATCAAACTTTATGGTTGTTAAGGTAGCCATTAATGTCTCGTCAAGAGGTTTATTAGAGATTTATGAATGATTTTTCACTAATTTCATAAATTCCTTGACACTTTTAACTTTAGGTGTGATAGACTTAACTTCTTAGTCACATATATTCGCATAAATATTAGGCTCAGTCTGTTTGATCTAACCCAAGAATTAACATAATTTGACAATTAAATATATCCATTAAAACTATTTTGTCATCTTTGGACATACAAAATAGTTTGACACAATATAATTAATTATCACATTCATATTCATGAATTATAAAGACTAGACATCACATTTTGGTAAATTTAAAGTCTTATAATTATAAAAATTTTAACAACCCATATAATAATTCTCTTTATTCAAGCATCACTTAAATATGGGAAATTAAAATTTAATTATACGATTTCTTTTCATTAATCTTTCAGGTCAGACCACTTTGGTGATTAATAGACCATCGTTAAATGAATTTAAATCATAAAATCATCCATTATAATCTTGTTAAAAATTCTCATAATAGATTATACTCAATAACAAATTGAGTAATAACCAAAACATTATTTCATAAGCATTCATAAAACAAAGTCAATACCATCAATTAAGACCTTAAGACTTGTCATCATAAATATACATAATATATCCATACAATCATAATTAAGATATCATGTATAATTTCTATTCGTATTATAATGAATTTGGCATCTTAACATTATAAATTCCATGAGCAGTTAAACATACATAACATAAGTGAGATATTTTAATTTTAATAAATTAGTATATATCTCCAAAAATAAAATCTTTAATTATTATCAAAATAATATAAGTCATAAACATTAGTATGTTAATAACCGGGCATTAAAGAGTGACACTCAAACCATATGAATTAGGCAGATTGATTTATTGACCATGATTAGCTGTCATTATTTTTAATCAGTCATTAAGAAAAATCAATATACTCTTAAAATTAAAGGGAGTCACGTAACTTTATATTAAAAATCATATGCTGGCATAATTAACTTCCATAATCAATCTTTAATTGTTTAGTCCAAAATACTAAATAGGGTAGTTAACATCTTCTTAATATGATAATCAATTATTTCTATTATATTTGTCATACAACATCAATTCATACAAAATCTAATTATATTTGATAAAATTTCCACGCAGACAACATCAATACTTCTGTATAGAAGTAGCACAATCATAATTGTAGCAATCACACTTGAATTTTTTTTCTAATTCATAAATTAATCAATTAATATCATAATGTGGAAAACCCCTTTGGATATTGTCACGATAATTATGTGATTAGTAATTTGATGAAAAATCATGAGATCCAAAACCATGCTCTGATATCACATGTAGGCATAAAATTAACGCAAGAAATTAATTTATTAATTGACATGGATCTTAGATCTTTATGATTTTCATATCTCATAAACACGATTAGATGACTTACCTTGATATGTCGTTAATAGTGTTCTTCCTTTGATATGTTCCTGCAAATTACGTCGGGATTTTGTTTCTCTCTCCTCACCCCTTTCTTTAGGACACAGTACGTAAAACTTTATATGATAGAGAATTAATAAAATTGTGTCTCTTTTATAGGTGGAGAGAGAACCAGATCAGGATATTAAATCTTTATCAAATCACATTGTATCAATGTGATTGTTATCCATAAATATATATGACCTTATTTATCTTATAGATATTATTTATTTAAACCATATATTTATTTAAGATATTTGATCACAATAAATATCTTATATATTTAATTATTAATGGCACTAGGCCATAATAATCTTACAAAGATTCTATTTTACTTATGCTTAATTTGGATTTCATGGGTATAATTTTAATTTCAAAAAGATGATGTTGAAATTTCGAGGGCATATATAATAAAATTAAAAAATAATAAAATTAAAAGGGTGTGTATTTAATAACTAAACTATATATTACCCATCCATGCATTGCACAGAAAGAATTAGTAGTATATTACTACAATTATGTGCTTTTATATATTTTTTATTTTAATCCTAACATATATATATATATATATCATTATTTATTTATAGGCTAATTATGCCAAAAGTCCTAACATTTTCGCGAATCTCAAATAAGTCTAAATTTTTCAATATTTATAAATAAGTTCTCGATCTTTAATAATTTTTTCAAATTAAGCCACCGGGCAGCGGGAGGCCTGCCCAGTGGCTGACGTGTCACTATTTATTACACGTCCCCACCCACAACTCCAAAACAACGTCGTTTTACACCCCACCATTAAATCCATGTATTTATACAAAAAGAAAATAATTTTGTTGACTCTACTTCTTATAGCATCCAAGTACTCATCTTCATCCTTGTCGAGATCAGTCCTACCGAGGGAGAGGGCTGACCGGAGTTTTATAATCGCCACGATGGAGAGCTTCTTCCTCGGTGTTTGGATTGAGCCAGTGGAGAGAGAATGCTTCAAGGGATATCTATTGATCGTCATATCCCCCGATTTAGGGTTCTCTTCGGACTCGACGGTCAAGATTTTTTCTTCCATGTCGTCTTCTTCGAGCTTCTTCTTCTAGTTGAATCTCCTGGAGAATGAGAACGAATCGTGTGGGTTCCTAGCCATGATTGTCTTCATTTCTGATGAATTAAAGATGGAATTTGTAATTGAAGATGAAGATTTGGGATGAGGGTGATGTAATAAATTATTTTGTTGTAAGAGAATGATATTTATTTAATAGAGGTGGAGGTGTTCATGGAAGGGGGGAAAGGAGGGATACTGACAAAAGAAGGTGAACAACCCCACCAAACTAATTCAAGAAAATGTAGACACAGAGAAGAATAAAGACAAGAAAAACAGAGGAAGAAGGAAGAGGGAAAATAATGGATAGTGCGTATCAATCCTGGGAGAAAATATCTTAAGTTTTGGATTGTATGACAAACGATGTCGTTTTCTTTCTTTTTTTTATTTTTATTTTTTATAAATACGTGGATTTAACATGTAGGGTGAAAAATGGCGTCGTTTTGGAGTCGTAGTTGGGGACGTGTAATAAACAGTGACACGTCAGCCACCGGGTAGCCTCCCGCTGCCCGGTGGCTTGATTTGAAAAAAGTATTAAAGGTCGAGAACTTATTTGTAAATATTGAAAAGTTTGGACTTATTTGAAATTCGCGAAAATGTTAGGACTATTGACGTAATTAACCCTTTATTTATTCATTCGAATTTATGTATTTTATAAAAACTACTAATTATTTATGTATAATATATAAATTTATTTTTTTAACATAACATAATTGTATATTTATCAATTAAATCACATTGTTTATATGCTTATTTTTTATAACATTAAATTTGATTCGGTATTTAAGATAAATAGAATATATATAAACTTTCTATTATTAATTAAATTAAAATTATTTTATTTTAATTGATATCTATATATTTTTTAAAAAATAGATATAATCTCTCAGTAAAATATTTAATATTATTTAATATAATAAATTATAAATATTAAAATAATATTTATGGAGACGATCCTAATTAAAATAAAGTTGAAAGATAAATTAAAATAAATCATAAAATTTTAAAAATAAATTTTATAGATTAATCCAAAAGATTAAATAAAAAAATATTTGACATATGCTTTGAATTTTCAATTCTAAAATTTCTTAAATTAATTCTAAATTGTCCAAATTCATCACTCCAAATAATGGTGACTTTTTTTTTAATGATTGAAGTTGCAAATAAGATCAAATAAAAATAAGAACAATAAGGTTAAAAAAAATTATAAAAATAGATTTTATAAAATATAAAGAAACAATAAAAACGAAGAAAAAACCATAAATTATAAGATATACGAAAAAAAGAGAATGATACCTCAAAGGAGAATGATTGAATCTGAAAATAAGATCAAATAAAAAATAAAAGATAAAATAAATTAAAGTATAAAATAGATTTTATAAAATTATAAAGAAAAAATTCTGAAATTTATTATGGAGTGTCCAAATTAATCGCTCCAAACATTGATGATTTTTCTTAATGATTGAAGCTGCAAATAAGATCAAATAATAATAAAATCAATAGGATTAAAAAGAAATTATAAAAATAGGATTTATATAATATGAAGAATACACAAAAAACGAAGAAAAATACATAAATCATAAGATAAACAAAAAATAAAAAGAAGAATGATACCTTAAAGGGCAGGTCTTGGGTTAGACCGTCTCACGGAGCCACTTATGTGAGACGAATCATCCATAAACAAAAACAAGTATATTTTAAATTAAGTTAAAAAATTATTAAATAAAAAGAAGGGCACACTCCGTTTGGTTTTCATAATTTTACAATTGATAAATGGAAGGATGGGAGGCGCTGATGGCGTAAACCATCAAAATTTTTTAAAATATCTTTTCTTCATTTTTTTATACGGTATTTACTCTTATTAAAACAAACTCTCTTATGAGATGGGTCACTAGAGAGACGGGTCCAAGACGGTTTAACCCACCCTATTTTTTATAATTTAATATTATATTATATATTAAAATTATTATTAGTCAGCCCACTATTTTAATTAGTTAGTTCCTAAATTTTAGGGATTAATTATTAATGATTTCTGCGTGGATGACTAACCATTTTCATTACGTTCTTCACAATTGCACCACCAACATCACTACTTTTCAAGCACATATCCAACCGAATTCTCAACGAATCAACAACCTCAAATTTTTTCCCCCTCTGCTTCGAATTTCCCCATCTCTCAAAGTACCAACACTTTTGGTATTTCTCACTGCATTTTTACTCTTAAACATCATAGAAGACGCTCCATTACCCACTTCTCTTATTTTTTTAGAATCTGATCCTAACTTCGCATGCCTATCCTTCAACACAACCCTTCTCTCATTGCCACCGATATGATTTCCATCATGAGATTCTTGACCATCCCCTTCACTTGCGCCTGCAAATGAAGAAAAACCTGAACGAGATTAAGGAGCAGAAGCAGAGATAACAACATTTCTAGAGAGAGTTGAATTATGTAGTATGTTTTTAGTTTTATATTATAATATGTCATTTGATTGCTGTAGTATGTTATAGTTTGTTAGAGGGAAATGAGTGTGATTTTACCATGTGAATGTTATAGTATATTATTTTTGTGTTAACGTATGTCATTTGTTCGCTGTAGTATGTTAGAGTTCATTAGATAGAAATGAATGCGATTTTACCATGTGAATGCTATAGTATGTTATTTTTATGTTATAGTATATCATTTCATCGCTGTTGTATTTTAAAATTATTTTTCTCGATATACTGTAACATACTATAACATGGACGCGATGTACTATAAGATCAACAAAATATATTGTCAACTAACATACAATAACACATAAGTAACATACTATAATAGAATCTCGATATATTATAACACTCGTACAATATGCTACCTTCTTCATTTCATCGTACTCATGACACTTCGAAATAATATTTAACACACTATATCAATGAAACGACATACTGTAAGATGAACGGACAATACTTTTAACTAATATATTATAATAAAGTCATTACATACAATAACATTATCGTACTATACTTCTGCCACATAACGACGATTTATCGGAGTAAAACAATGGCGACAAGAAACGACGAGTCATCAGAGTAGGAGGTTATTACCGTTCATAATAATAATAAATTCTAAAGAATTGAATATTTGAATTATCCCTTGAATTTAGGAACTATTAAAGATAATGAGGTTGACTATTCATAATTATCCTATATTATATTATCGGAAAATAAATTTTTGTTGTCCGTTAACTTTGCCCAATTTTGAATTTAGTCTATAAGTTTTTCACTTTTTGAAAATCGTCCATTATATTTGTAAAATTTTGAAAATCATACATTATATTTGAAAATTTTGAAAATCGTCCATCATGTTTACCAAGTTCAACAAAATCGTCCGTTTCAACAGGTCATTAGTAGGTTATTCTAAAAAGTAAAAATAAAAATATGTAAAATATATATATATATATATATATATATATATATATATATATATTATTTTAAAAAAATAGCCTCCACTAAGAATTTATATTATACTTTCTCCGTCCGCCCGAAAGAGAGCATTTTGCTTTTGTGGACGTTGATTAAGAAGTATTGTTATTTAAAGTGTAGTGGGTAGTTGTATTAGTGGGAGTGTGGATCCCATATTTTAATTGTATTAGTGGGTGTGTGTGGATCTCATGTGTGTAAAAAAAGAAGTTTTCCTCTTTGGAACGGACGACCAAAATGAAAAAAAGACTCTCTTTCGAGCGGACGGAGGAAGTATCAATATTTAATCAAATTTGCTCCACTTTAGTAATGAGAGTAATATTGTTTGTTTGGTATACGGAAGTGAAAAATGAAAAGTGAGATAAAATTGGTTAAATAAAAATATGATATAGATTAATTGGGGTGAAAATATTCAAATGACCTGCCATAACAGGTCAAATGACCAAAATATTAAATTTTATGAAGTTAATGGACTAATTTCAAAATTGTTATAAAATTAACGGACTAATTTCAAATTTAAAATGGTTAATGGACTAATTTCAAAATGAATGAAAGTTAGCGGACGAAAAAAACCATTTTTCCTTATATTATTAAATGTAGATAATATCATGGATTAATCCGTCTTGACCCCTCTCTCTCTATGACCCGTCTTACAAGAGAGTCACTCTTTTATTAATTATTACAAAATATACTTTTTAATTTTTTTATTTTAAAAATTATCATGATTAGGTATTATTTTTTATCTATCATTTTTTATTGATCACATATCACTTTTAATTAAAATGTTATCACTTTTTATCCGTCCTACTAATTAATCATGAAATAATCTAATTGATTAATTATCACTTTTCTTTAAAAATATTATCACTTTGTATTCATCTTACTAATAATTAATTCAATTAATGAGTTGTCACTTTTCATTGATCTAAAATCACTTTTATAAAAAAATATTATCAGGTTTTATCAATTTTATAAATTGTTTGTGAAATTCAAATTTATAAATATTTATCACTTTTTATTAAAGATGTTATCACATTTTTTAAAATGTTATCACGTTTCATTTATAGTATAAACTGTTCATGAAATAAGACACATTATCATTATCACTTTTCATAAATTAATTATCACTTCTCCTTATAGAGGTTATCACTTCTTAGACATAAGTCTTTTAACATTATGAATTATTCATAATCTTATTCAAACGAAGAGTTATCACTTTTATTTATAAATATATTTTTATATTAAAAAAAATATTACTACTTTTTAAAAATATTATCACATTTTATAAAGTTATAATATTAAATTAAAAAATAAATTATAGGAACCAAACAATGCCCTTTAAATTTATTTAAATACAATTAATTTTACTCTATAGCTAATTATTCAATTTTCTAATTTCCAAACGACCAAACATGACCTTTAAAAATTATACAATTGGGTTAACGGGTGATCCGTCTCACATAAAGGTATCTGTGAGATAGTCTCACCCAAGCCTTTACCTACCTTAAATGAAATGATTGAACCTGAAAATAAGATCAAATAAAAGTATAAAAGATAAAATAAATTAAGGTAGATTAGAAATAGTATGAAGGTGAAATAGAGGAAAAAAAGAGGAAGCACAAAAAAGAAATTAAAAAAAAGGATTTGATAGGTAATGAAAAGGTTTATATAAAATGATTTGAAAGAATGAACGATCGTGATTGAAAAAAATCAACAACGTAGGAAAAAAGGTAGAATATTCTATATATATATATATATATATATTAATGAAATTAATATTATTATTAATGTCTCTGATTATATTATATTAGTTCATATTTTAATTTATCTTTATTGTTAAAATTAAAAACTTTTGACATACTATTGTTGTTTTAATTATAAGTGACATAAGTATAATTTAATACTCCCTCCGTCCGCTCAAAAGAGAGTCTTTTTTCTATTTTGATCGTCCGCTTCAACGAGGGTCATTTTCTTTTTTATACATATGGGACCCACACGGCCACACTCACCACTAATACAACTAAAATATGGGGTCCACACTCTCACTAATACAACTATCCATTACACATTAAATAATAATAATACTTAATCAACGTGCACAAAAGTAATAGACCCTCTTTAGGACGGACGGATGAACTATTATATATTATTGAAAAACTTCTCGGTAAATCATATTTTATGTTTTGTTGATACATTACCTTCTTCATCAAGACATAAGTGTGACAATAAAATTCATGTAGATACTTTCTTCCAACTTCTCATGTAAAAATGCAGTAGTTACATCCATCTGATGAAACTCAAGATCATACTGAGGAGGGAGTATTAAACATTATTGAAAAACTTCTCTGTAAATCATGTTTTGTATTTTGTTTGATACATTAATTTCTTCATCAAGACACAAATTTTCAAACTTTTTCGATCTTTTACTCTTGATACAGCAACATATAACTGCCCATGTGTGAAAATGATTTTGGAAGATACACACCAACTCTTTGAAGAAATTCTCCCTGACGTTTATTTATCGTCATTGCGAAACACATCACCACAGGAATTTATCTTCTATTGAATTTGACCATTGTGTTATCATCAGAAGTAGTAAGAGTTATCTTTGGTATGTAGACAATGTTTTCAATATTTCTCCCACAAGTTATTTTTGCTTATATAATATTATTTCCCATCTTTGTCATAATTAATCTTGTACCATTGCACAATTAAGATCTTTGATCAATGTTTCTGAGAAGCATTATCGGTACTCTATTCTGAAGCTTCAATATATGGTTTGGAAGTCCTTAACACTTGATAGACTTTAGAACACTGAGCAAAAATTCTCATTGTTACCTATGACCCCATCTAATTTGGACATACTGTCTGAACTCAAATATTCCTTCTCTTTGCCTATAATTTGAGGCAACACCTTTTTATTTATGGACTCAACAACTTGATGTGTTGGTACAAGAACCGTCTTATCTTCAGAGTAGTGTAAATTTTTGTAATCGAACCTAGATTTCCATCTCTTAAGCTCAAAGTCCATCTTGAAAATTCTTCAATCTCCTGTTTAGATTTTTCGATGCCGGAGCTTTGACTCTACAATCTCTTGTTCCTTGTTAGCTTAAGCACCTTACAATATTTTCAAAGATAAGAAGATGTTAGTGTGGCATACACAATTTGTTCTCTTGTACCCTTAGTAATTATCGGTAAGATTTGTCTAAAATCACATCCAAAGACAATTGTCTTTCCACCAAATGACAAATTCTACATATCTCCTCTACATCTCAAAATGTCATTTAAGCTTCTATCAAGTGCCTCGAAACAATATCGATTGGTCATCAGTGCTTCATCCCAAATAATATGTTTTGCCTGCTTAATTAATTCTGACAATTCTATTCCTGGATTAATATGGCAAGTAGAGTCTTCATTTACTAATTGAAGGATTTCAAATCTAAAATGTGCTGTCCATTGGGTAATAGCAAAAAAACAATACCACTTTATGCAGCACACAAAACAATCTCACCTTCAGATCGAAGGCCACTTGCAAGCGCATTAACCAAAATAAGATTATTATGAAGAGATTATATATTACCTTTTCAGTCTTGATTAATTCAGCTATTGTTTTTACATTTGATAAAACCGAATCTTCATTGTATTCAATTGAATTGTTTTGAAGTGTAATATTTGAATAACAATTGCTCTTAGCTATCATCAATATTGATACACAGTTATGCAGAAAAAAATTGAATAAGAATTCATGTGAGAAAATTAATTCTAAGAAGTAAATATTTATCTAATGCGTAGATTAGAATAAAGTACCTGAATTTGAATTTTTGAATCTCATCAACACCGTCATCATTCAAAATAATTCGATTTGAATAATGCGAATCAGACACCTTCAAATTGTCTAATAATAATGTAAAGAAAAAAATTGAGTCATATTAATAATTTTAATTTTTTTAAATTAATCTATTATTATTTAATTAATATCATTAACCATTCAATTTGTAAATATTAGCAAACCTCAAAAAATTAATTAACATAACAACACCAGATTTTGCCGTCTTTGAGTATTCTAATAATTGATCCGCATATTCTTCCCAAAGAGTACATTCAAGTGTAATTCAACTAAATCAAGGTTTAAAGGAAAAATTATAAAATTGATAATTTAGTATAGTGTTTGAATTCAAAAATAAAAAAATACAGTAAAAAAGATATACTTAGCATCAATCAGGTCCACTTCGATACTCCTTTTAGATGGATTACCCTTAGTGTAACGCACTTTACTGACATTAATTATTTGTTCAATAATATCTAAAATTAAAAATTAGTAAATAATCGCAATTAAAATTCATGTATTTTTACATAGTAAAGTATTTAAATAATGTGATCTAATATATCACTCTTAGAACCATCTATGTTTCGTAAGTTGCAAATTTCAAAAGACAATGGTGCAGGTAGCCAGGAAATTCAAAAGAACACACACCGTGATAATAAATTTAACTTACCAATCAAGTTTGATTCTTCCACTCTATTTTGTAATATTGCATCAAACGGAATGAAATGAAACCCATATTTAGGTTTAATCACTATAATGCATCCTCTAAACACTGTAAATCTATGAAATTCAATCCTATAGTTATGCTGAGCTGTTTGAAAATCTTGTTGATTCGTCACAACTTTATAGTTTGAAATACTAACGATATCATCATCCTCTTTTAACCATTGCAAAGATTTATCCACAGAAATCATATCTCTCGCAAATCCTTCAATTTTTAGCTATAATTTGAAAAAAAATCAAAGATAATATTTATTAATTAATTTATATGACGAAAGATAGACTAATACATATTCATCCATAAGAACGACATTGAGATATGCAAGCTCCTTTAAATTATACGGACGTAGTACTACCCATTATTGAATAACCCTCACCGTAATTGTCCATAGTGCCTTCACATGAATTAAATCAATAATAGAATTGTGACATGTAGTCATTATATTATTGATCATAATGAATCACGCAAATTTTTTTTATCTCGATTATTTTGAATATTAAAATTATAATGACGATGTATATTTATATATACTAGGAGGAGATATTTATTTATGAGAATTAGCATCCACACAAATTTTATTTTATTTATTATTATTTTTTTATCGGACAAAGTTAGTTGTTATTAATAATAATAAGGAATTATTACTTATAGGTACAAATTATAATATAATATTACTACTAGATACAATTTATAATTTAAATTATTATCATGTAAAAATATTCAATGTAAAGTCTTAATTACCCTTTCATAATCATTTGAATACATAATTTAAAGATTAGTTAGTTAGAAATTCACGTAAACTTATTTGATCTCTCCAGGAATGGGTCTATGTATGTTATATCTCCTCAAATCAGTTTATTTCTGGAATTTCATCCGTTGTGATTACATATTAAGGTCAAATTTTTGACTGCGGTAAGCATCTCAATTTGAAATCACAAACCTGTAAGTATTTATTTAATTTTAAAGATTTGTTTTATTTTGTTAAACTTGAATCCAATGTGATATACAATTTAAGTTAAATACACCTTTTCGAAAATTTGCTTTTCTCGTGAAATTAAATCAACATAATTTGTTATTCAGGGACATAACTTTATGGATCATTCACTCATTCTCAGTGTTCTGCATAATGACGAGTGCAAATTAGTGTCTATATGTTCAACCACATCCTGGTCTGATATTCAATGTGAAATTCGTGAATGTTGGGTTGAATTGCAAAATGAGGAATTCAAGTGTCTTTGTAGTTTTGGAAAACAAAGAATTTGTTTGGCATTTGATGTTAATGTGACGAACCTAGCCTCTCTCTGTCATCGATCATTGGTAAATATTGCTTTAGCAGAAAAAAAATACTCTAGTTGTTAGAAGTTCATCACATATTTGTGAAATGATTGTGCCTGAAAAAGATTCGGGAAGAGGTTATGAAAATGATACATTTCACAATTTGCCATCTAATAATGGCCAGATTATTGAGTTTTCCGGGAATGGTACCATACCATTTTATGATATTTGTCCTAGATTGCAAAAGAAAATATTGTTGTCAGACCCGTGGGTTGATATTATGAAGAGAGGTGTTGGTACCATGTTTTATGGTGGGGCAAAAGAATTCAGACAATAACTTATTAAGTACACCACGCGAAAGGGTTTCAGCTTCACGTATACGAGGAATGATGCAAGATACATTCATGCAATCTATAGTGATCCAGCGAAACGTGGATATCAATGGTTCATTAAAGCAAAGAGAGATCCGGTCACATTGTATTTTCAATTGGATGAATTAAATTTGGTGCACAACTGTGATGTTTTGATGCCAGTAAATGAAATCAAATGCTTGAGCCCTAAGATCATTGCGGACTTGATGTTAGAGAAGATTAGAGATAAACCCCACATTGGGGGAATGGATGTGAAGCTTGATGTTTTGAAAACTTATGGCTTTAAAATTCCATATTGAAAAGGGTGCAATAGAAAAGGCAAAGGACCAAATCTGGGGATCATATGAAGAATCATATGATTAGCTCCGTTGGTATTGTGCTGCAATTTAATCCACCAACCCGGGCAGCATCATTGATTTGGTGCATAATCCTAAGACGCATTACTTTGAATGACTATTTGTAGCCTTTAGAGCTTCTATGGATGGTTTTAAGAGTTGTTGGCCTATGCTTTTTGTTGATGGAACTTTCATGAAAGGTCGAGCTAAGGATACTTTGCTAGCTGCAACTACAAAGGATGGTGATAATGGTACGATTAAACTTTTTTTCTTTTATTTTTTATCTTAACATTGTGTTTGCATTTTATAGTGTGTTCTTCATTTTTCTTTGAATCAAAATTTTCATTTAATATGTGTGTATTCAACTAAATTATACATTCAATTCAATATTTTTCATATGTCTTCATTTCTTCATTATCCGACGTAATCTTTATATTCAATTCACGTTATCGTACTACTATTGAAGTGTTCAAATTGGTGGATTTTCTATTTTTCGTAATCAATGACTCGTATTGATTTATTCTTCTTCAATTTTTGCAATGGAATTCTTGCGATTGAGTTTGGTGATGCTTTATTTTTATCTTTAAATTTACATGGTCAATTATAGAATGAACAACATGAAATCGAATAAAATTTATAGTATTATGATATTGGATAAAACTATAAATGCATCCCTACACATTATACACATTGAATAATTCTTTAAGAAAGGTATGTACATTTAATAATTCTTTACGATAGGTTTATTCCATGTGGCCCTTGCAGTCGTCTCAGCTGAGAACACAGATAATTGGGCTTGGTTCCTACAAAAGTTACGAGACAACATACTGCATGAAGAACAAATTTTCTATATTTCTGATCAGAATTTAGGCCTAATGGCCGCATTCCCAATTGTTTTTGAACAGCCTGTTCATTTCTTTTGTTTGTTTAATTTGCTAACAAACCTGAAGGGTCGATTTTCAATGGGGTGGAGCAATAATCATCGCTCCAACATGGGTGATCTGTTTATTCAATGTGCATATGCTCCGACTAAGAGGTTATTTGATGAGGCACTTTCAGCTTTTATAAAGGTAGGAGGCAGAAAAGCGGAGGAATTGATATCCCAATTGCCATACGAAAAAAGCGGAGGTTGGACTGGAACTCTCTGCCCCTCTAAGGAGTCACTTTGGCATGTGTTAGCTGATGAAGGTCGCACATGGGATGTGGTTGAGTATACAGCTAGAGACTTTGAGGTGTTGAGCTATCCTTCGGTTCATGTTGATTTAAAGTCTAGAACATGTTCATGTCATAAATAGCAGATAACTGGATTCTCATGTGCACACACCGTTGTCGTAATTCCTAGACATGGATCATCTACACCAAGTCACGTGATTGAATATTTTTCCATTGAAAAATACCGAGAATGCTACATTTACATCCTATCCCTGAAACCTATCGTCTAAAATTTGAGTCTAAAATTGAATATAAGATTCTTGCACCCATTTTGAAATGCCCACCGGGTCGACAAAAAAAAAAGCAGAATACCTTCATATGGAGAATATCCTACGAAAAATAGAAAAACACCTGTTGAATGGTAATTATTATTTTTCTCTTACTTACATATCAGACCTGTTCTTACCTTACTATTTGATCTTTTTTTCTTATTTTTTAATATAGAAAATCTTAAAAGTGGGACAAACGCGAAAGTTTGCGCAATATAGAAGATGCCACCTCATATTTCTTTTGCATATAATTAATATGCTTCTTTTATTTACGTACAATATTGAGTGGATAGAACTTCTATTGAACACGTATATTCCTTATGACTCATTTTCTACATCTCAAGTTTTATTGACGACATTATACATTTTAGAAGTGAAAGTTTGTCTTCATTTTATGTTTTAAGAATGACAGAGAGTGATTATTTAGTTTGTGGATAGAAAAATTGATATTGCAAACAACAATTCTTATCGACCCTTCAGGTGATATTCCAATGATATTAAATTGAAGGTATTTAAAAATCGATATTGGGGGAATGGATGTGAAGCTTGATGTTTTGAAAACTTATGGCTTTAAAATTCCATATTGGAATGGGTGGAGAACAATACAAAAGGAAGACCAAATTTGGGAATCATATGAAGTATCATATGATTAGCTCCGTTGGTATTGTGCTGCTATTTCATCCACTAACCCGGGCAGCATCGTTGATTTGGTGAATAATTCTAAAACACATCGCTTTGATTACTATTTGTAGCCTTTAGAGCTTCTATGGAGAGCTAAGGGTACTTTGCTAGTTGCAACTGCAAAGGATGGTGATAATGGTACCATTAAACCTTTTTCCTTATATTTTTTTATCTTAATGTTATGTTTGCATTTTATAGCGTGTTCTTTATTTTTCTTATATTTTTTATCTTAACGTTGTGTTTATATTTTATATTAATGAAATTTTGATTTAATATGTGTGTATTCAATTAAATTCTACATTCGAGTCAATATTTTTCGTAACTCTTCATTTCTTCATTATCCGACGTATACTTTATATTCCAATGATGGAGAAGTAGAACCCTCGCGGTCCATAATAATAAAAGTATGGGAGAAGAGAAAACGGTATACAGAAGAAAAAAGGAAAGAAAACCCTAGACGGCAACGACGCAAAGAACACAAAGATACCAGGGAGAATATGTTAGGGGAAGAAGAAAGAGAGGAAGAGGAATGATACCTGGATAGAAGGGAGAGCGTACAGTACAAGAAAAATCACAACCGTCAGACGAAAAGTTGAAGGGAGAGAAAGGGGAGAAGAAAGCAAACTGACAGAATTTTCAAAATTTGAAATTTGAATGAAAACAACAAAATACCAGAGATACTCCCAGCCTTGCAGAAATATCTCGGCCACCCCGGATTTCGAGGAATAGAAACAGCTCGAGGAAAAAGTAGGGGGCTAAAATGGAAGAAACACGAATCATACGTACTGAAGCATGGAGGATATAGCTCAGAAAAATACTGGTGAACCCTTGATCGTCACTATTTTCACCTAGATTTTGTGTCATTTTTGTGTGTTTTTATTCTTTTGTTTCGTATTTTTGTATCTTTTTTATATAGTATTATGGAAAATTGAGGATTAATGATGATGATGCTTTTTCATGTCTTGAAATAGGTGATTATGAAGATAAGTGATGAAGAAAAGCATGAAGAATGGAGATAGTTAGAGAAATCTGAAAATTGCCAAAATGACGTAAAAACACGACCGCATTTTTACGTCGAGCCCGTGTTTTTATGCAAATGTGATTGATGTCCAGAAAGCTGATAAGGTGCATGAAAACGTCGGCAGAACAAGAAAACACGCTTGTATTTTCTTGCTATTCGGCGAAAATATGTGTCTGGGGTTCTAAAAGCGCAGATACAAGAAAACACGGGCAAATACAAGAAAACACGACCGTGTGTTTATACAAAAGTGTCAAAATTCAAGTGCAATTTCTAGGTTTGCCAAGGGGGTATAAATACCCCCAATTACACAATTTGCACTAGGTTTTCGAGGGTTTTGGCTGCCCATTGACATCACACACCAGTCTACCCATTTTACACCTCCATCTTCATCCATTTTCCATCTCATCTCTTTATCCTTCAATCCATCCATTCATTCCCCTTGATTTCCTCAAATCCATCCATCTATTCCACCAATCCACCAATCTAAGAAGAGAAGAACATCAAGAAGTGAAGATTTGAGCATGTTGAAGGAATATCAAGTCTACTTTGAAAGGGAAGCTTCTCAACCTTTAATTTGTGATTTTCTTCATTATTTGGCTCAATTGGAGCAAGCCATGAATTATATTTATTTTATTATGATTTGTAGTGGCTAGTCCTCATGTGAGGCTAGCCACATGATGGATTGAGACTATTTTGGATATGTAGGATTTTTAATGGTTTAATTAAATTTATTTTGGAATTTATCTCATGATCTATGATTACTTGATTCATATTATGAATTGTGTGGTTAATTTCTCTATTCATAGTATTAGAATGGTTATTCCAATATTATGCCTAGGGTTTTAATTGAATCATTTTATTGTATGATCATTTATGTTAGTGTAGGAAGAGGTAAGCAATACCCTTCTTGTGCTTGGGACATTCATGAGATAACACTTAGTTAATGGATCTTAATTGGTTGTTAATTGAGCGAGAAGAACCAAACTTATGATCATAGTACCTTCTAAGGGAATTGAGAGTAAGAATCAATCTTAGGGGCTTGCAAACTTGTAAAAAAGTTTATAACCTAATTGCCTTGGCCATAAGGATTAGGGAAACGTACTTGATTGCTTCTATTACATTTTCAATGATGTTTGCCATTAGAAACTTGCATGTCTAGGTGATGTCTTAATCTTGATTGTGGTAAAACCTTACATACTTCTTAGATTGCTCACCTTCATCCATCATCTATCTCATTTGTACATGTTCTATCTTTAATTGCTTTCTTAGGTAGTTTGTAGTGTTAATTACTCTCCCCTTTATTGGTTAGTCCTTATAGAGTAAAACATCTTTCAAATACGGATACATACACTTTCTCCATTGGGTTCGATATTATAAATTTTACACTTGGTCGCTTACGTGCTACACACGATAGAGTATGCTTACTCTAATCAATTTATACCAAAATTAAGACTATGTTCATGGCGTCGTTGCCGGGGAGAAAGGCTTCGGTGTAACATGTTTGAATTTGTTAGCTCTACTTAGGATATTTTTTTATTTTTTCATTTATTTTTGTTTTTAAAAATCTTGTTCTAACTTGTTCTTCTTGATAGGTACACGAACTTTTATAGAAGAGAAGAAGGAGCAACCAAAAATAGTAAGTAGAGAAGCATTGTAGTAGATCTTGAGAAGAAGAGCATAAAAATGGATCAATGCTACAATAATGGAATGCATGAGGAATGGCAAAGTGCTTACAATGTAAATACATTCCAACCTTATCAAGGAAACACTTATTCCACATCAAGTTCCTTTGTGCCTACGGTAACCCCTACATCCAAAAATAGTGCCTTACTTGAAATGTATAGGAGATATGCTTTGGAAATAATACAAGACAAAGTTTTCAACAAAGTCTTCCTAGTTATGGGGCTCAAAATCTTCAAAGTATACCAATTTCTTATCCTACGGTGCAACAAGAGTGGATGATGCCTAGTTCTCAAGTTGAAGATAATACTTACATGTAAGGAAGTAATTTCCAAGAACAAAGATGGCAACCATCGAGTGAAGAGATTAAGCCATCCGTAGAAGATAGAGTTGGGCAACTTAAGGATATACTTAGAGATTATTGAAGAAAGAAGAGAAATAAGAGAAGAAAGAAAGAAAGAAAGAAAGAGATAGAGAGAAGAAAGGAAAAAAGAGCAAGAGGAAGATGAAAGGAGATTTGAGATCTTAGATATCGAATGAGTCAAATGATAAGTGAACGAAACACTCTTCATGAAATGAAAAATTTTGATGAAAAGATTGAAGAAAAGTTAGAGGTAGAAGAGTGTTCGGGGGATGATGAAGACTCAAGAGATGAAGAGCTTATTGCGGTTAATGAAGACAAGGTTGAAAAGAATTTGGGGAAAGAAGAATCAAAAGAAGTGCTTGAAGAGCCTATTGAGGCAAATGAATTTGATGAAAAGGAACAAAGTCTAGAAGCACTTGATGATGACTTGAAGAGTGAAATGAGCATTTCTAAACCTTTAAACTCTTCAAGTTGCATTGAATTTCAAAATATTGTTTTTATTGACTTTGTCTTACCTATTGATTCTTCTCAATATCTTAGGAAAAAAGAGAGTTTGAAGAGATGTTGGGAGCTTATGTGGTAAGAAGGAATAAGTGGTGGTCACGAAAGGAGAGGTCAATGGAATGCAAGCTCAAACAAGTTGAATTTTTAAAGCCAATCTCAAAGGACGTTACTGAGGTCGTTACTTGCCACAAATGCTTAATAGAGGAAGAAGCACAAAGATTAAAATTTGATAGCAAGAACGAACGATATCCTTGGCCATTCCGATGAGTTCTCCATGATCCGTCCGGCTTGAAGACGTTAAACTTAGCGCTAGATGAGAGGCAACTCATCATTATCTTTATTGCTTTCAATAAGGATGATGGATTTGATTTTTGTGTTTGTTGGTGTTTTGTGTAGAAATTACGTTGAGCTTGGTGTAGATTTAGAGTGTTTTAGATTACGAGAAGAGCTACGAGGGATACTTCAAAGGGAGTACTTGTTCTTTGGCTCCAACTTAATTCTAGCCTTAGCTAAGAATTAAGTTTGGGGGGTTGTTATATTTTTATGCTCTCGTAGTTCTCTTATTATGAACATTTGCACTGGCGCACATAGTTTCCTTGTGTCTTGTGTTTTTGTGACGTACTTATTTTCTTGTGTTGTGAGTCGTTTTCTTTAATATGAGTGATGATGTGTTGTTTGTGATACGTGATGACGAATTATGTTAGGAAATCTCTACTATTTAAAATTGTGACATGTTCTATTTAACTTGATCAATTTTGAGATGAATTGAGATGTAATAAGTTCCTAAAGGTCCGAGCAAAAGCTTGTGAGCATTTGAGCCTCAACCGTCCATCCATGGTTATTTCTTCATGAGTGGATCGATTGAACCTTGGTAAGCTAAAACTTGCTAGTGGACTACAGGAATGAGCCCGATTGGTGGAGGTTAGTGAAATGATCTTAGGCCATCCTTGTACTTTAAAGTCATTGCCATATATTTTCTTACCTTATACATCATCACTAGTTAGCCACTCAGTGCCTTTAAGCCTATTTCTTGTGAATTAAGTACATTACAAGCCATGATTACCCACTTAAGCCTTGTACTCCCTCCATCCCTTGGTAAGAGTCTCATTTGCTTTTGGGCACGTGGATTAAGGAGTATTATTATTTAATATGTAGTGGGTAGTTGAATTAGTGGGTGTGTGGGCTACATGTTTTAATTGTATTTGTGGGTGTGGGTGGATTCCATGTGTCCAAAAAAGGAAATGGGATCCTTTGGGTGAGACAACAAAAATGGTAAAATGAGACTCTTACCAAGGGACAGAGGGAGTATATATATACCTTTTATGTGGGTGATTGAGGAGATGGTGGTGTACATGGTTTGATGTGAGAATTGTGCACGAGAAAGAGAAAAATGATAAACAAGCAAGAAAAGGATGAAAAGAGCTCAAGCAAATATACATGCTACTTCAAAGCAAGATAAAGGAGCAAATCAAAAAATTAAAATATGCTCATGCTATCGTGAAAGTCAAAGAAGGAAGCATACAATCAAAATAAGCTCAAGAAAGTACACAAGGAATGATGATGATAAGTGCTTGTGTTTAGAAAAGAAAAGAAAGGAAGATAGAAACGTGAAGAAGTTGATCATCTCTTCGATTACTTACACTCGATGAGTCACTCTTATCCAAATTATCCCTACCTTTACCAAAAAATCTATCATTACATCCAAAAGTAAAGTCCTATTTGATCATTAATTGAAGCTATCGTGGTTTGTGAATGTAGTCCACGAGTAAGCCTATGGCGCGTCGGGCTAATCGGTGGATGAGTGTTGATTTACCTTATTTTGATAGAGTGTTAAGTACATTTGATATCCGATGTGAGGCTTGGATCGGAAGGGACTATATTACTCTTTAATTTCTTTGGATTGAACTTGTTAATTTTTCATGTTATGAGTATAATGTTGTAGAGTGACTTGATATGATTTGTAGCCCTTATTGTTTATGATATGTTATTGCTTATGTTCGTTAGGTCTTTTTCTAGGTGAAAATTTCTCCTCTTGTTTTATCATTTTTGTTGCTTGGGGACAAGCAACACTTCAAGTTTGGAGGGTTGATCGTCGCTATTTTCACCTAGATTTTGTGTCATTTTTGTGTGTTTCATATTTTTGTATCTTTTTTATATCGTATTATGGGAAATTGAGGATTAATGATGATGATGCATTTTCATGTCTTGAAATAGGTGATTATAAAGATAAGTGATGAAGAAAAGCATGAAGAATGGAGATAGTTAGAGAAATCTAAAAATTGCCAAAATTACGTAAAAACACGACCGTATTTTTACGTCAAGCCCGTGTTTTTATGCAAATGTGATTGATGTCCAGAGAGCAGATAAAGTGCATGAAAACACGGGGGGGGAACAAGAAAACACGCTCGTGTTTTCTTGTTGTTCAGCGAAAAGACGTGTTTGGGGTTCTAAAAGCGCAGATACAAGAAAACACAGGCAAATACAAGAAAACACGACTGTGTTTTATGCAAAAGTGTCAAAATTCAAGTGCGATTTCTAAGTTTGCCAAAGGGTATAAATACCCCTAATTACACCATTTGCACCAGGTTTTCGAGGGTTTTGGCTGCCCATACACATCACACACCACTCTACCCATTTTACACCTCCATCTTCATCCATCTTCCATCTCATCCCTCTATCCTTCAATCCATCCATCCATTCCCCTTGATTTCCTCAAATCCATCCATCCATTCAACCAATCCACCAATCTAAGAAGGGAAGAACATCATGAAGTGAAGATTTGAGCATGTTGAATGAAAATCAAGTCTACTTTGAAAGGGAAGCTTCTCAACCATTAATTTGTGATTTTCTTCATTATTTGACTCAATTGGAGCAAGCCCATGGATTGTATTTATTTTATTATGATTTGTAGTGGCTAGTCCTCATGTGAGGCTAGTCACATGATGTATTGAGACTATTTTAGATATGTAGGATTTTTAATGGTTTAATTGAATTTGTTTTGGAATTTATCTCATGATCTATGATTACTTGATTCATGTTATGAATTGTGTGGTTGAATTCTCTATTCATAGTGTTAGGTGGCCATTCCAATATTATGCCTAGGGTTTTAATTGAATCATTTTATTATATGATCATTTATGTTAGTGTAGGAAGAGGTAAGTCATACCCTTCTTGTGCTTGGGACATTCATGAGATAACACTTAGTTAATGGATCTTAATTGGTTGTTAATTGAGCGAGAAGAACCAAACTTATGATCATAGTACCTTCTAAGGGAATTGAGAGTAAGAATTAATCTTAGGGGCTAGCAAACTTGTAAAAAAGTTTAAAACCTAATTGCCTTGGCCATAGGGATTAAGGGAACATACGTGATTGCTTCTATTCCATTTTCAATGATGTTTGCCATTAGAAACTTGCATGTCTGGTGATGTCTTAATCTTGATTGTGGTAAAGCCTTACATACTTCTTAGATTGCTCACCTTCATCCATCATCTATCTCATTTGTACATGTTATATCTTTAATTACTTTCTTAGGTTGTTGTAGTGTTAATTACTCTCCCCCTTTATTGGTTAGTTCTTCTAGAGTAAAACATCTTTCAAATACGGATACATACACTTTCACCCTTGGGTTTGATATTATAAATTTTGCACTTGGTCACTTACGTGCTACACACGATAGAGTAAGCTTACTCTAATCAATTTATACCAAAATTGAGACTAAGTTCAACCCTGAATAATCTTAAACCATAAGATTATCCAGACTCGAGAGGCTAATGTTATAGGTATTATATCCCCCATGCCACATGGGCCGGAAGCCTAACAAGCGTGTCTACCACGAACAAGAGGCCCAACCATGAAGAGATCCAAGAACGAGAATGAATGACAAATCAAGGGCCGACGGCAATCCAAAAAGAAAGCCCAAGCCCAAGAGACACACTTCGGAGAAGAACCAGGTAGAGGCCCAGGAGATGAGCCCATTACCAAGGGTCGAGGAGCCCAAGAAGATAAGGTCAGGAAAGGGCCAAAGAGCAGGAAGCCAACTAAAAGGATAGAGGGCCGAGAACCCCCGATAGAACATCCCAGCTCCGAAGTCGAGGGAGACATCCAGGAGCTCGAATGAACAACATAGCCTTGAAAACCGACCCATCTCACGACTGGAATGATTATCAGAACTGCTGGACAAAGTACAGACACGACTGTGAGAATGGCTAGTGGCGGCAGGCTAAAGGACAAGGATAACAGTAAGAAGGGATGTCTTGGGCAGCATTCTCAACTAGAAGACAACACACAACAGACACGTTCCCCTTCGTCCACCAATTGGAAGCGAGCAAAGGACAGAGGAAAACTTGCTACACTCTGCAAAACATCTGGTGGCTCCCTGTACCGGCTCCCAAAAGTCGTCGATGTACCAGTAGTCCCCATTTATAGCTGCTTGTCTTCGTCCAGGTGGCATAATGGGATTGAACAATCGTTAGGGTTTTGTTGGTAGTATAAATAGCTTCTCTCACAAGAGAGAAGCAGACCACTCATTCTCACATTAGACATTACATTTGAATTGGAGAGTTTATGAGTATTGTTCTTGAGTAGAGTAATAAAATCGGTTAAGGACTTTGGTTGGATTTCATATCTCTCATATATTAACTTGTTTATTGTGTTTGATTGTGTTCGTTCTTAGCTCAGTTACATAACTCCATCATCTCCCTTAATCCTAAAATTAATTAGCTAAAGAACGCCATCAACATTTCACATTGTTTATGGAGCAACGATTAAATATGTCGGGTACTAGTAGTAAAGCGTGCATTATATTTCAACAATAATAAACAATAAAATCACATGGGCATATTATCCAATGAGAATTTTTTAAGGAGAAATATAACCCTCAGCAGAAAAAGGTTGGTACTTGGTAGACTCCTTCAAAGGTTGTTAGCTTTTGCTTTTGAATCTTGAAAATGCATAATAATGGGGACCACTTGTTAAAATAGATATAGGACCATCTTTAAATAATTGAATAAATCAAGTTAATATGTACTCCATTTGTCCCACATTAAGAGCGTATTTTGTTATTTTTGTCCGTCCACCACAAGAGGTGCATTTCTTTAATTTTTAGTAAATGTGACTCATACAAAACAATTAATATATCTTTATTTGACCCACACACCACATTAATACACCTACCCACTTTACATTAAAATATTATTTATCTCACCTCAACTACCCATCAAATATTATATTCCTTAATTTACGTGCAAAAAAGAAATGCACCTCTTGTGTCGGGACGGATGGAGTACATTCTAATTTATCGATGAATTACTCTTCTATAAATTGGATTTACATCATAAACCCTTGTAAAGCCCATATATGGTTCTCATTAATTTAAATCCTATAGGATTGGAAGGGAGGACAACAGGATTTACACTGTGAACCTGATTTACACAAGTGTTTGTGTTTATAGATTGCTCTTTTGATACATAAAAAAATATTTTTTATAGAGATTAATTATTACTCTTTTTAATCAAAATTGTTACTCTTCAAATTCTTATATTTTGATTTACCGATTACTCTTTAGTACATGAAAATTACTCTTTAAAGAGATGAACTATTACTCTTTAAAGAGATGAACTATTACTCTTCTAAACGAAAAATATTACTTTTCGAATTTTGATATTTTATTATTTTTAATTTATATTCTTGTTGAATAAAATTTGAGGAGTGCTAATATTTTTTATCAAAAAAAATTATAATTTATCTCTCTAAAGAGTTTTTATACACTAATAAAGAGTAATTTTATAAAAAATATAATAAATGGTGAACCGACTTCACACTGGACATGCAGATTTAGGGTTATGTACCCCCTCAATTCTACGTTAACATTTACTTTGCTTTATGCACATAAAATAAAATATATTATATAATAATATTTTAGCAGATAATGGCTTGAGAATATTAAATGGGTAGTGGATAATTATATTAATATTGTGTGTGTGCCCTATATGATATAATTAATTATTTTTTTATGGACCTTACTTTATGTAAATGTAAATTTTAATTTAGAACAAACTAAAATAAAAATACACAGGATGGAGTACTAATTGAATGAAGAAATATGTTTGATCATGGTTTATTCGAATTTATGAGGTATATATATATATATATATATATATATATATATATATATATATATATATATATATATATATATATATATATATATATATATGAGATGGGTGGTGGGACGACTCGATTCTTTATTAAGGTATATATGTTTATTATATATGTAAAATATGTTTATTAGCAATTAAAGTATTTGTAGTGAATCACAATATAACACTTTAAAATTTAACAGTTTCCATCTAAAAGTTAATGGTAGGGACCAAAATTGAAACTATTAAGTAAAAAAAAAGAAATTAGGAAAAAAAAAATGAAATGAGGTTATTCGTATGAGACCAGAATTGCTATTATCCCCTAAATAAGAAGGGAGAGATGAGAGATAAAGATGTAAAGAATATCAACTAGGAAAGCGAATATATGAAAAATAAATATATTGAAGATTATAGGATTTATATGTATATATAGAGTTGGTTATACTGAAACCAGACATCACCTTAGTGTTCCATTTGATATTCAAAACATAAGATGATAGACACATCATCTTTTTTTCCTTTTTTTACATATTTAAAAATAATTACTTCATCTGTACTGTAAATAGTTACATTTTCTTTTTGGGTGGATGGACCCACACAAATCAATTATTTCCTCCGTCCCGTTGAAACGTACGTGTTTGTTTTTTTCACGTAGATTAAGAGATATAATACTTTTATATATTGTGAGGTGAGAGAAATAATAATTTAATGTAAATTGGGCAGTTGTATCAGTGTGATGTGTGGGCCCAAAGAGAGAGAGAAATAATTAATTTGTATGGGGTCCTTTTACAAAAAAAAAATGCACACTTTGTATTGAGAATGGCCAAAATGGAAAAACGTGTACATTTTAGTGGGATGGAGGGAGTAATATTTACATGCGGTTGAATTCCCTATTCTACAATTGGTATTTCGCTTGGTGTTTCATAACTTGTTTTTTTTATTAAAATACTATATCATAATTAATGACCAATAAATCCTTGTACACATGAAGATAATTTAGACATTGATCTAGATACGTGTCAACTACTTAATACGTGGAATAGGAGATGAAACACTATTGTGGAATGAGTAATCCCATTTGATCTGTCCAGCCCCACGCATAACACTCATACAACTATCCATATACTAAATATTATTTCCTCCGTGCTACATTAAATTGTGAGTTGGTCTCCTGTGTCCCCGGGGACATACCTTGCCCCCATGAGAACACAAGAATTTATAAAATCTAGGAATGGCAATTTGGCTCGGCCCGCTCTCGCCCCGCCCCGCACAGAGAATGAGCGGGTCCATCCCACCCCGTGTACGGACCAGGTCAGGTCTGGGTCCTAGCCTCACCTCGTCCCGCCCCGCCTCGCTATTAAAATATTAAAAAATTTTATTTAAAATATTTATTATATTTATTATACAATATAATTTATTAATTTATATTAAATATTATACATACATTTTTATTTAACTTAAATAAAAAAATCATATATAGGAATTATATATGACTATTACAAAATATTTTATTACAATATTATATATATCATTAAATATATAATGTATTAAAATAATTTTAAAAATGAAAATAAAGTTTAATTATTTAATTTAAAATTTAAATTTACTTCATATTCTTTTAATTTAAAATTTTCTATTCGAATCTATTATAATTTATAAAAAAATGGGACGGGGCGAGGCGGACCCGCCCCGCATGGGGGGCACGGGTCCTCAATAGCCGACCCATACTGGGGCACGGGGCGGGGGGAAAGGAGTGGGGGCGGGGCGGGCCACCAAGGTACCCGACTCGTCCCGGCCCATTACCATCCCTAGGTGTGTCCCCAGAGGCACACAAGTTTTTGCGTCAAAATGTACCATTATTATAGATACGAAGTTTTAAAAAAAATTTTTTGACCAACTTTATTGATTTTGAGAAGATAATATTAAGTAATAAATATATTATAAAGTATGTTATGTATGTTAGATGAGAGTAGGGATGACAATGACACAGGTACTTTTGGGTATCCGATTTACTCGAATCCTAATGGGACGAGTAAGGGTACAGATACTTTTAATCGAATTTGGGACGAGTAAATGTAATTCTTCAATACCCGCAAGTATCCGTTTATATATATATATATATATATATATATATATATATATATATATATATATATATATATATATATATATATATATATATATTTAATACATATATTTCATATATTTAATTAATAGTTATAAATTTTATTTAATTGTATTTATTAAATATTTATTTAAAGAATAGAATTTATATTATATTAATTTAAATACTAATATATATATATATATATATATATAATAAATGAATATTAAACGGATACATGTAACTATAGGTATTGATAAACGAGTATGTGACAGGTACGAAAATCATAATAAATTTTTTAACGGGACGTGTACGAGTATGGGTAGTTGATATTTAATCGAGTACGTGTACTCTAAAATAAACAGGTACCCTACCCGTTGCTATCCCTAAATGATAGTGGTAAATTTATAATTAAAATTTACTTTTGAGGTTGTGAATTATTGTGACATTTCCTTTTTTGGGTGATCAAATTTAACGTGGAACACACCAAAGTGGAAAATATGAAATTTAATGTGAAACGAAGATAGTACTCCCTCATTTCCTCACTAAGAGGGTCTTTTACTTTTTGACACGTGGATTAAGGAGTATTATTCTTTAATATGTAGTGGGTAGTTGTATTAGTGGGAGTGTGGACTCCATATTTTAATTGTATTAGTGGGTGTGTGTGGGTCGCATGTGTATAAAAAAGAAAGGGGACTCTTTGGGTGAGACGACCAAAATGGAAAAAAGACCTTCTTTAAAGTGGACGGAGGGAGTATATCTTTCAATCCACTATATATTAAAATACTATACTCCCTCCGGCTATCATTAAGAGGGTCTTTTTTTTGACACATGGATTAAGAAGTATTATTATTTAATGTGTAGTGTGTAGTTGTACTAGTGGGAGTGTGGGTCACATACTTTAATTGTATTAGTGGATGTGTATGAGCTCCATTTGTGTAAAAAAGAAAAGGGGACTCTTTGGGTGAGACAATCAAAATGGAAAAAAAATCTTCTTTAAAGGGGATGGAAGGAGTGTTCTTTAATTTTCATGTAGTAAATGTAACAAAGTACTTCCTTCGTCCCAACTTTAACTTCACTATTTCAATTTTGATTCGTCCCAATTTTAATTTTACACTTCCATAAAAAGAAAAAAATTAACTAATATTCCTCTTACACATTTTAATTTTAAATTTACCATCACTTTTTTAGCTAAAACTTGAGTGTTCCCATACATACAAATCACGCAATTTTTTAAAGTTATATCACGGATGCCTTGAAACACATATGGAACAACATGTGAATAGGAAATCGCAGCATGGGGTGATTATCGGGATAATTTCAAATTTAGTCCCATAAGAATTGTTTAATACCAAAATGATCCCCAAACATGCAGATTTAGTTTTATAGGAATTTTTTCACCAAAACCTGTTAAAAGTTAACGGAATATTTTGAGCCGTTAGCGAGATCAAAAGTGCAACTTGCATATTTGATCTCATAATTTTCTGATATTTACAAAAATAGTCCAAAAAATAAATGATTTTAAAATTCCTATGGGACCTAAAATGCCACCGTTAAGTAGTCCATTCGAAGTTTTAAAGGAAAATGACCAAAAGTGTTAGGAGATGACTAAAAGTGCTAGCTATAAAACTAATTTTATTCGACTGGATTAAAATTGAAATGGACAAAAGATGAAAATTTGCCGGTGATTATCATATGCTCAATTGGATATTTATTTTTATATTTGTTGGGATTAACAATGAACTGAATATAATAAATCAGGAGACAAATCATCAACTAGGCATGTGTCTTAATATTTACAAATTTCAAAAGTAATACTCTATCCGTATTACAGGGGTTGTTATAATTTTTTTTTGGTACAGATATTAAGGAGTATAATAATTTAATGTAAAGTGAAGTAAAGTGAAGTGAGAGAAATAATATTTAATGTGTAGTGGATAGTTGTATTAGATGTGATATATAGGGTTCATGGGAATAGATTAATTATTTTTTTTTGGATTCATGTACTAAAAAGGAAATATGTCATATATATAAAAAAGGAAAGTGTGTGTAAATTTTTTTAATCAACCTCGACTTTAATTGTATATATAACCTAGCTAGCTAGCTCCATTTATCAAAAGCAACGCTAACTCAACCATGGCTTCTCTTCACTGTTCCGCCGTGCTTTCCACCACCCCCCTCCACCGCAACTCCGCCCCTCTCTCAGCCAAGCCCTCCCATTTCCTCAGCCCCTCAAGGAGGAGCTTCCTCGTGTCATGTTCCGGCCAAAAGCCCTCTTCCGAGGGGAAGGTGGACCGTCGGAACATGCTACTCAGAATAGGCGGCCTCTACGGCGCTGCCAACCTCATATCCGACTCAAAAGCTCTCGCGGACCCTATCGGAGCTCCGGAGTTCAACAAATGCGGGACGGCCCATGACGTCGGCAGCGGCAACCTCCTCGACATCAACTGCTGCCCCCCACTTTCCGACAACATCATCGACTACAAGCTCCCTCCCCCCACGGTGAGGCGCATTAGGCCGCCGGCCAACCGGGTGACGCCGGATTACCTGGCCAAATTCGAGGAGGCAGTCCGGAGAATGAAAGCTCTAGATAAAGAAGATCCGACGGATCCACGTGGATTCATGCAGCAGGCCAACATTCACTGTGCTTACTGCAACGGGCCCCACGATCAGCCGGGTCACCCGGGTGTAGATATCCAGGTCCACAACTCTTGGCTCTTCTTTCCCTTCCACCGGTGGTACCTCTACTTCTACGAAAGGATCCTCGGAAAACTCATCGGAGATCCCACTTTTGCCTTACCCTTCTGGAACTGGGACCATCCCAGGGGGATGCAGATGCCGAGGATCTTCGACAACGAAAGATCCCCTCTCTACAATAATAACCGGAACCAGGCGAATCGTCCTCCGACAACGATCGATCTAGCCTGGAACGCCGGAGTTCCGGAAGACGAGAGGATAACGAATAACCTAAGTGTGATGTACAATGAAATGATTCGCGGTGTTAGTTCCACACTAGGGTTTTATGGGAAGGCCTACCGGTCTGGAGACCAGCCAGGTGGCTTCGACGGTATGGGATCCTCTGAGCGAGGGTCCCACATCGCCGGCCACGTGTTTGTCGGAGATCCAAGGAACCAACCCTACTTGGAAGACATGGGGAACTTCTACTCTGCAGGAAGGGATGTGCTATTCTATTGCCATCACTCCAATGTTGACAGAATGTGGTCCATTTGGCGAACTCTTGATACTGATATTCCCAAAGACATCACTGATCCGGACTACCTCAACGCCTCCTTCTTGTTCTACGACGAGAACAAGCAACTCGTTCGCGTTAAAGTTGCAGATTGTATCGATCATAAGAGAATGGGGTATGATTTCCAGCACGTGGACACTCCATGGCTGAACTACAAGCCACCCAAGAAAGCGGCTAAAGCTGACATCAAGAAAATTTCCAAGGATGCTCAAACTCCAGATAAGTTATTCCCACTCACACTCAACAAGATTACTAGGGTTTTGGTCCCGAAATCCGCCAAGGGCAAGGCAGATGAAGTTCTGGTCCTGGAAAACATCGACACCGACTCAAGCAAGTTCGTGAAAGTGGACATCTACATCAACGACGAAGACGATAAGCCCCAGCAGGTCGACAAGGCGGAGTACGCGGGGACGTTCGCTCAGGTGCCTCACAAGACTCGGGCTAAGAAGAGCATTGGGTCCATTTCTCTGAAACTGAAGGAGATTTATGAGGACATTAATGTGGATGATGATGACACACTTGTTGTCACTATAGTGCCAAGAACCAATGGGGAGTTTGTGACCATTGGTGGTATCAAGATCATTCCAACTCCCACCAAAGCTGCCTGATGAATATGATTCTTTTAGCATTATGTATGCTTGATGGATGAGTGTTTCTTTTTTCTTTTTTAATTTGGAATGGTAATAATTTCCATTAACAATGATCACTTGTGGTAGTGTTGATTAATGGAATTTCTTTTCAGTGTTTGCACCTTTGAATAATTTTGTTAATTTGAAATTAGTATTTTTCTTATTACAATATATTGCATTACTGTTATATTACTAGTAGCTTCGAATCTGTGATTACATTATGTAGTGTGCACGTTACAATTATACTACATCCGTATCTTGGTAGGAGTCTCATTTGTTTTTGGGTTCGTGGATTAAGGAGTATTATTATTTAATATGTAGTAGGTAGTTGTATTAATGGGTGCGTGAGCCCCATATTTTAATTGTATTAGTGAATGTGGGTGAGTCTCATATCTCAAAAAAAAGGAAATGTGATCCTTTGAATGGGACAATCAAAATGGTAAAATGGACTCTCACAAAGTACGGAGGGAGTATTAAGAATCATGACACAATGTTTAGTACTTATGATAAAGCTGACGACAAATATGAAAATAACGTGACATAACCTCAAAGCCCTTCAGGAAATTATGCTTAATATAAGAATAAATATTGATTAACAAGCCCATACTACAATAAAAAGGAGATATTTACAATTAATAATTATGTGCAGGCAGAAAAATAAAATCTTTAAAGAAAAGTATGAAACCTAAGACAGATAATTTCCTATTTATTTTTTGAGTTTAAAACATAAACCCTTATTGCATACTTTTTTTACTTTATTTAAAAAGTCTTAAAATAGGTTGGACATTCATTTTCGTCCTAAACTTTTTTAATTTTACTCTAATTTCATTTCACAACAATATTTTTTACCAATTTTTTCCAATAATTTTTGTAAAAAAATGATTCAGTCTCATGGTTTAGTCTTATGAAATTAGAAAAGTAGGATATTTTTTTTTTAAGAATTTAAAATTTATGAGATTATTTTGTAGAGATAATTTTACCAATATTAAGTTTTTGGAACTAATTTAAATAAATAAGAATTGTATAAAACAACTTTAATTTTAAATTCTAATTTTTGTGTTTCGATCTTTTATACCACTAATTATCTAATTAGTACCTCTTTATATAATTAGCAAGCAAGATAAATCTAATAAATCTCCTTTATTGAGAGTTATTTTTTCAACACATACACTTGTGTAAATTGGGTTTACCGTAAAAACCATGTTATCTCATTTCTAATCTTATATACTATATGTATCGTTAAGTTGTTTAAATTGACTACAGAGTTTACAAGGATTTATGATGTAAACTTAATTTACAAGAGACTTAACTCTTTTTTCCAATTTGTCATCTAGTGAACTATACTCCCACCGTCCCCTTTAAAGTGGGTTTTTTTTCATTTTGGGTGTCCTACCCAAAAAGTTCATTTTTCTTTTTTAGACACAAAGGACCCACACACACCTATTAATACAAATAAAATGTGAGGGTCACACTCTCACTAATATAACTATTCAATACACATTAAATAATAATACTAAATAGTCGGGAAATCTAAACGAAAACCTGAGGAAAAGACCCAAAATTTTCTTTATATTATTGATAATCTAAATATTAGAATATAAGACGTAAGATCGAGGAAATCCAAGGCGAATTAATATCAAGCATTAAAGTCTTTTAAATAAGTTCTACATCATTCAATACATTTAATACGACATATTACTTTGTTTCAAAATTGTCATCTAGTGTATAACATACCTGTCATATTCTATGGAGTACTTTATCTTTTAGTTAAAACATAACCTTGTAATAAAGTGGATTATTTTTTTAATATTCTTTGTATAGAAAGCAGTGGGGTAATTATTTATTAAAAAGATTCGTAAACCATAGATCCATGTGAACTACAAAACACGTTTTATCTACTGATAATTGTCAAATATTGGCCTGTCTCTTACAATTATTTATATTATCTTAATTATATGATTACATTAATTAATATTTATATACACGTATAGAATAAGGTGTTCACTTTTCCCGTGCAATTCCGCTAGCAAAATAATTCCTCCAACTTTTCTTCGCAAATATTTTAGAGTACTTTTATAAAATTAATAAAAAGTGATAATATTTTAATAAAATTAGTAATTATTAAATTATTGAAAAGTGATAGTGGTGCAATAAATTATTCTATAAGTCATTCGTAGTATAAATAAAAAGTATAAAAAAATTACTTCCTCCGTCCGCCGGAAATGTATACATTTTGTTATTTTGGGCGTTCGCACCAAATGTATACATTTTCCTTTTTAAACAAATGGGACTCACACACATCACTAATACATTTAATATATGGGTCCCACCTACTTCACTAATACAACTATCTACTACACATTAAATAATAATACTACTTAATTATCCACGTGTAAAAAGTAAATGTATATCTATTGGATGGATGAAGTGAGTATATACTAACTATTAACAAAAGATATATATACACATTTTTACGTGATACGATTACGTGATACGGTATTATACAAGTATTCCATTTTTTTTAATTTACTCCCTTCATCCCGTCCAAATGGTCTTTGTTTTCCATTTTGATCATCACATCCAAAGGGTTCCTTTTCTTTTTTAATACACATGAGTCTCACACACACCCACTAATACAATTAAAATATGAGGCACACACTTACACTAATACAATTACCAACTACACATTAAATAATAATACTCTTTAATCCACGTGCAAAAAAATAAAATGCACACTTGATGTGGGACGGAGGAAGTGTATGAGAAAGAGGACTCGATTAGATCAATCTATAGTCCAGCTATATGATATATCAAACCTAACTACCATTTCTACCTACCTCATATGATATTAATTAAAGTTCCTTTTATTATATAAATATGCACGTATACCCATGTCACATGGGTGTACTTATACTTTATTGAAGAAATATATAGGATGAAGAAAAAATGTACCACCAAATAATTATATTGAAATCTTGTCAAAATATTTACTTTTAGAAAAAGTATCTTGTAATATTGATGGTGAGAAGGATTTATCCGTTGTTAAAGTATATTTTTATATAAGTAATTATATTAATTTGTAGTTAAATTATATTTTTTAAAGTATGATAAGTATTGAATTAAAATATGTTTTTAAAGTATTATCGTATGATTCACTACCAACATACTTTAAAATTAATAAACATATTTTACCTATATAAAAATATATTTTTATAATGAGTCGATCCGTCTCACTATCCGTCTCAACTCTCAAATAAATCGAGAATCTCTCTTACTTTTATATACCTTATGCAAGCACTTCTTAAAACATCCAGTGAAACGAATGATATGATAGCATGAAATCATCTCAAGACTAATAAAAAGTGATAGAATATACTCCAATCAATCCCATTTAAAGGATTTTTTTTTCTATTTTGGGCATCCCATCCAAAAAGCATCATTTCAATTTTTGCACACATGAAATCCACATATACTCATTAATATAATTAAAATATGCGGTCTACACATCCAATAATACAACTACTTACTACAAAATAAATAATAATACTCCTTAATGTACGTGCAAAAAGCAAAAACACCCCTTTGTATGGGACGGAGAGAGTACTTGATTGATGAATGATCGATAATAACCATACTGTGAGCTATTTTATAAACAATTTATAGTATAAATTAAAATTTTAATTATTTTTATTAAGAAGTTATAATTAACTATAATATCGAAATTAATACAAAACTTTAAAAGATAAATATTAATTAATAAAGGTAAAGACTTGGTTGAGACCGTCTCACGGATTCCTTATATGAGACGGATCATCCATTAACCTAACTAAATAATTTAAAGGGCCCTACTTGATTGTTATGAAATTGAAAATTTAAAAAATTAGTTATAGAGTAAAATTAATTCGGTATAAATAAATTTAAAGGGCCTTATTTGGTTGATATCAAATTAAAAATTAACTATGAGAAAAAAAATTAATTACACATTATATATATATATATATATATATATATATATATATATATATATATATATATATATATATATATATATATATATATATATATATATATATATATATATATATATATATATATATATATATATATATATATATTGTAACAACATGATTTTCTCATAACTAATATATCTAATTATTTGAAGAAAATTTTTATGAGAATAAACCATATCCACTTAATCATATTAATATTTACCAATAAAACACTCTGGATTAAATAAAAATAATAATTAATACTCCCGCCGTCCCGCATTAAGGTTTACGTTTTTCATTTTGAGTTGTCCGAAGTTAAGATTTAAATTTTCTTTTTTTATCATGTAGGACCCACACAAAACAATTAATTATTCTATATAAGGCCCACACACAACACTAATACAATTATCCACTTTATATTAAATATTATTTCTCTCACGTCACTACACATTAAAATATTATATATCTTAATCTCCGTGCAAAAAATAAATGTCAACGTTGACTCGGGACGAAGAGAGTATAATAATAATACATTGTTTGTGATATATCAAAATTATAAAATAATTAATATCAAGATTTTTCTTAAGTAAATAAAGAACGATATTTTAACATACTAAATTTATACACGTATGCATACCCAAAAGGAATGAAGATAAAAGAAATAAGGGATTATAACTGATAGGTACGCATATATATATATATATATATATATATATATATATATATATATATATATATATATATATATATATATATATATATATATATATATATATATATATATGCTAATTACTAATAAATACATTGATCTATTATAATTAATGATTAATACACCACGTTTTATTTTTTTCCTAGTATTAGCCTTATTTATAGCGGTTAATATTCAATGTTGCACGTAATAACAGTTCCATTGAACACTAGTATACACTTAAATCAGATAAAAATAATGGGTGAGAAATTTAAGGGGAGATTTAAGGATAATTATAACAACTCATTCTTCAATTTAATTGTGTATTTTATGTTTCTCCCTCAAGGAAGCAAACTAAAGTACATTTGTATGGTTATTCAATTTAATTGCATATTTTCTGTTTCTCTATCAAGAATGCAGTGTATTTTTTTGTTTCTCTCTCAAGAATGCACACAAATATACATTAGTAGGATATTCTTCAATTTAATCGCGTATTTCTGTTTTTCTCTCAAGAATGCTACGGTTTTATGTGTTTCTCTCTTAAGAATGCACACTAATGTACATTATTAGTGTTTTTCAATTTAATAGTGTATTTTATGTTTTTCTCTCAAGAATGCGGCGTATTTTCTGTTTTTCTCTTAAGAATGCACACTAATGTACATTTGTATGGTTCTTTAATATAATTACGTAGTTCCTGTTTCATTCTCAAGAATGTACACTAATGTACATTCCATAAATATTATATTTAATCGCTTATTTTTATTTTATCTTAACAATGTACACTAATATACGGATGAGTTGGATATTTTGGATAAACAAAATATAATAATGTATCTATCAGTAATTTTTTTAGCGAATGTATTGTTTAATAATATTTAAATACATTTTGTACCTACTAATTACTGACCAAAAAAATAATTTGATAGTGTTATGCAAACACTTTAATTGTTTTAAAAGAAATCATAATATAATACTCAACCATATGTGTCAACGATGAAAGAATTAGACTAAGTATGAATAAGGCACGTTCCTCATAATTAAGAATGTTTAAGTAAATATTTATAAATAATAAATTGCGAGCATTCGGATTCACTGATCACACCCCGTCAATCCCTCTAATCTGAAAAGTAAACTGCCTCTAATTTGAAAAGTAAACTGTAAAGAATGGGGTAAGCAAAATCACAAACTCAGTTGTAATATACTTGCCAAAATTACATATCACATGCAATATCAATTAATCAATATAAATCATGTAAATGTAAATGTACTGGATAACTGATTTCTCAATTATTCGAGTAGTAAAAATCTCGTTTATAAAGGTCAGGAGACCTATGTCTCGTTTATAAAAGTCAAGAGATTTAGTTTCATTTATAAAGTGATCACAATTTTCTTTATGTGCGAATGGAGCAAAAATAGTATATCGTTGTGTAGAACGAAGTGACCAAGTAATACAAATTATCGAACCCAAGGAAAGAACGAACTAGAATTTAAGCGATCTCGCCACTACAACATAAGTAGCATTAAATAACACCTCATAATAACATTTTAAAATTATTTAACACAAAGTGATAACACTTTTAAAATTATTATGATATGTAACATTTTTTAACACTTTCTATATAAGTAACACATACATGTAACACTTTTGTAATATGTAACACATGCATATAACACTTTTATATATATAACACATTTTATGTAACACTTTTACAAAGGTAACACTTTAATATAACACTTATACATAAGAAACATATTTAAGTAACACTTTTACATACATAAATTATTTACACAACATTTAAAATGGAGTGGTATTTTTAAATGTTGTGTAAATAATTTATGTATATATATATATATATATATATATATATATATATATATATATATATATATATATATATATATATATATATATATATATTACCCATATTTAAAAAATATATTACATACTTTTAATATATATATTTTTTTAAAAATAAATAAATTAGTTAAATGTAATTATATAATACAAAATATTTATAGTTCGTTATATAAAATATATTTTATATTAATATATATTATTTAAAATTGAATTATTAAATTAAAAAGAATACTATTATTAACGAAAAAATATTTTAAAATATATTTACTTACCTTTTATGTTAATGGTTAAAATATTAAAATGCAAAAATTTAATCTAAAAAGGAAAAAAAGACTAGAAATATATAATAAAATAAATATGTAATACATGTTAAGATTGTTGGACTTGCTAAGTTGGTAAAGGAAATGCATTGTAACACATAGGTCATGGGATCAAAACCAAGCAATTACTCCCTCCATCCCCTCGAAAGAGGGTATTTTTCCATTTTGGTCGTCCGGCCCAAAGATGATCATTTCCTTTTTTACACATGGGACCCACACACCCCCACTAATACAATTAAAATATGAGACCCATAATCCCGCTAATATAACAATCCACTATACATTAAATAATAATACTCCTTAATCAACGTGCACAAAAGTAAAAGACTCTCTTTTAGGCGGACGGAGGGAGTACAATTTTATTTTTTTATTTTATAAAGTGTTACATAAATTTTTTGTTGTAACTTTTATAAAGTGTTACTAAAATAAATGTAACATTTTTTAAGTGTTACTATATTAAGAATAAGTGTTATATAAGACAATAGGTAACAGGGGCAACATCGACACCCCTAAAAGTGTTATCTATCGTCTATAATAACACATTTAAGCTATTTGATAATATTTTTTACGTGTTACGTAAAGTCATTTATGTTGTAGTGCGCGTTAATTAAAATTTTATAGAGATATGTCATGATTGAATTTGGTTTTGATAAAACAAGTAACTAAAATTCTAATCAAGTACCAACAATTAAGCAAGCAAATAAATATAAACTAAAGATGATTGATGTTTCAAGTTAAATAAAAGTGAGATTAACAACACTAGGAGTATGGTAATTCTAGGGCAAATGCATCAAACTTACATGTATCATGGGTTAAAAACTAAGGGCAATTATGAATTCTACCTAAACTCTCTCTCGAGATGGATAGGATGTAGACCCTTACAAGAATCCCTAAATGGCTCAAAGGATTGAGTCCCAACAAACACCTTCAACTAAGTACTATGCTCGATTGAGTTGGTTCCCCTTACACGATCAACCCACCTCTCGATCTAGTCAATCAAATATTCTATCAAAGGGTTCTAAATCCCAAAGGATATCTCTATATTATTTTAGATTAATGCACATGAGGTGTATGACAAAATGATTCAATCAACTATGCTAAACACATAATTGATTTCTCAATCTAATCACATGCTTAAAAAAATAAACCACACAAATCATCATAAACATCAAGATCTAAAGCACCAAAAATCAATAAATCCAATTAACGTATACATTTAAATGCATAAATTTCAAAATTATCTAACGCCATTCATGTTGCTAATCTCACAAAGGAAATTAGCATACCATAATCCTAAAGAAAACAACATAGACCATTGTATCCTCAAAATTCATGGCAAAACTATAAGGTTTAATACAAGAATTGGATGAGAACTTCCTTGAATTGCTTTAATGGTTATCCCCTTCCTTTCCTTTCAACTTCCTCTCTCCCTTGCTTCCTTTACTCACTTAGATGGTGGTTTTGATGGAGGGATAATGGATAGATGGTATGGATGAAGATGATGGTGTAAAATGACCAAAAAGATGTATGATGTGTGTGAGCAGCCAAAACCCTCGAAATTCAGGTACAAATGTTGACATTGGGGGAATTTGTACCCCCTTGGAAAACCTGGAAATTGCCCTTGAATTTTGACACTTTTGCATAAAAACGCGGTCGTGTTTTCTTGAATCTGCGCTTTTTACAACCCTATAAACACGTTTTTTCTGCAAAATGCAAGAAAACACGATCGTGTTTTCTTGTCCTGGCCGTGTTTTTATGCACTTTGCTCGATTCTCTAGACATCGATCACATTTGCACGAAAATACGGTCATGACGTAAAAATACAACCGTGTTTTTATGTCCTGAAAAGTTTGAATTGATGAAGTGCAGGATAGTTGAAAATTGATATAATGCAGGCCACAAAGTCTAATCTTTAATCATGATGGCCATGAAAATATACTTGCGTAATTAGTTATCACTTTTTTATTCAATGTGATAATATTTTTCGTGAAATATACTTGTGTAATTAGTTATCATTTTTTTAATTGAATATTATCACTTTTTATTTACACCGTAAATTATATGAAATAGTTCACAATACTATTATCACTCTTTATTGTAAAGATTATTACATATTATCACATTTTATAAATTTATGATATTTAAATTAAAAGAAATATAAAAGGGGTAATACTAAAAGAAATTTTAAACGTGTCCCGTATTATTTAAAAAAAAAGTCTTATTAAATTATTCAGATATCTGTCTTCTCTTTTTCTTTTTCTTTTTTTCTGGAAAGACTTTATCATGTACCATGACATGACATGGTGGAAACTAGAACGTTATAATCCTAAGAGCATCACATTAGTAATATTTTAGTTTAAACTCACTCTCTCTTCCACTTAACTTTGCTCATTTTTAAATTAAATTTAATTTAAACTGACTATTCACAAAATACTACTCCTTTTCTCCTATCGCAAAAAGAGTTATACTTCCTTTGTAAACTCTTTTTTCGGAATGGATGAAGTATTATTTTTTATTCATTTTTTCTATTAGTGTTAACTTTTTCTTTTTATGCAAATTAACCGAGTTCATTGCAGCAAACCAATATAGTGTTGGAAAGGGTTATGAGTTTAAACTTAAATAGTCACATTGGTATGGGTGAGATAATTTTTTGGTTTAATCTTAAAAAATTAAAACCAATGTATATACTCATCAACCATGTATACATTGTAGCCAAAATAATTAAATATCCAATTATGTTTAATACTGGAATATATCTTACTAAACTGGAATATATCTTACTAAATTCACCGGTACTTTTTTGACTTTTGATTTCTCTTACTCCAATTAAGTAGTACTCCTTCCGTCCCAAGTTCTTGGTTATTGTAGATACGGAATTTAAAAAAAATACTTTTTTGTTTACTTTTAGGGGTAGTTTGATATTTTTAGGTAATAAATAAATTATAAAGTAAGTTATGTGAGTTGTAAAGGGGTGACAATTTTAAAATTAAAGTGTGTTGTGGGGTTATTAATTTATGTGTATTTCCTTATTTGGATGTGCGAACTTGTTTATGAAACAGACAAAAATAAAAAGTGTGAATTTGTTTATGAGAGGGTAGGAGTATAAATTTATTATTTTGTTTAGTCGCTCAAAGCCTCATACTAACCTGCACCTGTAAACCGTACACCTAATTAATAGGAATAATTTAATAATCATTTTTATATGAAATAAAACAATTAAAATTTTGAAAAAATTAAATAACTATACCCTAAAATATTACTCTCTCCATCTCGGGCATTTATACTCATTTATACGGGTAGAAAAATTAAGAAGTATAATAATGTAAAAAAAAGGTAAGGGTAAATTGATAATTTAAAAAAGAAAATAAAGTTGTTGGGAATGATGAATAAAGTGTAAAAATAGGTTAGATATACTCCGTCCATCTAATGAAAAGTGTGTAATGTATTTTTACTATTAATACAATGTGCATAAATACCTGAGACACATCAAAATGAAAAGTGTGAATAACCACGTGGGACGAAAGTAGTATTAACCTATCAACTTTAAGTGCACCGATATATCTTGTGAACTATAGATTAACATATAAATTTACTATTTTGTTAAGTGTTGTTAAGTGGCACTCTACACACTAAAGATATGTTTGAATGGAGGGATCTGAGAGAGATTTATAATTCTCTCTCTATCAAAACCACTTCTTCATGTTTAGATGGTAGATTAAAATAATATATTTTTAAATTATAATTTTGAATGCATGGATTTCAAATTTTGAAGTTAAATTTGATATTTTTTAATGTTTTTGAATAATTTTGAATTTTTTTATTAAATCGTGTAATTTGAAATTCTTTTGTTAATCGAAAATATATTTTGATATTTATATAAAATAAATTAATAAAATAAAGTTAAACAAAAAGTAAAAAAATACTTCGTTCTTCTCATTTAAATAGTTATATTTACTGTTTGTATGAAATTTAAAGAATATAGTATTTTAATGTATAGTTGTTGATAATATAATATTTTAATATATATTGACTAGTTCTATTAGTAGTGTTGTATATGACCCCATAAAAATATAATGAGAAACTCTCTTGTGAGACGGGTTTTTTTGTGAGACGATTGTGAGATGGGTTAACTCATTACTAAAGTATGCTTATTATATAGATAAAATATGCTTATTTATAGTTAAAGTATGTCAATAATGAATCATCAATTATAACACCCTAAAATCATACTTTAATTCATCATTTATCATATTTAAAAAAACATACTTTAACAACTATTAACCATACTTTATCTATATAATAGACATATTTTAATATCTCATAAACCGTCTCACATATATATTGTCTAACAAGAGAATTTGTCAAATATAATAATTGTTTTGTGTAAATCCCATTCAAAATATATACTAAAATATAACTTCGGGACGGAGAGTATGTATACCCCAGTAAACATTCCTCCCTTCCTCATCCAAATCCCCCTAACTACCAAATAACCCCAACTAAAATTCAGAAAATATAATTTGATTTGTAATTTTAATTATTTTAAATTTTAATTTATATTAATTAAATTAATTAATACTATATAAAATAGAGGATGATGTGTGTGATAAATATGTGATATTTATATAATTTAATTTTATTAAATCTTCATTAAAATAAGCTAAGAATTAACTATTTTTGACTAAAAACTGAAAACAAACATTAAGTAAGCCGGGCAACATCAACTCAAATCTCGAGATTATATGTATATAACATTAATGCAATATTTAATTAAGGATAACGACGTTTCTCCATATTTTGGATATCTAGAATTTTAAGAAAACGACGTTTTAATTCATTTAAATTATATTTAATTAATCTTGTGATTTAAGGTATAATGATTTAGTGTTTATAGTTTTAAGGATTAGAATTCATATCGGTAGGATTTAGAATTTTTTTTGTTGAAGGATAAATTCGTAAAAATAAGTATATATAATATCCATATTTTGGAGGTTTAGCATCACCCTTTAATTATTCCACCATGAATGATCACGTGGCCACTAGCAAAAGTAGCAATGCGCCATTCACTCGCCGTACGGGAACAAATCCACTTCTCCACAATGTTATTTACTAATTAATAATTCGCATGCAGATGATCGTCGCGTTTACTTATTTGTCCAGCATTGGTTAAATTATACTCCCTCCGTCCGCGCTCTAAAAATGAATTCGTTTACTTCGTGAATCAAGAGATATAATAATATATATTATAATATAATATATAGTGAATGGAAGATTATAATATTTTAATATATAATGTGTACTTGTATTAGTGTTGAATGTGAGTCCATATGTATTGGGTTGAGTATAATAATTAATTGTTTTTGGTGGGTCACATCAACCAAAAAATTAAAATGAATTTTGTAATGAGACGGATCAAATGAAAAAATGATACCTATTAAGGGGGAGTAACACTACAAAAAAATTATTTTTTACCAACAGAATTTACCAAAGGAATTCAATCCGTTGGTAATTAATAACGGATTGACAACAAAAATGACATTTTTCTTTTAGCAACGGAATGTCAACAAATTTATTCTCTATTTTGCCAACAGATTAGTAAGTGAATTATTATATAAATTACCAACGAAATTATTAGCAACGGATAACAAACGGAATTATTTACCAACGGAATTGAATTATCATTACTAAAAATTTACCAACCATCACTTTATCAACGTAAATTTATCAACGGATTCCTTTGTTAATCCATTGGTAAACAAATTTAATAATGAAATTAAGGTTTTTACCAACAGAACATTCCGTTGGTAAAAATAGTTTTTTTTAGTGTAATGACAAAGACTTATACGACATCTTCTCATCGTAGAACAGACAAAAAGTAATACTTTCCGTCCTTAATTAAATTTTACACTTTTCGTTTTTGTACCCCACATTAAACTTCACCACAAAAAAAGGAAACATCACATGAATCCCCAACCCTAAAAATACATCTTAATTAAAATTTTTTCACTCTCATCTAAAAAATATAATATACTTTATAATTTATTTATTATCTAAAAATACTACATTACACTCCAAAAGTCAATAAAGTTAGTAAAAACAACTTTTTTTTAACATCAAACTAAATATTAATATAAATCAAATAAATAAAAAATGTACAACAAAAACCGAAAAGACGCATTACCAATGGGAGCAGGCAAGGGATCCTGCTACCCAACTGACCTGGGAACAGGCAAGGGATCCTGTTACCTAACCAAACAGACCCACCCTAAAAGACTTAAGTCCTAAACCTGTACAGCCGAATACATGGCTGAAAATATAACCTATGGATGAGCAGACCACCCCCCGGACAGCCTTGGTAAAAACCTCTATATAAAAAACCCTGTGGGAAAAACCCATATAGAGGAAAAGAGCTCCTTCCAAAGGATGTTAATAAACTCACCATCCATCCTATACCTAAAGGAATCCCTGGTGCCCAAATCAATCCACTGCAGCATCCAATCACTCCAATTATTCCATTCACTGCGCATCAAAAGGAACATCATCGAAGACTCAAAATGAAAATGATGAACATAGAGATCAAAAGGAAATATATCACCTGGCACACCCGGCGGCATCGCCATCGAAGAGACTGAATCTCCTTCGCATACAACCGCAGGGGTGAGAAA
Source organism: Pogostemon cablin (assembly GCA_023678885.1). Classification (NCBI taxonomy): domain Eukaryota; kingdom Viridiplantae; phylum Streptophyta; class Magnoliopsida; order Lamiales; family Lamiaceae; genus Pogostemon; species Pogostemon cablin. Next base: position 15,445,187 of record CM042962.1, on the reverse strand, counting down.
CCAGAGTGACCCAGCCAAGCAACAATGCCAAAGAGTCATTTAATCCTGTAGTGTTCAAAATTCATATCCGCGAATATAAGGCGGAGAATATCAGGAGGTGTGATGCGCATTTTCTTTGCTCGCAAAATTAATCCCAAGTATTAAGGATATCAGTTGCAGTTTAAGCAAGCGACCAAGTTAAATATCGAACCCAAAAGACGACTTATTATCAATTTAATTATTTACTAAATTATTTAAGACAAGACGACAATAAGATTTGAGAATTATTAACTAATTAACTAATTAATTAAAATAACAAATAAAATAAATAGAGAACTAGAAAAATACGAAAGAGAATCAAGTAGGAGAATATGTAGCTCTAGGATAATCCAGTTTCACTCATTAATATTCCTTTCTTATATCAATATCCGACTATGCCTTGTGGAATATGGATGTATCACTAAGCCATGCAAATCTACTCTATAGACTCAAGTAAATATGCGTGTAACACGTGTGAATAACCTTGGATCAAAAGATATAACTTCACCCCTCTTTCTAGATACTATCAGTATCAATTATTTCCATGCCAATTGATACTCTAACCCAATATAATCTCCCTTTATAGGTACTATAAAATTACCCTCTTTATCCTACTTATCAACGCAAATCCAATTCAATTAATAAGTATTTATACATGATAGTTCTAATGAAGTTTTAGAGTCCCTCACTTAAAATCATAACATGGAATCCTGTTCATCAATGAACGCGCTCAATCAACAACCAAGATATATATTCAGACTCTATATAACAGTTGAAGATGCACAAAACGACTTGAATATAGATTAAAAACGTATAATCATATATAAAATAATTCCACAAGTAGTGTTGTACGGAGTATACACACGAAAGTTCAATTAATTCATAAAAACCTTCAAAATCCTAGATTTACCAAAACGGCTCTAGCTCATGAAGTTTTGAAGAACAATCATGAGGGTTGGATAGATCTTACCCGTAGTATGAAAAATACAAGATTAATTAGGAAACGAATGAAACCCTAGATGTGGGAGTCGTCGCGTTCTTCTCCGTCTTGAATCCTCCTCTTGGTTCTCCTCTTGATTCAGCAGACGAATCTTCAAAGTGATGGATGGATGAAAGAAATGATGTGGATGATGGTTGGGGGGTGATCCCCCTTGTGGGGTGTAGGATTATTATGTTACGGTTCTTCTTGGTGTGATCTGCATTCCTTTTATACTTGTAAGTTCTCCTTATGAACTTTGGATGAGTCTTTTCTTGGAAAACACGAAAATACACGCACTGGGTGTAAAATCCGTCGAAATCAGAATTCTGTGTCCCCGTTCGACCAAACTGGTTCTGTTCAAACAGAAGACCTTGGTCGAACGGGATGTCTTTAAGTTGAAATTTTTTGTTAGACTTGAGTGCTGTAGTTTGACCAAAATGGTTCTAGCTGAACGGGAAGGTCTTGGTCGAACTACTGGTCGAGCTGCATGTGTAGTCTCACCGTTTCGCGCATAACTTCCACAACCAAATTTCGATTTGAGTGATTCTTGTGCTCACGCGATCCTCTCTTCATTGGCTTTCTATCTATATAAAGAACTTAGAAAAACTCTAACATTTGAAGTGTAACAAGCCATGGAAAGTGGCACAGCCGTTCTGAACAGGAACAACTTACGCGACGTCATCATTTTGAATATAACTTTCTCGTTTGGACTCCGATTGAGGTGTTCCTTACGCTAAAACGATCCCCTCTTCTGTGGATTTCCAACCATATATGACATCTCTAGTTTAGAACTCCAAAAAAACACATAAAATAACAAAGTTGGACGTACATTTTTCAACATTCTTGCACAAGTTGCACATTTTCTCCAACTTTGCACTTTTGATCCTTTTTCCACCTAAAACACAATAAAACACCTCAAACGCACCTTTTTCTCACATCTATCAAATATAAGACACTTGTGCTAATACATAAAAATAATCCCCATTAAAAAGTGTTAAATTGGACATTAAAATACGTTTTTTTCACTCTTATCAATCGATCCCCCAAACTTACTCGTTGCTCATCCCAAGGCAACAAAATAATAATAAAGAGAAAGAGAGTAAGAAAACTAGCAGGGAAACAAGGATTATGACCAATACCCCTTCACAATGCAATTGTCCTCAACTTAGGTCATGCAACTCTTATTACATGTAATAATCAATTCATAGCGTACAGGATTAGACAATCACCACCAATTCAAATACTCCACTGACATGTTCTCATGGGAAGTATATATCACTCGCACTCAAGTGTAAAATATGTACACTTATGGGTTAAGATGTTTACGCTCAGATTCAATTCAAGTGCATGTGTAACCATAAGCTTGTCTATTGTCCCAACTCTCCTTTTAGTTGTAGCTAGCAAATCATGAATCAAAAAGGTCTTTTTATTTGGTTGTAATATTGGCTCTTTGGAAAAGGTAGGAAATTTATGGATAAATAACTCAAAACTCGGATCAATCAAACTGCAGTCTCTCTCGATCTTTATTTTCCCATCACTTCAATCAAGCATAACATTCTCCTCAAACTTTCCCATCTTTCTCCTTCAAGCACAAACGAGCTGACTACGGATTTAATGAATTCAGGTAAAGAATATGGAAAAAAATGGGCTATTGAAAGATGGCCTAATATCATTTCTATAATCCGCTAGACTAATCTTGAATATTCAATGAGAGACTCAAGACAAGTTTTATATTACACGCACAAAAATGATACTCACCAGAAAAGAATTATCATATGATTATGTACATGATCAACAATGCTCAAATTCTCACATGGGTTTTTAACAAGTAACAGAGCACTTTTCATATTAAATAATATCCCACAAGTATACATAGAATTTCATATCACAATATAACTCAAGTACACTTCCTTCATCAATTTCAAGAGCATATGAATTTTAGGCACGATTTAAACATATAAGCTCACATGGATCACAACCATAAACTCAATCCTTCCACTCATACTAATTAAAAGCACATATAAAAATTAGAATAAGGAAACGAGGGCACCTGATTTTTCCTTCAAAGTGTACACGAGCTCCTCAAATTGTTCAACTCGATCAGGTCAAAGCCTCAGCGTAGAACTCGTCCTTCACCTCTTTTACCTTTTTCTATCATCAAAGCTTGACACACCTCATCATCACAGAATCATCAATAATAAAATAAGAGAACTATAAGAAAGATCAATTGACTATCTAATCGACTCCATACACTAGACACACCAACACAACACACTAAACATTAGGTAAGTTGCAAAAAATTGACATACCAACACCGATTAAAATATTAATATGCCGCAAAAAAATTAACTCCCTAACAAATACACAACCAACAAAAGAAAAAATTATACCCTCGGTGCTCATAAGATGAGGTAAGTATATCACATCCCCCCAAACTTAGTAAAAACGTTAGTCGAAACTAAGTTTGAAAAGAGATGTAATTGCCGAAACATGAGCACCTAAAATATAATAAATTCTCACTCACACAAAAGAAATAATAAAGCAATAAAATGGAAGGGCAGGCCCCCAACAAGCGCACATATTTAATGTCGAAGAGTCACGACTGTATGCAGCCTGGTGGACTACTTGATCAGAGGACGGTCTTCTCGCATCCTCACCTTCAAGTACTTTCTTTCCCTCTTCTTATCTACACTCAGCACCTCACCTTTCTTGGTCACAAAAATATAATCCTTGGAATTTTCTTCCTCCCATGGCTGTCTAAACTTCTCCTTGTCAATCTTCCACACAAATTCAGAATCATCTGTCCTATTTACATCAAGATTAAACAATTTAGAAATCACATCTATGTTCTTGCATGATTGAGTCTCCATGGGCATCTTCATTGCTTGATCAAGATAGAAAACCACATCTTCATTATCCATCTACAGTCTAAGCTTCTCGGCTCTCAATCTCTTTACTATTTCCCACTTCTTCTCCACTATTAGCTCAGTATTCTACTCTTATAATGGTACTGGAGTGTTCTGAACAACACATGTAGCATTCGGTACGAAAATAGGGTTCGATTGTTGCAGTTCGACCATGGTTCGACCAGAATGGTCTGGTCGAACGGAATGAGACTGGTCGAATAGAGGCTCTATAAACTGAAATCGATCTTTCTTCTCAATAGGTACTGGTTCGATCATAGTTCGACTAGAGAAGTCTAGTCGAACTGGAGTGTTTTGGTCGAATGGCGAGCCAAAACTAGAGTATCGTTTCTCTATTTTTCCAAAAGTAGTTCGACCACAGTTCGGCCATCAAGTCTGGTCGAACTGAGTGGGTCTGATTGAACTAGAGCCCTGCTCTCTTTGTTTTCATCCACAGGCTTAATCGAACCTTTGTACTATGTCCCGGACCTCAATGTGATGACATTGCACTCTTTTGGGTTCGTTATACTTTGAGACGAGAGCTTTTCCTTCTCTATTGTCTATGTCAATTGATTCACGTTCCCAGCCATCTGCCCCATAATCAAGGTAAGGTCCTTCAACTGCTTAGATAAATCTACATGATCAACATTCGTTCCTGCTTCAATGCGGTCAGCCCTTGCATCATTCTCAGTCATGTATCGATTGAAGGTATCTTCAACACTCTTCACTTCTTGCTATTGCATAATAGGCCCCCTTTGTGTCAATTAAGTAATCTGCTTCTGCTGGGACTTTAGTAGCTTGTTGATGTTAGCTAGAGTAGAGATGATCTCCTCTTCCCTATTCGGCTTTGTTCAACCTATGCTACCTTGCCAAATACATATGATCCTCTTACTCTTTCCGTAGGCCAGTCACATGAATTCATAAAGATATCTACAAACAACTTTTCTTCTTCAAGTACTGTCTTAGATAACAGCGCTCCTCCTGATGATGCATCAATAAGAATACGCGACTCACAATCCAATCCATAGTAGAAGATGCTTATGTACTAAGCCTTAGACATCCCATGCTGTGGGCACCTTCTGAGCATGCCTTTAAACCTGTCCCATGCCTTATAGAACTTCTCACCTTGGTTTTGAGCAAACTAATTGATGACTTGCTTTATTTCAAAGATCCTTGAGGGTAGCATGTGTCTCTCCGAGAACTTCTGCTGCAGTTGGTCCCATGTAGTGCAATTCGTGGCATCAAGAGTTTCATAACTAGCTTCTACTCTATCAATCAAAGAGAACTTGAATAGGACTATCCATCTAGCATTATCATTAGCTCCAACACCCTTTTGAGTGTTTGCATAACTAAGAAATCTTTTGAGGTGCTAATATGGATCTTCAAATTGACCTCCAGAAAAGGGTTTCTTCTCCACCATGTTAATAAGAGCGAGACGTATCTCAAAATCATCATCTTCCCCCTTACTCCAATCAACCCCATGTCGCTAATCCCATAGTTCATGAAAATTTCATGTACGACAACATTATCCAGATTCTGCCTTTCTCCAGCCATGTTCAGCTCAATGTGTTATTCCTTATTATCCTTTTACTAGCGTACAAGTATCTCAGAAAAATTCAAGGTTAGATAGAAATAAATAATCATAAATAAGAGTCTTATAAAAATAGAAATAATAAAATCAATAATAACAGCCGTCCTCGAGAACGGCACCAAGAACTTGATGCACGTTTTCTTTGCACGCAAAATTAATCCCCAAGTATTAAGGATATCAGTTGCAGCTTAAGCAAGCGACCAAGTTAAATATCACACCCAAAAGACGGCGTATTATCAATTTAATTATTAACTAAATTAATTAAGACAAGATGACAATAAGATTTGAGAATTATTAACTAATTAACTAATTAATTAAAATAACAAATAAAATAAATAGAGAACTAGGAAAATACGAAAGTGAATCAAGTAGGAGAATAGGTAGCTCTAGGATAATTCAGTTTCACTTATTAATTTCCCTTTTGTGTATCAATGTCTGACTCTGCCTTGTGGAATATGGACACATCACTAAGCCATGCAAATCTACTCTATAGACACAAGTAAATATGCGTGTAACACGTGTGAATAACCTTGGAGCAAGAGATATAACTTCACCCATTTTTCTAGGTACTATCAGTATCAATTATTTCCCTGGCCAATTGGTACTCTAACCCTATATGATCTCCCTTTATAGGTACTATAAAATCACCATCTTTATCCTACTTATCAACATGAATCCAATTCAATAAATAAGTATTTGTACATGATAGTTCTAATGAAGCTTCAGAGTCCCCTCACTTAGAATCATAACATGAACTGTTGTTAAGCAGTGAATGCGCTCAATAAACAACCAAGATATATATTTAGACTCTATATAATTGTTGAAGATGCATAAAAAGACTCTGAATATGGATTAAAATGCATAATCATATATAAAATAATTTCACATGTAGTGTTGTATGGAATATACACACGAAAGTTCAAGTAATTCATAAAAACCTTCAAAATCTTAGATTTACCAAAACGGCTCTAGCCCATGATGTTTTGAAGAACAATCATGGGGGTTGGATAGATCTTACCCGTAGTCTGGAAAATACAAGATTAATTAGGAAACGAATGAAACCCTCGATGCGGGAGTCATCGCGTCCTTCTCCATCTTGAATCCTCCGCTTGGTTCTCCTCTTGATTCAGCAGATGAATCTTCAAAGTGTTGGATGGATGGAGCAAATGATGTGGATGATGGTTGGGGGGTGTATGATGATTGTGTTGCTGTTCTTCTTGGTGCGATCTACATCCCTTTTTATACTTGTAAGCTCTCCTTATGGACCTTGGATGAGCTTTTTCTTGAAAAACATGAAAATACACGCACTGGGGTGTAAAACCCATCGAAATCAGAATTCCGTGACCCCATTCGACTAAAGTGGTTCTGGTCGAACAGGAGGGCCTTGGTCGAACGAGATGTCTGTATGCTGAAATTTTCAGTTAGACTTGACTGCTATAGTTCGACCAAAATGTTCTGGTTGAACGGGAAGGCCTTGGTCGAACTACTGGTCGAGCTACATGCACAGTCTCACCGTTTCGGGAATTTGAGCGATTCTTGCGCTCACGCGATCCTCTCTTCCTTGGCTTTCATCCATATATAAAATCCAGAAAAAATCTAACATTTGAAGGTGTAACAAGCCATGGAAAATGGCATAACCGTTCTGAATTAGAACAGCTTACGCGACGTCACCATTTTGATCGCAACTTTCTCGTTTGGACACTGATTGAGGTGTTCCTTATGCCAAAATGATTCTCTCTTCTGTGACTTTCTAAAAATATATCAAACTTCCAGTTCAGAGCTCTACAAAAATACAAAAAAATTACAAAGTTGGACGTGCGTTTTTCAGCATTCTTGTACAAGTTGCACATTTTCTCCAACTTTGCACTTTTGATCCTTTTTCTACCTAAAACATAACAAAACACCTCAAATTCACATTTTTCTCACATATATCGAACATAAGACACGTGTGCTAATATATAACAATAATTTCCATAAAAAATGTGTTAAATTAGACTTTTAAACACGCTTATTTTCACTCTCATCATGGTGCATAAACATGCCAAACGAAATCCCCTCTAATGTCAGATAATCAATCAGCCACAGTATTCCCCTCACGATAGATGTGAGAGACTCAAAAATTCATCATCCGAGTAATCTCCATGCTTCTTCGCCATCGAGAAAGAAGTCTCCAAGGCAGCTCTGGAGATGGGGAAGAAAGGGCATAAACAACATAGGTCGAGTCAGATTCCAACCAGAGAGAATTCCGCCCTTTATCATATGCCAACTCAATAGCCATTAATGTAGTAATAAGCTCTGTCTCAAAATCAAAACCATGTCCAAATCAACTGGAGAAGCCACCCATGTAGAACCCCCTGCAATTATGGAAAACCCCAGCACCAGCAATAGTACTTGGAGCAGCACTAACATATCCATCCGTATTCACCTTCACCCAACCAGGCTGGGGCGGGATCCACCTCAAATGAATAATAGAAGGCACTTTATGGCTCCTCCTGACTCCAAAATAATGTAGTGTAGTAAGATCATCAGTAGAATTTCACATTACGCCCACATCAAGTTGGTTAATCTCACGAATTAGAGCAAACAATGATACATAAATGGCATCTGGTCGAACCACCTTATCCACAATACCCCCATCCATATTCTCTGCATATCCATCAGCCATAAAGGAGTTACATTGGCTCCAGATAATCCAAACGTAAGACACAATAGCCAAGCGCCAAAAAGACATAACCTGATCACTACCCTGCATAGATATGGCCTGCAATATAATTGCATAAATATTTGCTCCAAAATGATACGATTACCGAAATGAAAACCATCCAAGATACGACGAAGAACAACCAAGGACACTGAACATCCAAGCATAATAGATCCAAACTATCTTCAGTCGATCTACAAAAATAACACTGAGAAGGGCCTAAAAACCCACGATCCGTAAAAGTATCCCACGTCATAAGAATACCTCGAATAGTCTTCCAAGTGGTGAGAGAACGCCATGGAGGAATAAAACGACTCAAAATCCACTTTCCCCAACTAGGAACATGGGATTTTTGACGAAGGTGAGTATAAGCCAAACTAGAAGAATTCCCCCCACGAATAGTCTTAGTCCTGTTGGATTATATACTAAAAGTCTAGCTTTTTGTATGAACAATGTTATAACAATTAATTTGAAATGAGAATCATATGATCAAATGATTGCGTCTTATAATTTATTTATATGCACGATGCAATAGTCCACTTACTTTATACTGTAGATAATATGTTGTGCGACAACACGCGGAAGATCATATTATCGGTTTCCTTATAAAGTATAAATAGATGCTCACAACCGAGATAGACGGGGACTCTCTATTGGGATGGTTGTAGTGTGGTTTGGTATTAGCTTGTCTTGGCTATAGAATCACATTAGTGCACTTGTGTGTATTGAGCAGGACCGCATGAGATCGTTTGACTTATACTGACTTATAGGAGAACTTGATCTCAGTTATTATGGAAGTTCGTGCTCTTAATCCCTATACAATAACCTCGACACGTAGGGCAGTATGTATTTCTTTGATTCATCAATGAGTGAGATTTACATGTAATTAAATCAACAAACTCGGTGAGTTGGGAAGTAATGTTGTCTCTATGGTGTGCTGTTGATTGTAGAAGGAATCCGTGTCCGTCATAGGTTGATGATGTCCCCTTGAGGAGCTCATAAGGATTATCATGTAAACCCTGCAGGTGGAATTTATTCCGGCATGATAAAGAGGTTGAGTGGTACTACTCTTGGATGAGATATTAATTAATTGAGTTGTCAGTAACTTAAATTAATTAATGGACATTGTATATCTTAAACATGGGGAGACTAACAGACTCATAATAAGAAGGAGCCCAAAACGTAATTTTGGGATTGGAAAGGCAGTGCAGTAATAATATTTTAGTGGAATATATTATTATTATTGGACTTAAATATAAGCTTTGGGCTAAGCTTGGATACTTAAGTCCAATGGAGGCCCAACCCAATTTCTCCTCCTGGTCCCTGCTGTAGCCCATGTATATAAGTCACCTCAGCTTATCTGGAACCCTAATATTATTCATTATTCACGTGAGATGAGGGTTGTGAGCAGATTGAGGAGGTCTCGTAGATCGTCGCCCACACGACGTCGAGATCGGACTTGGGACATACAGTAGAAGATCAGAAGGTAGTTTGCTGCTGTCCGCCACCTTGCGAAATTTATATAAAATCGCACGGTGATCAGAATTCGATGATCAATATACTGACGGAAAGCTGTTGAAGAGAGGATCGTCTGACCACAAAGATCATTCAATTTCGACATCAGACGAGGAAGTTATGGCCATTCTCGTGGGACTGCACAATCTGTCAGCGAGAATCCTTCATTTTATATAAACCCTGGTGAACGGTAATCGTTTCTATGATTTATTGTTTCCGCTGATATTAGAAACGTATGGATCCCTAACGGGTCATGTTAACCAAATGATCCAAGTGCCAACAAGTCCAGCACCTGCGATCACTGATGGTAGATGATATGCTAATAGCCAAGATAGAGTCAACAATATCTGGAAAAGTGTGATGAAACTCCTCAGTAATATGCCAAGTCCCATCAAAGAAATAAGCCAAAATTTTTTGAGTATAATGATGCCTGTACTCAACAGGTGTACTAATAATATCAGCAATGGGCTCCCCAATCCAATTATCCAACTAGAAACGAACCAAAGACTTGTTACCCATAATCCAAATCTCATCCTCAACAATCTGACGAATATGGGGAAGACAACCCCCTCTAAGAGAATAAAGCAACTGATGATTATGTGGTTCCCCTTGCCGAAGCCATCTATAACGTAACAAATCCAAAGAGGTATCCATATCCAACACATCCCAAGAAAGCTTAATAAGGAAGGATTCATTAGCAATAAGCAAAGAGCGCACACCTAGATCTCCTCCTCAGTAGGATTACAAACCTTTTACTCCAACTCACACTGAAATAATGTCTCCTAGTAGCATCTCCTAACCAAATGAAATTTCTCATTGACATCTCAATCCTCTTAAACTGATCAAGAGGCCATCTATAGATCATCATTGTATGAACAACAGAGGAAACAATCACCGAATTAACAAGGCAAACACGGCTTTGAGAGTGAAAATTCATGTATTTTTTGGTCCGATTTGATACCTCTTTGAGTGTTTAATTGCTATTATTTGCACAAATATTAATACTTTGAATGCTTATAAACTAAAAGGTGCTTGAAAGGTTTTTTGTTGTGATTTGATAGGAAAAAGGATAAGAAAATACAAAGTTGGAATAAAGGGTGAACTTGTGCAACTTGCAAGAAAACAGAGGATCACTTTGCGTAAATTTTTTGTATTTATGTGGAAGTTCAAAATGAACGTGTGATAGATGGTTAGAAATATATGGAAGAGAGGGTCGCGTGAGCGCAGGAATAACTTAAATCGGAGTTCGAATGAAGAAGTTATGCTCAAAATCGTGAGGTCGCGCAGCTGCTTGCGAGAATTCTGAAAATATACGAAAATTACCCACTTTTCCTTATTTTCTTGGTATCCAAGTTATTTCCCAATTTCACATCCCTCCATATCTTCAATAATTATATTTTTCCTTATTTTTCAAGATCCCACATCCTTTTACTCCTTATCTTATTCCATTCTCATACCTATATATATCACATTCTCATCACCACATAAAGGTGTGGAGAAACCGCCTAATCTACCACCACCTCACCTAGGGGGTTTAAACCCTAATCCACCATATCTGCCTTTAATCTTCTACCCATCATCCGCCATCCACCATCTGGAGAGGATTCAAGAGAGTATTCGTCTACTTGATTGGAGACGGAGTTGAAGAAGGAGAACCAAACAAATAAGTTTTCTTTTCTTTACTTTATTCTTTCTAATTTTTAAAGTCATGGGTAAGTATTTTTCCAAAGACATGGTTGCTGCTTGTAACACCATGGGCTAAGCATCTTTTTGGTATTGTTAGGGTTTTAGACAATTTTGACTATGTGATTTGATTGCCCTAGATTTGGATTTATTATACTTCAGATTATTTATTTCTTTATTGAAGAGGATATTTTGAGACTTCATATTATTTTGTTTTTGAGTTTTGATTTCCTTTAATTATTCATTACGGTATTACTGATTGATAGTTAATAGAATTCTTTATTTCTGCATGATATTTGTTGTTTCCTGTGACAGTCTTAGGGGATTGGCCTATAATTCCTAAGAGTGTTAGACAATCAATTTGGAATATTTATTATTTGGTAAAACATCATTATTAGGTAATTGGTAAAGAGACAAAATGGGTTAATATTGCGTACCTAGAAAGGGAAGTCTAGTGCACTAGCTTTTAATGGAATTTAGCATGAAGTACCTATAAAGGAAGAGAGAGTTAATTCCTTATCGATCCTACGATTTTCAGTTCATTATAAATATTAGATCTTACCCGATCAAGGTGGTCTAACTAGGTGATCCTCTTATAAATATCTACAATTAATTAATTTGGGTTTAGAATAATCTGTTACATGGTTAAGCTGGATTTTCCTTAGCATTATCAGTCTCTTATCTTGGAATACTTGATTGTTTTCTCGCCAGCGTATCATATTTTATTTTATTATTTATTAATTAATCTTCATAAATTAAGTTTGTGTTAAATAGAAATTATCATATTAGATTTATTTATCACTCTGACACTATCCCGTGAGTTCAATAATTTAACTTGGTCACACACGCACTACAATTGATCCCTTACACTTGAGGGTGAGATTCATATTTTCCAAAAGAAAATAGCGATCAAATAACATCAGCAGCACCATGAAAGTAAACAGCCTTCGGAGCTCCCAAAAAAATTGGGACCCACAAGTAACAAAAAGGATAAGTACCATCCCGAAAATCAAGCACCTGTCTAACATGTCTCTTAACAGAGTGCTTAGTATGCCTTCCATAGAAAGCAGAAGACTTAGTAGGATTGCAAATCTATCCAGAAAGCTCACCATATCCATCTAAAACAGTTTTAATGGCAGAAATAGACCCAATAGTTCCTTTACAGAAAATAAGAATATCATCAGCATAAAATAAGTAAGTGGGGATGTAGAATTCTTGACCTCCAGATTTTCCACCAATGGCCCTATGAATCCGTCTAGTGTCCACAAATTGCAAAATCCAAAGGCCCAAAACCTCTTCCGCCAAACAGAAAAGAAGAGGAGAAAGGGGGGCACCCTGCTTAACCCCATGATCACAACCAAAATACCCAACAGACATTACATTAACTAGGATAGAAATCCTAACAGAAGAGAAAATACATCTGAGAAGAAGAACAAACCTTTCAGAGAAGCCCTTAAAAGTAATAGCCTCCACCCGAAAATCCCACCTGATAGTGTCAAAAGCCTTTTTGATATCAATTTTAAGAGCCACACTGCCATGAGAAGAAACATCAAGCGCATTAAATCCCTCAAAAGCAAGTGCAATACAATGATGTATACGTCTGCCAGGAATGAAACCAAACTGGAACCTCTCCAAATGCAAATGAAGAATAGGGCCCAATCTAGAAGCAATGATTTTAGTGAGAATTTTAAAGAAGAAATTGCACATATTTATCGGGCGAAAATCCTCCACTCTATTAGCACCATCTACCTTCGAGATTAATGTAACAAAATTAGCATTAACACCATCAGGAATAGATCACTCCTCAAAAAAATATTTCACAGCTCGACACACATCCATGTCAAAAACATGCTAAAGTTTTTGGAAGAACGCCCCACTAAACCCATCAGGTCCTGGAGAACTATCAGGCGAAAGATCAAAAACAGTGACCCTAACCTCTTCGTCAGTGGGAACTCTTATAAGGGTCAAGTTCTCAGCGATAGTCATAAAATTTTGAATGAAACCCAAAGCTGAGAAGTCAAGCTGATCAGCGGGCGAGCTAAAAAGTTGTGTATAATAATCCACAATATGCTGAGAAATAGCCTGGACATCATAACTCATATAATCACAATATGAAGCATAGAAATATCAGCTTTCATTTTCCAAAGCTTATGAGCCTTATGGAAAAAATTAGTATTACGATCACCATCAATAAGCCAAGAAGTCCTGTTTTTCTGAGAGAGAAATTGAGTTTTCTTTTGAAGTGCACTCTCTAAAAGCATATGAGCATCAATCTCCTCAAGAAACAAATCTTCAGTGTCCCCTTCATTATTAATACGACTCTGAATATTTTGGAGCTCAATCAGAGCTTCCTCAACCCCAGCACACACATTGCCAAAATCAGTCCTATTCCATTCCTTAATATCCAATTTCAATCTATAAAACTTCCACCAGAAATAAGATATAGGATCAGGAGCCCACATTGTTTTAGCCCATGAGGATGAGACTAAAATGTAGAATCCTGCATCAAGAAGCCACATATGCTGAAAACGAAAGGGCCTGGGAACTGGACCACCACCAGAACTAGCCAAAAGAAGGACAGAGTTATGATCAGAATGATGTCTAAGGAGAGCCTTAAGAGAAATAACCTCCCAAAAATCTAAGAAATCCTCCAAAACCAAAGTTCTATCAATTCTAGAGCCTCGAAAAGGCCGTCTAGAAGATCTGGAAAACCTAGTGTATTTCGAACAAGACAACGTAACATCATGCAGACTGCTAACATCTAAAAACTCCCTGAATTTCGTAGATCCTAGAGCAGAATAAAGAGAGGGAACACTCATCTCATGATCACCCAGAGTAGAATTGAAGTCACCCAAAACAATCATACTATTATGCAGACAAGACAAAATATCACTCCAAAGATCACGACGTCCCAAGCATGTATTGTTCGCATGCACCACACCCAAATGATAAAATACACGGTTATGCATAAAATCAATCATAATAATCTGATCTGAAGTGAACACCACGTTTATATTACTCACAGAAAAATCACAATAAAGCAACCAAACATTAGGGTTCATACCAGCCCGATGATTATGTACAACAAAAGTAAGACCCAAAGACAACAAAAAATGTGTGTAAACATAAGAGGTACTGACCTTAGGTTCAGCAATGGCAAGCCAGTAAGGCTGATGGAGCTGACATAAGGCTTTCAGAGTGGTAAAAGATGCGGGGTTGCAAATTCCATGGATATTCCAAAAGAGGAAATTCATTTGGAACACTTCTTATTGCCTTCTTCGGCGGCATTGTTTGATCAAGAGAAATCCATTTCTCCTGGGTAGTGGTTTGTATAACACGAGTGTCAGTGCTAGATGAAGGAGCAACATAAGTGACCATATCCTGCTGTGCCTTGGAGCGTGTGGTGGGCCCACCACCTCCTCTACCTCTACCCCGGCCACATCCTCTCACTGAAACATTCCTAAAACCTTGTGAAGCCGTCGAAGGCTCGTCATAAGGAGAAAAATCTTCAGTGTGATCAACTACCAAACCAGGATCAGAGAACCCTAGCTGTCTAAGAGCTTCAGCCATAATCTCTGTAGTATCCGTAACATCCAAATCGTCCTCCGATTAGTGAATATCCTCCTCATCATCCCCATCCAAAGCTGCAAAATTGTTATGGATTTGTATACTCTCCAA
The DNA here is from genome assembly GCA_023678885.1 of Pogostemon cablin. Taxonomy (NCBI): domain Eukaryota; kingdom Viridiplantae; phylum Streptophyta; class Magnoliopsida; order Lamiales; family Lamiaceae; genus Pogostemon; species Pogostemon cablin. Next base: position 15,430,119 of record CM042962.1, on the reverse strand, counting down.
GTTCTCAGTGAGACGGGTAAGCCTATGCTCATCAAAGTCCACAACTAGTTGAGTATATATGTGCTCATGCTCAGAAGCATGGTCCGCGTAAAACACTTCCTGCTCGCTCCCCACTTTTGAGGAGTTGTGTGGCTCTTGATCATCATGCATGTTACCTTCATTATCTTGCAAGACATCTGTAGATGCATTTTGCTTGACTAGAGTCCAACTAGTAGAAGTGTTGGGCTTTGTAGTACTTCTGGGTTTTTCCATCTTGCTCTTGCCTTTTATGCAGTCATCAATTCCATGCCCTAGAATGTAGCATTTAGTACAATATTGCGGAAGGTTCTCGAAGCTAATATGGGTATCAAAAGTATATTCTGCAGTATTAATTGTGATGTGTCTCAGGAGATCCTCTTGCACATCCACCTCCAATAGCACCCTGGCAAAGTGCCCCAAGGACCCATCTAGTGCATGTTGATCGACACGAATTGATTTCCTTATTCCAAAGTGCCTTAATAATGAGATCACTCCAAAATTCATACCGGAGCTCATAAATACAGATCCAGACTTGAGTGATAGAGGACTTTATACGATATGGGTTGAAAAATGGTGTCTATTTCTGGAGACGTAATTTTTCAGGATTCAAATCGTGCAACTTATCCTTAAGAACACATTGACGAACAACATTGTCATGAACCATAATGTTGTAGTAACCACGGCCAAGCGGAACAACAAACAGGTCAGAAATTTCCAATCTATTTTCAAACGAGCAACGATGTCCGATAAAGCAAGAGGTTTTTATCCTTGTTCATACATAATCCTGCCAATTATAAAATTTGTGCATAAGGAGATACGATTTGTAAGGAGATGAGCATCAATTGAGACAAAAATGGTATCACCTTGTCGTTTCGACAGCCTCACCACCGAATTAAGATGTCCTTCACATAGGGCTGCTCGGAAAGATCGAATTGGGGACGAGGTTTGGCCAAGCATGGCTTGTTTTGTGGGTATCGAGTGTTGAACATTGGAGTCGGGGTCCAATGGAGCAGTTTCGTTGATGTTTTTTGGTTGCTGCAGTCGCCGGAGGTACTCACTGGAATCAGGAATGGTTGGTAGTACACTGCCTGTGAGAGGAAGGAAACCAGTGCCAGGAAGGTGACTGCTGGTTGTAGGTTGGAAGCCCGCCGTTGCCTGGTTGTTCGGAGTTAAAGAGTGGTGGTTCACGGCTGGCTGCTGGGCATGAATAGAGGTACCCGGTTGCTGGACAGCTTGCTGGACGTCCGTTGCTCCTGCCTGAGCTTTCCCCAGTCGTTGCAAGAACAGCGGAAAAAAAGCAGGGACCAAATCAGGGGCGCGGTTCGCAGATCTCTAACACCCAGCATTCTGAAGAGTGGAGCGCTCTTGGTGGGAGGTAGTCGGAGCAGGAGGATGGTGGATTTGGGTGGAGGCGTAACAACTCCGTAAGTAGGTGCTGCAGGCTGTACCTCGGATAGGGTGACGTTGCAGAAAAGTTGTGGCCCAGCTTTTTGGACAGAGGTGGCATTTAATGCGCTTGTTGGGATTGGATGGGGACTGCTGGCCATCGGCGACGTGGGTTACCCGTCGAGACGCATCTCCAAAGCAGAAAAAGGGAGAGGCCGTGGAATGGGTCGCCGCTGAAGGAAGCTCCGGTAAGGCCAATGCCGCTGAAAGAAGCTCCGGAGAGGAAGGCATCGCCGTCAAAGGTTGCATTGGAAGAGGGGGGGCAACGACAGATGGTTGGCCGGAGGTGAGAATCTGGAGGATAGCCATTGAAGGGCTGTAAAAAACAACTCTTATTAAATAGTGAAGAATAATATGGGATAAATGGAGTAACATTTTTAACAAAAGATGATATTAATCAACTATAAGCAATAATGGTGCAATGAATTATTTTATGAAAAAATTATAATATAAATAAAAATGACAATATATCTTTTAAAAAAGTAATAACATATTGATGTGAGTGTTGAAGCAAATATAGTCACATTTGAATTACACCATTCCTCAATGATTTCTCTAAACCACTAACATTTTTATATTGTTCAAATTGTGTTGTGTTTAGTGTTGTTTCAAGTCTGTAGAAGTGATGTTGGTCAAAAGTTGATAGAGTGTTAAAAAAAACTTGAAAATTATGGAAGTTATGTGTGGAGATTACACGAGTTATTGGGTAATTACCACCTCACACATCAGTGGTTCTACCTTTTCTAATGGATAGGGATGTAAACGGGTAGGGTAGGGTACGGGTTGGTTAAATTCACCAACTACCCACTACCCAATTACCCTACCCATACCCTACTCTATTATCCGCAATTTCAGTATCGGGTAAGATACGGGTTTACCCTTTGGGTAAATGGGTAACCCGCGGGTATACGGATACCCGCAAGAAATAATAGAAAAATATATAAAACGGGTATAATATGGATATTCGTAGCAATTTGAGCCTGACCAACCCGACCCCGACCCAACAGTTCCCAAATCAATTTTTTCCCTCACAATCGACACAAAAATATCAAAATAAAACATAAAGCGTAAAAATAAAGTTCATAATAGAGAATAATATTTAATTCAAGTGCAATAACAAGAAATTAACATAGTTAATATAATAACATGAGAAGAAATATCGTAGTCAAATACTTGAAAATATATCGAAAATTACGATCTCATAATGCAAAAGTAGCTCAAACAACACCCGATGCTGATACAACCTACATATACATACATAAATATTAGTAGTATACAATATATATTTATATAATTAATTAAATAAATGAAATCTCCTTTAATAATAATAGCTGATGTAATGTTAAAAAAAATTAATATTAATTTAGCTTTTAAATTAGTAATATATATATATATATATATATATATATATATATATATATCTTTAAACGGGTAATCGGGTCGGGTACGTAGGTATAATAGGAGAACTCATGCCCTATCCTTACCCGCTTTTTTTTTTCGGGTACGAATAATACCCAATTTTACCTACCCTATCCTTACCCAATCACCCGGTTACCCACGAGTAATTCGACCCGGCTGATAAAATTGACAACCCTACTAATGGAGCACTCACCTGCTCAACTCATGCAACATCTTGTCTAAATAAAGAATTGTTGAATGGTCATAAAATAAGGAAAAATCTCCACTGCAACACACAGAAGCATCGTACTTAAATATTTAGATTTCTGTTATAGTATTTTTACCCGTAATGAAAAGAATATATATATATATATATATATATATATATATATATATATATATATATATATATATATATATATATATATATATATATATATATATGACATTTTAAAAGCGAACCAGTCAAAGTGCACCCTAATTTTTAAATATTTTGTTGAAATTTGTTTTTTTAAAAGAGTGATAAAAATAAATGTTTCATTTCTACATAACCAATTGGTCTTTTCCTTTCCTTTCACAAATCAAGGTTTGGGCTGCCATTTTAATGCAAATGGGCCAAATAGCTAATTGGGCACATCAGGCTTCTTGAATTGTTATGTCTTGTTCTTTCAACTCCATATTGAATTCATCTGTTATCATGTCTTCATTTTATCTTAAGATCTTATATTACCAATGAAACCTCGAAAATTTAAAACCGCAATTCTTTTCTTCATTAATTAAGCAAACAGGGCGCATAAAAAATTTAAAATCAACTTATTTATATAAAAATTTAACTAAAACTTAATCGAGTTAAATGAGGAAATTTCAAACCAAACAACTATCAAACGTTTCATAGTAATCCCTCCACCCCTTTAAAGGGTTCCCTTTTTCTATTTTTGTCGTCCCATTTAAAGAGTTTTTTTCTTTTTTACATACATGTACCCACATAGACCACTAATATAATTATCCACTACACATTAAATAATAATATTAATTGATCCACATGAAAAAAAAGACATCTTGGAAGGGAATGAGGGAGTATTACATTACTAACAAAATAAGTCAATTTTATTTATGTTCATGTTTGCACTCCACCCTTAAAGTATATTATACTCCCTCTGTCCCACTAAGTCTTCACTTCTTTCTCATGTATTTGTCCCACTACATTCTGCACCCTCTAAAAATAGTAAAAGTTTCAAAACAAATAACCTCTTACTACATTATATTTTCAAAAATGTCACTCTCACCTAACTTACATAACTTACTTTATCATTTATTTATTACTTAAAAATACCACAATACCCCTAAAAGTTAATAAAGTTGGTCAAGAAATTAACTTTTCTTAAACTCCGTATCTACAGTAACGGTGAAGAGTTTAGTGGGATGGAGGGAGTAGTATTTATATTCTATTCTATGTTGAAAAAATAAATGGAAAAGAATCCAATTTTGGCTTTGATGTGTAAACAAGAATACACATTTAAACCAAAATTGTCAGTCCAATAAATATACTTTATTAATCATTCCATCCATCCACCTCTCATATAAGACAAAAACTTGTGTGAGATGATTGCATATTTTTCACTCATGAGTAAGTATACTTGATCGTCGTAAAACTATACTTAAGTAATAAAAATTATCAAACTATGTAATATTATTAAAGATAAAAGAAAATAAAAAAAGAAACAAGGATAAAGATGTTAAGGGGATGGCAAAGCAAAAAAAAAAGAGTCAAAACAGGTGACTCATAATAGATAAAATTAGAGCTGATCTAAGACATTATTTTTTTTTGTAAGCCTGCTCCAATCTTGTGTACATGCTACGTTCCAACTATCTGGAGGTTCTGTTTTGTTTAGTTTTGCAGTATCAGAACGTGTGACCGATTTAGAAGGCAGAATGTAAGTAACGCCTTTTCTTCTTGATTTTCCTCCTTTTAATTTAATGGCACTACTATTCAAGGAAGGGAACTGCTCATCCTGAGAGTGTATAATTGCCTTGCCTAAATCATCAGAAGTACCTTTCCCTTGGGCCAAAGAAGACATGGATTCCTCGTCTTTTTCCTGAATCTGCAGATCATTACTAACTGGCTCAGCTTCAAGAGTTTCCTTACCTGTTGGTTCAGCTTCCAAAACTTCCTTACCCATTGAAAGACCCACTTCATCAGCCTTTGGGTCCGTAAAGGAACCCTCAGGTTGAACATCCGCTTGTTCTTTATCACCGTAGAGCTCACGTGATGTCTTGGCAATAGCGTTGATAGCTGCCTGAATGAAATCTGTCTCAGGAGTCGCACCAGGCTGCTAATGGATATCTCCCAGCAAACTAAAACTGTTCGAAGTAGGCACAACTGAGGATTCACGTATCAACTTTTCAGTATGCTATGAAGAGGAATGGGTGCCTCTACTCGCAATCGTAGATTCAGGTGCCAATGGCAGCACCTGAAATGTTGATGAGAGGCAGAATGCTGTATCAGCCCAATAGAAGTGCTTAATTTCATCACAACCTGATCTTGATGTAAAGCTATCCGAGTACCATCAGGTTGAGAAGGCTGAGACTCCGAGAACCTATCCGATCGTGTGAAGTATGTGACGGGGAGACAAAAATCTGACCATCCTCAGTTGCAAGAACCCCAAATGAGTTTGAGGTCGGAACCGACAAAGTTATGTCAAATGAAATCAAAACATTCAAAACCACTGCAATAACATAAGGAGAGACTGCAAGGTCAGCCAACTCAAAATTCTGAACCGCAGAAGCAGCATTACGGACAGGCTGCTCCAAGTCTGATTTTGCAACAAATACACTCTGTCCCATTTCAGAATGAACAAAATCAGGTACCTCCTTAGCCTTCCACTCTTTCTTATTCTGAGGCCTAAAGGCCTAGCCATCATCACGACGCTTTTGTGCTGGAGGAGTATTTTGTTTACCTTTCCTGCAATCTGAGCCAACATGACCCACAGTATGACAAGAATAACAAAACGCAGAGAGATTTTCATAACCAATTGAGATATTAATAGAAGAAGAAGAAATATCAATAGTAATCTGATCAGGATGATTGTTCTGTAAGTCCAAATCAACAAGCACCCATGCGAAACAGCCCAGGGAACTGTCCAGCGCTCTGTTATCAATTCTGATTGGGGAGCCAATTGATGCAGCAATAGACATGAGAATATGCTTGGTCCACAGTTCAAATGGCAACTCAAAGATCCTTACCCATACAGAAACAATCAAGGTTTTAGCAGTGTAAGGATTGAAAGTAGGGAGCCATCTCGAGGCCCTAATTTTACCAAATTTAAAATCAAAATATCTATCCTTCAAAATTGAGTCTCTACTCTTAGGATCAGCAATGTATGAAAATTATCAAATCCAATAGAAATCAAGCAATTCAGAGTTTAAACGATCTCATGTTTATTGCAATTTTATAAGACGACGAGAGAAAGAGATTGATAAGCATCCAAAGAAAAACAATTAAAATAATGCAAAAAATAAAATATATGATGGATTCAAGGATGAATTTATTCCAAAATGATGCAAGGATTATATTAGCAACAATCATGACATAAAAAATAAAGTAATCATTCAACTAATTCTAATATCTCATGGAAATGGCATATGAGTAATCATTAATATATCCTAAGCTCTCTCTTTCGAGTCAGTTAAGTTGTAGACCCTTAATAAGACTCCAAAAAACTCCTAGAATCGAGACCAAAATGAACACCTCCCAATAGGTACTAATTACTTTATAAGTTATCTAATTAAAATCTTAGGCAACATTCCTTTTTTAGGTACTATAAATTCACTAATAGTTTGGATCTTCACACCTAATTAACCAATCTCTCGATTAAGCCAACAATGTGTTCTATAAAAGGGTTCTAAATCTAGAAGAATATCTCATTCTAAATTAATGCACATGAAGTGTATGATGAAATGATTCAATGAACTATTCTAAACACATAATTAAATTCTCATTCTAATCACATGCCTAAGACGATTAATTACACAAATCAAGCAATTAACATAACGATAGAAATAACTCAATGCCCATTTTGAATTAAAATTAAAATTAAATTGTATGAAAACTAAATTATCAAACATCAATCATGGAGCTAACTTCACAATGGAGATTAGCTTTAACATAGTTTCGAGTAAAATAAAATAAATTGTCTTACAAAATTTCATGATTAAATCCGGCCTAAGAAAATTATAAGATAAAATAAATTATTTCTATGAATTTCTTCAATTGAATCCTTTATCCACTTTTGTAATCGTCAATCTTCCGTACTTCCTTTATTAAATGGAGTGGATGATGGAGGAAATTAGTATACTTCTAAATTTTTGTAAAAATTCTCTCTCTAGTCCTATGGATTTCTTCTCTGGAGTTCTCCTTTAGTGCTTTGTCCTACCTAGGGTTTTGGTCTTTCTCCACCGCCATTCTTCTTCATTTCATGTTCTTATCTTATTGCTTTTCTTTTGGTGCATTTCTTTGCTTGTTTTCAAGATCTTGCGACATGATGGAAATCTGATCAGTTTAGTGCATATTGTCTATAGAGCCCATTTCCGATCTTGCTCTTCATCCCTCATTCTCTTCTTTGCTATTCATCCCTCCTTCACTTCCATGGCTGATTCTATAGAGGATCTCCATGCAAATCTCTCACTTGACACAGAAGAACAAACTTCTATTATAATCAGCCTAGAAATTTCCCTCAACATTCATGAATCTCATAGCTTGATTGGTAAAGTCTTTGCCCTACGTGTCTTGGCTAGCCAAGATATAGAAAACATGTTCCGAAATCTATAACAACCAAAAAAATCTCTTACCTGCAAATTGTTGGATAATAATATCATGCTCTTCTCCTTTAAGTCTGAAATAGATATGCTCAAGGTTAAAAAGAGTATCTGATTAGCCATAACTTGTAGTCGGGTTGACCAATTCAAGAATTTATAGAACCACAGGGAGAAAGGCATTAGAGCTTAAGCGATATCACGTTTTTCATGATTTTATAGAGACGATTCATCAAAGGTTGTTGTTCAAACAAGTAAATAAATAGTAATCAAGGCAAGTAAACAAGCAATGATCAAACAAACAAGATAAATGGATGAAAGGTGGTTTTCCAAATTAAGTAAAAGTGAAAATAACAACAATTAAGAAGTGAAAATCCTAGGATAAGTGCATCAAATTCATATGAATCATGAGCTTAAGACTAAGGGCAGACACTAAGTTCATCTAAACTCCCTCTCGAGATTGATAGTATATGGAATAAAGCTCAATGGATTGGTTCTCACTCAAACAATTCCAACTAGGTACTAAGCTTGAAATGAGAGTTCCCTCATATGATTAATCAACCTCTCGATCAAACCAATCAGATGTCCTATCAAAGGGTTCTAAATTCCAAAGGATTTCTCAATCTCTTTACAATCTATAATGTACATGATGTGCATGACAAAGTGATTCAATTAACTATCCTAAATATGCAATTGACTTCTTAATCTAATCATATGTTTAAAACAACAAACCACACAAATCATCATAAACATTAAGATCTAAAGCTTCAATGATAGAAAATCAATTAACCCAATCAACATATGAATTTAAACACACAAATTCCAAAATTATCCAAGGACTCTCATGTTGCTAATCCCACAAGGGAGACTAGCCTACCATATTCAAAAGAAAATCAACATAGACATTAAGATCTTTACAAAACATGATGAACAATAAGGTTTCACTACAAAGTATGGATGAAAACTCCCTTGAAGTGCTTCAATAGTGATCTCCTTCCTTCCCTTGCAATTCTCCTCTCTTCCTTGCTTCTTTTTCTCAATTGGATGAAATTTTTGATGATGGGATGAAGATAGATGGAATGAATGGTGAATGGATGAAGATGATGGTGTGAATTGGAGGAAATGGTGTGTGATCTATGTGTCCAAGTGAAACCCTTGTGATATTCTCTCCAATCTCTCTTCAAATGTTGAACTTGAGGCTATTTATACCCTCTCCAAGTTGGGCCATGAATTTAGTATTAGTTGGGCTTTTTACACACACTTATATATATTGGCAGGTGAAAATCCGAGTTTTGGTCCAAAATATGCAACTCGAGTTGGCCTTACCCAACTTGGGTTGCAACTCGAGTCGAGTTACGTTGTGTGTAACTCGAGTTGACTTAGCTCGACTCGAGTTGGCAACTCGTGCATCCGCTTGTTCGATCGTGTTGCGAAGCTCTGAAACTTGAAAACCCTTTGGAAGCCAGCTCGACTCGAGTTGCAAGTCGAGTAGCGACTTGACAACTCGAGTTGGCTCACAGTGTGATTTTTAAACATTGCCCTGCTCCGCACGACTTGCTGCTCGACTTGGACATTACCAAAATGACTAAAGTTGCAAGTCGAGTAAGGCCTTGCAACTCGAGTAAGCTCACTTGACAATTTTTTGGCAATTTCCAGACCCCAACTCGAGTTGGGTCTCCTCAGCACGTTTCTTACTCGTTTCAGCTCCGATCTCTATTTTTGCTCTGTTTTTACATGTTTTACATACATTTAAGTTCATTCTCACACATTTCCATGAAAACACATAACACAACCAAATAATACATAAAATACGGATGAAATACTATGAAAATGGACATAAAAATACACTAAAAACTAGGTGAAAATATCACTCATCAGTGCCCTATGGTCTTTTGATAGATATTTTCTTATTCTTCATAGGGCTGTTAATGAATCCATTGCTGCCAAAATTAAATTTGATCATTCCCCTTTTGGATTAAGATCTCTGGCTTTCCATTGGGCCTTATGTCCGTCGAGTTTGCTAAATTGGTAGGGGATTTAATAGGCACTTTTATTGAAACTGAAGGCAACCCCGACATAAACTTGATTGGTAAATTTCTCAGAGACCGAGCCCTAATTGATTTTACCAAACCCCTTAGAAGAGTCCTATGCATCACTCACAAAAGTAGTGTTATTCGCTGCTTTTTGAAACATGAGGACTTTCAGTCTTTTGCTACTTTTGTGGAAGGATAGGCCATACTGATCGGGGCTGTGACACCAAACTCCACTCCTCCAACCCCAACCAAAATCTCTTACCATTTGGTACTTGGCTACAAGTCTCTCTTAGTCCCTCTGTTATTCCAAAAACATCTCATAAACAACACTCACCTCATGCCAACCTATCACCCTAAAAAATTGCTTCTACTGACTCTCCCCCTTACTCTTCCCCACAAGATCCACCTGATCCTTTGCCTCCACTCCTCTTCCTTACAGACCCATCCTCCCCTTCAATTTCAATTTCTTCACCTAAGCCACTTACTTATCCTCAATCTAAATCTGAATTTGGTATAAATTACCAGACCCATCCTCTTAACACCTCATCTCATACTCTTCATTCCAACCCTCTACCCTCAACTTCTTATGATCCGCACAGTCTTATTCTCTCAAAAGAATTGATGAGAGTGATAATTCATGTATTTTGAGTTCTGATTTGTAAGGAAATTGAGTACGATTTGAGCTATTATCAAGACAAATTGGTACGTTTATAAGAAATCCACGAATCAGAGGCTACTGAGGCTATTTGAGCATATTTATGCAGAAAAATAGGCCAGAAGTGCTCAAAATCTGAAAACACAAAGTTCGAGCAGGGTTGAACTTGGTCGAGCGGATGTCTGTACAGAATTTCAGCAAACAGAGAGTCCGCTTGACCTGGACAAAGTCTACTCGACCTCGCCAACTTGGTCGAGCGGGGACACGCGTGCCTATGTTTGATTTTTCCAACCCTCCTATACGTGAATTGACGTATTTTCCAAGAAAAAGCCCAGTAAAGGTCCGTAAGGAGAGATTTACAAGTATAAATATGGATACCGATCACATCAAAAAGAGAGTTAGATTCCATATCCATCATACACCACATCCAAACCCTAACTCCATCCTATAGAGCTGTAGAGAGAGATTCGTGTAGTGAATCAAGTGAGAACCAAGTGAAGATTCAACACGGAGCGAGAAGCGACGACGCCCACATCTAGGGTTTACTTCACAACTAAATCTTTCTTGTAATTTTCAAGACTATGGGTAAGATTTATCCAAAGACCGTGAACATTCTTTGAAGCGTCATGGGCTAGAACCGCTTTGGTAGTTCTAGGATTATGAAGGTTTTGATCTAATAATTAATTGAACTTCCGTGTGTATACTCCGTACAACACTACTTGTGGATTTATTTTATATAAGACAATGCTTTATTAATTTATAATTATAGTTATTTTGTGCTTCTTTAACTATTATGTAGAGTCTGAATATATATCTTGGTTATCGATTGAGTGCGTTTACTGTTGAGCAGAATTTTATGATATAATTCTAAGTGAGGGGACTCCGAAGCTTCATTAGAACTATCTTATATAAATACTTATTAATTGAATTGAATTAGGGTTAGTAAGTAGGATAAAGAGGATAATTATATAGTACCTATAAAGGAAGATCATATCGGGTTAGAGTACTTAGTTCACGGAAAATAATTGATACGGATAGTACCTAGAAAGGGGGGTATAATTGTTCTTAGTCTCATTTTTGGTATCAAAATGATTTTAAAATAAGTGTACTCTATCGTTGTTGTACGCTTATGACCAAGTAAGAAAATTTATATTATGTCGTCCCAAGGGAAAAGTAAACTCTAGGTTGTATCCAGATTTATCATCAATTTTGCTTTGTAAGAGTGATAAGATTGATGGTTTGGTTTTACACTAATGATTACTCTAATCAATTAACTAAGAAATCAAATAACAACTAATAGTAGTAATTATTTATCAAGTAACAAGATGAATGAAATATGGATAGAATGTATTTAAGAAGAGAGCAATGCTAACCATACTCATGATTAAGAAACTAGCTAGATATGCATGACTTTTAACATTTAACTTCATTAATTGTGGATTAAAAACAATCACATTTTTACCCCTAACCCCTATGGCCAAGGTGATTAGGTTCTCGACTCTTTGACAAGTCTAAATCTCCTAAGATTGTTCTTACTCTCAATTCCCTTAAGGTACTATGATCATAAGTTTGGTTCTTTGCATTCAACTTCTTAAGTGTCCCCTTATAAGTGTTCTAAGCATGAGAAGAGTATGACTTACCTCCCCTCACACTAACATACATGTTTATCTCAATAAATGATTCAATTAACTCCTATAAAAAAATATCGGATTGGCTATCCTAACATGTTGTAAGTAAGAATTAACCACACAAGTAAGGAGATGAAACATGAATCATTAATCATAAAAGGAAGTCCAAAATCAACTCAATTCAACATCTTAAGTCCTACATATCTAGCATTCTTCTCAACCAATCATGTGATTAGCCCTACTATAGGACTAGCCACTAAACATGATGTTCAAAGCAATACATCTAATGAATTGCTCAATGTGAGCCAATATATGAAGAAAAAATTACAAGTGAAAAGTAGATCGGCTTCCATTTTGTGAAGATGGCCTTCCTTCCTTTCAACATGCTCAATTCTTCAACCAACTATGATCTTCTCTTCTCAAATTGATGGAATGACGGATGTATGGTGAGAATTATGGAATCAAAGTGATAGAAATGGGTGAATTTTGTGGATTTGGACGTAGGAGAGAGTGTGTGTGGAAATGTGGTGTGCTAGTATGTGTTTTGATCCAATAACTGCTCAAATGGAACTCTCTCCCTTAATTCACGCCAAAATTGGATATTTATACCACTTGGAATCTTCTAGAACACGAGCACACTAATTCTAATTTCAGCACCTATATGGACCGTGTAGCAGCACACGGCTCGTGTAGTGTACACACAGTTCAGCATGAACTGCGTGTTACTGTGCACGGCTCGAGTTCTACACTCGGGTAGCATTTTCTGACGCTGGCGCATGGCCATCTCAAACAGGCCCGTGTTCTGCACACAAGTCGTGTGTCTGAACACGGGTCGTGCGCTAGAATGTGGGTCGAGCTCGAACATGCCCTGCTCTTCTTTCTTCATTTTAGCTCCCGACTCCATTTTGCTCCAATTTTGACCTGTTTTACATACATTTAAACTTATTTACACACTTTTATCAATTTATACCACACTTCTTCTAATTAACACAAAACTCTACCGAAAGTTACACAAATACGGATAAAAATATCTGAAAATCCACCAATAAAGATACTAAAATCTAGGTGAAAATGACGACGATGAATAATTATATTCTTACTCCAAGGTGATTCACATGTAATACACGCATATTTACTTGTATCTATAGAGTAGATTTGCATGGCTTAGTGATGCTTCCATAGTGCACAAGGCAGAGTCAGACATTGGCATACAGAAGGAGGTTAACTAGTGAAACTAGATGGCCCAACGAGCTACCTATCTTCTCATTTGATCACTCTCGTGTATCTCTACTTTCTCTATTTTATTTGCTGTTTATTATTTTTGTTTATTAGATTAATAATCATTCACAACTTAAATTGCCAAACAATAGTTTCTCTTAGTTTAAATAATAATAAATTGATAACAAACTATTCTTTGTGTGTTGAGAAAATGCCCATCAAGTTTCTGGCGCCGTTGCCGGGGCCTGATGGCTTTATCAATTTTATTATTTTATTTTAATTGAAACTATTCCATACTTGTCTTTAATATCTTACTCTTAATTTTTTTAAGTGTATGCACACTAGATCAAAGGCAGGAACATTAGTGCATTTTTATCTGGAAATTGGAGCATTGTTAAGGAAGAAGAAGGCAAAGAAGAAGAACAAGAATGTGGAAGCAACCAAAACTCTTAATCTAGGAGTTGAAGTTGAAGTGCTGAACTCGGAAGCGATTGAAACTCCAACCGGAGATAAATCGGAAGCAGAAGCAGTCAACATGGCCAGTTTAAACAAGTTAAATCTGAATAATGTTTCCATCCGTGAAGTTTTAAAAATAACGGAGGGGGCAACGTGGGCTGTTAGGAGTGCGTGTAGCCGATGCAGATTTTGATCTTCACCCCACTCTTATCAGAATGATAGAAAGGAACTCCTTCTCTGGGGAACTTTCAAAGATCCTCAACAACATCTGAATAGGTTCCTTGGTTATTCAAGTACACAAAAATATGTAGGAACTCATGAAGATGCAAGGAGAATTTTACTGTTTAAATTCTCGCTTACTGAAAGAGCGAGAGATTGGTACGATACTCTAAGTGCTGCTAAATGCACTACTTGGGATCAATTAAAAGTGAAGTTCTTGGAGCAATACATGCCACCTTCAAAGGTGTTTAGATGAAGCAGGATATTAATCAATTTGCTATCGGTAGTGGAGAGAAATTTCTTGAAGTTTGGGATCGATTCAAGGACATTTTTCGAAAGTGTCCACAACATGGGTTATCTAAGGCTAAATACATCAGTATTTTCTATAATGAGTTGGATTGTAATTCTTCTGTTTTACTTGATGCTTCATCGAATGGAGCATTACTTACAAAGACACCCGTGGAGGCTGAAAAACTTTTTGAGGATATTTCGATGAACTTAAGAGACTGGCCAACTAATAGAGTGAGGGAAACCTATGTACATGGAAAGGCAGCACAGGTTGAGCACATGATGGTAAATTCAAGTAGAGAAGATGAGATCGTCTCTAGTTTGGCAAATATCAACAAGCTACTTGAATCCCAACAAAAGCAAATAACGGAGATGTCGCAGAGTATCAATTATGATACAACAGGATATTGGTGAAGAAAGACCAATCCAAGAGGAATTTGAAGAAGCAAATTACGCAATGGGTCAAAGTATTCAAGGAACTTGGTTTCAAAATCAAGAAAACCGGAATTACCAAGGGAACTACAATAATCGTGGTCCCCTGGGTAATTATCAATAACCAAGGAGGCTTTAATTTTCATGGAGTAATCCAAATGAGGCAGTCAAACCTTCTATGAGCGTTGATCTGGGTGCTAAAATCGAGAAAGGAAAGCCTGGTTTGGAAGATACGTGGCTAGGAATAATGCAAGAGTGGATCCATTGGAGGAAAAAAATAGACTCAAATCATATGAACTATCCAAGCAGATGAAGGATCCTACTTTATTGATAGGAGAGATGGCGGGGAATATGAATAAGCTTACGCAGACAGTAGAGAAAGGTAAATTTCCTTCTCAAAGTATAACTAACCCAAAATCTTGTAATGCCATCATTTTGAGGTCAGGAATGCAGTATGAAGGTCCAATGCTACCAGTCACAGAAAATGGAGAGGTCGTGTCTCCGCTCGACCAGCGCTCGACCAAGCCATTTGGTCGAACTGAGATCGAGAGGCATTATGAATACCAAAGCTGTTAAGAATACAGACACCCTGCTCGACCAAAACACTTCCGATTGACCAGACCAGTCTGGTCGAGCTAAGGTTGAGCGGAATACTGTACACTGAACAGCCAAAGTCAGAACACAGGTACCTCTCTCGACCATTATCAAGTCGCTCGACCTACCCTTTTTAGTCGAGCGGGTGTCGAGCAAGGTCCTGCGACACTGATTTCCGTACAGGACATAATTCCAATAGTTCAGAATACTTCAGGACCATCTCAAGAGTAAAATACTGAGTAAATAGTGGAAAAGAAGTGGGAAAGAGCAAAGAGATTGAGAGCCAAAAAGGACAAAGTGGAGAAGGTTGAACACGATGAGTGAGGAATCCCCAAAACTAAGATACCTCATCTGTTTCCTCACAGGTTAGTGAAGAAGGGATTGGAAGAAAAGTTCAAAAGTTTTTCGAATACCATGAACAAGAAAAGCTTGAACATTCCTTTCTCCGAAGCAATCATGGGGATGCCATGCTATGCCCGATTTTTTAAAGATATCATATTGAAGAAGAGGAGCTTGAATGGAGTTAAAACTATTAATCTATCGGAGAACTACAACTCGATCATTTAGAGGAAGCTGCCTCCAAAGTTGAAGGATCCGAGAAGCTTTATTATTCTGTGTGAAATTGGAAAGGGGCCGGCATGAAAAGCTTTGTGCGGTCTTGGTGCAAGCATCAACTTGATGCCCTTATCTATATTTAAAAAGCTAAGTTTGGGGGAGCTTGCTCCCACCACAATGGCTCTACAATTGGCGGATAAGTCTATGACTTTTCGAAAGGGGTGATAGAAGATGTACTTGTGAAAATAGAGAAGCTTGTCTTTCCTGTGGATTTTCTTGTGTTAGAGATGGAAGATGACAATGATAATGTCCCTCTTATATTTAGGAGGCCATTCCTTCTTACAGCTGGAGCTATGATCGATGTAAAAAACGGGGAGCTTAGACTTTGCATGGATAATGAAGAGGTTCTGTTCAACCTCGACAAAGCAATGAAGATGCCTATGGAGACACAATGTTACATCATTAATGTGGTGGAGGAGATCGTGAAGCAAGACATGTCCTGATTCTTTAAAGGATCCATTAGAGACATGCTTGGCAGAATCTCTTACTTTTCCCACTACGGAGCTAGACGAACTCTCCAATCAGGTATGTATCGAATTTCTTAAAAACTTATTGGCTTTGGATGATGATAGGTATGAATATAAAAGAACCAAATTTGAAGAGGTGAAGTGGACTAGGCAGTACCTACCTTTAGATAGAGAAAGCAGACCAAAAGAAGAAAAGAAGGAGGAGTTAAAACCTCTACGGGAACACTTGAAATATGTCTTTTTAGACGACAATGTAACATATCCGGTAATTGTATCCTCTTCTTTTGCTGATAAGCAACTTGAAGATTTATTGGATGTGCTTAGAAAGTATAAGTCTGCTATTGGGTGGTCTCTTGATAATGTAAAAGGAAATAGTCCATCGTATTGCATGCATAAAATAAGATTGCTAGATGAAGCTAAAGGCTGTATTCAGAATCAGCAGAGGGTTAACCATGCGATTCAAAAAGTAATTAGGAAGCAAATCCTAATATGGTTAGATGCAAGAATTATTTATGCTATTAGTGATAGTCCCCATGTGAGTCCATTGCATGTCATAGCTAAAAAGGGGGCATGACTATTGTGAAAGCAGATGATGGGGAAACATTGGCCACTAGGATTCCTACTAGATGACGTGTTTGTACAGATTACAGGAAATTGAATGAAAATACATGCAAAGACCATTTCCCGCTTCCTTTCATGGATCAAATGCTGGATCGTCTAGCGGGGTATGCATTTTATTATTTTTTGAATGGATATTCAGGTTATAATCAAATAGCGGGGTATGAATTTTATTATTTTTTGAAGGATATTCAGGTTATAATCAAATCATGATTGCACCCGAGGATCAGGAAAAGTCCACTTTCACTTGCCCATATGAGACCTTTGCTTTTAGGAAAATACCTTTTGGATTGTGCAATGCGCCTGCTACGTTTCAGCATTACATGATGGCCATATTTGATGGGTTGATAGAGAAAATTATGGAGGTGTTTATGGATGATTTTTCTGTGTTTGGTTTCTCATTTGATAATTGTTTGTCTAACCTATCTACTGTTTTGAAGAGATATCAAGAAACTAATCTTGTCTTGAATTGGGAGAAGTGTCACTTCATGGTGAGAGATGGAATTGTTCTTGGTCATCATATTTCGGCTAAGGGATTGCAGGTTGATAGAGCAAAGGTGGTGGCGATTGAGAAGCTTCCACCACATACTAATGAGAAAGGAGTGCGGTCCTTCCTTGGATACGCCAGATTCTATAAAAGATTTATGAAAGACTTCTCAAAATACTCCAAGCCCTTATCTTACTTACTTGAAAAAGATGTTCCTTTTGTTTTTGATGATGAATGTCTAACAACTTTTCAGGTTTTGAAAGAGGCGCTTATTACTGTTTTTATCTTGATCACCAGATTGGACTCAGCCGTTTGTAATTATGTGTGATGCAAGTGATCTAGCACTAGGAGTGGTGCTTGGGCAGTTGAAGGAAAAGAAGTTCTATGCCATATACTATGCGAGCAAAACTTGATGCAGCACAAAAAAACTACACTGTAACTGAAAAGGAGTTTCTAGCTATTGTATATGCTTTCAACAAGTTTCGATAATATTTGGTTGGCATGAAGACTATAGTGTACATGGATCATTCTGTGATCCGGTACTTGATGAAGAAGAAGGAGGCAAAGCCAAGGATTATTAGATGGATCCTTCTTCTACAAGA
The DNA here is from genome assembly GCA_023678885.1 of Pogostemon cablin. Classification (NCBI taxonomy): domain Eukaryota; kingdom Viridiplantae; phylum Streptophyta; class Magnoliopsida; order Lamiales; family Lamiaceae; genus Pogostemon; species Pogostemon cablin. Next base: position 15,412,133 of record CM042962.1, on the reverse strand, counting down.
GTATGATATGGAGATTCAATAAGAAAGGAATGTAGAATGTTTTGGCGGATCACCTATCATGGTTAGAGATAAGGGAGCATTGTGATGTGACATTTGATTACATAGAAGATATGTTCCCTGATGAGAAGATTATATCAGTGTGTGCTGAAGGAGCGGAGAAATATTGTGTAGTAGCTGCTCAAGGAATGAATCCATGGTATGCGGATTATGTGAACTACATTGCCGTTGGTGAAATTCCTAAGGGTCTCAATAGATATCAACTTGCCAAATTCAAAAGAGATGTTGAGACTTTCATATGGTATGATCCGTTTGTCTACAAGATTTGTACGAATTCTATCGTCCGTAGGTGTGTGCCCGAGATGGAGATGGAGAGTGTACTTGATTTTTGCCATGCACAACCTAATGGGGGGGATTTCGGAGCCCAAAAGACTGCAGCTAAGGTACTACAATCTGCTTTGTATTGGCCTACCTTGTTTAAAGACTGTGAATCCTATGTAGGGACATGCGATAGATGTCAACGGATGGGAAACATAAGCAAGAAGGATGAGATGCCACTTCAGCCAAGCATTATGGTGGAGATTTTTTATGTATGGGGAATTGATTTCATGGGGCCCTTTCCCCCATCTAATGGATTTCTATACATCTTGCTTGCTGTTGATTATGTTTCTAAGTGGGTGGATGCTATTCCTACCTGCATGAATTATGCAAAGACTGTTTTGTCATTCTTGAAGAAATATATTTTTGCCCGCTATGGAGTTCCTAGAGCGCTAGTAAGTGATGGAGGTTCACACTTTGTGATTAGCCATAACTTGTTGTCAGGATGACCAATTCAAGAATTTATGGAACCACAGGGAGGAAGGTACTAGTGCTTAAGCGATCTCACGTTTCTTGTAATTTTATAGAGATGAATCATCAATAGAAGTTATCAAACAAGTAAATAAAATCAATTAAAGTAAGCAAACAAGTAAAATAGATGGATGAAGGGTGGTTTTCCAAGTTAAGTAAAACCGAGATTAACAACAATTAAGAAGTGGAAATCCTAGGATAAATACATCAAATTCATATGATCATGAGTATAAGACTAAGGGTCAACACTAAGTTCACATAAACTCCCTCTCGAGATGGATATAATATGAATCTCAAATAGTTCAATAGGTTGGTTCTCACACAAACAATTCCAACTAGGTACTAAGCTTGAAATTAGAGTCCCTTCACACGATTAATCAACCTCTCGATCAAACCAATTGAATGTTCTATCAAAGGGTTCTAAATCCTAAAGGATTTCTCAATCTCTTTACAATTTATAATGCACATGAGGCGTATGACAAAATGATTCAATTAATTATCCTAAATATGCAATTGACTTCTCAATCTAATTACATGTTTAAAACAACAAACCACACAAATCATCATAAACATCAAGATCTAAAACATCAATGATAGAAAATCAATTAACCCAATCAACATATGAATTTTAATACACAAATTCCAAAATTATCCAACAACTATCATGTTGCTAATCTCACAAGGGAGATTAGCCTACCATATTAAAAAGGAAATCAACATAGACATTAAAATCCTTACAAAACATGATAAACAATAGGATTCAATACAAAGTATAGATGAAAACTCCCTTGGATGCCTCCAATAGTGATCTTCTTCTCTCCTTTGCAATTCTCCTCTTTTTCTTGCTTCTTTTCCTCAAATGGATGGTAGATTTGATGGTGGGATGATGGTAGATGGTGTGGATGAAGAATGGATGAAGATTGAGGTGTAAAATGAAGGAAATGATGTGTGATGTGTGTGCAGGGATGAAACCCACGAAAAATTTGATGAAATATTGAAGTATTGGGTATTTATACCCCTTGAGAAGCTTCTAGAAGGATTCTGATTTTTTTTCAGATTTTGCACCTACACGGCCCGTGTACGGTACACGGCCACTGGGGTGGCCGTGTTGTGATTTTTGATGTCCGTGCACGGCCAAATCTTACAGGCCCGTGCGCGGTACACGGGCCGTGCGCGCTACTCACCTCTAGTACCAAACATGACTGACCGTGTTTGTGCTGCTTTCCTTACTTCTTTCTCCCGACTCTATTTTCGCTCCGTTTTTCACCTGTTTTAACAATTATAAGTTCATTCTCACACATTTCCATAAAAAACACAAAATACCATAAAAATATACACGAAATACGGATAAAATAATACAAAAACACACATAAAAAGACACTAAAATCTAAGTGAAAATATCACTCATCACACCCCAAACTTAAAGTGCTGCTCGTCCCCGGACAACAAAAATGAAAAAATAAGCTGGAGATTTTCATATAGGAAAATACTAACGAATACAAGTAATAACACATCAATAGCAATAATAACTACAAATTATGCTAAGTTATCCTACAACATTAGGTTCATGATATTAAAAATTAACAACTTCAATCAAAAGAGAACAAGGTGCAATATAGTCCCTTTTAGTCTAAGCCTCACCTAAGTTTATCAATTTCACTCGACATTCTTTAAAAAGGGTAAATTAACACTCATCAATCAATTAGTCGACTCACCAACACTTGCTCGTAGACTCTATTCACAAATCACCAAATTTTCAATCGATGATCAAAAAGGTCTTTGATTAAGGATGTAATGATAGGCTCTTTGGTAGGGTTGGAAGAATTTAGGTAAAAGTGACTAAACAAGTATAAGTAATCGAAGAGATAGCTTCTTTCTTCCATTCTCCACTTTCTTTCTTCCCTTCTTATTCTTTGCAACATTCAAGCACTATTCATCACTCTTCTTTTGATTTTCAACTATTTTTGATTGTATGCTTCCTTCTTTTGATTTTTAGTTTCTTGAGTGTCTTTGTCTCTTAGCTCCATTTTTTACTTTTAAGGTCACATATGCACTCTTGTTAATGCTCTTTTCATCCTTTTATACCATTTCATCTTCTTCTTTTGTTATCTCATCATACCTTTCTAGCTACCATATTCTCGATTACTCACACAAAAAGTATATATATATATATATATATATATATATATATATATATATATATATATATATATATATTAGGCTCATGTGGGTAATCAAGGCTTGTAATGTGCTAAATTCACAAGAAATAGGCTTATAGGCTCAAAATAATTAACTAAGGATGATGTTAAATGTATGAAAATGTTTGGCAATGACTATACATGTCAAGGATGTCCTTAAATAATATCATCAATCTCTACTAATTGAGTTCATTCCTAAAGTCATTTGAGCTTGTATTTAGTTTATCAAAACTCAACTGATCCACTCATGAAAAGATATATCATGTACACATGGTCGAGGCACAAATTCTCATAAGCTTATGCTTGACTTAAAAGGACTTATTGCAACACATTCATTTTTTAATCGAACCAATTAAAAAAACATATCACAATTCGAAAGTGTAGATATTCTTAATCATGATCCATTATCACTTATCACCACAATGCATCATCACTCACATTCAAAATGACTCACGACCTTCCAAAAACAAGCCACCAAAACAATCCATAAACAAGAATAAAAATACACACAAAACACATAAGAAAAGACTCACCAAACAAGAAACAACCAAAAACACATAACATGCAAAAATACAAATCACCATCATAAGAAAATGAAGCACACATTCATATCATTCATGATCAATATAGCTCACAATCATCCCACCATTGATTGAAATGGAAATCCTAAATTACGAAAGTAAACTTCCCACAAACATAACAAATGAAGTAGCATGCTAATCAAATCAATCCAAATCAAAATCAATTAGAAGTGATAGGGTGTAGAGTCAACTCCCTCAATAGACATTTGGTCATGGAAATTGTTAGCTCCAAGCTCCATTTGTGCTTCCAATACCTTTCATTCATGCTCAAAGACTCATGAAACACCATTAGCTCAACAATGTCATTAAAAATATAGACTATCATGCACTTCAACACCACCAATCAGACTAAAATCCAACCAAAACTCATTAGAAAATTTTTTTAAAAATTGGGTCAATTTTACAAGTAGTCCTATCATCATCAAAATATCATCATATCAAGCACACTCAAGTAGTGAGTCACACCACACACTCTCCCCCCAGACTTAAATAGAAACAAGTTGAGACTTAAGTTTGCAAAAGGTGGTGGGACTTACCCTTGTAGTTTCCATTGATGATTTTCTTGTGAAAAGCAAACACATCCAACGAATTGAGCTATGTCCACCACGCACTAGCCCCCCAAACTTAACTCGAGACAAGAGTTGAGAATTAAGTTTGCAACAAGTGATGCAACATGCTTACTCGAATCCATGAAGCACTCTTTTTTTATTCAATACGCATTTCTCACAAGCACAATCCACCAACATGACCAAACAACAAAACAAGCATCAAAAGATAAAAAGAATGAGTTGCCTCTAATTTAGCGCTGTTTAATATCTTCAAGCCGGATGGAATTTTACGATCATTAGACCAAAGGATGGTCCATCACACTCTCTCCTCGCATCCTCACTTTGAATATTTGCTTTGCCTTCTTCTTTTCCACTAGCTCAACTTCACCATTCTTGCTTACAAGCATCAAGTCATCATCAAGAATAGCTTCTAGTGGATTTCCTCTTTCTCTTTTGTCTAGTTTCCAATCGAGCTTCGATGATTTCATCCTATCAACATCACAAGAAGACATGTCAGAATTTGATATTTTCATACAATCATGAAGAAATGAATTTAAATTGTCAAAGAGAATAGAGTCATGATCCATGAAATCATCCGAAGGCTTCAAGTAAGATTTGGTTCCTTTTTCTTTTGTGCTCAATGAAAGCTCTTCTCTACCAACATCAATTTTTGCTCTTCCGGTAGCTAGAAATTGCCTTTCCAAAATGAGTGGAACTTTAGGGTCCGCCTTCACTTCCAACACCATGAAGTCGACCGGAAAAGCTAGCCCCTTCACTTTCACCTTCACATCTTCAACAATTCCTAATGGCTTCACAACCTCACCATTTACAACTTCAAGATAGATAGTTGTAGGCTTAAGCTTTCCAAGATCTAGATGCTTGAAAGTGGCATGAGACATCACATTGACACTCGTCCCCAAATCACACAATGCATCGAGAATGCCTTTCCCTTCAAAATTACAAGGAATGATGAACTTCCCTGGATCACTAACTTTTGTAGGCCTCTCCTTATGCGCTGATTCATTTTCTTCGGGTAGCTCTTCTTTCTTTTTCTCCTTATACTTCATCTTGAGAGATTTGACATGCTCTTCAAACTCCTTTTTCTTTTCATCCTTTACAAATATTTGTGGATAGGAAATAGGAAATGGAGTGATCGGAATACCCCAATAGTCACGTTTGTAATCCTCTTCTTTGACCTTCTCCTCTACCTTCTTTTTCTCTTCCACCCTTTTCCACTTAGGTATCCATTTAGGCCCATTCTCTTCTTTCTTACTTACTTCTTCCATTTCTCCAACAACCTTGCTTTCCACCAAACCTTCTTCAACCTTTCGTTCCTCTTTACTCTCAACAAGCAAACATTGAGCTTTCAAGTTAATCTCGAGTGTGGCTGGAAAATTTCCTTTTTGTTGAGCACTCAAAAGTACTTGCAATTTGTCCCACATTATACTCCAAAGCTTTGAGCATATTTTCATTTGCTTCTTCTGCCTTTTTCAAAGCTCATCTCGAGCTTTTTTTATGCTATCAATTGGTCAAGTAGCTCATCGGTTGTCGCTTTACCATCTTGGTTTGGTGCTTTAGCTCCCGGATAGTACCCCGGAGGATAAGCAACTACATTGCTCGGGTTGGAGTAAGAAAAGTTATCTTGCCTCATTTGTTGTTGTGGAAAAGAACTTCCACTACTTTGATTGTTATACCCTCCTTGCCTTGGTGGAAAATTACCTTGAAAATTATTTTGGTAATTCCCTTGGTAACCCCTTCCTTGCATGTAGAGCACATCTTCTATCTTTGGCTTCGACATAGCCCATTGTTCTCCATTCACAACATTTGGAGGAAGCACACCTTGCTCACTTGTAGCCCTTCAACCATGTTAGCTCCTTGATTCACACCTTGGTTCAAGCTCATTTTCCTCAACACTTCTGATGCTATTATTTCAACACTTGGCATTTGTGGCACACTTGGGTCAACATTCAAACTCTTCAAACTAAATTGTTGCCCTTGATCAAAATTCTCAAAAACCATAGCATCCACTTACCCTCTTCGATGGCCATTGATATATGTATGTAGCAATCTCATCAAATATCCTAATTGCCCTTTCCGGAGTTACACCAAGTACGGATCCACCGCCAAAGCATCAACAAGTACTCTTTGACCATTCACTAATCCTTGATAAAAAAATCCAACTTGTTGATTCTCCGAGAATCTATGTTGTGGACACTTGCGAAGCATATCCTTAAACCTTTCCCACACTTCATAAAAGTTCTCTTGAGGCATTTGCTTGAATTGAGTAATCAAGCTCTTCATTTGAAGCATCTTGGAAGAGGGGAAGTATTTGTTCAAAAATAATTGTGCTAGCTCATCCCAAGTGTTGCACATACCCGGAGTGATGGTAGATAGCCATGTTCGTGCGCGCTCCTTCAATGAGAACGGAAACAACCTCATTCTTATACAATCCTCACTCACCCCATTCATCTTCACGGTGTTGGGAATCTCAATAAATTGAGCTAGATGAGCATTAGAATCTTTATTCGGGGTTCCACTAAATTATTGCTCTCTCACCATTGAAATCAAGCCTGTTTTAAATTCAAAGTTGTTGGCGTTGATTGGTGGACCAATCATATGTGGCATCGCCCTCGGCATAAAGAAATCCCAAATCACCATTTGATCATTATGGATTCCATGTTGCACCGGAGGTGGTGGTGGTGGCACGTAAGCTTGTTGTTGAGGAGCATAAGCTTGTGGAAAGCCTTGTTGCATTAGAGCTTGTTGCACCATTTGTTGAAGTAATTGTTGATTGTTCATAGCTCCAAAATTTTGATAGACATGTTGAGGAGGATTGCCATTGAATTGAGGTGCGTTGTCTTGCACGTACACATGTTGTCCTCCTTCCCCATCATGCTCTATCTCCACATGATTATCACCAAAAAAATTCTCCATCTTATCACTCTTCTTGTTCTCCCTTCTCCTTCTTCAAAAAGTTTGTTCGATTTCTATGTAAATGGGCTCCGATTGTGTCCCCTTTGACCTCGTTTGCATACACCTTCAAAGAAAAGAAGTTAGAACCAAGTTTTTCAAAGCAAATACAAGTAAATAAATAAAATAAAATAATGTCTTTATTAAGATTACTTAAAACGATCTTTCTTCAAGCTACTAGCAACTGTTGCCTCCTCGGCAATGGCGCCATTTGATTAATCATAACTTGAAGTTGGGATGACCAATTCAAGAATTTATAGAACCACAGGGAGGAAAGTACAAGTGCTTAAGCGATCTCACGTTTCTTGTAATTTTATAGAGATGAATCATCAATAGAAGTTGTCAAACAAGTAAATAAAATCAATTAAAGCAAGCAAACAAGTAAAATAGATGGATGAAGGGTGGTTTTCCAAGTAAAGTAATAGTGAGATTAACAACAATTAAGAATTGGAGATCCTAGGATAAATGCACCAAATTTATATGATCATAAGTATAAGACTAAGGGAAAATACTAAGTTTACCTAAACTCCCTCTCGAGATGGATATGATATGAATCTCAAATAGTTCAATAGGTTGGTTCTCACACAAACAATTCCAACTAGGTACTAAGCTTGAAATGAGATTCCCTTCACACGATTAATCAACCTCTCGATCAAACCAATTTAATGTTCTATCAAAGGGTTCTAAATCCTAAAGGATTTCTCAATCTCTTTACAATTTATAATGCACATGAGGTGTATGACTAAATGATTCAATTATTTATCCTAAATATGCAATTGACTTCTCAATCTAATCACATGTTTAAAACAACAAACCACACAAATCATCATAAACATCAAGATCTAAAGCATCAATGATAGAAAATCAATTAATCCTATCAACATATGAATTTTAATACACAAATCCCAAAATTATCCAACAACTATCATGTTGCTAATCTCACAAGGGAGATTAGCCTACTATATTAAAAAGGAAATCAACATAGACATTAAAATCCTTACAAAACATGTTAAATAATAGGATTCAATACAAAGCATAGATGAAAACTCCCTTGGATGCCTCAAATGGTGATCTTCTTCTCTCCTTTGCAATTCTCCTCTTTTTCTTACTTCTTTTCCTCAAATGGATAGTAGATTTGATGGTGGGACAATGGTAGATGGTGTGGATGAAGAATGAATGAAGATTGAGGTGTAAAATTAATGAAATGGTGTGTGATGTGTGTGCAGGGGTGAAACCCACGAAAAATCTGATGAAATATTGAAGTATTGGGTATTTATACCCCTTGGGAAACTTCTAGAAGGATTCTGATTTTTTTTCCAGATTTTGCACCTACACGGCCCGTGTATGGTACATGGCCACAGGGGTGGCCGTGTTGTGATTTCTGACGTCTGCTCACAGCCAAATCTTACAGGCCCATGCATGCTACTCGCCTCGAGTACCAAACACGGCTGGTCGTGTTTGTGCTGCTTTGCTTCCTTCTTTCTCCTGACTCCGTTTTCGCTCCATTTTTCACCTGTTTTAACACATATAAGTTCATTCTCACACATTTCAATAAAAACACAAAACACCACCAAAATATACATAAAATACAGATAAAATAATACGAAAACACACATAAAAGACTCTAAAATCTAGGGGGAAATATCACTCATCACTTTGTCAACAAGCTTATTGAAAAAGTTCTCAAGGATTATGGAGTTACGCATAGGGTTACTACACCCTATCATCCTCAAGCGAATGGGCAAGCAAAAGTTTCTAACTGGCAAGTGAAGCAAATCTTAGAGAATGTAGTTGGAACCAATAGGAAGGATTGGGCTTTGAAACTCGATGACGTCTTATGGGGGTTCTGTACTTCATTCAAGATTGTGCTAGGAATGTCACCTTATCAAATCGTCTATGGGAAACCGTGCCACTTACCTATAGAGATTTAACATAAGTCTTTTTAGGCTATAAAGAGTTTGAATTTATCCATTAAGGAGGTTAAGGACTTAAGGTTGACTCACATCAATCAATTGGATGAGTTTAGAAGTCAAGCTTTCAAGAACTCGGTGATTTACAAGGAAAGAATGAAGAAATGACATGATTCGAAGATCACTTATAAGGAGTTCAAAGAAGGAGATGAGGTATTGCTCTTTAACTCTCGATTGAAGCTTTTTGCAGAAAAATTAAAATCAAAGTAGACGGGGTCGTTCATTATACATAGATCCTCGGGGGGAGTTTTGAGATCATGCACAAAGATGGAGATATCATAGCGGCGAGTGGGCATCGATTGAAGCACTTTAAGTTGCCTGATGATGTTTGTGTTGTTTTTGAAGATACCATGCATTGAAGTGGTACCATCGTGACTCTCTGACATTAAACATGATCGTCTTTTGGTGGCCTATCCTCCCGTTTTATTGTTTTATTTATTTATTGTGCGTAAGAAATTTTTAAATTTAATGTGCTTAGATATCGGCAATTACAACTCTTTGCAAACTTAGTTTCGGCAATGTTTCTACTAAGTTTGGTGTGATGTTCTTACCTCATTGAAGCACCAAGAGTATAATCTTTTCTTGGTAACGTTTGCTAGGGGAGTTGATTTTTTGCGGTGTATAAAATCATTAAAAGGTTTTGATGTGTCGATTTCTTGCAATTTACCTAGTGTTCAGTGGTGTTTTGTTTATAGTGTGAGCAGAGTTATATACACTTAATTTTAAAGTCTAAGTAGTGGTTCTCTAATTAGTGTTTTGGCTTGATATTGATGATTAAAGTTGTTTTTGAGTCTTAATTTTACAGGGATGAAGAAATCACGTGAAAGCAGAGCGTCGGAAGGCCGCTCAACCAAAAGTGGAGCCGCTCAACCAAACATTTAGGTCGAGCGGACCACTATAAGGCCGGTCCTTAAGTTTCCAGAATACAGAGGTCCAACTCGACCATATGAAGGCCGCTCGACCAGAACATCTTGGTCGAGCAAGAGGTCAAGCAGAGTTCAAAGATGGCTTCAGCGTACAAGGCCGCCGCTTGACCAAGCGAAGGGTCGCTCGACAAAACCGCTCGATCCGAGCGGATGAGCAGAATCACGAATAAAAGATCAGTTTCAGCGCTGCTCGACCATTTCTCACCACCCTTTCTCGAGCAACCACCCCGAATGGTACGATTCTCACCCTAATCACTTAGAATACTTTTCTTTACTCTAACCACACACATTCCACATAAAATTATGGAGATTCAAGTTGAATTTTGGAATTTCCTTCTCAATTTTTGCATTCCACTTCTTACCAAAAAAGAAGTTGGATAGTGACAAAACTGGTAGAAGAAGCGGCAATAAACAGGGGGCGCCCCCAGAACCAACTAACATGACGACTGTTAGGAGAAGATATTTGAAAAGACATCAGGAATTCAATCGACGTGCTTTTCAAAATATAGCACTAGGGTTGGCTTCCGCTATGGGCCACGACCCATAGCAGAACTCGGGGGGGGGGGGGGGGGGGGGGGGGGCTAATGTGGATGGGCATAATAGTCTTGACCCAATAAGATCAAAATCAAAGGCCCAAATTAACAAAAGCCCAACTTCATTGGAGGGACCTGACAGTTCAAAAATCACCCACTGGAAGGACGAAATACCATCGACGGAATAGAGCCACCAATGAGAGGCCTCGCACCGACCCCCTCATTTAAAGCCTATAGGGCCCACTTTCTTAAATTATAGCCTAATGTTCCTCTATAAATAGCAAAGCCCAATGTCCCAATGAGGACACGAAAAGCTCTGTACTACTACCCGTATCAATAAAGAGCTTATACATTCCATCCCATAGAGCTAGAGTTGGGAGGAATGTGATTAGCCATTTTGTAGTAGGGATGACCAATTAAAATAATTTATCAAACCACAGGGAGGTAGGTACTAGTGCTTAAGCGATCTCACATTTCTTGTAATTTTATAGAGACGAATCATCAAAGGGGTTGGTTGATCAAACAAGTAAATAGAAGTAATTAATGTAAGCAAGCAAGCAATGATCAACAAACAAGATGGATGGATAGAAAGTGGTTTACTAAATTGATTAAAAGAGAGATTAACAACAATCAAGAAATGGTGATTCTAGGAATTATATATCAAATTCATATGGATCATGGATTGAAGACTAAAGGCCAACATTAAGATCACCTAAACTCCCTCTCGAGATGGATAGGATACGAATATCAAATAGCTCAATGAGTTGGTTCTCACTCAAACAATTCCAATTAGGTACTAAGCTTGAAATGAGAGTCCTTTCACACGATTAATCAACCTCTTGATCGTAGTCATTTTCACCTAGATTTTAGTGTCTTTATTTGTGTATTTTCAGATGTTTTATCCATATTTGTGTTACTTTTGGTAGAGTTATTGTTATTTTGAGGAATGTGGTATAAATTAATAGAATTGTGTAAATGAGCTTGAATATATGTAAAACAAGTCAAGAAATGGATAGAAACAGAGTTGGGAATGAAACAGATACGAAGAATAGGGCTTGCTTGTACACGGGCCATGTGCAAAACACAGCCCTGTAACAAGTGGCCGTGTAATGTCTTCAGAAGTCGCTACTCGCCCAGGAGGATGGCCGTGCACTGGTGCACGTGCCGTTCGTTGCTGCACGACCCGTGTGCGGAGCACGACCCTGTAAGAAGAAGCTGTGTATTGTCGTTCGAAAATGGTACACGGTCATGACCAAGGCAGTGTAGCGCAGCTCGAGCCATGTCTAGAAGCACGCACAACACGCCGAAGTAGATATGCCCTACACAGGCTGTGCTCTACAGCACGGGCCGTGTAGGTGCAAAAACCTATGTAATTTTCAGAATGTTCCGAAAGCTTCTAGAAGGTCCATAAGTGATATAAAAGGATGACTTATGTGAAATTTAAGGGGGAGATCAGATTCATATCAGTTACACACACTCAACACCACAATACCTCACACACTAGATCCATACTCCATCTATATCCATTTGACCATCCAATTTTCCATTTGATCTCCACAATCAATCCATAAAACTTCATCCAATCCATCTCCACATAATTTTGAGAAGAGGAAAGCTTAAAGGAGTGAAGAAGTTGATATATTGAAGAAGAGGAAGGATTCTCCTTGCAAGGGAAGCAATTCCATTTTTCATTTGTTGATTTTCTTCTCAATTTGGCTCAAATGGAGCAAAGTATGTTTTGTAATGATTTAAACACCATGTTTAGTGGCTAGTCCTATAGTAGGGCTAATCATATAAATGGTTGAGGTAAAGAGTTAGATGTGTAGAACTTGAGTAATGATTTGAATTGATTTATGGATTTCTTTCTATGATATATCAATCATGTTTTATTTCAATATTTGTGTGATTAAATTCTCTATTCATAGTATTAGGATGACCATTCCAATATTATGAGTGGATGTTTAATTTAATCATATATTGAATTGTACATGTATGTTAGTATAAGGGGAGGTAAGTCATACCCTCCTTAGGCTTGGAACATTCATAGAAGGACACTTAAGAGATTGAGTGAAAAGAACCAACTTATGATCATAGTACCTTAAGTGAATTGAGATTAAGATCAATTCTAAGAGATTTATGCTTGTAAAAGGGTCGAGAACCTAGTTGCCTTGGCCATAGGGACTAGGGGTAAAATTGTGATTGCTTTTAACCCACAAGTTAATGAACATTACCATAAAGGGTTTTGCATATCTAGCTCAAGTCTTAACCATGAGTATGATTAGCCTTGCTCTCTTCTCAAGTGAATTCTACCTCCATTCCATTCATCATTTATGTGTTGTTTGAATAATTTCTTTATTAGTTCAAATTCTTAGTTAATTGAGTAGACATAATTAGTAGCATAAGCAATCAAAACCTTCAATATATCATCCTCACAAAGCACAAATCAATGGAAAATCCGGATACAAGTCTAAGTTTACTTTCCCTTGGGATGACATACTTATAACTTTTGTTGCTTGGTCACACGTGTACAACAACGATAGAGTCTCTTACTCTAAAAACATTTTACTAGAAATGCGACTAATAACATGGCGCCATTGCCGGGGAAATATTAAACTTTTAGTTGTAACGAGTTTGAAGTTGATTAGTTTTGATAAGGATATTTCTTTTATTTGTTTACTTGTTTACTTGTCTTGGTTACTTGGAAAAGTAATTTGGAACTTCTTGTAGGTACATACAAACGCGTTCAAGGTCTCAATCTATTGAACCTTTGAACTTGGAATTAGAAGCTACCTTAAGAAGACAGACGAGGAGTGTTAGAGCCTATAGAGGAAAGTATGGAAGAAGTAAGGTATAATGCAAACATGGTTGATGAAGAAGGCAATATGAGGAATTTTCATAGAGTTGATAATGCTAGAGGGGGTTATAATAATCCGGAATTTGTGCCACAAGTGTATGCTCAATAAATGCACTTGCAAAACCAACAAATGCAAGCTATTATTCAAAATTTGATGGCACAACAAGAAGCAAGGAATAATCCTCCGGTGGTGCAAAACCAACCCCGTGGAAATGGACATAATGGAGGTGGAATAAACATTCGAGATCATTTCCAACCTCAGTTTTGGAATTATGCGATGGGGCCGCCGTTAAATGTTAATAATTTTGAGATCAAGATGGGATTGATCAACATGGTGCAAGCAAATCAATTTGGTGGTGGTGCTATGGAGGATCTGAATGTTCACTTAGCCCAATATACGGAGTTAGCCAACACGATAAAGATAAATGGGGTGAGTGAATATGTTGTTAAAATGAAAATTTTCTCATTTTCATTACGAGATAGAGCTAAGGCTTGGTATCATACTCTACCATTGGGATCTTATACCACATGGAGAGAATTGCCACAAAGATTTTTGAGCAAGTATTTTCCCCCTTCAAAGATATTGCATCTCAAAGGGCAAATATTTCAATTCAAGCAAATGCCACTTGAGACATTTAGTAAAGCATGGGAATAATTCAAAGAGATGCTAAGGAAGTGTCCACAACATGAATTCCCCAAAGAACAATAAATAGAATTTTTCTATGCCGGTTTACACGGAAGTGAGAGGATGCTTATTGATGCTTCGGCGGGAGGTTCAATTTTGGGACAAACTCCAAAAAGAGAAATTGCCATGTGTGAGGAAGTAGCTTTGAATACGGGTCAATAGCCTATGGATCATGCACCGGGGATGTATGATATGGAGAGAATTGCTAAGATGGAAGAAGTTTGCTTGAAACAAGTGAAAAAGGTGGAAATGCCTAATGAAGATATGACCGACAAGGCAATCATGGAGATATTAAAGAGGATGAATGCTAACATGCAAGTGTCTCCAAATTCGACACCTATGGTGAATCAACAAGTGCTTGCAAGTCCTCAACAAGGTATGTCATTGCCTTTGATGAATCAACAAGTGTTTCCTAATCTTCAACAAGACATGACGATACCTAATATGGGTCAATCTTCTCAAAGTTGTCAAATATCTACATCTATGCCTAAACAAGGTATGTCCTCTAATTCAAGATACATGGTGTCCACCGGAGATGACGTTTGAGGAAGTTGTCTTCATGCAAGGGAGGAATTTCCAAGGAAATTATGATGGTATTTTGGTAATCATGGAGGGGGATATCCACAAAGGCAAGGAGGATAGGGGCTAGGTAACTTGCAAAAAAATTTTAATCAACCTTGTAGGTATGAGAATTTGTCTAATGGGAATCAAGGGAATGCACTTACTCTTCCATCGGGCATCAATCCGGGTGAGAAAGCTCCAAATGGTGAAGGAAAGTCTTCGGTAGAGGATCAAATAGCCAAGATGTTTGATTTCATGAAGCAAGAGAAAGAGTTGAATGATAATATATTCAAAGCTTTGGAGACACAAATGAGTCAAATGGCATGTGAAAAGGGGGATGTTCATCGACAAGGGAAATTTCCATCTACAACTATTACTAATCCGAAGGAGCAATGCAAGGCTATTAAACTTCATAGTGGAACAAAATACGAAGGGCCTTCTATGCCAACGGAAGTAGAGGAGGTAGAATGTGAAGTTGAGCCTATGGAAAGATTGGATGAAGAAGGAAAAGAGAAAGAAGTTGAAATAGTTGAAAAGGATGAAAGTAACCCTATACTTGAAAAAGAAAAGTTGAAGTCTCCAAAGAAGTGGGAAAGATGTAGAGAAGCAAAACGTAAAGAGAAAGAAGAGAAGTTTGAAAGGAATGAATGGGAAATCCCTAAGTTGCCCGTTGCAATCCCGTTCCCACAAAGATGCTTGAAAAAGGGATTAGAAGAGAAATTTGCCAAATTTGTTGAAATGTTGAAGAAGATACATGTGAATATTCCTTTTGCGGAAGCTCTACTACAAATGCCTAACTACTCCTAATTTTTTAAAGATATCTTGCGGAAGAAAAGAAGCTTGGGAGAGTTTAAAATGGTGAACCTTACCGAGGAATGTAGTGCGATCTTATATGAGAAACTTCCCACTAAATTGAAAGATCCGAGGAGTTTTACAATTCCATGTGAGATGGGAGAACATGAAAACTACAAAGCCTTATGTGATTTGGGGGCTAGTATTAACTTGATGTCGTTGTCAATTTTCAAGAAGTTGAGCATTGGTGAGGTCAAATCGACATCGGTAACACTTCAATTAATATACTGGTCATTGACATACCCAAAAGGAATTGTGGAAGATGATTTGATCAAAGTTGGCAAGTTCGTATTCCCCGTTGATTTTGTGGTATTAGACATGGATGAGGATTCGAATGTTCCATTAATACTTGGTCATCTATTTCTTGCCACGGGAAAGGCATTGATAGATGTGGAGAAAGGAGAGCTCACTTTGAGGGTGAATGAAGAAGAGGTGATATTTTCTTTAAGAGAGGCTATGCGGTATCCACGGAACAAGGAAGAATGTAGAAGATTGGAGGTTGTGGATAACATTGTAGAAGAACATATGTATCATCTTCACTCCAAGGATCCGTTGAAAATTATCATAAGCAATTCTTACTCTATTGAATCTCTTAAATCTAAATCTAAATCTAAATCTTCTTTTTGTTTGGAAAATGATGAAATGATTGATGATTTACATGGTTTAAATGCTTGTATGGAACTCACAAGTGAGGAAGCAAACGTGGAGAGACTTGATGAAGAATTGAAAGAGGAAGTGCAAGAGAAGAAGAAGACAGAGTTGAAACCATTACCGGAGCATTTGAAGTATGCTTACTTGGAAAAGAATGAAATGTATCCGGTAGTTGTATCCTCTTCCCTTAATGATTTAGAAGTAGAAAAGTCGTTAAAAGTTTTGAAAAAGCATAAATCCTCTATTGGTTGGAGCATAAAGATTTGAAAGGTATTAACCCATCTATGTGTATGCATAAAATTCATTTGATTGATGATGAGAAGTCTTGTATGCAAAACCAACGAATATTAAATCCTATAATGTAAGAAGTGGTAAGGAAAGAGGTATTAAAATGGCTTGATGCGGGAATAATCTTGCCAATAAATGATAGTCAATATGTAAGTCCCTTACATGTAGTGGTAAAAAAGGGTGGTATGACTATTGTTAGATCCGATACAAATGAAACGATTGCCACTAGAATTATCACGGGTTGGAGAGTGTGTGTTGACTATCATAAATTGAATGAAAACACTAGGAAAGATCATTTCCCATTGCCGTTCATAAATCAAATGTGGATCGTCTTGCGGGGCATGAGTATTATTGTTTCCTTGATGGTTACTCCGGGTACAATCAAATATTGATTGCACCGAAAGACCAAGAGAAGACAACATTCACATGTCCCTATGGTACATTTACATTTAGAATGATGTCGTTTGGTCTATGTAATGCCCCTGCCACTTTTCAGCATTGTATGATAGCTATCTTCAATGGTTTGATTGAAAAATTATGGAGGTGTTTATGGTTGATTTTTCCGTGTATGGTTTCTCTTATGATATTTGCTTAACTAATCTCACTGTAGTATTGTAGATGTGTGGAGAATCGAATCTTGTGCTAAATTAGGAAAAGTGCTTATCGCGACCGATGGGATAGTCTTGAGGCATCACATTTAATAGCATAGGTTAAAAGTTGATAGAGCTAAAGTGATAGCCATAGAACGTCTTTTCCCTCCTACTAGTGAGAAGGCGGTGAGATCGTTCTTAGGCCATGCGGGCTTCTATAGACACTTCATTAAAGATTTTTCTAAAATTACTAAACCTCTTTGTAAATTGCTTGAAAAAGATTGTCCATTTTACTTTGATGATGAATGTCGTGTATCATTGCAGGTGTTAAAGGATGCTCTCACTTCATCACCAATACTCATCACCCCAGATTGGAGCTTGCAATTAGAACTACATTGTGATGCTAGCGATCAATCCATCAAAGTAGTGTTGGGCCAAACAAGGGAAATGAAGTTTAGAGCAATCTATTATGCCTTGAAGACATTAAATTCATGACATGGTAATTACACCTCAATGGAGAAGTAGTTTTTAGCCGTCGTGTATGCTTTTGAGAAGTTTTGACCATAGTTGGTTGGAATGCAAACGATTATTTATACGGATCACGCGGCTATAAAATACCTCATGAGTAAGAAAGATGCTAAACCTCATTTAATCCGTTGGGTGTTGCTTTTGTAGGAATTTGATGTGGTCATCATGGATAAGAAAGGCATGGAAAATGTGATCGTGGATCATTTGTCTAGATTGGAAAATGGAGGTGAGAATGAGGATTTAAAGCCGATTGGGGATGAGTTCCCGAATGAGGAAATTTTGCTCTTGGTGGTTGAGCAAGTGTGTTATCTCATTGTGAATGTGCCGCCTTGGTATGCCGACTATGTCAACTATATTGTTTGTGGAATCAAGCCCACATTGCTTAATGAGTACAAGGAGAAGAAGTTTCAAGTTGAAGTGAAGAAGTACTTGTGGGATGAGTCATATTTGTTTAAAATTTGCAATGATGGAGTAATAAGGAGATGTGTGGTAGAGGAAGAAGTCGTGGGGATTCTTGAGCTATGTCATTTGTCTTTGTGTGGAGGTCACTTCGCTCATCAAAAGACGGGGGCTAAGGTTTTACAATTGGGATTCTATTGGCTAACATTGTTTAAGGATGCAAAAATTTGTTGCTAAGTGTGATAGATGTCAAAGGATAGGGGGAATAAGTAAGCGAGATGAAATGCCCATGAGCTTGAGGATTGATGTGGAAATATTTGATGTATGGGGCATTGATTTGATGGGACCATTTTCTTCGTCTAAAGGATATGTGTACATATTGCTAGCCATGAATTGTATGTTAAAGTGGGTGGAGGCAATCCCCACTAAGACAAATGATGCTTTGATTGTGCAAAGGTTCTTGAAAAAGAATATTTTTGCTAGGTTTGGAGTTACACGGGCTTTAGTGAGTGATGGAGGATCATACTTTGTAAACAAGTTGATGGAGAATTTGTTGAAGAGATATGGAGTGACGCATCGAGTGGCTACACCTTACCACCCTCAAGCAAATGGTTTGGCGGAGGTTTCAAACCGTCAAATCAAGTTAGTTTTGGAGAAGACCATCAATGGATGGAGGAAGGATTGGTCGGATAAGCTTGATGATGCCTTATGGGCTTATAGGACGGCTTTTAATACCATTCTTGGTGTGTCATTGTATCAATTGGTCTATGGTAAAGCTTGTCACCTCCCCATGGAGTTGGAACACCGTGCATTATGGGCTATCAAATGCCTCAATATGGATAAAAGGGAAAGTGGTCAAGCAAGGTTGTTGAAGTTAGTTGAGTTGGAGAAGTTTAGAGGAAGAGCATTTGATAACTCAATCATCTACAAAGAGAATATGAAGAGATGACATGATGCTAAAGTGAAGGAAAAGACGTCTGCTCCGGGGGACAAAGTTTTTGTATTCAATTCGAGGCTTAAGTTGTTTCCCGGAAAGCTTAAGTCTAAATGGATGGGCCCATATGAAGTGCTTGAAGTGTTAAATGGACATACATTGAAGCTCAAGGGTCCAAATAATGAGTTTGTGGTAAATGGTCATAGAGTGAAGCATTACCTATCTCCGTCTCAAAAGGAGATAGTGTATGTGGATACTCTCTCTTGTTAAAAATTCTTTGTTTTTCGAGTAGTGTAGATTTTATTTTCTTTTTGTTTGTTTGTTAGTTTTCTTGTAGATTTGGTATGAAGGTGGTTAAGCTTGTAGGAAAAATGCATAAGATGAAAGACAAGGAGACTAACGATGGAATGATGATGTATGACATACCACTCTTTACAAACTTAAATTTTAACAGTTGTAATTTAAGTTTGGGGGGGAGGTTGCGTGGTGGTCATACTTGATCATATGAATTTTAAAAATGCACAAAAGTCATCGGGAGAAAAGTTCATGAAGAGCATTGAGAATACGACAAAGATACGTCTCACCACTTTTTGCAAACTTAATTCGCAACTTGTTTCGATTTAAGTTTTGGGGGATAGTACATGGTGTGACTTATACTTTGTTTATTAGTGTGTGATGAATCATGTATATTATGTTATCTTATATTGTCTTGCAAAATGGTCAATTTTGAAAATTTTCTCATGAGTTAGTTTAGTTTTGGTACGATTGGTGGTGTTCTAAGTACATTTAAATCCATTTTTGATCATAATTGTGGTGTGAATGATATTTTGAAATGTTTTGAGCATGAAAAGGGTGTTTGAGAAGTGGAAAATAGGGCACGAATGAGGTAAAGTGTGAAAATTTTGAAAAACAGGGCAAAAATGCTACACGAGCTATGCTCTGCACACGATCCTATAGCACTTGACCGTGTATGAGCATCAGAAAATGCTACATGGCCTCACTTGAGGCCGTGCAGCGCAGCACGAGCTGTGTAGGGTTCGTTCTAGTTTTTAAAAAAGGGCCGCTCCGTATTCATTCCACACGCCCCCTCTATCCGTGCACACTTCCTTTGCACCTATTTAAGCACACGAATCATCACCCGAGGTTAGTTTGGAGTCATTGTGAGTGAAATTCTTCGATTTTGCACATCCAAAACACATCTCCAATTCCAAGTATTGAAAGGTATGATTACTTTGAACCTTAACTTGTGAATTTAGATATGAATTGATACATGGATCTTGTTATAGTGTGAATTTTATATGCTTTATTGAGTGAATATCATACATGTTTCA
The DNA here is from genome assembly GCA_023678885.1 of Pogostemon cablin. Lineage (NCBI taxonomy): Eukaryota > Viridiplantae > Streptophyta > Magnoliopsida > Lamiales > Lamiaceae > Pogostemon > Pogostemon cablin. The sequence goes on along the minus strand of CM042962.1, from coordinate 15,391,888 downwards.
ATTTGATTTTAGATTAAAGTTGAATTAGAGTTCATGAGGAGTAATTTGGGGATTGTGTGAGAATCATGACTTTGAGAAATTGTGTTGTACTAATTGATGAATTACAGGAGTATAGTGTTTATTTGTGAGGAATTAGACTTAGATATTGAGGATTTGGGCATGAGGCTATGTAAATTGTATGTTGAAAAGATGTTTAAATTTTGTGCATGCCAAATGTTCGATGAAATGTCTAAGAGAGAATTTCATTGGAATTTGAAGAACATATGTAAATAAGGTTTGATGATGATGTAAATTAGAATACATGTGTGAAGGTATGAATATGAATTGAGTTATGAATGATAGGTAATTGAGATGAATGATGGTGAAGTGCATATTATGTCTAAGTTTGAAGTTTTAATGATATGAATGACCTATGTTGATGCATAATAGGTTCCATACAAAGTTGAATAACTAAGGTGGAATTAATTAGGTGCATTAACATTCTTATAAAGGTCATTGGTTATAACTTGAGAATTATTATTTTGTAGATGACCGAGATGAGAGTTAGACCCAGAAATGAGGACTTCATTGTGATAACCGATCCAGGAGAATTGGCTAATTTGGATGCACAGTTGAGTATATAAGGAATACATTCGGATGATTTTAGGGTTGAGTTTGAGGATTATTGAGGAAAGTTCGTGCTTCGTTAGCAAACGTTAGCTCCAAATATCAAGCCCACTCGTTTCCAAGACACGGAGACAATGAGAGGATTAGGAATTGAGGAGGACTTGAGGAAGCTTTTCAGATTTGTACAAATGGAAGTATTCTTTGATAAGTGGCCAACAACCTATTACCATTTAACTACTGAGTTCATGAGCACGTTGCAAGTGAAGAAGGATTGGAATGGGTTTTCTCTGTGGGTGACATTTCAGTTGGATAATGTGTTGAGAGAAAAGGTCCTGTTGGCTGTTTTGAATGAGTGTTTTGGGAGCCCACCATACGAATTTCATCGGAGCTTTTATGCGGAAGGCACTTTCAATCAGCAGGATTGGTGGAAGAGCTTAGTGAATGATGGGACAGAGAGAGCAGAATATGTTCCCAGTGCTTCAAAGGGAATGGCAATCCAGAACCCCGTGATGAGATGCTTAGAGAAGATTGTTTCAAACACCATCTTAGGGAGGATCGAAGGTGGATCCGTGGGAGAGAAGCAGCTCTATATTATGTATTGCATATATAATGAACTACCTTTGAATGTTGCAGCACATTTTATGCAACATGCGAAAAGAGTTGCAAAGAGACAAAAATCTCAGGGTTTGATGTTAGGAGGTATGATCACCATGATAGCTCAAGGCTTTGGAGTCAATCTTGTAGGTATGGAGAATAGAATAGTGAGTGAGGGGTTGAACTATCAACAATTGATGAGGATGGAGTTCTTGTCAATGGTTGGGAATCAATACTGTCTGAGGCATGAAAAGGGAGCTCCATTTCCTTTACCAGCTCCAGAGCTCACTACAGTGTACACTAGAAGGAGATTTGCCAATTTGGCAATGAGCAACGTGAACCATTCTAAGGTGGTGAGAGCTTTTTACAGAAGAAACAGAGATAAAATGGAAGAGGTCCTCAGACAGATAAGGGCTCAAGAGAACGAAGAGCTGGCTAATTTGAGAGTGGAGCCAGTGCCAATGGAGGGCGATGAGCAGAATGCACCACTAGAGCAGGTGGAATTTGATGAGCAAGGCCCTGAGCCACAACAATTTGAGGAAGAAGGAGAGCAGCCCCCAGTGGTACCAGGCCAAGGTGATAAACGATGTAATTACATGATGGATGAGGTGCGAGACATGAGGCATGTGCAACAGACCTATGGAGCACAGATAAGGGAGATTCGAGAGACCCAGCAGGAGCACGGGGTGCATATTCAGGAGTTGAGAGCTGGACAACGTCGTAGGGAGTATTATGAGGAGCGTTCACGGGTGCACGCCAACAACATGGAGAAGATGATGACTATGATGTTTAACTTTCAGTTCCCCGAATCTCCTCGTGCTTACATTCCATGGAATGCCTATCATCCACAGCCACTTCCAGAGCCATGAAGGGAGTACTTTGAGTGCTTGGCGCTTCTTCCATTAGTTCATTTTAGCTTTGATTAGATATGTGATTTGATCCAATTTGATTTGATGGGATTGTACTTAAATTGTTGTTTTTCTTGGGAGGTTTTACTTTGGGATTTTTATTTTCAGTTTTATGCGATTTATTTTTCGTTTATTTTGGTTTTATTTTCATTATTTGGATGTGATGGGAAGTTGAGCTTACTTGTTGCAGATGAGAATTGTTGTGTTGATACTTTGAGATGGGGTGGTTTGGTTTATGCATGTTATATGCTTTTGTATTGTTTGGTTATTCTTTGACTATTGTGTGGTGTTGTTGTTGTTTTTATTCTTATAGGGAAGATTTGGTGGTATGTTTTGGGAAGGAGTTGTTGATTTTTGAAAATGAGTTATGATGCATTGTGTGAGATGAGTGATGACAATCATATTAATGGTTTCTACTTGTTGAAATTGTGACATGAATTACATAATTAGTTCAATTTTGAGAAGCATGAAGGGTAATTTGGTTTCTTTTGGTCCAAGCAAAAGCTTGTGAGACTTGAGCCTCAACCGTGCCTACATGGTTAATTCTTGATGAGAGGACCGGTTGAACTTAAATAAATTATAACTTGCTCATGGACTATATGAACGAAGCCCGAATGGTTGAAATTTGTGAAATTATCTTAGGTCATCCTTGATGAATGAGTCATAGCCATAAATTTTCTTACCAAAAATATTATCCCTAGTAAACCACTTTGAGCCTATAAGCCTTTTTCTTTATGATTAAAGCACAATACAAGCCGTGAAAACCCACTTGAGCCTTATATATGTGACCTATGTGTGGATAATTGACGAGGGTGATGGTTTACAAGGGAAGATGTGGGAAAATGTGCAAATAAATGGAGAAAAGGTTAACTCAAGAAAAAAGGATGAAAGAGCTCAAGATAAAAAGCAAGTGCGACTTCAACAAAAGTGAAAAATGAGCAAAATCCTAAAATATACTTAAGGAATGCAAAAAGATCAAAGAAAAGAAGTATGCCATTCATAAGAAGCTCAAGAAATCCATGGTATGTTGATGTTTGGTATTCTTGAACGATTACAAAGGAAAGATGTTTGAAATTAAGGGAGTTGAAGAAAAGAATCATATCTTTGATTATTCACACTTGATTAGTCACTATCATCCAAAGTTTCTCACCTTACAAAGAGCCTAAACATTACATTCTAAGATAAATACCTTTTTGATCACTTATTGAAACTAGGATGGCTTGTGAACGTAGTCCATGAGCAAGCCTATGGTGAGTCGGTTTTAACCGGTTGATGAGTGAAGATAAAAACCCTACCCTAAAGAGTATTGAGTGAAATTTATAATCTATGAGAGGCTTGGAATGAAAGGGATTTGAGTACTCTATTGTCATTCTTAGGATTAAACTTGTTAATTTTTCATGTTATAAGTTTGATGAAGTAGAGATACTTAATATGAATTTGTAGTCTTTGTTACTTATGATGTGTTGTTGCCCATGTTCCTTTAGTATTTTCTTAGGTGAAAATTACTCCTCTTGTTTATCATTTTTCATTGTTCGAGGACGAACAATACTTTAAGTTTGGGGGGTTGATCGTAGTCATTTACACCAAGATTTTAGTATCTTTATTTGTTTATTTTTGGATGTTTTTATCTATAATTGTGTTACTTTTGGTGGAGTTATTATTATTTTGAGGATTGTGATATAAATTGATAGAATTGTGTAAATAAGCTTAAATATATGTAAAACAGGTCAAGTAATGGACAAAAATGGAGTCGAGAACAAAACGGAGATAAAAAACAAGGTCTGCTCATACACGGGCCGTGTGTGGAATACGACCCTGTAACAAGTGGCCATGTAATGTCATCAGAAGTCGCTGCTCGCCCAGGAGGATGGCCGTGCACTGGTGCACGGGCCGTGCATTGCTGCACGACAAGTGTGCGAGGCACGGCCCTGTAAGAAGAAGCCGTGTATTGTCATAAGAAAATTCTACACGGCCATGACCAAGGCCGTGCAGCGCAGCTCGAGCCGTGTCTAGAAGCATGCATAACACGCCGAAGTAGGTGTGCCCTACACGGGCAGTGCGCTGTAGCACTGGCCGTGTAGGTGCAAAAACCTGTGAAATTTTTAGAATGTTTTAGAAGCTTCTAGAAGGTCCATAAGTGATATAAAAGGATGACTTGTGCGAAATTTAAGAGGGAAGATCAGATTCATAGCAGTTACACGCACTCAACACCACATTTCCTTACACACTAGATCCATACTCCATCTCTATCCATTAGATCCATCCAATTTTCCATTTGATCTCCACAATCAATCCATAAAACTTCATCCAATCCATCTCCACATCATTTTGAGAAGAGGAAAGCTTAAAGGAGTGAAGAAGTTGATATATTAAAGAAAAGGAAGGATTCTCCATGCAAGGGAGCAATTCCATTTTTCATTTGTTGATTTTCTTCTCAATTTGGCTCAAATGGAACAAAGTATGTTTTGTAATGATTTAAACACCATGTTTAGTGGCTAGTCCTATAGTAGGGCTAATCATATGAATGGTTGAGGTGAAGAGTTAGATGTACAGAACTTGAGTAATGATTTGAATTGATTTGTGGATTTCTTTCTATGATATATCAATCATGTTTCATTTCAATGTTTGTGTGATTAAATTCTCTATTCATAGTATTAGGATGACCATTCCAATTTTGTGAGTGGAAGTTTAATTGAATCATATATTGAATTGTGCATGTATGTTAGTATAAGGGGAGGTAAGTCATACCCTCCTTAGGCTTGGAACATTCATAGAAGGACACTTAAGAGATTGAGTGAAAAGATCCAACTTATGATCATAGTACCTTAAGGGAATTGAGATTAAGATCAATCCTAGAAGATTTAGGCTTGTAAAAGGGTCGAGAACTTAGTTGCCTTAACCATAGGGACTAGGGGTAAAATGTGATTGCTTTTAATCCACAAGTTAATGAAAATTACCATCAAGAGTTTTGCATATCTAGCTCAAGTCATAACCATGAGTATGATTAGTCTTGCTCTCTTCTCAAGTGAATTCTACCTCCATTCCTTTCATCATTTGTGTGTTGTTTGAATAATTTCTTTGTTAATTCAAATTCTTAGTTAATTGAGTAGACATAATTAGTAGCTTAAGCATTCAAAACCTTCAATCTATAATCCTTACAAAGCATAAATAAATGAAAAATTCGAATACAAGTCTAAGCTTACTTTCCCTTGGGACGACACACTTATAATTTTGTTGCTTGGTCACACGCGTACAACAACGATAGAGTCCCTTACTCTAAAAATATTTTACTAGAAATGCGTTTAAGAACACCTCTCGATCAAACCAATCACATGTTATATAAAAGGGTTCTAAACTCTAAAGGATTTCTCAATCTCTTTACAATTTATAATGCACATAAAGTGTTTGATGAAATGATTCACTCAATTATCCTAAGCACATAACTGATTTCTCTATCTACTCACATATTTAGAACAACTAAACACACAAATCATCAATACAAATCAACAATTAACAATCAATAATAAAAAATCATAGATCCAATCAACACATGAATTAAAATACACAAATCCTAAAATTATTCAACAACTCTCATGTTGCTAATCTCACAAGGGAGATTAGTCTACCATATTCATGAGAACATTAACATAGACATTAAAATCCATACAAAACATGATGAACAATAAGAATTCACTACAAAGTATGGATGAAAACTCCCTTGAAGTGCTTCAATGGTGATCTCCTTTCTTCCTTTGTAATTCTCCTCTCTTCCTTACTTCATTTGCTCACTTTATGGTAGATTTGATGGAGGAATGAAGGTAGATGGATAGGATGATGAATAGATGAAGATGATGGTGTGAAATGAAGAGAATTATGTGTGATGTGTGTGAAAACAGTGAAACCCTCGCCCAAATCTGACGAAATATTGAAGATTTGGCTATTTATACCCTTTGGGAAGCTTCTAGAAGGTTTCTAAATTTTTCACAGGAATTTACACAACATGACTCGAGTGCATACACACGGCTCGAGTCGTGTCATGTCTTCTCGGCATTTTTTGGTAGCAGACGGAGCTTGAGTTGAGTTGGTAACTCGACTCGTGTCTTGATTCTGGGCACAGCACAAGTTGTGGCACACGGGTGCAGGGTGCCCGTGTAGGGTTTTCTGATGTCGTTGCACGGCCATCTCTTATAGGCCCGTGCGCGGCGCACGACTCGTGCTGTGCCAGCTCGACTCGAGCTACAACACTCGAGTCGTGCTTGGTCGTGCACTATTTTTCTTCTTCGTTTTATCTCCCTTCTCCGTGTTTGCTCCGTTTTCACCTGTTTTAGATACGTTTAAACTCATTCTCACACATTTCCATAAAAACATAAACACAACCAAATAACACATAAATACGGATAAAAAACTATGAAAATGGATATAAAAAGACACTAAAATCTAGGTGAAAATATCACTCATCACACCCCAAACTTAAAGTGTTGTTTTGTTCTTCCCCAAAAATAAAAATAATAAACCAAGAAGAGTGATTTTCACCTAGGAAAAGACTAAACGAATACAAGTAATAACACATCAATATCAGTATGAATCACAATTTATGCTGTCATCCTACAATATTAATATCATAACATGCAAAAAATATTAACAAGTTTAATCACAAGAGAATAATAGTGTAATATAGTCCCTTTTAGTCCAAGCCTCACATAGGTTATAAATGGCACTCAACACTCTTTAAAGTGATAAAACAACACTAATCAAATGATTGGCTCGACTCGCTATAAGCTTGCTCGTGGACTACATTCACAAGCCACCAAAGTTTCCATTAGTGATCAAAAAGGTCATTTCATTTGGATGTAATGATAGACTTTTTGGTATGGTAGGTAGAATATATTGTAAAAGTGACTAATCATGTGTAAGCAATCGAAGAGGTAGTTACTTTCTTCCATACTTTCACTTATCTTTCTTCCCTTCTCAACTTTGCAAATCTCAAGAACTATTCATTAACTTTCCTTGAATTGAGCTTCTTTTGATTCATACTTCCGCATGTTGTTGCTTTCTTCATTTTCTTGTTTTAAGGTTGTATGTTCATTCTTTCTTGTGCTCTTTTTCATTCTTTCTTACTTGTTTACCATTTCCTTTCTTGTCTTTCTTCCTTATCAAACCTTTCTAGTTACCATCTCCTCAATCACTCACATAAAAGGTGAATATATAAGGCTCATGTGGGTAATCAAGGCTTGTAATGTGCTAAATTCACAAGAAATAGACTTATAGGCTCAAAGTGGTTGACTATGGATGATGTTCATGGTATGGAAATATATGACAATGACTATTAATGACAAGGATGACCTTAGATCATGTCACTAATCTCCACAAATCGGGCTCATTCCTATAGTCCTTGAGCAAGTTCTAGCTTATCAAACACAACCAATTCACTAATGAAGAAAAATACCATGTATGCATGGTTAAGGCTCAACTTCTCAGAAGCATATGCTCGGACCTTAATCATAACTTGTCATCACTTATCACAATAACATGTCATCGCTCACATTCAAAAATGACTCACGACATCCCAAGAACAAACCACCAAACAATCCTAGACAAAAATAAGAAATAAAACAAAAGCACAAAACATGCAAAAATGACAAAACCACCATCATAGACAATGAAGTACACATTCATATCATCCATAATCAATTTGGCTCACAAACATCCCAACCTTGATTGAAAAGAAAATCATAAATTACGAAAGTAAACCTCCCACAAACATAAAACATGAAGCAACATGCTAATCATATCAATCCAAATCAAATCAAATTATGCTAAACACATAGAAGTGGTAGGGTGTAGAATGAACTCCCTCAATAAGCATTTGGTAGTAGAAGTTATTAGCTCCGAGCTCAATTCGTGCTTCCAATACCCTTCATACATGCTCATCAAAATCATTAGCTCAATAATTTCATTAAAAATGTGGACTATCATGTACTTCAATACAACTAAATGGACCAAAACATACCGAGAAAAATTTTAAAATTGGGTCAATTTTACAAGAAGACCACTCGTCATCAAAATATCATCATATCAAGCATCCTTAAGTGGTGAGTCACGCCATACACTCCCTCCCCAAACTTAAATCGAAACAAGTTGAGACTTAAGTTTGCAAAAATTGGTGGGACTTACCCTTGTAGTTTCCATTGATGATCTTCTTGTGGAGAAGTAAACGCATCCAACAAATTTAGCAATGTCCACCACGCACTAGCCCCCGAAACTTAACTCGAGACAAGAGTCGAGAATTAAGTTTGCAACAAGTGATGCGATATGCCTCTTTGAATCCATGAAGCACTTCTCTTTTCTTCACTATGCTTTTTCTCACAAGCACAATCCACCTACAAGACCAAACAACAAAACAAACATCAAAAGATAAAAAGAATGGGTTGCCTCCCATTTAGCACTAAGTTAAACGTCTTCAAGCCGGATGGAATTTTACGATCATTGGACCAAAGGATGGTCCATCACACTCTCTCCTCGCATCCTCACTTTGAACATTTGCTTAGCCTTCTTCTTGTCCACTAGCTCAACTTCACCTTTCTTGCTTACAAGCATCAAATCATCATCAAGAAGTGATTCTAGTGGACTTCCTCTTTCTCCTTTGCCAAGCTTCCAATCAAGCTCCGATGCTTTCATCCTATCAACATCACAAGGCGATATGTTAGAATTTGACATTTTTATATAATCATGAAGAAAGGAATTTAAGTTGTCAAAGAGAAGAGAATCGTAATCCATAAGATCATCCGGAGGCTTCAAATGAGACTTGGCTCATTTTTTCTTATTGCACAAGAATGTGACACTCTCTCCTTTTGAGCACAAGAATAACTCTTCTCTACCAACATCAATTTTTGCTCTTCCCGTTGCTAGAAATAACCTTCCCAAAATGAGTGGAACTCAAGGGTCCGCCTTCACTTCTAACACCATGAAGTCGACCTGAAAAGCTAGCCCCTTCACTTTTACCTTCCGTCTTCAACGATTCCTAATGGCTTTACAACCTCACCATTTACAACTTCAAGACGGATAGTTGTAGGCTTAAGCTCTCCAAGACTAAGATCTCTGAACGTGACATGAGACATCACGTTGACGCTGGCCCCCAAGTTACACAATGCATCAAGGGTACCTTTCCTTTCAAAATCACAAGGAATGATGAATTTTCCCTGATCACCAACTTTTGTAGGTCCCTTTTTTTACATTGATCCACTTACTTCGGTTTGCTCTTCTTTCTTTTTCTCCTTATACTTATTCTTAAGATTCTTCACATGCTCTTCAAATTCCTTTTTCTTCTCCTCTTTAACAAACATTTGTGGATAGGAAATAGGGAATGAAGTGATCGGAATATCCCAATAATCACGCTTGTACTCCTCTTCTTTTACCTTCTCCTCCACTTTCTTTTTCTCTTGCACCTTCTTCCACTTGGGTATCCATTTAGGCCCCTTCTTTTCTTTCTTACTTACTTCTTCCATCTCTTCAACAACCTTAATTTCCACCAACCCTTCTTTAGCCTTTTGTTCCTTTTTCATATGAACTAACAAACATTGAGCCTTCGGATTACCCTCGGGTGTGGCCGGAAACTTTTCTTTTTGTTGAGCACTCAAAGAACTTGTAATTTGTCCCACATTATACTCCAAGGCTTTGAGCCTCCTTTCATTTGCTTCTTCCGCCTTTTTCAAAGCTTCATCTCGAGCTTTGTTTGATGCTATCAATTGTTCAAGTAGCTCATCGGTTGATGCTCTTCCCTCATTGTTTGGTGCCTTGGCCCCCGGTTAATATCCCGGAGGATAAGCAACCGTATTGCTCGGATTAGTGTAGGAGAAGTTCCCTTGCCTTTGTTGTGGTGGGTATGAGTTTCCACTACTTTGACCATTAATGCCCCCTTACCTTGGTGGATAGTTTCCTTGGTTGTAGTTGAAATTACCTTGGTAATTGTTTTGATAATTCCCTTGGTAATTTCTTCCTTGCATGTATGACACATCTTCCACACGTGGCATAGAGTTGACCCATTGTTCTCCACTCACAATATTTGGAGGAAACACACCTTGCTCACTTTGTAGTCTTTCAACCATGTTAGCTCCTTGATTTACACCTTGGTTCAAACTCATTTGCCTCAACATTTCCGTTGCTATTGCTTCAACACTTGGCATTTGTGGCACACTTGGCTCAACATTCAAACTCTTCACACTAAATTGTTGCCCTTGATCAAAATTATCAAAACCATAGCATCCACTTACTCTCTCCAATGGCCATTGGTAGATGTTTGTAGCGTATAGCCCTTTCCGGAGTCACTTCAAGTACGGATCCATCCGCCGAAGCATCAACATACTTTCTTTGACTATTTACCAAACCTTGGTAGAAAAATCCAACTTGTTAGTTCTTCGGGAATCCATGTTGTGGACACTTGCGTAGCATATCCTTAAACCTTTCCTACGTTTCATAAAAGCTCTCTTGAGGCATTTGCTTGAATTGAGTGATCAAGATCTTCATTTGAAGCATTTTGGAAGGTGGAAAATACTTGTTTAAGAACATTTGTGCAAGCTCATCCCATGTGTTGCACGTACCGGGAGTAATAGTGGATAGCCATTTCGTGCGTGCTCCCTCAACGAAAACAGAAACAACCTCATTCTTATATAATCTTCACTCACCCTATTCATCTTCACGATGTTGGCAATCTCAACAAATTGAGCTAGATGAACATTAGGATCTTCATTCGGGGTTCCACTAAATTGTTGCTCTCTCACCATAGAAATCAAGCCCGCCTTAAATTCAAAGTTGTTGGCATTGATTGGTGGTCCCATCATTTGTGGCATTGCCCTTGGCATGAAGAAATCCCGGATCACCATTTGATCATTGTGAATTCCATTTTGCACCGGAGGTGGTGGTGGCACATATGCTTGTTGAGGAGGAACAAAAGCTTGTGGATATCCTTGTTGCCTTAGAACTTGTTGCACCATTTGTTGAAGCAAAGCTTGATTGTTTTTAGCTCCAAAATTTTGTTAAGCTTGATGAGGAGGATTAGCATTGACTTGAGGTGCGTTGTCTTGCACGTTCACATTTTGTCCTCCTTCCCCATCATGCTCTATCTCCACACGGTTATCTTCTTGGAAATTCTCCATTAACTCAATATTGTTTGAATTTGTTCTCCTTTTTTCTCCTTCTCAACGTATGCTCAATCTCCAAATTAATAGGTTCTATTTGTTTCCCTTTGGATATTTTTTGCATACACCTTCAAAGGAAAAGAAGTTAGAACAAGGTTTTCAAAAGTAAATACAAGTAAACAAATAAAATAAAAAAATGTATCTAGTAAGATTACTCAAAATGATCCTTCTTCAAGCTACTAGCAACTGTTGCCTCCCTGGCAACGACACCATTTGATTAGCCATTTTGTAGTAGGGATGACCAATTAAAATAATTTATCGAACCACAGGGAGGTAGATACTAGTGCTTAAGTGATCTCACGTTTCTTGTAATTTTATAGAGACGAATCATCAAAGGGGTTGGTTGTTAAAATAAGTAAATAGAAGTAATTAAAGCAAGCAAGCAAGCAAGCAATGATCAACAAACAAGATGGATGGATAGAAAGTGGTTTACCAAATTGATTAAAAGAGAGATTAACAACAATCAAGAAGTGTAATTCTAGGAATTATGTATCAAATTCATATGGATCATGGATTGAAGACTAAAGGCAAACACTAAGATCACCTAAACCCCCTCTCGATTTGGATAGAATATGAATATCAAATAGCTCAATGAGTTGGTTCTCACTCTAACAATTCCAAGTAGGTACTAAGCTTAAAATGAGAGTCCCTTCACACGATTAATCAACCTCTCGATCAAACCAATCACATGTTCTATCAAAGGGTTCTAAACTCTAAAGGATTTCTCAATCTCTTTACAATTTATAATGCACATGAAGTGTTTGATGACATGATTCACTCAATTATCCTAAGCCAATAATTGATTTCTCAATCTAATCACATATTTAGAATAACTAAACACGCAAATCATCAATACAAATCAATCAATTAACAATCAATGATAAAAAATCAAAGATCCAATCAACACATGAATTAAAATACACAAATCCTAAAATTATCCAACAACTCTCATGTTGCTAATCTCACAAAGGATATTAGCCTACCATATTCATAAGAACATTAACATAGACATTAAAATCCTTAAAAACATGATGAACAATAAGAACTCACTACAAAGTATGGATGAAAACTCCCTTGAAGTGCTTCAATGGTGATCTACTTCCTTCCTTTGTAATTTTCCTCTCTTCCTTGCTTCTTTTGCTCACTTTGATGGTAGATTTGAAAGAGGAATGAAGATAGATGGATAGGATGATGAATGGATGAAGATGATGGTGTGAAATAAAGAGAATTGTGTGTAATGTGTGTGAAAACAGTGAAACCCTCGCCTATATCTGATGAAATATTGAAGATATGGGTATTTATAACCTTTGGGAAGCTTGTAGAAGGTTTCTGAAATTTTCACAGGAATTTACACAACATGACTCGAGTGCATGCATACAGCTCGAGTCGCGTCATGTCTTCTCGGCATTTCTCGGCAACAGACGGAGCTCGAGTCGAGTCTGTAACTCGACTCGAGTCTTGATTCCGGGCACGGCTCGAGTTGCGGTACACGGGTGCAGGGTGCCCATGTAGGATTTTCTGATGTCATCACACGGCCATCTCTTACAGGCCCGTGCGCGGCGCACGACTTGTGCTACACCAGCTTGACTCGAGCTACAACACTCGAGTCGTGCTTAGTCGTGCACTATTTTCTTCTTTGTTTCATCTCTCTTCTCCGTGTTTGCTCCGTTTTCACCTGTTTTACATATGTTTAAACTCATTCTCACACATTTCTATAAAAATATAAAACACAACCAAATAACACATAAATACGGATAAAAAACTACAAAAATGGATATAAAAGACACTAAAATTTAGGTAAAAATATCACTCATCAAAAGTCTGGTTTTCTCTTTCTCGTCCCTTATGTTTGATTAGTCAAGTACACCTCACGGCCACATAATTATTACGTCACCTCCAAATAAATGTAAATGTAAATCTTTCAAAAAGTTAACGTTTTTATCAAGAAAAACCATGCTAGACCTTCGGGATTATTTATTCTATTTTTTTCATCTCTTATTTTATTAATTATATATCTATTTCTCTTGTAATTAGAGTGTTTTCATATAATAATCAATGTTTAAATTATGATGATGTGTTCAAAGGTTTAATGGTCACTATAATATTTTAAAATGAAATTAGTTATGTAACACTAAATGGAATATCATTGTGAGATATGAGGATCAGGTCAACAAGACCTTTGTAAAATTTAACGAAAAACATCCCGGATGTCCTGTTATATTTTGTGGGAATAAGAATCAATTCAAACCCATAACGTTGCTTATGATCTATTTCAGTCCCAAGAAAGATAGAGTCTGAATAAGTATGATTGAATTTGAAAATGTCAACTTTTAAAAACTATGTTGTAGATTCGGGTATATACAGGTGATGGACATTTACTGATACGGGTATGGGTAATGGATATTTCTATTTGGTAATAACTTTATTAACCCTTCGATCACCCTTTCTCTATAGTTATATTTTTCTTCATTTTTATGTTTTTGTTTTCCTTTACAGGTTTATATTCATCAATTATCCATGAAAAAATCCAAACCAGTAAGTTAGGTAGAATTTGTAAAATGTCAAGTTTCAAAAGCCATATTGTTGGTACGGGTGATAGACATTTCTGTTTGGTAATGACTTTGATAACCCTTCGATTCTGTAGTTATATTTTTTTCATTTCAATATTTTTGTGTTTCCTTTGCAGGTCCATATTCATTGATTAGCCATTGATAAAGTTTGAACCAGTATGTTTTGTAAAATTTGTAAAATGTCAACTTTTAAAAGATATGTTTTAGATGTGGGAGATATACATTTAGCTGAAATGGGTTCGAGTGATGGACATTTCTATTTGGTAATGGCTTTGATAACCCCCCGATCACCTTTTCTCTGTAGTAATTAGTTTTGTAGAATCTGTATTTTTAATCAATTTTATAAATTGTATATGTATCCTCTTTTTTTATTTATTATTTCTTTATTTTCTTGATAACAGAGAATGAAACATTTCATGTTATGACTCATTTCAAAATACAATACAAAATTGTGTTTGGATTGTAGGATTTTAGGGGTATTTTAGTTTTTTTTTTAAGTAAATAAAGGATAAATTATGGTAATTGTGTTGTTAGAGGTGCTATTTTTGTTTTTAAAATACATATAGAGACAGTTAGTTATTTTGTCTTTTTTTTTCCAAAACAGTTCTGGTGAATGTATTTTAATATTTAAACTTACTTTAACGTCCTCTGATTTTAGAATTCCATTTAATTTTCAATGTACACAATTTTCCTTGATAGTTTAATATACAATGATCATAAATAAGAGTCAAAGATAGTCTTTGAACAATGTTGATCTATATTTTAAGAAGCCATTTTTTTCCCATGGTCAATTGCACATCGCAGTTTCAAGAGTTACAGCTAGAAAAGATTTGAACATAATGCTTTATGATAAAAAGAAGATTTGAAAATAGTACATGTAAAAATGTATCATTTAAGAAGGTTTTCAAAATTTTTGAATTAAGATTTTTTATATAAATAAAAACTCATGTTCAGTAAAAAATTTAAAAATGATCTTCTCCCTTAGTATTTTAATATATCTAAGTGAACTTTCCAAATTATTTTATTTTATTTATATTCTCGCGTAAATGGTGGCACATAACATATTCAATCAAAGTATATACATCATGCATGAATGTCTACGTTATTATTGCATGTAAATTCTCAAATGCTTGACTTTTATTTTTAAGGAGAAAAAATTAATGTTTCAATATCGCCTTGGATGGACAACTTAGCAGGAAGAGAAAGAGGTTTTAGGGGTAAATAACAATCTATATTAAATTGGAGGTATATCAATTATAAAATCAAAAAAAAATATTAATCCATGCCTGTATAAAAAAAGGCATACAAATCCAGGATATAAACCTAAATGAATATAAAAGAGAACTTCGTTTCCTCACCTCAATATATCAGAGATGAAGGGAAGTATATTAACTTATAAAAAAAGGAAAAAAAGGGCGGCTATTCACACCACAATTATACTAATTGTACCACAATTACTATGTGTACCCCAACATAATATAATAACATATAAATTTATTATCAAACATACCCCATTTATGACATTTAAACCCTTTAATTTAAACACCATACATAATTAAAAAATAAAATAAATTAATCCAAATATTAAATCAGTTAATACAACAAATATTAATTAAATCTCACTTCTTTCCCACCGTTTTTCCGGTAAGAAACCCTCTTCGAATTTGAATTATCAACCTTCAATTTCCATCAGAAATCAAACAGGAAAATTTTCCATCTTATAATTCATATCTGAATTCTCAACCCCCAATTTCTTCCATTTTCAATTTGATTTTGTTGTAGTTCTTCCCTATCTCCTTTATTTGAATCATAAGAAACAGCAACCAATTCTTCATATAAAAAGTTAAATATGAGATTAGACTCAAACAAATAAAAATGATCATTTAATTTAGCCATTATATATTCCTCATATGATCATAACATAAACATACAAACATATATATAATAATAATCTGAATTCATGACATTTAATTTATTGAATTGTATTCTCTAATGTCTTATAGCCACGAAAAGCCATTTGAACTTTTGAAGGCGCAGGAAATCGATACTAAGTATAAACATTAGGGTTTATGGAGTATGCTTAGAAATTTGTGGTAGGAATAGTTGAAATCTTATTTAATAATTTTGTAAGGATATTTATGACATTTTAATTGAGGATATTTTAGTCTTATCTTTTTATGGGGTACGATTAGTATAATCGGGGGTGCGAATAGCCGCACCCCAAAAAAATTTGATAACTGTCCTTGTCCGTGCAACGCACGGTCTGGTAAATACTAAATATATTAAGGGTGAGACACTGTGCACCTAGGCACACGGAGCACATTCCGTGCGTCTTTGCAATTTCTATGCCCCTTTGCAATTTAAACCCCTTGCATTACATATGTTTAAATAGAATTGGAGGGAGAGGGCTGTGTTCACATGGGGACACAGACCCTCCGTGTTCTCGGAGGCGCAGTAACTTTTGCCATATATTAATAGGGGAAATAAAATGTATAGAAAATGTTGATTGATGATTAATAGATTATAGTAGGTATATATGCTAGTGATTTATAAAACATTTAAAATAAGCCAGTCATAAATGTGTCTTAATGTCAGTTGTTTATTACAAGGTAATTTAAAGTTGAGTGATTTTCCTTATAAGGTAATTTAAAGTTGAGTGATTTTCCTATGCATCGGAGAGCATACAAGTTATTTTAGGATATAATATTTTTTTTAGAAGATGGAGTATATTTTAATTCATAAGAATATTATCTATTTGATGAAAGAGTCCATTGAAATATGAGTGATACTAATATTTGAATTAAAAAATTCAAAAAATAGAAGGTTTGAATTTTTATTTTAAAGTGTAAAATATTTAATAGTAAAAAATATAAATGTCTAAAATAGTCCAATCTAAATGCACGATGCACTTGAAAGTGCAAGTTTTATCTTTAAATTATAAAAATTGGAGTACATTACATGTGTATGTAAATCTTTTAAAAAGTTAACGTTTCTATCAAGAAAAACCATGCTAGACCTTCGAGATTATCTATTCTATTTTTTTCATCTCTTATTTTATTAATTATATATCTATTTCTCTTGTAATTAGATTGTTTTAATGTTATAATCAATTTCTAAATTATTATGTATTTAAAGGTTTAATGATCACTATAATATTTTAAAAAGGAAATTAGTTATGTAACACTAAAAGGAATATCATTGTAAGATATGAGGATCAGGTCAACAAGAACTTTGTAAAATTTAATGAAAAATCGATCAATGTTATATTTTTGTGGGAATAAAAATCTATTCAAACCCATAACGTTACTTATGATCTATTTCAGTCTCAAGAAAGATAAATTTGTCAATTTAGTCTCATCGGTATAAAAATAGGGTCAAACACGTCCCATTTTCGCCGGAAAAACACTGACATCACAGAAAAGCAGAAAGCGGCATGGAATTGCCGATTTTCGACCGAGACGATGACGTGGCACCTACCTCGTAATAAATTAAATCACATTTAATGCCAACAAGGCATTTCTTTTTTCTCAAATTTTAAATAATTATAAAACATAAATTAAAAATTATTACACATATTAAAAAAAAACTAATTAATAAACCTGCAATTAAAACCAAAAAGTGTTAGAGTGAAATACGATTTAGGACTTTAGATTTGTCAAATTCTAGATATTTTTGACCTTTTCTGCAAATTAAGTTTGGACGGCCATGGCAGCTTCCCACGCTGTGATGCTGCCTCTTCCGGGGTTCATCGGACACCTCATTCCCTTCATTGAACTCGCAAAGAAACTGCTTACGCCTTGGTGGCCTTACCCACTCGTCCGACTGCCCTCGTGATGGACCTTTTCAGCCCTACGCAGTGGCGGACGTAGGATTTCCGTCGAGGGGGGCCTAATTTTTCTAATACAATGATTCGTGTTTTTTGTTCTACAATTTTTAAGAAGAATTATTTTATTTATCAAGTTTTATTATCATTTTTCTAAAGATATTTTAGTATTTTAATTCTATTATATAAGAGTAATAATTTTGAAACTAAAGTCATTAAAATTATTAGATAAATATGTTATTAAGAGGGAAAAAAACTAAAGAGAGGGAAAAAAAACTAAAATACTTTTGGAAAAGAAAATAAAAGAGAAAATAATAATTCAATTAAATAAAAGAGATAGAAGAGGGGGGAAAAGTAATAGTGCTGCCTTGAATCGAAGGCTAGACCTCTAAAGCTAAAACTTCCTCACTTCACCACTAGACCACTAAGATATTTTAAGGTTATTTCTATATCTGTACTAATTATTATTAAAAGTTCAGGGGACCCAGTGCCCCCTACCTACTATATACGTCCGCCCCTGGCCCTACGCCCATTGATGTTGCTAGAGAGATGGGCATCCCTGCTTACATTTTCTATGTCATCGGCTCATCGCAGCGATGCTCTCCATGGACCTGCCTAACTTGGATTCCTCTTGTTCATCCCAGTTCTTGGAGCCCATCAAGCTGCCGGGAAATATTGCATTAGCTCCGGAAGACTTGCCGGGTTGCATGAAAGACAGGAGCAGCCAAGCTAATTAATTAGTTTTTTAAATATGTTTAATAATTTTTAATTTATGTTTTTAATATTTAAAATTTGAGAAAAAAGAAATGCCTTGTTGGCATTAAATTGTGATTTAATTTGCTCCCAGGTGGGTGCCATGTTATTATCATCCCGGTGCGATTCTATGCTGTTTTATGGGGACGTCAGCGTTTTCTGACGAAAAGGGAACATGTTTGGCCCTATTTCTGCATCAGTGAGATTGAATTGACAAATTTATCTTTCTTGACCTGAAATAGACCATGAGCAAAGTTATGAGACTGAATTGGTTTTTATCCTCATTCTGGTATTACATCTCCTGTCTAGCGTTAGATGAGTGACACGTATGTGGGGGAGGAAAATCTCAACTTTTCCCCTTAAGATTGATATTTTTCTTTTAGGGTATATATTTTCTTATATCCTACGTGTCAGTTATCAACCGTGCGCAGCAGAAGATGTAACACCAAAATTTAACAAGAGATTCGAATCGCGAAAAAACATAGGCATCAAATAACCTATTCCAACATGGTATTTCATCATATATATATATATATATATATATATATATATATATATATATATATATTCCACCTTTTAAATGATTTACATGTGTCATAATTGTTCTTCAAATTAATACCAATGCCTCAAAGATTTAATAGTCATTTGTATTGTACAATTATTTTATGTTATGAAACATCAATAAAACACGAATTATGAAATACTATTAAATTTAATAAAAAAACATAACAGAAGATATAAATTCAATAAAAAAATATAACAGAAGATATATTAGGGTTTCGAATTTTAGAGCTATATTGCAGTGTACTTTAAAGACTGGTTCACCTAAATATTATACTCCATCCATCCGTTGATAAGGTACTCATTTTGCTATTTTGGTCGTTCATTATAAATATATTCATTTTTTCTTTTTAATAAAAAGGCCCCACACTTACCAACCACTTACCACTAATAAACCTACACACTTTATATAAAATAATAGGCAAAGACTAGAATACAATTGTCCTACCAATTCCAAAATGTACAACCTCCTTCCTTCACCTTAAGTGTGCGTTTCCCTCTCTTTTTTTAACTATTGCTGTTACTATTTTTTTCGTTTTTTTATTTAATTTTAGGGATATAATTGTAATTTTACCCTTGTGGTTTAGGATATAATTTATCCCTAGGGTTTAGGGTATAATCGTAATTTTACCCTTATGGTTTAGGGTATAATTTATCCCTAGGGTTTAGGGTTTAGGGTATAATTGTAATTTTACCCTTGTGGTTTGGGTATAATTTATCCCTAGAGTTTCGGGGTTAGGGTATAATTGTAATTTTACCCTTGTGGTTTAGGGTATAATTTATCCCTAGAGTTTAGGGTTTAGGGTATAATAGTCATTTAAATAAAATAAATTTAAAAAAAATAAAAAACAACATTAATGTAGGAGCAGAAATTAATTAAGAAGAGTGGGGACAAAGGGGTACTAATTGAATTGGTATCCCTGGTTATACCCTAGTCCCTCTCAAAATAATAATACTCATTAATTCATGTGCAAAAAGTAAACATTTACGTTAATAGCGGACGAAATAATTTCAATAACGGCTCACCACAGCTAAACTTTTATTTACCTTAAAACCACAACTAAACTTTTATTTACCTTAAAACTTAATGTAAAAATTTTAAAATTATCTTAGCATGAATCTCATTTAAGACAGATTAAATCCATTAATAATAAGATTGTACCATGTTGATAATCAATTCTTAATATTAGCTTAGGTTATAATTGAGACTGATTAAACACAAAGGATATTCGGAATGATTAGTCAAGTTGTTAATTAGATAGGATGAGGAGTAACGTAGCTAGCTAGTTGCACGTAAATTATGTCAGAGAATTGATATGGTGTCCACTACTTGTAAAATTTTTCAATTGAATTGCAGGTACATAATGTGAGGGCCATTTATAGGCAAAAAAGCCTAGGGAGTGCAATAATTAGGTCTAGGGTTATAGACCTATATGAGCCAGTACTCTCAAATGATGCCAAACTAGCCAGCTACCACCTAAGCCCGAAGATGTGGATCGATGGCATTCAGTGTAGTTTACATGATTTAGCTGAGGTGAACCTTAGCTGGTCAAGCCGAGCTATACCACCTGAGCTGAGGTCGATCGAGCTGAGCAAGCGGAGCTGAACTAGTTGAGTTGGACCATATGAGCTGAGATCGATTGAGTTGAGATAGCGGAGCTGGACCATATGAGCTGGGGTCGATTGAGTTGAGATAGCGGAGCTTAACTAGCTGAGCTGGACCACATGAGCCGAACAGCCTTGCGCAGTTCCACCAGTTTGAGAATAACTTTCACAATTAAACTCCGATTTGAGTAATTTTTGTGTCAAAATGATCATCTCTTCCGTGGCTTTCTAACCATATATGATATGACCAGTTTGGAATCCTACATGAATATAGAAAGATTAAGAAATATGAGCATACATTTATTTAGCATTTATGCACATGTTGTTCCTTTTCTAGAACTATTCACCTATGCACCTTTTCCCCTTTAAGCCTAGGGCCGAGATTGCTTAAGTGCTTGAGAAGAGTTAATGAATTACCTAAGTTAATTTGAGCTGCATCGTATACCTGGATTAATACTCAATTAATCCGAGTAATTTCGTAGTTAAATTGCACCTTATCCACACATGCTCTTGAAGTCAAGTCCCGAAGTGATTCGGGGGTTGAGTTAACCATATGAATAAGGTGATAAAATATCTCCGAAATATACCCTTGGTGGAGGTATCGAAGACTAGCTCCACGCAGAGGTGATGAAGACTAGCTCCAAGTGGAGGTGTAGTCTAGCTCCAAGTGGAGATGTTGAAAACTAGCTCCAGGTAGAGATGGTGAAGACTAGCTCCAAGTGGATGTGATGAACTTCCAGGTGGAGGTGATGAAGACTAGTTCCAGGTGGAGGTGAAGTCTAGCTCAAGGTAGAAGAGTTGAAGACTAGCTCCAGGTGGAAGTGATGAAGACTAGCTCCAGATGGAGGTGCAGTCTAGCTCCAAGTAGAGGTGTTGAAGACTAGCTCCAAGTGGAGGTGAAGTCTAGCTCCAAGTGGAGATGATGAACTTCCAGGTGGAGGTGATAAAGACTAACTCTAGGTGGAGATGTTGAAAACTAGCTCCAGGTTGAGGTAAAGTCTAGCTCCAGTTGGAGATGTTGAAAACTGGCTCCATGTGGAGGTGATGAATTCCCATGTGGAGGTGACGAAGACTAGCTCTAGGTGGAGGTGATGAACTCCCAAGTGGAAGTAATGAAGACTATCTCCAGGTGGAGGTGTTGAACTCCCAGGTGGAGGTGGTGAAGACTAGCTCCAGGTGGAGGTGAAGTCAATCTCCAGGTGGGGATGTTAAAAACTAGCTCCAAGTTGATGTGTTGAACTCCCATGTGGAGGTGATGAAGATTAGCACCTGGTGGAGGTAAAGTCTAGCCCCAGGTGAAAATGATGAACTTCCATGTGGAGATGATGAAGAATAGCTCCAAGTGGAGGTTATTAACTCCTAGATGGAGGTGATGAAGACTAGCTCCACGTGGAGGTGAAGTCTAGCTCCAGGTGGAGAGGATAAACTTCCAAGTGGAGGTGCTGAAGACTAACTCCAGGTAGAGGTGATTTCTAGCTCCAGTTGAAGGTGATGAACTTCCAGATGGAGGTGATGTCTAGCTCTAGGTGGATGTGATGGACTCTAGGTGGAGGTGATGAAGACTAGCTCCTAGTGGAGGTGATGAACTCCAGGTGGAGGTGATGAAGACTAGCTCTAGGTGGAGGTGCTGAAGACTAGCTCTAGATAAAGATGTTGAAAACTAGCTTCAGGCGGAGGTGATGAAGACGAGCTTCAGGTGGAGGTAATGAAGACTAGCACCAGGTGGAGGTGAATTATAGGTCCATGCCAAGCTCCTTGGAGGAGGTGTTGAACTCCCATGTAGAGGTGATGATGATTAGCTCCTGGTGGAGGTGAAGCCTAGCCCCAGGTGGAGATGATGAACTTCCAGGTGGAGATTATGAAAACTGGCTCCCGGTGGAGGTAATGAAGAATAGCTCTAGGTGTATATTAAGTCTAGCTCCATGCCAAGCTCCTCAAAGGAGGTGCTAAAGACTAGCTCCAGGTGGAGGTTATGAAGACTATCTCCAGGTGGAGTTGAAGTCTAGTTCCATGCCAAGCTCTTTGGTGGAGGTGATGAAGACTGGCTCCAGATGGAGTTGAAGTCAAGCTCCAGGTGGAGATGTTGAAGACTAGCTCCAGGTGGAGATGAAGTATTGCTCCAGGTGGTGATGTTGAAAACTAGCTCCAGGTGGAGGTGTTGGTCTCCCATGTGGAGGTGATGAAGATTAACTCCATGTGGGGGTGAAGTCTAGCCCTAGGTGGAGATGATGAACTTCCAGGTGGAGTTGATGAAGACTAGCACTAGGTGGAGATGAAGTCTAACTTCAGGTGGAGATGATGGAAACTAGCTCCAGGTGGAGGTAAAATCTAGCTCCAAGTGGAGATGTTGAAAACTGGCTCCCGGTGGAGGTGATGAATTCCCATATGGAGGTGACGAAGACTAGCTCCAGATGGAGATAAAGTTTAGCACCAGGTGGAGATGTTGAAAACTAGCTCAAGGTGGAGGTGATGAATTCCCATGTGGAGGTGACTAAGACTAGCTCCAGGTGGAGGTGACTAACTCCCAGGTGGAGGTAATGAAGATTAGCTCCAGATGGAAGTAATGAACTCCCAGATGGAGGTGATGAAGACTACCTCCAGGTGGAGGTGAAGTCTAACTCTAGGTGGAGATGAAGGAAACTAGCTCCAGGTGGAGGTGAAGTCATGCTCCAGGTGGGGATGTTGAAAACTAGCTCCAGGTGGAGATGTTGAACTTCCATGTGCAGCTGATGAAGATTACCTCTTGGTGGAGGTAAAGTCTAGCCCCAGGTGGAGATGATGAAGACTAGTTCCAAGTGGAGGTGATGAACTCCTAGGTGGAAGTGATGAAGACTAGCTCCAGGTGGAGGTGAAATCTAGCTCCATGTGGAGATGTTGATATCTAGTTCCAGGTGGAAATGTTGAACTTCCAGGTGTAGGTACTGAATACCTGCACCATGTGGGGGTGAAGTCTAGCTCCAGGTAGAAAGGATGAACTTCCAGGTGGAGTTGCTGAAGATTAGCTCCAGGTGGTGGTGATGTCTAGCTCCAGGTGGAGGTGATAAACTTCCAGGTGGAGGTGATGTGTAGCTCCAGATGGAAGTGATGGACTCCAGGTGGATGTTATGAAGACTAGCTCTAAGTGGAGGTGATGAACTCCAGGTGGGGGTGATGAAGACTAGCTCCAGGTGGAGGTGATGGACTTCCAGGTGGAGGTGCTGAAAACTATCTCTAGACGAAGATGTTGAAATCTAGCTTCAGGCGGAAGTGATGAAGACTAGCTCCAGGTGGAGGTAATGAAGACTAGCTCCAGGTAGAGTTGAAGTCTAGCTCCATGCCAAGCTCCTTGGTGGAGGTGTTGAACTCCCATGTGGAGGTGATGAAGATTAGCTTCTTTGGAGTTGAAGTCTAGCCCCAGGTGAAGATGATGAACTTCCAAGTGGAGATGATGAAGACTAGCTCCAGGTGGAGGTAATGAAGACTAGCTCCAGGTTGAGGAAAAGTCTAGTTCCATACCAAGCTCCTTGGTAGAGGTGATGAAGTCTGGCTCTAGGTGGAGGTGAAGTCAAGCTCCAGGTGGAGATGTTGAAGAATAGCTCCTGGTGGAGGTGAAAGTCAAGCTCCAGGTGGGGATGTTGAAAACTAGCTCCAGGTGGAGGTGTTGAACTCCCATGTGGAGGTGATGAAGATTAGCTTTTGATGGAGGTGAAGTCTATCCCTAGGTAGAGATGATGAACTTCCAGGTGGAGGTGATGAAGACTAGCTCTAGATGGAGATAAAGTCTAGCTCCTGGTAGAGATGTTGAAAACTAGCTCTAGGTGGAGGTAAAGTCTAGCTACATGTGGAGATGTTGAAAACGGGCTCCAGGTGGAGGTGATGAATTCCCTTGTGGAGGTGATGAAGACTAGCTCCAGATGTAGATGAAGTTAACTCTAGGTGGAGATATATAAAACTAGCTATAGGTGGAGGTAAAGTCTAGCTCCAGATGGAGATGTTGAAAACTGGCTCAAGGTGGAGGTGATGAATTCCCATTGGAGGTGATGAACTCTCAGGTGGAGGTAATGAAGACTAGCTCCAAGTGGAGGTGATATACTTTCAAGTGGAGGTGATGAAGACTAACTCCAGGTTGAGGTTAAGTCAAGCTCCAGGTGGAGATGTTGAAGATTAGCTACAGGTGGAGGTAAAGTCCAGTTCCAGTTGGGGATGTTGAAAACTAGCTCCAGGTGGAGGTGTTGAACTCCCATGTGGAGGTGATGAAGATTAGCTCCTGGTGGAGGTGAAGCCTAGCCCTAGGTGAAGATGATGAACTTCTAGGTGGAGGTGATGAAGACTAGCTCTAGGTAGAGATGAGGTCTAGCTCCTGGTGGAGATGTTGAAAACTAGCTCCAGATGGAGGTAAAGTCTAGCTCTAGGTGGAGATGTTGAAAACTAGCTCCAAGTGGAGATGATGAATTCCAATGTGGAGGTGACGAAGACTAGCTCCAGATGTAGATGAAGTTAGCTCCGGGTGGAGTTGTTTAAAACTAGCTCAGGGTGGAGGTAAAGTCTAGCTTCAGGTGGAGATGTTGAAAACTGGCTCCAGGTGGTGTTGATGAATTCCCACGTGGAGGTGACTAATACTAGCTCCAAGTGGAGGTGATGAACTCCAGGTGGAGGATATGAAGACTAGCTTCAAGTGGAGGTGATGAACTTTTAGGTGGAGGTGATGAAGACTAACTCCAGGTTGTGGTAATGTCAATCTTTAGGTGGAGATGTTGAAGACTAGCTCCAGGTGGAGGTTATGTCTAGTTCCAATTGGGGATGTTGAAAACTATCTCCAGGTGGAGGTGTTGAACTCCCATGTGAAGGTGATGAAGATTTGTTCCTGGTGGAGGTAAAGTCTAGCCTTAGGTGGAGATGATGAACTTCCAGGTGGAGGTGATGAAGACTAGCTCTAAGTGGAGATGAAGTCTAGCTCCTGGTGGAAATGTTGAAAACTAGCTCCATGTGGAAGTAAAGTCTAGCTCTAGTTGGAGATGTTGAAAACTGGCTCCAAGTGGAGGTGATGAATTCCCATGTGGAGGTGAGGAAGACTAGCTCCAGATGTAGATGAAGTTAGCTCCAAGTAGAGATGTTGAAAACTAGCTCTAGGTGGAGGTAAAGTCTAGCTTCAGGTGGAGATGTTGAAAACTGGCTCCAGGTGGAAGTGATGAATTCCCATGTGGAGGTGACGAATACTAGCTCCAGGTGGAGGTGATGAACTTCCATGTGGAGGTAATGAAGACTAGCTCCAAGTGGAGGTGATGAACTTTCAGGTGGAGGTGATGAAGACTAGCTCCAGGTTTAGGTGAAGTCAAGCTCCAGATTGAGATGTTGAAGACTAGCTCCAGGTGGAAGTGAAGTCTAGTTCCAGTTGGGGATGTTGAAAACTATCTCAAGGTGGAAGTGTTGAACTCCCATGTGGAGGTTATGAAGATTAGCTCCTGGTGGAGGTAAAGTCTAGTCCCAGGTGGACATGATGAACTTCTAGGTGGAGTTGATGAAGACTAGCTCTAAGTGGAGGTAATGAACTCCCAGGTGGAGGTGATGAAGACTAATTCCATGTGGAGGTGAAGTCTAGCCCCAGTTGGAGATGTTGATATCTGGCTCCAGGTGGAGGTTTTTAACTTCCAGATTGAGGTGCTGAAGACTAGCTCAATCTGGGGGTGAAGTCCAGCTCCAGGTGGAGAGGATGAACTTTCAAGTAGAGGTGCTGAAAACTAGCTCCAGGTGGAGGTGATGAACTTTCAAGTGGAGGTGATGTGTAGCTCCATGTGGAGGTGATGGACTTCCAGGTGGAGGAGCAAAAAACTAGCTCCAGGTGGAGGCGTTGAACTCCTATGTGTAGGTGATGAAGATTAACTCCAGGTGGAGGTGAAGTCTAGTCCTAGGTGGAGATGATGGACTTCCAGGTGGAGGTGATGAAGACTAGCTCTAGGTGGAGATGAGGTCTAGCTCCTGGTGGAGACGTTGAAAACTAACTCCAGATGGGGGTAAAGTCTAGCTCTAGGTGGAGATGTTAAAAACTGGCTCCAGGTGGAGGTGATGAATTCCCATTTGGAGATGACGAAGACTAGCTCCAGATGTATGTGAAGTTAGCCCCGGGTGGAGATGTTTAAAACTAGCTCTAGGTGGAGGTAAAGTCTAGCTTCAGGTGGAGATATTGAAAACTGGCTCCAGGTGGAGATGATGAATTCCAACGTGGAGGTGACGAATACTAGCTCCAGGTGGAGGTGATGAACTCCCAGGTGGAGGTAATGAAGACTAGCTCCAAGTGGAGGTGATGAACTTTCAGGTGGAGGTGATGAAGACAAGCTCCAGGTTGAGGTGAAGTCAAGCTCTAGGTGAAGATGTTGAAAACTAGCTCCAGGTGGGGGTGAAGTCTAGTTCCAGTTGGGGATGTTAAAAACTAGCTCAAGGTGGAGGTGTTGAACTCCCATGTGGAGGTGATGAAGATGAGCTCCTGGTGGAGGTAAAGTCTAGCCCAGGTGGAGATGATGAACTTCCAGGTGGAGATAATGAAGACTAGCTCCACATGGAGGTGATGAACTTCTAGGTGGAGATAATGAATACTAGCTCCAGTTAGAGGGGAAGTCTAGCTCCAGGTGGAGATGTTGATATCTAGCTCCAGGTGGAGGTGTTTAACTTCCAGGTGGAGGTGCTGAAGACTAGCTCAATATGGGGGTGAATTCTAGTTCCAGGTGGAGAGGATGAACTTCCAGGTGGAGGTGCTGAAGACTAGCTCCAGGTAGAGGTGATTAACTTCCAAGTGAAGGTGATGTCTAGCTCCAGGTGGAGGTGATGAAGACTAGCTCCAAGTGGAGGTAATGAACTCCAGTTGGAGGTGATGAAGACTAGTTCCAGGTGGAGGTGATGGACTTCCAGGTGGAGGTGCTGAAGACTAGCTCTAGATGAATATGTTGAAAACTAGCTCCAGGTGGAGGTGATGAAGACTAGCTCCAGGTGGAGGTGAAGTCTAGCTCTAGGTGAAGATGTTGATATCTAGTTCTAGGTGGAGGTGTTGAACTTCCATGTAGAGGTGCTGAATACTAGCTCCATGTGAGGCTGTAGTCTAGCTTCTGCTGGAGAAGATGAACTTCCAGGTGGAGGTGCTGAAGACTAGCTCCAGGTGGAGGTGATAAACTTCCAAGTGGAGGTGATGTCTAGCTCCAGGCGGAGGTGATGGACTCTAGGTGGAGGTGATGAAGACTAGCTCTAAGAGGAGGTGATGAACACCAGGTGAAGGTGATGAAGACTAGCTCCAGGTGAAGGTGATGGACTTCCAGGTGGAGGTGCTGAAGACTAGCTCTAGACCAAGATGTTGAAAACTAGCTCCAGGAGGAGGAGATGAAGATTAGCTCCAGGTGAAAGTAATGAAGACTAGCTCCAGGTAGAGTTGAAGTCTAGCTCCATGCCAAGCTCCTTGGTGGAGGTGTTGAACTCCCATGTGGATGTGATGAAGATTAGCTCCTGGTGGAGGTGAAGCCTAGCCCAGGTAGAGATGATAAACTTCCAGGTGGAGATGATGAAGACTAGCTCCAGGTAGAGGTAATGAAGACTAGCTCCAGGTGGAGGTGAAGTCTAGCTCCATGCCAAGCTCCTTGGTGGAGGTGCTGAAGGCTAGCTCTAAGTGGAGGTAATGAAGATTATCTCAAGGTGGAGTTGAAGTCTAGTTCCATACCAAGCTCCTTGGTCGAGGTGATGAAGTCTGGCTCCAGGTGAAGGTTAGTTAAGCTCCAGGTGGAGATGTTGAAAACTAGCTCCTGGTGGAGGTGAAGTCAATCTCCAGGTGGGAATATTGAAAACTAGCACTAGGTGGAAGTGTTGAACTCCCATGTGGAGGTTATGAAGATTAGCTCCTGGTGGAGGTGAAATCTAGCCCTAGGTGGAGATGATGAACTTCCAGGTGGATGTTATGAAGACTAGCTCCAAGTGGAGGTGATGAAGACTAGCTCCAAGTGGAGGTGATGGACTTCTAGGTGGAGGTGCTGAAGACTAGCTCTAGATAAAGATGTTGAAAACTAGCTCTAGGTGGATGTGATGAAGAATAGCTCCAAGTGGAGGTGAAGTCTAGCCCCAGTTGGAGATGATGAACTTCCAGGTGGAAATGATAAAGACTAGCTCTAGGTGGAGGTAATGAAGACTAGCTCCAAGTGGAGGTGAAGTCTAGCTCCATGCCAATCTCCTTGGTGGAGGTGCTGAAAACTAGCTCTAGGTGGAGGTAATGAAGACTATCTCTAGGTGGAGGTGAAGTCTAGTTCCTTACCAAGCTCCTTGGTGGAGGTGATGAAGTCTGCTCCAGGTGGAGGTGAAGTCAAGCTCCAGGTGAGGATGTTGAAAACTAGCTCAAGATGGAGGTATTGAACTCCCATGTGGAGGTGATGACGATTAGCCCCTGGTGAAGATGAAGTCTAGCCCTCGGTGGAAATGATGAACTTCAGGTGGAGGTGATGAAGACTAGCTCTAGGTGGAGATGAAGTCTAGCTCCTAATGGAGATGTTGAAAACTAGCTCCAGGTGAAGGTGAAGTCAAGTTCTAGGTGGAGATGTTGAAAACTAACTTAAGGTGGAGGTGATAAAGTACCATGTGGAGGTGACGAAGACTAGCTCCAACTGTAGATGAAGTTAGCTCCAGGTGGAGGTGATGAATTCCCATGTGGAGGTAAAGTCTAGCTTCAAGTGGAGATATTGAAAACTGGCTCCAGGTGGATGTGATTAAATCCCATGTGGATGTGACGAATTCTAGCTCCAGGTGGAGGTGATGAACTCCCAAGTCGAGATAATGAACACTAGCTCAAAGTGGAGGTGATGAACTTTCTGGTGGAGGTGATAAAAACTAGCTCCAGGTTGAGGTGAAGTCAAGCTCCAGGTGGAGATGTTGAAGACTAGCTCTAGGTGGAGGAGAAGTCTAGTTCCAGTTGGGGATGTTGAAAACTAGCTCCAGGTATAGGTGTTGAACTCCCATGTGGAGAATATGAAGATTAGCTCCTGGTGGAGGTGAATTCTAGCCCTAGGTGGAGATTATGAACAACTAGGTGGAGGTGATGAAGACTAGCTCCTGGTGGAGATGAAGTCTAGCTCCTGGTGGAGATGTTGAAAACTAGCTACATGTGGAGGTAAAGCTTAGCTCTTGGTGATGTTGAAAACTGGCTCCAGTTGGAGGTGATGAATTCCCATGTGGAGGTGACGAAGACTAGCTCCAGATGTAGATGAAGTTAGCTCCAAGTGGAGATGTTGAAAACTAGCTCCAGGTGGAGGTAAAGTCTAGATTCAGGTGGAGATGTTGAAAACTGGCTCCAGGTTGAGGTGATGAATTCCCATGTGGAGGTGACGAATACGAACTCCAGTTGGAGGTGATGAACTTCCAGGTGGAGGTAATGAAGACTAGCTCCAAGTAGAGGAGGTGAACTTTCAGGTGGAGGTGATGATGACTAATTCCATGTTGAGGTAAGGTCAAGCTCCAGGTGGAGATGTTGAAGACTAGCTCCAGGTAGAGGTGAAATCTAGTTCCAGTTGGGGATGTTGAAGACTAGCTCAAGGTGGAGGTGAAGAACTCTCATGTGGAGGTGATGAATATTAGCTGCTGGTGGAGGTAAAGTCTATCCCCAGGTGGAGATGATGAAATTCCAAGTGGAGATGATGAAGACTAGCACCAAATGGAGGTGATGTACTCACAGGTGGAGGTAATGAAGACTAGCTCCAAGTGGAGGTGAAGTCCAGCTCCAGGTGGAGGTGTTTAACTTCCAGGTGGAGGTGCTAAAGACTAGCTCAATGTGGGGGTGAATTCTAGCTCCAGTCGGGGAGGATGAACTTCCTGGTGGAGGTGCTGAAGACTAGCTCCAGGTGGAGGTGATGAACTTCAAAGTGGAGGTGATATCTAGTTCCAGGTGGAGATGATGGACTCCTGGTGTAGGTGATGAAGACTAGCTCCAAGTGGAGGTGATGAACTCCAGGTGGAGATTATGAAGACTAGCTCCAGGTGGAGGTGATGAACTTCAAAGTGGAGGTGATATCTAGTTCCAGGTGGAGATGATGGACTCCTGGTGTAGGTGATGAAGACTAGCTCCAAGTGGAGGTGATGAACTCCAGGTGGAGATTATGAAGACTAGCTCCAGGTGGAGGTGATGGACTTCAAGGAGGAGGTGCAGAAGACTAGCTCTAGATGAAGATGTTGAAAACTAGCTCCAGGTGGAGGTGATGAAGACTAGCTCCAGGTGGATGTGAAGTCTAGCTCCAGGTGGAGATGTTAATATTTAGTTCCAGGTGGAGGTGTTGAACTTCCATGTGGAGGTGCTGAAGACTAGATCCATGTGGGGTTGTAGTCTAGCTCCAGGTGGATAGGATGAACTTCCAGATGGAGGTGTCGAAGACTAGCTCCAGGTGGAGGTGATAAACTTCCAGATGGAGGTGATGTCTAGCTCCAGGTGGAGCTGAAGGACTTCAGGTAGATGTGATGAAGACTAGCTATAAGTGGAGATGAAGGTGATGGACTTCAGGTGGAGGTGATGTCTAGCTCCAGGTGGAGGTGATGGACTTCAGGTGGAGGTGCTGGAGACTAGCTCTAGATAAAGATGTTGAAAACTAGCTCTAGGTGGTGGTAATGAAGACTAGCTCCAGTTGAGGTAAAGTCTAACCCTAAGTGGAGATGATGAACTTCCAGGTGGAGATAATGAAGACTAGCTCCAGGTGGAGGTAATGAAGTCTAGTTCCAAGTGGAGGTGAAGTCTAGCTCCATGCCAAGCTCCTTGGTGGAGGTGCTGAAGACTAGCTCCAAGTGGAGGTAATGAAGACTATCTCCAGGTGGAGGTGAAGTCTAGTTCCATACCAAGCTCCTTGGTGGAGGTGATGAAGTCTGGCTCCAGATGGAGGTGAAGTCAAGCTCCAGGTGGAGATATTGAAGACTAGCTCCTGGTCGAGGTGAAGTCAAGGTCCAGGTGGGGATATTGAAAACTAGCTCCATGTGGAGGTGTTGAACTCCCATGTGGAAGTGATGACGATTAGCTCCTGGTGGAGGTGAAGTCTAGCCCTAGGTGGAGATGATGAACTTTCAAGTGGAGGTGATGAAGACTAGCTCTAGGTCGAGATGAAGTCTAGCTCCTGGTGGAGATGTTAAAAACTAGCTCCTGGTAGAAGTAAAGTCTAGCTCCAGATGGAGATTTTAAAAACTGACTCCAGGTGGAGGTGATGAATTCCCATGTGGAGGTGACGAAGACTAGCTCCAGATGTAAATGAAGTTAGCTCCAAGTGGAGATGTTTAAAACTATCTTCAGGTG
Source organism: Pogostemon cablin (assembly GCA_023678885.1). NCBI lineage: Eukaryota > Viridiplantae > Streptophyta > Magnoliopsida > Lamiales > Lamiaceae > Pogostemon > Pogostemon cablin. The sequence goes on along the minus strand of CM042962.1, from coordinate 15,360,005 downwards.
AAGATAAAGTTTAGCTTCAGGTGGAGATGTTGAAAACTGGCTCTAGGTGGAGGTGATGAATTCCCATGTGGAGGTGATGAATACTAGCTCCAAGTGGAGGTGATGAACTTTTAGGTGGAGGTGATGAACTCCCATGTGGAGGTGATGAACTCCTAGGTGGAGGTGATGAACTCCCAGGTGGAGTTAATGAAGATTATCTCCAAGTGGAGGTGATGAACTCCCAGGTGGAGGTGATGAAGACTAGCCCCAGATGGAGGTGAAGTCTAGCTCTAGGTGGAAATGTTGATATCTAGCTCCAGGTGGAGGTGTTTAACTTCCAGGTGGAGGTCCTGAAGACTAGCTCCATGTGGGGGTGAAGTCTAGCTCCAGGTGGAGAGAATGAACTTCACGGTTGAGGTGTTGAAGACTAGCTCCAGATGGAAGTGATGAACTTCCAAGTAGAGGTGATATCTAGCTCCAGATGGAGGTGATGAAGACTAGCTCCAGGTGGAGGTGATGGACTTCCAGGTGGAGGTGCTGCAGACTAGCTCTAGATGAAGATGTTGAAAACTAGCTCCAGGTGGAGGTGATGAGGACTTGCTCCGGGTGGAGGTGAAGTCTAGCTCCAGGTGGAGATGTTGATATCTAGTTCCAGATAGAGTTGTTGAACTTCCAGGTGGAGGTGCTGAAGACTATCTCCATGTGGGGGTGAAGTCTAGCTCCATGTGGAGAGGATGAACTTCCAGGTGTAGGTGCTGAAGACTAGCTCCAAGTGGAGGTGATGAATTTCCAGGTGGAGGTGATGTCTAGCTACAGGTGGAGTTGATGAACTTCCAGGTGGAGATGATGTCTAGCACCAGGAGGAGGTGATGGACTCCTGGTGGAGGTGATGAAAACTAGCTCTAAGTTGAGGTGATGAAGACTAGCTTCAGGTGGAGGTAATGAAGACTAGCTCCAGTTAGAGTAGAAGTCTAGCTCCCATGTGGAGGTGATGAAGATTAGCTCCTGGTAGAGGTGAAGCCTAGCCCCAGGTGGAGATGATGAACTTCCAGGTGCAGATGACGAAGACTAGCTCCAGGTGGAGGTAATGAAGACTAGATCTAGGTGGAGGTGAAGTCTAGCTCCATTCCAAGCTCCTTGGTGGAGGTGCTGAAGACTAACTCCAGGTGGAGATAATGAAGACTATCTCCAAGTGGAGGTGAAGTCTAGTTCCATACCAAGCTCCTTGGTAGAGGTGATGAAGTCTGGCTCCAGGTGGAGGTGAATTCAAGCTCGTGGTGGAGATGTTGAAGACTAGCTCCTGATGGAGGTGTTGGACTCGCATGTGGAGGTGATGAAGATTAGCTCCTGGTGGAGATGAAGTCTGGCCCTAGGTGGAGATGATGAACTTCTAGGTGGAGGTGATGAAGACTTGTTCTAGGTGGAGATGAAGTCTAGCTCCTGGTGGAGATGTTGTAAACTAGCTCCAGGTGGAGGTAAAGTCTAGCTCCAGGTTGAGATATTGTAAATTAGCTCCAGGTGGAGGTGATGAATTCCCATGTGGAGGTGACAAATACTAGCCCCAGATGTAGATGATGTTAGCTCCAGGTGAAAATGTTTAAAACTAGCTCTAAGTGGAGGTATTGTCAAGTCCAGGTGGAGATGTTGAAAACTGGCTCCATGTAGGGGTGATGAATTCCCATGTGGAGGTGACGAATATTAGCTCCAGGTAGAGGTGATGAACTCCCAGGTGGAGGTAATGAAGACTAGCTCCAAGTGGAGGTGGTGAACATTCAGGTGGAGGTGATGAAGACTAGTTCCAGGTTGAGGTAAAGTCAAGCTCCAGGTGGAGATGTTGAAGACTAGCTCTAGGTGGAGGTGAAGTCTAGTTCCAGTTGGGGATGTTGAAAACTAGCTCAAGGTGGAGGTGTAGAACTCCCATGTGGAGGTGATGAAGATTAGCTCCAGGTGGAGGTAAAGTCTTGCCCCAGGGGAGATGATGAACTTCCAGGTGGAGATGATGAAGACTAGCTCCAAGTGGAGGTGATGAACTCCCTGGTAGAGGTAATGAAGACTAGCTCCAAGTGGAGGTGAAGTCTTGCACCAGGTGGAGTTGTTGATATCTGGCTCCAGGTGGAGGTGTTTAACTTCCAGGTGGAGGTGCTGAAGACTAGCTCAATGTGGGGGTGAAGTCTAGCTCCAGTTGGAGAGGATGAACTTCCTGGTGGAGGTGCTGAAGACTAGCTCCAGGTGGAGGTGATGAACTTCAAAGTAGAGGTGATATCTAGCTCCAGGTGGAGATGATGGACTCCAGGTGGAGGTGATGAAGACTAGCTCCAAGTGGAGGTGATGAACTCTATGTGGAGATTATGAGGACTAGCTCCAGGTGGATGTGATGGACTTCCAGGTGGAGTAGCCGAAGACTACCTCTAGATGAAGATGTTGAAAACTAGCTCCAGGTGGAGGTGATGAAGACTAGCTCCAGGTGAAGGTGAAGTCTAGCTCCAGGTGGAGATGTTAATATCTAGTTCCAGGTGGAGGTGTTGAAGTTCCATGTGGAGGTGTTGAAGACTAGCTCCTTGTGGGGGTGAAGACTAGTTCCAGGTGGCTAGGATGAACTTCTAGATGGAGGTGCTGGAGACTAGCTCCAGGTGGAGGAGATAAACTTCCAGGTGGAGGTGGTGTCTAGCTCTAGGTGGAGGTGAAGGACTCCAGATGGAGGTGATGAAGACTAGCTCTAAGTGGAGATGATGAACTCCAGGTGTGGGTGATGAAGATTAACTCCAGGTAGAGGTGATGGACTTCCAGGTGGAGGTGCTGATGACTAACTCTAGACGAAGATGTTGAAAACTAGCTCTAGGCGAAGGTGATGAAGACTAGCTCCAGGTGGAGGTAATGAAGGCTAGCTCCAGGGTAGAGTTGAAGTCTAGCTCCATGCCAAGCTCCTTGGTGGAGGTGTTGAACTCCCATGTAGAGGTGATAAAGATTAGCTCCTGATGGAGGTGAAGCCTAGCCCCAAGTTGAGATGATGAACTTCCAAGTGGAGATGATTAAGACTAGCTCCAGGTGGAGGTAATGAAGACTAGCTCTAGGTGGAGGTGAAATCTAGATACATGCCAAGCTCCTTGGTAGAGGTGCTGAAGACTTGTTCCAGGTGGAGTAATGAAGACTATCCCCAGGTGGAGGTGAAGTTTAGTTCCATACCAAGCTCATTGGTGGAGGTTATGAAATCTGGCTCCAAGTGGAGGTGAAGTCAAGCTCAAGGTGGAGATGTTGAAGACTAGCTCCTGGTGGAGGTGAAGTCAAGCTCCAGGTGGGGATGTTGAAAACTAGCTCCAGGTGGAGGTGTTGAACTCCCATATGGATGCGATGAAGATTAGCTCCTGGTGGAGGTGAAGTCTAGCCCTTGGTGGAGATGATGAACTTCCAGGTGGATGTGATGAAGACTAGCTCCAGGTGGAGGTGATGAAGACTAGCTCCAAGTGGAGGTGATGAAGACTAGCTCGAGGTGGAGGTGATGGACTTCAGGTGTAGATGCTGGAGACTAGCTCTAGATAAAGATGTTGAAAACTAGCTCTAGGTGGTGGTGATGAAGACTAGCTCCAGGTGGAGGTAATGAAGACTAGCTCGAAGTGGAGGTGAAGTCTAGCAACATGCCAAGCTCCTTGGTGGAGGTGCTGAAGACTAGCTCAAAGTGGAGGTAATGAAGACTATCTACAGGTTGAGGTGAAGTCTAGTTCCATACCAAGCTCCTTGGTGGAGGTGATGAAGTCTGGTTCCAGGTGGAGGTGAAGTCAAGCTCCAGGTGGAAATATTGAAGACTAGCTCCTGGTGGAGGTGAAGTCAAGCTCCAGGTGGGGATGTTGAAAACTAGCTCCATGTGGAGGTGTGAACTCCCATGTGGAGGTGATGACGATTAGCTCCTGGTGGAGGTGAAGTCTAGCCCTATGTGGAGATGATGAACTTCCAGGTGGAGATGATAAAGACTAGCTCTAGGTCGAGATGAAGTCTAGCTCCTAGTGGAGATGTTAAAAACTAGCTCCTGTGGAAGTAAAGTCTAGCTCCAGGTGGAGATTTTAAAAACTGACTCTAGGTGGAGGTGATGAATACCCATGTGGAGGTGACGAAGACTAGCTCCAGATGTAAATGAAGTTAGCTCCAGGTGGAGATGTTTAAAACTAGCTTCAGGTGAAGATAAAGTTTAGCTTCGGGTGGAGATGTTGAAAATTGGCTCTAGGTGGAGGTGATGAATTCCCATGTAGAAGTGATGAATACTAGCTCCAAGTAGAGGTGATGAACTCCCAGGTGGAGTTAATGAAGACTATCTCCAAGTGGAGGTGATGAACTTTCAGGTGGAGGTGATGAAGACTAGCTCCAGGTTGAGGTGAAGTCAAGCTACAGGTGGAGATGTCGAAGACTAGCTCCAGGTTGAGGTATTGAACTCCCATGTGGAGGTGATGAAGATTAGCTCCTGGTGGAGGTAAAGTCTAGCTCCAGGTGGAGATGATGAACTTCCATGTGGAGATGATGAAGACTAGCTCCAAGTGGAGGTGATGAACTCCCAGGTGGAGGTGATGAAGACTAGCTCCTGGTGGAGGTGAAGTCTAGTTCTAGGTGGAGACGTTGATATCTAGCTCCAGGTGGAGGTGTTTAACTTCCAGGTGGAGGTGCTGAAGACTAGCTCCATGTGGGGGTGAAGTCTAGCTCCAGGTGGAGAGAATGAACTTCCAGGTGGAGGTGCTGAAGACTAACTCCAAGTGGAGGTGATGAACTTCCAAGTGGAGGTGATGTCTAGCTCCAGGTGGAGGTGATGAAGACTAGCCACAGGTGGAGGTGATGGACTTCCAGGTGGAAGTGCTGCAGACTAGCTCTAGATGAAGATGTTGAAATCTAGCTCCAGGTGGAGGTGATGAGGACTAGCTCCAGGTGGAGGTGAAGTCTAGCTCCAGGTGGAGATGTTGATATCTAGTTCCAGGTAGAGTTGTTGAACTTCCAAGTGGAGGTGCTGAAGACTAGCTCCATGTGGAGAGGAAGAACTTCCAGGTGTAGGTGCTGAAGACTAGATCCTCGTGGAGGTGATGAATTTCCAGGTGGAGGTGATCTCTAGCTACAGGTGGAAGTGATGAACTTCTAGGTGGAGATGATGTCTAGCTCCAGGAGGAGGTGATGAACTCCTGGTGGAGGTGATGAAAACTAGCTCTAAGTGGAGGTGATGAAGACTAGCTCCAAGTGGAGATAATGAAGACTAGCTCCAGGTAGAGTAGAAGTCTAGCTCCATGCCAAGCTTCTTGGTGGAGGTGTTGAACTCCCATGTGGAGGTGATGAAGATTAGCTCCTGGTAGAGGTGAAGCCTAGCCCCAGGTGGAGATGATGAACTTCCAGGTGCAAATGATGAAGACTTGCTCCAGGTGGAGATAATGAAGACTAGCTCCAGGTGGAGGTGAAGTCTAGCTCCATGCCAAGCTCCTTGGTGGAGCTGCTGAAGACTAGCTCCAGGTGGAGGTAATGAAGACTATCTCCAGGTGGAGGTGAAGTGTAGTTCCATACCATGCTCCTTGGTAGAGGTGATGAAGTCTAGCTCCAGGTGAAGGTGAATTCAAGCTCCTGGTGGAGATGTTGAAGACTAGCTCCTGGTGGAGGTGAAGTCAAGCTCCAGGTGGAAATGTTGAAGACTAGCTCCTGATGGAGGTGTTGGACTCCCTTGTAGAGATGATGAAGATTAGCTCCTGGTGGAGGTGAAGTCTGGCCCTAGGTGGAGATGATGAACTTCCAGGTGGAGGTGATATAGACTAACTCTAGGTGGAGATGAAGTCTAGCTCCTGGTGGAGATGTTGAAAACTAGCTCCAGGTGGAGGTAAAGTCTAGCTCCTGGTGGAGATGTTGAAAACTGGCTCCAGGTGGAGGTGATGAATTCCCATGTGGAGGTGACAAATACTAGCTCCAGATGTAGATGATGTTAGCTCCAGGTGGAGGTGATATAGACTAACTCTAGGTGGAGATGAAGTCTAGCTCCTGGTGGAGATGTTGAAAACTAGCTCCAGGTGGAGGTAAAGTCTAGCTCCTGGTGGAGATGTTGAAAACTGGCTCCAGGTGGAGGTGATGAATTCCCATGTGGAGGTGACAAATACTAGCTCCAGATGTAGATGATGTTAGCTCCAGGTGGAGTTGTTGAAAACTAGCTCCAGATGGAGGTAATGTCTAGCTCCAGGTGGAGATGTTGAAAGCTGGCTCCATGTGGAGGTGATGAATTCCCATGTGGAGGTGACGAATACGAGCTCCAGGTGGAGGTGATGAACTCCCAGGTAGAGGAAATGAAGACTAGCTCCAAGTGGAGGTGATGAACTTTCAGGTGGAGGTGATGAAGACTAGCTCCAGGTTGAGGTGAAGTCTAGTTCCATGCCAAGCTCCTTGGTGGAGGTGATGAAGTCTGGCTCCAGGTGGAGGTGAAGTCAAGCCCAGGTGGAAATATTGAAGACTAGCTCCTGGTGGAGGTGAAGTCAAGCTCCAGGTGGGGATGTTGAAAACTAGCTCCATGTGGAGGTGTGAACTCCCATGTGGAGGTGATGACGATTAGCTCCTGGTGGAGGTGAAGTCTAGCCCTAGGTGGAGATGATGAACTTCCAGGTGGAGATGATAAAGACTAGCTCTAGGTCGAGATGAAGTCTAGCTCCTAGTGGAGATGTTAAAAACTAGCTCCTGGTGGAAGTAAAGTCTAGCTCCAGGTGGAGATTTTAAAAACTGACTCCAGGTGGGGGTGATGAATTCCCATGTGGAGGTGACGAAGACTAGCTCCAGATGTAAATGAAGTTAGCTCCAGGTGGAGATGTTTAAAACTAGCTTCAGGTGAAGATAAAGTTTAGCTTCAGGTGGAGATGTTGAAAACTGGCTCTAGGTGGAGGTGATGAATTCCCATGTGGAGGTGATGAATACTAGCTCCAAGTGGAGGTGATAAACTTTTAGGTGGAGGTGATGAACTCCCATGTGGAGGTGATGAACTCCTAGGTGGAGGTGATGAACTCCCAGGTGGAGTTAATGAAGATTATCTCCAAGTGGAGGTGATGAACTTTCCGGTGGAGGTGATGAAGACTAGCTCCAGGTTGAGGTGAAGTCAAGCTCCAGGTGGAGATGTTGTAGACTAGCTCCAGGTTGAGGTATTGAACTCCCATGTGGAGGTGATGAAGATTAGCTCCTGGTGGAGGTAAAGTCTAGCTCCAGGTGGAGATGATGAACTTCCATGTGGAGACGATGAAGATTAGATCCAAGTGGAGGTGATGAACTCCCAGGTGGAGGTGATGAAGACTAGCCCCAGGTGGAGGTAAAGTCTAGCTCTAGGTGGAGATGTAGATATCTAGCTCCAGGTGGAGGTGTTTAACTTCCAGGTGGAGGTGCTGAAGACTAGCTCCATGTGGGGGTGAAGTCTAGCTCCAGGTGGAGAGAATGAACTTCCAGGTGGAGGTGTTGAAGACTAGCTCAAGATGGAGGTGATGAACTTCCAAGTAGAGGTGATGTCTAGCTCCAGGTGGAGATGATGAAGACTAGCTCCAGGTGGATGTGATGGACTTCCAGGTGGAGGTGCTGCAGACTAGCTCTAGATGAAGATGTTGAAATCTAGCTCCAGGTGGAGGTGATGAGGACTTGCTCCAGGTGGAGGTGAAGTCTAGCTCCAGGTGGAGATGTTGATATCTAGTTCCAGGTAGAGTTGTTGAACTTCCAGGTGGAGGTGCTGAAGACTATCTCCATGTGGGGGTGAAGTCTAGCTCCATGTGGAGAGGATGAACTTCCAAGTGTAGGTGCTGAAGACTAGCTCCAGGTGGAGGTGATGAATTTCCAGGTGGAGGTGATGTCTAGCTACAGGTGGAGTTGATGAACTTCCAGGTGGCGATGATGTCTAGCACCAGGAGGAGGAGATGGACTCCTGGTGGAGGTGATGAAAACTAGCTCTAAGTTGAGGTGATGAAGACTAGCTCCAGGTGGAGGTAATGAAGACTAGCTCCAGGTAGAGTAGAAGTCTAGCTCCCATGTGGAGGTGATGAAGATTAGCTCCTGGTAGAGGTGAAGTCTAGCCCCAGGTGGAGATGATGAACTTCCAGGTGCAGATGATGAAGACTAGCTCCAGGTGGAGGTAATGAAGACTAGCTCTAGGTGGAGGTGAAGTCTAGCTCCATTCCAAGCTCCTTGGTGGAGGTGCTGAAGACTAACTCCAGGTGGAGATAATGAAGACTATCTCCAAGTGTAGGTGAAGTCTAGTTCCATACCAAGCTCCTTGGTAGAGGTGATGAAGTCTGGCTCCAGGTGGAGGTGAATTCAAGCTCGTGGTGGAGATGTTGAAGACTAGCTCCTGATGGAGGTGTTGGACTCGCATGTGGAGGTGATGAAGATTAGATCCTGGTGGAGATGAAGTCTGGCCCTAGGTGGAGATGATGAACTTCTAGGTGGAGGTGATGAAGACTAGTTCTAGGTGGAGATGAAGTCTAGCTCCTGGTGGAGATGTTGAAAACTAGCTCCAGGTGGAGGTAAAGTCTAGCTCCAGGTGGAGATATTGAAAACTGGCTCCAGGTGGAGGTGATGAATTCCCATGTGGAAGTGACAAATACTAGCCCCAGATGTAGATGATGTTAGCTCCAGGTGGAAATGTTTAAAACTAGCTCCAAGTGGAGGTAATGTCAAGTCCAGGTGGAGATGTTGAAAACTGGCTCCATGTAGGGGTGATGAATTCCCATGTGGAGGTGACGAATACTAGCTCCAGGTAGAGGTAATGAACTCCCAGGTGGAGGTAATGAAGACTAGCTCCAAGTGGAGGTGGTGAACATTCAGGTGGAGGTGATGAAGACTAGTTCCAGGTTGATGTAAAGTCAAGCTCCAGGTGGAGATGTTGAAGACTAGCTCTAGGTGGAGGTGAAGTCTAGTTCCAGTTGGGGATGTTGAAAACTAGCTCAAGGTGGAGGTGTAGAACTCCCATGTGGAGGTGATGAAGATTAGCTCCTGGTGGAGGTAAAGTCTAGCCCCAGGGGAGATGATGAACTTCCAGGTGGAGATGATGAAGACTAGCTCCAAGTGGAGGTGATGAACTCCCTGGTAGAGGTAATGAAGACTAGCTCCAAGTGGAGGTGAAGTCTTGAACCAGGTGGAGTTGTTGATATCTGGCTCCAGGTGGAGGTGTTTAACTTCCAGGTGGAGGTGCTGAAGACTAGCTCAATGTGGGGGTGAAGTCTAGCTCCAGTTGGAGAGGACGAACTTCCTGGTGGAGGTGCTGAAGACTAGCTCCAGGTGGAGGTGATGAACTTCAAAGTGGAGGTGATATCTAGCTCCAGGTGGAGATGATGGACTCCAGGTGGAGGTGATGAAGACTAGCTCCAAGTGGAGGTGATGAACTCTATGTGGAGATTATGAATACTAGCTCCAGGTGGATGTGATGGACTTCCAGGTGGAGGTGCTGAAGACTACCTCTAGATGAATATGTTGAAAACTAGCTCCAGGTGGAGGTGATGAAGACTAGCTCCAGGTGAAGGTGAAGTCTAGCTCCAGGTGGAGATGTTAATATCTAGTTCCAGGTGGAGGTGTTGAACTTCCATGTGGAGGTGTTGAAGACTAGCTCCTTGTGGGGGTGAAGTCTAGCTCCAGGTGGCTAGGATGAACTTCCAGATGGAAGTGCTGGAGACTAGCTCCAGGTGGAGGAGATAAACTTCCAGGTGGAGGTGGTGTATAGCTCTAGGTTGAGGTGAAGGACTCCAGATGGAGGTGATGAAGACTAGCTCTAAGTGGAGATGATGAACTCCAGGTGTGGGTGATGAAGATTAACTCCAGGTGGAGGTGATGGACTTCCAAGTGGAGGTGCTGAAGACTAGCTCTAGACGAAGATGTTGAAAACTAGCTCTAGGCGAAGGTGATGAAGACTAGCTCCAGGTGGAGGTAATGAATACTAGCTCCAGGGTAGAGTTGAAGTCTAGCTCCATGCCAAGCTCCATGGTGGAGGTGTCGAACTCCCATGTGGAGGTGATAAAGATTAGCTCCTGATGGAGGTGAAGCCTAGCCCCAAGTTGAGATGATGAACTTCCAGGTGGAGATGATTAAGACTAGCTCCAGATGGAGGTAATGAAGACTAGCTCTAGGTGGAGGTGAAGTCTAGATACATGCCAAGCTCCTTGGTAGAGGTGCTGAAGACTTGTTCCAGGTGGAGTAATGAAGACTATCCCCAGGTGGAGGTGAAGTTTAGTTCCATACCAAGCTCATTGGTGGAGGTTATGAAATCTGGCTCCAAGTGGAGGTGAAGTCAAGCTCAAGGTGGATATGTTGAAGACTAGCTCCTGGTGGAGGTGAAGTCAAGCTCCAGGTGGGGATGTTGAAAACTAGCTCCAGGTGGAGGTGTTGAACTCCCATATGGATGTGATGAAGATTAGCTCCTGGTGGAGGTGAGGTCTAGCCCTTGGTGGAGATGATGAACTTCCAGGTGGATGTGATGAACACTAGCTCCAGGTGGAGGTGATGAAGACTAGCTCCAAGTGGAGGTGATGAAGACTAGCTCCAAGTGGAGGTGATGGACTTCAGGTGTAGATGCTGGAGACTAGCTCTAGATAAAGATGTTGAAAACTAGCTCTAGGTGGTGGTGATGAAGACTAGCTCCAGATGGAGGTAATGAAGACTAGCTCCAAGTGGAGGTGAAGTCTAGCTCCATGCCAAGCTCCTTGGTGGAGGTGTTGAAGACTAGCTCCAAGTGGAGGTAATGAAGACTATCTCCAGGTTGAGGTGAAGTCTAGTTCCATACCAAGCTCCTTGGTGGAGGTGATGAAGTCTGGCTCCAGGTGGAGGTGAAGTCAAGCTCCAGGTGGAAATATTGAAGACTAGCTTCTGGTGGAGGTGAAGTCAAGCTCCAGGTGGGGATGTTGAAAACTAGCTCCATGTGGAGGTGTGAACTCCCATGTGGAGGTGATGACGATTAGCTCCTGGTGGAGGTGAAGTCTAGCCCTAGGTGGAGATGATGAACTTCCAGGTGGAGATGATAAAGACTAGCTCTAGGTCGAGATGAAGTCTAGCTCCTAGTGGAGATGTTAAAAACTAGCTCCTGGTGGAAGTAAAGTCTAGCTCCAGGTGGAGATTTTAAAAACTGACTCCAGGTGGAGGTGATGAATACCCATGTGGAGGTGACGAAGACTAGCTCCAGATGTAAATGAAGTTAGCTCCAGGTGGAGATGTTTAAAACTAGCTTCAGGTGAAGATAAAGTTTAGCTTCGGGTGGAGATGTTGAAAATTGGCTCCAAGTGGAGGTGATGAATTCCCATGTAGAGGTGATGAATACTAGCTCCAAGTGGAGGTGATGAACTCCCAGGTGGAGTTAATGAAGACTATCTCCAAGTGGAGGTGATGAACTTTCAAGTGGAGGTGATGAAGACTAGCTCCAGGTTGAGGTGAAGTCAAGCTCCAGGTGGAGATGTTGAAGACTAGCTCCAGGTTGAGGTATTGAACTCCCATGTGGAGGTGATGAAGATTAGCTCCTGGTGGAGGTAAAGTCTAGCTCCAGGTGGAGATGATGAACTTCCATGTGGAGATGATGAAGACTAGCTCCAAGTGGAGGTGACGAACTCCTAGGTGGAGGTGATGAAGACTAGCTCCAGGTGGAGGTGAAGTCTAGTTCTAGGTGGAGACGTTGATATCTAGCTCCAGGTGGAGGTGTTTAACTTCCAGGTGGAGGTGCTGAAGACTAGCTCCATGTGGGGATGAAGTCTAGCTCCAGGTGGAGAGAATGAACTTCCAGGTGGAGGTGCTGAAGACTAACTCCAAGTGGAGGTGATGAACTTCCAAGTGGAGGTGATGTCTAGCTCCAGGTGGAGGTGATGAAGACTAGCTACAGGTGGAGGTGATGGACTTCCAGGTGGAAGTGCTGCAGACTAGCTCTAGATGAAGATGTTGAAAACTAGCTCCAGGTGGAGGTGATGAGGACTAGCTCCAGGTGGAGGTGAAGTCTAGCTCCAGGTGGAGATGTTGATATCTAGTTCCAGGTAGAGTTGTTGAACTTCCAAGTGGAGGTGCTGAAGACTAGCTCCATGTGGAGAGGAAGAACTTCCAGGTGTAGGTGCTGAAGACTAGATCCTCATGGAGGTGATGAATTTCCAGGTGGAGGTGATCTCTAGCTACAGGTGGAGGTGATGAACTTCTAGGTGGAGATGATGTCTAGCTCCAGGAGGAGGTGATGAACTCCTGGTGGAGGTGATGAAAACTAGCTCTAAGTGGAGGTGATGAAGACTAGCTCCAAGTGGAGGTAATGAAGACTAGCTCCAGGTAGAGTAGAAGTCTAGCTCCATGCCAATCTCCTTGGTGGAGGTGTTGAACTCCCATGTGGAGGTGATGAAGATTAGCTCCTGGTAGAGGTGAAGCCTAGCCCCAGGTGGAGATGATGAACTTCCAGGTGCAGATGATGAAGACTTGCTCCAGGTGGAGGTAATGAAGACTAGCTCCAGGTGGAGGTGAAGTCTAGCTCCATGCCTAGCTCCTTGGTGGAGGTGCTGAAGACTAGCTCCAGGTGGAGGTAATGAAGACTATCTCCAGATGGAGGTGAAGTCTAGTTCCATACCAAGCTCCTTGGTAGAGGTGATGAAGTCTAGCTCCAGGTGAAGGTGAATTCAAGCTCCTGGTGGAGATGTTGAAGACTAGCTCCTGGTGGAGGTGAAGTCAAGCTCCAGGTGGAAATGTTGAATACTAGCTCTTGATGGAGGTGTTGGACTCCCTTGTGGAGATGATGAAGATTAGCTCCTGGTGGAGGTGAAGTCTAGCCCTAGGTGGAGATGATGAACTTCCAGGTGGAGGTGATGTAGACTAACTCAAGGTGGAGATGAAGTTTAGCTCCTGGTGGAGACGTTGAAAACTAGCTCCAGGTGGAGGTAAAGTCTAGCTCCAGGTGGAAATGTTGAAAACTGGCTCCAGGTGGAGGTGATGAATTCCCATGTGGAGGTGACAAATACTAGCTCCAGATGTAGATGATGTTAGCTCCAGGTGGAGATGTTGAAAACTAGCTCCAGGTGGATGTAATGTCTAGCTCCAGGTGGAGATGTTGAAAGCTGGCTCCATGTGGAGGTGATGAATTCCCATGTGGAGGTGACGAATACGAGCTCCAGGTGGAGGTGATGAACTCCCAGGTAGAGGAAATGAAGACTAGCTCCAAGTGGAGGTGATGAACTTTCAGGTGGAGGTGATGAAGACTAGCTCCAGGTTGAGGTGAAGTCAAGCTCCAGGTGGAGATGTTGAAGACTAGCTCTAGGTGGAGGTGAAGTCTAGTTCCAGTTGGGGATGTTAAAAACTAGCTTCAGGTGGAGGTGTTGAACTCTCATGTGGAGATGATGAAGATTAGCTCTTAGTGGAGGTAAAGTCTAGCCCCAGGTGGAGATGATGAACTTCCAGTTGGAGATGATGAAGAATAGCTCCAAGTGGAGGTGATGAACTCCCAGGTGGAGGTGATGAAGACTAGCTCCAGGTGGAGGTGAAGTCTAGCTCCAGATGGAGATGTTGATATCTAGCTCCAGGTGGAGGTGTTTAACTTCCAGGTGGAGGTGCTGAAGACTAGCTCCATGTGGGGGTAAAGTCTAGCTCCAGGGGGAGAAGATGAACTTCCAAGTGGAGGTGCCGAAAACTAGTTCCAGGTGGAGGTGATGAACTTCCTAGTGGAGCTGAAGTCTAGCTCCTGGTGGAGGTGATAGACTCTAGGTGGAGGTGATGAAGACTAGCTCTAAGTTGAGGTGATGAACTCCAGGTGGAGGTGATGAACTTTTAGGTGGAGGTGCTGAAGACTAGTTCTAGATGAAGATGTTGAAAACTAGCTCCAGGCGGAGGTAATGAAGACTAGCTCCAGGTGGAGGTGAAGTCTAAGTCCATGCCAAGCTCCTTGGTGGAGATGATGAAGACTAACTCTAGGTGGAGGTGATGAAGACTATCTCCAGGTGGAGGTGAAGTCTAGCTCCGGTGATGTGGTATTTTGGTTTTTTTTTCGAATTTTCCACAATTTTTTTTGAATTTTCCAGATTTTTTTAAAATTTTCTTGTTACATGTGGCCCATTCTCACTTTGGCTCAATGGAATTGAAACCCTTGTTTCTTCCCCCCCTATAAATAAGGCTTAATCCTTCATTCTTTCATTCCTTTTCTTTTCTCCTTCTATGGCTTTCTTAATCTCCTTCTCTTCTCTCTCCTTTTCTTTTTATTTTTATTTATATTCTAAAGTGAGGTACTGCTTGGGTGAAAGGAAGTTCGCCTGGAAGGCAGCCTTGTTGTGTTGAGCCTTGACGTAGGTCATCCTTGGGTTTTAGTGCTCTAATTCCTCCATAAGTGCTTCAAACTCTCTTTCATTCTTACTTATGTCAAATAACAGTGAGAGTAGTTGTATAGGAGGGAAAGAAATTAGAGAGTCTAGGCCAACCTCGTTTCACTTGAAAGATGAACCTATTGATGATCCGTTGAGTATGTTACTACTGGATGTTGCACCCCTTTCTGTAGTGCCTCAAATAGATTGGGTAGGCACTTCAATATCTGAAACCACATCAGGTATATCTAATAATTGGGATTTTAGACACCCTCCAATCCGTCATGGAGTAGATATAGCTAGTAATGAAAATTTGACTGAGAATGAGGTTAATCGTTACCCTACAATAGTAACAGAAGGTGATTTGTGTGAGTGGAGGAGAATGTTTGAAATTACCGATGATGTGAAGCTTATAGTACTGGACTCGGTTGAACGAGATGACCTTCCTCCCTCTGGGTGCATTAGTATTTATTATTCCATGTTGAAAGCCAGACTTCGATTCCCCATTCCTCGTGCAATAAGCGAGGTATTTAAGCAATGGGGCTTAGCTCCATCTCAGATTACCGTGAAGGGTTGGTTAACACTAGTAGGCATGATGATTCTTTTGAAAGATAAGTTTAGATACCCGACACCGTCAGAAGTGAACTTCATGGTTACACTTATGCGAGAGTCAAATGGGAGAGGATTTTATTACCTAAGCCCCCGACCGGGTCGAACGAGCCTAGTGCTTGGGTCTGATTCATCACTTAAAAATGGAAGCACAAATGGTTCTTTGTTAGTGGTAATTGGATGATCAAAAAAGGAGAGCCCGATCTAGATCCTCGAATATCAATTCTGACCGAGTTTCACACTTCTACACGTAAGCTGCACTTATTCTTTGGTCAAGTTCCTTTTATATTAACATGTTAATTCTTATCCTCTTTTGCAGCTCATTCACCTCCGTTAGAAGAAGACTTGGATTCGGATTTTTATACCGTGCTTATCTTTGTGGAAGATAAACAGTAAGTAATAGAGCATACAATGTTGTTTCAAGTCGAGTGAGCTTGATAAAGGCCGGTCTATTTCAAGAGGCATCTCCGAACTTACACCCATCCGGTAAGCAGTTTGTAGATTATCTCATAGCTTTTGATTTATCAATTCGGTTTCTTATTCATTTTTCCTTCATAGAATCGTTGCCAGCGCCCACGATGAAATTATAGATCAGCTGAAGCAGAAGAAGAGCTGGGACACCTCTAGCTCTGGTGTTCAAGTACTTAAAAAGACAGCAACCGCAACTCAACCAGGGCATCCTCTAGCTCCACATGTGTCTCGTGATAAAGACTCAGTTTTACCTCTATAAGTGGACCACCAAAAGAAGCGTGCAACTGATAGCTCGCGTCAAGATGTTGATCGTTACAAGAAACATAGAAGTGACAAGAGATCTACTGCCAATGCTAGTAATAAGGTGGTCGTGCCGGAAGAGAGAGCTCGAAGAGATTTCTCTTTCCTTGGATGGGATTCAATGAAAGCGATGAACCCTGCTAATAAGCATACAGGCTTGCCGGGAGAGGTGTTGAACTATTTGAAGTCAGCTTCTCCTTTCTCAACTTCAACACCATTGCCAGCTCATATTGCAGAGGCGATGACAGTAGTTCCTAGAACCTAGATGAAGAAAATGGCAACTTGGGTTCCCAAACTTGGAGCGGTAGATTCCAGCATGGCAGCTCTGACTTATTTTGGAAAAGCATTGGGGATAATGACTCATGTCGTGGAGCAATGCCACAAGCAGGAGGATGAGATTTCTAGGTTGAGTTCTGAATCCCTGACAATCGAAGATTTGAGATCCGAGATAAAAGCATTGAAGGTTGAGAGGAGCAAACTAAAGGAGGAGAACCATCTTATCTCCACCCATCACTCAAATTTGTTAGCATCTCAAGAGCCCATCACCAAGGAGTTGGAGGCCACTAAGACTCAATTGCAGCAGGCTAATGCTCGGATTGTTGTCGTAGAGAAAGAAGCAGATTAGAAAGTTGCTGCAGCTAGAGTAGCAGCTGATGCGGTGGTGGAGGAGAGGGAAAAGGCAGCAGTTATGGACTATGAAGATAAAAAATTACTCGCATTTGGTTTTAAGAGTTATGTGATGGCGTTCACAGCTGTAGCGAAGGCACTCTTAGAGAACAACCACGATTTTGATCTTGAACCCTTACGCAATGATTTGCAAACTTTTATCCGTGAGAACCCTCTGAGCCCGGATAATAACTTGAAACTTGAATTTGAGCCCCTTGGTACTGAGCATGATTTCATTGTATCTCCACAGGTAAATGAAGAGGATGTTCGTATGGTGTCAATGGAGCTGGAATCCATCTTGACAGGAGATCCCACACCACCAGGAGTGGGTAGTATTGGAGTAGAGAATGAAGAGTATGATCCAATCAACCCTTCGATGTATTTGTTGTAGAGTTAATTTAGTTGGACTATTTCATAACTCTTATCTTGTTATCATCTTTGTGTAGCCTTTTCCCTGCAAGGGCTTATTGGTAAACCTTTTGTTGAACATTTTGTGCTCCATAACTTCTTCATGAGTTGGGAATTGAATTTACTTTTCGTGTTTGATTGACCTGTTCTTATGTACCTCGACATTCATTCAACTTAGGTTTAGACTAGCTCGACTCATCTATGAATATTATCGAAGTGTTCGACTTAGATCGAGGTTGCCTCGATTCATCTACGAACTTGAGTTGTATTGAGTTCGGCTAATGGTTGCTGTTACCCGAACTTAAGTTTAAATCAAAACTACTTGTGGAATTTCACAACTTTACCGAATCTCAGAGCTTAGTTAGTAGGTCAGAACTTAACTAACAAGCTATAAACATTGCCAGGTCCATGAGCTTACATAGTATATTGATATTTCCATAGTCATAATAGTACGAAAATATCATAGCCATTTCATCACCAGCTAAGCTAATATATCATGGTTAGCTTAAGTTGATATGAATAACTTTTATGAAATTTTAGCCATGCTAAAATAGAATCTAGGGAGATATAATTAGCAAAGCTGATAGGAACACATTTAAATTTTTATCAGCTAAGCTAAAATTTAATTTTTGGAAAAATAATTAGCTAGGCTGATATGAGTATGCGGATAATTTATCGACCAAGTTGAATATTAATTTTTAAAAATTAATCAGTTAGGCTGATACATAAACGTGGAAAAATTATCAGCTAAGCTGAATATTAATTTTTGAAAATTAATCAGCTAGGTTGAAACCTGAACTTGGATAAATGATCAGTTAGGCTGAATATTAATTTTTGAAAATTAATCAGCTAGGCTGAAACGTGAAATTAATCAGCTAGGTTAAAATATGAATTTAGAGAAATTACCAACTGAGTTGAATATTAATTTTTGAAAATTAATCAACTAGGCTGAAACGTGAACTTGGATAAATTATCAGCTGGGCTGAATATTAATTTTTGAAAATTAATCTGCTAGGCTTAAACGTGAAATTAATCAGCTAGACTGAAATATGAATTTGGAGAAATTATCAGCTGAGCTGAATATTAATTTATGAAATTAATAATCTAAGCTGGAACGTGAAATTGGATAAATTATCAGCTAGGCTGAATATTCATTTTTGAAAATTAATCAGCTAGTGAAAATGGGTAGTGAATCATATAACCATGACCCTATGAATTATAGAGGTACTCCCTCACTTTGCCACTCGATTCACAAGATTATGACAATAACGGATCATAAAAATGTAAATTGAGAATTGATCATGCAAAAGTAAACATAGATGGCCAATCTATATTAACAAGCACATAATCCTAAATCATATCAAAGCCATTCAAAGGGTAAAATCTCCAACATAGTAATTAAAATTTTCTATCAACAATTGCTAAAATATACGGGAGGTTCACAATTTCTTGAATCAGAAAGGGAACTTAGCCCATTAAATTCATAAAGAAAGGTAAACTAAAATAGAAAAAACCAATGGTTGTTGATCTGATTGTTCTGCTGGAATGTAAGAAATCCCTTTCTCACGTACTGTCGTGTCTATCCTTTTAGCTTGCAATCTCTTCCCTTTTTATTTTCTTTCCTCTGCCCCCTTTCTTGCGTGACTCCCAGCCTCCAATTCAATTCAAGTTTGACTTTCCTTTCACTTTGGTGGTGTATTTGGTAAGTTTTCTTTCTCTCTGCTCCTTGCGAGTAATTCCCAGGTCCCCCAAAATAAATTTCCATTTTGACTTCTCTTTTCCCTTTGCATTCCCTATTTGGTAAGTTCAAATCCTTTTGAATATTCTTTCCCTTGCAAAACATGTTATGGCAATCCAAATATTTTGATCATCAAAGCACTTATAATGGCTGCCAATTTTGAGGGTTGTAACAGTTGGAATTGATTGAAATTCTACTTATTAACTCCACTCAACAAAAATCCTCCACTTTGACCTATTTGAACATTAATTAATTCATTAAAGTAAATGTGCTCCAATAATAAAAATAAGTCGTAATTGACATACAATGGACACATAAACAAATAAAAAAGATGGGATTTGGCTCAAAATAACATTGGCAAATTATGAATTAGCATAAACGTAGCCTCAAGGAAGACGAATGGCAAGTTCTAGAACACATTCACATGAATGATGCACAAATGAAAGAATGAACCGTATAACAATTACAAATTCAAGGCTCAAAATCTCATGGTTCATCAATAGTGTAAACAAGCTTCATGCAAGAAAATTTCCAACCATAATATGTTCACAAATTCACATTAATCCAACACATGATCCAACCTAATCTCATAGCTTCAAACAACCATCAAATAAGCTCCGCAAGAGAAGAATGTATGATAAGAAACACAAAGGAAGCAACAAACTACAAGAATAAGAGGAACAAAAGGTGCGCCGGTGCAAAATGTGCAAACTAAAAACAAAATGAACAAGTAACATAATGAACAAGTCCCCCAAACTTAAATTTAACTAAGAGTTCAATTTTAGTTTGAAAAGAATTATGTTACCAAATTTATTGCACCTTTCTTCACTTCAAGTTTTTCACTAGAAGCTCCTTCATGTTCCTACAAAAGACAAGAAATAAAATAAAAACACACAAAGAAAGCAATAAAAGAAAGCAATAAAGAAATGACGGGTTACCTCCCATCTAGCGTTAAGTTTAACGTCTTCAAGTTAGATGGATTATCGAGCTCATGGTGGTCTAGAATAATCTTTAGGCACTATCATAGGCTTCTTCTTTAAGTAGTGCATTGTGCTCTCTCGCTCAATCATAAGAACATTTTATTTCTTGTTAAATAGTTCAAGCAATTGTTCTCCAAAGGCATTCTTCACAAGGAATGACACTTTCCACTTGTTTCACTTTTTCCACCGGGCTCCATATGAATTTTGAACTTCAACCACATCCCCCGGTAAGAATTCGGGCATTGACAAGTGTTGGTGCCCTCTTGCAACCATTTTCCTACAATTATCAACAAACAAATTTTTATCAATGAAATTATAAAAATTCTTAAGAGAGTTTGAAATTTCAATAGAATGAGAAATTTTTGTCTTGTGTGAAGTAGAGTCCATAATCTTAGTTTTCGGAGTTTTCTTTTCTTCCATAAGGACATGAATCTTTTCTTGATTTCGAATTCCCTCTTCAACTCTTCTTTCAACTCCTTTTCTTTCACCCACTTAGGAACTCTCTCTTTTTTTTTCCTTCATAGCCTCATAAACCCCCAAACTATCCTCTTTTCTAATTTCTTCTTTATCAACCTCCTTACATGCCTCCAACCCTTTTTCAACCATTCTTTCCTTATCCCGATTGTAGATAGCCATGCATAGGTCTTTAGTCTCTGATGTAGAAGATTTATTTATTGCTCTTTGTATATTTTCCGCGGCAGTTAAGACTTGGCCTAAATGGTGCTCCACGGATTCCATTCTCACCTCCATAGAACTCTTCACGTCAATAACTAACAACTCAATTTTTTCAACCCTCTCTTCACATGCTTTCATTCTAGCCTCATTATCCTCAATAAACTTATGTAACAAATCCTCCAAAGGCGATTTTCTCTCATCATTTGGCAATTTTCCCCCTGGATTGAACATCGTTTGAAAAACTACATCACGCTTAGCTATATTCTCCAAATCATAGCTTCCTTCTATGCTCTCTGTAGGCCATTATTAGGTATTCATTGCAATTTTTTCAAACATTCTTATTGCTCTTTGAGCGGTGATGACAAAAAACAGACCCATTGGATGACGCATCAACGAATAACCGATCTTTTCCGTTCAAGCCTTGATAGAAGAATCCACTTGTTGCTCCTTCGGAAAATCATGATGAGGACACTTCCTCAACATCTTCTTAAACCTCTCCCACGACTCATGAAAGATCTCATGAGGCAATTGCTTAAATTGAGCAATGAAATTTTGCAATTGTAGCGTATTTAAAGGTAGAAGTATTTGTTGAGGAAACGTTGAGCAAGATCCTTCTAAGTATTGCATGTTTCCAGAGTGATCGTTCCAAGCCAAGCACGTGCTCTATCCTTTAAAGAAAAAAGAAAGAGTCGCATATTAATGCAATCTTCACTCACCCCATTCACTTTAATAGTATTCGCTATCTCCATAAAGTGAACAAGGTGGTTATTTGGATCTTCGATTGGGTCTCCACCAAATTGAATTGATTGAACCATTCAAATTTAACTTTCCTTCAACTCAAAATTATTGGCATTGATCGGAAGGGCCATAATTTGTTGAACCACCTTCGGTTGGAGATGATCTCTAGTAGTCATATTCATCATGCCTTGAGGAACTTGAGGGTATATATTATGAAGCACTTGAGGATAAACTTATTGTTGAGGAGTGACAAGGTTCCCATAAACTTGTTGAAGAATTTGTAAATTAATGGGAACTTGAACCCCTTGAGCCATACTTATATCTCCTTGTGCCTCCCCATTAGGATGAGCATTATCATTCACCATGTTTGGAATATTTTCCATGTAGCTCATATTTTTTGGGTTGTTCACCTTCTTCTTCATTCTTAAGGTATATGCGCCTACAAGAGAAAGAAAAATTAGAACAAAATTTCTAAAGCAAATGTAAGATGCAAAACAAGAAAAATGTCCTTATTAAGACCATTCTAAACTATCCTTCACCAAACTACTAGCGACCGTTACCTCCCCGGCAACGGCGCCATTTGATTGGTCATTAATAGTCGGGATAACCAATTAAAATAATTTATCAAACCCAAGGGAGGAACGTGCTAGAGTTTAAGCGATCTCAAGTTTATCGTGATTTTATAAGGAAATTGTCTTACAAAATTCCATGACCCTAAGAAAATTACAAAATAAAATAAATACTTTCCTTGAATTTCTTCACTTGGAGGCTTTATCCTCTCTTGAAATCTTCAATCTCTCTTACTTCCTTGATCACTTGGAAAAGATGATGGAGGAATTTCATTAATTAAATGGGAGAAATTTGAATAGAGAGAGTGAAAATGGAAAGAAATAGAGGAAAAAAAAATAAAGAAGGGGGCGTGAATTCTGCAGGGATGATGTTCTGCTCGAATCCCCTATTGAAAAGAAATCTTCTCCCTTTAAAAATCTCATGCCATGTAGATAGTGGGCCCAACCTTATTTGAAAATTATTTTATGCCCATCAACAATATTAGATTAATTTAGATAAGCATGTGGACCTTTATATAATTGATTGATGGGCTTGACAATCAATAGTGGAAATGAAATGGGCCAAAAAATCTGATTGAGCCGCAGGTTTTTTTGCCAAAAATTTCAGCTTGCGCAACGTTGTTGTTTCAGCTCGTATTTGCTCGTTTTAACTCCGAATTGAGCACCATTTTTTCTACACATTCGTAATTGAATATAGAAGCTTATTTTATGCATAAATCCTGCAAATTCCAACAAAAGATTTCTCTCCACAAAAATTAAGTAATTAAAGAAAGTAATCACTAAAAGCAACCTTAATTATATAAAACCTATCTAAAATGGATCATATTTTCTAGCAATTTCTACGCTCATCACCAAGTTAAAACTTCACACTATGCATTCCGTTCATCCCATATTAAACTTTATCACAAATAATAAAAATCACATCAATCGTTAATCCTAAAAGTACATTTTAATTACAAAATTTATCACTCTCACTTAACACACAAAACATACTTTATAATTTATTTTTTACTTAAAAATACTCTATTACCTTTAAAAAATCGATAAAGTTAATTAGAAAGTAATTTTTCTTTAATTATATGTCTACTGTTAGTTTTTCTTGGAATGGAATCATGAAAGGAGTACATTTTTTTTATTAAAGAAAGTAATAATAGTACTCCTCCATCATTGAAGATGGTTCAACTTTACTCCTAGACATGCAAGATTCTAATGGCAAACATTATAGATAATGGACTAGAAGCAATCATTTTTGTACCCCTAATCCATATGGCCTAAACAATTAGGTTTTCAACTCTTTTACTAGTTTACATCTCCTAAGATTATATCTTAATCTCAATTCCCATGAAAGTACAATAATCTTAAGTTGGGTTCTCACTAATTAATCACTCAAATGTCCTCTTACAAGTGTTCTAAGCACAAAAAGGGTAGAGATTGTCGATTTTTATGCGTCCCCAAGTGTAAGAATCAATTGCAGTTCAGCGTGTGACCAAGTCAAATTATCGAACCCAAGGGATTAGAGCTAAGCAGATTATCACATAAATATAATTTGCACTACTAATAATTAAAATAGAGTAACCTTTTCTGAGTTTGAAAATTATTAAACTAATAATATAAAAAATAAATAAATAAATAAAAATAAAAACCACAAATAATAAGAAGTGTTTCAAGAGAGAAGACATGATAGTTCTAGGAAATCTAGTTTAAATTGATCAAATTAAAACACTAAATAATTAGTTAGAATTCCTGTAGATTTTATGAAAACAATCACTTAAATATGTTAAATCTCTTTAGTAATGTAAACTTAACACATAAATCTGGTTTAAAATCTCAAATGCAGAAGAATAATTCCTACTCCCTTTCTTTGTACATAATGCAAAATTTCATTAAAGGTTAGAGCACTAGACTTCCCTTTCTATGTACTTAAGAAGTAAACTTCAATTCCCACCTAACAATCTAAGAAACTAAATCCTTTAGAATGGTAATTAATAGATATTTAGTATCCAATATTAATTATTCTAATGAAACACTTCAAAATCATGATTGAGGACAAATTTTATAACAGATAGACAAAAACCAAATCCTCTAAAATGGTAATTAATAGATATATTAAGTGTCCAATATTAACTATTCTAATGAAACACTTCAAAACCCTG
This sequence comes from Pogostemon cablin, assembly GCA_023678885.1. Lineage (NCBI taxonomy): Eukaryota > Viridiplantae > Streptophyta > Magnoliopsida > Lamiales > Lamiaceae > Pogostemon > Pogostemon cablin. The sequence goes on along the minus strand of CM042962.1, from coordinate 15,336,458 downwards.
AATGAGGATAGATCTTATAACAGATAGACAAATATAATCTCTCTATGACACAAGCAACAATCATAAGCATGCATAAGACAATAACATACTATATAACCATGAATGAGGACAGATTTTATAAGACAAAAATATTTCTTAGTTCAAAGCATTAATAAAGGAATAAATATACTGCATAAATCCATAACCTAGTCTAGGTCATCAATTCAATCCAATTCAACCTTCAAAACCCTAGAACTATACAGAAAAGTACTAGTCCATGATGTTACAAGCAACAACCATATCTTTGGAATGAAACGTACTCATGAGTCTATAAATCAACAATAAGAAATTAAAGAAGGAAGAAAAACCCTTGTTGGAATAACTCTTCTCTTCTCTTTCCGTCTTAATGATCCTCCTCCATTCTCCTTCTCAAGTAGTAAACACCGTGATTGAGTGTGATAGGTGAAAGACGGGTAAAGGGTAGAGATTGATGGCGGAAGGTGATGGGTTAAGATTGTGTAGTTCAAAGGGCGTGGTGGAGAGTTAGGGTTCTTCTAGAACTTCCCAATGACTCCTTTTATAGTTGAGAGCTGCTAAAATTCGGACTCCACATCAAAATAGGGCTTTTCATGTCAAAAACCACAAACGGGTCAAAAAAACAAAATTTGGGCTTGATGGGACATGGCACGAGTCGTGCCAGCAATGGCACGAGTCGTGCCGGCCATGGGATGAACGTATCCTCTTCGCACACTAACATGCATGAATAAATTACTAATTTATTCAATTAAAACCCTACACACAACATTGAAATGGTCATCCTAACATAATGCATAGTGAATTTAACCACATAATCAATAACATGAATCAAGGATCATCAATCATAAGAGAAAATTCAAAATCAACTCAATTAAACCATTAAAAACCTACAAGTCTAGAATATTCTCAATCTATCATGTGGTTAGCCTCAAAAGAGGACTAGCCAACAAACTTCATCATATAATCATTACAATGCTCATATGAATCCATTTTTGTACTCAAATCAAAGAAATTACAAATTAAAGTTGAATCTCTTCCCTTTTGGATATAGGTTGATCTCATTCCTTCAATTGCATTCCACTCTCATACGCCTTAATTCTTCTCAAGGATGGTATGGCTAGAAGATCTATGGTTTGATCTATGAATTAAATGGTGAGATGGAGTGAATTTGATGGATTATGGATGATGGAGAGAGTGTGTGTGTAAAAGTGGTGTGAAATTGTGTGTTTTGATCTTGTAAATGCTCCAAATGGTCTCTCTACCGTAATTCACGCTAAATGAGGCCTTTATACCCCTTGAAAGCTTCTAGAACACGTGCTCACTTAAATCTGACTTCTGCACGAGCTCGACTCGAGTCGAGACATGCTTCTTGGTGTGTTTGTGTGCTGTCAAGGCTCGACTCGAGTTCCGCAGTCGACCTTAGCATGGTCGAGCAGGTATTTCTGATGTTGGCGCACGACCTCACTTACAGGCCCGTGCTTTGCACATGGCTCGAGTTCTGGAGCGAGCTCGACTCGAGTGATGTCGAGTCCTGTCCACCTTCTTCTTTTCAGCTCTCAACTCTATTTTGCTCTATTTTTGACATGTTTCACATACATTTAAGCTCATTTTCAGACATTTATCAATCTATAACACACTTCTCCTTATTAATATAAAACAGCACCAAAGTGTATACAAATGGAATAAAACATACGATAATCCACAAATAAAGACAGTAAAATTTAGGTGAAAATAACGACGATCAAATGTACCATGGATATTAAAAAAAAGTTACTTTTTAACTAAGTTTATTGACTATTAGGGGAATTTGGTATTTTAGGTAACAAATAAAGTAATAAAGTATGTTATGTGTGTAAAGAAGGGATAATATTTTTTTAAATTAAACGTGTGTATTTTTTAAGTGTTAAATTAGAATGATATTTCCTTTTTTGAGGGATGAACCCGTTATGTGGGATGAACAAATGAGGAAAGAATGAACTATCCTCAGGGACACGGAGTATAATAGGTTCATTGAAGAAGCAAATTCTCTCCTGTATGCTAACTCCCAGTTGGAATGAGATTCCCGCTTAAATTACTATTTCAATATGTTATACTCCCTCCGTCCGCCCAATAGGTATACATGTGCTTTTTGCACGTGGATTAAAAAGTATTATTATTTAAGAAAAAATCACTTATAGATACACACTTTTACCCTAAATTACTATGAGATACAATGAATTCAAATAATTACTCTCACATATAAAATATTAAAGTAAAATACCAATTATAACCTTATAATCTCATACACTTTTAAACCACAAACCCTTAACCCCTCACCCACCCACTGCCGGGACCACCGTCGGATCACCGCCGGCCGGTCGTTGGATCTCCGCCGCCGGCTGCCGGACCACTGCAAAAAAAAATTCAAAGCAAAATATGCAAAACAAAATTGTGCAAAACAAAATTGTGCAAATCAAATTGTGCAAAACAAAATTGTGCAAAACAAATTGTGCAAACACATAGGGGTACTTATGGTATCACAATCATAATTGTGTAGTTATGAGTATTAGTTCTTTGAGTCATGTAGTTTATAGCAATTATGCATTATTTTATGTATCCCACAGTGAATGACCCATTATTTAATATGGGGTAGATAGTTGTATTAGTGAGGTGTGTATGACCCATATATTAAATGTATTAGTGATGTATGTGTCCCATGTATTTAAAAAGGGAAATATATACCTTTGGTGCGGACACCCAAAATAACAAAATGTATATCTTTCTGGTGGACGGAGGGAGTATTTCATATAGTAGTTTGATAATATGCCCACAAGATTTTCTGTTTCATTTTTCATCATTTTTATGTTATTATTTGTATAATTGACACATAGGAAAATCCAACTATTACCCTTTATCGTTGATACTTTCCTCTTGAAAGTATAGTTTCACTTTCTCTCTTGTTGTCTTTCTTCCAATAATATGGCACCACAAATATTCATGTTAAATCTTACTACACCAAAACCTCAAATAAATACGTCCTCCGTCTCAGGTTAAGAGAGTCATTTTTCCATTTTGGTCGTCCCACCCAAGGAGTCTCCTTTCCTTTTTTACATTCATGGGACCCACACATCCCCTCTAATACAATTAAAATATGGGATCCACACTCCCACTAATACAACTACCCACTACACATTAAATAATAATACTTCTTAATCTACGTACAAACAAGCAAGTGGCCCTCTTACGCCGGGACGGAGGGAGTATAATTATCATTATTCGCAATTTTCAAAATCTCGTACACCTCAACAAACATACCTAATATTTTCATAATTTGAATGAAGGCAATTCATTAACTATTCAAACTTATACACCCTAAATTCTAAAGTTATACGATTATATATAAGCACTAATCGGAATAGCGTAAAGATCCATGATGTAAATGGAAAGGCATAAAGATCAGTTGATTCAGGTGTCTCATTCATCAGCCCATCTGATTCTTTATCATTAAAACCCAAACGATGCTCATTGGATTTCCTTAAACCATCGAGTTTCATAGCCACTTCTTTCATTGTAGGTCTATCTGCACCCTTCAAGTCAAGACAACTCGTTATTAATTCAGCCATCTCCTCCAGCTGTCCTATAGAACCCTCGCGAATCAATCGAGGTTCCACCACGTGAACAAGCTTATTTTCTTGTATCGACTTGATGAAATACTTTGTCAGGTTACGTTGCTCTTGAATCCTGTCCATATCAATGGGTTTCTTACCCGTCACAAGCTCTGTTAGAACCACTCCGAAGCTGTAGACGTCGCTCTTATCTGTTATCTGGCTTGTATGGAAGTATTCGGGATCCAGATATCCTAAAGTCCCCTGCACCAACGTTGTCATGAGACTTTGGTCCAAGAAAACTAGTCTGGATGCTCCGAAATCTGAAATCTTTGCAGTGATGTTTTCGTCTAGCAAAATGTTGGTCGATTTGACGTCCCTATGAATGATTGGAATCGTAGCAGCAGAATAAAGATAAGACAGAGCCCCTGCAGCTTCTGAGGCAATCCTTAAACGAGTCTCCCAAGACAACCAACTCATCTGACGATGGATGTGTTCGTACAGTGTTCCATGTTAGATGTATTCGTAGACTAATAAAGGGACCTCGGATTCGAGACAGCATCCATAGAGTTTGACAACGTTTCGATGATTGAACTGTGTAAGAACGACGATTTCATTAATGAATTGTTCGATTTGACTTTGGTTCATCACTTGGGATTTCTTAATGGCAATGATACGTTTGTCCGGGAGAACCCCTTTGTACACAGTTCTGTATCCACCTCTTCCAAGGATTCTGCATCTGCGAAATTGTTCGTCGCCTTTTCGAGCTCTTCAACCATGAAAATTTTTGTTGAATCCATCGAACCATCCATCAATGAAATTTTTTAGTTTTAATAGTAAACCGCCGTTTTGTTGAAAAAATTTCTCCCTTAATTGTATTAATTTTCTCATTTTTAAACCAAAATATATCCATGTTGCACTGATAACTACAACAAAGAAACCAAACCCAGTCCCTGCAACATGATCATACAATGTTGAGAAAATAAAAATATTGTACTAATTAAATAAATGGTAGTTGGTCTTCCGTTGTTTGTGTAGTTAATTAATTAAAGCATATTTAGGTGCCATTTGGTATTTTAAATGGAATAGGAATGGTAAGGGAATATATAATGGTATAAAGAAATGGAAATGGGTATTATGTTGATGAGTGTATTATTTGGTTGATAATAGGAATTACTATCATGATATTAGATTTTGTTTGATTCATGTGAAAATTGAATCAATTATATTATTATCATTACTATTTTTTTCAAATTAACACATTATTTTTTTAATTTATATTATGTTTTAATTATTATTAAATAATGTTTAAATATAAAAAAATAAAATAATAAAATAAAATTATCTTACTCTCTCTTGTTGGGGGGAATGATACTCAAAAGTAGCCAAAAAGTGGAGGAATGGTCATTCCACACTTATGAGATATTGAGGGGTAGTTTGTTTGGTGGCTTGGAGGGTGGAATGTGAATGAGTTTAGAAGTTAATGTTTGATTGGATGGTTTAATTCCCATAAACATATTTCTATTTCAAAAAAGTAATGAATTCCCAAATGAGATCACTTGTTACACAATAGTGTTTTATCTCCTATTACATAAATTAAATACTTGGCATGTGTCATAATCAAAGAGTAAAATTCAATACTTGCCACAAGGGTCTAATAGTCATTTGTAGGGTATAATTTTTTTATATAAAGAAACACCAATAAAACATGGAATGTGTAACAGGGAATTCAACTTAGGAATTCCCATGCTTAATTACTTTCACCTATCATTCCATACCAAAAAAAAATGGAATTTCAATTTTGTTATATTTTTTTCTTATAATAATTTTTTTTTAATAATGAAAAGATAATAAAAATACTAAAATATTATTATTTTCTAAAAGGAAAAAAAGAAAAAGAAAAATTAATTCCATTCCAAAAGAAATTATACGCAAACCAAACAAAATTAATTGTAATGATTCTTGTTATTAACCAAACATCAAAAGTTTAGAAATCATATCCTTTACCATTCATCACTACTATTATTACCATTACCATTCCAATTCCTATCAATTAACCAAACAGCCACTAAACTACTGTTAGAAGGAATCAAAGTGATGAAACAAACACCACAACTCTATTCCATTCCCATTCCACCCTTCTCAAACTTCTAAAACAAACAGCCCTTACAAAATCATATGATTCATATCCAAGAAATAAGAATAAAAAAAGAATGGCAATGATTAGGGTGGGAAAAGTCCACCAAATTGAATAGGTGTAACCTCCTTCCTTTATCTTCAACGTGTGTTTCACTGTTTCATCTAATTTCGTGTGTTTTTTTTCTTTTTGTAAGGTTTGCTGTTTGTATGTTTTTTTTCTGTTTTTTTATTTAGTTTTAGAGATATAATTATAATTTTACCCTTATGGTTTAGTGTATACTTCTTTCGTCCAGCCAAAATAGCACCATTTTTCTATATTGGGCGTCCAATCCAAATTGCATCATTTTTCACTTTAAGTAAAAAGGGTCCACCAATGGCCCATCACATCTTCTAATACACTTACCTACTTTACATAAAATAATAATATTTCTTAATCTACGTGTAAAAAGCAAATGCATCTCTTTGCCCGGGACGGAGGGATTATTTAATTCTTAGAGTTTAGGGTATAATTATAATTTCACCCTTGTGCTTTAGTGTATACTTTACTCCAAGGGTTTAAGATATAGAGTATAATTATAATTTCATGGTTTATGGTATATTTTATTTCTAAGATTTAAGATTTATGGTATGATTGTAATTTTACTCTTATGGTTTAGAGTATATTTTATTTTTAGGGTTTATGACTTTAATTAAGGTATAATGATCTTTTAAATATAATAAAATTAAAAAAATAATATTAATTGTAAGGGGACAACGTATTAATTAATTACATTAATTAGGAAGAGGTGGGAATAATGATGAAAGTTCCATCAAGTTGCTCTCAAAAAGATTTACCTAAAGCTACCTTGATGATTGGAAACTGTGAGTTTGTAGCATGGCATCCTTTAGACCATCACGAACAAGAACATTCGAAACTTCCCAAGGTATTTTTGCAAATCTGTTCGCACTTGTTTAAGTTTGAATCTAAACATTCATCGATATCTACAAAATAAATTATATAATGGGTGATAAAATCATAAAATTAAGTGAGAAGACATCCATGTATATACATACCTACGCAACCCAGATCCAGGTAGGGGTTTCCTTCATACCCGGATTTGCAGGCGCAGCGGTACCCATGAAAACCCGTATCCGAGTCAACACAGATGGTGTTAGGCTTACACAGATAATCTCCAGAAGTCTCCACATCCGCACAACTCAAATTCCCAATGGCCCAATCAAGCACTATGGGAACCGTATCACGAAGCCACTCCATGAAATTCGGGTCGGAAAGGTCCGAAGACCCACGCAAAACGAATGCATCCTTCTCTCCGACAAACACGTAACCACATGGGTTAAACACCGAAACATTGACATGATTAAAGGAACTTAAATGAGTAATATAATAGCCATTCATCCCCTTGGGCAAAGATGTTTGGCAGCAGCTGATACCAGAGCACCCACCGGCGATGACATCTTCGAAACCGGAGCATCTCGATCCACAGGTGCTTTCGATATTCTGCCGGCCGTAGCCTGAAAGCCAACCGAAGTCGTCGCAGCCGACGACGGTTAAGCTGTTGAGGTCAGAGAAGGTGAACGGAGTGGCCGCGATGCTGAAGCTAGCGTCGTGTCGGATTACAAGCGAGCCGTTTCTATCGTAGCACCGCTGACCTATGACATTGGGAATGCGCAGATGTTGGTCGGAGATGTTTTGGATCTCGATATCTCCGATCAGCGCTCGGAGAGAGCTTCCGAAGGAATCGGTGCAGTTCAGTTCGAACATTTTGGTGATGGCACAGCCGCTGTTGATGCCGAATGGGTAGGGTACGGTCAGGTTGCCGCATCGGGTGCGGCAACCCGGTTTTGCTATTGTAGGGCCTGTTAAGACATTGTATGTGTCGAGGGTGGAGTTTGTGGCAGCGAGAGATGAAGTCAGGTGGCTAAAGATAAGAATCGAGGTTAACAATAACACCATGTCTTCACGCATATTGGGATTCAACACTTGTTTTGCTGCTTTGTTAGTAAATATATTCGCACTTCGTGGCTAATTTATCGGATTCTCTGTGTTATTTTAACATATTTTCTATATCACACTATTGGATGAATGACACGTAAAAGAGAAAGAAACTATACCTAAAAAGTAAAGTTTAAAAACTTGATTAGATTTCTTTCACCTCTTATGTGTCAATCATATAATAAGTGATATAAAAGATAATGCACGAAAATGACGAAAAATGTGCTAATTTACTATACATGCACAAAAGCTGAGCCATGTATGTAAAGTCATTCAATCGCTATATATGTCGCTTTGCGTATAAGATACGTACCATTCTTTTTAGGATTTAAGGTCGTTTTTTTTATGCAAAATTTTGTATGTCTGGGTTTTATCTAATCTAAATGTTATACTCTTAATGTTATAGTATACTCCCACCCATTGTTTCATTTCAATCTTCATACATTTTCAATTTAGCATCTCATTTCATTCTTTATATTTCTCTTTTTGATAAATAAGATTCATACAAAACAATTTATACATCTATATGGGACCCACATACAATACTAATACAACTACTCATTTTACATTATATGTTATATACTCTCTCTGTCCCTCATATTTTTACTCGCTTTCTATTTTGAGTTGTCTCACGTACTTTTAGCTATTCCATAAATAGGAAAAATACATAGACTCTACATCTTACCTACTTTTTACACTTTATTGTCATCAATTCCAACAATTTTAGTTACTATTTTATACTTCATTCATCATCCCAACAACTTTATTTACTTTTTCCCTCAAAATTATCCATTTATTCTTAATTTTTCTACATTATATATTTAAAAAAAACCACTTCATAATTTTCGTGCCTGCACAAAGGGGTAAAAATACCCGGGATGGAGGGAATATATCTTTTAACCCACTACATAATAAAATATTATATTTCTTAATCTACATGCAAAATATAAACGTAATCATTGTAACGGGACGAAGGAAGTAAAATATATTTTGATTAAGGTACTTAAAGTTGGACTCTTGAAATTTAATGCATATTAATATATGTTTATTTTAAGTTTTTTTATGAGTTGGTCTCTTGTGTGCCTGGGGGTACAAGGTCTATAAGGGTATAATATTTTGTTCTAAAGGGTATACACTTTAATTAATAAAGGTATATTTTTTTATTGAAAAGATCGACTAAAATATGAATCATGTAAATGTTTGATTAAAAAAATTTAAAAAATAAAGGGTACACGTTCTTACACTAAAGGGTATATCATTAAAAAAAAGCGGGATTTGGAAGCACGGTATCCTTGGAGCACACAAGTTTTAGCCTTTTTGTATTATAGATTTTAAGCATTAAATACAAATAAAATGGAGCCAAATTTACTTTTTGCCCCGTGACTAGATAAAATTCTATTTCTACCCCAAAAAAATAAATGATTCAATTTTGTCCGTAACTCATGGATTTGTTCGATTTGACCAATTTTCACTGGAAAGCCCCACATGTGCCGCACGTGAGGCTTCAATTTGTGGTCTCCGGCGAAAATTGATAAAAAAAATATTGAACAAATCTGTGAATCATGGGACAAAATTGAACCATTTTTATTTTTGGGGATAGAAATCAAATTTTGTCTTAGTTATGGGGCAAAAAGTGAATTTTAAAGGGTCGTAAGGATTTTTCTACGAAATTAAGAAACTTTCAAAAAAAAGTATTTTATGCCATTATAATAGTGAAAATAAGAATGAAACTTGAAAATATATGTGGGTAACATGTTTTCACATTATATAAATACTTGTAATCATGAAAATACGATAATCTACAAAAATTTTAAAGGCATAAGGATTTTTTTTAAAAAAAAGTATTTTTATGTCATTATAATTTCCAAAATAATATTGAAACATGGAAATATATGTGAGTAGAAACATGGAAATATAATTGTAAAGGCGTAAGTATTTTTTTACGAAATCCAAAAACAGCTTAAAAATTCAGTATTTTTATGTCATTGTAATGGTCAAAATAGTAATGAAAAATTGAAATATATATGGGTAGCATATTTTCACATTATATAAATGTTTAAAAACATGAAAATACGAGAATCTACAAGGGGTGTGAAGTTAAATTCACTTTTTACCCTATAACTAAGACGAAATTCTATTTCCATCCCAAAAAAGATAAATGGTTTAATTTTGTCCCGTAACTCACGAATTTATTCGATTTATCAATTTTTTCGGAAAATGTTAATTTCTCCAGAAAGCCCCAAACTGAAGCCTTACGTTCAACGCACGTGGGGCTTTCCGGCAAAATAAGCATTTTCCGATGAAAATTTATCAGAAATCAAACAAATTCGTAAGTTATGGGAAGAAATTGAACTATATATCTTTTTGGGATAAAAATCGAATTTTGTCTTAGTTATAGGGCAAAAAGTGAATTTAACTTAATAAGTTGTGATTTTTTTTATTCAAAATAAAGTATTGAGACATGTATACTCTTTTAAAAATATATATATATATATATATATATATATATATCATCAGAATCTGTCGATTGGTTCTCCACCAACATCCGTCAAGCCATGTGTCGACGGCTGTCGGTCCCCCACCGACAACCTAATCGACAATATCAGTCGATTTAGGTGTCTGTGGCTGTCGGTACCCCACCAACATACATTGGTTTAGGTGTCGATGATTGTCGGTCCCCATCAATATATGTTGGTTCCGGGGTCGGTGGTTGTCGGTCATGGATAAGGATTATTTTAAAATTTTAAGGTAGGGACATTTTTGTCCATAAAATGAAATTTAGTTAAAATTGAACTCAATTTCATTAGTCGTAGGCAAAGATTTTTATATTTGTATATTTGCCTATTCGACTCGATTTTTCTGTTACATTTTAATGTTATATCTCCTGTTGCGCATCGTTGGATGATTGACACGTATGATATATTAAAACACTCCATAAGTCCTGCAACAAGAGTTACATTTTACTAGTTAGAACATCTCACTACAAGAGTTACATTTTTTTTAGTAGATGAGACCCACATAAATCAATCACTTTATCGTCATGGGACCCACACATAACCTAATACAACTATCAACTATACATTAAATTATTATATCTCTTAACCCACTAAACATCAAAATATTATACTCCCTCCGTCCCATATTTGTCTTCGCACTTACTGTGGACACGAAGTTTAAGAAAAGTTACTTTTTGACAAACTTTATTGACTTTTAAAGGGTATGGTGATATTTTTAAGTAATAAATAAATTGTAAAATATGTTATGTGTGTTAGGTGAGAGTGATATTTTTGAAATTAAAATAACTTTTGAGGTTGTTGGTTAGTGTGAAGTTTCCTTTTTTGGGCTGTGAAGATAAATGTAGGACGGACGAAAACGGAAAATGTGAAGATAAATATGGGACAGAGGGAGTACTTCTTAATCTTCGTACAAACAGTAAACATAACTCTTTTCATGAGACAGAGAGAGTATTCTAAAAGGAAAACTTAAACCCTAGAATGGTTGAGATTTTGCCTATTTCCATAAAACTGTGGCTCTAAAAATCATCAATATTTTTTGTCTGAGTGAATAAATTCGCGTCATGGTCGGAGCAATCCTGTCATAATCATTTGGTTAGCATCTTACCTAGCTTATTTATCTATACAATGGTCTCGTTAATTCAATATTCATTTAATCTATTTTACAGTATTCAACTTACCTTTAGTAAGAAAAATCATTTTATTTTATTTTTTGACAGAATTTATTTAGTAACAACACTAATTAAAATCAGATTAACAATCTTATTTCTTACCGAAAATATATTGAAAGAATATACGAAGTCGTCACATTTGAAGAAGTCAACTTGGGAACGACTTTTCTTTTCCTATGTTTAATAATTTAATACTATTATTGCATTAATAAACTGTTTAATGGAGATCATGACGATGCTTATGCATGCTTGAACAAGTCAGTTCATGCGTTCGCCAAAGATAAAGAGTGAAAGTCAGACCATTTCAGAAGTTGGAATTTGTTTTGGTTATTTGGATTACTAAATAATTAAAGACTATGCATATCAACCATGAAATAACTAATCAACTTTGAGCGTGTGCAACTCACGCATAATTTTTCGGCGAGTTTTTTATATTTCCCATTAAAAATGACTGAATTTGGACCAAAATAACTAAATTCGGACAATGGAGGACCAAAAATGATAAATGCAATAAAAAAAGGACTGAAGTTGGAAAATATCATACTTACAGGACTAATTTTGATATTTACCCTAATTAGTTATCACATTTTTATTGAAATTTTTTTTATTTTATCACTTTTTAGTTATACTATATTATGTTCATGAAATAATGCACAACATCACTATCATTTTTCAATAATTAAGTATAACTAGTAATTCGTCCATGCATTGCACGACTTATTATATAAAAAAATATTATTAATTTAATTTATAAATAAAATTATATTTTTCAAACTTCTACATATACTTAATTAATATAAAAATTTATGTATGTTATATGGGTGTATAATTTTAGGATAATTTTGAGTGTACTTGATACCACTAAAGATTAATAGGGTAAAAGTTAGAATATAGTGGGTAGTTTATTAAATTTATTTTTAATTATTTTATTTTATTTAATTGTGAATTTTAAACAAATATTACATCTAACGATAAAGATTATTCAAGTGTATCGGTGTTCCAGACATTGCATGAACTATAAATTAAAAAAAAATTCTTTAATTTATAATAAATTTATTGTTATAATTAATATATAAAAATAAAAAGTTATCATTTCCCTTATAAATTATTATCATTTTTAATTTGTACAATAGATTGTTCATAAAATAACATTATCACTTTACATTAATTAAATAATTTTTCATTATAGGCAAAAGGTCGCCGGGGACCTCACGAAGTCGGTAGCGGTGGCGGCGTGCACCGCCATGGCTGTATTCTACGTTGCAATTCTGTATTCTCCCGCGCTGATTCTCCGATTACCACTGCCCAATTCATTCATATCTTTCATGATACGATGCTTCGTGTGTGCTACCATATCCTCCGTCGTCTCTATAATCGTTTACTTAGCCTCAAGAGATGAAAGGAATACAACGGATAATCCATTGACATGGTCTAACATTATTTGAAGCCGATCACAAATTGGCATATGGTACGCGAGATATTGCTCAGCCTGGGCAATCCAGGCAATATTATGGCCTATCCAATTGATAGAAGTTTAAGTTATTATAAATCTAATATCACAGCATCAAAGAAAACCCCTGAAAACACAATCTTTGCCACATGAACGTATTAAAAGAAAATGTATTTCTAATAGGTTCAACAATCAATATAAACATTCAACTCAAGGCTCATGCACAACATATACTAATTAGTGACACAGGAAATAATTAAAACTACTTATTTCAACAACTCTCACAAGTGGCATGTCCCTCACTGTGACATGGACCAAAAAGAAAGAAAGAAAAAAACACACACGAGCACACCTAAACCTTCTCATCCTAAACATGTGCTCATGAAGATATTTGAGAATTTGATAGAAGCAGGAAATGTGGACCAAACATGTGATCATGAAGACATTTGAGAATTCGCAGAAAATGTGGAGAGTGAAAGGAATTATGATCAAATTACAGCATAAAAATTTTACACAACCGAAGATGAATTACCACTGAAATTTGTAAATCCTACCTAAACTAAAGCAACGCTCTTCCTCGGCATTTGGAAATCATAATCACTTTATTCATAAATTCCAATATTCCTTGTCTAGAAGCTTATGAAAATCTCTTCACAGCTACTTCTTTACCATCATGAAAGTTTCCCTAACGAAACCCAAAACAAAAACAACCATATTATTATGTCATTTGGTGGTGACATCAGGGCCTGCAGTCACATGCGGAGGAAACATGTTAGTAGTTTCTAAAAAAAACCATGTTTCAACAAATAAAAGAAAATTCATGCTAAAAATAGAAAATAATCTCAAATTTCTCAATCCATATTTTAGGGATTAAAGATATAATAAGTGTATTTTACAATCATACTTCTGCTAATTTCTTTTACATACTTGAATACCATTTTTGCACTATATATATTTAGCATGTTAAAAACTCGCATAGAAGTTAGTCCTAAAGGAAAATATCAGAAATATTATATAGTTTCAAAAGATAGTAAATACATTGTCAAATACCACAACATAAATAGTAAGGACATCACAAATGGTGATCTAACATATTGGTTTTTGTGAGAAGATCAAACACAAGCCCCCAAGATCACAGTACAGGTAATCTTTAATTACAAACTACTGGACTCAACTGGAACCACTAAAGATCATTGCAATTAAAGATACTACTTAAAGAGTATACTCCATATGTTTATATACATATATCGAAGAAAACAAATATTCAATAAATTAGGGTGTAAGCATATTCAATACAAGAATCCCCTTAGAAGCAGCATCAGGTTTGTTGTCTATGTTATTGGCAAGTGAAGCAAGACACTGTAACCTTCACATTCAACACATTTGTGAGAGCCCCTTCCACCTTCATGATACTGGACCCCTGAATCGGAATCTTGATTTTATAAACTTCATGATCCACAGATTGCTTTGCTAAGTATCTATCAAATAGATTAACAGTTAGAAACAAAATCTCCTTCCTAAGCTCAATTTATGATGTACCTGTTGGATATGATAAATAACATTAGATTAGAAATGAGCTACACAAAATTACAACCATTTTTATAGTGGCATAAAAGTTGTATCTTTTTTATGTAAGTATAGAGGTTATTAGCCCTTAAACTGACCTCTATTTTCTTGCAATAAGAGTACAGATATTCGATGTAGTCAACAACAACGAGTGTATCCTTGGCATTGCCATCGTCTATGTCTACAATGGTCTCTTCGAATATATTTTCTGTTTCAACCTCTTTCTGCATGATGAATATGTGACCAACACTTTGATAACTCCTGAAAAGAGAGGGAAGAGGTGAGAGAGTGGCTTACCTCAGACATTTCCAACTCTGCTTTGTTACATAGACATAGGGCACTGGTTGGTCTTTAGGTGCTCCATGATCCTCTGACACTTTAATGGAATATCCTCCCACACAGTTAACTCATTTGTCGATGTCTTTGGTTTTTTAACTTCCTATTTAATTAAGAGTACACAAATGATGAGTTCAACACATAATACAATAAACTAAAAGTTCAAATTCAAGATTTGTATCTATTACTTCACACTTCAATTAAAATTTGAATAATTTTTTTTCTCTCTAAAGATTTCATAATAATTGACTAACGATCCAAATAAGAGAGTAGTCTAGTACCTCCAACATGAATGGTTTGAGATAGTCATTTGGGCTGCATATTTCCTTAAAAAAAAATCAAGAACAAAAATTTTAAGAAAATTAAAGAAAACTCAAACTTGAAATGAAGGTCATGAATCCATAATCTAACCTTGTGATTGGCGTATGTCCAGACATTGCAGCATTCTTATCCTACATCCCATTTGGCCTGAGATTCAAAATTTTAAATAAATAAATACTTTATTCACATAATCTATTTAACAAAAATATCATAAAAAGTTAGAAATTTGAGCTTAAGATTTGTGCTCTAGACATCCTCTCTTGTTCACAACGCATTGAGAATCGTGATTAACAACGATTAGAGCTCTTCCATTACGTTTGATCACAACTTACAATCGACTATGCCGATGCATTTTCCGAATGTATTATGTTCTTTGAGAGGCAGCGCTCCGGCTACTAAAGTGGCAGGGACATTCCGGCATCGAAGACGGCTTGACGGTCTCCACCGTCTTGAATGGCGGCAACTACGACGTCAGTGACAACTTCAAGTTCGGTGAA
Source organism: Pogostemon cablin (assembly GCA_023678885.1). Taxonomy (NCBI): domain Eukaryota; kingdom Viridiplantae; phylum Streptophyta; class Magnoliopsida; order Lamiales; family Lamiaceae; genus Pogostemon; species Pogostemon cablin. The sequence continues at coordinate 15,320,872 of CM042962.1, read as the reverse complement.
CTTAATTGCATTTTTAGTAAAATGTCAAGAGAAAGTGTACTCTATCGTATGTAGCACGTAAGCGACCAAGTGCAAAATTTATATAATATCGAACCCAAGGGCGAAAGTAGGTGTTTGAGATATATTTTACTCTAGTAGGACGAATCAAAGAAGGAGGGGATTGCTCATACTACAAACTAACAACTAAGAAAACAATTAAAGATAGAACATGTACAAATGAGATGGATGATGGGTGAAGGTGAACAATCTAAGAAGTATGTAAGGCAAGCAACATTCATGGATAAGGTAAATATAGACTCACACACACACATGCATTGATGGTTTTCATATTATGATATTAAGGGCAATCACGTTTGTACCCCTATCCCTTATGGCCAAGGTGATTAGGTTCTCAACTCTTTTACAAGTTTAAATCTCCTGGGATTGTCTCTTACTCTCAATTCTCATGAAGGTACTATGATCATAAGTTGAGTTCCCCTTACTAGTTCATCACTAATGTCCTATCATGAGGTTCCAAGCACTTAAATGGTATGGCTTACCTTTCCTCACACTAACTAAGTCATCTCATGCAATCAATGATTCGATTAAACCACTAAACATAATATTGGAATGACCATCCTAACACTTTGAGTAGAGAATTTAACCACACAAATCATACATAAAATGAGAATAAGCATTCATGATAGAAAATATTTATAACAATCATTTCATCAAACATGTGGTGTGCAAATTCTACGTAATCCCTAACCAATTATATTGCTAGCCTCACATGAGGACTAGTCACTATAAATCATAATAAAATCAATACAATCCATGACATGCTCCATTTGAGCCAAATAATGAAGAAAATAACAAAATAAAGGTAAGTTGGCTCCCCTTTGATGGTGAACTTCCTCCTCTTTGATGATGCAAAAATCTTCAACCAATGATGAATTCCTCTTATTAGATTGGTGGATAGATGGTTTATGGATAGATTTGAGGGGATCAAGTGGTTTGAATGGATGAAATGAAGGATGGAAGAGATGGAGATGTGATTTAGGTGTCTAGTGTGTGTGGAAACTGATCCAAAATGATTCCTAATGAATTCCCCCTCTAAATTTCGCACAAGTCATAGTTTTATATCACTTATGGACCTTCTAAAAGCTTCCAGAACATTTTGAAAATTACACAGGATTTTGTACCTACACGGCCCGTGTAGCAGCACACGGCCCGTGTAGGGCACACCTACTTCGGCGTGTTGTGCATGCTTCCGGACACAGCTCGAGCAACGTTGCACGGCCATGGTCGTGTAATATTTTCAGATGACAATGAACAACTTCTTCTTACAGGGCCGTGCTCTGCACACGGGGCGTGCAGCGACGCACGACTCGTGCACCAACGCACGGCCATCCTCCTAGGCGAGTAGCGAGTTCTGATGCCACTACACGGTTGTTGGGTACAGGACTGTGTTCCGCACATGGCCCGTGTACCAACTTGCCATGTTCTCCCATTTCCTTTTCGCTCCCGACTCTGTTTTCATCCGGTCCTTGACCTGTTTTGCACATATTAAAGCCCTTTTACACAATTCTATAAATTCATACTACATTCCTCAAAATAACAATAACTCCACCAAAATTAACACATATAAGGATAAAAATATCCGAAAATACACAAATAATGACACTAAAATCTAGGTGAAAATGACTACGATCAACCCCCCAAATTTAAAGTATTGTTCATCCTCGAACAATGAAAAATGATAAACAAAAGGAGTAATTTTCACCTAGAAAAACACCTAACGAATATAAACCACAATACATCACAAGTATTGCTACAAAATCATATTAAGTATCCCTACATCATCAAACTTATAACATGAAATATTAACAAGTTCAATCTTAAGAATAACAATAGAGTACTCAAATCTCTTTCAATCCAAGCCTCTCATAGATTATAGTTTTCACTCAACACTCTTTATGATAGGGTTTTTATCATCACTCATCAACCACTTAAAACCGACTCACCATGTCTTGCTCATGGACTATGTTCACAAGTCACCTTAGTTTCTATAAGTGATCAAAAAAGTCTTTATTTAGGAAGTAATGTTTAAGCTCTTTGGCAGGGTAGGAAACTTTGGATAATAGTGACTATTCAAGTGTAAGCAATTGAAGAGATGATTACTTTCTTCAACTTCTTCACTTTCAAGCTTCCTTTAATTTATTCTTTAATCAAAAGTACTAATCATTATCATTCCTTGGATTTCTCGAGCTCATTTTGATTTGCATGCTTCCTTTTTTTCAATTTTTGAACTTCATGAGCACATTTTTGTCGATTTGCTCTTTTTTCTTGTTTTTAGGTCGCATGTACATCTTGTTTATCTCCTTTGCATCCTTTTCTTATTTGTTAACCCTTTCCTTTCTTTTCTAGCACAATTCTCATATCAATCATTGTAAACCACCATCTCCTCAATCACCCATACTTAGGTTATATATATAAGGCTCAAGAGGGTTTTAAAGGCTTGTATTGTGCTTAATTACAAAGAAAAAAGCTTATAGGCTCAAAGTGGTTTACTAGGGATAATGTTTTTGGTAAAGGAAATTTATGGCTATGACTCATTCATCAAGGATGACCTAAGATCATTTCACAAATTTCAACCATTCGGGCGTCATTCCTATAGTCCATGAGCAAGTTCTAGTTTGTCTAAGTTCAACCGGTCCTCTCATCAAGAATTAACCATGGAGGCATGGTTGAGACTCAAGTCTCACAAGCTTTTGCTTGGACCAAAAGAAACCTAATTACGCTTCATGCTTCTCAAAATTGAACAAATTATGTAATTCATGTCACAATTTCAACAAGTAGAAACCATTAACATGCTTGCCATCACTCATCACACACAATGCATCATAGTTCATATTAAAAAATAATCAACACCTTCCCAAAAACATACCACCAAACTTCCCTATAAGAATAAAAACAACAACAACACCACACAATAGACAAAGAATAACCAAACAATACAAAAACATATAACATGCATAAACCAAATCATCCATCTCAAGAGGTTTAAGCACATCAATTAACATCCATAACAAATAAGCTCAACAATCATCCCATCCTTATTGAAAAATGAAATCCTAGATTACGAAAGTAAACCTCCCACAAACATAACACATGAAGTAGCATGCTATTCCACTACAATCCAAATCAATATCATTTCATGTCAAGCAATTTAGAAGTGATAAGATGTAGAGTGAACTCCCTTAAACATTTGAGAATGGAAATGGTTGGCATATGCTTCCACATCACATCCACAACGACTTCTCGATTTGATCTTCGGTGCTCAATTTATGCTTTCCATTATACTTCATTTATGCTCCACAACTCATCAACAACCATAAACTCAACACTTGTCATAAAAATAAGGACTATCATGCACTTCAACTCAACCAAACTAACCAAAATTATAAACAAACTCATGAGAAATTTTTAAAATTGACCCAATTTTACACAAGACAATCAAGATAATCACTCTATCAACATGATACATCAAGCATACACAAGTGGTAAGGCACACTATGCACTATCCCCCCAAATTTAAATCGAAACAAGTTGAGAATTAAGTTTGTAAAAAGTGGTGAGACTTACCCTTGTAGTTTCCACCAATGATCATCATTCAATTACTTTGTGATGACAGATGTGCACTCCATCATTCAAGTATGGCCACCACACATTCTCCCCCCAAACATAAATTAACACAAGTGTTAAATTTAAGTTTGTAAAGAGTGGTGCAACATACATCTTCATTACAAATCTAGCACATCTCGTCTCCTCCATAAGAATTTTCTCCATGAGCACATTCCACCTACATATTAAAAATATAAAAACTAAATCAAAGCATTTAAATGAAAGCAATAAAATAAATAATGGGTTGCCTCCCATGCAGCACTAAGTTTAACGTCTTCAAGCTAGACGGATCATGGAGAACTCATCGAAATGGCCAAGGATATCGTTCGTTCTTGCTATTAAATTTTAATCTTTGTTCTTCTTCCTCTATCAGGCATTTATGACAAGTAACGACCTCGGTAGCATCCTTCGAGATTGACTTTAAGAATTCAACTCGTTTGAGCTTACACTCCATTAACCTTTTCTTTCTCGACCACCACTTATTCCTTTTTATCAAGTACATTCCCAACATTTCTTCATGCTCTCTTTACTTAGCCACAAACTTCTTTGCATCTTTAAACAATGTTGGCCAATAGAATCCTGATTGTAAAACTTTAGCCCCCGTCTTTTGATGAGTGAAGTGACCTCCACACAAAGACGAATGACAATGCTCTAGAATCCCCATGACTTCTTCCTCGGCCACACATCTCCTTATTACTCCATCATTACAAATTTTAAACACATATGGCTCATCCCACAAATACTTATTCACTTCCACTTGAAACTTCTTCTCCTTGTACTCATTAAGCAAAGTGGGCTCGATTCCACAAACAATATAGTTAACATAGTCGGCATACCAAGGCGGCACATTCACAATGAGAGAACACACTTGCTCAACCTCCAAGAGAAAAATTCTTCTTCCGGGAACTCATCCCCAATCGGCTTTAAATCCTCATTCTCACCTCCATTTTCCAATATAGATAAATGGTCCGCGATCACATTGTCCACACCTTTCTTATCCTTGATGACCACATCAAATTCCTGCAAAAGCAACACCCAACGGATTAAACGAGATTTAACATCTTTCTTACTAATGAGGTATTTTATTTCCGCGTGATCCGTGTAAACAATTGTTTGTATTCCAACCAAATATGGTCGAAACTTCTCAAAAGCATATACGACGGCTAAAAATTTCTTCTCCTTTGTGGTGTAATTGACTTGGCATGAATTTAATATCTTCGAGGCATAATAGATTGCTCTAAACTTCTTTTTCCTTGTTTGGCCCAACACTACTCCGATGGATTGATCACTAGCATCACAAAGTAGTTCAAATTGCAAACTCCAATCCGGGGTAATGAGTATTGGCGATGAAGTGAGAGCATCTTTTAACACCTGAAATGATACATGACATTCATCATTGAAGTTAAATGAACAATCGTTTTCAAGCAATTTACAAAGTGGTATAGCAATTTCTGAAAAATCCTTAATGAAGCGTCTATAGAAGCCCGCATGGCCTAAGAACGATCTAAACCCTTTCTCACTAGTAGGAGGGGAAATATGTTCTATGGCTATCACTTTAGCTTTATCCACTTTTAACTCATGTTTTGAAATATGGTGCCCCAATACTATCCCATCGGTCACCATAAAATGACACTTTTCCCAATTTAGCGCTAGATTCGACTCTTCACATCTCTGCAATACAATAGTGAGATTAATCAAGTATATATCATAGGAGGAACTATACATGGAAAAATCGTCCATAAACACCTCCATTATATTTTCAATTAAACCATCAAAGATGGCCATCATACAATGCTGAAAAGTGGCAGGGGCATTACATAGACCAAACGGCATCATTCTAAATGCAAATGTACCATAGGGACATGTGAACGTTGTCTTCTTTTGGTCTTCCGGTGCAATCAATATTTGATTGTACCGGAAATAACCATCAAGAAAACAATAGTACTCATGCCCCGCTAGTGTTTTCATTCAATTTACGGAATAACCATCCAACATTTGGTCTATGAATGGCAATGGTAAATGATCTTTACGAGTGTTTTCATTCAATTTACGATAATCAACACACACTCTCCAACCCGTAATAGTTCTAGTAGCAATGGTTTTATTTGTATCGGATCTAATAATTGTCACACCACCCTTTTTGCCACTACATGTAAAGGACTTACATATTGACTATCACTTATTGGAAAGATTATTCCCGCATCAAGACATTTTAATACCTCCTTCCTTACCACTTCTTGCATTATAGGATTTAATCTTCGTTGGTTTTGCATACAAGACTTCTCATTATCAATCAAATGAATTTTATAAATACACATAGATGGGCTAATACCTTTCAAATCTTTAATGGTCCAACCAATAGAGGATTTATGCTCTCTCAAAACTCTTAACAACTTTTCTAATTCTAAATCATTAAGGGAAGAGAATACGATTACCGGATATGTTTTATTTTCTTCCAAGTAAGCATACTTCAAGTGCTCCGGCAATGGTTTCAACTCCACCTTCTTCTTTTCTTGCACTTCCTCTTTTGGTCCTTCATCAAGTTTCTCCACTTTTGCTTCCTTAGCTTCCTTATTCGTGAGTGCCCTACAAGCATTTAAACCATGTAAATCATCAATCATTTCATCATTTTCCAAACAAAAAGAGGATTTAGATTTTAAAGATTCAATTGAGTAAGAATGGCTTGTGATAATTTCCAACGGATTCTTGGAGTGAAGATGATACATATGTTCTTCTACAATGTTATCCATAACCTCCAATCTTCTACATTCTTCCTTGTTCCATTGATACCTCATAGCCTCTCTTAACGAAAATATCACCTCCTCTTCATTCACCCTCAAAGTGAGCTCTCCTTTCTCCACATCTATCAATGCCTTCCCCATGGCAAGAAATGGACGACCAAGTATTAATGGAACATTTGAATCCTCATCCATGTCTAATACTACGAAAGCAATGGGGAATACGAATTTGCCAACTTTGATCAAAACATCCTCCACAATGCCCTTAGGATATGTCAACGACCGGTTGGCTAATTGAAGTATAACCGACGTCGATTTGACCTCACCAATGCCCAACTTTTTGAAGATTGACAAGGGCATCAAGTTAAGAATAGCTCCCAAATCATATAAGGCTTTGTAGTTTTCATGCTCTCCCATCTCACATGGAATCGTAAAACTCCCCGGATCTTTCAATTTAGTGAGAAGTTTCTTTTGTAAGATCGCACTATATTCCTCCGTAAGATTCACCGTTTCAAACTCTCCCAAGCTTCTTTTCTTTGACAAGATATCTTTCAAAAACTTGGAGTAGTTGGGCATTTGTAGTAAAGCCTCCGCAAAAGGAATATTTACATGTATCTTCTTCAATATTTCAACAAGTTTGGTAAATTTCTCTTCTAATCCCTTTTTCAAGCATCTTTGTGGGAACGGGATTGCAACAGGCAACTTAGGGATTCCCCATTCATCCTTTCAAACTTCTCTTCTTTCTCTTTACGTTTTGCTTCTCTACATCTTTCCCACTTCTTTGGAGACTTCACATTTTCTTCTTCAAGTATAGTGGTACTTTCATCCTTTTCAACTATTTCAACTTTTTTTCTTTCCCTTCTTCATCCAATCTTTCCATAGGCTCAACTTCACTCTACCTCCTCTACTTTAGTTGGCATAGAAGGCCCTTCGTATTTTGTTCCACTACGAAGTTCAATAGCCTTGCATTGCTCATTCGGATTAGTAATGGTTGTAGATGGAAATTTCCCATGTCGATGAACATCCCCCCTTCACTTGCCATTTGACTCATTTGTGTCTCTAGGGCTTTGATTCTCTTATCATTCACCTCATCTCTTTGCCTTCTTTCTTTTTTATCTTCCTTCATGAATTCAAACATTTTAGTAACTTGATCCTCCACTATAGGCTTCCTTTCACCATTAGAAGATTTCTATCCCGGATTAATTCCCAGTGGGAGAGTAATGGCATTCCCTTGATTTCCATATGACAAATTCTCATACCTACGGGGTTGGTTAAAATTCCCTTGAAAATTACCTTGCCCCCATCCTCCTTGCCTTTGTGGATATCCTTCTTCATAATTTCCAAAATTACCACCATAATTTCCTTGGAAGTTCCTTCCTTGCATGAAGACAACTTCCTCAAGCGTCATATCCGGTGGACACCATGCATCTTGAATTCCAAAATCAGAGGACATACCTTGTTGAGGCATGGATGTAGGCATTTGACAACTTTGAGAGGATTGACCCATATTAGGCATCTTCATGCCTTGTTGAAAATTAGAAAACACTTGTTGATTCATCAAAGTTAATGACATACCTTGTTGAGGGCTTGCAAGCACTTGTTGATTCACCATAGGTGTAGAATTTGGAAACACTTGCATGTTAGCATTCATCCTCTTTAATATCTCCGTGATCGCCTTGTCAGTCATATCTTCTTTAGGCATTTTCACCTTTTTCACTTGTTGCAAGCACACTTCTTCCATCTTAGCAATTCTCACCCTATCATACATTCCCGATGCACGATCCATAGGCCATTGGCCCGTATTCAAAGCTACTTTCTCACATATGGCAATTGCTCTTTCCAGAGTTTGTCCCAAAATCGAACCTCCCGTGGAAGCATCAATAAGCATCCTCTCACTTCCGTGTAAACCGGCATAGAAAAATCCTATTTGTTGTTCTTCGGAGAATCCGTGTTGTGGGCACTTCCTTAGCATCTCTTTGAATCGGTCTCATGCTTCACTAAATGTCTCAAGTGGCATTTGCTTGAATTGAAAGATTTGCTCTTTGAGATGCAACATCTTTGAAGGGGGAAAATACTTTCTCAAAAATCTTTGTGCCAATTCTCTCCATGTGGTATAAGATCCCGGTGGTAGAGTATGATACCAAGCCTTAGCTCTATCTCATAATGAAAATGAGAAAAGCTTCATTTTAACAACATCCTCACTCACCCCATTTATCTTTATCGTGTTGGCTAACTCCGTAAATTAGTCTAAGTGAGCATTTTGATCCTCCATAGTACCACCACCAAATTGATTTGCTTGCACTATGTTGATCAATCCCATCTTGATCTCAAAATTATTAACATTTAACGGTGGCCCCATCGCATAATTCCCAAACTGAGATTGGAAATGATCTCGGATGTTCATTCCCCCTCCATTATGTCCTTTTCCACGGGGTTGGTTTTGCACCACTGGAAGATTATTCCTTGCTTCTTGTTGTGCCATCAAGTTTTGAATAATAGATTGCATTTTTTGGTTTTACAAGTGCATTTGTTGAGCATACGCTTGTGGCACAAATTCCGGATTATTATAACCCCCTCTAGCATTATCAAGTCCATGAAAATTCCTCATATTGCATTCTTCATCAACCATGTTTGCATTATCCCTTACTTCTTCCATACTTTGGATGGTGAATTTGATGGAGGGGATCAAGTGGATTGGATGGATGAAGGGTATGGATGAAGATGATGATGTGAAATGGAGGAAATAGAGTTAGTGTGTGAAAATGTGGTATAAAATGTGTGTGGAGCTGATCCCTATTGATCCTTCCCTTATTTTACACTCAAAATGGACATTTATATCCCCTGGAAACTTCTAGAACACGTTCTAATCATAAAATTGATTTCGGGCCGAGCTCGGGTCGAGTTCGGGTTGGTGCAGCGCAGTCTCACCGTTTCGCACATAACTTTCACATCTAAAATTGGATTCGGGTGATTCTTGTGCTCACGCAATCCTCTATTCCTTGGCTTTCTATTCATATAAGGAACTGGCAAAAATTCCATCATTTGAAGGTGTAACAAATCATGCAAAGTAGCACAATCGTGCTGAGTAGGAACGGATTGCGCGACGCCACCATTTTAATCATAACTTTCTCGTTTGGGCTTCAATAGAGGTGTTTCTTATGCCAAAACGATCATCTCTTCTGTAGATTTCCAACCATATATCACACTTTAGTTTTGAGCTCCACACAACTACAGATAAATTACACAAATTGGACGTGCGTTTTTCAGCATTTTGCTTTGACTCATTCTCCCTCGTTTCAACTCTGAATTGAGCTCTGTTTTCTCCTACATCTTCCTTATCGCGTCTATAATCCATTTTTAACAAAAAATCATATGTTTAAGCTCATTCTCACATATTCCATAAAAACACATAACACAACCAAAATACACATAAATACGAATGAAATAATACAAAAACACACATATAAAGACACTAAAATCTAGGTGAAAATATCACTCATCACACCCCCAAACTTAAAGTGTTGTGCGTCCCCGAACAACGAAAATGATAAACCAAGGGGAGAGAGATTTTTACCTAGAAAAAGACTAAACGAACATAAGTAATAACACATCAATATCAATAATAACTACAAACTATGCTAAGTCATCCTACAACATTAAACTCATGACATGAGGAATTAACAAGTTCAACCACAAGAGAACAAAGTGTAATATATAGTCCCTTTTTTGTCCAAGCCTCACAATGGGATATCAATTTCACTCAACACTCTTTAAGGTAAGGTAAATCAACACTCATTAATCGATTGGTTCGACTCGCTATAAGCTTACTCGTGGACTACATTCACAAACCTTCAAAGTTTCCATTAGTAATCAAAAAGGTCTTTAATTAGGATGTAATAATAGACTTTTTGGTAGGGTAGGAAGAATATAGGTAGGAGTGACTAATCAAATGTAAGTAATCAAAGAGATTATCAACTTCCTCAACTTCTCCATTTTTCGTTCTTCCTTTCTATCTTTGGAAATCACAAGCACTAATCATCAACTTTCCTTGGATTTAGCTTCTTTTAATGCATGCTTTCTTTATTTGAATTTCATGATTTCCTTGAGCGCATTGTTGTTGCTTTGCTCATTTTCTTGTTTTAAAGTTGTATGTCCATTCTTTGCTTGTGCTCTTTTCATCCTTTTTCTTGCTTGTTTACCATTTCCTTTTCTTCTCTTGTTATTCAATCTATCCTTTCTAGCTACCATTTCCTCAATCACTCACACAAAAATGGTGAATATATAAGGCTCGTGTGGATAATTAAGGCTTGTAATGTGCTAAATTCACAAGAAAAAGGCTTAAAGTCTCAAAGTGGCTAACTAGGGATGATGTTCATGGTATGAAAATATTTGGCAATGACTATTAAATAACAAGGATGGCCTTTGATCATGTCACTAATATCCACTAATCGGGGTCGTTCTCATAGTCTTTGAGCAATTTCTAGTTTATCAAACACAACTAATCCACTCATGAAGAAATAACCATGTATGCACGGTTGAGGCTCAAATTCTCACAAGCTTATTCATTGGATCTTAAGAAACTTCTTGCACCACATTCATCTCGAAATTGAACAAGTTAAGTAGAACACATCACAATTCGAAAGTGTAGAGATTCTTAATCATAACTTGCCATCACTTACTACCACAACATGTCATCACTCATATTCAAAAGTGACTCACAACATCCCAAAATAAACCACCAAAACAGTCCCTAACAAGAATAAAAATACACACAAAATATAAAAGAAAAGACTCACCAAACAAGAAACAATCAAAAACACATAACATGCAAGAAATATAAAACCATCCATCATATGAAAATGAAGCACACATTCAGATCATCTATAATCAATTAAGCTCACAAACATCCCATCCTTGATTGAAAAGAAAATTCTAAATTACGAAAGTAAACATCCCAAAAACATAACAAATGAAGTAACATGCTAATCACATCAATCCAAATCAATATCAAGGCATGCTAAGCACTTCGAAGTGGTAGAGTATAGAGTCAACTCCCTCAATAGACATTTGGTAGTGGAAATGGTTGGCACTAGATTACAAGAAGAAGAAGGAGAAACTCCATTGAAGACCTTCAAAGGGGGAATCTAATTCTAATTTTTGTGAACTTCTTTATAGTTTTGTCATGGGATTTGTAGATACAATTGTCTATATTATTTTCTCTAAGACTATGATAAGTTAATCTCATTTGTGAGATGAGCTCCATGATTGGTGTTGAATAATTTAGTTTTTATGCAAATTGATTTTAATCTTGAATGGGCTTTATGTTATTTCTATCATTAATTGTTAATTGCTTGATGTATATGTATGCTTTGTGTGATTAATTTTCATGGGTATATGATTAGATTGAGAAATCAATATGTGTTTATGATAGTTCATTGAATCATTTCATCATACACTTCATGTGCCTTAATTTAGAATGAGATTGAGATATCGTTCTAAATTTAGAACTCTTTGATAGAACATTTGATTAGCTTAATCGAGAGACTGATTAATTAGGTGAGGAGAACCAAACCATTAGTGCATTCATAGTACCTTAAAAGGGAATATTGCATATGATTTAGTACCTCATTAGGGAACTCGTAGAGTAATTAGTACATAGTGGGAGGTGTTCACTTTGATCTCGATCCTATATACTTTTGGGAGCCTTATTGAGGGCCTACATCCTATCCATCTCGAGAGAGAGTTTAGGTGGAATTAGTGATCGCTTCTATGCCATGTCCATGAGAGATTATAATTAATTGCATTATTACTTTATTATCTATGCCATGATTGTTGTTAATCTCATCCTTGCATCATTTGAAACCCATTTATCTTGCATTCATTAATTTTGTTCTTGCTTTAGTTTCATTGCATTTATTTGCAAGTTATCCATCCCATTCCGTCGTCCTTATAAAATCACGATAAATTTGAGATTGCTTAAACTCTAGTTCCTACCTCCCTGTGGTTTGATAAATTCTTTAATTAGTCATCCCGACTACAATGGTTAATCAAATGGCGCCGTTGCCGGGGAGGTAACGGTCGCTAGTAGTTTGACGAAGGATTGTTTAGAGTGGTCTTAATAAGGACATTTTTTTTTATTTTTGCATCTTATTTGTGTTAGAAAATTTTGTTCAAAAATTTCTTTCTCTTATAGGAACATTCTTTGAGAAGGAAGAAGAAGGAGAACAAGTCCAAAAATATGAGCTACATGGATATTCTTCGAGATACGGTGAATAGAAATGCTCTTCCCACCATGAATACACAAGGAAATTTTTAAGGATTTCAAATGCCTAATTGTGGGCCAAACTTGCAATCGGATTTCGGAGTACAAGTTCCTAATATGTAATTCCAGCAAGGTTATGAAGATTTTGGAGTCCCTCATCAAATGCATCAACAAGTATACCCTAAAGGTGTGGAAGAGGTTTTTCAAGGAAATTTTTCTAGAAATCAAGAAGGAACTCAACCACAACTATGGGGAGATTTTCAAGACTCCAACACCTCTTATTCTACCCAAAATGACTACACAGAAAGGGTTAGAGATGAGTTGATCAAAAAGATGAGCGCTTGGAACATGAGAGGAAGTCTAATAAAGTGTGGATGGATCGAATGGGAAATTGGTGTGAAATGGTGACAAATGCAATCGTAGCATTCGGTGCTAGATTTGATTCTATTGAGCACCAAGTTAGTCAAGTTGTGCCCACCGTGGAGAGACTTCAAGAAGAGAACAACAAGCCTTCTACCTCTGAAATAATAAATCTATGCATGGCCGTTAAGGATAGAAAGAGGCTAGTTTAGGGGTTGATGAGGTTATGAAGGAAAGAAGAGAAAGGGTGCCTAAGTGGGTGAAAGTTAAAGAGTTGAAAGAAGAGTTGAAGGGGGAATTCGATAGATTTGTCGAGTCTCTTGAAGTGATGGTTGAGAAAGTAAAGCTTCGAAACCAAGAGGAGATTCATGCCCTTATGGAAGAAAAGAAGCCTCCGAAAATTAAGACCATTGACGATACCCAACACAAGCCTAAACCTTCTCATTCTATTGAAATTTCAAATTCTCTTAAGAACTTTCATGATTTTATTGATAAAAATTTATTTGGTGATTGTAGGAAAAAGGTTGCAAGAGGGCAACAACACTAGTCAATGCCCGAATTCTTACCGGGGGATGTGGTTGAAGTTCAAAATGCATATAAAGCCCCATGGAAAAAGTGGAACAAGTGGAAAGGGTCATTCCGTGTGAAGAACACCTTCGGAGAATAATTGTTTGAGCTATTTAACAAGAAAGGAAACGTTCTTGTGGTTGAACAAGAGCCCTGTAACAAGTGGCCGTGTACTGCCATCAGAAATCACTGCTCGTCCAGGAGGAAGGCCGTGTGTTGGCGCAAAGGCCTTGCGTTGCTGTACGCCCCGTGTGCGAAACACGGCCCTATAAGAAGAAACCATGTAATGTCATCAGAAAATGCTACACGGCCATGACCAAGAGCGTGTAGCACAGCTCGAACCGTGTTCGGAAGCACGCACAACACGTCGAAGTAGGTGTGCTCTACACGGGCCATGTGCTGCAGCACGAACCGTGTAGGTGTAAAAACCTGTGTAATTTTTAGAATATTCCAGAAGCTTCTTGAAGATCCATTAGTGATATAAAAGGATGATTTGTGCGAATTTTAGAAGGGAGATCAGATTGATAGCAGTTACACACACTAAACACCACATTTCCTCAAACACTAGATCCATAATCCATTTCTACCATCTAGATCCATCAAAATACCATTTGATATCCACAATCAATCCATAAAACTTCATCCAATCCATCTCCACATCATTTTGAGAAGAGGAAAGCTTAAAGGAGTAAAGAAGTTGATATATTGAAGAAGAGGAAGGATTCTCCATGCAAGGAAAGCAATTCCATTTTTCATTTGTTGATTTTCTTCTCAATTTGGCTCAAATGGAGCAAAGTATGATTTGTAATGATTTAAACACCATGTTTAGTGGCTAGTCCTAAAGTAGGGCAAATCATATGAATGGTTGAGGTGAAGAGTTAGATATGTAGAACTCGAGTAATGATTTGAATTGATTGGTGGATTTCTTTTTATGATATATCAATCATGTTTCATTTCAATGTTTGTGTGGTTAAATTCTCTATTCATAGTATTAGGATGACCATTCCAATGTTGTGAGTGGATGTTTTAATTGAATCATATATTGAATTGTGCATGTATGTTAGTATAAGGGGAGGTAAGTCATACCCTCCTTAGGTTTGGAACATTCATAGAGGGACACTTAAGAGATTGAGTGAAAAGAACTAACTTATGATCATAGTACCTTAAGGGAATTGAGATTAAGATCAATCCTAGGAGATTTAGGCTTGTAAAAGAGTCGAGAACTCAATTACCTTGGCCATAGGAATTAGGGGTAAAATTGTGATTGCTTTTAATCCACAAGTTAATAAGAATTACTATCAAGAGTTTTACATATCTAGCTCAAGTCTTAACCATGAGTATAATTAGTCTTGCTCTCTTCTCAAGTGAATTTCTACATCCATTTCATTTATCATTTGCGTGTTAATTAATCATTTACTTTGTTAGACTAAATTCTTAGTTAATTGAGTAGATAAGTAAGTATTAGTCTTAATTACAAAACATTCAATCTATCATCCTTACAAAGCACAAATCAATAGAAAATCCGGATACAAGCCCAAGTTTACTTTCCCTTGGGACGACATATTTATAAATTTTGTTGCTTTGTTAAACGTGTACAACAACGATAAAGTCTCTTACTCTAAAAATATTTTATAAAAATGCGACTAAGAACATGGCGCCGCTTGCCGGGAAAATGTTAAACTTTTGGTTGTAACGAGTTTGAAGTTGATTAGTTTTGATAAAGATATTTCTTTTATTTGTTTACTTGTCTTGGTTACTTTGAGAACTAATTTGGAAATTCTTGTAGGTACATGCAAACACGTTCAAGGTCTCAATCTATTGAACCTTTGAACTTGGAATTGGAAGCTACCTTAAGAAGGCAAAGACGAGGAGTGTTGGAGCCTACAGAGGAAAGTATGGAAGAAGTAAGGGATAATGCAAATATGGTTGATGAAGAAGGCAATATGAGGAATTTTCATGGAGTTGATAATGCTAGAGGGGGTTATAATAATCCGGAATTTGTGCCACAAGCGTATGCTCAACAAATGCACTTGCAAAACCAACAAATGCAAGCTATTATTCAAAATTTGACGGTACAACAAGAGGTAAGGAATAATCCTCCAGTGGTGCAAAACCAACCTCGTGGAAATGGACATAATGGAGGGGGAATGAACATCCGAGATCATTTCCAACCTTAGTTTGGGAATTATGCGATGGGGAAGCTGTTAAATGTTAATAATTTTAAAATCAAGACGGGATTGATGAACATGGTACAAGCAAATCAATTTGGTGGTGGTGCTATGGAGGATCTGAATGCTCATTTAGCCCAATTTACGGAGTTAGCCAATACGATAAAGATAAATGGGGTGAGTGAGGAACTCTACCACCGGGATCTTATACTACATGGAGAGAATTGGCCGTGTCCTTTCGTCTCGGTTTCGTTCCCGACTCCATTTTAATCCATTTCTTGACCGGTTTTACACATATTTAAGCTCATTTACACAATTCTATCAATTCATACCACATTTCACAAAATTACAATAACTCCACCAAAACTCACACAAATACGGATAAAAACATTCGAAAATCCGCAAATAAAGACACTAAAATCTAGGTGAAAATGACTACGATCAGTTGTAGGGATTGACCAGGAAGGTCAGTGTTGAGAGTGATGGGAGTGTTTGGGGGAGAAGATTGATTGTCATCCATGGTAGAGATGATATCTTTAGGAGGTGGGGGGACCAATGGCTCTGATACCGTATAAGATGAAGAGATTTGGAAATATGATTTCATGTCTTTCCATTGATCATAGACTATGAAAGTACAGAAGAATCAAAGAATTAAATGCTAATTAAATGTAAATAGAAACTAGCTTCAATCAAGAATCCTAAATAAATATAGATTGGAACAACTGTACAACCTATTTAATTACTCTAATATACTCCACACTCTTGAACCACTTTCAGTTTTATTGTAATTGACCTCCTTAATGATACTTATTTCCATTCCCATCAAAGAATTTGAAACAATCGGTTCCTATAATAATTAGATCTAGTTGATATCTTGTGTATTCAAGTGTACACTATAATAATTAGATCTACACGTGCACCCATATGTGTATTAAATGTTAAATCTAATTCAGTAACCTGGATATGTTCATCACCTGTGATCCTACAAATATCAACCACAATTTAACCACAAACTTCCAAACTACCCAAAAGGGTCAAGAAGATTTTCGAGTTATTTGGGGTTGGCTTCCTCACTTGTGATTTTGAGTTTTGGCAGCTTCATAGGAAGATCATTCTCTCACATTTTACTCTGCATCCAAAGTATACTCCATCCTTGGAGGCCATGCTATAAACTTAAATTGCATTAAATTTTATTTATCTTTTTGTGTGTTTGTTCAAAAAAAAATAGTTTTTAATAAATTAAAAGATAAAATATGTCATAAATTTACATTGAAAATAAAAATTTAAAGAGTTTGTTGGATCATAATAAAATTATAATTCTTTAAAATTAAAAAATTCTCTCTTTTTTTGTGAAAATACTCTTCAAAATTTAAAGAACGCTCTCTTCAAAATTTGAAGGGTGAAAATTATTATGTAAATTTAAATGTGAAAATAGAAAGCGTGTTGGAGTCTATTTTTATTGACATTCTCTAAAAAATATGGATATTTTGTATTTTAAAGAATCTATTGGAGGTGCTCTTATCTTGTATCCAGTAGTAATTAATTTATTGACATGTACTATATTATTACTCCCTCAGTCCCAACTTCAACTTAATGATTTCCGTTTTGATCCGTCCTAAATTCAACTTCACACTTTCATAAAAGGAACAACTAACTAATATCTCTCTAATATACTTTAATTTCATAATTGACATTACATTTTTAACACTCATAACATACTTAATTATCATTTATTTATCACCCAAAAATACCATAATACCCTAAAAGTAAATCAAAAAATAATTTTTCTTAAACTTTATATCTACAGTAAATGTGAAGATAAATTGAGACGGAGATTAGCAGTAAGTACCTTAAAACTAATAAGAATTCACAAATATTAACGTATGAATTCATTAAGTATTACGTAGTATGTTTTAACTTTTAAAGTTTCATTAAAATGAACATCTGTCCCAACTTAATCTTTGTATATCATAGACACAAAATTTAAGAAAAATTATTTTTTTTACCAATTTTATTAATTTTTGGAGAATAATGTAATAGGTAATACTCCTAAGAGAAAATTATAAAATTTGTTGCGAAACAAAGTAAATATTGGATGGATGAAGATGGAGGGAGTACTAAATATTCCCATTGTACATATTAAGATTTAGTAAGATGTTCACTCCATCAATTTGATGGGATAGTACTTACTGCTCACTTAAATATGCCTGCAATGCAATGAAGTTACAATATTTCATATTCTAAATCAGCCCAAGGCAACTTGAATTCTAACATGCGTGAAAACATGCTGTTTTTGCTACCCCTGATTCTGACCCTGAACTCAGTAACAAGTGACACATATAACGTCTTAAAAGGCCCTACCATCGCCAAGTCGGGTTGCCCCACCAAATGCGGCAACTTGACCGTACCCTACCCGTTCGGAATCGGCCCCAACAGCAGCTGCTCCATCAGCGAATTGTTCCAAGTGAACTGCACCACCGCCTACGAAGACCGTCCCCGAGCTTTGATCGGAAATCTCGAAATCTACAACATCTCTGACCACCCCTCCGCATTCGCAACCACATAACTAGGGTCTGCTACGACCAAGCAGGCTCAGTTGCCCTCCACGACTTTCTCTACTTCAGCATCAGAGGCACTCCATTCACCTTCTCAAACCTCAAAATACTAACCGTCGTCGGCTGCGACGACGCCGGTATGATTACGGGCTTTGGCCCGCATTTTTTCATTCGCACGTGTGAAGCTAGATGCTCCAACGCCGGAGATGTGATCAACGGCGACTGCTCCGGTATCGGCTGCTACCAAATATCTTTGCCCGACGCCTCGAATTACTATTATATTTCTCTTTACTTCCTTTAAGCATGTCAACGTTTCGATGTTCAACCCCTGTGGATATTCGTTTATTGGAGAGGAGAATTCATTCTCTTTGCGTGGGTTGTCGGACCTTTCCGACCCGAATTGCATGGAGCGGCTTCGTGTTACGGTGCCTATCGTGCTTGATTGGGCCCTTGTGAATTTGACTTGTGCGGATGTGGAGAACTCCTCAGATTATCCGTGTAAGGCCAACACCATTTGTGTTGATTTGGATACGGGTTTTATTGGGTACCGCTGCGCCTGCAAACCGGGTTTGGAATCGGTATATGTGGATGTCTTTCCTCTAAATTTTATCACTCAATTTATGATTAACTATTCAGAATGATAATTGGACACTCAATTTATGATTAACCATTCAGAATGATAATTGGATTTGGACATAGGCATCTAGAATTACCCATTCAATATAATCCCTAATTAGAATTACCCATTCATTTTAGGCAAAAGATCTTGTATTTCCGGTGGTACGGATTTAGATCCATGCGCTCAAATCCGATCCGGCTCTTAAAACAAATCTATTTTGCAACCTTATATAATATCCAGTAATTCGGTGGGCGCACGGATCTAAATTCTAGGCACACAAGAACCTTATTCTTCAATCTAATCCCTCTTTTCCAAAAAAAAATGTTACAGGCTTTGTTTTGACATTTCCTTTTAACACATGGACACTTAATTTTTTCACCATCCTTCCACTCATGTTGACTAGTTACAAATTCAATGAATTCATTAAGCCCTTTCAAAAACTCCCAAGTCAATTGCCCATTTTTCATGCGATTGTACATCCACAAACGAGATGACTTCATTGTGCAATCAAGTCTGTATAATCGTAATTATAAATATTTTATGGTGGGATGAAACATTTATCTTTTTCTAAATTAAGGAACAAACATAGATGCAAAACTATCACAATAGTATTATCCTAAAACTAATACAAATCCAAGCAAATCCAGATATTTATGTCTTTTCCTCGTAGCTAAGATATGTGTGTTTTATAACATATCGTTTTGTAATAATGATATTGAGTAAGGATAAAGTACTATTCATCTAGTGGATAAAATAATATTTAATATATAGATTTAGAATTTATTAAACAATGTTCTAAAACTAATTATTAATAATTAGTATTTATTTTTATTTTTTATTTCCTAAAAGATCATCTTATTTTATTTTAGGAGCACATGTCTTATGAAGTGATCTAAAAATGATCTGCACAGCTAGAAATCATAAAAATACTCTAAAAATATAACTAAACATGAAAGAAAAAAAATCCAAGCTGGTTGATGAGGATAATTATTAAAATAATAGTAATAAAATTAATGATTGATATGATAAAAGTCAAGAAGAATTCAAAAACCAAGTTTTGCCAATCATTCAAAATATCAAATCACAAGTCATCTTTAAGCACATGCCAAAGTGGTAGAAAAACCTAATAAAAATATAATTTAAAAAATAATATTATATATATAAAAGACCTAATTAATTCACTTTTATAATTAAATATTCAATTTTCTAATTTAACCACAACCAAACAGGGCCCTTAAAAATATAATTAATGAGTTAATGAGTGATCTGTCTCACATAAGAGGAACCATAAGACGGTCTCACTCAAGTCTTTGCCTATTTAGAAAAGTAATATTCCCTCCATCCTGAGTATTTTTACCTGTTTGTACGATACAAATATTAAAAAGTGTTGTTTTTCAATACAATAATATAAGAAAAATATGGATAAATTGATAATTTTGAGAGAATAAATAAATAATGTTGATAGGAATGATAAATAAAGTGTAAAAAATAAATAAATAAAGTTATTGAATTAATAAAAGGAGTAAAAAGTAGGTAAATTATAAAATGTATTTTTACCATTGATGTAGGACGCCCCAATATGAAAAGTGGGTAAGATGACGTGGGATAGAGGAATAATTTATTTGTCTTAAGGTTTTTTTTGTATTTTTACTGATCAATTAATCTTGACATAATTTTAATAGTATTTTATATTTTTATATTATTGCACATTACAATATTCATAAAATTGTCCAGTAGAATTCGTGAATTAAAATGTTGCATTTTGTAGATATCGATGAATGTTTAGATCCAAACTTGAACAAGTGCGATCAGATTTGCAAGAATACCTTGGGAAGTTTCGAATGTTGTTGTTCGAGAGGACATTTTGGTGATGGTCGAAAGGATGGCACAAGATGCCATGCTACGAACTCTCAGTTTCCAGTTACCAAGGTTTCTTTAGGTAATTCTTCTTTTATTCTTATTTCTTTAACCTGAATATTGTTGAGTTACAAGTTTTTTTTATCCTATAACTTTTTAGAACTTTAAATTGTATCCCAAAAAAGATATTTGTATCGATTTTGTCTCATAACTATGGTTTTATTTCAATTTTGCTCAATTTTCGCCAGAACCCTCGATTTTCCCCAGAAATTGGTCACGTGTGTTGCACGTGACGGATTAATTTAGGGGTTCCGGCAAAAATTTGACAAAATCAAAATAAAAGGACAAAATCGATACAAGTAACATTTTGGGACAAAACTTAAACTTTTAAAAAGTTATGGGACAAAAAAACTTTTAACTCTGCACAATGGCAAAAACATGTGTGCCCCCGGGGGCACGCCGTGCGCCCACCATGCGCCCATACCCTATAATATTAAACTGTATACCCTTTAGTATAAATATGTGTACTCTTTATTTTCTGAAAAAAAATAAAAAATATTAATGAAAAGTGTATACCTTTTAGAAGAAAATGATGTACCCTTGTTAATTAAAATATATATTTTTAGAACAAAATGGTGTACCCTTACACACTTTATGCACCTGGGACACAAGAGATCAACTCCTGACAATTATGTGTGATTTGTTTGTTTTGATGTTATCTTGTGATACTTATTTCTCTATTTTAATTCTTTAGTTCATTGCAAATTTTGTCCTCACATATAATATTTTGCTTTATGATTTATGAAGCTCTTAAAATGAGTTATAAAAGATATTTCGATTTTGTAAAGAAAATCATTTAAAAGTTTTGTTTTGTTCCATAACTTTTTAAAACTTTAAATTTTGTCCCAAAAAAGTTATTTGTATCGATTTTGTCTCATAACTATGAGTTTTATTTCAATTGTGCCCAATTTTTGCCGGAACCCTTGATTTTCGTCGGAACCCCCAAATTCGTGCGTCATGTGCGCCAATGCACGTGATCAATTTCCGGCGAAAATTGAGGGTTCCAGTGAAATTTGGGCAAAATCGAAATAAAACTCATAGTTATAGGACAAAATCAATACAAATATCTTTTTTAGGACAAAATTTAAAGTTCTAAAAAGTTATGGGACAAAAAAAAACTTTTACCTCGAATATGGTCATAAATTAATAAACTGCACGAACAGCATAACCCCTACAATTAAATGGGTTAATACAATCTTATTTTCTCATTTTATAATGATGTTCTAGGGGCTGGATTTGGGTTGTTCGTTGTGATTGCTTGTGCAATTTGGCTACATTTTAGTCTAAAAAAAAGAAAATCAATACGATTAAGAGGGAAATTCTTCCGACGGAATGGCGGTCTACTGTTAAAATAACAAATATCATCTAAGGAAAGTTAGACAGACTCTACAAAAATTTTCACGATTGCAGAGCTCCAAAAAGCTACAAATAATTATGCAGATGATAGAGTTCTTGGTAGTGGAGGTTACGGTACTGTCTATAGAGGAGTTCTCCCAGACAAACGTATTGTCGCTGTAAAGAAATCCAAAGTGATGGACCAAAGCCAAATTGAACAATTCATTAATGAAGTTGTCATTCTTACACAGATCAATCACCGTAACGTTGTGAAGCTCTTAGGATGCTGTCTCGAATCTGATGTTCCAACATTACTCTACGAATACATCTCTCATGGAACACTCTACCAACACATCCATTCTCAGACGAGTTGGCTGTCGTGGCAGAATCGTTTAAGAATCGGCTCTGAAGTTGCGGGAGCTCTGTCATATCTTCACTCAGCTGCTTCGATTCCTATCATTCACAGAGACGTGAAATCCACCAATATTTTGTTAGCCGAACGCATGACGGCCAAGATATCGGATTTCGGAGGATCCAGATTGAATTTCTCGGACCGAAGTCAGATGACAACGTTGGTCCAAGGGACACTCGGATATCTGGATCTTGAATATTTCTACACGAGTCAGTTAACTGAGAAGAGCGACTTTTACAGTTTTGGAGTAGTTCTTACGGAGCTCGTGACAGGTAAAAAACACATCGACATGGAAAGGAGCGAGGAGCTGCGTAATCTAACGACGTATTTCATCAAGTCGATGAAAGAAAATAAACTTTTTCAGATGTTTGAATCTCGAGTTACGCGGGAGGGTTCCAAAGAGCAGCTGGAGGAGATGGCTGAATTAATAAAGAGTTGTCTGCATTTGAATGGAGAAGATAGACCAACAATGAAAGAAGTGGCTATGAAAATCGATGGTTTAAGGAAATGCAACGAGCATGCTTGTGGTAATGATGAAGAATCTATTAGATTGATGAATGAGACACCTGAATCTCTATGCTCATAAAAACACGGAAGATGTGAGATAAGTATATATGGTGTACCCCACCATTAGGGGCCCCCA
This sequence comes from Pogostemon cablin, assembly GCA_023678885.1. Taxonomy (NCBI): domain Eukaryota; kingdom Viridiplantae; phylum Streptophyta; class Magnoliopsida; order Lamiales; family Lamiaceae; genus Pogostemon; species Pogostemon cablin. Next base: position 15,297,633 of record CM042962.1, on the reverse strand, counting down.
CCGCCCCTGCCCTGGGGATTGGTGGAGGAGGTAAATCGCAGGATGTGCCTCAAGTGGCTTATAGAGAGGGCTCACTGTTTGACACCGGGATTTTAGAGAAGTAGGAGGCAACACAAGCACACACTCGGATACAATTCCTCACCTATGGAATCCACCACAAGTTTGGAACAATCTCGTCGTCTTAAGGAATCCACCGAAAGACTAAGAGACACACTCACCACTCTAGGAATCCACCAAAAGAGTTTAGAGTAAGATACAAGAAGATAACATCTTCTAAACAAGCTTAAAAGCTCAAAATATTTTTTAAATTCGAAATTGGCTGCTTGAGAGCTTACAAATGATGCCATTATATAGGCAAGACTTGGAACAACCCTCCAAGTGAGTCAAAGGAAATAAATGAGATTTAACATTCTCAATGCACATAGAAAATATGAATTTAGACTCTAATAAATGTAAACTTAATGAAAGATAATCAAAGACTAAGAATATGTAGATACCAATGTCCATAATGAGGAGATGAATCATCAAAAATCAGCAAACTTCGAATTGGTCCAGTAACTTCTGTTGATGCACCAGCCTGTCACACTTCAGTCAAACAGCCATAACTTTCTGTAAGAATATTATTTTTGAGATCCGTAAATTTTGTAGAAAACTAGACTTCAAGAGCTTTCCAATGGTGTATGGCATGAACCATAACTCTATCCAAATCAAAACAGATAAATTCGTGAATTGGACTGACTGTTCATGATCTCCTGCTGAGTTAATGTTGTATAGTTGGACCATTTTGTTCAAATGTATTGAGTTTAAGGTCTTCATTAATGGATAGGTTTTCCATGTTGCAGACTTCAAATCTTCACCCAAAATTCCCGCGTCATTCTCCCCTGGTTGGAAAAGATTCGTCCTCGAATCTGAACCTTCTTCATCATCAACATATGGTGAAAATTCAGCAACATTGAAAGTAGCCAAGACACTAGCAACTCCACCATTAATCACCATTTGACCACCTAAAACCTTGCACAACATTATTGCAACAATTAATATAGTAGTTAGGATGACCTGACCAAGAAAGGATTGTTGGAAAGACTTCAAAAACTTCCATTGCATGAATTTGGCAGATCTTTGAGTGCTTCTGCCACCTTCCAGAAGAATAGACATAACTTCTTGTATAAAATTCCAAATGACTCTCTGTTTGTTGCATTTGAAACTAGACTGAAAGAGCTTTCTACCCATATACTGATCATTGTCTGAATCCCTCTGAATCAGTACCAGAATATTTGTGAAGTTACCCCATATGCGCTGGAATCTTTTCTGCATCAATTGCTTCCGCTGCACGCAAACTCGTTTTTGAGTTTCCTTCATCCGTCGATGCTTATCAGCATTCTTCTTGAATCTTATATTTTGCTTGTCAATCTCTCTGCAAACCTTCTCATGCAATTCCTTGAAGTAAAGACCATGAGTTGCATCCATTGTTTTGATGCAAGGAATGAAATGAGACATCGTTGATAACCGATCAACATCCACCATCACCGAATCCTTGTTCATTTGAGTGCGAGGCAACCCAACAACAAATTCCATACTCACATCTTCCCATGGACATAATGGCACCGGCAAAGGAGTATATAGTCCTGTATTTTGCCCATGAGTTTTAGCAATATGACAAGTCCTGCATCTTTCAACGTACTTCTTCTTGACATCTCTTCCAAAATATCCAGCAAGCTGACCTCCACTATGTGCTTCATCAATAAATGTTAGCTTCAAAGAACAATCAAGAACATATAACAAGTTACCTTTGAAGAGATAACCATCATGAATCAAGAAAAGCTTGAATGAAGCTTTTAAAAATTCCTCCCACATTCTGCCAAAGTATGAATCATTATTGTAGGGATCTTTCATCACCTCAAACCCAACCACATTCACTTGCAAAGTAGTGAACAAAGAGTGCCGTCGACTAAGAACATCCGCCACTTGATTTAGCACACCAGATTTGCGCTTGATCACAAGGTTGAATGCTTGTAATAACTCAATCCATTTACTATGCCATGGATTCAACTTCTGCTTGGAATTCAAGTATTTCAAAGCTTCATGATCTTCTTGGCTAAGAACTCCTCTGAACCCCACATTTGAAACATATCGATCCACGTCAAACACCTTTCCAAAACTTTTCCTTAGCAAGCCTTTATCCACAAGCTCTTGCTCTTGCCTTTGCAACTCATCATGATGCTTCGGATTCATTCGATAAGTTGCCTTATTCAATAAAGAAGCATCGCTTGCAAAATCAATGCAATATTGAATGTTCTTCATTGGAGGAAGGCCTAGTGGAATCTGTTCAGGTTCCACATCATGAAACTCCTTGTCATTTGTCATGCAATTTGTGTGAAAAATATTGTTATGATCCCACGGATCATCCTCAACATATGTGGCATCGAGGCTACGCCATATCACCAAATCTTCTCCATGATCTTCGAAACCGACATCTTCATCATACTCATCATAGATTGGTGTTGATTCATCATGTTCCTCTTCTTCATACTCATCTTCACTTTTGTCATAAACTAGCTTCACCTCTTCTTGCTCTTTCTCAACTGGAGTAATGATCCTCCGATTTGGACAATCGACAGCAATGTGTCCAAACCCCTTGCAAGCAACTTTTTGTCTTGTATCCTTTGTAGTTGGACTGTTCTTTAAAGTATAAGAACTCCCCCGATTAGAAGCTCCACTACTCAACGAGAAACATCCACCGGAACGACTTGATTCTTTTTGTTTGGAGTTGTGAGGAAAAGAATCTCGTAGATAATAATCCGGTAAAAATTTCCTCCTTAACTCCTTCTTCATTTTGTCCCACGTTCTAATCTTCCGTTTGCCATAACGAGCACGCTGCTTCTTAAGGTGCTCCCACCATAAGGACGCATGTTTCTTCAATTTGATAGCCACAAGTTTCACCTTGTATTCTTCTTGAATATCTTCGAACTCAAAGACTCTCTCAATAGAATTGAGCCAATCAATGAATTCGTCGGGATCATCTCTTCCCTCAAAATCTGGAAAATCAATCTTGAAATCAAAAGATTTACTATGAACATTGCTCCTTCGAACCCGTCGACCGCGAGATGTATTGTCACTTGAATTGCTATTCTGTTACCATGAAATGGATTGAAATCCACATCATCACTTGCAGAACCACCATCTGAATCATGACCCTCAACATCATGTTCAAGATGCTTGCCACGCACAAGGCGTTGCTTGAGTAGTTGCACTTGTCTCCTTAAATCTTCTAACTCAATATCATGAGTTGTCATCGCTAACCAAAGCTCTGATACCACTTTGGCACCGGGATTTTAGAGAAGTAGGAGGCAACACAAGCACACACTCGGATACAATTCCTCACCTATGGAATCCACCACAAGTTTGGAACAATCTCGTCGTCTTAAGGAATCCACCGAAAGACTAAGAGACACACTCACCACTCTAGGAATCCACCAAAAGAGTTTAGAGTAAGATACAAGAAGATAACATCTTCTAAACAAGCTTAAAAGCTCAAAATATTTTTTAAATTCGAAATTGGCTGCTTGAGAGCTTACAAATGATGCCATTATATAGGCAAGACTTGGAACAACCCTCCAAGTGAGTCAAAGGAAATAAATGAGATTTAATATTCTCAATGCACATAGAAAATATGAATTTAGACTCTAATAAATGTAAACTTAATGAAAGATAATCAAAGACTAAGAATATGTAGATACCAATGTCCATAATGAGGAGATGAATCATCAAAAATCAGCAAACTTCGAATTGGTCCAGTAACTTTGACACCGGGATTTTAGAGAAGATGCAGAGTATGTGGAGGATGATCCATGGCTTCACAACAATATCTTTCAAAAAAGTTTCATGTCAAATGATGAGGTACGTGATATTATTATTGATGAGGGAAATTGTGAAGATGTTGTTACTACTATGGTGGAGAAGTTGAAATCGAAAGATCATTCTCACGAGTTGTTATGGCTTCGTGATTATGTTGATGAGAAAGTGATTTTTGAGGATTCAAAGATGCAGAGTATTCTTGAACCATCAAAAGTGATGATCTCTTATTCACAAATTCATGAAAATCCTTTATATGAACCAATGGAGGAGTATGAATTGATGGCTTTATAAAGTAGGAGGCAACACAAGCACACACTCGGATACAATTCCTCACCTATGGAATCCGCCACAAGTTTGGAACAATCTCGTCGTCTTAAGGAATCCACCGAAAGACTAAGAGACACACTCACCACTCTAGGAATCCACCAAAAGAGTTTAGAGTAAGATACAAGAAGATAACATCTTCTAAACAAGCTTAAAAGCTCAAAATATGTTTAAATTCGAAAAGATTGTACCTTAAAAGCCAATTCCGAATTTAAACATATTTTGAGCTTTTAAGCTTGTTTAGAAGATGTTATCTTCTTGTAGGCAACACAAGCACACACTCGGATACAATTCCTCACCTATGGAATCCGCCACAAGTTTGGAACAATCTCGTCGTCTTAAGGAATCCACCGAAAGACTAAGAGACACACTCACCACTCTAGGAATCCACCAAAAGAGTTTAGAGTAAGATACAAGAAGATAACATCTTCTAAACAAGCTTAAAAGCTCAAAATATGTTTAAATTCGAAAAGATTGTACCTTAAAAGCCAATTCCGAATTTAAACATATTTTGAGCTTTTAAGCTTGTTTAGAAGATGTTATCTTCTTGTATCTTACTCTAAACTCTTTTGGTGGATTCCTAGAGTGGTGAGTGTGTCTCTTAGTCTTTCGGTGGATTCCTTAAGACGACGAGATTATTCCAAACTTGTGGTGGATTCCATAGGTGAGGAATTGTATCCGAGTGTGTGCTTGTGTTGCCTCCTACTTCTCTAAAATCCCGGTGTCAAAGTGGTATCAGAGCTTTGGTTAGCGATGACAACTCATGATATTGAGTTAGAAGATTTAAGGAGACAAGTGCAACTACTCAAGCAACGCCTTGCGCGTGGCAAGCATCTTGAACATGATGTTGAGGGTCATGGTTCAGATGGTGGTTCTGCAAGTGATGATGTGGATTTCAATCTATTTCATGGTGATAGAAGTAGCGGCTCAAGTGATAATGCATCTCGACGTCTACGTGTTCGAAGGAGTAGTGTTCGTAGTAAATCTTTTGGTTTTAAAGCTGATATTCCAGATTTTGATGGAAGAAATGATCCCGAAGAACTTTGGGTGAAGATTTGAAGTCTGCAACATGGAAAACCTATCCATTAATGAAGACCTTAAACTCAATACATTTGAACAAAATGGTCCAACTATACAACATTAACTCAGCAGGAGATCATGAACAGTCAGTCCAATTCACGAATTTATCTGTTTTGATTTGGATAGAGTTATGGTTCATGCCATACACCATTGGAAAGCTCTTGAAGTCTAGTTTTCTACAAAATTTACGGATCTCAAAAATAATATTCTTACAGAAAGTTATGGCTGTTTGACTGAAGTGTGACAGGCTGGTGCATCAATGGTGTATGGCATGAACCATAATTTGTAAAAGATGTTATCTTAGTTTTAAGGTACAAATTATGGTTCATGCCATACACCATTGATGCACCAGCCTGTCACACTTCAGTCAAACAGCCATAACTTTCTGTAAGAATATTATTTTTGAGATCCGTAAATTTTGTAGAAAACTAGACTTCAAGAGCTTTCCAATGGTGTATGGCATGAACCATAACTCTATCCAAATCAAAACAGATAAATTCGTGAATTGGACTGACTGTTCATGATCTCCTGCTGAGTTAATGTTGTATAGTTGGACCATTTTGTTCAAATGTATTGAGTTTAAGGTCTTCATTAATGGATAGGTTTTCCATGTTGCAGACTTCAAATCTTCACCCAAAATTCCCGCGTCACTGTTAAACTTGTGCTTACAAGGGGCCAAATCCATGCCAAAGGCAGGATTCGAACCCCCACCCTGCAGCAACCAAGCTCAGCTGGAAGGTCTTTCCACCCTCCCCTCTACCACTTGAGCTATGCCCTGGGGGCATCCCAACAAATGCTTCCCATTTATTGTTTCATGTTGATAAAAAAATATTACGGAGTATTCTTTTGACCAACTTTAATAACTTTAGAGGGGATTGTAGTATTTTAGATAATAAAAAAATATAAAGTAATGATATATATATATATATATATATATATATATATATATATATATATATATATATATATATATATATATATATATATATATATATATATATATATATATATATATAGTCTTCCCATTTCTTTGCTCTGCGGGGATCTATCAATAACTGGAAGTACCAATCAATCAATTGGAGTAAAATAGGAGGAGATATATTAGCAAAACTAGATCAAGATTAAAAATCTCTTTGTCCAACTTACACGATAAGAACAATAAACATATTAGAGAAGTGTGTGATCGAACTGTCGAGATTGAATTGAGTTTGAACCATAAGAATACATTACTGCTGCAATGTATTATAGGAATGAGATTAATGTTTCTTCCATTGAGATTAAAGAGAGAAACATGAAAGAAAATATCTATTAAGTTCTCTATCATCGTTGTTTCTTTCAATTCGATTTACCCCAATTTTTTATTCTTCATTATTGTTGTTGCTTTCTGTTTGAGTATGAAGGCTGGGGAAGGAGTATGAAAGTGTTTTATTTAATTTGAAGGAAAAATTGATTTTTTTTAATTGAAAGGGTAAAATGTTAAAAAAAATGGGGTGCATTTAGTAATTTATTGATCGTTGTCATTTTCACCTAAATTTTTGTGTCATTATTTGTGTATTTTCGGATGTTTTTATCGGTATATGTGTTAATTTTAGTGGAGTTATTGTTATTTTGAGGAATGTGGTATGAATTTATAGAATTGTGTAAATGGGCTTTAATATATGCAAAACAGGTCAAGGAACGAACGAAAATGGAGTCGGGAGCAAAAAAAATGGGAGAACAGGGCATGTTGGTAAACGGGCCGTGTGCGGAACACGACCCTGTACCCAATAACCGTATAGTGCCTCAGAACTCGCTACTCGTCCAGGAGGATGGATGTGCACTGGTACACGGGCCGTGCGTCGCTGCACGCCCCGTGTGCGGAGCACGACCCTGTAAGAAGAAGTCGTGCATTGTCGTCAGAAAATGCTACACGACCATGATCATGGCCGTGCAGCGCAGCTCGAGCCGTGTCCGGAAGCACGCACAACACGCCGAAGTAGATGTGCCCTACACGAGCCGTGTGCTGCAGCACGGGCCGTGTAGGTGCAAAATCATGTATAATTTTCAGAATATTTTGGAAGCTTCTAGAAGGTTCATAAGTGATATAAAACCATGACTTGTGCAAAATTTAGAGGGGGAATTCATTAGAGATCAGATTAGAGCAGTTACACACACCAAAACACCACATTTCCTCACACGCAAGATCCATCTTCCATCTCTACCATCTAGATCCATCAAATCACCATTCGATCTACATTTTCAATCCATAAAACCTTCATCCCATCCATCCTACCACCATTTGAGAAGATGGAGCATCAATTGTTGAAGGAGTTGATCAATTGAAGAGGAGGAAGACTTTTCTTATGCAAGGGAAGCAAATCTACTTTCCAATTGTTAATTTTTTTTTATTATAGCTCAAATGGAGCAAAGCTTGATTTGTATTGATTTAATTACCATGTTTAGTGGCTAGTTTTATAGTAGGGCTAGTCATATGAGTGGTTGAGGTGAAGAGTTAGATATGTAAAACTTGAGTAGTGATTAGAATTAATTTATGGATTTTCTTCTATGATATATCAATCATGTTTCATTTCAATGTATGTGTGATTAAATCTCTATTCATTATATTAGTATGATCATTCCAATGTTGTGAGTGAAGTTTTAATTGATTCATATATTGAGTTGTGCATGCATGTTAGTATAAGGGGAGGTAAGTCATACCCTCCTTAGGCTTAGAATATTCATAGAGGGACACTTAAGTAATTGAGTGAAAAGTACCAACTTATTATCATAGTACCTTAAGGGATTTGAGATTAAGATAAATCTTAGGAGACCTAGGTTTGTAAAAGAGTCGAGAACCTAGTTGTCTTGGCCATAGGGAATAGGGGTAAATTTGTGATTGCTTTTAATCCACAAGTTAATGAGAATTACTATGAATGGTTTTGCATATCTAGCTCAAGTCTCAACTATACGTATGATTAGCCTTGCTCTCTTCTCAAGTGTATTCTACATCCATTCCAGTCATTTGCTCATTATTTGATCATTTACTTAACTAGTTTACATTCTAGTTATTTGAGTAGAATCTTAAGCATTAGTTTTAATACCAAACCTTCAAACATATCATCTTTACAAAGCACAAGTCAATGAATAATTCGGATACTAGCTAATGTTTGCTTTCCCTTGGGACGACAATCTTACAAATTTTGCACTTGGTCACGCGTATACAACAACGGTAGAGTACACTTGCTCTTGATATTTTACTAAAAATACGACTAAGTTCATGGTGCCGCTGCCGGGGAAATATTAAATATTTGGCTGTAACGAGTTTGAAGTTGATTAGTTTGGATAAGAATTTCTTTTATTTGTTATTTGTTTACTTGTCTTGATTGTTTTGGGAGCTAACTTGGAACTTCTTGTAGGTACATGCAAATGCGTTCAAGGTCTCAATCTATTGAACCTTTGAACTTGGAATTAGAAGCTACCTTAAGAAGACAAAGACGAGGACTGTTAGAGCCTACGGAGGAAAGTATGAAAGAAGTAAAGAATAATGCAAACATGGTTGATGAAGAAGGCAATATGAGGAATTTTCATGGAGTTGATAATGCTAGAGGAGGTTATAATAATTCGGAATTTGTGCCACAAGTGTATGCTTAACAAATGCACTTGCAAAACCAACAAATGCAAGCTATTATTCAAAACTTGATGGCAAAACATGAAGCAAGGGATAATCCTCCAGTGGTGCAAAACCAACCCCGTGGGAATGGGCATAACGGAGGTGGAATGAACATTCGAGATCATTTCCAACCTCAGTTTGAAAATTATGCGATGGGGCCGTCGTTAAATGTTAATATTTTTTAGATCAAGACGGGATTGATCAACATGGTGCAAGCAAATCAATTTGGTAGTGGTGCTATGGAGGATCCGAATGCTCACTTAGCCCAATTTACGGAGTTAGCCAATACGATAAAGATAAATGGGGTGAGTGAGGATGTTGTTAAAATGAAGCTTTTCTCGTTTTCATTACAAGATAGAGCTAAGGTTTGGTATCATACTCTACCACCGGGATCTTATACCACATGGAGAGAATTGGCACAAAGATTTTTGAGCAAGTATTTTCCCCCTTTAAAGATATTGCACCTCAAAGGGCAAATATTTCAATTCAAGCAAATGCCACTTGAGACATTTAGTGAAGCATGGGACCGATTCAAATAGATGCTAAGGAAGTGTCCACAACACGGATTTTCCGAAGAACAACAAATAGGATTTTTCTATGCTGGTTTACACAAAAGTGAGAGGATGCTTATTGATGCTTCGGCAGGAGGTTCGATTTTGGGACAAACTCCAGAAAGAGCAATTGTCATATGTGAGGAAGTAGCTATGAATACGGGTCAATGGCCCATAGATCGTGCACCGGGAATGTATGATAGGGAGAGAATTGCTAAGATGGAAGAAGTGTGCTTGCAACAAGTGAAAAAGGTGGAAATGCCTAAGGAAGATATGACCGACAAGGTGATCACGGATATATTAAAGAGGATGAATGCTAACATGCAAGTGTCTCCAAATTTGACACCTATGGTGAATCAACAAGTGCTTGCAAGTCCTCAACAAGGTATGTCATTGCCTTTGATGAATCAACAAGTGTTTCCTAATCCTCAACAATGTATGACGATACCTAATGTGGGTCAATCTTCTCAAAGTTGCCAAATGCCTACATCCATACCTCAACAAGGTATGTCCTCTAATTATGAAATTCAAGAACCATGGTATCCACCGGAGATGACACTTGAGGAAGTTGCCTTCATGAAAGGAAGAAACTTTCAAGGAAATTATGGTGAAAATTTTGAAAGTCATGGTGGAGGATATCCACAAAGGCAAGGAGGATAGGGCCAAGGAAACTTTCAAGGGAATTTTAATCAACCTCGTAGGTATAAGAATTTGTCTTATGGAAATCAAGGGAATGCGCTTACTTTACCACCGGGCATTAATCCGGGGGAGAAAGCTCCAAATGGAGAAGGAAATACTACAAATGAAGATCAATTCACAAAAAATTTGGAATTTATGAAGCAAGAAAAAGAGGTGAATGATAAGAGGTTTGATTTCATAAAACAAGAAAAGGAGTTGAATGAGAATCGATTCAAGGCTCTGGAGGCAGCAGTTACACACACCAAAACATCATATTTCCTGACACACTAGATCCATCTTCCATCTCTACCATCTTGATCCATCAAATCGCCATTCGATCTACATTTTCAATCCATAAAACCTTCATCTCATCCATCCTACCACCATTTGAAAAGATTGGAGCATCAATTATTGAAGGAGTTGATCAATTGAAGAGGATGAAGGCTTTTCTTATGCAAGGAAAGCAAATCTACTTTCTAATTGTTAATTTTCTTCTTATTATGGCTCAAATGGAGCAAAGTTTGATTTGTATTGAATAAATTACCATGTTTAGTGGATAGTTTTATAGTAGGGCTAGTCATATGAGTGGTTGAGGTGAAGAGTTAGATATGTAAAACTTGAGTAGTGATTAGAACTGATTTGTGGATTTTCTTCTATGATATATCTTTCATGTTTCATTTCAATGTATGTGTGATTAAATTCTCTATTCATTATCTTAGGATGATCATTTCAATGTTGTGAGTAAAGTTTTAATTGAATCATATATTAAGTTGTGCATGTATGTTAGTATAAGGGGAGGTAAGTCATACCCTCCTTAGCCTTAGAACATTCATAGAGGGACACTTAAGTAATTGAGTGAAAAGAACCAACTTATGATCATAGTACCTTAAGGGAATTGAGATTAAGACCAATTTTAAGAGACTTAGGCTTGTAAAAGAGTCGAGAACCTAGTTGCCTTGGCCATAGGGACTAGGGGTAAATTTGTGATTGCTTTTAATCCACAAGTTAATGAGAATTACTATGAATGGTTTTGCATATCTAGCTCAAGTCTCAACTATAAGTATGATTAGTCTTGCTCTCTTCTCAAGTGTATTCTACATCCATTCCATTAGTCATTTGTTCATTATTTGATCATTTACTTAGCTAGTTTACATTCTAGTTATTTGAGTAGAATCTTAAGCATTAGTTTTAATACCAAACCTTCAAACATATCATCTTTACAAAGCATAAGTCAATGAATAATTCGGATACTAACCAATGTTTGCTTTCCCTTGGGACGACAATCTTATAAATTTTGCACTTGGTCACGCGTATACAACAACGGTAGAGTACACTTGCTCTTGACATTTTACTAAAAATTCGACTAAGTTCATTTATGTAAATATTTCTTTATTTTGATGGGATATATTTAATAATTGGGTACGTTCAGTAAAATTTAGGGTGCAAATAGCCTCTCCCAAAACTTTTTAGGTGTGGTCTATTTTATTTTTATGTCCTTTGATTTTTATATAAAGAGATGACAAATAGTGAAATACTCAAAAGTTTTTGAATTTTTTTTTTTGATCTGGAAGCCTCTCTAATAGAAAGGAACTCATTATCTATATTTGGAGAGTTTGGTTCACATTGAGTTACTAATAATTCATCAGCTTTAAAAAATTACTAAACATAAATAATTTTGCACATTAATTGCATTTAAACGGACATAATTTTCTTCTAAACCCATTAATTGAAAGCAGGGGCCCGGTGGATTACAATATAAGAGGGGGTAAATTATAATAACCCAGAAACTAATAAAGAATTAAGGTAATTTGCATACTCATTCCTAACATTTTCGAGCTTTTATTAACTCACTTAATAATTTTAATGAACTAAACACCTTTGAAATTATTGTTTGACTAATAAAATCAAGGATACCAAATTTTAAATTAAAGAGTACATTATATTCAATTAACAAGTGTTTAGTTAATAGTATTATATTCAATTAACAATTGTTTAGTTAATAGTTGTATATATTAGTTAACTAGCATGTAAGCTCCTTATATCAGCCTATAATCTCTCAAAAGATGACATATAGGATTCGAAAAACTCTCATTTAGTTTACTAGGAGATGTTTGAAAAAGTATCGCACTCGATTATTGATGTTTAGAGATTAGCATCGTGAATTGAATAATAAAAATTGAATAGATTATTTAATGAGTAACCGTGGTTGCCTTTCAGTTTTCCATCGAGGTTAGATATTCCATAGACTTGCTATGTAGTCTTTTGTTTACTAATCCAAAAAACCAAAACAAATTCCAGCTTCTGAAATTGTCAAATTTTTCACTCACTCTTTCTCTGTGCGGATGACATGAGCTAACTTGTTCAAGCATGAATAAGCATTGTCATGATCTCCATTAAACAGTTTATTAATGCAATAATAGTAGTATTAAATTATTAAACATAGGAAAAGAAAATTCGTTCCTAGGTTGACTTCTTCAAATGGGACGACCTCGTATATTCTATCAATATATTTTCGGTGAGATATAAGATTGTTAATCAGATGTTAAGTGTTGCTTACTAAAGGTAATTAAGTTGAATGCTGTAAAGATTAAATGAGTATTGAATTAGTGAGAGCTTTGTATAGATAAATAAGTTAGGTAAGATGCTCACGAAATGATTATGACAGGATTGCTCCGACCATGATGTGATCGAATTTATTTACTCAGACTAAAAATGTTTATGACAGGATTGCTCCAACGTCCATGATGAGATCGAATTTATTTACTCAGACAAAATATTTACAATTTTTAGAGCCCACAATAAATATATATATATATATATATCTTTATTTAGTTGTACTTAAATTTAATTAGATTTTAAAAAGTGTAAGTTTTAGTAATATTTTTTAATTTAAATTTTTTTTTTAATATGGCCTTTTTTTTTCCAAAATATCAAGTTATATAATAGCCTTGAGAAAAAAAAGTCATATTAAAAAATTCTTTAAATTAAAAAAAATATTACTAGAACTTACACTTTTTAAAATCTAATTAAACTTAAATACAACTAAATAAAGAAAACACTACAAACTATGCTAATTCACAACAAAGAGACAAATTCACCCACTATTTAGTTGCATTTTTTTTTTCTGCATATTTTTTTCTACATAATTTTCCTGCACACTCCATAATTGAACATTTTTTTGGCACTTTTTTTTTAACATTGAACTGTTGAACATAAATAAAATTTTATAGATGTTACTTTATTTATCATATAAATAAATTATAACTATATATGACATAAAATTGTGTTAAAAAAATGTGCTAAAAAAATGCAACTGCATAGAGATAATTATGATATATTACAATATAATTATGTAGTTGATAGTAATAATATTTTATAGTTGTTTCTTAAAATAATAATAAATTACACTATGTATCTTGCCCTTAAAAAATTAACAAATAAAATATTTTATAATTTTCTTGTATAATTATCTATAAAAAATGTCTAGAAAGTTCATTTTTAAAAAAATTGACATTATTTTGTCTTATAGAACTTTTTTCCACCAATATATCTAATTTAATTTTATTATTAATTTTGTATATTCAATATATGATCTCTCTAAAATATTTTCATGTTTCATTCTGATCAATTTCATCATCAACATTTTCATCATCTCACTCTTTGTTTTGCAAATCATCCTCATACAAATTATTTTTATTCTTAATTATATTTCCATATTTCTCAATTTCAGCAAATCTTTCTCATTCAAATTATCTTTATCCCAAATTCTACTATCAATTTTTTCTTTATCATTTAGTTATCTCTTTTATATATACTTTTTAATATAAAAATCTTTTTTATTTAAAATTTGTATCATTAAAATAATGTAATTCATCACATTCTCCCCATTCTTCTAGCTCATTTTATTTGCTACATATTTATAAATACTTTTTTATTATTTATTCTATTTGAAGATTAATGGTAAATATCAAAATTAGTCCTGTAAATATGACATTTTCTAACTTTAGTCCATTATCATTTGCAATTCTCAATTTTGGTCATTTTTTTGTCCAATTTTAGTCCTTTTGGTCCTTTTTTCAAAATTTAGTCCTTTTTTGATCCACTATTGGTCCTAAATATATACAATTTTGGACCATTTTTGGATATTTTTTTAACATAAAGGACTAAATTTGGACAAAAATGATTAAAAGTGGACAAAAATGACTAAATTTGGACAAAAATGCCTAAAAGTGGACAAAAAGGACTAAATTTGGACAAAAATGACTAAAAGTGGACAAAAAATGACCAAAATTGAATATTGCAAATGATAAAGGACTAATATTGAAAAATATCATACTTACGGACCAATTTTGATATTTACCTGAAGATTAACCCACTTTAATAAATTATGAAGAGTATCCATTTTAGAATCTTACTATTTATTTTTTTTTATTTTATTTTTTTTGTCAAGCCATTTCTTCTATTTATAAAATAAAATTTTGACAAGGAAAAAATTGAAAAAAATGATAATATAATTTATTTTAAAAAAATTAAAAAATAAAGATTTTTCATATAAACACGGTTTATATATATATATATATATATATATATATATATATATATATATATATATATATATATATATATATATATATATTTATTTATTTATTTATTTGTCCATTAACTTTGCCTAATTTTGATTTTAGTCTATAGGTTTCCCATTTTTTTTGAAATCGTCCATTATGTTTAGAGAATTTTGAAATCCATCTGTTATGTTTACTTAGTTCGACAAAACAGTCTTATTATAGGTCACAGCAGGTCACTTCCAGGTAATTCCAAATTTTTTTTTTTGAAAATTACTTTATATTTCTTAAAACAGCCTCCAGTCGAAAACTTATAAATCAAAAACTTGTATCATACTCATCTTATAGTCATAGTGATATCGCATTTTTCTTCTACTTTCTACACGCTTCAAAATGGTATCAGAGCCCTAGGTTTATTTATTTATGAATGAATATATTTATTAGAAACTTATATCACTTAACGAGATGAGAGTTTCAAAGAGATATGGATCTGAACTAAAGTTCGACATCCGAGCGTGACAGGACTATCAGCCCTGTTCCAAGCTGGAGCAATAGGGACTTTTGGCCTGTCAACCACGACGAGACAAGCAGTTCTATACAATAATATTATTGTGTGTTGTATAGACAACATGCAGAGAAAGAATACGAGAACGCCGATCGATTTTGAGATAACCTCGATCGAAGGTGTAAATTGGTGGAAGCCCGTGCTAACCACACTAAAGAGGAATCTCTGGAGGAACTACGCAAGATGCAGATAAGGTACTCGAAAGAGGTACCAAGAAACATCGTGGAAATCCGAAGTTTCACCGAGATCCATGGACGTATCCCCAAACAAGAGCAATGGAAGAGACGACCAAACCAAGGTCCAAGAGAGATCTGCAAGCCCTATCACTTCTCACACTGGACGGAATGACAGAGTGGAAGGAGATCGAGGCAGATAACTCTAAGATGAACCAAGATCTTAGAGAATTGCAGAACACGGTGAGATTCTTTGGAGAATATTGCCAAAGCATGTCCAAGACAATGTTCGAGATCAGCCTTAAGATGGACAAGGTGGAGAAATTACAGAACAAGCAACTCGACCTCAACTTAAAGTTGACAGAACAAGTAAAATCTCTGAAAACTAAGGTGACAGGAAGAAGATCAGAAGGAAGGTTACCACTAACCTTCGGAACAGAACCCCTTTTACACTAAATAGGAAAACGACGGAGGTTATAAGGCCAAAGTCGGAAAGCGAGAAGATGATTGCTATCCTTCGAGGAGAATCCACATCCCCAGATGGCAAGAGCAAATCTTGAGATCTATAAGATCTATATGAGTCCTTCCAAGGACTATCAATTATAGATCAAAAGATAACGTTGGAGAGGCATCAAGCTCTCAACAACAATCCCAGGCTCATCAGACCCAACAGGATCAGAGCCAAGACGAATGAACATCTGGATCATACGGAGTCCATGGGGCAAGACAAGAAGATACATTCCAACAACCAGGAAACTTCAAAATGAAGGCCATAGGAATATCAACAGGAGCAAGCCAAGTTCGAGGATCTAATATACACAACACCCCATATGGCCGATCTCACCTTGAACTGATAAATCCATATGGGTTGATATTAAACCTCGACACTCTAGACTTCAAGAATAGAGAAGCCTTGATCGATGAATGGACAAATGTCATGAAGATCGCAGGTGGTCCGTTGGAGCTTGACAAAGAAGGGTTCATAAGATTCCTTACTATGAGCCTGGAAGGATCAGTAAAATGCGCCTGGAAGGAGCTCTCAGACGAAGTCAAAAAGGAGGCTATGGAAGGTGAAGATCTAGGCAATATAGTCGATCGTATGGCCAAGATCTTCAAGATCCATTTCATCGGAGTAGGGTACTTCGAAGGAATGGAAGAAGAAAAGAAGAAGAAGTATAGGAATGCCCTATACAGCATAGAACTACTTGACATTTGTCACATAGATGAGTATATCAAACTCTTCATAGAGTATAGATGGAAGTCAAAGGTCAAAGAGGAAGAAGTATTCCACCTATTCTTGGCCAAGATCCCGAGCCCATGGAGAGAAATGCTGATCAAAGAGTATGAACCATGCGAGCTGGATTCGATAGCAAGGAGAATGTCCTTCCTCAAAGACAAGATTGCAGAGTGGTGTCATCAAGCGGCGCTACACAAGAACTACAAGAGATTAAGGGGAATCAACAAGACAGTCCCCTTATGTTGCGAAAGCAATGATCTTCCAACTATCATTAGAAGAAACCCAAAGAAGCAGAAAAGGATGAAGAAGAATCATCCTTACAATCAAAGGAGCGGAGGATGGAAATCCAGAAGACCAAGATCATTTTGGTCTAAACAGAAGGCCCGAAGCTATAAATCAGGGCAAAAAGCTGGACCATCTAGATGGAGTTCAAAAGGTCAAGCCTCATCCTCAAGGTCAAACCAGAGTAGCACAAGAAGAACTCCCACAAGAAAGACGTTCCGAAGAGCAGCCACACGAGTTAATGAAAGATTCAAGGATTGCAACTGTTACACGTGTGGACCAGAGGGCATATCTCACCAGACTGCCCAGAAAACCAGAAGAGAGGAGTACGACAGTTCGAGGCAACTCCAGAAATGGAGGAGGCTGTTTACTTCCAAGATATAGTACATGTATATCAGTTTGAAGATATACCCTCAGACGAGAGGATCTACGAAGAAGAATTCTTCAGCCAAGATGAGTCATCTGAAGATGAGTCAGAGTGAAGAATAAAGCTGCAGACAGGAGATGCAAGAAGATATGTCGGGAGTCTTTTCCCAGACATCCATTTCTCATAAAGCCCTTATGAGAATCATGAAGGATGATCCAAGGCTCAACCTATACGATGGATTCACCATAGGAAGGATAGACAAATTCTTTCCAAGCTTCAAGAAGAGAAAGCACAACATCATATACAAAGTGACCGAAGCGAAAATTGCCATCCCAATGGAGCTCACGAGAAATGTGATGGAAATGCAGCTAGTTCCTGTTGACCTAATCAAAAGAGAACTCAGTAAACTCAAGGAAGGGAATAGGCCTTACTCCATCACCTACAGTATCTCATATGCCATGTCCAACACCCATCATTCGGATCTATTCCAAATGAATGAGTATATCGAGATACCAGAAGTGTTCGAAAGGGTGGCATGCACAACCAGGCCAGAAATAATGGAGTTACCGCCAATCCACAACATGGATTTGCGAATCAAGGACAAGCCAGTCTGGAACCGACAAGATAGCCTCAGATTCGAGCAAAGATAGATTTCTTTCCAAGAAGATAGGATGATTAGTGAAAAATGGGGAAAGAAGTCAATCGTGGAGGTAATCCAGGAGCCGAAAAAGTTCACAACCAAAGGTGAACTAAAATGCCCAGAAGGATGGAGAGGAGTCGAAGTAATATTCGATATCACTAAAAACAAAAATTCTATTCCTTGTGATGTCTTGTATTATCTTCAACAACCAACAACTGGAGATATCAAGGACAACTCAAACTTGGAGATCTTGAGCTGATAATCGAAGGAGTGGCAGGAAGATTTCCAGAACAACTAGTTCTGGGATTGGAGTTTTTCGAGGATCACAAAATTTGGGAACAACTACAAGATGGAATGGAGTTTACTGTCAAAGGAAAAAGATACAAGGTTTACTAGTAGAGGCTCGGGCTTATAAGCTCTGATCCGCCCATGGCCACAAGTCCATTTTTAATATATATCACTATCGGAATGATACATAAGAAGTATCGTGCAGAGTATTTTACGGCATACATTGATTCAGGAGCCGTCATTTGCACAACAAAGGAAGGGGTCTTCTCGGAAGGCTCAGGCGAAGAACTGCCAACAGTTCTCGAAAAAGATTTCTCGCAAAGGGTGCTAATCCTTAACAGAGGAATCAAGCAAGTGAAAATCATGATCGGAGGAGCAGATCGTACCCCATGGTACAAGGTGAAAACTCCACCGTTATATTTTCAAGACACCGGAGCGGATATTCTGTTAGGGAATAATTTTCTACAAACATTCAAGCGTTTTACCCAGGAAAACGCAACTAGGAGGCTTATTTTCACAACCCTTTGTGAACATAAGATCATCGCACCAAGACTGCGTAATGTATTTCAATGAAAAATATCAATCAGATTTCACAGCAAGCGTGGTGATGAAGGAAAACTGAGCCATTCGAAGATAAATGATCGAAGGAGATATGGCGAAGCAGTCCTTCAGATGAGAACCGAGACTAGAGAATGATGGAAGATGGAGAAACTAAAGGAGAACACAATCCACCTTCTCAAAGCAAGCTTGGGAGAAAACATACAGAGAGACGTCACAATCGAAGAACAAATATCTTTGGAGGACGTCAAGAAGAAGATACAGAGGAACTTCAATGAGGATCCTTTAGCCTAGTGGGATAAGAACGAGCTCAAAGCTTCACTCAAAGTAAAAGAAGGAAAGGAGCATGAGTTCGTGAGATATAAGCCTATCCTAATGAACCAAGAAGATCGAAAGGATATGCAGCTAATATTTAAGGAACATCTGGACCTTAATTTAATATCACCAGGAGTATCTCCATACAGCAGTCCAGGATTTCTAGTTCGAAATTATAGAGAAGTCAAGCGGGAAACCGAGGCTCGTGATCAACTACAAAGGGATCAACAACATCTTTGAGTTCGATGGATACTATATACCAAGTAGGGAACACTTTGTCAACTGTATCAAGAATGTCAAGGTATTCTTAAAGTTTGATTGCAAATCTGGATTCTACCAGATTATGATGAAAGAAGGGAGCAAGAAGTTCACAGCCTTCTCCACACCCCAAGGCCATTATATTTGGAATGTCATGCCTATGTGCTTGGCAAACGCACCCTAGATATACCAAAGGAAGATGGATAATTTTTTCAAAGATTATTTCTCATTCATGTTTGTCTATGTGGATGACATCCTCATAGCCTCAAAGAACATGAAGGAACATTTAGCACATCTGGAAATATTTTTAGAAGTATGCCACAAGAAAGGATTGGTGCTTTCTGAAAAGGAAGCAGTAATAGGAACTAAGCAGATCGAGTTTCTTAGAGTAGAGATCGACGAATCTGGAATTATTCTACAATCACATATTGTAGAAAAGGTCCAAGGATTTCCCGAAGATTTCAAAGACAAGAAACAACTCCAAAGTTTCTTAGGAGTGGTCAACTTTGCTGGAATGTTCATCAACAATCTGGTACAATACAGGACGGTGTTCAGTCCTTTGTTGAAAAAGGATGCTGAATTCAAATGGGATGATTCACACCGAGCAATGGTTAAACAAGTAAAGGAGGTTTGCAAAAAGCTCCCCAAATTAGCCATTCCTAATGACGAGGATGATCTGGTACTCTATACAGATGCCAGTGATCATTGGTGGGCAGCGGTTCTTACAAAGTCCACAACAGAATGATAAATGTCATGCAGATACTATAGCAGGCTCTTTACGGAGAACGAAGCAAATAGATGACACATCAATGAAAATGAGTTCTTTGCAGTTCGGAAGGCGTTCAAGAAATGGCCGCTGCTTTTTCTCGCGAAGAAATTCATCCTTAAAATTGATAACACAAGCGTCAAAGCCTTTTTGAAAAATAAAATTGAATCTAAACCTGAAAAGGCTAGACTATTAAGATGGCAAGCAGAATGCCAATATTATGATTTTAATATTGTCATTATTAAATCTGTTGATAATGTTTTGGCAGATTTCCTGACGAGTGATGGAAGGAGCTGAGATAGACTCCATCCTAACAGTTTCAAGGCACCTGATAGACAACCTTGAGTTGCCCCAATGGGAATTTGAGAATCTGGCACTCAATGCAAGGCGTGCCTAAAGAATACAAGATAGTGATCAGACCAAAGTGTCTAATCGCATACGAGATTGCATTCGAAACGGCACAAGTCTGTTCGAAGCAACACGAGAGCCACTCCTCCGGGCTGTTGATAGCAATTACAATCGACAAAAGAAGAGTAGTCGAGAACGGGGCTCTAAACTCGGAGCAAGGGATTCAAGTACCCTTAGCACAAGTCCTAGTCTAGAACCTCCAAAAGAGGAACCGGTCCAAGGAAAAATCGAAGACCTGGAGTCACATCCAGAATCGACGAATCAACCCAGCACCTCTGGGGTCAAAGAGGGAGAGATCAACCTTAGGCCTATAACGGGCACTTCTAAGGTTGGTATTAACTTAGTTGATTTCTCTTATTGGGAGGAATATCAGGCCGGCTGGGAGAAGTTAAACACCAGACAAGGAATCCGATCGGAGAAATACCGGGTGGATATATCGGGAGAATATCCCCGAGTTTGGATGCGAGAAGGCTCAAATCCAATGGATGTAAAGCAGTGGTATGACTTTGGCGCACTAGTCTCGATCTATACTGTTGCACCAGGTTTCCCAGAACTTGCAAAACTTCCAGATTAGCTGGGAGAAAAGGTTTTCAAGGCATAGGAAAATAATTTGACTCTATCCAGAGGTGATGTATTGGAATTGTACTTCACCTGTGCAGCTCCAGAACCAGTTTGGAAAGGCAACCACGAGGCCTTTCATTTCATTAAGCTAAGAAGACCCGATGTGTCAGCATCAAATAAGATCAAGGAGTCTTCTGGAAAGGAACCATTATTGGTTTCTACATTTTCTGAAAAACAGATCTCTACGCAAAGAGCGAGGGGTTTGTATGTCTGCATCAAAGCCATGGTGGAAGTGAAGTTCCCATTCAAGTTCAAGCATAAGTCCCATTCAAGTTTGAGCATAAGTCTTTGAATGGGTCTTTTCTGTTGAATACTTTAACAGGGAAGAAGACAGGGTTTGCCGAGAAGGCTTTCCAAGAAAAACAAGAACTTCTCTGGAGAAACAAGATTCCGGTAAGTAAACAAACTCATTGGAGATATTGCAACATGGCCCATTTCGGGCAATGGACAAACAAGGTATGTTCGAGCTGTTCCATCCAAACCGAACCAGAGTTTGGAAAAGGAATAAGAATGGGCATAGGGATGATCAGAACTGCTGATCCACCACCAACAAAAGAGACACATGGAAAGAAAAGGGTAAAACCTTTTCGGAATACCCAGGAGCTGGGAGAATCATCAGGCACTAAAGAGGATAAATAACTCCTCAAAAAAGCAAGAGTCAGGTGACCTTTTCGAAAGGGCAAGAGAGATGTGACCGACAGGGAAGATGACCCACAATGGGGAATCCAATAAAAAAACCAGCCAGCAGCTGAAAAGTTAGCATCCAATGTAAAGTGACGCAAGCAGTAACGTCACAAAAAAGAATCCAATAAAGAAGAATGGACCAGCCAGCTGCTAAAGTTGGAATCCGAAGCAAATGACGTAAGCAGTGACGTCAAAAGAAGTTAGGAGGCTTTGAAATCAGGATTTCAAATCTGAAAGCCTCTATAAATAGGTGAGTTGAGGAAGCAGAAGGCATCAACCATTCCCCTCTATTTTCTCTTTCTACAAATAAACATTGTATTTCTTCCTCTTTGTATGAGTGTTCTGATTGCAGCTACAATAGGTAGCTAAAGGAGTTATCTCCTCTTGTTCTGTGAGGATGAGTGTGTAATAAATTCTTCATTCAATAAATAAATAATCTTGGGCTTCTGCCCGAATGTAGCCTTCCATTTTACAACTTTGATCTCCATACTTTCCGGCGAGAAACAGTAACAGCATCCTGTACACCCAGTGTAGGAAACGAACTAAGGTTGTGCTGAGGTCCGCTGAAGGAACGGGATTGAACCATCGTACTGTGGGACACGTGGTTGGCTGTGAGGAGCAGTCGTAAAACCTTCCGGGCACCCGGTGGATCGACGGTAAAAAAAGGTACTGTTACTGTTACAAGCTGGTTAATTACGAGATTAAAGTATTATACGGAAGCATGTTGGGCCTGATATGGTCGTAATGGACTATGTCTATTTTGAAAAATAGAAAGTGATAAAAATTTTGTGAAAAATGATATGATACAAGTAATTTAAGGCTGAAACACCTATTGTAGGACTAAAAAGTTGAATTCTGCAAAAATTGTAGACTGATTTCAAAATTTAGAAAATATTATTGTCAAAACCTGTTGGTCACCTGCTATAGCAGGTCAAATGACCAAAAGGTTGAGATTGGTAAAGATAATGGACTGTTTTCAAAATTGAAGAAAATGATGGACCAATTTCAAATAAGGGAAAGTTAATGGACGAAAAAATCAATTTCTCTCTCTCTCTATATATATATATATATATATATATATATATATATAAAGATTTGGGACCTTTGGATTGTCATTTTTCACCACTATGATCAGGATCGGCCTCGGCCTTATGTGTAATATGTGGTGGTTGGGCCGGTCCTAGCTAGGCAAGAAAGGAGATTGCTTAGGGCCTCCAATTCTTACCCATGTTATTGTAATAATTTTTTTTTCTTTTGTGGAAATGTCTTTTTTTTTAATACTTTTTTTATATTTTGATCGTAGTAATCTCTCACTAATCTATTTCTTATTTAATTAAACTTTAATCTTTTGATGTCTTTATTTTTTTAAATTGTTTTTTATTCTATTCTAGACTGTTGTGAACTCTTTCTTTTCTAATTCTTTCTTTATATTTTGGTAATTAATCTCTCACTAATTTATCTCTTATTTAATTAAACTTTGATCGTTTGATCTCTTTTTTTAATTATTTTTTTATTCAATTTTAACTTTTGTGATCTATTTTTTTTCTAATTCTTTATGTTGTGATTTCTTTCTTTTATAATTCTTTCTTTATATTTAGATCATAGTGCATTTCTCATTAATTTACCTCTTAATTCTAATTCTAATTCTAATGTACTTATTACATCGGTATCCTAATTCTTATTAATGGTTTTTTTATTTATTCATCAACCTCTTAATTCATTTTATTAAATTTTGCTATTTAAATAGGTTTTAGTTTGGATGAAAAAGAAAATAATTTGTGGAGGAAGATTTGCAAAACAACTAAAAAGATAATATACTTAAAAAAGACAAATATTTAAAGAACAGAGATTAATTATACAATAATACACGATAAATAATATTTAAATATTTAGAGAATAGAGATTAATTATACAATAATACACTATAAATAATATTTATAATAAAATATTAAAACTAAGGATATAAAACATTAAAATTAGATATATGTAGATGAAAAAATATACTAATAAGTATCTTAAGTTTTCTAAAAATAAATTTTCTAAACATATTTATTAATTATTATGTTAGGAAATTACAAAATATTTATTAATACCCCTTTGTTAATTTTGTCTAGTTCGCCCTAAATCTTAGGGCGGGCCTGTGTAGTGGTACCTCTGAGACCAACCCATAGCTGCGCACAAGAATATAACATTTGGCTCTGTTCTAGGATTGAATTATATAATCTAAATTTGGTTTCTTAAAACTCTAAAAAACATAGATATACGCACATAATGTCTATAATCCTCACTTCACCTGCCTACTATATATTTTTCTTCTCGTTTAATATTTTTATCTTTTTATTTTTCCTCTCTTTTTATTTTTAAATAACTTAATACCTTTTTACGCATTAATTTACTATATATATAAAATTAAAACTTAACATATAAAAAAATCAAAATAAACATATATCACTATTTTACTACAAAAATCTGTTTTTTTACTAACGGAATATTCCGTTGGTAAAAGTTTTAATTTCATTGTTAAAATGGCTTACCAACAGATTATCAACGGAATCCGTTGGTAAAGTAATGGTTGATAAATTTTTAGCAACGAAAAATCAATTTCGTTGGTAAATAATTCGGTTGGTAATCCGTTGCTAATAATTCCGTAAGTAATTTATATAATGATTCTCTTGGTAATCCGTTGGTAATTATCAGCGGATTTAATTTCGTTGCTAAAATAGAAAATCAATATCAATTCATTAGCATTTCGTTGCTAAAACAAAAATGTCATTTTTTGTTGCTAATCCATTGGTAATTACCAATGAATTGAATTCAATTCAGTTGCTAAAAATTACTTTTTTTTGTGTGTTATTAGGTTTTTCTAAATCAAAATCTGGAACGTTGATCAAACATCATTCAAGATATATAAATTTTACTATACTGTAACATTTAAAGGGTATAACATTTAAATAGTATAAAACCGTAGACACATACAAATGCACCTCTTTATCCGGGATGGAGAGAGAGAGTAGTTACTTAGTCGCAACAAGTGGTACAGCGATTAAATGATTTTACATGGTTCAGCTTTTAGTGCATATATAGTAAATGGTGTACCCACCATTAGGGGCCCCCACCGCCCCTGCCCTGGGGATCGGTGGAGGAGGTAAATCGCAGGATGTGCCTCAAGTGGCTTATAGAGAGGGCTCACTGTTAAACTTGTGCTTGCAATGGGCCAAATCCATGTCTAAGGTAGGATTCGAACCCCCACCCTGCAGCAACCAAGCTCAGCTGGAAGGCCTTTCCACCCATATATAGTAAATTAGCAATGAGTGAGAGTATATTTACTAACAAAGCAGCAAAACAAGATGCGTGAAGACATGGTGTTATTGCTAACCTCGATTCATATCTTTAGCCACCTGACTTCATCTCTCGCTGCCACAAACTCCACCCTCGACACATACAATGTCTTAACAGGCCCTACAATAGCAAAACCGGGTTGTCCCACCAGGTGCGGAAACCTGACCGTACCCTACCCATTCGGCATCAACACCGGCTGCGCCATCACCAAAATGTTCGAACTGAACTGCACCGACGCCTTCGAAAGCTCTCTCAGAGCGCTGATCGGAGACATCGAGATCCGAAACATCTCCAACCAACATCTGCGCATCCCCAATGTCATAGGTCAGCGGTGCTACGACAGAAACGGCTCGCTAGTAATCCGACACCACGCTATCTTCAGCATCGCGCACTACAATAAAAAAGCATTAAGACTACATATCTTATTTTTGGAAAAATGTTATGTAATCTAAGCCTCTGTTATCTTAGGGTCTATTTACGACTACACATTATATGTGGTCTTTGTACGTCTTTTTATAAAAAAAAACGCACAAAGACTACACATATAATATGTAGTCTTTGATTCTATTTACGACTACACATATAATGTGTAGTCTTTGAGCGCCTAATGTGTAGTCTTTATGCGCCTCTTTTCAAAATAATTATGCACAAAGACAACAGATTATATTTATAGTCTTTGTGAGCCTTTTTATCAAACTCTTGTTTAAATGACAACAAATTATATGTGTAGTCTTTATACATCTATATTCCTAATTTTTCATTTAAACCACCATCTAAAAAAAATTATAAAAAATAAAAATCCTAAAAAATGAAAAATAAAATAAAAATTTATAAAAAATAAAAATCTTAAAACAAACCACCATCTAATATAAAATTTTCATTTAATATAACATTGTTACTCTACATAATTTCAAATATTACAATTTTCAAATATTACAATTGTAGTTTAAAAATCTCTACATAAAAATCTGAAAATATACAATTGAAAACCTCATCTAGTAATCTTCGGATCGGATAATTGAACTGCCCTATCCCACAACGAAAAGGGAAGAGAGTAAGTTCAGTTGTTCGTAAACACATTCACAAACTAAACTCATATTAGAGTTAAGATTTGAGATTTCGCCAAGATATACCTTGAAGATCTCTCCTCGAGCCTTTGACTTAGTTATGTATTCCACTTTATTCCACATGAATTTCTTGCATCATCATCCCATATCTCAAAACAGAAAAAATAAACCTGAGCACAGAAACAAACAGAACAGTTATGATAGGTATAGACGAGCAATATACAAAAAAACGAGCAGCAGCTACAACAAATTTTGTACTAAGGGATAATTTAGTATTTTTAAGTGATAAATAAAGTATGACAATTTTCAGAATAAAGTGTATTTCGGGTTATTGTGTTGAGTGCTTCTTGCCTTTTACCAAATTAAGGCTGTTCACAATTTAGTGGTACGCACGAAAATGGGAATTGTTCACAATTTAGAGGGTCGGATGGAGTACATCAGTTTCCAAGAAATTGTTTTTCTAAGAACATAAACTGGATGCAATGGAAGAAACAATTTCAATGAATAACCACAAATGTTAGAGGCTCCAAACTCTAACTCACAGATTTATAGTAGTTTATGTATTAGCAATAGAATATATTTGACTTAGAGACATTTTGGAGATCTGCCTACCATATAAAGAAGATTACAAATCAATCCATACATGGAAAATATATTCAAGAATACAGATATAAATTAACGTGAAATTTTGTTAATGTCTAGGCAGAGTATTTTTCTAAGTGAGCAGTGACTGCATCCTTATAAGGAAACCAAATTTTGCATAATAGTCAAAAGTAAATAATTCAAAAATATCCTGCAGAGAAAAAAAAGACACGAATCATTCTGAGTTATCACACTATTTCAAATTTGTTCTTTCTTGTATCATACACAAATGAGTAAGTTTGGTAACCAGATACAACCTTAAAAATCGAAAGTCAAAACAACCTCTCCACAGTCAACTACTTTTTTGGATGCCTAACTTTATCTTATGTGGGCATACTGATGAAACAAAAACACAAAATTTCTTGTTCATCTAGCTGATTAAAGATCAATGCATAGAGCTGAGATATAAGTATATTTAGCCTAAGTTCTTTACATGAGATGAAATATAGGAATAATTTCCCCTTATCTTTTGTATCTTCTGACGTTTAGCATACAATTATAAAAAAGTAAACTCAATAATTTCCCCAAATGAGTGTAATTATCCCAATATGGCATGTATATAACTTCAGACAAGTCAAAATTATTTTTTGAGATGTCGAGGCCTTTACTCAATGTAGATACCAACCCCATAAGTTTTCCACTCATCCAATTAACCAAAATTAAGAGAATTAAAATAAAATTGGATTCTCTAGTTTTAATTGAAAAGCAGGCCTTCAGGAATACAGATACCCACACACACAAGGACAGAATCAATTTCATGAATTTTTGGTGCAATCAGGTGATATACCAAAACTCGGGGGATATGCAAACTCAGAGCATGACTTTCTCTTCTTTTTCACATGAAAAAATGTCACGCCCCAGTTTTCAATAAATAGAAAGGGAGATTTTGTTCGCAATTCTTTGATAATATTAACATTCAGTGCGGGCGTGAACCATAAAATAAAGTTAATAAAATATCATAAACAGTGGAAATTATACAAAAGTGTATCATAAGAATTTATATAAAGAGATTTTTGGCGCAGCGCGTTAATTATAAAGCTTTCACGCAACACGTCCGCCCCGGTACGCCGTCGCAACCTCAACCTGAAAAGGATTTGGAGTGGAAGGGGTGAGGGTGTAAAATACACTCAGTGAGTTAACTTAAATGATTGCACGGTTAAAAATAAATATGTATGCCAAATATACCATAAAATGTAACATATGTCAATTTTAATAAATTGCTTTTGCACATTGCCGTTCGATAACTCATTGAAAATATTTTAGACCGAATCGTCATCCGATAACTTGTGTTAGTTGGTATATGTGCATCAGGCCGTCACCCCAGTACAATGTTAGCATAATTGAAATACATTTTAGTACTGAATCGACGTAGCCAGTAACTTGTGTTAGTTGGTATATGTGCACCGAGTCGTCACCCCGTACTAGTGTTAGTAGAAAAATATTTGTCATCGAACTAAAAGCACACATGACACAAAACATGACATATAAGTAACACATATCACATCTTAACATAGCAATCATGACATAAAATGTAGCACTCGGTAAAGAGTGAAAGTTATCCCCACCTTGAACTTCCTTGGAAATAGCAGAGTAGACAAGGCTTGCTCTTCGATCTCAGAAATACATGAAAATAATTTACTAATTTTATTACAAATATAAAATATTAAATAATAGTAATAACAAAAGTTAAATTAAAAATATATATATATGAATAAACTAAAATAAAATAAATAATAAATAAATAAATCATAATAATAGTAATAAAAATTAGAATTAATATTTAAAAGAAATAAAAATAAAAATATAAATATATATTTACAAAACGTGACAACTACAATTGACTTGCTATTCAAATTTCAAAATTCATTATTATTATATATATTTTTATAAATTACAATCAAATCCCTGCATTATATT
Source organism: Pogostemon cablin (assembly GCA_023678885.1). NCBI lineage: Eukaryota > Viridiplantae > Streptophyta > Magnoliopsida > Lamiales > Lamiaceae > Pogostemon > Pogostemon cablin. The sequence goes on along the minus strand of CM042962.1, from coordinate 15,268,807 downwards.
AAATTATCATTTAAACTTACCCTAAATTTTAAACTTATTATAAAATGACCCAACTTGATTACAAAATTACTCAACTTGAGTTATACAACTCCGTTTAAAATTCTGAAAACACCGTTGGAATCCTCGTGAGGTGAAGATCACATCAGTACCAATTTTGTATCAAAATATTGAAGTTTAGAAAATATGAAATTATACCGTGAAGTGGGTTTCTTCCCAACTTTCTCATTTTACGTCAAAACTCAAAACTAATTATACCTTTGTGATCCTCGTGAAGAGAGCTTCAAAACGGACTATAATATCAAAGTTAACTCACACCGAAACAAAATCTGCCATTAAAGGGGTTGAAACTTTGACGGAGCTTTTCTAGTTCAAAATGACATCTATTTTATAAAAGAATTATATATTTTGAATCTACGCTTCGAGACGAACATTTTCGTATATAGCATAATAAGTTTAACAACAAAATGAATGAAATAAAAAAGGGCAGTGTGTGAGAAAGTATATATATACATGTGTACATGAGTGTTGTATATATATATATATATATATATGTCAAGTTGGATGGATAAACTTGGCCAAGTTGCTTAAAAAAACGTGTGATATATATGTAGTTTAAAAACTTGGGCTGCAAGCCTTCTTTCACTTTTAATTATTTATTTTAAAACTTGGAGATCAACTTGCACACACCCACACATCACTAATCATATATTATTTATTATAATATATTAAAATATATAATATAAATTTATTTAAAAATTAAATTTACGAAAATATAGATTATGAAATAATGGGGTGTTACAAAAAAAAATGAAGATACTCAAGAAAATTATTTTAATGCAGTCAGCTTCCCAAACAACAGTTCTTTCATTTAGCCAGTTTGGTAGGTTTTCAAACAGATTCTTCTGTCTCTATTCTACACAATAATATTTATAGTTATCAAGACATAACATAGAAGTTAATATATTTTAGGTGCTCCAGTAATTCATTCTTATCTTTCCAGTGAGCATCATAGAATGTGTCCAAGTTAAGTTACCCATCCTCCTCAAAGTTCTGTAGAAGAGTATTGCGCTGAAAAATTCTTACCATAGAACAAGTTGAAAAGATAAAAAGGACAATCCAAGCATGAGTTCAAAACAGAAAATAAACGCAAAGATAAAATCAAAAAGAAACCCTAACCTTTTCTGGGAAATAAAAATTTGAAGCACGCAGAACCAAAATACAGGTATTCCACTTTCCTACTATGCACGATCCCTGAATCAGCAAAGCGGCTACAAATTGCACCCAAAAGAAATAGCTCACGGATAAGTTTCACTAAAAAGGGTAAATCTCACAAAGAAACAACTCTGTATGTCATTAATTACCTTCGTCAAAATTCACAGAGAAAATAGCATCTTCATCGCCCGAGCAAATCTTGAGCAAATACCCTTCCAAAGTCGAGACAGCGAGTGCAGTGGGAAATCCGCAAAGGAAGCCGTGTCTGTGCTCTGGTAAAATCAAACGGAGGCGGAGGGGACTGCCCTAGGCAGCGGATAATACTCGATAGTCGGCAGTCGGATACTCAGATCTCGGGGCGGGCGGCGTTGAAGGCGGTGTCGGTGGAAAAAGATCTAGAGAGGCAGGACGGCGAGAGGAATCGTCGCAAGTAGCAGATCCGCTGCCGGTGTTGAAGGATGCCGGCGATTCTGCGTCGATCCAAAGGAATGGGGCTTGCAGATCGACGGCCGGCAGAAGAGGCGGCTAGGGCAAAAAAAGGACTAGCGCCGGTTTATTAAGAAGAAACTCTAAGGAGAGTATTCAACGGGATCCACGCGGGTGGAGTTAGGGTGCAGTAGGGTAAAAGGCGAGGAGGCAGGTCCGGCAAAGCCAGGAACCTGCCCCTCGCCGGAAAAGATACATACGCGTATCATCAGTATGTGATCGTTTGGTTCATCTCTAGGGCAAGAGTAGGGTTTTCCGTCTTCGACAATTTTGGCGGAGATTCCCGAACAAAGAACAGAGCAGGGTTTTCTGACTGCGGTAATTTTGGTTTACAGTTAAATTATTCCATGTTTTTAGTTAAATATTCTTAAATTAAGAAAGGAAACATTTTAAATTTAAGAGGTAAATTTTTTAATTCCTGCTAATTAGAAAAAATTAATATCAGTTTCATTAAATTATTTAATAAATATTATATTAATTTTGGTACATATCTTTTTTAAATAGATTTTAAATTTTTTACTAATAAATAATTTTATTTTTTAAATTAAATTATAATAATAAAATTAAACTATTTCTACTCTTTTCAACTAAAACATATTTCTTCTCTTATCAACTAAATTCATGAATTTTTTTAAAATTTTAATGAGTTATGAAAATAATTTTTTATTTAAATTAATTAAAATTTACAATTAAATTTAAATTAATTAAATTAACTTTAATGTATTTTAATTAAAAAGTTTTAATTAATAAAGTAATTTAATATAGTAATTAAAATTATCTTATCAAGTGTATAATATGTAATTGGCAAATATTTGTGTGAGACCATCTTTAGTAGCTGTCGTCAAAGTCGCGCGGCAGAGGACGAAATAACGTGTTAGAATGGTGTGGGGCGACGGAAATAGAAATGACGGTAATTAGGGTTTAGGGTTGAAGCACCATTTTGGCTTGGTGTATTTTGGGTTGTCCATTTTCGGCGGAACAGAGAAGCTTGAAGCTGCAGGTTCGTTGGAGGGAGAACATGACTAGCTAGGGTTTCTCACTTTGGTGGCAAAACACTTAACATTTTGGAAATAAAAAAAATAGAATATTAACTTTATTCAATTATTATTTAGTAACAAAATACTCCTACATTGTATTTTTGAATTTGTTACTCCATAGAACTATTTAAATTTGTTTTTACATTTTTAAAGAAATAATTTTAATTTAAAAACTTTTTAAGTAATTAAAATTTTCTCATCAAGTATTGCATAATTTTTTTAATAAAAATATTTGAAAATTTGAATCTTTAATTTTATATATTTTTTAAAATTATTTCATATTTTATTAAAATAAAAAATTTACTGTTATATATTTAATGTATAATTAGTTTTAAAAAAATTACAAATGTATGAGTAACAACATATTCAAATTACATATGTTGCTTCAAAATAAATTAATTAAAAAACATATTATATTATACACATCATATATTGTCATATTTATAGTATATATATGTTTATAAAAAAAATCATTACAACAATTTAAGACTATATATATTGTCATATATGTTGTCTTTGTGCGTAAAAAAATTTTAAACAACTAATGTTGTCATATATAAATTACCTTGAAAAATAACATGTTTGACACCACATTATGACAACACCAGTCAATATGTATTATCTTTGTGCGTGAAAAAAAATTTAAGACAACATATATATAGCATATGACTACACATATTTATAATCTATGTAGTCTATTCACTGGTGTATTAATGTTTTTTTGTTGTAGTGGCGGACTCTCCGTTCACCTTCTCTGACCTCAACAGCTTAACCATCGTCAGCTGCGACGACTTCGGTTGGCTTTCAGGCTACGGCCGACAGAATATCGAAAGCACTTGTGGATCGAGATGCTCCGGCGTCGGAGATGTCATCGCCGGTGGTTGCTCTAGTATCAGCTGCTGCCAAACATCTTTGCCCAGGGGATGAATGGCTATTATATTACTCATTTAAGTCCCTATAATGGTGCAGTAATATTGTGATAATAATATGACGTTATGGTGAGTTATGGAGCAAGATTTGGGGAGTATAATTAGTTGGGATTTATTCTATTATGAATTAGCCTATAAATGGGATACGCAATCTTGTATTCATATGTACTGAAATAATGTCTTCTAAATAAAAATATTTTCTTCCAGTTTGTTATTTCTGCTAACTTAATCCATGTATTTAATGGAATTCTTATATTATTATTAACATGGTATCAAGAGCCAATTTTTTCTAGAAGGATGCATAACAAAGTAAATCAGTGCCCTTTGTTAACTGCTTCAAATTCTGCACTAGAGGAGCTACTATGGTAGCAAAAATTGGTGGATTTGGAAAAACGGTTAATGCAAGTATTAATTGGAATTGGGGAAGAGGTAGAGGGAGACTGTCTAAAGAGGAGAAAGTGATGCGCGTTTTCTTTGCACCCAAAATTAATCCCCAATTATTAAGGATATCAGTTGCAGCTTAAGCAAGCGACCAAGTTAAATATCGAAACCAAAGGACGGCGCATTATCAATTTAATTATTTACTAAATTAATTATGATGACAGGCAATAAGAGTTGTGGAATTAATTATCAACTAAAATACTAAAATTAAATAACAAATAAAATAAAATAGCACTGAAAGAATACGAAAGTGGATCAAGTAGGAGAATATGTAGCTCTGGGTAATCCAGTTTTACTACTTAACTTCCCTCTCAAGTGCAGGCCGACTCTGTCTTGTGGACTATGGACGCATACCATGCAAATCTACTCTATAGACACAAGTAAATATGCGTGTAACACGTGTGAATAACCTCGGAGCAAGAGACATAATTTCACCCCACTTTCTAGGTACTATCAGTATCAATTATTTTCCACATCTGGAATCTAACCCGATATGATATCCCTTTATAGGTACTATAAAATTACCCTATTTATCCTGCTTACTAACCCAAATTCAATTAAATTAATAAACATTCATACATGATAGTTCTAATGAAGATTCGGAGTCCCCTCACTTAGAATCATAACATGGAATCATGTTCAGCGGTGAACGCATCTACGACCAAGATATATATTTAGACTCTATATACCAATTGAATATGCACAAAACGACCCTCAATATGGATTAAGAAGGCACAATCATAGATCTACCCATGATGTTGCGAAGAACAATCATGGGGGTTGGATAAATCTTACACATATGTTTGAAAAATACAAGATAAATTAGGAAACGAATAAAACCCTAGATGCGGGAGTTGTCGCGTCCTTCTCCGTCTTGAATCCTCCTCTTGGATGATGGTTGGGGGTGATCCCCCCTTGTGGGTGTAGGATGATTGTGTTTCGGTCTCCAATCCAATCCAATGAATAATGATGTGACCTGCATCCCCTTTAATACTTATAAGCTCTCCTTATGGACCTTGGATGAGCTTTTTCTTTGAAAACACGAAAATTCACGAACAGGGGGTAAAAATCCCATCGAAATCAGATCTGTGTGTCCCCGTTCGATCAAAGTGGTTCTGGTCGAACTGGAGGGCCTTGGTCGAACTACGATCGAACTGCATGCGCAGTCTCACGGATTCGCGCATAACTTCCACATCCAAGCTCCGATTTGAGAGATTGATAAGTCATATTTTAGCATGATTATTTGGTGGTAATTAAAGTCTATTTGATTTAATTATATATTTTTATGTGCTAATATTAACTTATATTGTTTTTGGGAGATAATTATTTAAATTATATGAATTGATGTGGAAACAGGTTGTTAAATGAGCAAATAAGGAAATATATCTTCCACATATTTTTAGGATTGGATCTCTCCCATATCCTGTGGAGAAAACACGGTAAAATAAAGAAGAGAAAAGAAAAAGATCCTGGAGATAGTTTTGGAAGAGAGAAATAAGGAAAGAGATCAAGCAGATTACTTGGGGGACAAGTAGATTAATAAGGAAGAGATATATCTGGAGATAAGATATGAGATGCAGAATTCACGTGAATGAGCAGCAGATTTAGGCGTGAAAAAGAGGCGACACTCCAAGGCAGATTGGCGTGAAGATTGAAGAGGGATCACTCATCAATTGGTTTTATATTTTAATTTTGTTTTTACTATGAACATGCGGGGCTAATCCCCTTTTCTAGTTTAGGATTCGTGAACCTTCCGTTAAAATATTAATTCAATTATTTAGAGTTTTTTATGTTGAATCTTGTGTGCAAATTTATTCTATTACGTGCTTTGATGTTCTTAATTGTTGTTTAATAATTATTTTAGCCTGATCAACTATTTAATTGTTAAACTGCTGAATGTTATTCCATGAACTATAATCCGTAATTGTTGTAGGAATTGGATTAAGTAACAAATAGAGATTATTCCCTCTAGGTGTAATAGGATCTAGGTTGTATGATACATAGCCTGATTTTGTAGCCTAGTAATCCTATGTTTAGAGTTTAATGCGTTTATGAGTTCGAATCCATAGGGTCACTCATAGATAGTTCAACTTAGTGGTCGTACGCTAATTGATAAACTTAAGAACATTCGGGTTAATTGGTTGTACCGTCAATCTAGGGATTTGAGTTTGTATGCTAGGCTAGATGCTTAATCCTTATAATTAATTAATTTAGTAAACGGGAGGGGATCGACATCCTAAACTAGGCTTTTATCTCTTGGTTAATTTAAAGAAATAATTTTCATCTACTTGGTATTCAAAAAAATTAAGTTGATTTATTTTTATTGTTAATTTCAATTTTTCACTAAATCAAAATCCCCCTTTATTTAATTGTTTGAAACACTTAGATTTAATTTAAATTTCATTATACTCTCTTGGGTTCGACCAGTACTTGTCACTATACTAAGTATTAGTGTGAGTCGAAAATTAAATTGTATTTTGGTAGGCCCGCGACAGTTTACCAGTGATTCTTATGCTCACGCAATCCTCTTTTCCTTGGCTTTCTATCCATATAAAGAACTCACAGAAAGTCCAACATTTGAATGTATAACAAGTCATGCAAAGTGGCACAGCCGTTCTGTTCGGCACAGCTTGCGCAATATTACCACTTTGATCATAACTTTCTCGTTTGGATTCCGATTGAGATGTTCTTTACGCCAAAACGATCCTCTCTTCTGTGGATTTCCAACCATGTATCACACATCTAGTTCAAAGTTCTACATGAACACAGAAAAATTACACAAGTTGGACGTACGTTTTTCAGCATTCCTACACAAGTTGCACATTTTCTCCAACTTTGCACTTTTGGTCCTTTTTTCACCTAAAATACAATAAAACACCTCAAGTGCACATTTTTCTCACATATATCGAATATAAGAGAGTTATGCTAATATATGACAATAATTCCAATAAAAAAAGGTGTTAAATTAGACACTAAAACACGCTTATTTTCACTCTCATCAAGATTAATCTGTGATCATTGTAGTTCACTAGAGCATGATGAGAGTTCTTGTTTTAAGAAGATTGGTTTTCCAGATTGGTACAAACAACTCAAAGATAAGAAGTCAAAGTCTTATGTCAACATTACTAGTCATGAGCAGCAAAAATTTGCCCCCGGGGACTCCGTTAATACTCAGAAAGGTTCACCAGATTTAGAAGCAATTTGGCAACAATTGCAACAGCTTACTCAATATGTGCAAGAAAAGGGTAACATCGGAGGGATCGATCATGCTCAACTCATTGACTTTGCATGTATTACCACAAAACCATTCTTACATTATGCCCTATCTCTATTTTCTAATAGATGTCATGGTGATTGGATCATTGATACGGGAGCTAGCAAACATATGTGTTATGATTCTTCAATCATGAGAAATATTGTTGCTATTAAAGATAAGATTGTGGTATATTTGCCGAATGGAGTACACAAGAGGTGGAACATGAAGGAGAAGTTACCCTCAATCCTCATATAACATTAAAACATGTGTTATACATACCAAGTTTCAAGTATAATTTGTTGTCTGTTTATCAACTTTGCTCAGATTTAAATATGCAGTACATATTCTCTGGTTCTATTTGCTCTATACATGACCTTCAGAATAAAAAAAAGCAGAAGGTAGGCTGATGGGAAACCTATATGTGTTAAAGACTAATGGGGGGACAAACATGGCTCCTTTCACAGCTTCTATTGATGGTTGGCACAAAATAATGGGGCATGCTTCTATCAATGCCTTAAAACATTAACCTTTTCTTCAGAATATGTGTAATGATGATACTGTAAAATCACTAAAAAGTTGTGACGTTTGCTTTAGAGCGAAGCAACATAGACCACCTTTCACACATAGTTCAATTAAAACAAATTGTTGTTTGAATTGATACATGTGGATGTTTGGGGGCCTTATAAGGATGCTTGTTTTACCAACACACCTTATTTCCTAACTTTTGTGGATGATTATAGCAGAGCTACTTGGGTCTATCTTATGAAATAAAAATTTGAGGTGTATGGTTTGCTAAAAGATTTCGTATTAATGGTGGAAAGACAGTTTTCACATAAAGTTAAAAGGGTAAGAAGTGATAATGGGGTAGAATTTTTTAATATGAATCTACTGCTATTTTTTAAAACATAAGGGATTATTCATGAGAGGACTTGTGTGTATACACCACAATAAAATGGTGTGGTTGAGAGAAAGTATAGACATCTCTTGGAAATGGCAAGAGCCTTCTTATTTCAAGCTGGTCTTCCTACTACTTCCTGGCCTTTTTCTGTACTTACTGCAGCATTTGTTCTCAATAGACTTCCAAGTGGAATTTTACAACGGAAAACTCCATTTGAGATGTTATATAATAGGCTTCCAGATTACAGTAGACTAAAACCTTTTGGTTGTTTAGCATTTGCAGCTAATACACAACCTAGCAAAGGATATTTTCATCCAAGATCCATTAAATGTTTGTTCTTAGGTTATGTCCATGGTCAAAAGGGTTACAAGTTGTACGACTTGGAGCGTGGTGATATTATCATCAGCAGAGATATTACATTCTTTGAGAATATTTTTCCCTATCAATCCTTAGTCCCAACTTCAATTTTGTCTCCACCAGCTAATGAGTTTGATAGGATAAGAGCCACTGATTTATCTGTTCCATCAACAAGGACTCACCCACCATCTGATTTAGATTTACAGATTTCTGCTGAGCACTCTGTCCAACAATTAGATTCTAGCCCTCAAATGGAACCTTCGATGGAAGATTTACATGTTTCTACTGAGCACTCTGTCCAACAATCAGATTCTAGCTCTCAAATAGAACCTTCAATGGAAGCCCCCAAAAGAAGCACAAGGATTACTAAACCCTCAGTATGGAAGAAGGATTATGTTTGCAGCTTATATGATGATTATTCAGTTTCACAAGCCTTTTCCACCAACATATCAGTTGAGCATGAGCCTGAACACTATGGAGAAGCAGCTACTAAACCTGAGTGGATTGATGCTATGAGACAGGAACTACAAGCCTTGGAAGCCAATCAAACATGGGAATTGACTCAATTACCTTCAGGAAAGTCTGCCATTGGAAGTAAATGGGTATACAAAATTAAGAAAAAGACAGAAGGGTCTGTTGATCAGTATAAAGCAAGACTAGTGACAAAGGGGTATAACCAGCAACATAGAATGGATTACTTTGATATCTTCTCACCAGTCGCTAAACAGGTGACTGTGAGATTTTTCTTTAGTGTGGCAGCTATGAAAGGGTGGGGTATACATCAGTTGAATGTTAATAATGCCTTTTTACATGGATCATTCTCAGAAGAAGTTTATACGCTTCCACCCCAGGGACATATGAAAGCAAAAAAAAGGGACAAGTTTGTAAGCATGTAAAAAGTTTATATGGTCTCAAACAAGCCTCAAGGGAGTGGAACCTGGAGTTTTGCCACAAGCTTGCTCTATTTGGCTTAGTTCAATCTAAGCATGATCATTGTCTTTTCACAATGAAGAAAGATTGTAATTTCATGGCTATATTGGTTTATGTGAATGATGTATTGATAATTAGCTCTCAATTGGATTTGGTTGATCAGTTTAAGCAATATCTTGACAAAGCTTATGCCATTAAAGATCTTGGACTTGCTAAATTTTTCTTGGGGGTGGAAATTGATCGAAATGGAGATGGTATCACCCTTTGTCAGAAAAAGCATATACGTGATATACTAGAGGATGTTAAGCTTACTCATTGCAAACCAAAATCTACACCATTGCTAGTGGGATTAAATCTTTCATCCACTGAAGGGATCTCTTTGAGTCAAGCTGATCAATACAGAAGACTCATTGGAAGATTGTTATATCTTATGTTAACCAGGCCAGATATCATTTATGTTGTTCAACAGCTCAGTCAATTTATAAACTCTCCTACTTCTGCCCATTGGAGTTCAGCCTTGCACATTTGAGGTATCTAAAAGGAACTATGTCTATTGGACTTTACTATCCAGCAAGTTCATCTTTTACACTGGAAGCTTTCTCTGATGCTAATTGGGCCACCTGTCGTGATACTAGAAGATCAATCACTGGATGTTCTATCTTCTTAGGAGGATCATTAATCTCTTTCAAAAGCAAGAAGCAAGTCACCGTGTCACGTTCAACGGCGGAGGCAGAATACCGAGCTCTTGCTTCTATAGTTTGTGAGTTGAGATGGATTCATTATATTCTCCAGGATTTCAACATTTTTCTAGAGCTTTCCATTCCTCTTTATTATGATAATAATGCAGCAATTCTTATCACGGCCAACCCCATTTTTCATGAACGAACGAAGCACCTAGATATTGACTGTCACTTAGTTCAAGATTCATATAAAGAGGGATTTGTTCTTACAACCTTTATTTCTTCCAGGTTCCAAATTCCAGACAGCTTTACCAAAATTCTTGGAAGAACATAATTTCACACTTTTGTTTTCAAGTTGGGTATGAGAATCATTTCTCCTACTCCAACTTGGGGGGGGGGCTGTATAGATTATGGTAAATTATGGTGCAGTAATAATGTGATAATAATGTGACGTTATGGTGAGTTATGGAGCAAGATTTGGGGAGTATAATTAGCTAGGATTTATTCTATTATGAATTAGCCTATAAATGAGATACTGCAATCTTGTATTCATATGTACAGAAATAATGTCTTCTAAATAAAAATATTTCCTTCCAGTTTGTTATTTCTGCAAACTTAATCCACGTATTTTATGGAATTCTTATATTATTAACAATGTCAATGTTTCGGTGTTTAATCCATATTATGGAAAGAAGTCCCCTATTTTCTTACATATTGCTCAAATTCACCTTTCACTCTAACTTTGCATTTTTATCCTTTTTCCTATCAAAGTACAACAAAATATCTCTCAAGCACCTTTTAGTCAATAATAATTTAAAGTATTAATATTTGTGCAAATAATAGAAATTAAATACTCAAAGAGGTATTAATTTGGACCCGAAAATACAGGAATTTCCACTCTCATCAAACCCCCCAAACTTAAGGTGTTGTTCATCCTCGAACAACGAAACGACAAACCAAGAGAAAATAATGAGATGGAAAATCATGTTCAAAGGAAAGGATCAAAACATCAACTAAGTCTTCAAAAGATGTAATTAATCTTAACTTAGTTCACATAATTTCAGACTCAAAAGCATCAATTCATTCAAAATATGCAAGTTCAGATAATTACTTCACCAATTCAAGTGTTCAACCCACCTATGCTCACATGATATATATAGTGTGACTCTCATACTCAAAGTGTATAAAGTGTACACCGCTTTGGGTTATATATATGTACTCTCAAATTCAATTCAAGTGCATGCGTAACCATAAGCTTGCCCATTGTCTCAACTCTCCTTTTACTTGTAGCCAGAAAATCATGAATCAAAAAGGACTTTTATGTGGTTGTAACGTAGGCTCTTTGGATAAGGTAGGAAATATATGGATAAGTGACTCAAAACTCGAATCAATCAAGCTGCAGTCCATCTTGATCTTTCATTCTTCCTCATCATCTTCATTAAGTACAACTCCTCCTCAACCCCAAAGTTTTCAGTTCTTTCTTCAACCACAATAATAAGAGAATGATTCTACTTTTCTTTTAGCATCAGGGGTATTAAATTTGCGCGCTACCTCAATAATTTTTTCTTTTTTTTCTCTCCCTTTTATTTTTTTCTTTTCAGCTCCTTCTTTTTCAATTTTTTTTCAACTCAATATGATTTTTGTATCCTTTTCCTTCTCCTTTCTTCATCATCCTTTTCAACTCCAACAAATTCACATTCTCCTTCTAACCACTCAAAAATTACTCAATTGACCCAAGTAATACAAGAAAAAATCAAATATTGATTAAGCTCAACGGGTTATTTAAAGAATGGATTTTTCAACGCTTAAAGAGTTGACTAAGGATTTAATGAATTCAGGTAAAGTGTATGGAAAAGATGGGCTAAAAATCAAAGATAGCCTAATATCATTTTTATAATCCACTAGACTATTCTAGAATATTCAAGGAGACTCAAGGAAAGTTCTAGAATACATGCACAAGAACGATACGTTCAGGAATAAAATAATCACGCATCAATGAGTCATGATTTAAAGGCTCAAATCTCAATTGGTTTTTTCATAGAATGAACGAGCACTCTTCAAGGCTACGCATACATCATAACAAGCATGTCAAGAACTTCAAGTACTTAAGAATCAAAGCGTGTTCCCCTTATCAATCATAATCACCATCTAAGGAAGAATAGATTATAGATCACCATGAAATTCAGGTCATAGAATTTAAAGCTCATGCTCCTCACTCATAAGAATTCAAGATTCACATAAAAATTTAGAATAAGGAACGAAGTAACCTAATTTCATTCTCCTTCATATCATGCAAGTTCCTCAAGATTTTCAACTCGGGCGTAAGCCTCAGATAGAACTCACTTTGCCACTCCAATACCCTTCTCAATCAATAAAGCTCAAACACAAAACTCATCATCACAGAATTCATAAGAGATAATACTATCGAAGACAGAGCACCAAGGGACACAAAAAAAAAAATAAACAAAAACACATAAGACACTTGGATAGCCACAAAAAAATTTTAAAGATCGAATAAAATTTGAAAATTCTAAAAAAATCGACTTCCAAGCACACAGACCTAAAACAATGCAGAGTAAACATACCTGGATATGGATGGAACAAGGGAAGAACATCACACCCCCCAAACTTGGATGAAAACGTTAGTTGAATCTAAGTTTAAAAGGATGTTTTTACCTGAAGTGTAAGCACGCACCTTGAGTATAATTCACCTAACACAAGACACAAAAAAAATAAAAGTAATAAAAAAGTGGGTTGCCTCCCACCAAGCGCTCTTGTTTAACGTCGAGGAGCTCGATGGAATGTAGACTCAGAGATATTCGGACTCATGCGTCAACACTTCTTCTTCATCTTTCATCTTCACTTTGAAGTGTTGTTTCGCCCTCTTTCGATCCATCCAAACCATCTCTCCCTTCTTACTCTCAAGGATCAACTTATCTGGATCTCTATCTTTATATGCGTCCTTCCTATCAATATCAAGATCAGAAAAATGAGAGTCACATATATCCTGAGGGACTGGTGGAATTTGTTTCCATGTTCCTCCTTCAATTCATGACATCTCTCTTTTATTTTTCCTGCAAGCATTCACAACACTCAAACAATCTATTAGTTCATTAGATAAAATACCAGATGAAAAATAATATTCATCATTAGTAGCATGAGTAGATAAAGAAGGAATATTGCTTATGCAAGATTTCACTTGATCTTTAGACATCATCAATGGCAGCTTCTCCTCTACACTCTCATCAACATCAATGGACTTGCAGCTGGACTCTTCAGAATGATGCTTCAAAGCATCAAGTGAGAACATGATCTCCTCTCCCCCACTCTAAGCTTCAACTTCCCATCTTCAACATCAATCAGAGCTCTAGCAGTAGCTAAAAATGGTCTACCCAAAATCAGAGGCACATTGTTGTCCTCTTCCATATCAAACACCAGAAAATCAATAGGGAAGAAGAACTTATCCACCTTTACAAGTACATCCTCAACAACTCCCTCAGGGTGCGTAATAGACTTGTCAGCTAACTGCAGTGTAACCAAAGTAGGCTTCAACTCCCAAAAACCAAGACTCTTGAATATACTTAAGGACATAAGATTTATGCTAGCCCCCAAGTCACACAAAGCTCTACAATTTGCATTCTTTCCAATTTGAATTGGGATGGTGAACCTTCCCGGATCCTTTACTTTGGCTGGCAACTTCCTCTGAATTATGTCACTGCACTCTTCAGTCAAATTCACTGTCTCCTTGTCCATTAAACTCTGATTCTTGGACATGATATCCTTCAAAAACTTCATATAGTGTGGCATCTACTCAAGTGCTTCAGCAAAGGGCACGTTGATCTGGATCTGCATGAAGATGTTCACGAACTTCTGAAATTTCTCATCAAGTCCCTTCTTCAACTACCGAGAGGGAAAAGGAATAGGATATTTCATCTTCGGAATTCCCAAGCTATTTCTCTCAATTTCATTATTTTTATTCCTTTCTTTCTTAGTTCTTTCCCACTTCTTTTCATTGACAATAGGCTGCTTAGTATCCTTGTGAAAGTCCATAATATCACTATGCTGAGGAACAGAATCATTCCGGATAGAGTCAGAGTCACTCAATTGTGGATGGGTATTGTCCCCGGTGCCGGGCGGGGCACATGGCAGCCGCTCATCATTCGGCATCTTCGGTCCCTCATACTGTCTACCACTTCTCAAAATAATAGCATAGCACTGATGTTCTTTCGGATTCAACTCAGTCTGAGCAGGAAATTTTCCTTGCTGTTGCAACTTACCAACTGCAGCATTCAGTTGACTGATAGCAAGGTCTGTTTCTTTCTATTTCCTTTCTGCTTCCTTGTACCTAGCTTCAGCCTCCTTATGTCTTACTTCAGCTATTTCTTTATTTGTGAGCCTAGGGCAATAGTTAAATTTATTTCTCATCTTACGTGTCAATCACTTATTATGTGGCACAAAAGTTGATGCACGAGAATTAAATCCAGTGTGCAAATCTGTTGCGGTGCACGTGGGGTATTCAAATTGATTGTCGAACAATTATATATACTCTCTCCGTCCCTTGTTAAGAGTGTCTTTTGCTTTTTGGCACATGAATTAAGGAGTATTATTATTTAATGTGTAGTGGTTAGTTGTATTAGTAGGAGTGTGAGTCTCATATTTTAATTGTATTAGTGGGTGTATATGGTCCATGATATATATATAAAGAGATAGAGTGGGCCAAATTACTCGATATAATAAGTAAATTTAATGTTTATTATGTAGATATCGATGAATGTTAAGATCCAAAGTTAAACAAGTGCAAACAGATTTGCAAAAATACCTTGGGAAGTTTTTAATGTTTTTGTTTGAAAGGACATTTTGGTGATGGTCGAAAGGATGGTACGGGATGCCATGCTACAAACTCACAGTTTCCAATTATCAAGGTTGCTTTAGGTAATTCTTTATTATTCTTATTTCTTGAATATGAATCATATGACTCTATGCAAGTATGTCTTAATTCATTAAACTTCACAAACAGCATAATACCAGCCACCATTTATTTAATATGTACAGTATTTTTATTTTCTAAACATTTTATGATCATGTTGCAGGGACTGGGTCTGGATTCTTTGCTGTAATTATCAGTGCAACATGGATATATTTTGGTTTAAAAATGAGAAAATTAATACAACTAAGGGAGAAATTCTTCCAACAAAATGGTGGTTTACTATTGAAACAACAAATCTCATTGATGGATGGTTAGATGGATTCATCAAAAAATTTCACAGTTGAAGAGCTCGAAAAAGCGACAAACAATTTTGCAGCTGATAGAATCCTTGGTAGAGGTGGATACAGAATGGTGTACAAAGGGGTTCTCCCAAACAAGCGTATCATTGCCATTAAGAAATCCCAAGTGATGGACCAATGTCAGATCAAACAATTCATTAATGAAATCGTTGTTCTCGCTCAGATCAATCATCGAAACGTTGTCAAACTCTTGGGATGTTGTCTGGAATCCGAGGTCCCTTTACTAGTCTACGAATACATCTCACATGGAACACTCTACGAACACATCCATCGTCAGACGAGTTGGTTGTCTTGGGAGACTCGTTTAAGGATTGCCTCAGAAGCTGCAGGGGCTCTGTCTTATCTTCATTCTGTAGCTACAATTCCAATCATTCATAGAGACCTAAAATCGACCAACATTTTGCTAGACGAAAACATCACAGTGAAGATTTCAGATTTCAGAGCATCCAGACTAGTTTTCCTGGACCAAAGTCGCATGACGACGTTGGTGCAGGGGACTTTAGGATATCTGGATCCCGAATACTTCCGCACGAGCCAGATAACAGAGAAGAGCGATGTTTACAGCTTCGGAGTGGTTCTTATCGAGCTTGTGACGGGTAAGAAACCCATTGATATTGAGGGTCCAAGAGCAACGTAACCTGACAAAGCATTTCATCAAGTCGATACAAGAAAACAAACTTGTTCAATTGGTGGAACCTCGACTGATCCGTGAGGGTTGTTTAGGACAGGTGGAGGAGATGGCTGAATTAATAAGGAGTTGTCTTGATTTGAAGGGTGCAGATAGACCTAGAAGTGGCTGTGAAACTCGATGGTTTAAGGAAATCCAATGAGCATCGTTTAGGTTTTAATGATAAAGAATCTGAAGAATTCATTATGAATGAGACACCTGAATTAACTTATCTTTTTGCCTTTCCATTTACATCCACATATCTTTACACTGTTCCAATACGAGAACGCCGATCGATTTTGAGATAACCTCGATCGAAGGTGTAAATTGGTGGAAGCCCGTGCTAACCACACTAAAGAGGAATCTCTGGAGGAACTACGCAAGATGCAGATAAGGTACTCGAAAGAGGTACCAAGAAACATCGTGGAAATTCGAAGTTTCACCGAGATCCATGGACGTATCCCCAAACAAGAGCAATGGAAGAGACGACCAAACCAAGGTCCAAGAGAGATCTGCAAGCCCTATCACTTCTCACACTGGACGGAATGACAGAGTGGAAGGAGATCGAGGCAGATAACTCTAAGATGAACCAAGATCTTAGAGAATTGCAGAACACGGTGAGATTCTTTGGAGAATATTGCCAAAGCATGTCCAAGACAATGTTCGAGATCAGCCTTAAGATGGACAAGGTGGAGAAATTACAGAACAAGCAACTCGACCTCAACTTAAAGTTGACAGAACAAGTAAAATCTCTGAAAACTAAGGTGACAGGAAGAAGATCAGAAGGAAGGTTACCACTAACCTTCGGAACAGAACCCCTTTTACACTAAATAGGAAAACGACAGAGGTTATAAGGCCAAAGTCGGAAAGCGAGAAGATGATTGCTATCCTTCGAGGAGAATCCACATCCCCAGATGGCAAGAGCAAATCTTGAGATCTATAAGATCTATATGAGTCCTTCCAAGGACTATCAATTATAGATCAAAAGATAACGTTGGAGAGGCATCAAGCTCTCAACAACAATCCCAGGCTCATCAGACCCAACAGGATCAGAGCCAAGACGAATGAACATCTGGATCATACGGAGTCCATGGGGCAAGACAAGAAGATACATTCCAACAACCAGGAAACTTCAAAATGAAGGCCATAGGAATATCAACAGGAGCAAGCCAAGTTCGAGGATCTAATATACACAACACCCCATATGGCCGATCTCACCTTGAACTGATAAATCCATATGGGTTGATATTAAACCTCGACACTCTAGACTTCAAGAATAGAGAAGCCTTGATCGATGAATGGACAAATGTCATGAAGATCGCAGGTGGTCCGTTGGAGCTTGACAAAGAAGGGTTCATAAGATTCCTTACTATGAGCCTGGAAGGATCAGTAAAATGCGCCTGGAAGGAGCTCTCAGACGAAGTCAAAAAGGAGGCTATGGAAGGTGAAGATCTAGGCAATATAGTCGATCGTATGGCCAAGATCTTCAAGATCCATTTCATCGGAGTAGGGTACTTCGAAGGAATGGAAGAAGAAAAGAAGAAGAAGTATAGGAATGCCCTATACAGCATAGAACTACTTGACATTTGTCACATAGATGAGTATATCAAACTCTTCATAGAGTATAGATGGAAGTCAAAGGTCAAAGAGGAAGAAGTATTCCACCTATTCTTGGCCAAGATCCCGAGCCCATGGAGAGAAATGCTGATCAAAGAGTATGAACCATGCGAGCTGGATTCGATAGCAAGGAGAATGTCCTTCCTCAAAGACAAGATTGCAGAGTGGTGTCATCAAGCGGCGCTACACAAGAACTACAAGAGATTAAGGGGAATCAACAAGACAGTCCCCTTATGTTGCGAAAGCAATGATCTTCCAACTATCATTAGAAGAAACCCAAAGAAGCAGAAAAGGATGAAGAAGAATCATCCTTACAATCAAAGGAGCGGAGGATGGAAATCCAGAAGACCAAGATCATTTTGGTCTAAACAGAAGGCCCGAAGCTATAAATCAGGGCAAAAAGCTGGACCATCTAGATGGAGTTCAAAAGGTCAAGCCTCATCCTCAAGGTCAAACCAGAGTAGCACAAGAAGAACTCCCACAAGAAAGACGTTCCGAAGAGCAGCCACACGAGTTAATGAAAGATTCAAGGATTGCAACTGTTACACGTGTGGACCAGAGGGCATATCTCACCAGACTGCCCAGAAAACCAGAAGAGAGGAGTACGACAGTTCGAGGCAACTCCAGAAATGGAGGAGGCTGTTTACTTCCAAGATATAGTACATGTATATCAGTTTGAAGATATACCCTCAGACGAGAGGATCTACGAAGAAGAATTCTTCAGCCAAGATGAGTCATCTGAAGATGAGTCAGAGTGAAGAATAAAGCTGCAGACAGGAGATGCAAGAAGATATGTCGGGAGTCTTTTCCCAGACATCCATTTCTCATAAAGCCCTTATGAGAATCATGAAGGATGATCCAAGGCTCAACCTATACGATGGATTCACCATAGGAAGGATAGACAAATTCTTTCCAAGCTTCAAGAAGAGAAAGCACAACATCATATACAAAGTGACCGAAGCGAAAATTGCCATCCCAATGGAGCTCACGAGAAATGTGATGGAAATGCAGCTAGTTCCTGTTGACCTAATCAAAAGAGAACTCAGTAAACTCAAGGAAGGGAATAGGCCTTACTCCATCACCTACAGTATCTCATATGCCATGTCCAACACCCATCATTCGGATCTATTCCAAATGAATGAGTATATCGAGATACCAGAAGTGTTCGAAAGGGTGGCATGCACAACCAGGCCAGAAATAATGGAGTTACCGCCAATCCACAACATGGATTTGCGAATCAAGGACAAGCCAGTCTGGAACCGACAAGATAGCCTCAGATTCGAGCAAAGATAGATTTCTTTCCAAGAAGATAGGATGATTAGTGAAAAATGGGGAAAGAAGTCAATCGTGGAGGTAATCCAGGAGCCGAAAAAGTTCACAACCAAAGGTGAACTAAAATGCCCAGAAGGATGGAGAGGAGTCGAAGTAATATTCGATATCACTAAAAACAAAAATTCTATTCCTTGTGATGTCTTGTATTATCTTCAACAACCAACAACTGGAGATATCAAGGACAACTCAAACTTGGAGATCTTGAGCTGATAATCGAAGGAGTGGCAGGAAGATTTCCAGAACAACTAGTTCTGGGATTGGAGTTTTTCGAGGATCACAAAATTTGGGAACAACTACAAGATGGAATGGAGTTTACTGTCAAAGGAAAAAGATACAAGGTTTACTAGTAGAGGCTCGGGCTTATAAGCTCTGATCCGCCCATGGCCACAAGTCCATTTTTAATATATATCACTATCGGAATGATACATAAGAAGTATCGTGCAGAGTATTTTACGGCATACATTGATTCAGGAGCCGTCATTTGCACAACAAAGGAAGGGGTCTTCTCGGAAGGCTCAGGCGAAGAACTGCCAACAGTTCTCGAAAAAGATTTCTCGCAAAGGGTGCTAATCCTTAACAGAGGAATCAAGCAAGTGAAAATCATGATCGGAGGAGCAGATCGTACCCCATGGTACAAGGTGAAAACTCCACCGTTATATTTTCAAGACACCGGAGCGGATATTCTGTTAGGGAATAATTTTCTACAAACATTCAAGCGTTTTACCCAGGAAAACGCAACTAGGAGGCTTATTTTCACAACCCTTTGTGAACATAAGATCATCGCACCAAGACTGCGTAATGTATTTCAATGAAAAATATCAATCAGATTTCACAGCAAGCGTGGTGATGAAGGAAAACTGAGCCATTCGAAGATAAATGATCGAAGGAGATATGGCGAAGCAGTCCTTCAGATGAGAACCGAGACTAGAGAATGATGGAAGATGGAGAAACTAAAGGAGAACACAATCCACCTTCTCAAAGCAAGCTTGGGAGAAAACATACAGAGAGACGTCACAATC
The DNA here is from genome assembly GCA_023678885.1 of Pogostemon cablin. Classification (NCBI taxonomy): domain Eukaryota; kingdom Viridiplantae; phylum Streptophyta; class Magnoliopsida; order Lamiales; family Lamiaceae; genus Pogostemon; species Pogostemon cablin. The sequence continues at coordinate 15,248,660 of CM042962.1, read as the reverse complement.
GAAGAACAAATATCTTTGGAGGACGTCAAGAAGAAGATACAGAGGAACTTCAATGAGGATCCTTTAGCCTAGTGGGATAAGAACGAGCTCAAAGCTTCACTCAAAGTAAAAGAAGGAAAGGAGCATGAGTTCGTGAGATATAAGCCTATCCTAATGAACCAAGAAGATCGAAAGGATATGCAGCTAATATTTAAGGAACATCTGGACCTTAATTTAATATCACCAGGAGTATCTCCATACAGCAGTCCAGGATTTCTAGTTCGAAATTATAGAGAAGTCAAGCGGGAAACCGAGGCTCGTGATCAACTACAAAGGGATCAACAACATCTTTGAGTTCGATGGATACTATATACCAAGTAGGGAACACTTTGTCAACTGTATCAAGAATGTCAAGGTATTCTTAAAGTTTGATTGCAAATCTGGATTCTACCAGATTATGATGAAAGAAGGGAGCAAGAAGTTCACAGCCTTCTCCACACCCCAAGGCCATTATATTTGGAATGTCATGCCTATGTGCTTGGCAAACGCACCCTAGATATACCAAAGGAAGATGGATAATTTTTTCAAAGATTATTTCTCATTTATGTTTGTCTATGTGGATGACATCCTCATAGCCTCAAAGAACATGAAGGAACATTTAGCACATCTGGAAATATTTTTAGAAGTATGCCACAAGAAAGGATTGGTGCTTTCTGAAAAGGAAGCAGTAATAGGAACTAAGCAGATCGAGTTTCTTAGAGTAGAGATCGACGAATCTGGAATTATTCTACAATCACATATTGTAGAAAAGGTCCAAGGATTTCCCGAAGATTTCAAAGACAAGAAACAACTCCAAAGTTTCTTAGGAGTGGTCAACTTTGCTGGAATGTTCATCAACAATCTGGTACAATACAGGACGGTGTTCAGTCCTTTGTTGAAAAAGGATGCTGAATTCAAATGGGATGATTCACACCGAGCAATGGTTAAACAAGTAAAGGAGGTTTGCAAAAAGCTCCCCAAATTAGCCATTCCTAATGACGAGGATGATCTGGTACTCTATACAGATGCCAGTGATCATTGGTGGGCAGCGGTTCTTACAAAGTCCACAACAGAATGATAAATGTCATGCAGATACTATAGCAGGCTCTTTACGGAGAACGAAGCAAATAGATGACACATCAATGAAAATGAGTTCTTTGCAGTTCGGAAGGCGTTCAAGAAATGGCCGCTGCTTTTTCTCGCGAAGAAATTCATCCTTAAAATTGATAACACAAGCGTCAAAGCCTTTTTGAAAAATAAAATTGAATCTAAACCTGAAAAGGCTAGACTATTAAGATGGCAAGCAGAATGCCAATATTATGATTTTAATATTGTCATTATTAAATCTGTTGATAATGTTTTGGCAGATTTCCTGACGAGTGATGGAAGGAGCTGAGATAGACTCCATCCTAACAGTTTCAAGGCACCTGATAGACAACCTTGAGTTGCCCCAATGGGAATTTGAGAATCTGGCACTCAATGCAAGGCGTGCCTAAAGAATACAAGATAGTGATCAGACCAAAGTGTCTAATCGCATACGAGACTGCATTCGAAACGGCACAAGTCTGTTCGAAGCAACACGAGAGCCACTCCTCCGGGCTGTTGATAGCAATTACAATCGACAAAAGAAGAGTAGTCGAGAACGGGGCTCTAAACTCGGAGCAAGGGATTCAAGTACCCTTAGCACAAGTCCTAGTCTAGAACCTCCAAAAGAGGAACCGGTCCAAGGAAAAATCGAAGACCTGGAGTCACATCCAGAATCGACGAATCAACCCAGCACCTCTGGGGTCAAAGAGGGAGAGATCAACCTTAGGCCTATAACGGGCACTTCTAAGGTTGGTATTAACTTAGTTGATTTCTCTTATTGGGAGGAATATCAGGCCGGCTGGGAGAAGTTAAACACCAGACAAGGAATCCGATCGGAGAAATACCGGGTGGATATATCGGGAGAATATCCCCGAGTTTGGATGCGAGAAGGCTCAAATCCAATGGATGTAAAGCAGTGGTATGACTTTGGCGCACTAGTCTCGATCTATACTGTTGCACCAGGTTTCCCAGAACTTGCAAAACTTCCAGATTAGCTGGGAGAAAAGGTTTTCAAGGCATAGGAAAATAATTTGACTCTATCCAGAGGTGATGTATTGGAATTGTACTTCACCTGTGCAGCTCCAGAACCAGTTTGGAAAGGCAACCACGAGGCCTTTCATTTCATTAAGCTAAGAAGACCCGATGTGTCAGCATCAAATAAGATCAAGGAGTCTTCTGGAAAGGAACCATTATTGGTTTCTACATTTTCTGAAAAACAGATCTCTACGCAAAGAGCGAGGGGTTTGTATGTCTGCATCAAAGCCATGGTGGAAGTGAAGTTCCCATTCAAGTTCAAGCATAAGTCCCATTCAAGTTTGAGCATAAGTCTTTGAATGGGTCTTTTCTGTTGAATACTTTAACAGGGAAGAAGACAGGGTTTGCCGAGAAGGCTTTCCAAGAAAAACAAGAACTTCTCTGGAGAAACAAGATTCCGGTAAGTAAACAAACTCATTGGAGATATTGCAACATGGCCCATTTCGGGCAATGGACAAACAAGGTATGTTCGAGCTGTTCCATCCAAACCGAACCAGAGTTTGGAAAAGGAATAAGAATGGGCATAGGGATGATCAGAACTGCTGATCCACCACCAACAAAAGAGACACATGGAAAGAAAAGGGTAAAACCTTTTCGGAATACCCAGGAGCTGGGAGAATCATCAGGCACTAAAGAGGATAAATAACTCCTCAAAAAAGCAAGAGTCAGGTGACCTTTTCGAAAGGGCAAGAGAGATGTGACCGACAGGGAAGATGACCCACAATGGGGAATCCAATAAAAAAACCAGCCAGCAGCTGAAAAGTTAGCATCCAATGTAAAGTGACGCAAGCAGTAACGTCACAAAAAAGAATCCAATAAAGAAGAATGGACCAGCCAGCTGCTAAAGTTGGAATCCGAAGCAAATGACGTAAGCAGTGACGTCAAAAGAAGTTAGGAGGCTTTGAAATCAGGATTTCAAATCTGAAAGCCTCTATAAATAGGTGAGTTGAGGAAGCAGAAGGCATCAACCATTCCCCTCTATTTTCTCTTTCTACAAATAAACATTGTATTTCTTCCTCTTTGTATGAGTGTTCTGATTGCAGCTACAATAGGTAGCTAAAGGAGTTATCTCCTCTTGTTCTGTGAGGATGAGTGTGTAATAAATTCTTCATTCAATAAATAAATAATCTTGGGCTTCTGCCCGAATGTAGCCTTCCATTTTACAACTTTGATCTCCATACTTTCCGGCGAGAAACAGTAACAGCATCCTGTACACCCAGTGTAGGAAACGAACTAAGGTTGTGCTGAGGTCCGCTGAAGGAACGGGATTGAACCATCGTACTGTGGGACACGTGGTTGGCTGTGAGGAGCAGTCGTAAAACCTTCCGGGCACCCGGTGGATCGACGGTAAAAAAAGGTACTGTTACTGTTACAAGCTGGTTAATTACGAGATTAAAGTATTATACGGAAGCATGTTGGGCCTGATATGGTCGTAATGGACTATGTCTATTTTGAAAAATAGAAAGTGATAAAAATTTTGTGAAAAATGATATGATACAAGTAATTTAAGGCTGAAACACCTATTGTAGGACTAAAAAGTTGAATTCTGCAAAAATTGTAGACTGATTTCAAAATTTAGAAAATATTATTGTCAAAACCTGTTGGTCACCTGCTATAGCAGGTCAAATGACCAAAAGGTTGAGATTGGTAAAGATAATGGACTGTTTTCAAAATTAAAGAAAATGATGGACCAATTTCAAATAAGGGAAAGTTAATGGACGAAAAAATCAATTTCTCTATATATATATATATATATATATATATATATAAAGATTTGGGACCTTTGGATTGTCATTTTTCACCACTATGATCAGGATCGGCCTCGGCCTTATGTGTAATATGTGGTGGTTGGGCCGGTCCTAGCTAGGCAAGAAAGGAGATTGCTCAGGGCCTCCAATTCTTACCCATGTTATTGTAATAATTTTTTTTTCTTTTGTGGAAATGTCTTTTTTTTTAATACTTTTTTTATATTTTGATCGTAGTAATCTCTCACTAATCTATTTCTTATTTAATTAAACTTTAATCTTTTGATGTCTTTATTTTTTTAAATTGTTTTTTATTCTATTCTAGACTGTTGTGAACTCTTTCTTTTCTAATTCTTTCTTTATATTTTGGTAATTAATCTCTCACTAATTTATCTCTTATTTAATTAAACTTTGATCGTTTGATCTCTTTTTTTAATTATTTTTTTATTCAATTTTAACTTTTGTGATCTATTTTTTTTCTAATTCTTTATGTTGTGATTTCTTTCTTTTATAATTCTTTCTTTATATTTAGATCATAGTGCATTTCTCATTAATTTACCTCTTAATTCTAATTCTAATTCTAATGTACTTATTACATCGGTATCCTAATTCTTATTAATGGTTTTTTTATTTATTCATCAACCTCTTAATTCATTTTATTAAATTTTGCTATTTAAATAGGTTTTAGTTTGGATGAAAAAGAAAATAATTTGTGGAGGAAGATTTGCAAAACAACTAAAAAGATAATATACTTAAAAAAGACAAATATTTAAAGAACAGAGATTAATTATACAATAATACACGATAAATAATATTTAAATATTTAGAGAATAGAGATTAATTATACAATAATACACTATAAATAATATTTATAATAAAATATTAAAACTAAGGATATAAAACATTAAAATTAGATATATGTAGATGAAAAAATATACTAATAAGTATCTTAAGTTTTCTAAAAATAAATTTTCTAAACATATTTATTAATTATTATGTTAGGAAATTACAAAATATTTATTAATACCCCTTTGTTAATTTTGTCTAGTTCGCCCTAAATCTTAGGGCGGGCCTGTGTAGTGGTACCTCTGAGACCAACCCATAGCTGCGCACAAGAATATAACATTTGGCTCTGTTCTAGGATTGAATTATATAATCTAAATTTGGTTTCTTAAAACTCTAAAAAACATAGATATACGCACATAATGTCTATAATCCTCACTTCACCTGCCTACTATATATTTTTCTTCTCGTTTAATATTTTTATCTTTTTATTTTTCCTCTCTTTTTATTTTTAAATAACTTAATACCTTTTTACGCATTAATTTACTATATATATAAAATTAAAACTTAACATATAAAAAAATCAAAATAAACATATATCACTATTTTACTACAAAAATCTGTTTTTTTACTAACGGAATATTCCGTTGGTAAAAGTTTTAATTTCATTGTTAAAATGGCTTACCAACAGATTATCAACGGAATCCGTTGGTAAAGTAATGGTTGATAAATTTTTAGCAACGAAAAATCAATTTCGTTGGTAAATAATTCGGTTGGTAATCCGTTGCTAATAATTCCGTAAGTAATTTATATAATGATTCTCTTGGTAATCCGTTGGTAATTATCAGCGGATTTAATTTCGTTGCTAAAATAGAAAATCAATATCAATTCATTAGCATTTCGTTGCTAAAACAAAAATGTCATTTTTTGTTGCTAATCCATTGGTAATTACCAATGAATTGAATTCAATTCAGTTGCTAAAAATTACTTTTTTTTGTGTGTTATTAGGTTTTTCTAAATCAAAATCTGGAACGTTGATCAAACATCATTCAAGATATATAAATTTTACTATACTGTAACATTTAAAGGGTATAACATTTAAATAGTATAAAACCGTAGACACATACAAATGCACCTCTTTATCCGGGATGGAGAGAGAGAGTAGTTACTTAGTCGCAACAAGTGGTACAGCGATTAAATGATTTTACATGGTTCAGCTTTTAGTGCATATATAGTAAATGGTGTACCCACCATTAGGGGCCCCCACCGCCCCTGCCCTGGGGATCGGTGGAGGAGGTAAATCGCAGGATGTGCCTCAAGTGGCTTATAGAGAGGGCTCACTGTTAAACTTGTGCTTGCAATGGGCCAAATCCATGTCAAAGGTAGGATTCGAACCCCCACCCTGCAGCAACCAAGCTCAGCTGGAAGGCCTTTCCACCCATATATAGTAAATTAGCAATGAGTGAGAGTATATTTACTAACAAAGCAGCAAAACAAGATGCGTGAAGACATGGTGTTATTGCTAACCTCGATTCATATCTTTAGCCACCTGACTTCATCTCTCGCTGCCACAAACTCCACCCTCGACACATACAATGTCTTAACAGGCCCTACAATAGCAAAACCGGGTTGTCCCACCCGGTGCGGAAACCTGACCGTACCCTACCCATTCGGCATCAACACCGGCTGCGCCATCACCAAAATGTTCGAACTGAACTGCACCGACGCCTTCGAAAGCTCTCTCAGAGCGCTGATCGGAGACATCGAGATCCGAAACATCTCCAACCAACATCTGCGCATCCCCAATGTCATAGGTCAGCGGTGCTACGACAGAAACGGCTCGCTAGTAATCCGACACCACGCTATCTTCAGCATCGCGCACTACAATAAAAAAGCATTAAGACTACATATCTTATTTTTGGAAAAATGTTATGTAATCTAAGCCTCTGTTATCTTAGGGTCTATTTACGACTACACATTATATGTGGTCTTTGTACGTCTTTTTATAAAAAAAAACGCACAAAGACTACACATATAATATGTAGTCTTTGATTCTATTTACGACTACACATATAATGTGTAGTCTTTGAGCGCCTAATGTGTAGTCTTTATGCGCCTCTTTTCAAAATAATTATGCACAAAGACAACAGATTATATTTATAGTCTTTGTGCGCCTTTTTATCAAACTCTTGTTTAAATGACAACAAATTATATGTGTAGTCTTTATACATCTATATTCCTAATTTTTCATTTAAACCACCATCTAAAAAAAATTATAAAAAATAAAAATCCTAAAAAATGAAAAATAAAATAAAAATTTATAAAAAATAAAAATCTTAAAACAAACCACCATCTAATATAAAATTTTCATTTAATATAACATTGTTACTCTACATAATTTCAAATATTACAATTTTCAAATATTACAATTGTAGTTTAAAAATCTCTACATAAAAATCTGAAAATATACAATTGAAAACCTCATCTAGTAATCTTCGGATCGGATAATTGAACTGCCCTATCCCACAACGAAAAGGGAAGAGAGTAAGTTCAGTTGTTCGTAAACACATTCACAAACTAAACTCATATTAGAGTTAAGATTTGAGATTTCGCCAAGATATACCTTGAAGATCTCTCCTCGAGCCTTTGACTTAGTTATGTATTCCACTTTATTCCACATGAATTTCTTGCATCATCATCCCATATCTCAAAACAGAAAAAATAAACCTGAGCACAGAAACAAACAGAACAGTTATGATAGGTATAGACGAGCAATATACAAAAAAACGAGCAGCAGCTACAACAAATTTTGTACTAAGGGATAATTTAGTATTTTTAAGTGATAAATAAAGTATGACAATTTTCAGAATAAAGTGTATTTCGGGTTATTGTGTTGAGTGCTTCTTGCCTTTTACCAAATTAAGGCTGTTCACAATTTAGTGGTACGCACGAAAATGGGAATTGTTCACAATTTAGAGGGTCGGATGGAGTACATCAGTTTCCAAGAAATTGTTTTTCTAAGAACATAAACTGGATGCAATGGAAGAAACAATTTCAATGAATAACCACAAATGTTAGAGGCTCCAAACTCTAACTCACAGATTTATAGTAGTTTATGTATTAGCAATAGAATATATTTGACTTAGAGACATTTTGGAGATCTGCCTACCATATAAAGAAGATTACAAATCAATCCATACATGGAAAATATATTCAAGAATACAGATATAAATTAACGTGAAATTTTGTTAATGTCTAGGCAGAGTATTTTTCTAAGTGAGCAGTGACTGCATCCTTATAAGGAAACCAAATTTTGCATAATAGTCAAAAGTAAATAATTCAAAAATATCCTGCAGAGAAAAAAAAGACACGAATCATTCTGAGTTATCACACTATTTCAAATTTGTTCTTTCTTGTATCATACACAAATGAGTAAGTTTGGTAACCAGATACAACCTTAAAAATCGAAAGTCAAAACAACCTCTCCACAGTCAACTACTTTTTTGGATGCCTAACTTTATCTTATGTGGGCATACTGATGAAACAAAAACACAAAATTTCTTGTTCATCTAGCTGATTAAAGATCAATGCATAGAGCTGAGATATAAGTATATTTAGCCTAAGTTCTTTACATGAGATGAAATATAGGAATAATTTCCCCTTATCTTTTGTATCTTCTGACGTTTAGCATACAATTATAAAAAAGTAAACTCAATAATTTCCCCAAATGAGTGTAATTATCCCAATATGGCATGTATATAACTTCAGACAAGTCAAAATTATTTTTTGAGATGTCGAGGCCTTTACTCAATGTAGATACCAACCCCATAAGTTTTCCACTCATCCAATTAACCAAAATTAAGAGAATTAAAATAAAATTGGATTCTCTAGTTTTAATTGAAAAGCAGGCCTTCAGGAATACAGATACCCACACACACAAGGACAGAATCAATTTCATGAATTTTTGGTGCAATCAGGTGATATACCAAAACTCGGGGGATATGCAAACTCAGAGCATGACTTTCTCTTCTTTTTCACATGAAAAAATGTCACGCCCCAGTTTTCAATAAATAGAAAGGGAGATTTTGTTCGCAATTCTTTGATAATATTAACATTCAGTGCGGGCGTGAACCATAAAATAAAGTTAATAAAATATCATAAACAGTGGAAATTATACAAAAGTGTATCATAAGAATTTATATAAAGAGATTTTTGGCGCAGCGCGTTAATTATAAAGCTTTCACGCAACACGTCCGCCCCGGTACGCCGTCGCAACCTCAACCTGAAAAGGATTTGGAGTGGAAGGGGTGAGGGTGTAAAATACACTCAGTGAGTTAACTTAAATGATTGCACGGTTAAAAATAAATATGTATGCCAAATATACCATAAAATGTAACATATGTCAATTTTAATAAATTGCTTTTGCACATTGCCGTTCGATAACTCATTGAAAATATTTTAGACCGAATCGTCATCCGATAACTTGTGTTAGTTGGTATATGTGCATCAGGCCGTCACCCCAGTACAATGTTAGCATAATTGAAATACATTTTAGTACTGAATCGACGTAGCCAGTAACTTGTGTTAGTTGGTATATGTGCACCGAGTCGTCACCCCGTACTAGTGTTAGTAGAAAAATATTTGTCATCGAACTAAAAGCACACATGACACAAAACATGACATATAAGTAACACATATCACATCTTAACATAGCAATCATGACATAAAATGTAGCACTCGGTAAAGAGTGAAAGTTATCCCCACCTTGAACTTCCTTGGAAATAGCAGAGTAGACAAGGCTTGCTCTTCGATCTCAGAAATACATGAAAATAATTTACTAATTTTATTACAAATATAAAATATTAAATAATAGTAATAACAAAAGTTAAATTAAAAATATATATATATATGAATAAACTAAAATAAAATAAATAATAAATAAATAAATCATAATAATAGTAATAAAAATTAGAATTAATATTTAAAAGAAATAAAAATAAAAATATAAATATATATTTACAAAACGTGACAACTACAATTGACTTGCTATTCAAATTTCAAAATTCATTATTATTATATATATTTTTATAAATTACAATCAAATCCCTGCATTATATTAAATTATCATTTAAACTTACCCTAAATTTTAAACTTATTATAAAATGACCCAACTTGATTACAAAATTACTCAACTTGAGTTATACAACTCCGTTTAAAATTCTGAAAACACCGTTGGAATCCTCGTGAGGTGAAGATCACATCAGTACCAATTTTGTATCAAAATATTGAAGTTTAGAAAATATGAAATTATACCGTGAAGTGGGTTTCTTCCCAACTTTCTCATTTTACGTCAAAACTCAAAACTAATTATACCTTTGTGATCCTCGTGAAGAGAGCTTCAAAACGGACTATAATATCAAAGTTAACTCACACCGAAACAAAATCTGCCATTAAAGGGGTTGAAACTTTGACGGAGCTTTTCTAGTTCAAAATGACATCTATTTTATAAAAGAATTATATATTTTGAATCTACGCTTCGAGACGAACATTTTCGTATATAGCATAATAAGTTTAACAACAAAATGAATGAAATAAAAAAGGGCAGTGTGTGAGAAAGTATATATATACATGTGTACATGAGTGTTGTATATATATATATATATATATATGTCAAGTTGGATGGATAAACTTGGCCAAGTTGCTTAAAAAAACGTGTGATATATATGTAGTTTAAAAACTTGGGCTGCAAGCCTTCTTTCACTTTTAATTATTTATTTTAAAACTTGGAGATCAACTTGCACACACCCACACATCACTAATCATATATTATTTATTATAATATATTAAAATATATAATATAAATTTATTTAAAAATTAAATTTACGAAAATATAGATTATGAAATAATGGGGTGTTACAAAAAAAAATGAAGATACTCAAGAAAATTATTTTAATGCAGTCAGCTTCCCAAACAACAGTTCTTTCATTTAGCCAGTTTGGTAGGTTTTCAAACAGATTCTTCTGTCTCTATTCTACACAATAATATTTATAGTTATCAAGACATAACATAGAAGTTAATATATTTTAGGTGCTCCAGTAATTCATTCTTATCTTTCCAGTGAGCATCATAGAATGTGTCCAAGTTAAGTTACCCATCCTCCTCAAAGTTCTGTAGAAGAGTATTGCGCTGAAAAATTCTTACCATAGAACAAGTTGAAAAGATAAAAAGGACAATCCAAGCATGAGTTCAAAACAGAAAATAAACGCAAAGATAAAATCAAAAAGAAACCCTAACCTTTTCTGGGAAATAAAAATTTGAAGCACGCAGAACCAAAATACAGGTATTCCACTTTCCTACTATGCACGATCCCTGAATCAGCAAAGCGGCTACAAATTGCACCCAAAAGAAATAGCTCACGGATAAGTTTCACTAAAAAGGGTAAATCTCACAAAGAAACAACTCTGTATGTCATTAATTACCTTCGTCAAAATTCACAGAGAAAATAGCATCTTCATCGCCCGAGCAAATCTTGAGCAAATACCCTTCCAAAGTCGAGACAGCGAGTGCAGTGGGAAATCCGCAAAGGAAGCCGTGTCTGTGCTCTGGTAAAATCAAACGGAGGCGGAGGGGACTGCCCTAGGCAGCGGATAATACTCGATAGTCGGCAGTCGGATACTCAGATCTCGGGGCGGGCGGCGTTGAAGGCGGTGTCGGTGGAAAAAGATCTAGAGAGGCAGGACGGCGAGAGGAATCGTCGCAAGTAGCAGATCCGCTGCCGGTGTTGAAGGATGCCGGCGATTCTGCGTCGATCCAAAGGAATGGGGCTTGCAGATCGACGGCCGGCAGAAGAGGCGGCTAGGGCAAAAAAAGGACTAGCGCCGGTTTATTAAGAAGAAACTCTAAGGAGAGTATTCAACGGGATCCACGCGGGTGGAGTTAGGGTGCAGTAGGGTAAAAGGCGAGGAGGCAGGTCCGGCAAAGCCAGGAACCTGCCCCTCGCCGGAAAAGATACATACGCGTATCATCAGTATGTGATCGTTTGGTTCATCTCTAGGGCAAGAGTAGGGTTTTCCGTCTTCGACAATTTTGGCGGAGATTCCCGAACAAAGAACAGAGCAGGGTTTTCTGACTGCGGTAATTTTGGTTTACAGTTAAATTATTCCATGTTTTTAGTTAAATATTCTTAAATTAAGAAAGGAAACATTTTAAATTTAAGAGGTAAATTTTTTAATTCCTGCTAATTAGAAAAAATTAATATCAGTTTCATTAAATTATTTAATAAATATTATATTAATTTTGGTACATATCTTTTTTAAATAGATTTTAAATTTTTTACTAATAAATAATTTTATTTTTTAAATTAAATTATAATAATAAAATTAAACTATTTCTACTCTTTTCAACTAAAACATATTTCTTCTCTTATCAACTAAATTCATGAATTTTTTTAAAATTTTAATGAGTTATGAAAATAATTTTTTATTTAAATTAATTAAAATTTACAATTAAATTTAAATTAATTAAATTAACTTTAATGTATTTTAATTAAAAAGTTTTAATTAATAAAGTAATTTAATATAGTAATTAAAATTATCTTATCAAGTGTATAATATGTAATTGGCAAATATTTGTGTGAGACCATCTTTAGTAGCTGTCGTCAAAGTCGCGCGGCAGAGGACGAAATAACGTGTTAGAATGGTGTGGGGCGACGGAAATAGAAATGACGGTAATTAGGGTTTAGGGTTGAAGCACCATTTTGGCTTGGTGTATTTTGGGTTGTCCATTTTCGGCGGAACAGAGAAGCTTGAAGCTGCAGGTTCGTTGGAGGGAGAACATGACTAGCTAGGGTTTCTCACTTTGGTGGCAAAACACTTAACATTTTGGAAATAAAAAAAATAGAATATTAACTTTATTCAATTATTATTTAGTAACAAAATACTCCTACATTGTATTTTTGAATTTGTTACTCCATAGAACTATTTAAATTTGTTTTTACATTTTTAAAGAAATAATTTTAATTTAAAAACTTTTTAAGTAATTAAAATTTTCTCATCAAGTATTGCATAATTTTTTTAATAAAAATATTTGAAAATTTGAATCTTTAATTTTATATATTTTTTAAAATTATTTCATATTTTATTAAAATAAAAAATTTACTGTTATATATTTAATGTATAATTAGTTTTAAAAAAATTACAAATGTATGAGTAACAACATATTCAAATTACATATGTTGCTTCAAAATAAATTAATTAAAAAACATATTATATTATACACATCATATATTGTCATATTTATAGTATATATATGTTTATAAAAAAAATCATTACAACAATTTAAGACTATATATATTGTCATATATGTTGTCTTTGTGCGTAAAAAAATTTTAAACAACTAATGTTGTCATATATAAATTACCTTGAAAAATAACATGTTTGACACCACATTATGACAACACCAGTCAATATGTATTATCTTTGTGCGTGAAAAAAAATTTAAGACAACATATATATAGCATATGACTACACATATTTATAATCTATGTAGTCTATTCACTAGTGTATTAATGTTTTTTTGTTGTAGTGGCGGACTCTCCGTTCACCTTCTCTGACCTCAACAGCTTAACCATCGTCAGCTGCGACGACTTCGGTTGGCTTTCAGGCTACGGCCGACAGAATATCGAAAGCACTTGTGGATCGAGATGCTCCGGCGTCGGAGATGTCATCGCCGGTGGTTGCTCTAGTATCAGCTGCTGCCAAACATCTTTGCCCAGGGGATGAATGGCTATTATATTACTCATTTAAGTCCCTATAATGGTGCAGTAATATTGTGATAATAATATGACGTTATGGTGAGTTATGGAGCAAGATTTGGGGAGTATAATTAGTTGGGATTTATTCTATTATGAATTAGCCTATAAATGGGATACGCAATCTTGTATTCATATGTACTGAAATAATGTCTTCTAAATAAAAATATTTTCTTCCAGTTTGTTATTTCTGCTAACTTAATCCATGTATTTAATGGAATTCTTATATTATTATTAACATGGTATCAAGAGCCAATTTTTTCTAGAAGGATGCATAACAAAGTAAATCAGTGCCCTTTGTTAACTGCTTCAAATTCTGCACTAGAGGAGCTACTATGGTAGCAAAAATTGGTGGATTTGGAAAAACGGTTAATGCAAGTATTAATTGGAATTGGGGAAGAGGTAGAGGGAGACTGTCTAAAGAGGAGAAAGTGATGCGCGTTTTCTTTGCACCCAAAATTAATCCCCAAGTATTAAGGATATCAGTTGCAGCTTAAGCAAGCGACCAAGTTAAATATCGAACCCAAAGGACGGCGCATTATCAATTTAATTATTTACTAAATTAATTATGATGACAGGCAATAAGAGTTGTGGAATTAATTATCAACTAAAATACTAAAATTAAATAACAAATAAAATAAAATAGCACTGAAAGAATACGAAAGTGGATCAAGTAGGAGAATATGTAGCTCTGGGTAATCCAGTTTTACTACTTAACTTCCCTCTCAAGTGCAGGCCGACTCTGTCTTGTGGACTATGGACGCATACCATGCAAATCTACTCTATAGACACAAGTAAATATGCGTGTAACACGTGTGAATAACCTCGGAGCAAGAGACATAATTTCACCCCACTTTCTAGGTACTATCAGTATCAATTATTTTCCACATCTGGAATCTAACCCGATATGATATCCCTTTATAGGTACTATAAAATTACCCTATTTATCCTGCTTACTAACCCAAATTCAATTAAATTAATAAACATTCATACATGATAGTTCTAATGAAGATTCGGAGTCCCCTCACTTAGAATCATAACATGGAATCATGTTCAGCGGTGAACGCATCTACGACCAAGATATATATTTAGACTCTATATACCAATTGAATATGCACAAAACGACCCTCAATATGGATTAAGAAGGCACAATCATAGATCTACCCATGATGTTGCGAAGAACAATCATGGGGGTTGGATAAATCTTACACATATGTTTGAAAAATACAAGATAAATTAGGAAACGAATAAAACCCTAGATGCGGGAGTTGTCGCGTCCTTCTCCGTCTTGAATCCTCCTCTTGGATGATGGTTGGGGGTGATCCCCCCTTGTGGGTGTAGGATGATTGTGTTTCGGTCTCCAATCCAATCCAATGAATAATGATGTGACCTGCATCCCCTTTAATACTTATAAGCTCTCCTTATGGACCTTGGATGGGCTTTTTCTTTGAAAACACGAAAATTCACGAACAGGGGGTAAAAATCCCATCGAAATCAGATCTGTGTGTCCCCGTTCGATCAAAGTGGTTCTGGTCGAACTGGAGGGCCTTGGTCGAACTACGATCGAACTGCATGCGCAGTCTCACGGATTCGCGCATAACTTCCACATCCAAGCTCCGATTTGAGAGATTGATAAGTCATATTTTAGCATGATTATTTGGTGGTAATTAAAGTCTATTTGATTTAATTATATATTTTTATGTGCTAATATTAACTTATATTGTTTTTGGGAGATAATTATTTAAATTATATGAATTGATGTGGAAACAGGTTGTTAAATGAGCAAATAAGGAAATATATCTTCCACATATTTTTAGGATTGGATCTCTCCCATATCCTGTGGAGAAAACACGGTAAAATAAAGAAGAGAAAAGAAAAAGATCCTGGAGATAGTTTTGGAAGAGAGAAATAAGGAAAGAGATCAAGCAGATTACTTGGGGGACAAGTAGATAAATAAGGAAGAGATATATCTGGAGATAAGATATGAGATGCAGAATTCACGTGAATGAGCAGCAGATTTAGGCGTGAAAAAGAGGCGACACTCCAAGGCAGATTGGCGTGAAGATTGAAGAGGGATCACTCATCAATTGGTTTTATATTTTAATTTTGTTTTTACTATGAACATGCGGGGCTAATCCCCTTTTCTAGTTTAGGATTCGTGAACCTTCCGTTAAAATATTAATTCAATTATTTAGAGTTTTTTATGTTGAATCTTGTGTGCAAATTTATTCTATTACGTGCTTTGATGTTCTTAATTGTTGTTTAATAATTATTTTAGCCTGATCAACTATTTAATTGTTAAACTGCTGAATGTTATTCCATGAACTATAATCCGTAATTGTTGTAGGAATTGGATTAAGTAACAAATAGAGATTATTCCCTCTAGGTGTAATAGGATCTAGGTTGTATGATACATAGCCTGATTTTGTAGCCTAGTAATCCTATGTTTAGAGTTTAATGCGTTTATGAGTTCGAATCCATAGGGTCACTCATAGATAGTTCAACTTAGTGGTCGTACGCTAATTGATAAACTTAAGAACATTCGGGTTAATTGGTTGTACCGTCAATCTAGGGATTTGAGTTTGTATGCTAGGCTAGATGCTTAATCCTTATAATTAATTAATTTAGTAAACGGGAGGGGATCGACATCCTAAACTAGGCTTTTATCTCTTGGTTAATTTAAAGAAATAATTTTCATCTACTTGGTATTCAAAAAAATTAAGTTGATTTATTTTTATTGTTAATTTCAATTTTTCACTAAATCAAAATCCCCCTTTATTTAATTGTTTGAAACACTTAGATTTAATTTAAATTTCATTATACTCTCTTGGGTTCGACCAGTACTTGTCACTATACTAAGTATTAGTGTGAGTCGAAAATTAAATTGTATTTTGGTAGGCCCGCGACAGTTTACCAGTGATTCTTATGCTCACGCAATCCTCTTTTCCTTGGCTTTCTATCCATATAAAGAACTCACAGAAAGTCCAACATTTGAATGTATAACAAGTCATGCAAAGTGGCACAGCCGTTCTGTTCGGCACAGCTTGCGCAATATTACCACTTTGATCATAACTTTCTCGTTTGGATTCCGATTGAGATGTTCTTTACGCCAAAACGATCCTCTCTTCAGTGGATTTCCAACCATGTATCACACATCTAGTTCAAAGTTCTACATGAACACAGAAAAATTACACAAGTTGGACGTACGTTTTTCAGCATTCCTACACAAGTTGCACATTTTCTCCAACTTTGCACTTTTGGTCCTTTTTTCACCTAAAATACAATAAAACACCTCAAGTGCACATTTTTCTCACATATATCGAATATAAGAGAGTTATGCTAATATATGACAATAATTCCAATAAAAAAAGGTGTTAAATTAGACACTAAAACACGCTTATTTTCACTCTCATCAAGATTAATCTGTGATCATTGTAGTTCACTAGAGCATGATGAGAGTTCTTGTTTTAAGAAGATTGGTTTTCCAGATTGGTACAAACAACTCAAAGATAAGAAGTCAAAGTCTTATGTCAACATTACTAGTCATGAGCAGCAAAAATTTGCCCCCGGGGACTCCGTTAATACTCAGAAAGGTTCACCAGATTTAGAAGCAATTTGGCAACAATTGCAACAGCTTACTCAATATGTGCAAGAAAAGGGTAACATCGGAGGGATCGATCATGCTCAACTCATTGACTTTGCATGTATTACCACAAAACCATTCTTACATTCTGCCCTATTTCTATTTTCTAATAGATGTCATGGTGATTGGATCATTGATACGGGAGCTAGCAAACATATGTGTTATGATTCTTCAATCATGAGAAATATTGTTGCTATTAAAGATAAGATTGTGGTATATTTGCCGAATGGAGTACACAAGAGGTGGAACATGAAGGAGAAGTTACCCTCAATCCTCATATAACATTAAAACATGTGTTATACATACCAAGTTTCAAGTATAATTTGTTGTCTGTTTATCAACTTTGCTCAGATTTAAATATGCAGTACATATTCTCTGGTTCTATTTGCTCTATACATGACCTTCAGAATAAAAAAAAGCAGAAGGTAGGCTGATGGGAAACCTATATGTGTTAAAGACTAATGGGGGGACAAACATGGCTCCTTTCACAGCTTCTATTGATGGTTGGCACAAAATAATGGGGCATGCTTCTATCAATGCCTTAAAACATTAACCTTTTCTTCAGAATATGTGTAATGATGATACTGTAAAATCACTAAAAAGTTGCGACGTTTGCTTTAGAGCGAAGCAACATAGACCACCTTTCACACATAGTTCAATTAAAACAAATTGTTGTTTGAATTGATACATGTGGATGTTTGGGGGCCTTATAAGGATGCTTGTTTTACCAACACACCTTATTTCCTAACTTTTGTGGATGATTATAGCAGAGCTACTTGGGTCTATCTTATGAAATAAAAATTTGAGGTGTATGGTTTGCTAAAAGATTTCGTATTAATGGTGGAAAGACAGTTTTCACATAAAGTTAAAAGGGTAAGAAGTGATAATGGGGTAGAATTTTTTAATATGAATCTACTGCTATTTTTTAAAACATAAGGGATTATTCATGAGAGGACTTGTGTGTATACACCACAATAAAATGGTGTGGTTGAGAGAAAGTATAGACATCTCTTGGAAATGGCAAGAGCCTTCTTATTTCAAGCTGGTCTTCCTACTACTTCCTGGCCTTTTTCTGTACTTACTGCAGCATTTGTTCTCAATAGACTTCCAAGTGGAATTTTACAACGGAAAACTCCATTTGAGATGTTATATAATAGGCTTCCAGATTACAGTAGACTAAAACCTTTTGGTTGTTTAGCATTTGCAGCTAATACACAACCTAGCAAAGGATATTTTCATCCAAGATCCATTAAATGTTTGTTCTTAGGTTATGTCCATGGTCAAAAGGGTTACAAGTTGTACGACTTGGAGCGTGGTGATATTATCATCAGCAGAGATATTACATTCTTTGAGAATATTTTTCCCTATCAATCCTTAGTCCCAACTTCAATTTTGTCTCCACCAGCTAATGAGTTTGATAGGATAAGAGCCACTGATTTATCTGTTCCATCAACAAGGACTCACCCACCATCTGATTTAGATTTACAGATTTCTGCTGAGCACTCTGTCCAACAATTAGATTCTAGCCCTCAAATGGAACCTTCGATGGAAGATTTACATGTTTCTACTGAGCACTCTGTCCAACAATCAGATTCTAGCTCTCAAATAGAACCTTCAATGGAAGCCCCCAAAAGAAGCACAAGGATTACTAAACCCTCAGTATGGAAGAAGGATTATGTTTGCAGCTTATATGATGATTATTCAGTTTCACAAGCCTTTTCCACCAACATATCAGTTGAGCATGAGCCTGAACACTATGGAGAAGCAGCTACTAAACCTGAGTGGATTGATGCTATGAGACAGGAACTACAAGCCTTGGAAGCCAATCAAACATGGGAATTGACTCAATTACCTTCAGGAAAGTCTGCCATTGGAAGTAAATGGGTATACAAAATTAAGAAAAAGACAGAAGGGTATGTTGATCAGTATAAAGCAAGACTAGTGACAAAGGGGTATAACCAGCAACATAGAATGGATTACTTTGATATCTTCTCACCAGTCGCTAAACAGGTGACTGTGAGATTTTTCTTTAGTGTGGCAGCTATGAAAGGGTGGGGTATACATCAGTTGAATGTTAATAATGCCTTTTTACATGGATCATTCTCAGAAGAAGTTTATACGCTTCCACCCCAGGGACATATGAAAGCAAAAAAAAGGGACAAGTTTGTAAGCATGTAAAAAGTTTATATGGTCTCAAACAAGCCTCAAGGGAGTGGAACCTGGAGTTTTGCCACAAGCTTGCTCTATTTGGCTTAGTTCAATCTAAGCATGATCATTGTCTTTTCACAATGAAGAAAGATTGTAATTTCATGGCTATATTGGTTTATGTGAATGATGTATTGATAATTAGCTCTCAATTGGATTTGGTTGATCAGTTTAAGCAATATCTTGACAAAGCTTATGCCATTAAAGATCTTGGACTTGCTAAATTTTTCTTGGGGGTGGAAATTGATCGAAATGGAGATGGTATCACCCTTTGTCAGAAAAAGCATATACGTGATATACTAGAGGATGTTAAGCTTACTCATTGCAAACCAAAATCTACACCATTGCTAGTGGGATTAAATCTTTCATCCACTGAAGGGATCTCTTTGAGTCAAGCTGATCAATACAGAAGACTCATTGGAAGATTGTTATATCTTATGTTAACCAGGCCAGATATCATTTATGTTGTTCAACAGCTCAGTCAATTTATAAACTCTCCTACTTCTGCCCATTGGAGTTCAGCCTTGCACATTTGAGGTATCTAAAAGGAACTATGTCTATTGGACTTTACTATCCAGCAAGTTCATCTTTTACACTGGAAGCTTTCTCTGATGCTAATTGGGCCACCTGTCGTGATACTAGAAGATCAATCACTGGATGTTCTATCTTCTTAGGAGGATCATTAATCTCTTTCAAAAGCAAGAAGCAAGTCACCGTGTCACGTTCAACGGCGGAGGCAGAATACCGAGCTCTTGCTTCTATAGTTTGTGAGTTGAGATGGATTCATTATATTCTCCAGGATTTCAACATTTTTCTAGAGCTTTCCATTCCTCTTTATTATGATAATAATGCAGCAATTCTTATCACGGCCAACCCCATTTTTCATGAACGAACGAAGCACCTAGATATTGACTGTCACTTAGTTCAAGATTCATATAAAGAGGGATTTGTTCTTACAACCTTTATTTCTTCCAGGTTCCAAATTCCAGACAGCTTTACCAAAATTCTTGGAAGAACATAATTTCACACTTTTGTTTTCAAGTTGGGTATGAGAATCATTTCTCCTACTCCAACTTGGGGGGGGCTGTATAGATTATGGTAAATTATGGTGCAGTAATAATGTGATAATAATGTGACGTTATGGTGAGTTATGGAGCAAGATTTGGGGAGTATAATTAGCTAGGATTTATTCTATTATGAATTAGCCTATAAATGAGATACTGCAATCTTGTATTCATATGTACAGAAATAATGTCTTCTAAATAAAAATATTTCCTTCCAGTTTGTTATTTCTGCAAACTTAATCCACGTATTTTATGGAATTCTTATATTATTAACAATGTCAATGTTTCGGTGTTTAATCCATATTATGGAAAGAAGTCCCCTATTTTCTTACATATTGCTCAAATTCACCTTTCACTCTAACTTTGCATTTTTATCCTTTTTCCTATCAAAGTACAACAAAATATCTCTCAAGCACCTTTTAGTCAATAATAATTTAAAGTATTAATATTTGTGCAAATAATAGAAATTAAATACTCAAAGAGGTATTAATTTGGACCCGAAAATACAGGAATTTCCACTCTCATCAAACCCCCCAAACTTAAGGTGTTGTTCATCCTCGAACAACGAAACAACAAACCAAGAGAAAATAATGAGATGGAAAATCATGTTCAAAGGAAAGGATCAAAACATCAACTAAGTCTTCAAAAGATGTAATTAATCTTAACTTAGTTCACATAATTTCAGACTCAAAAGCATCAATTCATTCAAAATATGCAAGTTCAGATAATTACTTCACCAATTCAAGTGTTCAACCCACCTATGCTCACATGATATATATAGTGTGACTCTCATACTCAAAGTGTATAAAGTGTACACCGCTTTGGGTTATATATATGTACTCTCAAATTCAATTCAAGTGCATGCGTAACCATAAGCTTGCCCATTGTCTCAACTCTCCTTTTACTTGTAGCCAGAAAATCATGAATCAAAAAGGACTTTTATGTGGTTGTAACGTAGGCTCTTTGGATAAGGTAGGAAATATATGGATAAGTGACTCAAAACTCGAATCAATCAAGCTGCAGTCCATCTTGATCTTTCATTCTTCCTCATCATCTTCATTAAGTACAACTCCTCCTCAACCCCAAAGTTTTCAGTTCTTTCTTCAACCACAATAATAAGAGAATGATTCTACTTTTCTTTTAGCATCAGGGGTATTAAATTTGCGCGCTACCTCAATAATTTTTTCTTTTTTTTCTCTCCCTTTTATTTTTTTCTTTTCAGCTCCTTCTTTTTCAATTTTTTTTCAACTCAATATGATTTTTGTATCCTTTTCCTTCTCCTTTCTTCATCATCCTTTTCAACTCCAACAAATTCACATTCTCCTTCTAACCACTCAAAAATTACTCAATTGACCCAAGTAATACAAGAAAAAATCAAATATTGATTAAGCTCAACGGGTTATTTAAAGAATGGATTTTTCAACGCTTAAAGAGTTGACTAAGGATTTAATGAATTCAGGTAAAGTGTATAGAAAAGATGGGCTAAAAATCAAAGATAGCCTAATATCATTTTTATAATCCACTAGACTATTCTAGAATATTCAAGGAGACTCAAGGAAAGTTCTAGAATACATGCACAAGAACGATACGTTCAGGAATAAAATAATCACGCATCAATGAGTCATGATTTAAAGGCTCAAATCTCAATTGGTTTTTTCATAGAATGAACGAGCACTCTTCAAGGCTACGCATACATCATAACAAGCATGTCAAGAACTTCAAGTACTTAAGAATCAAAGCGTGTTCCCCTTATCAATCATAATCACCATCTAAGGAAGAATAGATTATAGATCACCATGAAATTCAGGTCATAGAATTTAAAGCTCATGCTCCTCACTCATAAGAATTCAAGATTCACATAAAAATTTAGAATAAGGAACGAAGTAACCTAATTTCAATCTCCTTCATATCATGCAAGTTCCTCAAGATTTTCAACTCGGGCGTAAGCCTCAGATAGAACTCACTTTGCCACTCCAATACCCTTCTCAATCAATAAAGCTCAAACACAAAACTCATCATCACAGAATTCATAAGAGATAATACTATCGAAGACAGAGCACCAAGGGACACAAAAAAAAAATAAACAAAAACACATAAGACACTTGGATAGCCACAAAAAAATTTTAAAGATCGAATAAAATTTGAAAATTCTAAAAAAATCGACTTCCAAGCACACAGACCTAAAACAATGCAGAGTAAACATACCTGGATATGGATGGAACAAGGGAAGAACATCACACCCCCCAAACTTGGATGAAAACGTTAGTTGAATCTAAGTTTAAAAGGATGTTTTTACCTGAAGTGTAAGCACGCACCTTGAGTATAATTCACCTAACACAAGACACAAAAAAAATAAAAGTAATAAAAAAGTGGGTTGCCTCCCACCAAGCGCTCTTGTTTAACGTCGAGGAGCTCGATGGAATGTAGACTCAGAGATATTCGGACTCATGCGTCAACACTTCTTCTTCATCTTTCATCTTCACTTTGAAGTGTTGTTTCGCCCTCTTTCGATCCATCCAAACCATCTCTCCCTTCTTACTCTCAAGGATCAACTTATCTGGATCTCTATCTTTATATGCGTCCTTCCTATCAATATCAAGATCAGAAAAATGAGAGTCACATATATCCTGAGGGACTGGTGGAATTTGTTTCCATGTTCCTCCTTCAATTCATGACATCTCTCTTTTATTTTTCCTGCAAGCATTCACAACACTCAAACAATCTATTAGTTCATTAGATAAAATACCAGATGAAAAATCATATTCATCATTAGTAGCATGAGTAGATAAAGAAGGAATATTGCTTATGCAAGATTTCACTTGATCTTTAGACATCATCAATGGCAGCTTCTCCTCTACACTCTCATCAACATCAATGGACTTGCAGCTGGACTCTTCAGAATGATGCTTCAAAGCATCAAGTGAGAACATGATCTCCTCTCCCCCACTCTAAGCTTCAACTTCCCATCTTCAACATCAATCAGAGCTCTAGCAGTAGCTAAAAATGGTCTACCCAAAATCAGAGGCACATTGTTGTCCTCTTCCATATCAAACACCAGAAAATCAATAGGGAAGAAGAACTTATCCACCTTTACAAGTACATCCTCAACAACTCCCTCAGGGTGCGTAATAGACTTGTCAGCTAACTGCAGTGTAACCAAAGTAGGCTTCAACTCCCAAAAACCAAGACTCTTGAATATACTTAAGGACATAAGATTTATGCTAGCCCCCAAGTCACACAAAGCTCTACAATTTGCATTCTTTCCAATTTGAATTGGGATGGTGAACCTTCCCGGATCCTTTACTTTGGCTGGCAACTTCCTCTGAATTATGTCACTGCACTCTTCAGTCAAATTCACTGTCTCCTTGTCCATTAAACTCTGATTCTTGGACATGATATCCTTCAAAAACTTCATATAGTGTGGCATCTACTCAAGTGCTTCAGCAAAGGGCACGTTGATCTGGATCTGCATGAAGATGTTCACGAACTTCTGAAATTTCTCATCAAGTCCCTTCTTCAACTACCGAGAGGGAAAAGGAATAGGATATTTCATCTTCGGAATTCCCAAGCTATTTCTCTCAATTTCATTATTTTTATTCCTTTCTTTCTTAGTTCTTTCCCACTTCTTTTCATTGACAATAGGCTGCTTAGTATCCTTGTGAAAGTCCATAATATCACTATGCTGAGGAACAGAATCATTCCGGATAGAGTCAGAGTCACTCAATTGTGGATGGGTATTGTCCCCGGTGCCGGGCGGGGCACATGGCAGCCACTCATCATTCGGCATCTTCGGTCCCTCATACTGTCTACCACTTCTCAAAATAATAGCATAGCACTGATGTTCTTTCGGATTCAACTCAGTCTGAGCAGGAAATTTTCCTTGCTGTTGCAACTTACCAACTGCAGCATTCAGTTGACTGATAGCAAGGTCTGTTTCTTTCTATTTCCTTTCTGCTTCCTTGTACCTAGCTTCAGCCTCCTTATGTCTTACTTCAGCTATTTCTTTATTTGTGAGCCTAGGGCAATAGTTAAATTTATTTCTCATCTTACGTGTCAATCACTTATTATGTGGCACAAAAGTTGATGCACGAGAATTAAATCCAGTGTGCAAATCTGTTGCGGTGCACGTGGGGTATTCAAATTGATTGTCGAACAATTATATATACTCTCTCCGTCCCTTGTTAAGAGTGTCTTTTGCTTTTTGGCACATGAATTAAGGAGTATTATTATTTAATGTGTAGTGGTTAGTTGTATTAGTAGGAGTGTGAGTCTCATATTTTAATTGTATTAGTGGGTGTATATGGTCCATGATATATATATAAAGAGATAGAGTGGGCCAAATTACTCGATATAATAAGTAAATTTAATGTTTATTATGTAGATATCGATGAATGTTAAGATCCAAAGTTAAACAAGTGCAAACAGATTTGCAAAAATACCTTGGGAAGTTTTTAATGTTTTTGTTTGAAAGGACATTTTGGTGATGGTCGAAAGGATGGTACGGGATGCCATGCTACAAACTCACAGTTTCCAATTATCAAGGTTGCTTTAGGTAATTCTTTATTATTCTTATTTCTTGAATATGAATCATATGACTCTATGCAAGTATGTCTTAATTCATTAAACTTCACAAACAGCATAATACCAGCCACCATTTATTTAATATGTACAGTATTTTTATTTTCTAAACATTTTATGATCATGTTGCAGGGACTGGGTCTGGATTCTTTGCTGTAATTATCAGTGCAACATGGATATATTTTGGTTTAAAAATGAGAAAATTAATACAACTAAGGGAGAAATTCTTCCAACAAAATGGTGGTTTACTATTGAAACAACAAATCTCATTGATGGATGGTTAGATGGATTCATCAAAAAATTTCACAGTTGAAGAGCTCGAAAAAGCGACAAACAATTTTGCAGCTGATAGAATCCTTGGTAGAGGTGGATACAGAATGGTGTACAAAGGGGTTCTCCCAAACAAGCGTATCATTGCCATTAAGAAATCCCAAGTGATGGACCAATGTCAGATCAAACAATTCATTAATGAAATCGTTGTTCTCGCTCAGATCAATCATCGAAACGTTGTCAAACTCTTGGGATGTTGTCTGGAATCCGAGGTCCCTTTACTAGTCTACGAATACATCTCACATGGAACACTCTACGAACACATCCATCGTCAGACGAGTTGGTTGTCTTGGGAGACTCGTTTAAGGATTGCCTCAGAAGCTGCAGGGGCTCTGTCTTATCTTCATTCTGTAGCTACAATTCCAATCATTCATAGAGACCTAAAATCGACCAACATTTTGCTAGACGAAAACATCACAGTGAAGATTTCAGATTTCAGAGCATCCAGACTAGTTTTCCTGGACCAAAGTCGCATGACGACGTTGGTGCAGGGGACTTTAGGATATCTGGATCCCGAATACTTCCGCACGAGCCAGATAACAGAGAAGAGCGATGTTTACAGCTTCGGAGTGGTTCTTATCGAGCTTGTGACGGGTAAGAAACCCATTGATATTGAGGGTCCAAGAGCAACGTAACCTGACAAAGCATTTCATCAAGTCGATACAAGAAAACAAACTTGTTCAATTGGTGGAACCTCGACTGATCCGTGAGGGTTGTTTAGGACAGGTGGAGGAGATGGCTGAATTAATAAGGAGTTGTCTTGATTTGAAGGGTGCAGATAGACCTAGAAGTGGCTGTGAAACTCGATGGTTTAAGGAAATCCAATGAGCATCGTTTAGGTTTTAATGATAAAGAATCTGAAGAATTCATTATGAATGAGACACCTGAATTAACTTATCTTTTTGCCTTTCCATTTACATCCACATATCTTTACACTGTTCCAATTTGTGCTTATATATAATTCGTATAGCTTTAGAATTAATTGGGGTATATTAAGTTTGAATAGTTAATGAATAGCCTTTCATAAGTCGTAATTTTTAATCATTATTTTAGATGAATTCATATATATATTTATGTGAGTTGTGAATTATTTAATGCTAATTACGACTTATTTATATTTTCTACACTTATAGTTTAATTATTTTATTTCTTATTGAAATAGACCAAAAATAAGAGAAATTGTATAGTCACCATAATCTATTTTGTGTGACTGATACAATAATTTTTACTGCTGGAAATAAAGATTTGACCAAGGCAAAATTAAGAAGAGATTTGATTTGAAGAGCATAAGAAAACTTACCAAAGGGAGAAAAGATTCAATGAACTTTGACACATTTCAGAATGGAAGGTCAAAGATAAATTAATTCAGGATCCTTATATTAATCTTAAAGATCACCACGGTTATTCGATTACGTTGGAAGGCAGAAGACACGCTACACATTCAGACTACACGAGCAGATTGGAGACGAGGGAGGAGCTCCACCATGAAGAACACCGGATTATGGGTTTTTTCTTTTTTAATTCGTAGCTTAATTATGTAATTCCATTTTTAGTCCGAGGATAGTGAGCCTCCGTAGATTAATTCACATGTTTGCTTAGGAGTAAAATTATCAACCTATTTTATGAATTTATTTTGTGATTGTTTAGTGTGAAAATCTGAATGTTTTTGGGTCCGATTTAGCACCGTTTTGTTGGATTAATGTTCATATTTTAGCACTAAATGGTTCATTTTCATATATTTAAGATATTGGTGCATTTGAGGTGTTATTTCGTATTTTTAGATGGAAAACAGATTAAAAGTGTAAAGTTAGAATGGAGCGTGAATTTGTGCAAGATGTCAAGGAAACAGAGGACTAAATTCTATAATTTTTCTGTAATTCTATAGAAGTCCAAACTGGTCGTACAATATATTTTTAGAAAGTTACTGAAGAGTGGGTCGCGTGGGCGTAAGAATCACCTCAATTGGATATCAGATGAAGAAGTTATGCTCAAAACCATGAGGTCGCGCAGCTGCCTGCAAGAATTCCGAAAATTCACAAAAATTACCCTCTATTTCCTATTTTCTTGATGGCCAAGTTATTTCCTAATTTAATATCCCTCCATAGCTTCCATAATTATATTTTTCCTGATTTTTCAAGATCACACATCCTTTTACTCCCTATCTTTTATTTCATTCTCACATATATATATGCTCTATTCTTATCACCACATAAAGTGTGGAGAAACCACATAATCTACCACCACATCACCTAGGGTTTCAAACTCTAATCCACCATATCTGCCTTTCATCTTCTACCCTTCACCCGCCTTTCATCCACCATCCCACACACTCAATCACGGTGTTTGCTACTTAAGAAGGAGAACGGAGGAGGATCATCAAGACGGAAGGAGAAGACGGAGAATTATTCCAGACAAGGTTTTTTCTTCCTTCTTTAATTTTTTATTGTTGATTTATAGATTCATGGGTAAGTTTCATTCCATAGACATGGTTGTTGCTTGTAACACCATGGGCTAGTACTTTTCTGGATAGTTTTAGGTTTTGAAGGTTAAATTGGATAGAATTGATGATCTGGACTAAGTTATGGATTTCTGCAGTATACTTATTCCCTTATTAATGCTTTGATTGAGACTTATATTTTTGTCTTATATGGTCTGCCCTCATTCATGATATGCTATTGTCTTATGCATATTTATGCTTGTTGCTTGTGTCATAAAGTGATTATATTTGTCTATCTATTATGGGTAAAGGGGATCTAACCATATAACCTTTATTCATTAGAATAATTAATATTTATACTTAATATATCTATTAATTACCATTCTAGAGGATTTGGTTTCTTAGATTGTTAGGTGGGAATTGGGGATTAATTTTTAAGTACCTATAAAGGGAAGTCTTGTGCTCAAACCTTTAATGAAATTTTGTATGAAGTACCTAGAAAGGGAGTAGGAATTATTCTTCTGCTTCTGAGGGTATGAACCCGATTTATGTGTTAAGTTTACTTTAAAAGAGGGATTTGACATAATTATGTGATTGCTTCCATAAAATTTGCAGGAATTATAACCGATTGTCTAGTGATTTAATTTGACTAATTTAAACTGGATTTTCTAGAGCTATCTTGTCTTCTCTATTGAAACACTTGTGATTGTTTGTGGTTTTTATTTTTATTTATTTTATTTAATATTTATTTTTCTGCATAATTAGTTTAATAATTTCCAAACAGAAAAGGTTACTTTGTCTTAATTGTTAGTGGTGCGAATTAGTTAGTGTATCTTATTTAACACTAATCCCTTGGGTTCGATATTTTTACTTGGTCACGCGCTGAGCTACAATTGATTCCCTACACTTGGGGACACACGCAAAAAGGTGAACAAGCAAATGACGCCGGTTGCCAGGGATAATTCCCTAGTCTTTACTATTTAACTATTTTATGATTTATTTTAATTTAGGACGTTAAATTTTTTATTGCTTTTATTTATTAAATTTTTTTATTATTTTATTTTATTTAGATCCAAACTATTCTAATCAGCTGCGTGAGCACATGTAAAAGCAGCTAAGATGGCTGACGGTGTCCCGACTCCCATGTGGGACCAGTATAAGCTGAAGCATACCACGAATGCTGGATTGAATGGACCCGCAAACACTGCGGAGAGTTTTGAGTTGCCGTTTGGACTGATCCGAATGGTACAGGCACAGCAGTTTAGTGGTAATCCTTTGGAGAATCCTAGTGAGCATCTGCAGATATTTGATGAGTATGCAAGGACGCTGAAGCATAGGAGTATTTCGGAGGATGCTATCAGAATGAGGCTTTTCCCATTCTCACTAACGGGGTAAGGCAAAGAGTGGTACAATGACCTTCCTGCAGGATGTTGTACAACATGGGAGAAGTTGGCAGATAAGTTCTTGAATAAGTACTTTCCTCCCTCCAAGAGCTTTAAGGTGAAGCAAAAGATCACACTATTTAAACAACGTGCCTTGGAAAGTTTCTATGAAGCGTGGGAAGGGTTCAAAGACCTGTTGCATTGTGGTCCACAACATGGATTTACAAAAGACACTTACTTAGGCTTCTTCTATCAAGGCCTAAGGGGTGAATCAAGAGTGTTGGTGGACGCGACAGCAGGAGGATCAATCTTCAAAAAGTCAGCAGATGAAGCAAAAGAGATCTTTGAGGAGATGGCATCTAACACATACGATTGGCCTATGGAGAAATCAGAAGGAGTCGCTTTTGATAAAGTGGCTAAAATGGAAGTTCAGGTCAATAGTAGTGAGCTATCAGCATTAAAGAGTCAACTTAGTGAGCTGCATAAGAAGATGGATCATCTCGGACTAGGAAACAAATGAGAGGAAGCTAGAATGGATCAAGATGAAGATCAGATTGAGGATGCGAATTATGTTATGGGTCAGAGCTTGCAAGGGGACTATAGGAATAGACAGAATTTCAAGTCTAGTAATCAGCAGTGGGGAAGGAATGACCAGGGAAACAACCGGCAAAATCAGCAAGGGGGTTACCAAGGAAATTTCAACTTTAACAATCAAAGAATGAATGATAATCTGTCTTATTCTAACCCGAGTAATGCAATTGGACCTCCTCCAGGAATTAATCCAGCCTATAAGCCTATTGAAGGAAGAGCATCCATGGATGATGAGTTGAAAGTGTTATTGAAGAATCAAGGGGATCAGATAAACTTGATGGTCAAGCTAATGATAACTAATAAAGACCAA
The DNA here is from genome assembly GCA_023678885.1 of Pogostemon cablin. Classification (NCBI taxonomy): domain Eukaryota; kingdom Viridiplantae; phylum Streptophyta; class Magnoliopsida; order Lamiales; family Lamiaceae; genus Pogostemon; species Pogostemon cablin. The sequence continues at coordinate 15,218,644 of CM042962.1, read as the reverse complement.
GCTGAAATCAGACAGAATGAGAATGAGAAAAAGTAGAAAGAAACTGATATTGCTCTTGTAAAGTTGCAAGCTGCAGTTGGAAGTTTAGAGCAACAAGGTAAGTTTTCATCCCAAACGGTGACGAACCCGAAAGAGCAAGTTATGGCTATCACCTTGAGGAGTGGAACACAGTACAAGGGTCCAACAATGCCATCTGATCGAGCTGAAGTCGAAACGGAGGTTAAAAAATCCAACGAGACAGAACACGTAGGCGCTAACACTCGGCACGACTCGTACCAGTATCAGCATGACTCGTGCCGCCCTCCAAACAGCATACCCGACAAGTCATGCTCGCCGACAGTCGACGATAAAGGTGGCACAATTGCCGAAGCCTGCTGGTACGACCCACAAAATTGTCGGAACAACTCGTGCCACTCTCCGGTGAAAATGTTAGAATTTTATCTCGCTCCTCATGCGTCTGAACTCGTCCAGAATGATTTTCGTGTGCCTGATACTGAGGAAAAATCGAAAGAACCTGAAGTTAAGTTGAAAAAGTGACAGAAAGCTAAGGCAGAAAGAGCTGAAAAAGAAAAAGGAGATTAATTTGAGAGGGATATTTGGGGGATTCCAAAGACAAAACATCATATTCCGTTTCCACAGCAATTTTTGAAGAAAGGATTGATGAAAAATTCAAGAGGTTTTTGGAGATGTTTAATAAGATTCATATCAATATTCCTTTCGCAGAAGCCCTAGAAGAGATGTCAAATTATGCAAGGTAAGTGAAAGATATCATGTCTAAGAAGAGGAGTTCGACCGGAAATGAGTCAGTGAATAAGATAGAGAGCTGCGGTTCTGTGATACAAAAGAAACTTCCTACGAAGTTGAAAGATCCAGGAAGCTTCACCATACCATGTGAAATTGGAAAAGAACAAGCTAAGAGAGTCTTATGTGATTTGGGAGCTAGCATTAATTTGATGCCACATTTCGTGTTCAAGAAGCTTGGTTTGGGGGAGCTGAAGCCGACATCTGTAGCATTGTAGCTTGCTGATAGATCCCTGACCTAACCAAGGGGGATAGTTGAGGATGTCTTAGTGAAAGTTGGAAAGTTCATATTTTCAGTGGACTTCATTGTGCTAGACATGGAAGAAGACGAAGATGACAGAGTTCCTCTAATTTTGGGAAGGCCCGTTCCTTGCGACTGCAGGAGCGAACATTGATGTGAAGAAGGGGGAACTTAAGTTGCAAGTTAATGATGAAGAAGTCGTCTTTTCACTTGAGAGAGTTATGAAGTGGCCTACTGATATGCAAGAGTGCAAAAGCATCAAAGAAGTAGAGGGAGTCGCGGAGGAGAGCGTGCCTTTGATCTTGTCTAAGGATCCTGTTGAAAAATGCCGAAGCAAATTTCTTGCTTTTCTTTCTACTGATTTTAATGACAGGTATGATGAGCTTTCTAATAGATACATTGAATACTTACATAAATCTGATTGCAGGAATTTAGCAAGGAAGCTTAAGCAGCCTCAAGGTTACAAGTGCAAGAGAAGCACCACCTTTGAAGGTGGCGAAGGATGTCGTAGTTAAGGTTGAGAAGAAGGATGTCGACTAAGGAAGAGGAGATGATGCCTATTTGAAGCCTCCTAATATACCACCGGATACCCACAAATTTAAAAGTCCTTTCTTTCTTTCTTTATTTTGTAATCAATTTTATCCTAACTTTGATCTTGATGGTGATAGGAGTGATTCTGAAATTGAGTGGAAGATTGACGGGAATGAGACGAGAAATCTTGAGAAAGGAGATTCTACTAATCATATGGTGCCTAAGAAAGGTAAGGTGGTAAGTGTGGATGATAAGAGGGGGAGAAAGTATTAGAAGGTAAAGATGTCTACATATTCTGCATTCCGTCGTGACTCTCCGACGTTAAACATGAGCGCTTGTTGGGGGTTTACCCTCCTGTTTTATTGCTTTAATATTTTTGTTTGGTGTAGGAAATTTTATTAGGTGCTTCTTCGTCTATGGTATTCACTTTTTACAAACTTAGTTTCTCACTTAGTTTGAACTAAGTTTGGGGGGGTGGGCGTGCATCTCAATGTCTTGAAGCACCAAGGTAAGTTTTCTTCACTTGTGTGTGATGCTTGGAGGTTGATTTTTTTTAGAATTTTCGGAATTTAATTCGAATTTTTGAATTTTTTTTGCGACTTTCCAAGTGTCTTGTGTATGTTTTGTGTGTTTTTCCTAGATTTGGAGTGATTTATTTATTTTTATTGATTCTTTGAGTTTCTCCTATGATTTTACTGATGAGTTCTGATGTGTAGTAAGATGTGTTTGAGCTTTAATGATTATGAAGGATATCGAAGTAGAAAAGAAGTGAGTTCTATCTAAGGTCTATGCCTGAACGAGTTAGATAACTCGAGGAACTTGCAAGATGTGGATGAGATTAAAAATCAGGTGCCTTCATTTCCTTATTTTAATTTTTTATGTGGTAAATTGTGTGGATTATTGAGCAGTTGAGGTGTTGAAATTTGAGTTTCTGTTTGTGTGTTTATTATGATCTTATTTGTTAGATTCTGACAAAAATTCATATGCTCTTGAAATTAATGAAGGAAGTGTACTTTAATTATATTGTGGTATGAAGTTCTATGTGTACTTATGAGACATTGCTTATCATGAAGAATGTTCTGTTACTTGAAAACCCATGTGAGATTTTGAGCCTTTAGATCAAGTACATAAACACATCATATTTCTTTCTGGTGAGCATCATTTTTGTGTGTGTATTTTAGAACTTGCTTTTTGTCTTACTTGAGACCGCGTGTTATGTTAGATAATGGGAGATGATCTTAGGCCATCTTTGATTTTTATGAGTCACTTTGCCAAATAATTTCCTACCAAATAATTATATATCCGTAGTTAGCCCTTTTGAGCCTAAAAGACTTATTTCTTTGGCAACCTACGAAGATAGCCATTTTGATATCATATTTCAGCCTTAAATTCCTATATTTAGGGGAGAATTAAATGTTGTCAAAGTGTGTGAATTTATTTTCATGGAGTTTAGAAGGAATAAAATATTTGGAGCTGTACAAGTGATTATGAGCTTAAAAGTATGAGGTGAAAAATAAATTGCTTAAGGGTAGTGCCCGAAACTGGTACCCCGAGATGTTAGAGGTAGTGCTCGAAACTGGAACCTCGAGAAAAGAAAAAGAAAGGAATTGAAAAAAGAATGTTGAGCTTGAAGGAAATGAGAGATAAAGAAAATTAGAAGAGCATGAAGCTGGATAGCCTTGAAGTGTAAAAATCTGCAGTACAAAAGATATTCGATTTTAATTCTCTACTAATCGAGTTACTTTGTCCATATGTTTCTTACCCTTACTAAAGAGCCAACGTTACATCCTAGTAAAAGTCCTTTTTATCCCATTATCGAATCATACTTTAAGTGGTTGAGAGTTTGAGACGTTTGGCAAGCTTTTGGTTATGCCTGCACTTGAATTGATTTGAGCGTAAACACCATGTCCCATAAGTGTACATCTTTTACACTTGAGTGCGAGTGATATACTTCCCGAGACAATAAGTTAATGAAGCATTTTAATTGGTAGTAATTATCTTAACTTGTATGCTATGAATGAATGATTGCATGTAATGAGAGTAGCATGACCGGAGTTGATAACAATTGTATGCATGGCCTAGTTGTCATATCCCTTGTTTTTCATTTGATTTACACACTATCTTTCTTCTTTGTTCAATTTCATTGTTCAGGGACGAACAACATCTTAAGTTTGGGGGTTTGGTTAGTGTGAAAATCTGCATGTTTTAAGGTCCGATTTAGCACTGTTTTGTGGGATTAATGTTCATATTTTAGCACTAAATGGTTCATTTTCATATATTTAAGATATTGGTGCATTTAAGGTGTTATTTCGTATTTTTAGGTGGAAAACGAATTAAAAGTACAAAGTTGGAATGGAGCGTGAATTTGTGCAAGATGTCAAGGAAACAGAGGACTATATTCTATAATATTTTTGTAGTTTTATAGAAGTTCAAACTGGTTGTGTGATACATGGTAGAAAGCTACTGAAGAGAGGGTCGCGTGGGCGCAAGAATCACCTCAATCGAAGATCAGATGAAGAAGTTATGCTCAAAACTGTGAGGTCGCGCAGCTGCCTGCGAGAATTCCGAAAATTCACGAAAATTACCCTCTATTTCCTATTTTCTTGGTGGCCAAGTTATTTCCTAATTTAGTATCCCTCCATATCTTCCATAATTATATTTTTCCTGATTTTTCAAGATCACACATCCTTTTACTTCCTATCTTTTATTCCATTCTCACACATATATATACTCTATTCTTTTCACCACATAAAGTGTGGAGAAACCGCATAATCTACCACCACATCACCTAGGGTTTCTGACACGACCCACTTTACATAACTTATAATTCAAATACTAATTAACATAAACATCATCATTATAAAAATCTGCATATATTTTTTTCTCACATAATATATTTATAACCGAAACCATTACATCAGTTCAACATACGAAACTGGTTTCTGACAACACTTCAAACCACCCAAACATGTGATAATACTTATTATATTACACAACCAAAGTATCAGCGGAAACAAAATAAACCCACGGCCTAGCCAAACAGGTCGTCATCTATGTACATCCGCTCAAAACCCTGTAAGAGCTCCACAGCTTGCACAGTCACATCACAAACTCAATCATCAACAGGCTCACCTACAATGCATAAACTAGTGAGACAAAAATCTCAGTAAGTAGAAATCATGTATGTCAGTGCATGAAAATGCATTTATTTCTCTATCACCTATTTTCTAGTCTTTCTAGTTGGTCACTTTTATTTTGAAAATTGTTCGCGTTGCGGGATCCCCACGACACACTTATGATATGCACCCCAAATGAGATCAATAGACATGCTTAGTGTCGGATCCATTCCAATCCCTGAATATAATACCGAGAACGATTTTTCCAAACCCTGGCAGAGTGTTGGGGACGATTTTTCTGAACCCCTAATAAAGTGTCGGGAACGATTTTTTCGAACCCTGACAGAGATGCATATATGGTGGCCGCACATACCATTAGTATCTTATTAATTTTGAGGAAAATACTTTTCATGTTCATGCATGGTATGCTCCCAAAACAATTAAATGTGCATCACAAACCATTTACAATATCAATATCAACATTTAATCACAATAAAGCAACAATTTAACTTCAATTCGAACAGATCCACTTTTGGAATAACAACTTCACCTCGGATCGCATAGATCCTTATAACTAATATCTTCTCAACCATACAAATATATTTTCAACAGTTTAAATCACAAAGATCTATATAGGACAATGATATTATTTCAAATCACATAGATCCACAACTTGTATCGCAAAAGTATCACAAATAATTTACAAATAATATTGTTGAATATGAACCCTACTTTCTCCAAATCAAATAAATTCACAGCTTGTATAACAAATTAATCTCAAATAATTCATATCGTAATTAAACTAATTACAAATAATTCATAACATAATTATCACATATTAATCACAAATAATTCACAAACAACATGTTTATGCATTGTACTTGGACTTTTACTTACTTTTAATCACATAAGTTTACAACTTATATTTCAAATTAATTATAAATAATTCACAAGTTAATACTCACCAAATAATCACAAATAATTCACACACAACATGTTTATGCATTGTAGTTGGACATCTACTTACTTTTAATCACATAAGTTTACAACTTATATTTCAAATTAATCATAAATAATTCACAAGTCAATACTCACCAAATAATCACAAATAATTCACACACAACATGTTTATGCATTGTAGTTGGACATCTACTTACTTTTAATCACATAAGTTTACAACTTATAATTCAAATTAATCATAAATAATTCACAAGTTAATACTCACCAAATAATCATAAATAATTCACACACAACATGTTTATGTATTGTAGTTGGATATCTACTTACCTGGACTCCTAATAGTGATAATAGTATAGATCTCGTGAAGAAATGTAACTACCTATCTTCCGTTCCAGCACGCACACACCTGTTTCTCTCTTCCTCTTTTCTCTCTTTTTTTTCTTTTTTTCTCTTTAGCTCACGAAGTCAACTCCTGCAATTCTTATCACCCAAAAATGGGGTACGTGGGATATATATAGAGAAGTTGGGGATGAGTGTGAAGTAGGTTAAATCCAACCCCTTTTTATTTATTATTAATTATTTTTTGTTCAAAAGTTAAACAATAACGTGTATATATCAACTAAGTGACTCGTGCCTTGCCAATAACCACATATACTATCGGTAATTTTTTTATTATTATCCATTACGACTATACGTAAAATACTTAATAACTAAGATATGATACATTTATAAATTAATACACATACGTGTATATTTTCTTTATCACTATTATTATTACGAGAACACGTGTGATACTTAATAATTAAGAAATAATATATTTATACACATAAGACAATTTAATTATGCACGTAAATATTTATACACATATATGTTCACATATTATCACCATTTTTGTCACGAATGTCCCAAATAAAATGTAAAGATAAATAAATTATAAAAAAATAATTTTCACATAATTGCCATATTATTATCACTTAATTGTCACATAATTATCACATAGTTATAAAATGCACATAACACAAATTAAATTATATTTGCACATGAGTAGTGAGAAGCTCGGATATCACAGTTTCAAACTCTAATCCACCATATCCGCCTTTCATCTTCTACCCTTCACCCGCCTTTCATCCACCATCCTACACACTCAGTCACAGTGTTTGCTACTTGAGAAGGAGAACGGAGGAGGATCATCAAGACGGAAAGAGAAGACGGAGAATTATTCCAGACAAGGTTTTTTCTTCCTTCTTTAATTTCTTATTGTTGATTTATACACTCATGGGTAAGTTTCATTCCATAGACATGGTTGTTGCTTGTAACACCATGGGCTAGTACTTTTCTGGATAGTTTTAGGTTTTGAAGGTTGAATTGAATTGAATTGATGATCTAGACTAGGTAATGGATTTCTACAATATACTTATTCCCTTATAATGTTTTGATTGAGACTTATATTTTTGTCTTATATGGTCGCCCTCATTCATGATATGTTATTGTCTTATGCATATTTATGCTTGTTGCTTGTGTCATAAAGTGATTATATTTGTCTATCTGTTATGGGTAAAGGAGATCTAACCATATAACCTTTATTCATTAGAATAATTAATATTGGACACTTAATATATCTATTAATTACCATTCTAGAGGATTTGATTTCTTAGATTGTTAGGTGGAAATTGGGGATTAATTTTTAAGTACATATAAAGGGAAGTCTAGTGCTCTAACCTTTAATGGAATTTTGCATGAAGTACCTAGAAAGGGAGTAGGAATTATTCTTCTGCATCTGAGGGTTTGAACCAGATTTATGTGTTAAGTTTACTTTAAAAGAGAGATTTGACATAATTATGTGATTGCTTCCATAAAATCTGCAGGAATTATAACTGATTGTCTAGTGATTAAATTTGACTAATTTAAACTGGATTTTCTAGAGTTATCTTGTCTTCTCTCTTGAAACACTTGTGATTGTTTGTGGTTTTTATTTTGATTTATTTTTATTTAATATTTATTTTTCTGCATAATTAGTTTAATAATTTCCAAAATCAGAAAAGGTTACTTTGTCTTAATTGTTAGTGGTTCGAATTGTTTAGTGTGTATCTTATTTAACACTAATCCCTTGGGTTCGATATTTTTACTTGGTCACGCGCTGAGCTACAATTGATTCCCTACACTTGGGGACACACGCAAAAAGGTGAACAGTGATTGGCTTTGATGTTAATCTTGATTTTTCAATTACTTGTTTAGACTACCCCTCTCAACAGGTGATTGATTGTTCAATAGCTATTTTACATATTATAATCCGTAATAATAATAATATTGTGAATCGAGTAGGAAAATGAGGGAGTACCTCTTGAAATCACGAAATCTAGGTTGTATGATTCGCTACCCTCGTTTTCATTGCCTAAAAGTCCCAATATCTAAACCTTAATACATTGTCGAGTTCAAATCCATAGGGTCACTCAGGAATAGTTTAATCTAGAGGTCGTACCCTAGGTTATTAAACTTAAGAATATTTCGAGTTAATTGGTCGTACCGTTAGCTTAGGGGATTGAGTTTATGAACTTGTTGAAATTTTAGGAATTTCATTTATGTGAATTAGGATATGGGAGGGGATCAAATTCTTGGACTAGGTTTTTAATTTTATTTTTTCACTTATTTTATTATTTTTGCACTTTTAATTATTTATGTGTTTTATGTTTAGTAGTTTAGAATTCTATTCAATCCCCCTCCGGTTACTATTTGAAAACACAATAAGTTCAATTTAAATTCGATTATTTCCTATGGGTTCGACGATTACTTACCCTACTACATTCTAGTGGGTTTATTCGAAAAATTACAAATCTTATTTTTGGGTGCCGGCGACAGCACACCACTTCATTCAAGAAATGATTAATTTTGAACATATTGTTTGTTTGTTTTAGGTTTTGGTATAATAATCAATGTTTAATATCGCGGGCCATAATCAAGACGACTCTTATATATTGACTTGTAGAAAACATTAATCTTGAGTTGGAATTTTGACTCTTAATATTGACTTTTGTTGAAGAAGATGGGTTCCAAAATAAAATATCATGTTCTGCGTGAATTTATTTTCTGATTTTAGAAATATGAGGTTTTTGTTAATATGTTTTTTTCTTTATTTTAAATTAAAGATGATCATGTGACAATATGATCGGTATGTCATGTAGTATAATTCTGCCAATTCCCCAAATTTTAAAAGCGCGCACGTGATTTTTTTTTTTTTTTGGAGAATTGGAAATTCTGAACAAAATTAAATTGAAATCGACAAAATCATAAAGTTATGGGAGTAAATTGAAAAAAAATGGATAATTTATTTTCTTTTCTTATTTGTGAATATAGGTATGAGATGGAGGTTAAAAGAAAGTGTGTGTAGAAGTGGGGTATGGAAGGAGTAAAATTATTGGAAAATTTTCATTTTTAGTCCCATAAGAATGGATAATTTTCAAAATGGTCCTTTTACTCTAACAAATTCACAATTAGTCCCATAGGATTTTTTTTTCACTTTCTGTCGTTAACTAACAGAAATTCAGCGCGTGAGAGTGATGTGTGTTAGTGGTAGTGTATTATTTGCGAAGAAAAAAAAAAACAAAAACAAAAATATAACCATTTATTTCCCAAATTAACCTGCAAACTCAAACCCTAATTTGCAAAAGAAATACTCCCTCCGTCTGTTTTCAAGGATATCATTTTTCAATTTTGGGCATCCGCTCCCAAGGGTCTCATTTCCTTTTTTTATACATATGAGACCCACACACACCCACTAATACAACAAAAAAATAGGACCCACACTTTCACTAATACAACTACCCACTATATATCAAAATAATAATACTCCTTAATCCCACACTTCCACTAATACAACTACCCACTACATATTAAATAATAATACTTCTTAATCCACGTGCAAAAAGCAAATGACACCCTTAAAAGGCGGACGGAGGAAGTAATTCAAAAGCCGAAAACGATATCCAGATTCCAGACTCGGAAACTCGACAATCCCACTCAGTTCCTCCGACGTCTATCGAAGAAAGCGACAACGAAGACGACAGCGTTCCCGTGCTCGACGCTGGCGATGACACCACGTCCATCGCCGTGGCTTTCTGGACGTCACGGGGGCTGAGCGAGGCGGGGCAGCGCCGCAAGAAGGTCGTGAAAATTGGGTGTGGCGAAGGTGCCCTTGATTAAGCCCCGGCGACGTTGTAGGGTGCGTGCCGCCATCTCGGGGGTGGCGAAGGTGCGGGATTTCTTGCGGGGCTACCGGATTTCGAAAACCCATTTGCCCCAATTGCTCATTTAACCAACCACCCCCCTCCCTGATAAACCGGGTGTTTGGTGCTGGAATTTTTGGTGTTTCTCTTCATTCTCCGGCCCGGCTCATCCGCGTTGGCGGCGGCGCGCGGCGCGGTCTCGTAACGATGATAAAGATGAAGTTTGGTTGTGAAGTGTGATTATGAGCGTTCATGATTGTTGAAATGGATTGATTAATTTAGTACTAGTAATTTATCAAGGAGTGGATCAATGTGTGTAGTATTGAATGTTGGATTTTGACAATTCCAATCTTGGAAATGCGCTTGAGGAGGCAAATGAAGTTGATAATCTCAGTAGAACAATCATATTTTATTAACTATGTTTCTTGAACAGTTTTAGTTTGTTATGCCAGAGTAATTTATTTGTTTATTGTATGGAGTTAATTATTTGTCTTCTTTTAGTTTTTATTATTTTTTCTTTAGTTTTTTATTTAATGCTTTCCATCCATTAATTAACGGTGGGATCTAAAGTGCAACTTTTAGGATCACAATATAGGTATGGGACTACTTTTGTATATGATAAATTCTTACAAACTAAAAGTGAATTTTTTTCCTAGTTTAATTTAATCTAATATATTTTTATTAAATAAAAAACCCAAACTATCAAAAAAAATGTCAATAAAGTAAATGAAAAAGTCAATTGTTTTACTTGTAGTATAAATTAATCATCCTTTCACAAAAAACAATCATTCTCAAATAGACGAGGAGGTAATTAAAAAATGGATAAAGTAAATTCATAAAAAGTAACAAATAAATATTGGTTCGTGTAAAACTCAAAGTTGATGTTCTACGAATAGATGTGAAAACACAATGTAATAGAACATCTTAAAATAGAAACAGGAGGACCGCGTCACTCCTTCCAAATCATCCATTAGACTTCAACACGACTTTGACAATAACTTGACCAACCTATCACAGCTATTTGTCTCGTTTTGATCTAACTCTAGTTTTGGTCTATCCCTAAAACTTGTGATCAAGAATCTCTCTTGATCTACAATACCCTCAAACACTCAAGATTTACGACTATCAAAGAAGTTCTGCTCCTCGAAGGAACAAGTAAATAGCAAAACAAAAGAAAACAGAAATACACGAAGAACACCTCTCTCCAAAAAGAAATAAGACCAAGAAAAATATGACAAGAACTTTTGCTCTCTTCACAAAACTTTACGCAACAATATTTTTCTCAATACTCTTCTGCTCTTCAACTTTCTAATAAATAGACTTGATGACTTTGATCAAAAATCTTCATCACGATAATCATCTCAATCTCCTTGCATTCTTTCCTTATTAGTTTCACTCAAATCAAATCACTTTGAGATCCTTCAATTATGGAATCAGTCATTGTAATCAATGACTTAAATCACTATCTATCAAAAATACATCCTACAATGCAAGTAACAAGCACAACACGGTTTCGCAATATATGACACAATTTCTAAACTCAACAGTTCGGATTCTTTGTGTCCTTTTGTTATATCATCTTATGTGCCACAATATTAGATGGATAACACGTTCGAAGGGAAATTATACCCTAACGAGGAAAATTTAAACCCTAGGAGCAGTGGTCGGATTTATTTTCCCTCTTACGTGTTAATCATATAATGTGTGCACAAAAGATAATTTATAAAAATGACATATAAGATTCGATGTGAATAAATATATGATAATCAAGATGCATCTTTTGAACAATCCTGTGGAGTAAATGAAAGCATCCCCTCCTTCAAATCATACACAATCCTAACATTTCTCTGCTGATATGCCCCCAGAATGTTTGTGTTCGGAGAAGCCAATATTGCCAAGCAGAACATGTGTTTAGAAGACAAGAACATGTTTTCCGACGGAACTTTGAAATCAGCACCTTGGAAATGAAAACTCATGTTGGGAAATTTTGTAAAACTTGAAGGCTTTGTGTAGCAGTGAAGCTCTTTCGGAACATCCTCTCCGACGTACCTTCTAACATCCTTAAACTTCGAAAAGTAGGCCGTCAGCCACCTGGTCGCAGCAGAAAATGCTCTTCGATTTAAAAGACTGATGGAAGAACCTGAATCTACGAGACAACCACCTGGAAATGTTGAGTGTGTGAATCCCAACTTCTTTCCATCCATGCTGATGTCAGTTAAGTTCATTGTGTAGTGTATGTCACTCCAATTGCCCCTCAAGAGACGTATTCGTCGAGTGTTGTTTCCATGTATCACTGCTTCATCGCTGAACCTAATGTAAGGAAAATATCAAGTTTAGTCTTGTAAGTATGATCGATTAAAACTTTAGTCTTTTTTTTTTTTGCAATCCTCAATTTCGGTCCCTTCTTGTCCAATTTTAGTCATTTTTGTCCACTTTTAGTCCAGATTTATATTTCTTCCATCCCGAGTTAACATTTACGTTTTCTTTTTTACGTAAATTAAGAGATATAATATTTTAATGTGTACTGCGGTGAGAGAAATAATATTTAGTGTGTGTTTTCTTGGCATCTTTTTATACGAACTAGACTTGTGGATGTCAAAAAGAGGTGAATCTTGCTTGAAACATCGGATGCAAGGTTTGCATTGTATCCAAGTGAGGTCACTACCCGTGCCAAATATCAACGTTTGTTTTGCAACGGGGGTGCCAAGACTTACCTCAACGGTGAAAATAGGTTGGATATATTGTAATGGAAGCCGTAAGGACTTGCTTTGGACCATTTGCTCGAAGTAAGAGCCACGGGCAATGGCACTTTTTGTGTTTTTCATGAAAAGATCAAGATCAGAGAGGTTTGGTCGATAAAACGGAGATTGTGGAGTGTCTCTATGAATGAGCTTCAAGGGGAAACCATTTGATGTCCATGGAAGAAAAGAGAAGGAAGAGAGAACGTTGAAGAAGAGATAGATTGTGATTATGGTCAAATTTAGAGCCATTTGGAGCAAAATAAGAAAGATGGAACCTGAAGAAATTATGCGATGTAGAGATATGCATACATAAATAGAGTATAAGGTGTAGTAAGAGGTGTTGTGAGTAATTAGGATATGCCCTATTTGTTATTCTGTTATCTTTTGATAGTAATTAATTATGTGTGATCTGCTTATCTCATTCAACCACATTAATAAAAACAAAACATGCTTTTTCTTATTGATAGTAACAATTGCATCCAAATTAATTAAATATACGTGTAAAAAGCAAACGGACACTTATCAAATGAACGGGGGAGTATTTTTGATGAGAAAAAAAAATACATTTTCCTTGTGGGTTAAAAACCCTGAACAAATCACAACAACAAAGGATCAACCCTAATAAATGGCAACCCTTTACTCTCTTTAATTGTCTTTGTCTCAATATTTTGTGTGTTTAGAACATAATGATTTCATTAGCTTAAGAAAATCTGGAGAAATTATCCATGAAGAGATCAGATGAAAGAAAACACATACCATGACATAGGGTGAAGAATGGAGGGCAAGAGTCGGTAATAACGTAGTAAGGTCCAAAAATAATGGGCCGATGAAAGAAGCCCACAAGTCTTACATAGAAAGCGGTTCAGTTATATGGGCCCGGAGGCCCAACATGTTGGATGAATGAAGTATGGACCGTATGGTTGCAATTGAATGAACTCAAAATTGGGTCTCTAACTTAATATAGGTTTTGGTTACCAGAATATATATATATATATATATATATATATATATATATATATATATATATATATATATATATATATATATATATATATATATATATTGTTTTATGTAAAACTATATTGTACAAATAATCACTAAGCTCTTAGGACATATGACATTAATCTAGATAGTAACAGTAACACGTACAAATTACTTAACAAGTGAAACACAAGATGAAATACCAAATTGAAATAGGTAATATATGTCCACATTTTGCTTCATATAGGGGAAATAAAACTGCAACATATGCATTAATTAACTTACTTTTTCTTCAGTTGTTTGATGCATGGGATTAAAGATTTAGATCGAAGAACAGGATTAAAAGTGTCCCTGCAAACTCAATACTTCATTCTATATAACCAATAGAACCACTGGGCTTTAAAGAAACTAGCATAGTGCGTTGATACAATGACAATGAAAACAAATAAAAATGGTAATCAACCATTCATTAAATTAAATAAACAAGAAACTAGAATACAAGGGTATTCCAAGATTCACTTCTGCCCTGATATGGTCGTAATGGATTATGTCTGTTTTAAAAAATAGAAAGTAATGAAAATCTGGCAATATAGATATATGATATAAGTCGATTAGGGATAAAAAAATTTCAAAAAAAAAATTGTTTTAAAACTCTTTTGGGACTTAAAGTGCAATTGCTAACGGTTTCCATCCATAACTAATAAAACTCTCCCCTCGTCCGCTTTCAAGAGTATCATTTTTTCATTTTGGGCGTCTGCCCTTAAGGGTCTCATTTCCTTTTTATCCACACACACCCACTAATACAACTAAAAAATGGGCCCCACACCTCCACTAATACAACTACCCACTACACATTAAATAATAATATTCTTTAATCTTCGTGCCCAAAAGCAAATGACACCTTTAAATCCGGACGAAGGGAGTAGGACCAAAAATGCAACTTCTGGGACCAAAAAAAGGTTTGGAACCAAAAGTGCAATTGAAATGCTCTAAGAGGACCGAAAATGCATTTGTCCCGTGATTTAACAGTTAAATACTATTTAAAAAAATTCTCAAAATAAATGTAATTCCACCCATCCCTCTTTATACTTTCTAATTTTCATATCCATCTCATATTTATAATCGCACATCACAAAAGAAAATATCACTCAACATCTCACACTACAAAAAAAAATATTTTTTATCAACGGAATATTCCGTTGGTAAAAGCTTTAATTCTATTGCTAAATTGGTTTACCAACGGATTAGCAACGGAATTCATTGGTAAATTTCCGTCAGTAAAGTAGTGGTTGGTAAATTTTTAACAACGAAAAATCAATTACATTGGTAAATAATTCCGTTGGTAATCCGTTGGTAATTTATAGAATGATTCTCTTGCTAATCCGTAGGTAATTAATTACTAACGGATTGAATTACATTGCAAAAATAGTGAATAAATTCGTTGGTATTCCATTGTTAATAGAAAAATGTCATTTTGGTTGCTAATCCATTGTTAATTACCAACGGATTGAATTCCATTGGTAAATTCCATTGCTAAAAAATATTTTTTTTACTGTCAATATCTAAATTATTCTTTAATTATAATATGGATTAATTACTACTAAATACACACTTTATACCCCTAATTACTACCAGATACATTGATTTAAAATAATAATTATTATATATAAAATATTAAAGTAAAATATCAAATATACCCTTAAACCCATACACTTTTAAACCACCAACCCTACCCCTCACCCACCCACCCGCCGGACCACCGTTGACCAGCGTTGACCAGCTGTTGATCGGCAGTTGACCGGCGTTGACCGCCCTTGATCGTCGTTGACCAACCGTTGACCGGCGTTGGCCGACAGTTGACCGCCGCCGCGGGAGCTCCGCCGGACCACCACATTTTTTTGCTGCACACACTTTTTTTTGCTGTACACACTTTTATTCTACTGCACACACCTTGCTGCACACGAATACTTGTTGCACACAACATTTATGTGCAGCACTTTATAAGGGTAATATTGGAATATCACTATATATTTTTGTAGTTAGTAGTAACACTTTTGTATGTTTGTATCTCATAGTAATTAAGGGTTTTTTTGTGTACTTAGTAGTAATCCTCCCTTATAATATTAACATCATTTTTTAACTCACATAATTTACTCTAATTTATTTATTTAAAAGACCAAACTATCATTGACAGAAGTCACTTTGTTTAACCCCTTTCATAAAAGTTGACAAACTTCCTTTTTTCTTTGTCTCACAGAAGTTGTTACAATTTTTTTAGGTATATGGAACTATCACACAAAATAATTAATATATTCTTATGAACACATATACATCACTAATACATATTAAAATATTATATTCTCAACCCTTTATATATTAAATTATTATACTCTTTAATCTCCATGAAAAAAAATGATACTTCTTCGGTCTCATTGAAAGGTGGCGCTTCCTTTATAATTCACGAAGAAAGAGCTCACCTTTCAAGACAGAGGTAGTAATTATTTTTGACAGAGGAGGGAGTAATTCATGAAAAAGTAAGT
This sequence comes from Pogostemon cablin, assembly GCA_023678885.1. Taxonomy (NCBI): domain Eukaryota; kingdom Viridiplantae; phylum Streptophyta; class Magnoliopsida; order Lamiales; family Lamiaceae; genus Pogostemon; species Pogostemon cablin. Next base: position 15,202,513 of record CM042962.1, on the reverse strand, counting down.
GTAAACGATATGTACATAACGATGTGTGGTATAGATAAATCATCCGAGATGGACCAAGATGAGATATATATTCTATACATGATCAAGAACAATGTAAATGGATAAAGTAAATATAGAAAAAGTAACAAATAAATTATATATGATATTCAAGATGCATCTTTTGAACAATCCTGTGGAGCAAATGAAAGCATCTCCTCCTTCAAATCATACACAATCCTAACATTTCTCTGCTGATATGCCCCCCAAAATGTTTGTGTTCGGAGAAGCCAATATTGCCAAGCAGAATATGTCTTTAGAAGACAAGAACATGTTTTCCGGGTAGAAATCAACGCCCTGGAAATGAAAACTCATGTTGGGAAATTTTGTAAAACTTGGAGGCTTTGTGTAGTAGTGAAGCACTGTCGGAACATCCTTTACGAACTAGACTTGTAGATGTCAAAAAGAGGCGAATCTTGCTTGAAACATCGCATGCAAGGTTTGCATTGTATCAAAGTGAGGCCACTACCCGTGTCGAATATCAAAGTTTGTTTTGCAACCGGGGTGCCAAGACCTACCTCAATGGTGAAGATAGGTTCGATATATTCTGATGGAATCAGTAAGGACTTGCTTTGGACCCTTTGCTCGAAGTAAGATCCACGGGCAATGGTATTTTTTGTGTTTATCGTGAAACGGTCAAGATCAGAGAGGTTTGGTCGATAAAACGGAGATTGTGGAGTGTCTCTATGAATTAGCTTCAAGGTGAAACTTGACGTCCATGGAAGAAAAGAGAGGGAAGTGAGAATGTTGAAGAAGAGATAGATTGTGATTGTGATCAAATTTAGAGTCATTGTGGAGCAAAAAAAAATGGAATGAAGAAATTATGTGTTGTAGAGAAATGCATACATAAATAGAGTATAAGGTGTAGTAAGAGATGGTGTTGTGAGTAATTAGGATATGCCTGATTTGGTTATCTTTTGGGAGTAATTAATTCTGTGTGATCTGCTTATCTCATCAGATATTCAACCACATTAATAAAAAGGGAACATGCTTTTTCTATGGATTAATTGAAAATTTTAAATCAACCCCTCATTCTCAAAGGATCACCTATTTCATTCTATATTTCATCTCATGTTTCATGTATTATATTCTCGTCACTTGTCATAATCAATGCCCAAATTTTCGCCACATGCTCCAAGGGATTAATAGTCATTAACTAGGGTATAATTTTTTAGTAAGAAATAAGTTGTGGAACAATAAGTGGAATATCAAAGTGGAACAGGGGATTTGGCTTGCTCATTCCTACCGTGAATGGTCGGTGTAAGTTTGATGATCAAACATTTTTTCGACTTGCATGTGTTAAGCATATCAACGTGGAATTTACTTTTATTGTAAATTAATTCTCTTAAGAATTTGTAAAAAAAAACACCACATTTAAGTATAATTATTACAAAAAACACCTCACTTTTAGCAACAAATTAGATGCATTTTGCAACAATACTTAAAGTTTTTTTTTTTTTTTACAATTTTTCAAATGTAGAAATTAATTTGCGATACGAGTAAATAACGTGGTTTTTTTTTTCATGAAGGGAACATGCTTTTTTCTATTGATATTAACAATTGCATCCAAATTAATTAAATATTGAGACGATCTTAATGCAACAATATTGTTAATATGTAAAAGTATATTGTACAAATAACCACTAAGAGATCTCCTAAAGTCTCTTCAAATAAGAAATTATCTATAATTTAAAGAGTAATACAACAAAAGTTACCTCCAACAATCTCTTTAATCTAACAATAATTTTTACATAATCATTTTGGCTCTTCAAATTTAGAGAGCCATAACCATTTTTTTAAATTAAATGTCTTGATTATTTCATTAGTTCCAATACTTCTTTTTCTTGAAATTTAAAATATTTATTACTTCATATATTTAATAAAATAAATTAGGAGAAAACACAAAAATTATAAGAAAGAATATATATTATAATAAATAAATATTGAAAATAGAACAAACTAAATAAATTATAAAAAGGATGTTGGAGATGATTGAAAATATGATTATCTATATTTTACATACTCTCTATATTGTATAAAATACTCTCTAAATTATAAAGAGGCTCTTGACGATGCTGCAAGCTCTTGTACAAATCACTTAACAAGTGAAACACAAAATGAAATAGGTGATCTCATGCCCACGATTTGATTCAATTAGGGGAAATTAAACTGCAACATATATGCATTAATTAACTTAATTTTTTCTTCAGCTGTTTGATGGGATTAAAGATTTCTATCAAAGAACAGCATTAGAAATGTTCCTGCAAACTCAATACTTCATTCTATATAACCAATAGAACCACGGCTTCGAAACTAGCATAGTGCATTGATACAATGACAATGAAAACAAATAAAAATGGTAAGCAACCATTCCTTAAATAAACAAGAAATTAGAATACAAGATATGGTATTCCAAGATTCACTTCTGGCCCTTCTTTTTCCATAGATCTCCAAACATTCTAATGCCTTTTCTCTTCTCCCCACCGAAAACATCGACAGAATCATCGATCAATCCAGGTGATCCCACATACCCGCCGTATCCACCAACATGGTCAAATGCATTGCCATAGTGTTTGTCCATGGATCCACATCTCTCGGATATTCTTCTCCCGTTCATCTCTACTCCCCCAGCTAGAACAGATGCTGCAGCATCTGCTGCTTTTCTCCATTGCTCTGTTTGAACACGAAGCATTTTCATCTCGTCTTCTAGTTCTACCTTTGCCTTTTCCGCAGCTTCAAGCTTCTCATTCATCTGGACACCATAACTTTTACTTTTTTCCAGCTCTTCACTAGCCTTATTTAGTTTCATAGTCAGTTCCTCGATTTCAGATTGAGCTGATGATATCTTCTGTGATTTCTCATCAATCTGGATCTTCAAGCTCTGGTTTTCTTGATTTAAAGTTTCGAGTTCTTTCTCATTCTCACCTAAATTGCTCTTCAGCAGGATTATCTCATCATTCTTCAAAGCCAACTCATCAAACTGCAGGTTCTCTGTCTCCGAAACGGTGGGTGATTCAGTTGATGAAGTAACTGATTTAGGTTTGAGCTCATCTTCCACAGATGGAAGTTCTACACCAGCCTTAGACTCCACAGTTGCTTTCTGATCAATAGGAACTTCAAAAACATCAGTTTCCAGTAGGACATCATCAGACATTTCATGCGGCACAGAGTCATCTTTTTTCGTCGATGTTAGAGTCTCCACAGGACTAGAATGCTTTTCTTCCGCTTCTGGTGCCTCACAAATATCAGGAACCTTCTGTTGTTTCTTTGATTTCTTGTCAAGCTGATCCTGCGCTGATTTCTTGGCAGCCTCGGTCGAGACTAGTTGGCCCTTAAGACTCTTGAGCTCCTCTTGCGCAAGACCAAGTTGAGATTCCAAATCTGCAATACGAGTCCCTAGTTTCTTTTGATTTAATGGATGAGATTGGGTGCCTCGTGGTGATCGACCATCCGGCAGTTTTGTGTTCCTCTCAGTCCTCAAACGAATGTTCTGTGGATCGGATTCAGAGCTAGAAGTCCTGAGACTAGAAGTGCCTCGTGGAGACGGCCTCTGAGCAGTTTCCGCTACTCTGCTCATTCAAGAAATGAATATTAAAACCACTCAAAGAATAAGATAGCAACATACATTTACAACCAAGCAAAAGAAGATTCTTGAGCTGGAGAATACCTTGGTCTTGGCATTTCTCCTCTGCTTAGAAGATAACTATATGACTTTCACAGTGGCTGGCAAGCAAAAATAACTCAAGAAATGATCTGCATAGCGGTATGATACAAATTAGAATAACTGTTAATCCTAATGACAGTAAATGAGTGAAAAGTGAAACCAAGCATCCCATTTCTTTTGTTTTCCTTGTAAATTTCCTAGAATGTGAGCTTAATATAACAGTGGGAACAACCCTGAATCAGATGAGTAATAATTCAGAACAACAAAGATTTAGATTTCAAATTGCCATGTAAAGTATCAAAAACTCGGTAAATTAATCAGTGGAAAGGGATCCACCAAGACATGATTCAAGAAGACCTATTTTCATTCAGAAAAAGTAAAGGATAAAGTTACTTTCAGTCCCATAAGCACTTAAGATTCAACATTGACACATCAATATCGTGAGAAGATGTGCAGAGACAGCTGCCTCTTTACCACACTCATTTCTGTGGTGGATCCTTCTCCTCTCTCTCTCTCTCTCTCTCTCTCTCTCTCTCTCTCTACGCAATGATGAATCACTTCAACTACTATCAGCACTGATCTAGAATTTTTTAAATTGAAGAAAAACTCAACAAAATTACATCAAAAGAGAATGCAATTAAACTCTTCCACAACTAATCAAACAAAATAAAGCATTTTCCTCGAATCAAAAGGGCACCACAAGATGAACAATAACGAAAGCAGCAAAACAAACACAATCGACATTTATAGTATAAATCTCACCGCGATCAAGCTTCTTCCTAGCTACACAGCATCGGAAACGGCAGAGATTTGAAGCAGAAGAAGAAATGAGAAATAAACGGCATTAAATCTCAAACAGTTGCAGTCATTTATGAAAGGAATCGTGCGACACCCACACTCCCGTGTGTGTGTGTGTGTGTGTGTGTGTGACAGCTGCTATTGGGACACGAGACGAGACGATAAAAAAGGTTGAAAATGAAAGGGATTAGTGAAGTTTGAACGTTTGAATTTAATGTGTCTAACTGTAAATTTATTTGAGGATGAAAAGGACAATAAAGTAAATTTAAGAAAGTTGGATGAAGAGACAGACTGAGACAGCAAGGGACACATTAATTCATAGAATTTGAATTTAATATAAAAATACATTTGAACTGGACACTGGATGCTCCAAATTTGCAGTGGAATTCTACCGTTACACAATTTTTTTATTTATTTTCAATTTTTTTTAAATGTCACGTTTGATATAAGTTTTTACAGATGCTTGTTTGAGACCGTTTCATGTACGTCAAACGGCCAGAAAGTGATAATTTTTATATAAGGAAATGATAATAAATCAATAAAAAGTGATAATGTTATTTTATGAACAATTTATAGTATAAATAAAAAGTGATAACATTTTATAGCGAAAGTAATAATGATTTATAGCGTAAGTGATAACTATTTTAAAAAGTGAAAAATTGTGTCACGTGAGACGGTCTCACGCAAGACCTATCCATAAATTTTTACGATATATTGAATTGAATGTCTGAATACATGTTACTGAGTTTTTTTTTAATGTAAAATAGTTAACTTTATACATTTGTTTTCTTCACATATAAGTTCAATGTAGAGTGGGTAGATCTTAGTTATATTTATACTTTTTTTAATTATCATTTTAATTAAATTTAATGAAATTATGTAGATTTTAGTCAGTAGGATATTACATACCAAAAGGAAATGTACAAGGAGGATAAACTAAAATTGAAAAATATACAATACCTTTTTAAAAGATAAGGAGAGTATATTATTTATAATTTAACAGATTTATTATCACTTTTTATGTATTAGGTATCACTATTATTTTTAATTCATCTTATAAAACTCATTACGTGAAATGATTTAATACAAGTTTTTATCTTTTATTTTTTTATAAAGACTAGATATATCATGCATCCGAATGTATAGAGTTAATTTTCATGCACCCAATCTATATTAATTTTATTTAGTGATGTATATTTATTTTTAATAGACAAATAAAATTTTTTATATTCAGCTACTAATTAAAAAAACTAACAAGAATTCTCTAAAAATTCACTATATATATGATTTGTATCGTAATAGACGTCACAATGGGATCTCGTCATCGTATAAAATTCTCTAAAAATACCATGCACCGTCTATTCACTTCATAACGGGAACGAAAGTGGAAACGAGAAAAAAGTTAGAATCCCGAATGCTTATCCTCCATTCGAGTTGTCTAGGGTATTCGTTGCTTCGGCTCTCGGGGAGAAGCACGAGATACGGGAGTTATTTCAACAAATTGCAACAAAATATATTGTTCTACTTCATTACTTTGAACATGACAAACTTCTTAAAGGAAAACATGCATGATGTCTATGAAAATGAAACGATTCCTAAAAAACGTATGAATCTTGATCAGTGGAATAATGGAGACTTCTGTCGTAACTACATCCTTGGTTGGTCTTAGTGACGCACTATATGGTTTATATATTGTGACTTGAAATCGTCTAAGGAAATGTGAGAGTCCTAGAGATAAAGTATAAACCCAAAATATTGAACCAAATAGTTTGTAATAGCCAAGTTCTTAGATTTGATGGGAAATTCGTGGTAGAACAATTGCAAGAATTTCAGTCAATTTTGCATGATATCCTTGTTGAGGGAATGACACTTCCAAATGAATCCTTAGTCACCGCAGTAATTGAGAAACTTCCTCCTAAGTGGAGAGAGTTTAAAAGTTATCTCAAATACATATGAATGGAAATGACATTGAAAGATTTGACTGTCAAATTAAGAATCGAATAAGACAATCAAATGATGGAAATAATTATGTTCATAATCATTACACTCCTACGAGGGTAAAGCAAACCTGATGAAACATCAAAAATATTATGCAAATAGGAGAAAAGACTGTTGGAAATTTTTAATTTCCAATATAATGTAATTGTGGGCAATATATTATTATGCAATTATATTAGCTATTAATTATATTATGGACTTAATTAAGTGATCCAATTAAGGTTAAAGGTTCATGAGCTATAATAATAAATGATATGGGCTTATTGAGTAGATACTCAATACTACATGATTAGGTGATTATGGGTGGTCTAGTCAAGTAGTGTATAAAGGCTCCCAGGTTATGGTCCCCAATATACTAAGCCGCACATGGTCTTCCCTTCTCCCCATCGGGAGGGATTACTACGGTCCCCATAAAGGAATTAAGAGGGATTAGTTGAGGAAGGTCATATAACCACTGATCCTGAGTTCGTGTTCCGCCTAGAGACTCATTGGATAAGGTACGCTTCCACTTTACGGTTTTGATCTCAGTTTATCATAATAGGGTTAAGGTCTCATGGATTTATTTCCAACAAGTGGTATCAGAGCTACCCTATTCGTGATTATTTGAGATTTGAAAAATTGTATTTGAATCCAAATATTTATTATTTGAATCATGTGAAATCATAATTTTAAATATGATGAATTAATATTAATATTAACATTAATTAGATCATTGATTTATTGATATTATTAATTTTGATAAATTGAGTTATGGATTCTGTGGAATTTAGTTTGGTAAATTCTGATTCGTGTTGGGCTATTAGGGCGTCTGATTATGCTTATGTAGAATCCCTATTGATTCCTTAATTATTTATTCATAATTGTGCATATGTATTTGTCTGGGAGTTTGTGTATCAGACTAATCTGATGAAATTATGTAAATGGCATGATTGATTGGGAATTCCATTAATGTTAGTGTCAACTCTTGCTTTGTTGTTCACGTATTAACATTGTTTCAAATCTATTTGCAATCTATGTCTATGGGAATTAATTTTCATAGGAATTTTTGGAATATGGGGCCATAAGAAATTTTACCATCCTTATGATTTGTTATGTGGTATATAATTAATGGACATGATATATGTATATCTGTCATTATGAATGGATTCCTATTCTTTAATCATGTAATATAAATTGACGCCACATCAGCAACTTGTCCACAATTCTCATATTTCAGTAATTTTGAATAAAATTATTACTGTGTTTTTCAATATGAAATTGTGATTGATTTATGCCATGGTTAATTATCGGATATTTATGGCATTTATATTGGATTATAAGATTAATCTTGTTTGACGCCATGTGTTGCTAAATATTGACATCCTATTGGAGTACCAGTTGGTTACCCTGTAATTTGAGCATTGAGAAACAATTTTTAGTTGTTAACCTTGCTTTTGTGGAAATTGATGCCTTCCCATTAATCTCAACCAAGGAATATAGCCCAACTTCAAATGTAATGTCGAGCATTGATTAAAAAATAATTTTTAAGTATTTTAAAATCATTATTATGAAAAAACATAATCACAACATCTGTGATAGCATTAAGAATCATGGGGGATTAATGTAGTTCTAATATGTACTACTTTTTATTTGTTAAATTTAATTTAACATGTCAAATTTAGACGACGCTTTTGATGGTGTTGTTGATACATAAATCGATACACGTTGGGCATCTTGTATTTCAGTAGGCAATATGTATGCCCTCTTTTCGAGAAATTCAGTTTTATATATTCAGTGTATTTGGTATATTTATATGGCCTTTTCAATTTGCCCATATAAATGTGTAATGTGAATTTGTGAGTTTATAATCATGATATGTGTTGACCACAATATTATTTTTTTTGGTGATTACAATATTACATCAAATTTTATACTCATTACTGATAATAAATAAATTCAGATTTAGGAATTTGAATATGCCTATGTTTGGGTGTATTTGTTATTAATATTCGTGCACATTAATTTTGTTCGTGTTCATATGTGAATGAAAGGAACACTCATTAATAAATTAATGTCGAACATCATGGAATGTGTTCATATGGTTTCTGATCGAATATTTATACATATGAGGGGGACAATTATGTGATTCAGTAATATTTGGTTATATTCTATTTATGGCATAAGAAATTAATTGTGCAATATTTATTATTGATTCTGTAATCAATTACGAGTCCCATTATTTTGGAAAGGATCGAGTTTTATATTAAATTGGGATTTTGGAATCCCTAATTAAGTAAAGAAATCTTTCATTGTATGAATCATCTAATATTCTCATTTGGTTAGTGGAATAAAATTAGGGTGTGGTATTATTTATGTGTTCTGTGTTCGGCCCACAGGTAGGCACAGTTTGACAGAATAATAACACACATGTGATAATAAGTATGTGATAATTATTTGGATTATTCATGTGAACATTAGTTGGTCCACAGATAGACTCTTGTTTGACAGAACTTATTGTCAATACTTGATTGTTACACCAAGATTACCCCTGCAGTTAATTTTTGTCCATAGACGAGGTTAATGTTGCACAAGGTGTCTTGTGATGGGTCCCTAATTAATAATATTGTGCAAGTGTATCTTCATGCAGGTATTGATCGGCCCATAGGTAGATTAATATTTGGCAGAAATACACAAACACCTGTGGTGGTAAATACGTGATAATTATTTGTTTGACATGTGAGTAATAAGTCGGCCCAAAGGAAGGCTATTGCTTGACAGTTTTATTGTCAGTATTTGACTACTACAAAGAGGTGTCACTTACAAGTTAGTATTGTTGTCATTGGACTTGATACTAATGTTGTGCTCGATTTCTTGCGATGATTCTAAACTATTTAAAATTTAAAAGATTATAAAGTTTAGTGCAAGCATGATAATCATTTTGGATTAATTCTCTGTACAATTAAGAAGTCTGTTAATTAAGTTTAACCTATGTCAACAACAAAATTATACATGATGAGAACTTCAACAATAAGGATGAACTAATAAGTTTCTAACAAATTATGTCTCAATAAAGTATAAGGGCAACAAAGAAAAATCCGTTTGAAAAGCTATTAAAAAGAAACTAAAGTATAACCTTTTGTTTTCTCCTAAAGGCTTGTGGAATTGTTTTATAATACACCACATTAAGATTACTTAGTATGAATGGTGTTGTGGTGTAGTTAAAAGACAAAAATAGTACTCCACAATATATGGTTACTAATTGGAGAAATACTAAAGATTGCAGCTTATGGTCTCAATAAAGTTCCAACCAAAGTAGTTGTGAGAACTCTTTGAGTTTCACATATGGTGATATCCAACTAAGGCTAGATCATTGGGATCTACTAAAGAAAATTGGATTCAAATAGATACAAGCTACTTTATTGGTATTAAATAAAGATAATAAGTATGATCCAATTGATCGGATCATATTTGAGACGGGTAATACGGTATTCTGTGAGGATGTTGATTTTGGGGGAAGAATAATATTAGAGACATTGTCCTTAAGGGGGGGTCGATTCGATCCCCACTTATGCTTTAAAGAATTGGTGCAAATTCAGAATAACGATATGACAATGTCAATAATATTTAAGGAATAACAAATTCAACAACCTCAAGAATTAATGTCAGTAAAAAAACCACTAGAGTTGGGTGAAAGACAATTCGAATGATTGTGTAGTTTTTCTCTTAAATAATGAGGACACTATAGAATTAATGGTAGAACATTCAAACAATGTTCATCAAACCATGAAAGGTCCATTTACTCCAAAATGTGTTAATGTTATAAGTTATGAGTATAAATCAATACAAGATGATTAGGTTTGCATCTTGATATAGGATTATACTCAAAAGGGAAAAAAGGCATTATTATAAGATAATCGTGATATTAGTAGCACATTTTGATCTTGAATCATATTAGATGGATGTAAAGATAAAGTTCCTTGATCGCAACACTGATGATACGATCTAAATGGTTTAAGAACTAATAGGAAATCTATCTATGCATTCAAGCAAATTTTTTTCGTAAAGGAATCACAAGTATCATCATGAAGTAAGTGTCTCATTTAGTGTTGAGACAAATGTAGATGATTATGTGATTCAGTGGGAGAATGTTTAAGTTAAACTAAGGGAGACAAGTGCAATCTCAATCAGGTGTCCTAAAGTTAAACTAAAGATTTAAGAAATTTATAAACATTCCATATTCATTAGTTGTTGGAAGTTGTTGTATGATGAGGTCTCCACAAGACCTAATTTGGCTTATGTTGTCTGTATATTAAGTAGACATTTAAGTAACTCTAGTATGGATCTTTATAAAGTATGTATAGAGAACTAAGAATAATATGTCTGTACATCAGAGATCAGATTTGTTAGAGATCATGAGGAATTCTGATTCTGAGTTTGTTGGATGTCAATACAGTATAAGATCCACTTCAGGCTATATTTTCTGTTGGTCGGAGAGCTATACAAGTAAAAGTATTAAGCAAACACTTTAGCTCATTAACCATGACAACAGTATTAGTAGCACACTAAGGGCATTCAAACATGAAATAAAGGTTGCGAAGATTTATCACATAAAGTTTATTGTGACAGTTAATTCGCAGTAAAGTATTAACAACAAAAGTACTTACAAGTCAAGTATATTGACATAGAATTCGTGGTTGTTAAAGAAAATGTTTTGTTTGGATAAAATTTTAATAAAGCATATTATGATAGACTCTAAATTCGAATCCGCTATTTATGTATTCAACGCCCTGTAATTTTTATGAGCTAGCTACTCATATGGGTGTTATATGGTTTTAGAATACATTGGTTTAGTGGGAGTCTATATTTATTGCTCTTTAAAGTTTCAAGACACTTTGATTTGGATAATTCAGTTTTCTGCAGAATTAAGTTGATGGTTTTGAATTCATTATGAATTTACTAAAGTTAATTTTTCATTTTGTAATATTTTATATTATGGATTGATCTCACTAAGGATTAAAGTTGGACCAGTTGGAAATAGACATGATGTTGATCACATTTGACATGTAATTTTCATGCTACTCACCATATTTGATCTATGTCATTTAGTATATTAATATGGTGATTGTCGGGGTTTAATCACGATTTATAATGTGGTGAATGCCGCGGTAGTTCCATATTAGTATATGAGATGGACCAGATTGTTAAGTATAGCCTGAAGATGAATAGCATAAAGTTGTGCAACTAAGGAGTCTTGATATAATTGCTAACGGAAAATATATAGCCCAAGTGGGAGATTGTTGGAAATTTTTAATTTCCAATATAATGTAATTGTGGGCAATATATTATTATGCAATTATATTAGCTATTCAATTATATTATGGACTTAATTAAGTAATCCAATTAAGGTTAAAGGTCCATGGGCTATAATAATAAATGATATGGGCTTATTGAGCAGATACTCAATACTACATGATTAGGTGATTATGTGTGGTCTAGTCAAGTAGTATATAAAGGCTCCCAGGTTATGGTCCCCAATATACTAAGCCGCACATGGTCTTCTCTTCTCCCCATCGGGAGGGATTACTACGATCCCCATAAAGGAATTAAGAGGGTTTAGTTGAAGAATGTCATATAACCACTGATCCTGAGTTCGTATTCTGCCTAGAAACTCATTGGATAAGGTACGCTTCCACTTTACGATTTTGATCTCGATTTATCATAATAAGGTTAAGGTCTCATAGATATATTTCCAACAAAGACTTGATAATAAAGACAAGGATCCTACTAAAGAAAAGAAATTCAAAGGCAATTGTTATAAATATAGCAAGCCTAATCATAAAGCCAAATAGTGTTGTCTACTAAACGAACGATTTACAACATGATGCGAATGTGGTTGAGATTCAAGAGAAAATGGATGATGATTTATCAGCCTAACAATTGTGAGTTAGCTAGCCAATGAGACAAACATCCATTGTAAGCTATAAAATTGCTAATAAAGTTATAAATAAAAGTGTTTAATTTAAATTAGATTGCTTTCTTATGAAGTATTAAATGTGTAATCAAATGTTAGAATTTAAAGAGGTATTTAGATCCTCAAGTAGGGGTGCCACCCAGTGGGGTAGAGTTAAATTATGGGGATGTGACACTCAAGTATGGGAGTGTTAGAATTAAAATAATTGTATTTAATACACAATAAATCAACCTTGAATGAAAAGTGGATTCACTTATACATTTTGAATAAAGATTAGTAACCAAATTTTGGTTGGCCAGAATATTTAATAGATCATTTAATGCATATTTTAGTTATCATTTTGCCCTTAATAAATTATTTATGGGAATGATTGTAAGAAATATAAAAGGAAAATCAATAGCATTGATTACTTATTTATTTCCTATACCAAAATAAATATCTAATCATTAATCTTGTTCAACTCTATACTCACTAACCCTTTTTTTATTTAAAATTCTAATGTATATTGCTACAAAATTCATATATATATATAGTATCTACTTTAAATACTACAATCCGTTCATTTATAATTTAGTTTTTGTCTATTTCAAAAATAAACAGCTAATTTTTTTAATTTGTCAAGATATTCGTTAATATAATATAATAATAATAATATAATTAAATTAAATTAAGTATTGCACTTTAATTAGATTAAACAAAATTAGAAAGTTTTATGAAAATCTTATGAATAGTATATACTCCGACTCATCTAAATGGTTACATGTTATTATTTCAAGCATCTCATTTAAATAGTTATATTTCTTTTTTAAGTAAATGTACAAAAACAATTAATGTATCTTTATATGGGTTACACAATATGATGCACCCTAATGTTAAAGGCAAAAACTTGTGTGAGATCATCTTACGTAAGAATTTACGTGAGATGACCAGAAAGTAATAACTTATATAAAAGAAATAATAATAAATTAATGAAAAGTGATAATGCTAATTCATGAACAATTTATAGAATAAATAAAAAGTGATAATATTTTATAGTGAAAGTGATAACTATTTTACAAAGCGAAAAACGGACTCACGCAAGATCTACTCAACATTTAAATATTATTATATATTTTTTAATTTACTATTTAAATATTATAATTCTTAATCTTTGTATAAATAATCTACATAATTATTAAGGGGATGAAGTGAGTCTTTTAAGTTGGAAATTAGGAGATATAATATTGTGTCACTCATATATTTTTGAGATTTTACTTGAGGATCAATTTTAAATTTATGAAAAGTATTGCATTACCATTTTATATCCTATAAAAAGACTTATTTTTTTAATCGAATCGAATCAAATTAAAATATTTAACGGTATAGACTTAAATTTCATCTAATACACCGTATCAAAATTCGAATTGAATCGTATCGAAACGTAGTGAAATGAAAAACTAAATAAAAATATGCTTTATTAAAACTAAATAATAATAAAATTATTATTTATTATAATAAAATATTATACCCTTATATACTTTGTGTAAAATAATTATCACTTTCGTTATAAAACATTATCACTTTCGCTATAAAATATTATCACTTTTTATTTATACTATAAATTGTTCATGAATTTGCATTAATTTATTATCACTTTCTTTTATACAAATTATCACTTTTTGGCAGTTCACGTAATCCCTTATGTGAGACGTTCTCACACAAGTATTTGCCTTAAATTAAATATTGCTCTTTGATTAAATTGAACAAAATCAGAAATGTTTATGAAAATCTTATAGATAGTATATACTCCCCGTCTAAATATGGTTACATGCTATTATTCCACGTGTCTCATTTAAATACCTATATTTCTTTTTTAAGTAAATGTACAGAACAATTAATGAATCTTTATTTGGGTTATACAATACTAATGCACACAATAATGCACCCTAACATTAAAATATTATTATATCTTTTTTATTTTCTATTAAAGTATTATAATTCTTAATATTTGTGTAAAAAACATATGTATTTATTAAGGTGGGATGAAGTGAGTATATATTTTAAGTTGGAAATTAGGAGATATAATATTGTGGCACTCTTATAAGATACATTTTTTAGATTTTACTTGGGATAAATTTTAAATTTATGAAAAGTATTGCATTACCATTTTATATCCTATAAAAAGACTTTTTTTAATCGAACCGAACAAATTGAAAATCTCCATTGAATCGTATTAAATTATAAGAAAATTGTACAATTATCTTACTGACTTTCAGTCCGATATTAAATTTTCTATTTATAAAAGGCAAAACCTCAGGTGTGCCCCGTGTGAACACAACTCTCCTCCTTCATATTCTATTTAAACTTATTTATAACTCCTGCGCCCGGGGACACACCATCTCCTTCATATTCTATTTAAACTTATGTATAGCTCTTGCGCCCCGGGGACACACCATGTACCCATGTGAACACAACTCTCCTCCTCCATATTCTATTTAAATTTATGTATTGTTAGGGGTTTAAATTGCAAAAGAGCACGGTGTCCTAGGGCACAAGAGGCCACTCTTTATAAAAATCCATTTTGTACTTTTAGTATGAATTTTTAAAAATTATATTGTATATCAAACCGATTGTACGAAACTATTGGAATTCTTTTGCCTGTCTCAACCCATTTAAAAAATACTACTATACAATACTCATATCCTTCTCTAATTTAATTATCAATACCTACAAGTTATCTATAATCATTTAATACCTTTTCTTTTTATAAATATTTATATTTTATAATATTAATTAATACTTATTAAAAATGTAAAGAGTTAAATATTACATTATGCTTAACATTATAAATTACGAAAATATTCAAAATTTAAAAAAAAAAAAATTTAATAATGATAATAATAAACGTGAATTAATAGTTACTGTTATTGAAATTTGAAAAATTATAAATTATTATCTCATCTTATCTTGAAAATACAAGTCATCGATGAAATATAGTGGATCCAAAACATATTTAATTTTAACTATCTTATCTTATATTATATTAAGAGGAAAATAAGTTATTCAATTATAGTAAGAGGAATTAAAAAGGCTAGACTGAAAAAGAAAAACTAAGAAATTAATACTCCTATTAGATTTAAAAAAAAAAAAAAAAGAAAGAAAGAGTGAAATGAATGTATCAACAAATTATTCTGAGAGAGAAAAATGGAAGGCGTCGTTCCCCACCCCTCCCCCCCCCCCCCCCCCCCCCCCCCCTCTTAATTCTAACAGTTATATATGTTATTAATGATAATTATTAATCTCAAAAATCTAGTAACTATTAATTAGGAGAGATAGAGCATTTATTTACTTTAATTTTATTACGGTTAATAAAGGTATATTTGTCAATTAGTATTTATATTTTACCTTAATTTACATAAATGTCATTTTCTGGCTGGCAGATTCTAGCTAAATAGCATCATTCATACATTTTTACTTGGTATTACATTTATACACAGTAGAAGATTTGCAATTTCGAAATTGAAAATGATTAATGATGTACACATAAACTGTGTTTGTAATCATCACATAATATAAAGTGTTTTTCGCTGCACAAAATCCTTAAATGGTCATTTTGAGAAGTTATCAGTTCTATCTTAATTATTTATGAGAACTTGCTGAGGACTTCTGCTCCAGAGTTCAAAAGTCCTAATTTTTAGAACTCATTATATTGGACAAGCGTTTAACACAAACACCCTTATAAACCCAGTTTACATAACTTATAAGTATATGAACTCATCATGTCTCTTTTCACTATAAATCATGTGCTCCCCTTCCAATCATATACACCATATGTATTACTAGGAGTTTAAATTAAGGGAGAACCATAAAATTTACACCGTAAACCCGGTTCATAGGAGACTAACTCAACGTTTAATTGATTTTAAAAGAAATCTTAAAATTTATTTATGACTTTCTTTTAAACCTCTACCATTGAAACTAATACTCCCTATGGTCAGTTAGAAGTTTTTTTTTTTCTTCATTTTTACGTGAATTAAAGAATTATTATCTTATTTGTAGTGAATAGTTGTATTAAATTAGAGATGTGATAGACCATGTGTGGAACTCTTTTACCAAAATAGGAAAAAATAATATTATTTTTAATGACTGCCCAAAATGGTAAAATAGATACCTTGTTGATGGTAGAGGGAGTATTTTTTTTCACTTTAATTTAATGGCAAACACTTGTAAAATCGTCTCGTCTCACGGAAGACTTTGGTGAGATAAATAAGAAATGATAATATTTTAATAAAAAGTTATACTTGGATTAATGAAAAGTAATAGTAATGCATATAGTCAATGATTTAATGAACAATTCGTAATATGAATAAAAAAATATAATATTTTTTAATAAAAGTGATAATATTCTTAAAATTTTTTAATAAAAGTGATAATATTTTTTCTAAAGTGATAATTTTTTAAAAAACATAAAAAGAGTCTCACGATGAGATGATATACATG
Source organism: Pogostemon cablin (assembly GCA_023678885.1). Classification (NCBI taxonomy): domain Eukaryota; kingdom Viridiplantae; phylum Streptophyta; class Magnoliopsida; order Lamiales; family Lamiaceae; genus Pogostemon; species Pogostemon cablin. The sequence continues at coordinate 15,185,588 of CM042962.1, read as the reverse complement.
CAAATGTTATCAAATTTAATATTATAGTATTCTTTTTAAGTACAGATATGTGTTTCAACATGTAAAATAGCGTTTGAACCCGTACGTTGCACGGGACAAAGATATTCTGATGTTATTTAAACTCAAAAGATAAGTCTAAATCATGTCTTTTGGATAAATCATTCTGTCTCTACTCGAAGGAGAAGCCTAGTAATACCGTCTCATGCAACAGTAAGAATATCTAACCAGTTTGGCTAGCCCAACTGGCCACTGGGCTCCTCACTTAAGTGAGAGACTCAGGTTCGATTCCCCTTGGTAACGAATTAGGAGGGGAGTTATAAGGAGGGCTTGGAGAAAGGGATTGCAAGGGTGCTTGGTGTAACTACTAACTATACTAACAACTAACATTTACCTATAAAAAAAAGCAGTAAGAATATAAAAAAATAGTATTGTCGTGTGTTGCATGGTCAGAGATTTATCAAATAAACATCTCTTAACTAAAAATATACCTTAATTTTTTTATATAATATACTCCCTCCATAATACATGCTATGTAGACTCTTGAGATACAGTATAATAAAAACCATTGGGGTACAATCTTAATTTCACCCTTTGAACAAACACTATTCCCTACCGATAGATGGTAAAGTACCCTCGGGGTACAGTATGCCCTAAACTACTGAATAATAGTATAACATAAACCACATGCGTAAAGTCATAATGTTACAATTGGAACAAACATTAAAGCCTGCCGATAAATATTAAACCCTCGGGGGACATTATGCCCTAAACCACTGGGAAAAAGTATGTCATAAATCAAAGGGATAAAATCGTCATTTTACTGCTGATATATATTAAATTATCGGGGTACAGTATGTCCTAAACAACAGGTTGATACTGGTACACATCTCAAACATGTTTATCAAAATATTCTAAAGTTATACCACTAATTATTTACATATAATATCCAATTTTATGTAATACTTATCATATTAGTTAGTTGCATATTTATTAATTAGTATTTAGGTACCCGTACTTATTTAAAGGTACCATACCATATTTATTTAAATATCAACCGCTCATACCCGAATCTGTGCCATTTAAAAATTTATTACTCCCTCCATCCGCTTCTAAGGTATCCATTTTGCTATCTTTAGTGTCCGCTTCAAAGATATCTATTTTCCCTATTTAGTAAAAAAAGTACACAATATGACTCATCACTTCCCTCTAATACAACTACTCACTTTACGTATACTAATAATACTACTTAATCCACATGTAAAAAACAAATGGATACCTTAAAATCGGACGGAGGGAGCTACTCCAAAATTATTTATCAATATGCTTAGGGTAAAATGGGGTACCATGAAATATAATTATTAGATATAATCAATATCGATGTTAGGAGTAACCGTAATTCGTATCCATTTAAATGTTCACCTTCCGTGATCGGACATATCCAATTTAAACAATTCATAATAATATCATCCCAAACTTACTATTATATTGCATCCCGTATGCTTGATTAATGTTTACTTAAGAGTGAAACGAATTGATATTAGGACCGATGAAAGAATTACTCACATGTAATATATTTATTTCTTGGTTTCATTTATATAAGGAAAATTATTTACATGGATTTTTATTCGTAAATTGAAAAAATAAAATATTAATAGATCGTTCACTTAAAATTTTAATTATATTTTAAAAAAATAAAAACCTTCTCTGATACATTTTTATGAATCTCTTAAAAACTACATTTAAACCTAGGTATAATTTGATTATAAGCATTTCAATTAATTATATTATAAGAGAGCTTCATATAACCTTTTATAAAAATTTCTCACAAATTAGTTGTAATCAAACCAATGATTAATTTCTCAAACCAAGTATTTGTTATACCAAGTAATCAAATAAAATATTAAAGAATATACTATTGTAATTAGTTTGAGAGATATAATATTTTAATTATAATCGAAGCTGTTAAGGATTATAGCAGGTAGGATATCCACTATAGGGGTATCCGTACGTACTCGTATCTATTAAAATATAAACTACTAATTTTCGTACCCGTTTCATTAAAAAATATACTCCCTCCATCCCATAGTTAAGTTCACCGACACTGTAGATACGGAATTTAAGAAAAGTTACTTTTTGACAAACTTTATTGATTTTTTAGGGGTATTGTGGTATTTTTAGGTAATAAATAAATTATACAGTATGTTATGTGAGTTAGGTGTGAGTGGTATTTTTGAAATTAAGATAACTTTTGAGGTTGTTGGTTAATGTGAAAATTTTTTTTTGTGGTGAACATAAGTATGTAACGGACGATAATGAAAACTGTGAACATAAGTGTGAGACGGAGAGAGTATTATGATACTCATACCCGTCCCAAACTCATTTATCAATACCTGTAGATTACACATACACATTTAATACTAATTTATTTTAAAAAAATTTATATTTAAAATAAATATGATTAAATAAAAATTATAATTAGTAATATATTTTTTAAATATATTTATATTTTTAGTGTATAAATTAATGTATTAATTAATTTATATTTTTTTTGTTAAAATTAATATTTTAATAAAGATTATATTATTGTTAATTAATTATGAATTAAATATAATATGAACTTTATTATTTTTAATATGATCAAATAAAAGTTATAACTATTAATTAATTATATAATTATTTCATAACATATTACTCCCTCCGTCTCAGCCTAAGAGGGTCAGTTTACCATTTTGGTCGTCCTACCCAAAGAGTCTCATATCCTTTTTTAGACACATGAGACCCACCCACATCCACTAATACAATTAAAACATTGGGCCCCCACACCCACTAATACAACTACTCACTACACATTAAATATTAATACTCCTTAATCCACTTACCCAAAAGCAAATGAGACTCTTTGCCTGGGACGGAGGGAGTATATAATATAGATAAAATATTTTGTATAATTTTTATATTTGTGGATACCTGATACAATTCATATTATAATGTATTTTTAATATGATCAAATAAAAGTTTTAACTATTAATTAATTATATAATTATTTCATAACATATTACATAATATAGATAAAATATTTTGTATTATTTTAATATTTGTGGATACCTGATTCGTACACGTACACAATTCAAATTCTAATGATATTTTTTGAACTACCCGTGAAAATTATAATTATTAATATATATTTATAATGTATTCATATGCTTGTGACTAAAAACCGATGTCTATCAGCGCCTACTTTTAACATTAGTGGCTTCAACATCCACTGGCTGGTGAAATAGACATCAATCAGCATGTTTATTGTAGTACATATTGAATACAAAAATATTATAATTTTATATTCTAATTTCAATTTCTAATGATATTTTTTTTGAACTACTCGTACTCATTTTTTTAGGGTGTTTATTAATTATGTAAGATACTTTCTTATTTCGTAATACTCATACCCGTGTATAAATAAATATCATTTGAAATTTAATATTTTAAAAATTCATTACAATATTTATATGTGTCCCAAAGTTTTTTAGTGTATGGTGGGTTATGGCCTCCCCCGGATTAGTTGATCTATGAATCAGATAACGATGCATCAAAAAATACTCGTAAATTACTCATACACATTTAATACTATCTTTAAAGTATTTTTTCTTGATTAAAATTAATATTTTAAATGAACTTATACTATTACTGATTAAATAAAAAATAAATATAATATAATTCTATTACAAAAATATGACCTAAACCCTAATTTTATAAGTTATTATAATAATTATTGAATAATATTACAATAAACCTAAATCCTAAACCCATATAATCTATTTAAATTAATTTTATAAGTTATTATAATAATTAAATAATATTACCCTAAACCCAAAACCATATAATTAAACATTAATTTAAATTGTTTAGGAATAATTAACATAATTTGAAAAAATTAATTCAAATTGTTTAGGAATAATTAACCTAATAATTTGAAATAATTAAAATTAGTAGTAGTTATATATTATATTTATTGAAAAAATAATATTAAGCACACATATAAGGAATCATTTTAATTTAAATAAGGTATTATTATTATGACAAAAAAAATCAATGGCCAAAATCTAATATCATAATTGTGATGAATGTATAAGATTGAATAATGTGATGAACAGATGAGATTAAAAAAAGTTTAGTAATCAAAATCAATAGTATAGATTAAAAATTGGTTCAATTTTGACTTTTAAAGTGTGTTTTATTATTATATATATAAAGATATAGCTAATACTCCTAATTAATATATATTTTGCCTTTTAGGGATAATAATATCAACACTGAACTAATACTAATTGTTTGTTAGTTAATTTTTATATATTATGGAATATTTTATATAATAGGTGTTCCCAAAAACAAAACACACGTTAATCATTAGTCACATTATTCAAAACAAAAGGAAATTAATAACATTGGATGGTTGAATTGATAATTAATAATGAATAACTAATTGAAAAATATTCCTAATCATGAGAGGAAAGGTAAAGGAGAGTCCAAAAAAGTAGATGTGTTTTCGTTACATATTATACAAGACAATGCATGTGAAGCTTAAATGTAAACTCAAGTGGTAGAGGGGAGGGTGGAAAGGGCTTCCTACTGAGCTTGGTTGCTGCAGGGTGGGGTTTCGAATCCTGCCTTTGGCATGGATTTGGCCCCTTGCAAGCACAAGTTTAACAGTGAACCCTCTCTATAAGTCACTTGAGACACATCCTGCGATTTACCTCCTCCACCAATCCTCAGGGCAGGGGCGGTGGGGGTCCCTAATGGTGGGGTACACCAAATTTTTTTAAATGTAAACTCAACCACTCTACCCAACCATTTCGCCATATTTTACTGCCACCTTTCTAATTTACTAAAAATAATAGGGTTAACTGGAATAATTGAATTTACTCTTATTATAAATTAAATTACACTTTTAAGTAATCACATAAAAGAACTCTACCTTTAAGATGAGTTTCAAAACACATTCAATTTTTTTAAAAAAATCACACCTTTAATCTCATCTTTAAGAAATATATCACACATTTAGTGTCTTTTACAACAATAGTTAATGATGATGATTAATTTGAACTAAGTGTAAAGTTTGTAATTTTTCTTGTAATTTATCCAAAATAATATAAATAAACTTTAGTAATTAAAAAATAAAAAATTTCATTAAATATGTGACAAAGACTTAGGTGAGACTGTCTCATAGAATGACTTTCATGAAATGAATAAGAAATAATGATATTTTAATAAAAAGTGAAATTAAATTGATAAAAAGTAATAATGGTAGAGTAGTAAATTATTTTATGAATAATTTATAGTTAAAATAAAATGTGACCATATTTTTAAAGAAAAATGATAACATTATTAATAAAAAGTGATAACTTTTTAAGAAAGTAAAAAATGGTCACACCTTGACAGATTCTCATGCAAGACTACCCTTAAATCTATAAGCTCCATTTTTTACACGCATTCCTAATTTTTATTGAGACAATCTTGTGTGAGACATTTTATGCTTTTATAATTAATTATCACTTAATATTAAAATTTTTTATTACGTATCTTTTAAAATGTTATTATTTTTCATTTATACTATAAATTAATAATGAAAGAATTTACAACACCATTTTCACCTTTTATCAATTAAGTATCATTTTTCCATTATAATATTACAACTTATTATCATTGTCATGAAAGTCATTTTGCGAGACACTCACACACAAATATTTATCTTTCTTAATTATTAAATATTTTTATATATTTAAGTTAAAGACCATCCCATATTTTCTTAATTTTGACCCTTGCATACATCGGTTTTTTATCAGCTTTTTTTTAAAATTTTTTTTTTAAATTGTGACCCGCGTTGTATGCTCTCATTTTCTTAATTCTGATTTTCTCAACTCTTTATTTATTAAATTTATTTAATTCTGACCAAATGGCATAATATTTCAATTATATTCATTGTTATTTATTAATATATTACCAATGGAATTATTATAATGAATTACAAATAAAATCAATTACTCTACAATGTATCTGGATTTTCATTGATGCTTACAAAATTTTCAACCACTAGTACACCACTTCACCCATCAAAATATCTGTTATGAACCCTTAGAAATAACTGATCATTGATCTATCGAAAGTTTGATTCTTACCAACATAATATTCTATGTTTTTTTTTTGTATATATGCATCAAGTAAAATTTAACACAAATTAAAATTTAAAAAGAAAAAACAATCATAATTACACTACAAAAAAATCATCTGTTAGTGACGGATTTAGTGACGAAAAAGGTTTCGTCGTTGTTTTACTCGTTACTAAATTATTGTGATGGATCCGTCACAATAGTGACGGTTTTTGTGACGGAAATACTTTGTGGCGGAAGCAGTGATAGATTACAGTAGTGACAGAATTTGTCACGATTTACAATAGTGAAGGAAATAGTGATGGATTTTAGTGACAGAATTAGTAAGAGAAATTTAAAGTGACGAAAATTTTCCTCACTATATCCGTCACAAAATTTTAAAAAAAAATCCAAAATAATATAATTTAAGTTTCGAACATCAGCTCTAAGCCACCTTAGCAACTACTGAGCCCCACTGAACCAGCCTCTTTTAATTTTTATTTATTTTAATTGCCAATATTATTTGTAAATTCTCGCGCTGAGCAAGAAACGAACACTAAACCAATCATAAAGTGAGAGCCTTATGGCTCGCTGGCTAGGTGACCATGTGGCCTATATAGTACTTGTTCATAATCAATTAATTTATTAATATTAAAGTTTCTTATTACTTTAATTATCCGTCACAAAAATATCCGATACTATTTCGGTCACTATAGTGAGGGAAATGCTCCGTCACAAAAATATTCGTCACTATTTCTGTCACAAAAGTTTTCGCCACTATTTTCATCACTATAGTGACAAACCTATCCGTAAGAAAATAAGCTGTTATTATTTCAGTCACAAATTGAGAGCTTGACCAAGTGAATTAACGGTCCCTTAATTTCCATCAAAAATTAAAATTTTCGTCACAATAACTGTCACAATAGTGACGGAAAATTTTTTGTCACAAAATTCTGTCACTATCGAAGTATTTTTTGTACTGATACTAATAATTGATCGTTATTTTCTATAATGCGAAATTAAGGATCAAGTGTACTCCTATCGTAGTAGCCATAAGCAACCAAATTCAATTATTTATTCATGGGAAATCATGCAAATTAGAGTTTATGCGATCTCAAATTTATTGTGATTTTATGAGGACTAACACAAGATGATGAGATATAAGACTATATATAAATGCAAATAAGTGAAAAAAATAAACAATATAAAAGATAAAAGATAGGATGGATAAATGAATATGAATGTGAGATGAATTCCAAATGATTCAAAGATAAGTTTAGCATAATCTTGATATAAAGAATCTATAGGGTTCATGCAATCAATTATAACATATCATAGGTAATTCCTTCTAATTAAACTCATTCACAAAATACTCATAATGTAGATTACCAACACAACTTCTAAAAGGCTCTTAAGAATACTCACAATTCCAATAAGGTACTATGCTCTTATTGTTGGATCCTCTCACTAGCTCAAACACGTATATGCATTGATATATTCGGCACAGTGGAAACACAATAAATCCTAAATAATATCAATGCATCAATCCTTACACTCAAATATCACAATAGACAATAAACCAAATAAATATGCAGAAAATCAGCACAACCAACACCAGCAATTTTAACGTGGAAAACCCCTTCAACCTGAGGGTAAAAACCACGGGACCCCTCGTCCAGGAAACAATCCACTAATGCACAAAAAAGTACATAGTTCAAACTCTCTATCACAAGTAGAGGAATACCATCCCTATCACAAGTAGAGGAAAACCATCTCTATCCAAGTAGAGGAATACTACAGAATTATCAAAACACCATCAAGAGAATCACTCTTGGAATACAGGATAATAAAGGAGAAGAGAATAATAAATCTAGTACAAAAAGAATACGAATCACCCGATTCTCGTTGTACCCATTGGAGATGTATCTAGGGAATCCACTCCGATCAGTTTGTAGAGGATGTCGTCATGAACTACCCCTCAAAATTTGAAGTGAAACGGTGAAGAAACAAATTCTCAAATTAGGTTGCTTCTTATGCACACTTCTATTTCTTTTTTCCCTTATTTTCTCACGCTGATTCTTTTCCTTTTCTGCGCTGCCCTACATCAATTCGCAGTTGCTCCTTTTATTAGCCCATGGTGGGTTTCTTTATTCAATCAACCTAAATTTGAATTGGGTTAAAATCATGAGCCTATTAATAATAATAATAGATGGGCTTCTATTATTATTCTTTTAAGCCAACTTATATTAGGTAGCCCAACAATCTCCCCCTCTCAATATAGTTGGCTGCATCATAACACCTATCTCGAGCTCATGCCGGAAAATTCAGTACATAATTCATGCTTCTCGCGAGTAACCACTTCGATCATCATAGCTGCAGAATTCCATTCTGTGTGAATTTTCTCCAACTTCAAAAGCTGCTTCTCTAGCACCTTTCTAAGCCAATGGTAGCTCACATCATTATGCTCAAGTCTATTGTACCACAAATTCAGAGAAGAATCATCAACAGCTGCCAGAAGTGACGGAGCCAGGTTTTGTAGTGGGGGCCAGAAATAACGTTGTAAAATAAAATATACTTCCATTATGCACAATCGTTTACCACTATTCTTCCTCCCGCACAATAGTTGAACATTATTTGAAAGAAATAATTACTACCTTCGTCAATTGTTAATCTATCTATTATACTATTTTGGGCCGTCGACTTTTAATCTATTCATTTCCCCTTTTAGACAAATGGGATCCACAGACACATTAATACAATTAAAATATAGGACCCACACACCCCACTAATACAACTACTCACTTCACATAAAATAATAATACTCCTTAATTTACACACAAAAAGCAAAGGAATAGATTAATATTGAATTTGAATGGATGGAGTACTTATTATCCACTTTATTTATGTTTTTCTGGTAATTTATTTTTTTGGAAAATAAATAAAGTATAGGGTACATTACGTGCATAAAAAATGTACATTTCTAATATTTCTGATTAATATAATATATACATTAGATGTAAAACAAAGATAATAATTAATTCATGTATATGTATATTTATATTTATAGCAATAGGGAAAAGGATAATAATATAATTAGGCATAAGTTTATGTGTGTGGTGGAATCGAACCTATACCTCCTTTACCATTGAACCATTTGCATGTATCTAATAAAAATTAAACATATATATACTACTCTTTTTCAAAATCTGTTGTGTGGGGGGGGGGGGGGGGTGGCGCCCCCTAGTCCTTATATGGCTCCATCTATGACTGCCAGCAGTAACTGTTCCAGAGCAATCCTAAGTTTTGTCCTGTAGAGCGTACAACAACGCTTCCCTTTGCCAACAAGCAAAGAATTCTTGATGAGCCTCCTGCCGGATTTCGATCGTTTGGTTAACGTGAACCGTTAGGCTTACATGCGATTTTATATCAGCGGAAGTAAGAGTACAGAATCATATTACCTTTCATTAGGGTATGTTGAGGAAGAACAGCTGCAGAAAACAACCTCTTGATCTTCTGCTGTATTCCCAAGTCCAATCTTGACGTCGTGTAGGCGACGATATTCAAGATCCTCTCAATCTGCTTCCTCCCTTACTTTCAACGTGTATTAGTCATGAATTATAGGGTTATGGACAGCTGAGATGACTTATACATGGGCTACAATAGGGACCAGGAGGAGAACTTAGAGTCGGGCCTCCATTGGGCTTAAGATCCAAGTTTAGCCCAAAACTTATACTTAAATCTAATAATAATAATACAATCCACTAAAGTATTATTACTGCACTGCCACTCTAATCTCATATTACGTTATGAGCTTCATCTTATTATGAGCCCGTTAGTCTCCCCATGTTTAAGATATGCAATGCCCATTATTAATTAAGTTACTAACAACTCCATTAATTAATAACTTATCCGAGAGTAGTACCACTCAACCTTATTATCATGCCGGAATAAATCCACCTGCAGGGTTTACATGATAATCCTTATGAGCTCCTCAAGGGGACATCATCAACCTATTTAATTGGACAAGAATTCCTTCTACAATCAACAGTACACCATAGAGACATCACTATTTCCCAACTCACTGAGTTTGTTGATTTAATATTTAAATCTCACCTATTGATGAACCAAATAGATATATACTAGCTTACGTGTCGAGGTTATTTTATAGGGATTAAGAGCACGAACATCTATAATAACTAAGATCAAGTTCTCCTATATAATCAATATAAATCAAACGATCTCAAGCGGTCCTTCTCAATACACACAAAACATACTAATGTGATTTTATAGTCATGACAAACTAATACCAAATCACACTACAACCATCCCGATAGATTGTTCCCGTCTATCTTGATTGTGAGCATCTGTTTATACTTTATAAGAAGCCAACAATATGATCTTCCATGCGACGCCACACACATATTATCTACAGTATAAAGTAAATGGACTATTGCATCGATATATAAATAAATTATAAGATGCAATTATTTGATCAATGATTCTCATTTCAAATATTGTTATAACATTATTCATACTAAAGCTAGGCTTATAGTATAGAATCCAACACCTCCAATTACCATTTGCAAATTTTTGCTCGAACATCTCCCTATCAAGTACATTGACAACAATCAAGTTGTGGCGCAACTTTGGGACATGTCTCACATTTTTCAAAGTCAGGTTACATCCCAACTCAGTCTCAACAACCATGTCACCAATACCAACTACAGGTGCAACACTCTTGTTCCCCATGAACAAGTGACCAAAATCTTCTGATCTGTAGCTTGTAAAAAACTCTCTCTTTGGAGTACAATGATGAGAAGCTCTCGAATCAAAAATCCATTCAACATCGGGATCCTTCACATGACATTCATCGCTCACACAAACTATTGTATCATCATCATCGTAATGCGTGGCAAAGGCTATTGTATTCTTATCCTCTGATTTCTTCTGATTCAATACTTTTTGTTCCTTCCAGATTCTACAATTCCTTTTCATGTGGTTGGGTCCACCACAAATTTCTCTTTGGACTTAGACAAGTATTTGTCTCTTGATTTATCACGGTCTTTGTGTCCTCTGGTCTTGCCTCTACCTCTTTTTTCTTTGACAAGTGCTTGTGAAGAACTATCATCGGCTTCCTTTCTTCTAGTTTCTTCATTGAACATACTTTCTTTGATCATGTTCAATGTCAACTTTCCATTTGGTGCTACATTACTAAGTGTCACCATCATAGTCTCCTAGCTATCAGGTAGAGAACTCAATAAAACAAAGCATGCACTTCATCATCAAAAGTGATTTCATGGTAGAAAGCTGATTCACCAAATCCTGAAATAAATTCAAGTGCTCAGCCACAAAACTCCCATCTTTATACTTTTACTAACTTTTATATAATAAATGCTTTATTCTGTGCATTTTTTCTCTCATAAAATTCCTGCTATTTTGTCCATAATTCCTTTGGGTTGGTCTCTGTAGCCACATGATTTTCCTGATTGTACGAATTGTTTTCCTACCAAGTTTCTCCCATTCTTTATCGATCAATTTATTCTGGCTTAGCTTCTTTGGGATCATACAAATCTTTGCAGTAAAGTAAATCCTCCATTATAGGCTTCCAAATCTTTGCATTCATCTTAATCATAGAACCAGTACCCTCCATGATTTTTCCTTAACCAAGCTCTGGTACCACTGTTGTGGAAGGGAGACCCTATCCAACTAGGACATACAATATGAAACTATATATTCGGCACAGCAGAAACACAATAAATCCCAAATAATATCGATGCGACAATCCTTCCACTCAAATATCGCAATAGACAATAAACCAAATACATATGCAGAAAATCAGCAAAATCAACACTAGAAATTTTAACGTGGAAAACCCCTTCAACATGAGGGTAAAAACTACAGGACCTCTCATCCAGGAAACAATCCACTAATACACAAAAAAGTACACAGCTTAAATTCTCTATCACGAGTAGATGAATACCATTCCTATCACAAGTAGAGGAAAACCATGTCTATCACGAGTAGAAGAATACTACAGAATCATGAAAACACCGTCAAGAGAATCACTCTTGGAATATAGAATAATAATGGAGAAGAGAATAATAAATATAGTACAAAAAGAATACGAATCTCCCTATTCTCGTTGCACCCCTCGGAGATGTATATAGGAAATCCACTCCGATCAGTCTGTAAAGAATGTCGCCATGAACTCTCCCTTGAAATTTGAAGTGTAACGATGAAGAAACAAATCCCCAAAATAAGTTGCTTCTTACGCACACTTCTCCTTCTTTTCTCCCTTATTTTCTCACGCTTATTCTGTTCCTTTTCTGCGCTGCCCTACATCAATTCGCATCTACTCCTTTTATTAGCCCATGGTGGGTTTCTTTATTCAATCAACCCAAATTTGAATTGGGTTTGAATTATGGGCCTATTAATAATAATAATAGATGGGCTTTTATTATTATTTTTTTTAAGCAAATTATATTGGGCAGCTCAATAATCCTCACTAGCGTTATATTATGAGATTCTAAGCATGAAATGATCTTTGGATTAATATAGTATATGTTAGTTTTAGAGAGTTTTATTTTGATGAGATGTTGATTTTTTAACATTATTTTTAATAATTTTTTAACGCTTTTAATTAATACATATTAATTTTATTATAATATTTTTTTGACAATATATTAAATTTTTTAATATTATAATTTTATGTCCAACATGTTTGTATTAATTATATATATATTTTAATTCAAAAAATATATATTTAGTATATTAATTTTATCCGTGGGTTCACAGTTTTACATTAGTTTTTAATAAAATCGAATAAAACTCAAATACGATAATTCCAAATCTTCGCTACTATACCAATCTTTTTTTCCCCTCTTCTTTGGATGGTGTGAAGTAATAGATAAGCTGGGCTATGTCTATGTTTCTCAGCCCAAGTTTAATTCAATTGGACCAAGAAGAAGCCGTCCCCTTTGGGCTTATTAAATGAAAAAGCCCTCCTTGGTTAAATTAATCATATCCAATTCCAACAAAAATAAATAAATAAATACTCCCTTCATCCTGCGTTAACGTCGCGTTTGCTTTTTATAAGGAGATTTAGAGATATAATATTTTAATGTGTAGTGAGGTGAGAAAAATAATATTTAAGTTAAAGTGAGAGTAGTTGTATTAGTATTGTGTGTGGCCCTACATGGAATAATTAATTATTTTGTGTGGGTCCAATTTAAAAAAAAATATATAAACCTTAATTTTTGTCAAACCAAAATGAAAAACGTAAACCTTTAGGTAATAGGGGGAGTATAATTTTGTCTCACCATTAGAATTCCACCTTCATCTTGATAATGGTTTTCTTTGTTATACGCAGAAATTGAGCTCCACCTGCAATTGTCCATTGGAAAATTGTAAGATGTGTCTTACACTACAAAAAACTATTTTTTATCAATGGAATATTTTGTTAGTAAAAGTCTCAATTCCATTGTTAAATTAGTTTATCAACGGATTAACAACGAAATCCATTGGTAAATTTTCATTGGTAAAGTGGTGGTTGGTAAATTTTTAGCAACGAAAATTCAATTCCGTTGGTAAATTATTATGTTGGTAATCCGTTGTTAACAATTCCATTGGTAATTTATGTAATGATTCCGATGGTAACTACCAACGGATTAAATTGTGTTGGTAAAATAGAGAACAAATCCGTTGACATTCCATTGCTAAAGGAAAAATGCCATTTTTGTTGCTATTTCGTTGGTAATTACCAACAGATTGAATTCCGTTGGTAAATTTTGTTGCTAAAGAATACTCCCTCCGTCCCAAGAATACATTCATGTATTTGGTGGCACAGAGTCTAAGAAAAATAACTTTTTATTGTAGTAATGTAAGAAATAGAGGGGGTGTTTTGGGAAATTGAATAGAATAAAATGTATGATATAGTTGACTTTGACTAAATTGTGTGTAGAAAAAATGTGACATTTTTGTAATATTGTAGTATTGTAAGGTTATTGATATTATGTATTATTTCAATTTATAGGGTGTGCAAGTATTCTTAGGACGAATCAAAATGAAAAGTGTGAATGTATTTCTAAGATTGAGGGAGTAGTTTTTCTTAGTGTTAAATGACTTTTTATTTAGCTTAGTTGGAAAGAAACAGCCCATTCAATTAGTTATTAAAAGTTGTGAGATTAAAAGGGAATGGATAGTAGCAGAACAAAAGGTAGCCTAAACATAACTTGAATTCTTTCCTATTTTCACTTCTCCTTCTCATTGTTCAAAACACTAATTATGTTAGTTTATGTTGATTTTGAAAATAATTTAATAGGTATTTGTTTTGAGTTTTTGGTATCATAGATTTTAATGAGATAGTTTGAGACAAATATATACTTTTATTTTGTTAAATGACAAATTTTTATTCTTGGTATATATTTTTTTAATAATATATGATAGATTACTCTTTATTATTAAATAATAATACTTAATATTTTAACGAGAAATATTTTTTGAAAGCAACATATACACCCAGATAATTGAGAGTACAATGGCTACTAAAATGAGTTGATTTTCTTTGTTACTTAATAAATGTATAACTTTTTATGTTAGTTTTTTATTAAAAGATTAATAAAGAGTAACAAAATATATAAATTTTTATTCATTATTATAGTATATTTTAATTCATTTATGTACGTATGAGTTTTGAATATTAGTTCACGAATTTGAATTCGTGTACCCAGATGCAATGGAAACTTCATCTCTGGGAATGTTTATTTTGAGTTTAAGTTAATTTAATAAATCAGTGAATAATGTTAATCTATGTTTGTTATGTTTGTTTTGGGTTTAAAGAGAGTATGTTTAAACTTTATGTAAAATGAGTATTAATTGAGGTGAGAGAAGATGAGAGAAAAAGATAAAAAAAGTATTAATTGAGGAGAGTGGATATATGGTAGGGGTGGATAAGTGTTAATAGGGTGTGTAGATATAGGGGAGATTGGAGATTTATTAAATCTAAATCTAAAAGATTAAACCCGAAACAAACATTGCCTATTTTAGTAAATTTTTTTGTGAAATGAATATTATTATTATTATTTAATAAATTATCACCTTTAAGGATAAAAAATGTTTTCTATGAAAAATGTGTAATTTTTTATTCATTCATAATTTTATTATTATTATTTTTGAAATGATATCACACAAGTATAATTTTTATAAAGATTTTTTTTAAAAAGAAATTTGATAAGGAAATTATGAATTGCCCCACCATACCAAACTCATTTTTACATTTATTGTTTGAATGAATATTAATAAAAGTAATTTATTTTAATTTATTTTTGAGATAATGTAGTGTATTTTGGTAACAAATAAATTTTCAAGTATGTTATGTGTTATTGTTGGAGAAAATTGGTTAGTATTGGAATTTAATGCGAGTGAAAAATTGATTCATACAGTAGAGAGATTAAATAGTACGTAAAGGGATTAATGAGAATTAATATCGGGTGAGGCTTGCGCGCCCGAGCGCACGGAAACACATTCCATGCGCCTTTAGAAATTTAGTATTATGGGTAAGGGTACATTATTTTGATCTAAAGGGTGTATACTTTAATTAATAAAAGATACATCATTTTATTTTAAAGAGTATACACTTTTCATTAATTTAATTTCTTTAGAAAATAAAAGGTACACATTTTTATACTAAATGATATACAATTTAACACAAAATTCTAAAGGCGCAAGGAGTGTTGTCCATGCGCCCAGATACACACAATAATTTTCTTTAGAAAATAAAGAGTACACATCTTTATACTAAAGGGTATACAATTTAATATAAAATTTTAAAAACGCACGGAATGTGGTGCATGCGCCCGGGTGCACAGAAGTTTTTGCTATTAATATCCCGCATTGCAAACGTTACAAGTGATTTTCTCTATTCATAAGTCCATATATGTTATGGAATTACAATTAATGATAATTGGTGACCTTCCAAATCATTACACGCGCACATAAGCAAATGCGAGACGAGCCGAGCTGTGCCGTGAGTCGTAGTCGTAGACGTAGCTATGCACCACTCATCGTAACTAGACCCGAGTTGCGAAACTCGAATAATAGTCGTACAGGTCGAGTTCCATTTTGCTTCTTGAAAAACTGTTGTCTTTTGCTCAACTGTTGTCGTAGC
Organism: Pogostemon cablin; assembly: GCA_023678885.1. Classification (NCBI taxonomy): domain Eukaryota; kingdom Viridiplantae; phylum Streptophyta; class Magnoliopsida; order Lamiales; family Lamiaceae; genus Pogostemon; species Pogostemon cablin. The sequence continues at coordinate 15,169,280 of CM042962.1, read as the reverse complement.
CTGCCTCCGAAATCGTTGTCTATTAACCTGAATATTTTTTCTTGTTTTCAATTCAATTTTCTTCTCGATCCTGCATTTACTCTTTTATGCTCTAAATCAATATTTTTCTGCAATGTTTATCCAAAATACTTCAACAATTGTCCAATCTTTTGTGTACTGTATGTTAAATGAGAAGAATATTCTCAAGAAAATCTTTTGTCCAATCTTTTGCCGCCGCTTTGTGCCACTTCCACGTGTCAGAGTTGAAACCATCGATCTAATAATCTGACGGTGATTATTTAAAAAGGGTCAAACAAGTTGTGGCATCTCTGACTGCCTCCTCACGGTCTTTCAATTATAATTAGTTATAATTATTACTCCCTCTATCTCATAGGTAAATTCATCGACACTTTAGATACGGAGTTTAAGAAAAATTATTTTTTGACCAATTTTATTAACTTTTTAGGAGTATTGTGGTATTTTTAGGTAATAAATAAATTATAAAGTATGTTATGTGTGTTATGTGGGAGTGATATTTTTGAAATTAAGAAAACTTTTGAGGTTGTTGGTTAATGTGAAGTTTTCTTTTTTGGGTGGTGAAGATAAGTGTGGTACGGACGAAAGGCGGGCGGTTATTTGCACCCCCGGAATTGTTAAATAAACCCCAATTAAAAAAAGTACCCCACTAAAATTAAAAGTTTTATATTTAAAATACTAAATACACCCCATACAAAGACAACTCTATCCTTTTAATTAATTATACACCAGAAAAAATAATTACTGACAAAATTAAAAAGAAATGAAAAAAGAGAAGAACACGTTGGAACAACGACTAGTGTGTTCTGCAAATCTGCTGTGAAGAAGCGAAAGGAAAGGAAAGGAGACGCAAGAACTCCTTCTTGCATGTACAACTTCCATGAGTTTGCAAGTTTTTGCCGTGTCATTGTATTTTTAAAAATAATATTTTTTGGAATTATTGAATAATATATCAGATATCGCTTTAAGGTTTGACACATCAGACAAAAAAAAGTGTGTTCGGTTACTACAACCGAACACGATTAAATCTGTTTGCTTATAGGAAGCGAACGGTGAGAAACGACACCCAACTGTTCGATCACAAACGTTGAACAAATTTAACTGTTCGACTGCTGTGATCGAACACTACACTATAGCGGTCTATCTTTGAATTAAGGTTGAATCTTTTAAGCAGAAGGTGCTTTTAAACTTGAATTAGTCTTCATTTCCTGAATAACTGCTACACTAGCTATGTTTCTTTGGGATGATCCTTGTTTCTTTTGAATGATACGTTTTAATTAAGCCTCCAAGCATTTGTCATTATAGGGCAAACCAACTTCTCCTGACCTCTTGAAGGAGGTACTTTATTACTTCATCCTCTAAACTTTCCCCATGCCATGGCCACTGTTTGATCACAAACGTCGAACAGATTTAATTGTTCGACTACTGTGATCGAACACTACATCATAACGGTCTATAACTAAAGGATTTAGCATATCGCATAAATTGACTACGTATAACCTATTCAATTCAATTTCTTTGTAGTAATCGATATCGCCCTCATCATGATTCCTTCTTTACGATTATTACTTATTTTGGATGATCATCATTCTCAGTTTTTGCTTGTTCCATGATACTACGCTGATGCAGAAGGATTAGGGGTTTAGGTTGATCGTGGTTTAGTGATTATAACAATGAGGTATATTTAAAAATCTGATTGGGGTGCATTTAGAAATTTAATTATAATTTATTTTATTATTTATAAAAGGGTATTTACGACTTCTCACGTTATCATATTTTAATTTTATAAATTATATTGGGGTTCATTTAACAATTTCGGGGGTGCAAATAGCCACTCCACGGACGAAAATGAAAAGTGCGAACATAAGTGTGTGACAGACAAAAATAGAAAGTGTGAACATAAATATGAGACGGAGGGAGTATTATATAAATATTTTAATTTATCAAAATATTAACTGTAATTATTTGTCTTAATTGTCAAAGACAAACGTTGCAAAATTTTGAATGTGTTCATAACTTGTATACTGCCAGATTGCACCGTCTAATTATAGCAAATTCGAATTTCATTTCACTTAAATAAACTACGAACTTTAATAAGGGGAGGATGTAGTATAGGTACATAGGGGTACAGTTATACCCTCAAATCAAAGTATAATATCTATAGATATAGTATTTCTTAGTTGTAATGCATTAGTAGCTTAGTGGTTAGGCCATTAAATTTGAGTATGAGGTCATGAGTTCAAACCTCTACCACACTCCTTTTTTGTGTTTTTTTTTCTTTATATTAAGTAAATTTTTCTGTTTTTTTCCTTTATATTTACACTTATTTTTTAATACATCCTATAATTTTTTTTCTTTATACATCCTATAATTTTTTTCTTTTCTTCTTTATATTTATATTATTTAACACATGTTATAAATTCGTATTAATAATATCTTAATAATAATAATCATAATTCTTGTATTTTATTTTATTTATTATATAATTTTAAATATTAAATAATATTCTATATTTTTATAATTACATGTCATATCCCAAAAAAATTTTCCTGGATCCGCCCCTGACTTTAATTACTATATTACAAATATTATTTTCTAATTAATTTTAAAAATCCAAATTAGATGAATTGAAATGATACCACATAAATACGCATCAAATCACGATCAGAAACCATCGAATAAAAATAATGGCTACAAAATTACAAAATTCGGAAAAATAAACGTACACAAAAAATTGAGTAAAAATAAAATAAACAAATAAAAATGTTTTTTGCGCCATAAAAAAATAAAAATAAATCAAAATGCCTGAAAATTTGAAACTCAACTGGACGCTGAATATCAACTAATATTGGCTGTTACATCTCTAAATAACACACATACATATTCTTTGTCCTCATAATTTGAGAAAAGCATATTGAATCAGGTTTTTGTTGCCTGTAGTACTGATTAAATTGAATTGCTAATTTTTATTCGATTTGATTGATTAGATTGGTTTTAACTAAAGTTTGCACATGCATTCTTGTATAATATTTATTGAAATATTTAGATACTTTCTAGGGCAATGTATCCTGTGTGCCGTGGAGGATGGTTCAAGGTCCGACCAACTATGAAGTTATACCGTTGAATATTAAATATTACTCTTTCCGTTCTAACATAATTTTCACATTTTCTCATTTGATCGTTTCAATACAATTTTCACACCCTAAAAATGAAATAAAAACACAAGGAAAATAACCTTCCATGGTCCCTTATTTTCAAAAATGTCATTTCATTTTTATACATTTAAAACACTAATTATATACTAAGCATATTTAACTTAAAACAAATTATCCTAATACTAACCCAACCCAACCCACGATCTGACCCAACTTAAAACACGAAACCTGTTGAAGAATCAATCAATTCATCCTTCTCTCTTAACTAACCCAAGATCTAATTCTCTCTCCCTTTCTCATTTGGATCTCAATCCAAGGTGAAAAATCATTCTTGTTGAAGAATCCATTCATCCTTCTCTCTCAACTAACCCTAGATCTAACTCTCTCTCCCTCTCTCTTGTTTGGATCTCAATCCAAGGTGCGGTGAAACTCTATCCTTCATCGATACATTCGATCGATCTGAAGCTGATTTGTCGCTTTCCTGCATTGCCATCCAGCTCCATCGTTGCAGTCTTTTCCTCATCCGCCTCGTTGTCCCCGCCGCCTACAAATGCATTGTCGTTGTTGTACCGTTCCCTTGATTACGGTAGGGATTTATCAGATTTACTCCCTTCGAAAATTAGTCCAACATTGGGAAATCGAGTACTGTTGATCATTATATTCAATTTTGATGGATAAAAAAATTTCAAGGAAAAGAAGACGGTTTCTAAAGGAGGAATGGTTTCTTCCTAAATCAAGATTTCAAATTAGCAAACTAGACAAGAAATTTCTCTCTCTAAGGGCTTGTCTCACCCTTCTTTCAACCGCGTTGGTTCCATTTTTTATATCATTCCTTTAAAGATTTTTTAGCTTTCTCATATTGGTTTTTTCACTTGGTGATGGGTATTTCTTTCTTGAATCACATGGGCATAGTCTTCTTCAAATCAAAATCCCGCTTTTTCATCGCTAACTGGTGCGGTTTTGGATTTCGTTTGTCCAGTGAACATTTGAAGAACATTTAGTAGATTTTTATGTTGGTTGGATTAGCACATTTCTTGGAGTAGTTTATGTTTTTAGTACAAGGATTGAGCCTCAATTTATTTCTGATTCGGTGTTGCCAGGGGATTATTAACTTTAATGATAAAGTTAATCCATTTGCCATTAACTATTAAATGTACAGATTTGCCCTCAAAAAGTTAGTATGAACAGTAAAAAAAAAGTGAACAATGAAATATTTTTGTAACAGTAAGTGTCATAATTCTCTAGGATAGAGGGAGTATATCCTTTAATATAAAAAATACATGCCCTTGATTTTTTCAAAAATGAAAATAATAATCTTAATCAAATATTTATACCCTTTATATTAATTCTTTCAATGATAAAAATAATATCCTTATTAATTAAAATGAAAACTCTTTAAAATAAAATGTTACTCTTTCTATCCTGCAGTAAGGTTTGTATTTTTCATTTTAGTTTGTCATAAATTAATGTTTAACATTTACTCTTTTAAGTTGTTTCCTCCGCCGGTGACTCACCACCGACACCCCGCAAATCCAGTTGTCATCGTCCCAGCTCCTAATGCCATCACTCCAATCTCTATCAATTGAGTCCTCCTCTTCAACTCTGGCTTCCACCCCTCTCACTGAAGTTGTGCGACATCAGCACCGTAAAATGGCAGAAGCAGCGGCCCCACTTTATCTGGCTGTCATTTCACCATCAGAATCCGACAAGGGATGGGTAATCTCACTGTCCGGTGGTAGTTTCAGCTGCAGGCCGTTGAGAGTGGAATTTCACGTATTTTAGGTCTCACATTACACTATTTTTGATAGAATGTGGCCATGATTTTGTGTAGAATTGCATGATTTTCATATTTTGCATAATTAAGATACTACTAAGGTGTTTTGTTGAGTTTTAAAGGGTAAAACATAATCAAAAGTTGAAAGTTGGAATGAAGAGTAAAAGTGTGAAGGAATGCTGAAAAACATACGTCCACATTGCATAATTTTTTTGTATTTGTGTAGAAGTCTAAATTGATCATATGATATATGGTTGGAAAGACACGGAAGAAAGGATCATTTTGGCGCAAGAATCACTCAAATCGGAGTTCGGATGAGGAAGTTATACTCAAAATCGTGAGGTCGCGCAGCTGCCGACGGGAATTTTCGAAAATTTTCGAAAATTAGCCCATCTTTCTTATGTCTTGGAGCACAATTAATTTTCTTATCTCATTCGCTTCTCACATCTATATATATTTCACATCATTATTCATAAGAGACACCACCTCCACAAGGGGATCACCCCATCCATCATCTACCATCATCCACATCCATCTCATCATCCATTCATACCGAAGGAGATTCAAGGGTTATTCAAGAGGGAGATCAGTCAATCAAAGAGACGGAGAAGGAAAGCGGAATAACGCCGACACTAGCTTTTTTATATTCATTTCTTTTATTTTCGATTGTCAAGACTTCTAGTATAACTTTGATAGTCATGGGAGTTAATTGTAACCCCATGAGCTAATTTTGTTTACAGCTTTAAGGTTTGAAGGATAGACGAGACTGATTATTGTGAATTCATGCTGATTATTATTTTAATTTATTTGATTCGTCTTGAGACTTTGAAATCATGCTTCGTAACATCTTTATATTAAATTCATGACATTGCCCGTGATGCTTGATTTATTATGTTAGCTTGTGTGCGTACATGAATTGAATTGTCTATCTGTTGGGAATTAAGGTATTTTGTCCGTAAACACGTTAATTTTAAGAACTACTATATCATATACTTGAATTGTTTAATGGAACAATGCAATTAGACATTTAAGTAGAAAATTGTTAGTCAAACTTACCATCCGGAGGTATTGTTGTTTCCGTTAATTAGTATCTAGGAAGGAGACTTGATAATATTCACGCACTTTAGGGTTAAAATCAGATTATACTGTTAGCTTTGAATCGGACATATCCGGTGGAAAAATAGGGTTATGTAGTGTATTTTCATAGAATCTGCATGAATGAACAATTGGAAGTCTAAGAATTCAAATTAATTAATCTATACCAGATTACCTTAGAACTGTTAATTCTCTCTTGAATTAATCTTAAATCTTTCTTTTGTGATTTTTATTTTATTGGTTATTTAATTTTTAGTATTTAGATATTAAATTACAACACCTTGGAAATTGGTTACTTATTATGATTAAGTTAGTGATTTTAGAAGTAGATAATTAGCTGTCCTGCGGGTTCGATTATTAAACTTGATCGCTTGCCACAACAATTGATATCATTCACAACTCCTATGTTTCGTTACTATATTTCATCTCTTCTAATTTTTCACTTGAAAAAGCTTTATATTCCTTCATGTTTTGAGTTAAATATTTTTATCTCCTCGTCCTCAATGTTAGATTTTCCTTTGGCCTTTCTGTTTTCAGCCTTTTGCCTGATTGAATGAATACGGTCTTCAGTAACACCTTCATTATTCGATGATGATGTATACTACTGCAGAGGAAATTTTGGTCTTCTTCTTTTTGCGGTGATTATGATCTTATTGATTACGCCACTTAGGACTCATAAGCAGAATATTTCACATCCCCAAATGGTTGAATAATCTGTTATTGTAATTGTTTATCCGCAATTTCAGCAGATCTACTAGTATACCAACATCACTATAATCATTATTCTAAATCTCATTTTAATAGTTGTAGAGCCATTAACTGCATTTATTTCTCTGTGAGCAGAATTAATCTAACTCCAATTATGTGGTTCGCATGTTTTCTAACCGAAATGTTGTTCTCTAACTGAAATGCTAAGTCTCTGCTTAGATGGATGAGAAATAATCTAATCTTAAAAGAGATGAACTTCATAGTGCCTTACACCTACAGAAAAGGAAATGGTACAACAAACGTTCATTTGGTGAGACCTAAGCCTGATTTCATTACTAATAATCTTGTTGAGGATAAATATTGTAATTTCTATTGATTTTCATATAGTTCACGTGAGTGGTTAGTACTTTGTTTCCTTCTTATATAAAAGACAAAAACTTGTGTGCCCTCGCACACCGTGTTCCCATACAATTTAGTATACATGCGCCTATACATGTATATATTAAATTGTATGAGCGCACGGTGTACCCGGAGACACAAAAGTCCAACTCTATATAAAAATATTGTAATGGATTTTTCGAAAGAAAGTTTTGACGAGGTCAATTGACACACTTCCTTTAGGTTTTTTTTTGGGTTATCCTTTCAAACACCTATTTGTTTGTTTTTTCTTCTTTAATAAAGCATATATTAAGTATAATATTAATTAATTAATAAAAAACAACAATAATTGTTTAGGTAGATAAATAAAGTCAATTATATGGTGGAACCTTTCCTATCAAATCATTTTTTTAGTTGTGGTCGTCTCCTCTATTTATGTTTCTTTTTTATTATTTTATTATATTTATAAGATTATAACGTAAACTTTAAGGAAGAGATATACCGAAATCAAAAAGATAAAATTATAATTATACCCTAAACTCTAAATATACTCCAAAACACAAGGGTGGAAGTACAATTATACCCTAAACTTTAGGGGTAAATTAATATACTCCAAAATACAAGGATAAAATTATAAACATATCATTAGAATTAACCTAAACTCTTAGACTAAAATATGTCCTAAACCATTAAGATAAAATATATACTAAATCATAAAAGTAAAATATATACTAAACCATAAAAGTGAATTATAATTATACCTATAAAATTAAATTTAAAAAAATAGAAAAAAATAGGAAAAAAAATACTTTAAAAGAAAAAGAAAAAAAAAAGTGAAAATAAAGACGAAAAAATAAAAACAAAAAAAAAAGTAGCGACTATATTGACATTGTGAATTAGGGGGTGGTTCCACAAATTCGTTTTGATAGAAACACTTCATCAAAATGATTACTATTATATTTTGATAAACAGGAGAAAAAAAAATCCCTAATAAATTGAATAGTTGAACGTAAGGAAAGGGCAGACTTTTGTAATCTGTCTTCATGCTATTTTTCTATTTTGTAATTAGTTAGGATGCTTTATAAAAAATATATTACCATTGTTACTTTTTATGATATTTTATTTACTCCCTCCGTCCGCCAGAGAAAGATATACATTTTTCTTTTTAAAAACATGAGACCCACACACATTACTAATACATTTAATATATGAGTCACACACACCTCACTAATACAACTACCTACTATACATTAAATAATAATACTGATTGTCGTCCAATTCACCTAGATTTTGTCATGTTTTTATGTTCGTTTTATGTTTATTTAGTATGTTTTTGCATCATATTTTGAAGGATATGGATGGATTTGATGAAGTTTACTAATTTGAGTTTGCATTAATGTTAAATAGATGTTTCAGAAGGAAAATCGAGCCAAAGTGGAGACGAAATAGAGAATTCCAAGCAAGTGAAGAAAACTCGGTCGAATTTCTATTCTTCGATCGAGTTTCTAGAACAGTGTTGAAGGTCGCAGGTTGTCACAAAAAATCGACCGAATTTCTAGAAATTCGATCGAATTTCTGATACAGAATGAAACTGGAAGGCTGAAGCAAAACACGAAAATTTGACTGAAGAGCAAAAACTTGGTCTAATTTTTGGACAGATTGAAAGCATAAAACGTGTCTAGAATTGAGAAAGCGCAAGTTGCATGAAAACTCGACCGAAGCACGAAAATTCGGTCGAATTTTCATACAAAAATTTCAGCTGTTAACTTCGACTTTTGGGTATTCAAGAGGGATATAAATACCCTAAATACTCATTTCTCAAATCAGATTTGCAAAAGGGGAGATTCCAAGAATACACAACACACATTCTTTTCTTTATTTTACACCTTCATCTTCATCCATCCACCATTTTTTCATCCATCCACCATCTTTTCATCATTTTGTCTACCAATTGATTGAGGGTTGAGTATTGGAGCTTGCAAAGGGAAGAAAGATATTCAACCTACATCAAGGAGGGAAGATATTTTGCTTTTCATTTGTATTCTCTTTGGATTATTTTGAAACAATGGATATATGTAAGCATTTTGAGGATGTTTACATAATGTTTATTGTTGGTCAGACCTCTAGTGAGGCTAGCCACAAGATGGATTAGGGCTTTTTTTTTGGATTTGTTGGATTTAAATGGGTATTTGATATGATATTTGGAATTTCCTACATGATTTATGATTCATTTATTTGTGTTATGATTTGTGTGATCAATATCTCTAGTTATGATGTTAGGAAAGCCATTCCGAAATTGTGATTAGGATTTTGATTGAATAATGTAATAATATGAATAGTGTATGTTAGTGTGTGAAGTATGTGGTAACATCTTTATACACTTAGAACATTCATGTTGGAACATTTGATTAATTAATCTTGATTGATTATTGATTGAGTGAGAGGAAGAATTCTTGTAATCATAGTACCTTTAAGAGAACTGAGAGTAAGAAACAATCTTTTGTGCTTTAAACTTGTAATTAGTTGAGAACCTAATTACCTTGGCCATAGGGATTAGAGGAACATTTGTGATTGCTTCTATTACGATTATCATTGATACTTGCCATTTAACTTTAACAAGTCCATGTAATACCCTTAATCTTGAATGTGGTTAGTCTTTCTGCTCTTTAGATTACTCACCTTTCACTTCATTTTCATCTTGGTTATTTGTCTCTTGCATCAATCATCTTTAGTTGTTATTTATTTTATTTTCTACTTGCTTAGATAATTATCTTTTAATTCTCAAAAACTCATAATCCGATCACTCCTATAAAGCATGATTGAAAATGAATACGGATACATACACTTCCTCCTTGGGTTCATAATAATAAATTTTGCACTTGGCGCCATTTGATTGGTCGTTAATAGTTGGGGTGACCAAACAATAAAATATCGAACCCAAGGGAATTTAGGATTCATGGCCTTTAGGTATAGCATCGTGATTAGTTAGAGACGATCGAAAAGGATGTTTAAAAGCAAAAGAAAATAAATTGCATGCAAAAATAAATCTAATTACAATATTTTTGGATTTTCAATGACATGGTAGTTTTCATGATGCACTCATATAATCAATCATCCAACATCTTTAGTTGTTTTCTATTTTTAAGCAAATCATGGTAAGGGCGATCACGATTTTCACCTATCCCCAATGACCATGGTGAATAGGATGTAGATTTGAACTTAGACTCAATTTTGGTTTAAAATTGATCAAGGTAAGCGTACCTTATCGTTTGTAGTGAGTGACCAAGTTTAAATATCGAATAAAGGGAGATTTAAATCAAGGGTGTATCCGTGTTTGTTTTCAATCATACTTTATAGGAGTGATCAGATTTTGAGTTTTGAAAATTGAAAAGAGCAATATAATTACAAATTATCTAAGCAAGTAGCAAATAAAAATAATTAACAACTAAAGATGATCAAATAAAGTGTCAAGTGACCAAAATAAAAATAAAATAGATGTAGAACAATCTAAAGTGGAGTAAGGCTAACCACATTCAAAATCAAGGATACAACATGGACTTGTTAAATTTAAATGACAAATATCAATGATCATTGGAGTAGAAGCAATCACAAATATTTCCCCAATCCTTTTCGCTAAGGTGATTAGGTTCTCAATTTAATACAAGTTTAAAGCACAAAAGATTGAATTTCACTCTCAATTCCCTTAGGGTACTATGATAACAAGATTAGTCTCATCACTCAATTAATCAACCAAACATGATAAACTAATTAAATGTTCTCACACGAATGTTCTAAGCATATAAAGATGTGACCACATACTTCACACACTAAAATACAAAATCCATATTATAACATGATTCAATCAAAACCCTAATCACAATATTGGAATGACCATCCTAATATCACAAACAGATAATTCAACCACACATATTACAATACAAATCAAGTAAATCAAAGATCATTTAAGAAATTCCAAAAATCACATCAATTAAACCATCTAAAATTCAACAAATCCATAGATCCTTAATCCATCAAGTGGCTAGTTTCACAAGAGATCTAGCCAACAAAAAACATCATGAAAACATCCTCAAAATGCTTACACAAATTCATTGTTGCAAACAAAACAAAGAAATTACAAATTAAAGGAAAAATATCTTCCCTTCTTGAGTTGGGTTGAATTTCTTCCTTCAAGATGCTCTCCTCTCTCCAAGTGTCTCTCTCCCCTTTAGATATGTGATGGCTGAATGAAAAAAATGAAGATTGATGGGTGAAAGTGTGAAAATGGTGGAAAATAGAGTAAAATTTGGATGGAGATGGTAGTGTGTGTGGAAAATGGTGTAGAGTGTGTGTCTTTCACGAAAATGGAGGCTAGGGTTGATTCTCAAATCCAAACTTGGAGAAAAGCAGCCAAAATAGGGATTAAAACTGATTTTCTGGACAGGTGGCTATTTTCATAAAAATTCGACCAAATTTTTGTGATGATGGTCGAATTTTTGTGTCAGTTTACTATTCTTCACTCTTTTTGCATCATTTTCTCCATTTTTGCTCGTTTTCACCATCGTGACACCTGTATGTGCATATTTTTATGTTAGAAGTATATTTTTTACCTTTTCTACCATATAAGAAACGAAATACAATACGAAAACAAACAAAACAAATACAAAACAACCTAAAATCTAGGTGAATTCAACGACGATCAAGATTGTTTTCACAACCCCTAAAAAGTTCCTAAGATCGATCCTACTTACAATTCCCTTAAAGGTACTATGTTCGTATGGATGGGGTTTCACTTCACTAGTTTAATCCTCGGGCCTAAGTGACCTCCCTAGTGTTCATTTACGTTGTTCTAAACATAAGAGTTCCTTGGCTAAGCTCCCTTTATATTAAACCCACATGTAATAAATGGAAGAAATTCACATATGATAATCATGCAAAACAACTAAGGGTAAAGCAATGACAAGACATGCCGATACACAATACACAACTTAATCACAATGCACTAATATCAAAGACATAAATCCCATATTACTACAAGGCATGTGAATTTCATAAATGAAACCTAATCAAAGCTGAAAATTCAATTAAGACATTTTCAAAATTTAATCAATATCATGCCTTCAATCAACCACCAAAACATAGAAAATAGAAAGATAATAAGTAGGATTAGATTACACTTTAATGAAGTTTTACATCCATGACGATCATCCTTTTTTGGTGTCCCCACCTTCTTGGAAAATAATAAATTCCTAATCTAGAAAAACATTTAAAACTACAGATCCCTCACCCCGAAAGGGGGAGGGATCTCACAACTATTTAATGGAGAATTTAATGGATGGAGAATTGTGAGGAGTGTATGTGAAATGGGTGTGGTGTGTGTGTGCCTCCAAGAGGAGAAATGAGAATTCCCCCTCCAATTATGCAAAGGAAGGTGTTTATATGTAATAGAGGCTCAAAGGGATTAGAGAAACATTTGGATGATGGGCTTAAGTGGGGTTAAGTGGAGAAAATGGGGTTTTTGGCTCAAAAATCGGTTCCGGGAGATCGATTTAAGTATGTTTCCGTACGAATCATGACCAAAAGCCGGTCTTTGCCCAGCGGGTTGCATGCGTGCTCCATACCCTGGAGGTCGCGGGTTCAATCCCCGGCCTCAGTGGATTTAAATTTTTAATTAAAATAGGCTTTCTGTGAGCGCAAGTAGGAGATCACTCCCCTGTTAGGCCCAAAAATTCGAGCGAAGGGAGAAAACTCGATCGAGATTCTCCTACCGCCTCAAAAATTCTCATGCTCTTCGATCGAGCTTCTCTTACTGCCTCAAAAATTCTCATGCTCTATTTCCCCAATAGGCAATACTTTGAGGTCATAATAGACAACGCTTTCAGCCGTTGTTGATGCCATCTTTTCTCAACACTCAGAAAAAGTGTTGTCGTAGACCTATTACAAAACTGTTGTCTTTTAAGTCGCTACAATTTTTCCTTTGTTTTCATCCCGATTTAATTCCCGTTTCCTCCTTTTATGATTTTTGCTCATCCCATTTTCAATCATGTTTCTTCCTTCACTATTTTAAGCACAAAAAACATCCTTTTTTCTGTAAAATAAACAAGAATACCTCTCTCCAAATAATTAAGCAATTAATAGCATTTTCATTAAAATTATGCTTAATTATTGAATTAAAGCCAAATAAATCCAAATAAATTCATGCAATCAAGCCAAAAAATTTAGGTGAATTTCATGCCGATCAAACCCCCAAACTTAAAGTGTTGCTCGTCCCTGAGCAACGAAAGAAAAGAAAGAACGAGGAGGGAAATTCACCTAGAATTGAATCAAGAAATCAATGAGATTGAGTCATTTTAAAGCCATTTCAATTCAATCAAAACAAGATACAAAACATCAATTTAATGGTTACAAGGTAAGCTTAGGAAATATGTAAGCAAGTGAGACCTTCACCATTCCTCTCTAGATTTTGCATTACTCTCACACTCAAAAGAAGTGTACGGGAGAAGTGTAAACTCTCAAAAATTGATTCAAATGCATGATATTACCATATGCTTGCCAAAAGTCTACGCTCTCCACCACTTATATGTGTGTTAATTATTGAATAAAAAAAGGTCTTTATATGGTGTTGTAATGTAGGCTCTTTGGTATTGGGTAGGAAAAATATTTAGGAAAAGTAAGCTCAAGATTAGTAGAGAATTTAAGTTGACGTCTCAACTCTCATCCCTTCTTTTTCTTTTTTTTTTACCTCATGAAAAATGTAATAATCCACCCAACACACTAGAAATCCTTTTTCTTCTCTTTGTACGATTGAGTTTTCTCTTTTTTCCCCAAGGGATCTCTTTCCATTTTTCTATTAGAGCTGCTTCTTTTATACAAGCTTTACTCAATTTTTTTTTCAACCTCCATTTTTTTCTTACTTCATCTTTTCTCCGTCTTTTCTTGCACTTTCTCCATTTCTCTCTTTACAAACTCTCTTGTAAGCTCAATTCAACCACTTCATCTCCCATTAATCCTCTAGTACTCGACAAAGGTGGTTAGGATATAAAATATGGATAAAAATGACTAAATTTGTAGGTTGCCAAAGAAATAAGGATAATAAGCTCAAAGGGGAAAACTACGATATGATTTCATTTGGTAGGATTAATTTGGCTAAGTGACTTGTCAAAACAGAGATGATCTTAAATCATTTTCAATAATCTTCACACATGTTTAGTTTCAAGAAGACACAATGACAAATTCTAAAATGCACACAAAAGAATGATGCACACACAAGAAAGGAAAAACCATTTGATTTCATGATTTTAAGGCTCAAAAAGCTCACGGGCTTGTAGTAGTGAAAGAAACACAATACAAGCACAAACCATAACTCAACAAGTACACAAACAAAAATCCATCAAGTCACAAATTCCAACCAAATATCATAGCCTCAAATTTTCTCACAATGAATCACAAGAGAGCTAAGAAAAAATTTCTCCTCATTGAAAACAAAATAGAGCAAGAAAAAGCACGAAAAAACAAAAACAACAAAAAAGGAGAAAATATGTGCCAAAAAAAAGAGTAAGGACTTATACGTGCGCCAGTACAATATTCTCAAGTAGGAGTTCATGGATGCAATTTTATAATTCAAACAGTTGAAAAGTCAAGTAACAAAGACGACATACCCCCCAAACTTAAATTAGACAAAGTCGAATTTAAGTTGAGAAGATGTTTGTTTCCTCAATTTGCACCACTCCTTTCCTCTTCAAGGCCAATACCATGGCTCCATGCATTAGTCCCTACAAACACAACCATAAAACGAAAAACAAATCAAAGCAAAAAAATATCCCTATCCTAACCACCCAACGAACCCAAAGTCACAAATACAACTAAATTCCCTATCCTAACCACTCAACGAACCCAAAGCCATTTTAATAGCCCAGGAAGACCAAGAAAAACAACATTTACTTGTCCCTATGGCACCTTTCCATTTAGGATGATGCCATTTGGCTTGTGCAATGCTCTGGCCACGTTTTAAAAAAGTATGATGGCCATTTTCGGTGGATTGATTGAGAACATCATGGATGTTTTTATGGATGATTTATCCGTTTATGGTTCTTCATATGATTTGTGCTTAACAAACCTATCTATTGTGTTACAGTGTTGTAAGGAGACAAACCTTGTACTTAATTGAGAAAAATGCCATTTTATGGTCACGGATGGAATTGTGCTAGGGCACCACATTTCAGAGCATGGTTTGAGGGTGGATAGAGCAAAAGTCATAACCATAGAACGTCTTCCTCCTCCTACTAGTGAGAAAGGAGTTAGATCGTTCTTAGGCCATGCGGGCTTCTATCGCTGCTTTATAAAAGATTTTTCAAAAATTGCCAAGCTTCTTTGTAAGCTTCTTGAAAAGGAAAGTACATTTAAATTTGATGAAGATTATCTTGCTTCATTTCAGGAACTTAAGGAGGCTTTGATTTCATCCCCCATACTTGTAGCTCCGGATTGGAGTGTGCACTTTGAATTGCATTGTGATGCAAGTGATCAAGCTATCGGGGTTGCACTTGGGGCAAACAAAGGAGAAGAAATTTAGAGCTATCTATTATGCTTCAAAGACGTTGAATTCTTGCCAAGTCAACTATACAACCACCGAAAATGAGTTTTTGGCGGTGGTCTATGCCTTTGAGAAGTTTCATCCCTACTTAGTTGGCACACGAATAATAGTATTCACGGATCATGCGGCCATCAAGTATCTAATGAACAAAAAGAATGCTAAGCTAAGGTTGATTCGGTGGGTATTACTTCTATAAGAGTTCGATGTGGATATCAAAGACAAGAAAGGGGTTTAAAATGTGATAGCGAATCACTTATCAAGACTTGAAAGAGAAGAAGGGGATGAAGATTTGACTCCAATTGGTGATATGTTCCCGGACGAGTAAATCCTTAAAGTGGAGGTTGAACAAGTGTGTGCTCTCATGATAAACTCGTCTCCTTGGTACGCCGACTATGTCAACTATCTTACATGCGGAATTAAGCCCACACTTCTTAATGAGTATAAAGTGAAGAGATTTTATGTTGAAGTGAAGAAGTATGTGTGGGATGAGCCCTTCTTATTCAAAATTATGTGGATGGAGTCAATAGAAGGTGTGTCGCCAATGAAGAAATTGAGGGGATTTAAGAGCTTTGCCATTCATCTCCTTATGGTGGGCACTTTAGCCATCACAAGACGGGAGCAAAAGTTCTTCGATCGGGTTTTGTTTGGCCCATCTTGTTTGGAGATGCCAAGAAATTTGTGGAAAGTTGTGATAGGTGCCAAAGAGTTGGAGGAATAGGGAAAAATGATGAAATGCCCATGGGATTGAGAATTGAAGTTGAGGTTTTTGATGTGCAGGGCATTGACTTTATGGGCCCATTTCCTTCGTCTCAAGGGTATCTATACATATTGTTGGCGGTGGACTACCTGTCCAAGTGGATGGAAGCGATCCCCACCAAGACTAATGATGCATTTGTGGTGCAAAGATTCTTGAAAAAGAACATCTTTACTCGATTTGGAGTCCCACGAGCTTTGGTAAGTGATGGAGGTTCACACTTCGTAAACAAATTGATGGAGGGACTCTTGAAGAAATACGGAGTTAAACACTGGATAGCCACTCCTTATCATCCCCAAGCAAATGGTTTGGCGGAAGTCTCAAACCGCCAAATCAAGTTAGTGTTGGAGAAGATAAGTAATGGTGGAAGAAAGGATTGGGCGGAGAAGCTCGATAATGCCTTATAGGCATATAGGATGGCGTTCAAAACTATCCTTGGTGTTTCTCCATACCAATTGGTGTATGGAAAAGCTTGTCACCTCCCCGTCGAGTTGGAGCATCAGACTTTATGGGCAATCAAGAGGCTCAACATGGACGAGGGGGAGGCCGGACAAGAAAGGTTGCTAAAGATGGTAGAGTTGGAAGAATTTCTTGAAAGGTCCTACGAGAACTCCACCATCTATAAAGAGAAAGTGAAAAATGTTGGATTGTATACTGAAAGTCTAGTTTTTTTGTATGAACAATGTTTTAACAATTTAATTTATTTGAAACGAGAATCATGTGATCAAATATTTACAATAATGTTGTTGCAAAAGTCCATTTACTTTATACTGTAGATAATGTGGTGTGCGGCATCACACAGAAGATTATATTATCGGCTCCTTATAAAGTATAAACAAATGTTCACAACCGAGATAGATGGGGACTATCTATCGGTATGGTTGTAGTGTGATTTGACATTAGCCTGTCTTAACTATAAAATTGCACTAGTGCACTTTGTGTATTGAACAGGACCACCGTTGAGATCGTTCAGTTTATACTGGCTATATAATAGAACTTTATCACTGTTACTATGGATGTTCGTACTCTTAATCCCTGTACAATAATCTCGACACGTAAGCTAGTATTTATTTCCTTGATTCATCAATGGGTGAGATTTAATTGTTAAATAATATGCTTGGTGAGTCGGGAGATGATACTGTCTCTATGGTGTGCTGTTGATTGTAGAAGGAATCTGTGTCCTAACGGAACTGGTTGATGATGTCCCCTTGAGGAGCTCATAATGATTATCATGTAAACCCTGCAGGTAGATTTATTCCGGCATGATAATAAGGTTGAGTGGTACTACTCTAGGTATATATATTAATTAATAGAGTTGTCAGTAACTTAATTAATTAATGTGTATTGAATTTTAAACACGGGGAGACTAACGGGCTCATAATAAGAAGGAGCCCATAATGTAATTTGGAATTAGGGTGACAGTGCAATAATACTTCTTTAGTGGACTGATTTATCATTATTGGACTTAAGTATAAGTTTTAGGCTAAACATGGATGCTTAAGCCCAATGGAGGCTCAAACCCTAATTTCTCCTCTTGGTCCCTATTGTAGCCTATATAGTAGCCAATCTCATCAATCCGGAAAAAAATTTATCACACCTAAACACGTGAAAGATAGATTAGGGCTGTACACTGAGATCGTCTTGTAGATCGTTGCCCACACAACGTCAAGACGTGGCTTGGGAATATAACAGAAGATAGGAAGGTTGTTTGCTGCTAATGTCCGTCAACTTCTATGATTTTTCTAAAATCGTGTGTAAGTCCAAACTATACGTGTGATACACCGTTAGAAAGCTACGGAAGAGTGGATAGTTTTGGCGCATAGATCACTCAAATCGGATATCAAATGAGAGAGTTATGCCCAAAACGGTGAGGTTGCGCAGGCTGCCGCAAGAATCTTTCTTCTTTAAGATACCCTGGTGAAAGATAATACGTCTCTATGATTTATTGCTTCCACTGATTTAGAAACGTATGGAACCCTAACGGTTCACATTAACTAAAAGATTCAAACGCCAACAATTAGTATCAGAGCGTAGGTTCTAAGGCTAAACATGACACGTTAGACTAGGGTTTGAGTGGATTATGTGTATTAGGGTTTAGGGTTTATTGTTTGAACTTGTTGAAACCCTAATTGAACATAACACACATTCCACACCGTTAGATGATCATGGAAACGGCGGCTGCTGGATCACGCTGGTGAAAGTCTTGACCAAGCTGATGGTCGTGGATGTTTGAGGACACACCTGCACGATGAAAGCGCAGCGAACCTCGCGCTTCTCCACGGCGTGAAATTGGCTGGAGCAGCAACGGCTGATGGCGCTGGATGTCAGGTTTTATCCACGATGGCTGGAGCTTTTGGGTTGCTATCGTGGTGGCTGTCTGATAGCCACTGCTACTGTTGACGTCGCTGGATGAAGCTGGCCGGCGATGGTATCCTGGTGGTCGACGGAAATCATCTAACCGTTGATAGGATGATAGGTAAAAGGGCTGGCTGTCGGTGTTCATACCGTGTGATAAGGCGGCAAGAGTCACGACTGGAGGCATGCTGAAGTCGACGTGTTCAGTCGGGGTGGACATTGCTGGCTGGCGGTCAGCGTGGATGCAGGGCAGTATCACGCCGTTGGGTTTTGGCAAGCTGGAGATGACGATGGCATGAGCAGACTGCTCGGCGTGTGACTGGGCCTGGCGATGTTTCTGAAGGATGACAGGCGGCGGTTGATTCTGATTATGGCTGCACTGAATCGTGAGCGGCGCAGGTTTAAGGCCATTGTCCGGGGCTCGTCAAGCATGGTTGGAGGACGGCGGCTAGTCACAGACGCTGTAGTCATTCGGGTTTGGCGAAGGGTTAATGGCCACCGGCGTGTTGCTTACGGGTGATGGCTGATGCGGAAACTGCCGATGAGTGATCGGCGATATGGATGGGAAGTGGATGACCAGCGGGAATCCGGGTTGAGCGATCGGCTGGATGCTTGTGCCTCCTCTGTGCTTCGTCGCCGGAGATGCTGGTGAGCGGACTAAGTATCAGTCCGACCAGCTCAAATATATTTTCTTTCCGGCGACGTGTGTGCTCGCGAGACTCGTCTCTGGCCATCGGTGAAAGGGCTGTTACGTGGCCTGGTCGGACAGAACTGATCGACGGGTGTCTGGTTTCACCGGCAAGTTTTGGACTGGACGACTTGCAACAGGCTGTTGCATTTGCTGGAAGTGGCTTCCGGCGGCAGTTCGGCTGGGCGGTAGGTTCTGGCAATGGACAGGAATGATGGCTCCGGTGCATGATCATTTTTTCGGTGTCCAGCGAATCCGTGTGATGGGGTGACGTGGCCAGGGTGATTTGTTGGATACACTTGGCGGTTTTCTCTCCAACAGACACTGTGTATCTAGCTTTCTTAGCGCCCAAGTTATCTTCTTGCCTAAGTCTTGTTTCAATTGCTTAATTGGGAGTTGACTAAGTCTAACTTCTTTTATTTGGCTATTTTTTTCCTTATATATAATTGTTTTATTTGCCAATTATTATTATATATTTGGATTGCATGTGCTATTTGATTTACTGTCTTATTTGCCGTAATAATAATATGTTTATTTGCATAATTATTTCTTCTATATTGTATGCATGTAAAAATCATCTAGTTAAATAACTAAGTGGGAGAGAGATTGGTCATAGATCCCGCGGCCTCCATTATTTATTTATTTATTGTGTGATGCAAGTAAGCTTATGAGTCGGCTATAGTGCCTTCCTCCCCAACGGTTGAGTTTTATTTGCGGATCACAGGTACAAATTAATAATTGATGATTATAGGAAATTATTTGAGCGCGTGTGGACTTCTCCAACTGTAAGACACACAAACTTGGGTAACGTACTTGTATCAAATAATGGTATACAATTAGGTGCAATTAATATGTATCATCCCCAACGAAGTCACTGCTATTAAATTGCATGGCTAAAGGACAACCGACTATTAATTATTGAGTCATAAGGTTAATTATGATGTATGGAATTAATGTGTAAAACATTCTCTTTCGAATGTTAGGATTTGTATACGTCCACACTAATGTGGCATGCAAATTCACGGTGCTTGAGATGTCGATGAATTTATTTTATATTGTTAATTGAGGGAACCAATGTAAAATTTAAATTCAAAGTGTTTGATCGTCGTATATATTTATTTGATTCTCTGAATTTTTGAATAGTTTATTTCACTTATTGTTAACTAAAAGAAAACATACTTACTGGTCCAAAATAGTTGATTAGAAAAGAATATTTGTTTTAATTCGTACTGCTTAAGAAAATAAAAATGTGTTCTCACTAAGGATGTCCTCTGATGTCTATTTAATTCTCTAGTGAAGAGTTGAGAAGTTCATAGAAATATGATGGTCACGTGCTACTCTTCGGATACTTGAGAAATAAAGAAAGACAAGGGGTCGTGGTTAAACTTGATGAAAGAATTGGAAATACTTGGAATAGAAATTGAAGGGAAAACCTAGGTCAATTTATTCTTCGTAATTTGCCTAGATGTTTTGAGCAAGTTCCACCCGAATTATAAGAGATTGTATATGGTGGGAAACTTCTGACAAAACATGTGGCGAAGAAAACCCAATTTCATCAAGACATGAACAAGGTAAGTATCTTATTCACTAGTAGTTGAAGCATGAATAGTGATGGCATTTACTGACATGTTATGTAGATACCGGAATCATTAAATATTTTCAACATGGTGATGATGAGATTATTATATACATGGGAAATATTACAAAAGTAGTGGTTGTTGCAGTGGGAGTTGTTTATCTATCTTATGATAGGAATAAACATTTGATTTTGAGGAATTGTCTTTACGTACGATTTTCATAGAAAGAATTCGATTTCAGTTTCTATGTTTTACAGATAGATACTCTATTTCAACTGAATGACATAGTCATTAAAATGAAAGGATGGAGCTATACTATGTTATGGTACGTTAGTGACAATTTGTATACTCTTAAATCACGTTTATCCCACAGATGCAATAAATAATAATTAATAAAGCATCTTCTAATCTTAGTAAGAGAAAGAAATCTTCGTAAATGAACCAAACAAACTTTTGGCATCTAAGACTAGATCATTTAACTTAAGTACGATTTGAAAGTTGATAGCCGATGGACCATTAGGTTTATTGAAAGTGGAAATTATCGAACTTGTGAGTCTTATTTGGAAGTGAAAATGATCAAATTGCTTTTTCAAGGCAAAGGGGTATAGAGCCATGAAAAGATATATTAGAATTGGTTCATTGTGATTTAAGCAATCCTAAGATTATCCCGGCGAGAGGTGGTTATGAATGTTCGTCATTTTATTTGACGATTATTCTAGGAACAAGATATATTTATTTGATGCACTGCAAGTCTAAGTACTATGATTAATTCAAGAAGTACATGGTTGATGTTGTGAAGCGTAATGGAAAATAGATCAAGTCATTATGATTTAATCGTGGTGGCGAGTGCTCCCTAGGATAGTTAGATGCTATTAATTAGAAGTTGAGATTAAATCTCAAATAGTCTACACCGGGCGAACCCCAGCAGAATGGTGTAATGGAAAGAAGGAATAGGACTCTTATGAAAATTGTTAGATAGATGATGAATTATTTGAAATTACTAAATTTATTTTATGGGTCAAGCCTAGAAACAGCAAGTCATATGATGATTGTCTGTTTGTGGGATATCCTAGAAAAATGAAAGGTGGTTTATTTAATAGTTCAAATGATCAAAAAGTGATTGTTAACACGAACTCTAGATTTTTGGAAATGGACTATGTAATAAATCACAAAGTCATGTATAAAATGTTTTCTTAAAAGTGTGAGAAGGGAAACACAAATTTTAGTACCAATTGTACAATAGGATATACCACAACTAAACTACATCGCGTGTCACATCTGATACATAATTGCATGTAGTGTCTTGTCGTAGTGGGAGAGTTGTTTGACAACCAAAAATATTTATGTTTTGGGAGAGTCGTAAGACTTGGTCCCTAGTAAACATGAAATCGGCCCATGGACATGACGAAGCACTACAAGATCGAAATGCAGAATCTTAGTAAGTTACAATGAATTTTGACATAAAATCTATGGATTCAAATCAACTCTGGGAGCTTGTAGAACCATCAAATGGTGTAAAAGCCATTAGATAAAAGTGGGTCTACAATGAAGCAACCAGAGTGATTCATTGCATAGAACTAAGAGAATTTCAAGTGTAAACTTAAAAGTGTCCATCGATGGACTAAAACAAGCTTCAAGATGGTGAAACATTCATTTTGATTAGGAAATCCAGTCATATGGATTTAATCAATTCTCGGATGGGTTTGGTGTATTGATTAGAGTGACGAAAATGTGGTGGTATTTCTTGTTTGTACGCAGATGAGGAGACAATGAAAGAGTATTGTCGGGCGTATAGGTATGGTTAATAAAGTAGTATGAAATGAAGGACTTAAGAAAAGAAAAATATATTCTTGTGATCTTGATAATAAGGATCACGATAAAGGATGTTCTGCTTATCTCAAGCTTCGTATAAATGATACAATCCTTACTAGTTTAGCATGTGACTTTATATAAGGTTTTGTGTCTTAAAGACACAAAAGAAGATAAAATAGATAAAGGCGGTTCCCTATGCTTCGGCAATAAAGAAGTTTAATTTATGGAATGCTATGCATGAGATTGGATATCTGTTTTGCCAATAGCATAGTCAGTGGATATCAAGGTAATCCGGAACAAGAATATTGAATAATGGTAAGACATATTTAAAGTGCCTGAAGAGGACTGTAAATTATATGTAAGCTTACCGGACTGATTCATTACTTCTTGACGGTTAATTAGATTCGGGTTTTCAAATCATATATGTGTTTAAATTAGGAAGTAGATCCATAGTATGGAGGAGTGTTATATAGAAATATATTTCGGACTTTACCATGGAAAAATGATAATATTGGAGCCCTGTGGCAGCCAAAGTATCTGTATGGTTCTAGAAACTTCATAATGGACTTAGATGTGATTCTAAGTTTGCTCAAGTTTATCACAATTTATTATGATAATAATGGTGCAGTTGCAAACTTGAGGAATCACGAGCCCATAAGGCACTTAAACACATTGAAAGCCAGTACTACCTGATACGAGAAATCGTATAATGAGGGAAATGTTGTTGTCGTCTAGATTGCATCAGATGATAATCTAATAAATCATTTTACAAGGACCTTAAGGCGAGAGATTTTAATGGTCAAGTAGTGGGAGAGGGATTCAGATGTATGGCAGAAGATATGGAAGCATAGTCTTTTAGTATAAGTGAGAGATTGTTGGATTGCATACTGAAAGTCTAGCTTTTTTGTATGACCAATGTTTTAATAACTTAATTTATTTGAAATGAGAATCATGTGATCAAATGTTTGCAATAATGTTATTGCAAAAGTCCATTTACTTTATACTGTAGATAATATGGTGTGCGGCATCACACGGAAAATCATATTATCGCCTCCTTATAAAGTATAAATAAATATTCACAACCGAGACAGACGGGGACTATCTATTGGTATTGTTATAATATGATTTGGCAATAGTCTGTCTTTACTATAAAATTGCACTAGTGAATTTTGTGTATTGAACAGGACTGCCGTTGAGATCGTTCAGTTTATACTGACTATATAACAGAACTTGATCTCTGTTATTATGGATGTTCATACTCTTAATCCCTATACAATAACCTCAATACATAAACCAGTACTTATTTCTTTGATTCATCAATGGATGAGATTTAGTTATTATATCAATATGATTGGTGAGTCGGGAGATGATACTGTCTCTACGGTGTGTTGTTGATTGTAGAAGGAAGTTGTGTCCTAACGGAACTGGTTGATAATATCCCCTTGAGGAGCTCATAATGATTATCATGTAAACCCTGCAGGTGGATTTATTCCGGCATGATAATAAGGTTGAGTGGTACTACTCTCGGTATATATATTAAATTAATGGAGTTGTCCGTAACTTAATTAATTAATGGACATTGAATCTTAAACACGAGGAGACTAACGGGCTCATAATAAGAAGGAGCCCATAACATAATTTGGGATTAGGGTGGCAGTACAATAATACTTCTTTAGTGGACTGATTTATTATTATTGAAATTAAGTATAAGTTTTGGGCTAAACTTGGATGCTTAACTCGAAAACCCTAATTTCTCCTCCTGGTCCCTGTTGTAGCCTATATAATAGCCAATCTCATTAATTCGGAAAAAGAGTTTATCACGCCTAAACACGTGAGAGATAGATTAGGGTTGTAAACTGAGATCATCTTGTAGATCGTTGCCCACATAACGTCAAAACGTGGCTTAGGAATACAACAGAAGATCGGAAGGTTGTTTGCTGCTGTTGTCCATCAACTTTTATGATTTTTCTAAAATCTTGTGTAAGTCCAAACTGTACGTGTGAACTCCATTGGAAAGGTACGGAAGAGAGGATCATTTAGGCGCATAGATCACTCAAATCGGATATCAGATGAGAGTTATGCCTAAAACGGTGAGGCTGCGCAGGCTGCCAGTGAGAATCTATCTTCTTCAACATACCCTGGTGAAAGGTAATAAGTTTCTATAATTTCATGCTTCCGCTGATTTAGAAACGTATGGAACCCTAACGGTTCACGTTAACCAAAAGATCCAAATGCCAACAAAAAAGTGGCACGATGCCAAATTGAGAGAGAAAACATTTGCTCCCGGAGATAAAGTTCTATTGTTCAATTCAAGATTGAAGTTGTTTCCAGGGAAGCTCAAGTCAAAATGGATAGGCCCATTCGAGGTGTTGGAGGTCATCGGAGAACATACATTGAAACTCAAAGGGCCAAATAATGAGTTCGTAGTAAATGGACATCGGGTTAAACATTACCTATCTCCTTCTCAAAAGGAGATAGTGTATGTGGACACCCTTCATTCTTAAACTCATCTTGAATTGTAGTAGAGTAGGATTTTCTTTTGTTGTTGTTTTCATTTGTTGTTTGTGTTTTGGTGGTGTAGCCTTACACTCTAGTGGAGGGAATGAAGAACGGATTACGAGAAGCGCTACGTTGGATGCATCAAGGATAAGTTTTACTGCTTTCACAAACTTAATTCTTTCCTCTTGTCAAAATTTAAGTTTGGGGGAATGCGTCGAAGTGTAACTCGTATGTGTTTGATGGTTGAATCCACTAGAATGTGCTTGCTTTTGTTGTTTGTTGTTATTGCTTGTTGTGTTTTGAATCCTTTTGAGTGTTGATTGGTACTATCATTACTTATATGAATTAAAATGCACTTGTGATGAATGATTGAATTGGTTAATTGTGAAAATTGAGATGAAAAAGTAGAAAAAATTGAAAAACTGAAATTTGGTGCAAAAATTCAGTCGACTTTTTCTTCTTCGGTTTAGTTTTTGGTACCGCAGGATTTACAAAAAATTCAACCTCCTGCTCAAAAACTCCTTGAACCGAGAACGTACATAGAAATTTGACTAAATTTCAAAAAACTCGATCGAATTTTTGAGCCAGTGGGAGTTTAAAAATTCGACCCCCTTTCTCAATTTCAGTCCACACTTGCACGATACACTCTCGTAACCATTCTCTCCCCACTGCACCAAACATCCGGCCACTGAAATTGCATCGGAATTCTCAGTCGTCACCATCTTCTCATCTCTTAAGTCCTAATGGCACGAATTAGGGAAAAAGCAGGTGCAGGTGGAGATGGACGTGGACGTGGAAGGAGACGCAATCAACCACGTGCCCAACCACAAGTGTAGGCACAGGAGCATGCACAAGAAACAAGTTAGAGCTCCAGTTCGAAGGCAAGAAAGAGATGAAGATGGACAGATTAATAATGTCAAATTCAACAACATCACTTCCTTCTTACGAGAGAATGAGTGCCACCCAGACAATTTTGGAGAAAGATTCCAGTAGGATGAATGGTATAATAAATGTCAATTATGGAAGAGATTGTCACTTACAATAAGGAGGACAAGATGGATCGATCTCCAAGTGATGGAGCACATTTGGATTATTGAAGATGTGAATGGGCTATTTGATGATATCGAGTTGGGGGAGTTTCTGAGAAGCTATCAGGAGACGTATTATGGATTGACACTAGAGTTCCTCACGACTCTAGAAGTAAAAAAACTTCAGAAGAGGAGCATTCCCTCAGAGGATAAAATTCAAATTGAAAACCAACCATTTTCCCTAAAAACAGAAGATGTCAACAGAACGATGAGATGCCCTGCAAGGGAAGATGAGAGAGGTTATTAGACATTGACAAAAATGGAGAAGCATGTTTTCTGGTATTCGCTTACAAAGAAGGGAGATAGGAAAGGTCAATTCAAGTACAATCCATCAAGGTCTAGAGCAACTAGCATCAGGAACCCCGTGATTAGATATGTGGAAAATTTTTTAGCCCATTCGATATTTGCTAGGCATGAGGGGTCATGCGTGGGAGATAGAGAGTTGTTTGTACACCATTGCTTGATCAAGAAAAATTGCTTCAGCATAGCATCTTACATCATCTCCAAGCTAGAGAGAGCGACCACAAGAAAGAAGTCTCAGAGTGTGACCGTTGGAGGGATGGTCACAATCCTAGCGAGAGGATTGAACGTGGATCTGATGGGGATGGTTCCTTTGGATGGAACCAACTTGGGTATAAATGCTATAAAGAGCATGAGAGTTATCGAGGAGTTGGCAGGGAATTACATCTATGTGTTTCCCATGGGAAAGTACTTCCTTCTACCAAATGTAGGGCTCACAAGCATTCATCTGGACAGAGACGAGGAAAATTTGTGCTTGATGTCCTCAAGACACAAAAAAGCCATTGCAAAATTCAGATCCGTGCATCACAGTGATATCCGTGATAGTAGGGTGCCACATACTGAATATGTGTAGAATGAAAAGCTTGAGTACGAAGGAGATGTGGCTGGTTCAGATGAAGAAGAAAAAGAGGCAAGTAGTAAGGAGGAAGAAGAAGTGGGAGAAGAGGATTTAGAAAGAGAAGAAAGCTCAAGAACTGGAGAAAGGAGAGAAAGAACAACGAATTTAGATCGCTTAACTGAGGATGTAGCTTTTTTGAGGGTAGGCTACGAAGGTATGGCACAAGAGGTTGCTTACCAGAGGTATAGGCAGGATAAGACAGACTTCATGATGGATGCCATGGGGAGCACAGTGCGGAACATAGAGAGGATGAGTGGCCACATGTATAACATGCACAACCCCACTGATCCGTATGGCTACCAGTCGTGGCCTGAGTACCAGCCGGCTCCTGGACCATGGATGCACTATCCACCTTCGCCTCCGAATTACGGATGAGATACTCAGCAGCCACCTCAGTACCCCTCATATCCTCCACAGGACCCTGGCTTTCCGCCTCAGTGATTTGAGGATCATCCCTACTCTCTCTTGCTTGCTTTGACTTGATAACTGTTTTAATTGTGATGTACTGATGATACTTACTTAGATTTGTGTTTCTTTTCTCGTATTGGTTTGTGACTATTTTAGAGTGTAGTTTTTGTTGATTTGGTTTCATGTTATTTTGTGCTTTTTGCTTTGTTGTTTGTTTGTTGTGTATTTTTCGGGAAGGGTAGATTGTCTTTTATTTATTTCTCTCTTTATCTCGTTCGTCTCTTGAGCTTCGATATATTTATTTGCAATGGTGATCAATAATTTAGTTAGGACATTTTACTCTAGGAAATTGAGACATAGGCTCTTAAATTACTCAAGATAAAGATGGATAAAACACAATAATACTCTAACACCATAAGCAATGGCCTAGTGAGATTTGAGCCTCAAACCGTGCATTCCATCCGATTTAAATTCATTTGAAGAGAGGATTGATCATAAGGAGATGAATTAGAATTTGCTCGTGAATTTTGCAAGTGAACCTTTTGATGAAACATTTAGAAATGATTTTAGGCCATGTTTGATTTAACTAGTCACTAGCCAAATGAACTTTCTACCTTAATCATGTTGTATCCCTTGTTAACCAAAGTTTGAGCCTTAAAGCCTATTTTATTGTTGAGCACATTGCGAGCCTAATAATCCCACTTGAACCTCTATATAAACCCATTATGTGTGGAGATTATAGAAGAAGGTTAACAAAAGGTTGAGTGTAAGAGATAAAAAGGAAGGAAAGTAAAACAAGAGTAAGAGCTAGTGAATGAGCTTAAATTGGAAATAAAAAGAAAAAGGTTGTAAGTTGAAAACAAAAGAAAGAGCAAGATACTAAGAAAAATGCATAATTGATGATCAACCTCTCATAAAAATTCAACAAGAGCTCTTAAGTTCACATGGATAGGATAAAAAGTGCAATAAAGAAGAGAAAGGAATGGAAGGAAGAATCACATCGAAGGCCTGCTCTATGATCATAACATACACATTTAAGTCACTTTTATCCATATTTTCCTACCCTACCAAAGAGCCCTCATTAATTCCTTATTACAAGTCCTTTATGATCTTTGTGTGATATTAAAAATGGCAAACAAGCATGAGTTCACTTGTAAACCTATGATGATTCCACTATGGTCAACTGAATGAGGGATCGTAACCTTTAAATCACAAGAGTGGAGTGTTATACACATCTATGAGGCTTATGGTTGAGTGGTATAATTGTGTTGCTTCCTCTTCATCTTGAACAGTTTAAACTCCACATGTGTCAATTTTTATGTTAAGTAAGGTTTCCTAACATGATTTGCGATCTCTAATTGCTTGTAGATATGTTGGGGCTCATGTTGTTTCATATTTTGTGTCTAGGTGAATGTTACTCCTTTGTTCTTTCACTTTCGTTGCTCGGGGAAGAGCAACACTTTAAGTTTGGAGGGTTTGATTATCGTCCAATTCACCTAGATTTTGTCGTGTTTTTATGTTCGTTTTATGTTTATTTAGTATGTTTTTGCATTATATTTTGAAGGATATGGATGGATTTGATGAACTTTACTAATTTGAGTTTGCATTAATGTTAAATAGGTGTTTCGAACGGAAAATCGAGCCAAAGTGGAGACGAAATAGAGAATTCCAAGCAAGTGAAGAAAACTCGATCGAATTTCTGTTCTTCGATCGAGTTTCTGGAACAGTGTTGAAGGTCACAGGTTGTCACGAATACTCGACCGAATTTCTAGAAATTTGATCGAAATTCTGGTACAGAATGAAACTGGAAGGCTGAAGCAAAACACGAAAATTAGACCGAAGAGCAAAAACTTGATCGAATTTTTGGACATATTGAAGGAATAAAACGTGTTCAGAATTGAAGAAGCACAAGTTGCATGAAAACTCGATCGAAGCACGGAAATTTGGTCAAATTTTTATGCAAAAATTTCAGCTGTCAACTTCGACTTTTGGGCATTCAAGAGGGGTATAAATACCCTAAATACTCATTTCTTAAATTAGATTTGCAAAAGGGGAGATTCCAAGAACACACAAAACACACTCTTTTCTTCATTTTACACCTTCATCTTCATCTATCCACCATCTTTTCATCATTTTGTCTACTAATCGATTGAGGGTTGAGGATTGGAGCTTGCAAAGGGAAGAAAGATATTCAACCTACATCAAGTAGGGAAGATATTTTGCTTTTTCATTTGTATTCTCTTTGGATTATTTTGAAACAATGGATATATATAAGCATTTTGAGGATGTTTTCATAATGTTTATTGTTGGCTAGACCTCTAGTGAGGCTAGCCACAAGATGGATTAGGGTTTTTTTTTTATTTGTTTGATTTAAATGGGTATTTGATATGATATTTGGAATTTCCTAGGTGATTTATGATTCATTTATTTGTGTTATGATTTGTGTGATCAATATCTTTAGTTATTATGTTAGGAAAGCCATTCCGATATTGCGATTAGGGTTTTTATTGAATCATGTAATAATATGAATAATGTATGTTAGTGTGTGAAGTATGTGGTAACATCTTTATACACTTAGAACATTCATGTTGGAACATTTGATTAATTAATCTTGATTGATTATTGATTGAGTGAGAGGAAGAATTCTTGTAATCATAGTACCTTTAAGGGAATTGAGAGTAAGAAACAATCTTTTGTGCTTTAAACTTGTAATGAGTTGAGAACCTAATTACCTTGGCCATGGTATTAGGGGAACATTTGTGATTGCTTCTATTACGATTATCATTGATACTTGCCATTTAACTTTAACAAGTCCATGTAATACCCTTAATCTTGAATGTGGTTAGCCTTGCTCCTCTTTAGATTACTCACCTTTCACTTCATTTAATCTTGGTTATTTGTCTCTTGCATCAATCATCTTTAGTTGTTATTTATTTTATTTGCTACTTGCTTAGATAATTATCTTTTAATTCTCAAAAACTCATAATCCGATTACTCTGTTCTTAGCCTCATTTCTAGGTAAAAATGATGTAGAGTAAGAGAACTCTATCGTTGTCGTAACTCGTAGTGACCATGTACAAAATTTATAGAATATCGTCCCAAGAAAAAAGTAAAATCAAGGTGTATCTGGATTTGCCTTTAATCATACTTTGTAAAAGTGATAGAATTTGGTTTTGATTTTAGAATAACAATTATGCTAAGCAATAAACTGGAAAAGCAAGTAATAACTACAATTATCAAAGAACATGGATAAAATAGAATGAGTGTAGTAGATCTTAGAAAGAGTGCAAGACTAACCACAATCAAAATCAAGAAAGCAACCTACACATGCAAGATTCTAGTAGCAAATATCATTGACAATGGACTAGAAGCAATGACTATTATACCCCTAACCCTATGGCCAAGGTGACTGTTGAGAGTGAAATTTTACGTATTTTAGGTCTAACATTACACCATTTTTGATAGAATGTGGCCATGATTCTGTGTAGAATGGCATGATTTTCATATTTTGCATAATTAAGATGCTACTAACGTGTTTTGTTGAGTTTTGAAGGGGAAAACATGATCAAAAGTTCAAAGTTGGAATGAAGAGTGAAAGTATGAAGGAATGCTCAAACACACGTCCACATTGAATAATTTTTCTATATTTTTTTGGAAATCCAAATTGAGAAAGTGATATATGGTTGGAAAGCCACTGAAGAGAGGATCGTTTTGGCGTAAAAATCACTCAAATTGGAGTCCGTGTGAGGAAGTTATGCTCAAAACTATGAAATCACACAGTGTAGTCTCCCGCTCGGCTCGAGCGGGACCCACCATGGATGATGTGGCAAGCCAACTCGGTGCCGCTCGGCTAGGTCTAGGCCTAGCTCGGGCCGAGCTGATGTCGAGCAGCCCAAAATCGGGCCTAGACAAGACCTGTTCAATTCTGTACTGGATTTATACTCTTTAGATCGCGTTTTGAAGCAGTATCGACGCAAAATAGCCCTGCAACAATCCAAGAGAGATCAAGGGAGATCGATACATAAATTGGAGAGAATCCATCCATAATTCATCATCAATTCATACCTGATTTCATCATCCATCCACTTTCAAGAGGGTTTCAAGTGTTAATTGAGGGAGAATCGAGCAATTGGGGAGACGGAGAAGGAACGCGAGACTACGCTTACGCTAGGGTTTCATAATTCTTATCTTTCTCTTTCTGTTACTTTGATTTTTGGTATGAATTACTTAGCCATGAGTGTTGCTTGTGACCTCATGGACTAATTTTATGCACAGTTCTAGGGTTTGATGGATTGATTTGATTGATTTGGGGATTTAGACCAAAGAATGGGATTTTATACAGTTGATCTTTTGATTTTACTTATTTTATTCAGACTTGCTTATCTGCTTCGTAACATATTCATAGTATATTCATGACATCCGCTATAATGCTTGGATTATTGTGTTAGCTTGTGTGCGTTCATAATTGATATTGTCTATCTGTTTGGGATTGAAGTAGTTCTGCTATAAACACTTTAATTCCATGAACTGATAAATCAAATACTTGATTAGTTTAGTGGAACAATGCAATTAGACAATCAAGTAGGGAGTGAATAGAACCTTGTAGTAATTCCAAAAAATATCTTGTTAGTCGGGCTTACCATCCGTACGTATTGTTGCTTGCTTTGATTAGTATCTAGGAATAAGTCTTGGTAATATTTTCGCACCATAGGATTTAAACCAGATTAGACTGTTAGCTTTGAATCGAATCATATTCGGTGGGATAACAGGGATATGTAGTGTATTTTTAGTGAAACTGCATGAATGAGCAATCGTAAGTTTAATAACCCAAATTAATTGGTCAATACCTGATACCTTAGAACTGTTCGTCATCTCTTGGATAAAACTTGCTTTTATTTTTATTGCTTTTAATAATTTAGCTATTTAATATTTCAGTATTTTAGTTAAGTAATTCACAACAAAACATTGGAAATCAGTTACTCAATTCTGATTAATTAGTAATTCATAGTAAAATAAATAATTAACTGTCTCAGTGGGATCGATAATTTAACTTGGGTACTTGCTGCTACAATTGATATCCTTATACTTGAGGATTAAATTATAGTTTGCAGAAAAAGCCTATCAGTGACTAAGTTCTCATCCCTTTTACAAGATTAAATCCCTTTAGATTGATCTTATCATCAATTCCCATGAAGATACTATGATCTTAAGTTTTGTTCTTCTCATTCAATCACTCAAATGTCCTCTTATAAGTGTTCTAAGCATAAGAAGAGTATGACTTACCTCCCCTCACACTAACATGCATGATCATATCACTAATTGATTCAATTTACCCCTAACACATAATATTGGAATGTCCATCCTAACATGATGTGTATAGAAATCAATCACACAATTAATAAAATGAATTACGAATCACAATTTATAAGAAGAAATTCATCATCAATTCAATTAACTACTAAAAATCTCACAAATTTAGTTTAACCTCAATTCATCTTGTGGCTAGCCTCACAAGAGGTCTAACCAACAATAATCATCTTACAAACCTTACAAAGTTCATAAAATTCAATTGCTAACTTCAAATCAAAGGAAATACAAAATGAAAGTTGAATTTCTTCCCTTGTAGATGAGGGTTGATCTCCTTCTTCTAATAGCATTCCAAGCAAATAAGCCTCAAATCTCTCTAAGGATGGTATGTGTGAAGGATGTATGGAGTGAATTATGGAATCAAAGTGGTAAAAATAGATGAATTTGGTGAATTTTGGATGTAGGAGAGAGTGTGTGTGTAGAAATGGTGTGGTAGTGTGTGCTTGATCCTTGTAACTGCTCCAAAATGACTCTCTCTCGTAAATCACTCTAAAATTGGGCATTTATACCCCTTGGAACCTTCTAGAACACGTGCAAACTTGTGCTGGAATTTTGCCCGACTCTACTCGAGCTGCGCTACTCGACTCGAGTAGGCGCACTTTTCTCGGCGTGTTCTGCGTGTTGACGTAGCTCGACTCGTGTTCTGCACACGGCCACAGCATGGGCG
This sequence comes from Pogostemon cablin, assembly GCA_023678885.1. Lineage (NCBI taxonomy): Eukaryota > Viridiplantae > Streptophyta > Magnoliopsida > Lamiales > Lamiaceae > Pogostemon > Pogostemon cablin. The sequence continues at coordinate 15,135,434 of CM042962.1, read as the reverse complement.
AGTAGGTATTTCTGATGCTTGCACACGGACACTTGTTGATGGTGCTTGGATCATTTGGTTAACGTGACCCGTTAGGGTTCCATAAGTTTCTAATATGCATTGGAAGCAAGAAAACATGAAACGTATTACCTTTCACCAGGATATGTTGAAGAATGTTGATTCTCGCCGACAGTCTGCGCAGCGTCACGAGAATAGCTATAACTTCTTCATCTGAACTCCGATTAGAGTGATCTATATGCTCAGATGATCCTCTCTTCGGCGGCTTTCCGTCAGTATATTAAACATCAAATTCGGAGTATAGTACGATTTTATATGAATTTTTCAAGGTGGCAGACAGCAGCAGCAAATAACCTTCCGGTCTTCTGCTATATTCCCAAGTCCAATCTCGACGTCGTGTGGGTAACGATCCTCGAGATCTTCTCAATCTGCTATTCCCTCTCACCCTCACAGTGTTAGGTGTGTAATTAGGGTTTATGGACAGCTGAGATGATTATATATGGGCTGCAACAGAAATTGGGTTGGGCCTCCGCTGGGCTTAAGTATCCAAGCTTAGCCCAAAGCTTATACTTAAGTCCAATAATAATAATATAGCCCACTAAAATATTATTACTGGACTAACTTTCCAATCCCAAAATTATATTTTGGGCTCCTTCTTATTATGAGTCCGTTAATCTCCCCATATTTAAGATATACAATGTTCATTAATTAATTAAGTTACTGACAATTCCATTAATTAATATCTTATCCAAGATTAGTACCACTCAACCTCATTATCATGCCGGAATAAATCCACCTGCAGGGTTTACATGATAATCCTTATGAGCTCCTCAAGGAGACATCATCAACCTATGACGGACACAGATTCCTTCTACAATCAACAGCACACTATAGAGACAACACTATTTCCCAACTCACCGAGTTTATTGATTTAATTACATGTAAATCTCACTCATTGATGAATCAAAGAAATACATACTGTCTTACGTGTCGAGTTTATTGTATAGGGATTAAGAGCACGAACATCCATAATAACTGAGATCAAGTTCTTCTATAAGTCAGTATAAGTCGAACGATCTCAAGCGGTCCTGTTCAATACACACAAAGTGTATTAATGTGATTCTATAGCTAAGACAAGCTAATACCAAACTACACAACAACCATTCTGATAGACAAGCTAATCCTCATCTGCACATATGAGGTCTGAAAATTTCAACATCCCATTTTTGCCCTTTTAAGCATCATCCTCATCCTCTTAACTTTTTTCAACATTTGTTTATATTAACGAAGTTTACAGCCTCTTAAAAGAAAAACAAACACGATAATTATTTTTAGGAAAAAAAATCACTGCTTTTAAAAAAAAAGTGAAATCCATCATTCCCTTCCCCTTTTGGATTAGCTTACATTTTAACACAACTAAGAAACTCAATGAAAACAATAATATGAATAAGTAATTATAATAGAAAGAGGAGAAATTGGAATTGGAAGAGTAATTGGTACCTGGCCTTTAACGTTGAGATTAATGTGCTGCTGTAGCTGAATCGCTCCGCTGGTGTTCAACAGTGGCGAGCAATCGACAGTGGGCAACATCAAGTGCAGCGTAGGGATGGCGACGGGAATCAGATTCGGTAGCGGCTGGGCGAGGCTAACTGGATTCTAGAAACATAATTTTATTAGGCAGAGAGGAATGAGAGAGAGAAAGACCGACACCGATCAATCAGTGAATTCTAACTAGGGATTGCGGTTGCCGACGCCGAGTGCCTGGTACTCAACGGAGACGACGACGCCGGGAACATAGAGTCATCGTCGTTGCAGGACTTGTGGCGCTGAAGAAAAATGTAGATGGTTAGGGCTTCGTCGAATAATGAGAGAGAAAATGTCAATAAAATAAAGAATAAAGTTAATTTCTTAAAAATAAAATTTGATATAATTACCGACGTATTAATTCCGTTAGTAATTTAAAGACTAAATTTTTTAATAAAAATTTTATATATTTACTGACGGAATATATCCGTCGGTAAATTAAAGACTAAAATTAATTTTTAAAAAATAAAATTTAATATATTTACTAACAGAATAATCCGTCGGTAAATTAAAGAAGCAAATTAATTTTTTTAAAAATCATATTTAATATATTTACTGATGAAAATATTCGTCGGTAAATTAAAGACTAAAATTATTTTAAAAAAAAATAAATTCACCAACGGATAAATCCGTCGGTAATCTTTCGGGATTTATTCCTTCCAGAATACCGATAGATTTACCGATGGAATACGAAATTCGTCGCTAATTCCATCGGTAATCCATCGCAAAAACTGTCGAAAATTTTTATTGATGATTTTTTAAATATAAATCTTATTAAATCAATAAACTGTCGATAATTCGTCGGTAAACCGTCGGTAATTACTGACGAATTTGTTCCGTCGGAAAATCTGTCGGTATTGTGGCAATTTCTTGTGGTGATCATTTGATCATATGATTCTCATTTCAAATAAATTGTTATAACATTGTTCATACTAAAGCTAGACTTTTAGTATACAATCCAACACTTCTTACAGGCCTGTGTGCTGCGCACGACACGAGCTCGAGCACAAGCTCGACTTGAGCTTCAGAGCTCGACTCGAGTGATGTTGAGTTCTGTCCACCTTCTTCATTTCAGCTCCCGACTCCATTTTGCTCCGTGTTTGACCTGTTTTATATACATTTAAGCTTATTTTCACACATTTATCAATCTATATCATACTTCTCCTAATTACATAAATCTCCACCAAAAGTTATACAAATACGAATAAAAATATCCAAAAATTCACAAATAAAGACATTAAAATTTAGGTGAAAATGATGACGATCACACTCCTATAAAGCATGATTGAAAATGAATACTGATACACCTCGAATTTAACTCTCCCTTTGATCGATATTTAAACCGGGTCGATAACCACACACGATAAGGTACGCTCACCTTGATCAATTTAACCTTGAAATTGGCTTTAAGTTCGAATTCTCCTTAATCTACGTACAAAAAGCAAATGTATACCTATTGGGCGGACGAAGAGAGTATATTATAAATTATTTATAAAATAGTTAACAATACAACTATCACTTTTCATCAATTCTATATTACTTCCTTTATAAAGTTTCATTTTGCTATTTGGGTATCTGCTTCAGTATAATTTCTTTTTTTAGTCATATGAAACCACACACACTACTAATACAATTTAAAATGAGATATACCCCACTAATACAACTATCCATTATACATAAAATAATATTCCATCCATTCCATATTAAGGTTTACGTTATCTATTTTTATTTGTCCCAAATTAAATTTCACATTTCCTTTTTTGTTAGGTTGTGTGCCCACACACCACACTAATACAACTACCCTATTTATATTAAATACTCCCTCCATTCGCTTCTAAGATATCCATTTTACTATTTTTGGCGTCCGTTTCAAAGGTACTCATTTCCCCTATTTAGTAAAAAAGTACACAATATGGTCCACCACTTCTTCTAATACAACTACCCACTTTACATATAATAATAATACTCCTTAATCCACGTGCAAAAAACAAATGAATACCTTAGAAACGGACGGAGGGAGTATTATTTTTCTTATCTCACTACACATATTAAAATATTATTCCTTCTGTCCCAACTTCAACTTCACACTTTCCGTTTTGGTTATTCCCAAATTCAACTTCACACTTTCATAAAAGGAAAAAGCAACAAATTAATATTCCTCTAACATACTTTAATTCAAATTTGTCATCACATTTTTAACACACATAACATACTTTATCATTTATTTATTACTCAAAAATACCATACTACCCTCAAAAGTAAGTCAAAAAGTGATTTTTCTTAAACTCCGTATCTACAGTAAACGTGAACTTGAATTTGGGACGGAGGGAGTATATATCATATTTTAGGTGCAAAAGCAAACGTAAGAAAATTATTTACTTCTTATCAACGTGCATGAGTAAATGAGACCATTACTCCAGATAAAGATATATTTCGTTTATTACTTTTTATTCGTTAACAAATATTGGTCTATTCTTTGCAATGATTAAAATTCATTTTCTGGGCATCAATTTGTTAATCAGGGTTGGTAGCGAACACTAATTGGCACATGTGGGGCACTAAAACGTGGTCTTCATCTTAAATTCAATTAATCTGCATCGTTTAACAAAAGCCGCCGGTACGGAGATCTAAAAATATCCCATCCAAAGTCCCATCAATATGAATTTTTAGTTGTATTCAAAATGGCACTCGATCTTTGAATTGGTACGGTTCGAAATCACGAATTTACGACATGTGAATTAAAAAAAAAATCTTTAATTTATCCTATTCTTTTATGATCAATTATTGTTATGAATATAAAATGAGAGGAAATTTTAAAATAATTAAATTTTAGTGCTCAAAAAAATTTCCAATAAATCAATATTTTTTTATTAATTTTACTTAATTAATAGGTATGTTTTGAACTTTAATGTTCATTTTTTCATACACTCATATTGGTTTTCAAGTAGATGATATAGTCTGTGGCACAATTAAGGATATTTAATTTGGTTCTTTTATTTACCATTTGGATAATTTTTAATGTAAAGTTAGATGCTATCGTTGTAATGATTTTTACATGTCCATTTTGGATATTTTTATATTTTGGCACTTATATTATTGTACAACAAATCTCTGGTTCTAGCATCGGTTTTTGATTGAATTGGTCGGTCTAGTCCGTTTAAATTTTTTTTTATAAGATCGTTTTAGGAAATTACTTTTATCAAGTGACGAATAAAAATAAGATAATATTTTAATTAAAATTAATAATGATGCATTGAACTAATATATTCTGAATAATTTATAATGTAAATATAAAAGTGATAACATTTTAATAAAAATTAATAATTAATTATAAAAGAATAAAATAAAAAATGATATTATACAATTTTGCCTCATAAATTTCATATTTTTTTAGGATAAGTCTCGCGTAAGAACATTTTATATTTTTAAAATTAATTGTTACTATCACTATAAAATATTATTACTCTCACTATAAATTGTTATAATTTTTTATTTATATTATTAATTGTTCATTTATAAAATAATATTATCATCTTTTTTTTTAATTGAATATTATTTTTTATTTATAAAAATTATTAATTTTTATCTATCTCACTTTGCACATGAGATATTCTTACAAAATTCTTTGTCTTTTTTTTATATATTTTTCCTTCTCTTTTAGACGTGACATGTAAAATGATTTCGCAGCCTGTAATAAAATAATCGAAACGTAACATCCAAACAAATAGTAGAGTAGGGCAGTCGCTAGTGGGGATTTTTTATCCTATATTTTATTTTGGAAAATACTAAGACGTTGTAATTTGACCATTGCATGTGTTCATTTCATTCTTCCATCATACTTTATTTTAAGCTGTATTGTCGTATCCAATAATCATTCCCCTATTCTATATATAATCCTGTCCACCATTCCCCAATCAAAGAACAACAATCCATTCCATTTCCATGGCTTCTCTCCCACTTTCTCCCTCTCCATTCTTAGGAAACCCCCCACATATCTCCACCCCTAAAACACCGCCACGTCATCATCTGCTACACGTGTCCTGCAACTCAAGAAACGACGAAGAACTTCCCCAACTGAAACTGGATCGAAGAAACCTGCTGCTGGGGATAGGATCAGGTATGTACGGTGCAGCTAATCTGAATGCACCACCAGCAATGGCAGCACCAATCACCAGCCCCGATTTCGCCAAATGCACCCGGGGCACCAACTTAAACCTGCAACAGCCACTGGACGTCAACTGCTGCCCTCCACTCTCGTCGGAGATCATCGACTACAAGCTCCCTCCGGTGAAAACCACGCGCTTCCGCCCTGCTGCTCATCTGCTCACCAAAGAGTATATAGCTAAATACGAAAAAGCAGTTGCCCTGATGAAGGCTCTTCCGGCTGACGACCCCCGGAATTTCGCCCAACAGGCCAACGTCCACTGCGCCTACTGCAACCTCACCTACGAACAAACGGGCGACCCGCAGGAGAAGCTCCAGATCCACTTCTCATGGCACTTCTTCCCCTGGCACAGATGGTACCTCTATTTCTACGAGAGGATTTTAGGTAACATTAAATAACACTTCATCTCAAATTTAAGTTGATAAAAAAATGGATGGTTTAATATTAAATCATGTTAAATGACCTTTAAATCTAAAATTTAAATTGATACAAAGATGGATAGTTTAATACTAAATCAAGTCACATATCTCTTCATGTAAAGGATTAAATTTATATAAAGGATTAAATTTAAGTTGATAGAAAAATGAATCATTTAATAATTAATAATCAACTCACTCTAATAGGTAAGTTGATCGACGACCCCACCTTCGGCCTCCCTTTCTGGAACTGGGACAACCTATCTCCGGCTCCCTACATCCCGCCATTCTATCTGAACGAGAAGTCGCCCCTGTACAACGCCAAGCGTGACCCGACCCATTTACCCCAGCTGGCGGATCTCAAGTACAACCGAGAGTCTCCCACTCCTCTCGACAAGTTCATCCCCAGCAATCTCAATGAGATGTATAGTGAGATGGTTCGCAACGCCAAGACGCCGGAGGACTTCTACGGCGCGCGGTACGTGGTGGGGACCCCGCCGAGTCCGGGGATGGGGTCGGTCGAGACGGGGTCCCACACGTCTCTGCATGTTTGGGTCGGGCAGAACACCCCGAGTGGTGAAGACATGGGTAATTTCTACTCGACCGGAAATGATTCGATTTTCTTCGCCCACCACGCCAATGTGGACCGTCTATGGACGGTCTGGCGTGGTCTGAGAGGCTCTAAAGCTAAGGATTTCAAAGACCCTGACTGGCTCGACGCGAACTATCTCTTCTACGACGAGAACAAGCAGCTCGTTCGAGTCTACGTTCGAGACACTTTAGAACAAGACAAAATGGGATATACTTACCAAAAAGTTGACCTTCCATGGCTGAAAAACAGGCCGACGGCGAACCTAAAGAAATCGAAGGCCGCCGCCAAGGCAAAGAAGGCAGCTGAAACCACAGTTTTCCCTGTGAAGTTGGAGAGGGTGGTGAAGGTGCTGGTGGACAGACCTAAGAAAAAGAGGAGCAAGGAAACAAAGGAGAAGGAAGAAGAGCTGCTGGTGATAGAAGGGATCGAGGCGGACACGTCGAAAGCGGTGAGGTTCGAGGTTTACGTGAACGACGAGGACGACAAGCCGAGCGAGCTGATCGACAAGGCGGAGTACGCGGGCTGCTTCGGGCAGGTGCCCCACAAGAACGCGAAGCGGGTGAAGAGTAGGATCCGATTGGGATTGACGGAGCTTTTGGAGGATTTGGATGTGGAAGATGATGATAAGATATTGGTGTCTTTGGTGCCCAAAACAGGGGGAGAAGATATAACCATTGGTGGCATCAAGATCGTGTTTGCTGAATGCTGATCATCAACTTCATTTTCTCGTGTGTATCGAGCATTACCCATTACCAATAACCCGGCCCGTTTCGAGTGGAAGTTTGAATTATCCATAAATAAAGAAAATAATGACCATAAGTTTCTTATCTTGATGGATTATTCACGTACGATGCGGATTCTCATTAGTAAAGGTGCTTATCGCAGACTCTGGATTTCTCAGCTTCGTCGCTTAGATTAATTAATAATATAATATCAAATCAAACAACTAAATTAAAAAGTGGCAAAAACTTTTTTATATGATGGAAAAGAATATTATTAAAAAAAAATAAAAGTAAGTTTTGCTTGAGATCATTTCAGTGAGACAATTTTATATTTTTTTAATAAAATAGTTATCACTTTCACTACAAAATGTTATCACTTTCGCAATAAAAGATTATCACTTTTCATTTATACTATAATTTGTTCATAAAATAGCATTATCACTTTTCATTAATTTATTATCAATTTTTGTTATGGAAGTTATCACTTTTTGTCTGTCTCACGTAAGTCCTTACGTGAGACGGTCTCACACAAGTCTTCGCAAAAAAAAAGTGTTACTTACATCATAACCGTCTAATTATATTATTTCATAAATAATTAGTGACTAACTAACTATTCAGTGCATTTAGGTGCACCGTGCACCCACTTTATAAAACTTGTATTATAATTATGAATAAAAATGTACTCTATACATTTTATTAGTAAATTTTCTATAAGTTTTTTTAATGAAAAACTTAATGTAAAAAAAATTATACAATTATTAAGAAATATATATTCCTTCTGTACAATTTCAATCTTTATATATTTTCAATTTGAGCATCCCATTTCAATATTTACATTTGTCTTTTTAGTAAATGAGACACACACAAATTAATTATTTTTCTCTTCATGGGTCCACACATCACACTAATACATCTAGTCACTTCACATTAAAATATTATTTATCGCATCTCACTACACATTAAAATAGTACATTTCTTAATCTATGTGTAAAAAATAAACATAAAGTTTGAAACGGGATGGAGGAATTATATACTATTAAATAAAAAAATTATAAACATATGGCTGTAAGCGTACACCCGAGTGCATCGGATATCAACTCATAATTAGCAAATACGAATTGAATCCTATATTTTACTCCATGTTTTATAAAATATTTTTCTTTTAAAGTCTTATACCCTATGAGAGTATTTGGTTCATTAAAATTAGGGAACGACTATTAATATCCTCAATTTTACTAAACATACCTCAATTACTAGATGTACCCAACAAAAATTAAAAGATATCCATGTTAGACCATTTTACCCTTCTAATTAAAAGGTCTACAATTCATATCTCCAAAATTGCTTAGCATACCAAAAAAATAAAAAATTAAAATTAAAATATATATTTAATAAGATTAAATACCTTATGAATATATATTTTTAAATACATTACTTAAAAAAACCCTATAAATTATTAAACATACATATCATTAAACATACCACATCACTACAATGGCCTTTTAATCTTAACCATAGCCATGGCGATGTTCTTCGGTTCTTATCGAATCTTGAGTGCTTCATCGTTTGTATTTTTCATTTTTGTTTGACTCTTAGATGATTCTCTATGATCCAAGAATTCTCCCTTTATTGCCGAATTCAATTTCTAAGTGATTGGTTATATTAGGTTTCAAATAAGGTGGACGATACAGTATACTGAAAATATTGAGGCATATCATATATCGTATCATACCAAAAATTTTGAATTTTCAAAATTTAATAATTTCGATTTGTTAATACTCCATTCGTCCATTTGATAAGTATCCATTTTGCCATTTTGCTCCGTCCCAATACAAAGTATCCATTTCTTTTTTGGGTTGATATGACCCACAAAATAATACTCCCTCTATCCCACTTTAATGTTTATGTTTGCTTTTTGCACGTTAATTAAGGAATATAGTATTTTAATTTATAGTGAATTAAAAGATACTCCCTCTGTCTCACGTTAACGTTTATGTTTGTTTTTTACACGTAAATTAAGAGATATAATATTTTAATATTTAGTGAGGTGAGAGAAATAATATTTAATATAAAGTAGATAGTTGTATTAGTGTTATGTGTGAAATAATTAATTGTTTTGTGTGGGCCCTACTTAACAAAAAAAGAAATGTAAACCTTAACTTGGGACAAACCAAAATGGAAAATGTAAACCTTAACGAGGAACAAAGAGAGTATAATATTTAATGTAATATGGATAGATTTATTAGTATTGGATGTGGGTCCCATAGTGATATACTAATTATTTTAGGTGGCCCTCGGACTCGGAAAGTAATAACGAAAATGCCGAATTTTTTTCTATAAAATTTCCCTCGCGCCGCAGCCGCCGTTTCTAGGACCGACAGACGCCTCACCTGCACAGGTACACCTATGATAATCTAGTGGAGAGATGAAGCCTGATGGGAGCAGTTGTCGCAGCTGGGATTCCCCTACAGCTCGCTCTGTCAGTCCACTTTCAACCAACTAATTGAACCTTTCAAATATGAAATACGAACAAAGGTACGCTCGCTTGCTGTCTTGTTCTAATCTACCCTTGTGTGATTCCTGTTGAATCATTCGTTGCTTTAAAAGGAGCATGCAGACGGGGATACTAGTTACAAATCTACGCCCAGATCTTGGTCAGTCACAAACCAGGAATAAAGAGAAGCGAAACGTCCGATTTATCAGTTCTTTAAAAAAAGAGAAACCCGAATATTGAAATGAGACACCCAGAATAGAAATATATAAAGATTAAAATGGGATAGAGAGTAGTATTATTATATTCAACCCATTACACATGGGGCTCACACTCAAAACTAATACAACTACCCACTATGATCGGCATGAAATTCACCTAGAATTTTAGGCTTAAATTGCATGAATTTAATTGAATTTATTTGGCTTCAATTCAATAATTAAGCATGATTTTAATGGAAATTCTATTTATTGCTTAATTAGTTGGAGGGAGGTATTTTTGTTAATTTTTGCAGAAAAGGGTGAGACAAAAATATATTCTAGAGATGAAGATGAAAATGTGAGAGAAAACGGGGCTCGATTCGAAATTAAAACGAGCAAAAATGGGCTTAAATAAAATAAATACGCAACCCTCAATTTCAGGCTAAATATATTATACAGCACAACTGCTTATATTTTTCAGCAACCATTTGGAATTAGAAGTTGGGCCCATCCTAAATGTTCTCAAGCCCATTTAATGAAGACTTTAATTAATTGCTAGTGGCCCATTTTCTACTTAAAAGAGTTGTTCACGTGATTGAAAAATAAGGAGAGCACATGAATCACTCATCATCTGTTGTCAACCCATTAAGTGGCACCCACCTCCATCCTTTTTGAAAACATTTTTTTGTAAGTAGCCCATTAATTTGGCACAAAAGCGAAGGAAAACATGGATATAAAAGGAAAAACAAAGCAGCCGTCAGGACAGATTGGTCGACCTACACCAACTTTCCACTTTATCTCTCCATTCATCCCTTCTTTCCCCAAATTTTCTTTATCCATTAATAATTGAGAGGGCTTCAAAGTAAGATCTCAATAGTTGAGATCCCTCCCTCTTTCGGGGTGAGATCCGTAGTTTTAAATATTTTTTCTAGATTAGTTTCAAATGCTTTCTTAGATTAGGATTTTATTGTTTTCCAAGAAGGTAGAGACATCAAGGAGGGGATGATCTTCATGAATGTAAAACTTCATTAATGTGTAATCTAATCCTACTTATTATCTTTCAATTTTCTATGTTTTGGTGGTTGATTGAAGACATGATTATTGATTAAATTATGAAAATGTCTTGATTGAATTTTCGGCTTTGATTAGGTTTCATTTATGAAATTCGCATGCTTGTAGTAATATGAGATTTATGTCTTTGGTATTAGTGTATAGTGATTAGGTTGTGTATTGTGTATCGACATGTCTTGTCGTTGCTTTACCCTTAGTTGCTATGCATGATTATCATATATGAGTTCTTTCCATTTATTGCATGAGGATTAATATGGGGGGAGTTTGGCCAAAACCTTCATATGCTTAGAACTACATAAATGGACACTAGAGAGGTTAGATCGAGAGGTCAATTAATCTAGTGAGGGGAACCAAACCTTAGTGAATTCATAGTACCTAGAAAGGGAATATTACCTATAATTTAGTACCTTTTAGGGAACTCGTACGTGTATTTAATACCTATTGGGAGTGATCGTCGTCATTTTCATCTAGGTTTTAGTGTCTTTATTTATGAATTTTCGTATGTTTTTATCCGTATTTGTGCAACTTTTGGTTGAGTTTTGTTAATTAGGAGAGATGTGTACATGTTGATAAATGTGTGGAAATGAGTTTAAATGTATGTGAAACAGGTAAAAAATGAAGCAAAATGGAGTCGGGAGCTGAAACGGGCTGAAAAACACCCAACTCAAGTCGAGTTGAAGCTCGAGTAAATGTAGGAATTATCCAGTAGCTCAACTCAAGTTGCAAGGTCCAACTCGACTTGCAACTCGAGTCATGTTAGGTGTCGAGGAAAGTTTAGTTTCTGACACGAGTAGACATGCGAGAGCTCGAGTTATCTTACTCGACTCGAGCTGGGGTCAGGAAAAGTCGAGCAGCAAGTCGAGCTGGGGCAGAGCAGCATCCAAAATCATCCAGTGAGCTAACTCGAGTTGCAAGACTTGCAACTCGAGTCGAGCTAGGTTCAGGGGTTTATCCAGTTTGCAGAGCCACGCAACTCGACTTGACAGACAGTAGCTCGAGTTGGCTACTCGAGTCGAGTTGGGTCAAAAGGTAGGAAAATTTAGAAAAATTCTGGATTCTTCTAGAAGGTCCCCAAAGGATATAAATGCACAATTGGTGCAAAAATTAAAGGGAGAGCCTCATTTGACAGTTATTTTTGGAGATCAACACACACTTTCTCACTACCATTTCACACACTCAATCCGATCCATCTCTTCCACCCTTCAATTCATCCATGCAATCAACTTGATTTTCAAGGATCCATCTATCAATTCATCCTTCTACCACTTTGAGAAGAGGAAAGCATCAATGATTGAAAAAGTTAGCATTTTGTAGAGAAGGAAGGTTATCAAAAGGGAAGTCAATCTACTTTCCAATTATTGATTTTCTTCTTATTTTGGCTCAAATGGAGCAAGCCTTTGAATGTATTGATCTAAACACAATGTGTAGTGGCTAGTCCTATAGTAAGGCTAATCATATGATTGGTTGAGTAGAATGCTAGATATGTAGGATTTGAGATGTTGAATTGAGTTAATTTTGGACTTCTTTTTATGATTAATGAATCATTTTCATTTCAATATTTGTGTGACTAAATTCTCTATTCATGGTGTTTGGATGGCCATTCTAATAATATGATTAGTGGTTTAATTGAATCATATATTAAGATGTGCATGCATATTAGTGTGAGGGGAGGTAAGCCATACCCTTCTTATGCTTAGAACATTCATAGGGGGACACTAAAGAAATTAAGTGAAAAGAACCAAACTTATGATCATAGTACCTTAAGGGAATTGAGAGTAAGAACAATCCTAGGAGATTTAGACTTGTCAAAGAGTCAAGAACCTAATTGCCTTGGCCATAGGAATTAGAGGTAAAAACGTGATTGCTTTTATTCCACAATTTATGAAGTTCATTATCAAGAGTTATGCATATCTAGCTAGATTCTTAACCATGAGTATGATTAGCCTTGCTCTCTTCTTAAGTGAATTCTATCCACATTCCATTCATCTTATCACTTGTTCAATATTTGATACATTTAGTTGTTAGTTGATTTCTTAGTTAATTGATTAGAATAATGAGTAGTCTAAATACCAAAGCTTCAAACTTGTCACTCTTACAAAGCATAAATCAATGACAAATCTGGATATAATCATGAGTTTACTTTCCCTTGAGACGACATACTTATAAATTTTGTTACTTGGTCACACTTGTACAACAACGATAGATATTTTACTAGAAATGCGACTAAGAACATGGTGCCGCTTGCCAGGAAAATATTAAACTTTTGGTTGTAACGAGTTTGAATTTGATTAGTTTTGATAAGAGTATTTCTTTTATTTGTTTACTTGTTTACTTGTCTTGGTTACTTGGAGAACTAAGTTGGAAATTTTTGTAGGTACATGCGAACTCGTTCAAGGTCTCAATCTATTGAACCATTGAACTTGGAATTGGAAGCTACCTTAAGATGACAAGGGAGAGGAGTGCTAGATCCTACGGAGGAGGTTACGTAAAACAATAGATAATGGTAAGATGAAGAAGGACATATGAGGAATTTTCAAGGGGGTGATAATGTTCGAGGAGGAAATATTAATCCGAAGTTTGTGCCACAAGCTTATGCACAACAAATGCACTTGCAAAATCAACAATTGCAAGCGATTATTCAAAACTTGATGGCACAACAAGAAGCTATAGATAACCAACAAGCTCCTCCGGTAGTGCAAAATGAATCTCGGGGCCATGGACATAATGGAGAGAGGATGAATATCCGAGATCATTTCCAACCTCAATTTAGGAATTATGCTATGGGGCCGCCATTGAATGTCAACAATTTTGAGATCAAGACGGGGTTGATCAATATGGTGCAAGCAAATTAATTTGGAGGTGGAGCAATGGAAGACCCAAATGCTCACCTATCTCAATTCACGGAGTTAGCTAATACCATCAAGATCAACGGAGTGAGTGACAATATTGTCAAGATGAAGCTCTTTTCCTTTTCATTAAGGGATAGAGCTAAGGCTTGGTTTCATACTATACCTCCGGGATCTTATAATACATGGAGAGAGTTGGCTCAAAGGTTCTTAAGAAAGTATTTCCCACCATCAAAGATGTTGCATGTAAAAGGTCAAATATTACAGTTTAAGCAAATGCCTCTTGAAACTTTTAGTGAGGCTTGGGACCGGTTCAAAGAAATGCTAAGGAAGTGTCCACAACATAGATTTCCCAAAGATCAACAAGTATGATTTTTCTATGCCGGTTTGAATGGAAGTGAAAGAATGCTTGCTGATGCTTCGACGAGAGGTTCTATATTGGGGCAAACTTCGTAAAGAGCTATTGCTATATGTGAAGAGATTGCTTTGAATACGGGTCAGTGGCCTATGGATAGAGTTGCGGGCATGTATGAAAGGGAAAGAATTGCTAAGATGAAAGAAGTGTGCTTGCAACAAGTGAAAAAGGTGGAGGTGCCTAAGGAAGATATGACCGACAAGGCAATCACGGAGATACTTAAGAGGATGAATGCTAATTTACAAGTGTCTCCAAACTCTACACCTATGGTGAATCAACAAATGCTTCTGAATCCTCAACAAGGTGGGCCTTTATCTTTGATGAATCAACAAGTGTTTCTTAACCCTCAACAAGGCATGTCTATGCCTAATATGTGTCAATCTTCTCAAAGTGGTCAAATGCCTACACCTATTCCTCAACAAGGTATGTCTCCTAATTTTGGATGTCAAGATACTTGGTACCAACTGGAAATGTCACTTGAGGAAGTTGCCTTTATGCAAGGAAGAAACTTTCAAGGAAATTATGGTGGTAATTTTGGTAACTATGGAGGAGGATATCCACAAAGGCAAGGGGGTTTTTGTCAAAACAATTATGGAGAAAATTTTAACCAACCCTGTAGGTATGATAATTTGTCATATGAAAATTAATGGAATGCCCTTGCTCTTCTACCGTGCACTAATCCGGGGGAGAAAGCTCAAAATGTTGAAGGGAAGCCTATAATGGAAGATTAAATGGCTAAAGTGTTGGAATTTATGAAAGGAGCGAAAGAAGGAATAGATGAAGTGAAACATGAAATGAGACAACAAAATGATATAAATGAGAGGAGATTTAAAGCGATTGAGACTCACATCAGTCAAATGGCAACCGAGCAAAGTGAAATACATCGTAAGGGTAAGTTTTCTTCTACCACCATCACTAATCTTAAAGAGCAATGTTTGTATGTTACCGTTTGTAACATGGAAAGTAAGGTTGAGAAAGGGTTGGTAGAACCAACAAACATTGTTCCAAAGGTTGAAGAAGTAGTTTGTGATGAAGTCGTGTCTAAAGTGGAAGAGGTAGTTGATATTGAGGATGAGTTGTCTTTTGATGATGAGAATATCATTTGTGAATTTTTGTCTTCATTTGTTGATAAAAGTAAGTGTGATAAAGAGTTGTGGTTGGAACAAGATTATGAAATAGTTGAAGTTGATGCTTCATTAAAGGTGGAAGACCTCGGTAAATTCGTTCTTACTTATAAAATTGGAAATGGGGAATATTTTAATGCTATATGTGATCTTGTTCAATCATTAATGTGATGCCTTTGGAAATTTTTAAAAAACTTGGCATTGGGAGGTTAAAGGAAACAGATGTAGAAATCGGAATAATGGATGGTTTAATGATAAAGCCCCATGGAGTTGTGGAGAATATGCTTGTGAAAATAGAGGATTTTGTCTTTCCGGTGGATTTTATAATAGTTGAGAAGCAAGCGGATCCTTTGATCCCATTGATTTTTGGAAGGCTGTTTTGGCAATCGGAAGAGTAAAATTTGACATGGATAAGAAGGAATTCACATTTTGTTCAAATGAAAGAGAATTGGTGTTATCAAGCAAGAATTTAAAAGGGGGAGATCTTCATTTGAAGCCACCCATTAAGCCTCCGGATGATCGAGATCGAGTGGTAAGTGAAATTTTAAAAGATGAAGAATTAACTACCTTCTTACTTGAATTTGCAGGAAATTTTTCTTCAAAGAGGAACAAGTTTGGGGGGAATCCACATGTTGATTGGAAGATTGATAAAGGGTCTCCGAGATTTAAAAACGTAAGGAAAAGAGGAAACGACGTGAGTTCAAGTGTTAGAGGAGCACGAAGTGTTGATAAGATAGTTGTTAAGGAGATGTTTAAAGTGAAGATGAGGCCCGATGGGATCTTGAATTTCTCTGATTGTTAAGAGCTTAAATATGTCTAGCTCGACGACGTTAAACCGAACGCTTGATGGGAGGCAACCCATTTTAGTAAGTTTTCTTATTTAGTTTTATTTTCTTGAATTTTTGGTATGTAGGTGGATTGTGCTCATGGAGAAAAATACATATGGAGAAGACGAAATGTGTTCAATTTGGAATGAAGATGTATGTCCCACCACTCTTTACAAACTTAAATTTAACACTTGTGTTAATTTAAGTTTTGGGGGAGAGTGCGTGGTGGCCATACTTGAATTTTGGGAAGTGCACATATGTCATTACAAGGTAGCTTCATGAAGATCATTTGAACCTACAAGGGTAAGTTCCACCACTTTTTGCAAACTTAATTCTCAACTCTTGTTTCGATTTAAGTTTAGGGGGAGAGTGAGTGGTGTGACTCACCACTTGAGCGTGTTATAGATCATGATTAATGATTGATTGGGAGATTACTTTGTGTAAAATTGAGTCAATTTTAAAATATTTCTCATAAGTTTGGTTATAATGTTGGGAACAATTGGTTGTGTTGAATTGCATGATAGTCCTTATTTTTATTATAAGTGTTGAACTAATGATTTTTGTTGAGTTGTTGAGCATAAATGAAGTGTAGTAGAAGCATGAATTGAACACCGAAGATCAAATCAAGAAGTCATTGTGGATGTGATTCGGAAGCTCATGCCAACCATTTCTATTCTCAAATGTTTAAGGGAGTTCACTCTACATCTTATCACTTCTAAATTGCTTGACATGAATTGATATTGATTTAGATTGTATTGGATTAGCATGCTACTTCATGTGTATATTTGTGGGAGGTTTACTTTCGTAATCTAGGATTTCATTTTCAATTAAGGATGGGATGTTTGTTGAGCTTATTTGTTATGGATGATGAGGTGATATGCTTTGATTTCTAGTGATGGATGATTTTGGTCATGTATGTTATGTGCTTTTGTTATGTTTTTAGTTTGGTGAGTCTTTTCTTATGTGCTATGTTTGAATTCTTATTCTTGTATAGGGATGCTTGGTGGTATGTTTTTGGAAGGTGTTAAATGTTTTTGAATGTGAGCTATGATGCATTGTTTGTGATAGGTGATGACAAGCATGTTAAGGATTTTCACTAGTCAAGATTGTGACATGGATTACATAATATGTTCAATTTTGAGAAGTATGAAGGGTAATTATGTTTCTTTTTGATCCAAGCAAAAGCTTGTGAGAGTTGAGCCTCAACCATGCCTTCATGGTTAATTCTTGATAAGAGGACCGGTTGTACTTAAACAAACTAGAATTTGCTCATGGACTATAAGAACGAAGCCCGAATGGTTGAAATTTATGATATGATCTTGGACCATCCTTGCTAAATGAAGTCATAGCCATAAAATTCCTTACCCAAACATCATCCCTAGTTAGCCATTTTGAGCCTGTAAGCCTATTCTTTGTGATTTGAGCACAATACAAGCCTTGAGAACCCACTTAAACTTTATATATATAACCTAAGTGTGGGTAATTGAGGAGATGATGGTTACAAGGTTTGATGGTGGAAATGTGCAAGAAAATGAAGGAAATTGTGAATCAAGAAAAGGATGAAAGAGCTAAAGATAAAAGCATATGCAACTTTAACAAAAAGGAAAAAGGAGCAAAATCATAAAACATGCTCAAGGAAATTTAAAAGACAAAGAAAGAAAGTATGCAAGTTAGAAGAAGCTCAATGAATCCATGGGATGTTGATGTTTAGTGTTATGAATATTTGAAAAAGGAAGGAAGTGAGAAAGTGAAGATGATGGAGATAATAATTATCTCTTCGATTATCTACACATGTAAAGTCACTTTTATCTAAATTTTCCTACCCTACCAAAGAGCCTAAACATTATATCCAAATATAAAGACCTTTGTGATCATATTTCGAAACTAGGATGGCTTGTGAACATAGTCAATGAGCAAGCCTATGGTGCGTCGGTTCCAACCGGTTGATGAGTGTTGTTTAAACCTTACCTCATAGAGTGTTGAGTGAATGTAATATCCTATGAGAGGTTTGGATCGAAAGGAACTTGATTACTCTTTTGTCAACTTGAGATTGAATTTGTTAATTTTTTATGTTATGAGTTTGATGTTGTAGAAATACTTAATTTGATTTTGTAGTCTTTATTGCTTGTGATGTGTTGTGGTTTATGTTCGTGTTTTTCTAGGTGAAAATTACACCTCTTGTTTATTATTTTTCGTTGTTCGAGGACGAACAACACTTTAAGTTTGGAGGGTTGATCATCGTCATTTTTACCTAGGTTTTAGTGTCTTTATTTGTGAATTTTTGTATGTTTTTATCCGTATTGGTGTAACTTTTGGTAGAGTTTTGTGTTAATTAGGAGAGATGTGTACAGGTTGATAAATGTGTGGAAATGAGCTTAAATGTATGTGAAACAGGTAAAAAACGGAGCAAAATGGAGTCGGGAGCTAAAACGAGCTGAAAACACCCAACTCGAGTTGTATGGTCTTACTCGACTTGCAACTCGAGCCGAGTAGAAGTTCAAGTAAATGTAGGAATTGTCCAGTAGCTCAACTCGAGTTGCAAGTCGATTCGAGTTGCAAGGTCCAACTCGACTTGCAACTTGAGTCGAGTTAGGTGCCGAGGAAAGTTTAGCTTCTGATACGAGTAGACAGGCGAGAGCTCAAGTTATCTTACTCGAGTTGAGCTAGGGTCAGTGAAAGTCGAGCAGCAAGTCGAGCTGGGGTAGAGCAGTGTCTAAAATCATCCAGTGAGCTAACTCGAGTTACAAGACTTAACTCGACTTGCAACTTGAGTCGAACTAGGTTCAGGGGTTTGTCCAGTTTGCAGAGCTACACAACTCGACTTGACAGGCAGTAGCTCGAGTTGGCTACTCGAGTCGAGTTGGGTCAAAAGGTAGGAAAATTTAGGAAAATTCTGAAAGCTTCTAGAAGGTCCTCAAGGGGTATAAATGCACAATTGGTACGAAAATTAAAGGGAGAGCCTCATTTGACAGTTATTTTTGGAGATCAACACACACTTTCTCACCACCATTTCACACTCCATCCGATCCATCTCTTCCACCCTTCAATTCATCCATCCAGTCAACTTGATCTTCAAGGATCCATCCATCAATTCATCCTTCCACCACATTGAGAAGAGGAAAGCATCAATGATTGAAGAAGTTAGCATTTTGGAGAGAAGGAAGGTTTTCTCCACAAAAGGGAAGTCAATCTACTTTCCAATTGTTGATTTTCTTTTTATTTTGGCTCAAATGGAGCAAGCCTTTGAATGTATTGATCTAAACACAATGTGTAGTGACTAGTCCTATAGTAGGGCTAATCATATGATTGATTGAGAAGAATGCTAGATATGTAGGATTTGAGATGTTGAATTGAGTTAATTTTGGACTTCCTTTTATTATTAATTAATCATGTTTCATTTCAATATTTGTGTGACTAAATTCTCTATTCATAGTGTTAGGATGACCATTCCAATAATATGATTAGTGGTTTAATTGAATCATATATTAATATATGCATGCATGTTAGTGTGAGGGGAGGTAAGCCATACCCTTCTTATGCTTAGAACATTCATAGGGGGACACTTAAGAAATTGAGTGAAAAGAACCAAACTTATGATCATAGTACCTTAAGGGAATTGAGAGTAAGAACAATCCTAGGAGATTTAGACTTGTCAAATAGTCAAGAACCTAATTTTCTTGGCCATAAGAATTAGGGGTAAAAACGTGTTTGCTTTTAGTCCACAATTAATGAGGTTCATTATCAAGAGTTATGCATATCTAGCTAGATTCTTAACCATGAATATGATTATCCTTGCTCTCTTCTTAAGTGAATTCTATCCACATTCCATTCATCTTATCACTTGTTCGATATTTGATACATTTAGTTGTTAGTTGGATTCTTAGTTAATTGATTAGACTAATAAGTAGTGTAAATACCAAACCTTCAATCTTGTCACTCTTACAAAGCATAAATCAATGACAAATACAGATATAATCTTGAGTTTACTTTCCCTTGGGACGACATACTTATAAATTTTGTTGCTTGGTCACACGTGTACAACAACGATAGAGTCTCTTACTCTAAAACATTTTACTAGAAATGCGACTAAGAACATGAGAGGTGTTCACTTTGATCTCGATCTTATGTGCTATTTTGGGGTCTTTGTAAGGACCTACATCCTCTTCATCTCGAGAGAGAGTTTAGGTGGAATTTTTGATAGCCTTTGCCATGATTTGCTTAAAAATGGAAAACAATTAAAGATGTTGGATGATTGATTATATGAGTGCATCATGAAAACTACCTTGACATTGAAAATCCAAAAATATTGTAATTAGATTTATTTTCCATGCATTTTATTTTCTTTTATGTATAAACCGCCTCTTCGATCGTCCCTAACTAATCACGATACTATACTTAAAGGCCATTGTTGAAGTGAAGAGTTGAGACCAGTTTCATCACATCTGGAATCACACCTTTCCTCCATCTGTTGTTTTATTAACCACTAATATTGTTTTGTTGTTTCGACTGGTGTTGTGCTTAATGTTGCTTTCAGGGTTGTTGCAGTTGAAGTGCTGAACGTATTGGATGCAAAGACCAATTCAAATGCAGACCTTGAAGATCCTGAAGCAAACTGGAAAGATCTGAAAGCTCTAGAAGGATCTAGAAGGCGAAAATAACTACCTCTCTTAGTGGGCAGTTATTTGAGCCTGCATGGGTGGTTTCTACATCTCCTACGTGGGCCACTCATCATTTGGAGCCTGCAGCCATCTATAAATGGAAGTTGCTAGTTGCCAAGTCATGTGATCGAAAAGGAAATCCCACTATATATTGTAAAAGATCCTAGATAGGTTTCTGTCATAGTATTTGTACTGGTGTTATAATACTTGGTTCAACATCAGTTGTCTACTATTATTCCCGTACATTTTGTGTGCACTATTCATAGGCAGTGGAAGCTTACATGTGAAGTAGGATTTGATTCTAACAAGTCCAAGTTCTGCCATTTGGGAACGTGTTTGGATTTTAGATCCAATTTTGTATTCGAAGGGTTGAAGAATTTTTTCCATACTTAAGAGTCTATTTTTCTAATCACATTTTCCAATAGTGATATTTATGAATTGAGGCCGCCACAAACTTTCAAAAGTTTGTGGAAAGATTGAGTAATCCATGTGTTAAGTTTTCCACTGATTTACAACTTGTTCTATACTTAGTCAAGTTATATTCTGATACATACAGTGTTGTTCAAAGTGTCACCACACTTAGGACAACATCATACCAAAAACACACTTTGCACCATTGGGCACTTAACAAGTGGCATCAGAGCCAACACTTGACGATACTAAGTGTTGATTCCTGGTGTTAAGTGTTGAGTTATTATGGATTATTCTGCATCTGTCACCCGTCCTCCCATTCTTGATGGAATTAATTATGCCTTGTGGAAAACCCGGATGAGGTCATACATCAAAGCATCTGACGATAATGCTTGGAAGATCATTCTGTCTGGATGGATGCCTCCCACTGAAGAAGACAGAGATGGAGATCAGATTCTCAAAGATGAACTGAAATGGACTACCGAGGAGAGCACTCTACATGCACACAACTGCAAAGCTCTCAATGCAATCAGCTCTTCGGTTGATCTAGTGATGTTCAACTTGATTCAGAACTACATATCTGCTAAAGATACATGGGAAAGACTACAAGAACACTGTGAAGGTTCTGATAGTATCAAAAGAGCAAAGGCAAGGCTGTTGTGCACCAAGTTTGAAAGCTTGAGGATGAGAGAAGATGAGACCATCAACTCTTACAATGAAGGGATGTATGAAGTCGTGAACGAGCTGCAATTACTTGGTTACCCAATTTACAATTCTAGGTTAGAAAACAAAATACTTCGTACACTTCCTAGAAGATTTAATAGTAAAGTTTGTGCTATAGAAGAAGCTAGGAATACTGATACTATGAGTCATAATGAGCTTATGAGCATTTTGAAAACTTATGAAATGGATATGTCTCAACATGATTATGCGTATGATAGAAAAGGTGTTGTTGTTTTTAAAAGTGATGCTCCTTCATGTTCTGGAAGGACATCAACCATTACTGAAATTTTACAAATTGATGAAAATGTTGATGACATTTCAGATGACACTGATAATATTGCGTTACTTGCTAAGAAATTTGAAGCCTATTTGAGAAATCAGAAAAACAAGTATAAAGTAAATACTCAGCCTAGGATAGAACATTCTCCTCATACTCCTCAAACTCGTACTCGTAGACCCACTCAAAGAAAACTTAAGTATGATCCTGAATTTAGGAAGACACTCATTTGTAGTGAATGTACTAGTTTTGGTCATTATGCAAATGAATGTGCTAACACTCTTTTGAAGAGAAGGATGAACTTAAATTTTCCTTGAGTGATGCTGAATCTGAAGGTGATCAAGAGACTAAGGATGTAGAGCTGTCATTCTTGTCAGAATGTGTAAGTGATGGACTTTCTGGAAATGACTCAGATGTTGAGTTGGATGTGACAACATCTACTTCGACATCAAGCAAGGTTCAGTCTATTTCTGATTCTGATGTGAATGTACTAATGCTTTTTATACTAGAGCAGGTACATCTGAAGAGCAATTGGAAAGAAAAATTGATGAACTATTGAAGAACTTCAAAAGGTCAACCAAGAGAATGATGGTTTGATTGAAACTATCACAAGACTTGAGGTAAATCTTACTAGAAAGGATGCTGAAATTTCAAAACTCCAAGAATAATTGACTGCTTCAACACTAAGTTTCAAAAAATACTCTAAGAGTACATCTGTCATGAATGAAGCTTTATGTGTTGGTAAATCTGATATGAGTGGTCTTGGATTTTCTAAAAGCTCTAACCCTTTTAGTTTTGAAAAACCTATAAATTTTGTAAAACGTGGATAAAAAAGTTTTTCTAAAAAGTTACCAAAACAGAGAGGCAAGAAAACTTTTATTTGTCATTACTGTTCAGTTCCTGGTCACATTCGTCCATTTTGTTTTAAACTAAAAGATGACTTGTTCTCTGGAAAAGTGTTGCCTGAAATGTTGCCACACAAGTATTCACACACACCAAAAACTGCTTGGGTCAGAAAACCAAAAGTGCTATCTAATGTGGCTTATACTTCTTTACAAGCATGCGTACCTGGTTTATGGTATTTTGATAGTGGTTGTTCTAGACATATGACTGGAAATGTTGAATATTTGAAAGATTATGAAGCTTTTGATGGTGGTAAGGTTACTTATGGTGGTGGCTCTAAAGGTAACATTGTTGGTAAAGAAATTTTAAATGTTAAAGGTTTTCCAAATTTGAAGAATGTGCTGCATGTTGAAGATTTGCGTGCTAATTTAATAAGCATAAGTCAATAATGTGATGATAATTTGCATGTGAAATTTGACAAGAATTCATGTTTTGTGTTGTATGAAACTGATGAGTGTGTGATGGTTAGTAATCAGTCTGTTGATAATTATTATCTGATTGGTAACAACACTTACTCCAACATCTCACAACATGATGAAAGTGTACTTTGGCATTAAAACTTGGCCATGTAAATTGCTGAAATTTACAAAAATTGGTTAAGTTGGAAGCTGTTAAAGGTTTACCTAAGCTCAGTTTCAAAGACCCTCCCATTTGTGGTTCATGCCAAAAAGGTAAGTAGGTAAGGTCTTCACACAAAATCACCACTACGTGCACATCTTCAAGATATTTTGAATTGCTTCACATGGATCTTATGGGTCCTATGGAGACTGAAAGTCTTGGTGGTAAGAAGTATTCTTTGGTTGTGGTAGATGATTTTTCTAGGTTTTCATGAGTTGAATTCATTAGAGAAAAATCAGATGTGTTTGAAGTATTTAAAGTTCTTTACAAATGGTTCAAAAAAGCTTTTAATATTAAGATTTGTAGGATTAGGACTGATCAGGGTAAATAATTTGAAAATAACATGTTTTCTGAATTCTGTAAAAAGAAAGGTATAGTGTAAGAGTTTTCATCTCCTAAAACCTCACAGCAAAATGGTATAGCTGAAAGAAAAAATAGAACTCTGCAAGAAATGGCTAGAGTCATGCTTACTTCAATGAATGTGTCTAAAAGATTTTGGGCTGAGGCATTGAACACTGCATGTCATGTGTCTAATATAATTCTGTTTAGACCAGGTAGTTCTATTATATCTTATGAGTTGCTGTATAGGAGAAAACCCAACCTGAAACACTTTCATGTGTTTGGTTGCATGTGTCATATTCTGAATGATAGAGAGTATCTTTCAAAGTTTGATTCTAAGAGTGATAAAGGTCTTTTCTTAGGTGATACAAAATATTTAATCTTAGAACCAGATCTGTTCAAGAATCTGTAAATGTGGTATTTGATGATACATCTAATATTGCAGGTAAAAAGATGGAAGATGACATCTCTGATCTGATTGAAATTGTAGAACCAGTGAACAACGTTGAGCCAAAAGTGATCACATCACCTACAACATCTGATAATGAGTCAGAAAACGATGAGAATCAGATCCACATAACTCCCATGAATCCTCTTAACTACAGATATAAGAAGGATTACCCTTCTTCACAGATCATAGGAGAATCCTCAGTTGGTGTTCAAACCAGAAGGAAAGGTAAATTTAGAGAAGTGGTAAGATCAGTTTGCATGTCCAACATATGCAATCGGGTATGTGCTGAATGTTATTTTTCTTCTCTAGAACCCAAAAATGTTTCTGAAGCTTTAAAATATGAATGTTGGATTAAGGCTATGCATGAAGAATTTGAATAATTCACTAGGAATGATGTTTGGAGTCTAGTCCCTAGGCCTACAAACACTAATGTCATTGGAACTAAGTGAATTTTCAAGAACAAAATTGATGAATCTGGTAATATAGCAAGAAACAAAGCTAGACTTGTTGCACAAGGATACACATAGGTTGAATAGAGTTTATTAGGCTTCTTTTGGCTATTGCATGCTTTGTTGGTATCAAACTATTTCAAATGGATGTTAAAGCTGCTTTTTTAAATGGAATTTTAAATGAAGAAGCTTTTGTTGAACAACCAAAAGGTTTTGTTGATCCTTTCTATCCTAATCATGTGTATAAATTGAAAAAAACTTTGTATGGTCTAAAGCAAGCTCCTAGAGCATGGTATTGTAGACTAACTGACTTCTTACTTCAATTTGGATTGATTAGAGGTGAGACTGATAGAACTCTTATCATTAAGCATGAATCAAATGGTTTTTGATTGCTCAAATTTATGTTGATGACATTGTACTTGGAGCAACATCTCAAGTCATGATGGACAGTTTTGTGAAAGTCATGACTACCACTTTTGAAATGAGTCTTGTTGGTGACCTAAATCACTTCTTAGGGCTCCAAATTAAGCAAAGTGATAGTGGTATTTTCATCTTACAGAGTAAGTATGCTAAAAACTTGGTGAAAAGATTTGGTCTTGAAAATGCTAAGCTTATGAAAACACCTATGGGAATATCACAGAAACTGTGCAGAGATAATGTTGGTCCTGATATTGACCACACTCTGTATAGATCTATGATTGGTATCCTTCTATATTTAATTGCTAGTAGACCTGACATTATGTATAGTGTCTGTGTTTGTGCTAGGTACCAAGCAAATCCCAAGGAATCTCATATGAAAGATGTGAAGAGGATTATCAGATATGTGGCTGGAACTGCTGACATGGGGTTATGGTTTTCAAAGGACACTAACAGCTCTCTGGTTGGATACAGTGATGCTGATTGGGCTGGTGATTGTGATGACAGAAAGAGCACAAGTGGTGGATGTTTTTACATGGGTAACAATCTTGTTTCTTATCATTCAAAAAATAAAATTGCATATCCCAATCCACTGCTAAATCTGAATATATTGCTACTGGAAGTTGTTGTACACAGTTACTTTAGTTAAAAAAAGATGCTAAATGGTTATGTGCTTGAGACTGACACTTTAATGATTTACTGTGATAACACGAGTGCTATAAACATTTCAAAATTCTAGTTCAACACTCACTCACTAAACACATTAGCATTAGAAATCATTTTCTAAGAGATTTAGTTGAGAAGGGAGTAGTCAAATTGGAGTATATTTCCACTGAGAAACAACTTGCTAACATATTCACAAAAGCACTTGATTTCTAGAGGTTTTCTTCACTCAGGAAATATCTTGGACTCTGCATTCCATAAAGTCATGCATGATGTTGCTTAGAGTGTTTTGACACTCAAGGTAACACTATTGTAAGTTTTGCCATTTTATGTCGAAATTAAGTGATTTGGTGACCTATTTTGTTACTGCTAACTATATTCTGGTTGAATCTTGAGGTATTACTGGACATACACTAAAAGCACAGTTCCTAAAAAATCAAAGGTCCAAACATACTGAGTAACTAGGCACACGGGGGCTGACAACCACAATGTGTTCTTTTCAAAAGGCTGTTATGGTTTCAAAAAGGGAATAAAGAACACTCTTGAACTGCTACTAAGTAACCAGACACATGGGGCTGACAACCACGATGTGCTCTTTTCAAAAGGTAGTATGAAATCTTGAGATTAAGTGCATCAAAAAATCCACAAAAGGATAAAAGTGTATGTGTGTCTAAATTATTCATCATTGATTGATTTTTCTAGAATGTCTTTAGCCTTAACAAAATTATTATTAAATTATTTGTTTTCAATACAATAAGTGATAGAACTTATAGTATTTATTTATTATTCTGCATTTTTTAACTTTCGTGCATTATTGTTTCTCCATATTTGATCATGGCCAATTTTTAAGGAAGTATGTGTTAGTGGCAATAAGTTCTCATAATCTGCTGCACTGCATATTCTTTCACAGGTTGTTTGCATTTTTTAATTAGTGAAAATAACCTCCATCCCACTACTGTTCATTCTCTCTATATAATTTATTTTATAATGTTTGATGTGACATGCCTGTGTGCTTGAGTGTGATCCCCCGTTTCATCTTCTCACTACTGTTATCGATAAAGTCTGTCTCTCTCACATTTCAAATGACACCTCTAA
The DNA here is from genome assembly GCA_023678885.1 of Pogostemon cablin. Taxonomy (NCBI): domain Eukaryota; kingdom Viridiplantae; phylum Streptophyta; class Magnoliopsida; order Lamiales; family Lamiaceae; genus Pogostemon; species Pogostemon cablin. The sequence continues at coordinate 15,107,980 of CM042962.1, read as the reverse complement.
AAGCAACCCGTTCCACTTCCAAATCCAAACCTTCTTCTTCACAAAATCCACTCCAAACCTTTGCTGATATGGCCAATAATGTCACGTCGGATGCTGCACCAGATGTCAATCTGAATTTTACTACACAACAACCTGCTCCTATTTCTGGAACCCCTCTTCCTCAGAGTATTGTCCTTCCAGATGGTACAACCGATTCAATTCTTGAATCTCTTCGAACTCAGTTCGCTGGGTCGAATGTTACTATTTCAAGAATTGAAAATCCCATCCTTGAACCATCCATTCCCACTGAAGCCCATCTAAAATTTCCACCGATATTCATAACCAATCCGCTCTTGTCCCTTTTGTGACTCCTGAAGAAAGCCTACCCTCAGAGTATGTTGAGACTCACAATCCTGTTCAAGTCCCTACATCTCCAAATACATCACCTACTCGTGCTGAACAGAATCCACAAGTGTCTTCTCCCTCGTCATCACCACCGGTTCTACTCCGATCAAAGGTTCTAAATCATCTACTCCGAAGCATAAAGTGCCTCCACATCGTTGGTCAGTCAGACTCCATAAGAAAGACACTACACAGGATGCAACCACCTCTGAAAAAGGGAAGTCCCCTATCTCTATCTCTGATTCTGATGAAGGTACTCATATGGATATAGATGCTACAGGTGAAAATACTACTATCACTGATCTTTGTAAAGATTTGAAGAAGAGAAGGAGAGGAAAGAAAGCTGTGTCTGATGTTACCACTCTTGAGGCAACACCAGATGAATCTGATGAGAAAAATGCTGATCTAAACCAACTGATTGATGATATTGCTACAGATGTTGCTGCCTCAGTGCCAACACATACTGATGCAGATGTAGAACCCTCTGATCCTAACCACGATTCATCTTCTGATGATGAAGAGGATGCACCTGAAGATGCTGACGAAGGTGCAGAATATGATGAATCTGATACGGATGTTGATGTTTAAAATGTTGAGAGTTCTGATGATGAAGATGAAGCCAAAGATGATGATGGTGATGAGTCCCCTGATGATGCTGATGATATATCTGATGACTCTGACTATGATGTTGAACACTTTGGAGTTAGGAACTTCTACTTCACTGATGACTAAGTAAAATACAAAAAGTTTGCCAAAAAGGACATAATTCATGAAAGAAAGATGAAGGATGCCGACCTCACTCCACACAACCTCATCAACTTCTTCAGAGAGAGAAGCTTGCTGAAATCACTTAGGTACTCTACCTCATTCTACACCAATAGAGTATGTGAATTTTATGCACACATCTGTGCTAGTATGATTAAGAGTACAAGTCCCAAATTTGGATGAATTTTCTTTAGGGGTGAGAATTATGATTTTTCTCCTACAAAGATTAATGAGTGTTTAGGGACCGTGAACGTTGATAGCGATGATGAAATTGATGATATGGATGAGATTGTGTCTGTTATAACAGAGATTTAATTGTTAGTTGGCCTAAGAAGTTATTCAGTCCAAGTTTGACTAGTTTACATGCAATCTTGCACAAGCTATGTGTTTACAATTGGCTGCCTTCCTCCAATACCACTAGAGTGACCACTGAGCATGCTGTGTTGATCTATAAGATAGGAAAGAACCTGCCTTTTAACCTTGATGGAGTGATTTACAAGAATCTGATCAGTTATGGTGGAAATATCTCCAAGGTTGGTAAGTTACCTTATCCTGTCTTTATTCACTGTTTGTTAACTGGTCAAGGTGCTAAAAAAGGTAAAGGTGATTTTCTTTCCTCAAGTGCTCTAGTTCTTGGTATTGCTAAACCACTGCTTGAAGGTAACCGTGTAGTTGATCTACCCTATGTGAACCCTGCTCCTGTTGATACTCAGAATGTTGCTCTTGATACTGCCAACACTTCGATTCACACTGACACTTCTGCACAAGTTGGAGAAGTTATCTCTGTTACTCTGAACCGCAAGTACATTGAGCAACAAGCTGCTGCCCTGGCACGCCATGTCTCGAACCTCAGACTCCAAGCCAATGCTATAAATAGACAAGCAGACATTCTAGAACAAAGAGCTCAGTTCTGGAGTAAGCTGCTATCCACACCCACATGGGGAGATATACCCGTGCTGCTACTCAACCTACTGCAGTTGAAAGCTCTGGCTCTGGAGGAATTGTGATTGAGGACATCACTGATGAACTAGAAGAAGGAAATGTTGCTGGAAATGTTCCTGATGCAGGTGATGCTGCTGGTGATGTTGCCGGTACTACTGCAACTTAGGGGGAGTTCACATGGTGAGGGAGAGATCTGCAAAGAGATCAAAGTGTTCATGCCTGTTGCTGATGATGACTGAAAGCTGCTGCTGGCTCACTAACTTTTCTAACAATTTGATGATGGGATGTTAAACTGATATTTATTTTCTGATGGTGACTGGATACCTTATTTTCTTTTCTCTGTTTAAACTCTGATCTAAGCTCTGGACTTATATGTTACTTAAGTGGTTATCTTTAATCACTTTGGTAGTTATGCTTTAGAATGCTTAGTTATTTTTGCACAATTGTCGAGCTAACATCTGATGTATTACTTTGGATATCTTGTTCTGCATTGTTTTCTTGTATCAGGTTATGTGGTTGCGGGTAGACGTGATTGGGGGAGATTGTTGATGTGAAGTGTTGAGACCTGTGTCATCATATCTGGAATCACACATGTTCTCCACCAGTTGTTTTATTAACCATTAACGTTATTTTATTGTTTCGACTGGTGTTGTGCTTAATATTGCTTTCAGGGTTATTGCTATTGAAATACTGAATGTGTTGGATGCAAAGACCAAGTCAAACGCAGACCTTGAAGTCCCTGGAGCAAACTGGAAAGATCTAGAAGCTCTAAAAGGATCTAGAGGGCGAAAATAACTACCTCTCTTAGTGGGCGGTTATTTGAGCCTGCACGGGTGGTTTCTACATCTCCTACTTGGGCCACTCATCATTTGGAGCCTGCAGCCATCTATAAATGAAAGCTGCTAGTTGCCAAGTCAAGTGATCGAAAAGGAAATCCTACTATACAGTGTGAAAGATACAAAATAGGTTTCTGTCATAGCATTTGTACTAGTATTGTAACACTTGGTTCAACATCAGTTGTCTACTGGTATTTCCGTACATATTGTGTGCGCTATTTACAGGTAGTGGAAGCCCACATGTGAAGTAGGCTTAGATTCTAACAAGTTTAGGTTCTGCCATTTGGGAACATGTTTGGATTTTAGATTCGATTTTGTATTCGAAGGGCGGAAGAATTGTTTCCACACCTAAGAGTGTTTTTGTAATCACATTTTTCAATAATGATATTTATGCCATGAGGTTGCCGCAAAAGTTTGTGGAAAGATTGAGTAATCCATGTGTTAAGTCTTCTGCTGATTTACAACTTGTTCTATACTTAGTCAAGTTACATTCAGATATATACAGTGTTGTTCAAAGTGTCACCACACTTAGGATAACGTCGTACCAAAAACACACTTTGCACCATTGGGCACCCGATAGCCATGAATCCTAAATTCCCTTGGATTCGATATTTTGTTGCTCGGTCGCCCAGACTATTAACGATCAATCAAATGGCGCCGTTGCCGAGGAATTTAGTTGTATTTATGACTTTGGGTTTGTTGAGTGGTTAGGATATGGACATTTTTTTGCTTTAATTTATTTTTCGTTTTATGGTTGTGTTTGTAGGGACTAAAGCGTAGAGTCATGGTATTGGCCTTAAAGAGAAAATGAGTGGTGCAAATTGAGGTAACGAACATCTTTCCAACTTAAATTCGACTTTGTTTAATTTAAGTTTGGGGGTATGTCGATTATGTTACTTGACTTTTCTACGGTTTGAATTATAAAAATTGTATCCATGAACTCCTACTTTAGCATATTGCACCGGCGCACGTTCAAGTCCTTACTATTTTCTTTGGCACATATTTTCTCCTTTTTTGTTGTTTTTGTTTTTCGTGCTTTTCTTGCTTTCAATAAGGAGAAAATCTTTCTTGGCTCTCTTGTGCTTCATTGTGAGAATTTTTGAGACTATGATTTTTGGTTGTAACTTGTGACTTGATGGATTTTTGTTTGTATACTTGTTGAGCTATGGTTTATACTTGTTTTGTGTGTCTTTCTCTATTATAAGCCCATGAGCTTTTGAGCCTTAAAATAATTAAATCAAATGGTTTTTCCTTTCTTGTGTGTGCATCACTCTTTTTTGTGCATTTTAGAACTTGCCATTGTGTTTTCTTGAAGCTATATGTGTGTGAAGATTGTTGGAAATGATTTAGGACCATCATTGTTTTGACAAGTCACTTAGCCAAATTTATCCTATCAAATGAAATCTTTTCATAGTTTGCCCCTTTGAGCTTATTATCATTATTTCTTTGGCAACCTACAAATTTAGCCATTCTTATCCATATTTTATATCCTAATCACCTTTGTTAATTAGTAGAGGATTAATAGGGATAAAGTGGTTGAATTTTGCTTACAAGAGAGTTTGGAAAGAGAGAATTGGTGAAAGTGTAAGAAAAGAGGGAGAAAAGATGAAAAAAAAAAAAATAGAGGTTGTGTGAAAAGAAAATTTGAGTGAAGCTTGTATAAAAGAAGCATAAAGAAGCTCTACTAGAAAAATGGAAAGAGAGCCCTTGGGGAAAAAAGAGAATGAAAAACTCAATAGTGGAAGAAGAGAAGATAAAGGTTCTTAAGTTTGTTGGATGGATAAATTCTATTTTTGATTAAGGTGAAAAATGAAAAAAAAGTGGGAATAAGAGTTGAGGTTACCAACCAACTTGAATTCTTCACTAATTTGAGAAAAGAGAGAGTGGGAGTTGATAATGGTTGTCAATTTAAATTCTCTACTAATCTTGAGCTTACTTTTCCTAAATATTTTTCCTACCCAATACCAATGATCCTACATTACAACCCCATATAAAGACCTTTTTGATTCAATAATTAACACACATGCAAGTGGTGGAGAGTGTAGACTTTTGGCAAGCATATAGTAATGTCATGCATTTGAATCGATTTTTGAGAGTATACACTTCTCCCGTGCACTTCCTTTGATTGTGAGAGTAATGCAAAATCTAGAGAGGAGTAGTAAAGGTCTCACTTGCTTGCATATTTCCTAAGTTTAGCTTGTATGCATTTGAATTGATGTCTTGTCACTTGTTTTGATTGAATTGAAAAGGTTTTAAAATGACTCAATCTCATTGATATCTTGATTTAATTCTAGGTGAATTTCCCTCCTCGTTCTTTCTTTTTTTCCGTTGCTCGAGGACGAGCAACACTTTAAGTTTGGGGTTTGATCGGCGTGAAATTCACCTAGAATTTTGGGCTTAAATTGCATGAATTTAATTGGATTTATTTGGCTTCAATTCAATAATTAAACATGATTTTAATGAAAATTCTATTTATTGCTTAATTAGTTGGAGAGAGGTATTTTTGTTAATTTTTACAGAAAATGGTGATTTTGAGACAAAAATATATTCTAGAGATGAAGATAAAAATGTGGGAGAAAACAGGGCTCGATTCGGAATTAAAACGAGCAAAAACGGGCTTAAACAAAATGAATGTGCATGCTGGAAATTTGCAGCCCTCAATTTCGGGCTAAATAAATTATACAGCCCAACTGCTTATTTTTCTGCAACCATTTGGAATTAGAAGTTGGGCCCATCCTACATGTTATCAAGCCCAATTAATGAAGACTTTAATTAATTGCTAGTGGCCCATTTTCTACTTAAAAGAGTTGTTCACGTGATTGAAAAATGAGGAGAGCACATGGATCACTCATCATCTGCTGTCAACCCATTAAGCGGCACCCACCTCCATCCTTCTTGGCAATATTTTTTTGTAAGAAGCCCATTAATTTGACACAAAAGCGAAGGGAAACGTGGATATAAAAGGAAAAACAAAGCAGCCGTCAGGACAGATTGGTCGACGTACACCAACCTTCCACTTTATCTCTCCATTCATCACTTCTAACCCCAATTTTTTTTATCCATTAAATAGTTGAGAGGGCTTCTAAGTAAGATCTCAATGGTTGAGATCCCTCCCCCTTTCGGGATGAGGGATCCGTAGTTTTAAATATTTTTTCTAGATTAGTCTCAAATGCTTTCTTAGATTAGGATTTTATTATTTTCCAAGAAGGTGGAGACACCAAGGAGGGGATGATTTTCATGAATGTAAAACTTCATTAAGGTGTGATCTAATCCTACTTATTATCTTTCTATTTTCTATGTTTTGGTGGTTGATTGAAGACATGATTATTGATTAAATTATGAAAATGTCTTGATTGAATTTTCGGCTTTGATTAGGTTTCATTTATGAAATTCGCATGCTTGTAGTAATATGGAATTTATGTCTTTGGTATTAGTGTTTAGTGATTAGGTTGTGTATTGTGTATTGACATGTCTTGTCGTTGCTTTACTCTTAATTGCTATGCATGATTATCATATGTGAGTTCTTTCCATTTATTGCATGAGGATTAATATGGGGGAAGTTTGACCAAAACCTTCCTATGTTTAGAACAACATAAATGGACACTAGAGAGGTTAGATCGAGAGGTCAATTAATCTAGTGAGGGGAACCAAACCTTAGTGAATTCATAGTACCTAGAAAGGGAATATTACCTATGATTTAGTACCTTTTAGGGAACTCGTACGTATTGTTAGTACCTATTGGGAGGTGTTCACTTTGATCTCGATCTTATGTGCTATTTTGGAGTCTTTGTAAGGACCTACATCCTCTTCATCTCGAGAGACAGCTTAGGTGGAATTTTTGATCACCCTTGCCATGACTTCCTTAAAAATGGAAAACAATTAAAGATGTAGGATGATTGATTATATGAGTGCGTCATGAAAACTACCTTGACATTGAAAATCCAAAAATAGTGTAATTAGATTTATTTTTTCATGCATTTTATTTTTCCATGCATTTTATCTTCTTTTATGTTTAAACCTCCTCTTCGATCGTGCCTAACGAATCACGATACTGTACCTAAAGGCCATGAATCCTAAATTCCCTTAGGTTTGATATTTTGTTGCTTGGTCGCCCGAACTATTAACGACCAATCACACTACACAATAAAATATTATGTCCCTCAACCCACTATGCATTAAATTATTATACTCTTTAATTTACGTGCAAAAAACAACTGAATACCTTTCAAGGGGACAGAGGGAGTTTTTAATACCGTATTTTATCGAACACCAAAATATAGGTGAATATCGAGATACTGATGCATACCGATTTATTTTTTTTAAAGCAATAAATAATAATTTTTAAAAAATATATTAACAATTTATATTGGTTATATTATAAATAATTTACTCCCTCCGCCCATACCACCCTTCACACTTTCCTTATTCGTCTGTCCCATAACACCCTTCACACCCAAAAAAGGAAACATCACTAATTTATCTAACAAACTCAAAAGTTACATTAATTTCAATTTCATTACTCCTTTTTCACACACATACCATTATTTTATAATACTCCCTCCTTTCGCTTCTAAGATGTCCATTTTACTATTTTTGGCGTACGATTCAAAGGTATCCATATTTCATATTTGGTAAAAAAGTACACAATATGGTCCATCACTTTCCTCTAATACAACTACCCACTTTACACAATAATAATACTCATTAATCCATGTGAAAAAAGCAAACGGACACCTTAGAACCGGACGGATGGAGTATTTTTATTTTTTAAAAATACTATAATATCCTCTAAAGTCAACAAAAATTAGTTAAAAAGTGCAACTTTTCTTAAATAACGTGATACAGTAAATAGAAAGGGTGGAACGAAGAGAGTATATTTTAGTATACCTAAATTATAATTAAATACGCTCTCACTAATGATATGGGATCGAATACCAACAAATCATTTTGTTGGTAGATTTGCATAACATCATCTTTATACGATGACTGTTCAACGATATAAAAAAATATTTGAAATCTCGAATCAAACATCGATAATCGTAAATTGGCTTTGATACCAACTGATGCAGCGAGAGCGTATTTAAGATAAAGATACGTAGAAACAAACTCTATAATCCGTTGACTCTTAAAGAATAGTGGAAGATAGACTTCTCAAATATGTTAATTCTTATAGAATACCTTAAAAGAGGTATGAGACAACTCTCATTTTCATTAATCAATTCAACTCCCCTACAACAATTACAAGATCACTTATTTATAGCTGATATCAAGATCTACCATATTAATGACAATTATGAATAAAATATAATTAGTATAAGATTTTGATTATTTCCTTTTATTCATAATTGTCATTAATGTGGTAGATCTTGATATTAGCTATAAATAAGTGATCTTGTAATTGTTGTAGGGGAGTTGAATTGATTAATGAAAATGAGAGTTGTCTCATACCTCTTTTACGGTATTCGATAAGAATCGATGTATTTGAGAAGCCTATCTTCCGATATTTTTTAAAAATCAACAGATTATAGATTTTATTTCTACGTATATTTATCTTAAATACGCTCTCACTGCATCAGTTGGTATCAGAGCCAGATTCTTGATGTTGGATTTGAGATTTCAAGTGGTTCATGATACCTTTTATGATGATCAGTCATCGTATGAAGATGATACTACGCAGATCTACCAACAAAATAATTTATTGGTGTTTGATTCAGTATACGATAGACCACCTATTTTTGATGAAGAAGTCGAAATTGTTGATGGTGACCTACCAATCTTCGATGAGGAATATGGTGGAGTTTTCTACGGTGACGAAGAAGATTCGTCTGGTGACTATGATAGTTCACCAATTTTCGACGAGGAAGGCAATGCAATTTTCCACGACGCCTATGTCATGCCTGTTTTTTATGTAGAGATGATTGAAATTGTTGCTAATTATGATGTGCTTAATGCAGAAGTTTTGCCTGATCCAATAGATTTGTATTTTATGGATCTTGTAATTGGCGTTAATACTGATTTGAAGGTGCTCGATTGATTGATTTTAGGTTACATGAATTCAAAGATGTCCTAGCCCATCTTCGTACTTATTTTATTCGTAATACGACCCTGCACAATTCGTGGACGAATCGTCTCCAAGCAGAGGAGAATGATGGAGATTTGATGGAGATATAAAATAATTAGTATAATAGATTTTGATTGTTTTCTTTTATTCATAATTGTCATTAATGTTGTAGATCTTAATATCAGCTACAAATAAGTGATCTTGTAATTATTTTAGGGAAGTTGAATTTGATTAATGAGAAGTGAGAGTTTCTCCTAACATAATTTACGGTATTCATTTGAATCAACGTATTTGAGAAGCCTATTTTCCGATATTCATAGGAATCAACGGATTATAGAGTTCTTTCTACGTATTATCATTTTTATTATACGCTCTCGCTGCATTAGTTGGAAATCAGAGCCAATTTACGATTCTCAATGTTTGATTCGAGATTTCAAATTGTTTTTGATATTGTTGATCAGTCATCGTATAAAGATGATGTTATGCAGATCTAACAACAAAATGATTTGTTGGTATCCGATCTCATATCATTTTATGGATATGACGGACCACCAATCTTCGATGAGGATTATGGTGGAGATGAGGATTATGGTGGAATTTTCTACCGTAGCTATGATGGCTCACCAATCTTCGATGAAGAAGATGGTGGAGTTTTCTATGGTTGTTCACCTGTCTTAGATGAAGAATTTTCAGAAGAATCTCATGATGGCGACGATAGTCCACCAATTTTTGTTGAAGAAGACGATGCAGTTCTATACGGTGACTATGATGACCAATAAAAATTTTACAAGGAGATTATCATAGTTCATGGCGAATATAATGATGATTTGTTTTATTGCCAGGATATTAAAGTCAATAATGCATATGATGATGCGTTTGATCCAAAAGATTTATATTTTGTGAATCTTATAATTAACAAAGATGCTAACCAGGTGGGCTAGCCCACCTGGCTACTGGGCTCTTCACTTAAGTGAGAGACCCAGGTTCGATTTCCATTGAGAACGAATTAAGAGAAGTGATATGTAAGGGTGCTTGGTGTATACTAACTACTAACAAGATTAACAACTAACATTTATCGATAAAAAAAATTATCAAAGATAATGAATATGGAGGTGAACTTCAGAAGGATTTTGGCATATATGAATTTAAAGATGTTCCAGAGCATCTTCGAACTTATTTTATTTGTGATACGATCAAACAAGATTCGAGGGAGAATCGTCTCCAAGCGGAGGAGAATGATGGAGATTATGGAAGATTTAGAATAATTATAGTCGAGATATATTAGATTTATTAAAATTATGATTTGTTTCCTTTTATGAGAGTTTTCTCCTAACCTCATTTACGGTATTCATTTGAATCAACGTATTTGAAAAGTCTATTTTTTGGTATTTATAGGAATCAACAGATTATAGAGTTCTTTCTACGTATTATCATTTTTATTATACGCTCTTGTTGTATCAATATGTAATAATTTAAATTAATACATCTTACATAATTAAATTTTAATATACAAATTACATCAATATGTATAATTATATGTACGTAAATTAGTCATACTTCTAAAAAATTATGTAAATAAATTTCTTATAATTTAATTCTTGTAATTATACTGATGGTTAGTAGTATATTATATATATAACATTAGTACTCTCTCCCACGGGTTACTTTTTTTTCATTTTTGGCGTCCCACTCCAAGAGTACCTTTTTATTTTTTATATAGGACCCACATATACCCACTAATACAATTAAAATATAGGATCCACACTCCCACTAATACAACTACTCACTACACATTAAATAATAATACTCCTTAATCCATGTATAAAAAACAAAAACACCAATTTGTATGGGATAGAGGGGTATACTATACTCCCTTTCGTCCCGGGAATATAGTCACGTTTACTGTTCCATGTTTTTTAAGAAAACTGATTTTTTAACTTTTTCAACTACTTTAACATGGGTAAATCTGTTCATTCTTTTGGGTATAGGATTTGGATTAACTTTATGATTAAAGTTAATCCAAACCCTAAATAACTTTTAAAAAAAACCAGTAATATAAAAAAAATTAAGAAAATCTGTAATATAAAATTTTTTTACATATTCAAGGGAACCCAAAAAAAAGTATAGAAAATTATATACAAAAATTACATAATTAGATACACATTACGGAATTGTACCAAAAATTACAGAAATTAGTGAAATTACAGATTACAGAAAAATATAAATTGCTGAAATTTCTAATTTCAGTACAGTTACAAAAAAAAAAGCAGTAAAAAAATTACAGATTAAAAAAAAATTCCAGCTTCCCTCTTTAATAGAGACTTTGTTGGGTGGCATCATAGCTGTTCACACGCTTTGCTGAAATTGCAAAAAATGGAGTGATATCATTCTTATATGATAAACTTTGGCAATAGAGAATCTTTTATAAAAGCCCAAGTCCAATTCTTCATGAAAAATAGAAACCCTCAGATTCAAAAATCATCATAGGGATTTGGATCCCTTTAATGAATCTTAGGGGTTGTCTTTCCCTCCAAAATTGTAATTTCAATATTTTCCAACCAAATTACTCACTAAACCTCTAATTTCTCTAAAGACACAAATTTCAAATTTCCCGCTTGTTTTCCTCTAATATCAGAACATTAAATATAGAGTTGGTGTCACTCATTAATGCAATTGGATAACATTCAATGGATACTTCACAAGGACACCTTACTCCATACACTAAAAATCAGATTAACCAATTTCTTTTGATGCACAGTAGCAATGGAAAGATTCACTTTGGAAAAGCATTGGAGGCAGCACAATTGTTTGGGGTGATTAGAAGAAAAATATTCAAGGTTTGGGCAGCTGCAAGGAGGCAGATGGGCACATGACAGCCACTCAATTTCATTTCCAACCAAAAAGGGGTTCCAAAGTCAACAAGAGTTAAACTAGATCCTGAGGAGATGAAAGAGATTGTCTTTGAAAAAAGAAGTTCAATTAGAGGACTGATCGGCGTGAAATTCACCTAGATTTACGGGCTTAATTGCAAGAATTTATGTGGATTTATTTGGCTTTAATTCAATAATTAAGCATAATTTTAATGAAATACTATTAATTGCTTGATTACTTGGAGAGAGGTATTTTTGTTTATTTTTACAGAAAAATGGGTGTTTTTGAGCTTGAAAGAGCGATGGAAGAAACGGGAGTTAAATTGGGATGAAAATGAGAAAAAATGGTGGCAGACTAATAGACAACAGATTTTAAAAGGAGCTATGAAAACACTTTTTCTGGGTGTTGAGAAAAGTGAGCATAGACAACTGCTAAAAGCGTTATCTATTACGGCTAAAAATTTTTGTCTATTTGTGGGAACAAAGCATAAGCACTGTACGTATTCTTCGATTGAAGGGGCGGTCGAATTTTTGGGCCAAATAGGGGGCTGTATTCTTCAATTGAAGGAGCAGTCGAATTTTTGGGGCAAATAGGGGGCTGATCCCCTACTTCGCGCTCACATGGAAGGGGTCCTTTAATTAAAAAGTGAGCATAGACAACAGCTGAAAGCGTTGTTTATTATGGCTCAGAAAAATGTTGTCTATTTGCGAAAACAGAGCATAAGCACTGTACGTATTCTTAGATTGAAGGGGCGGTCGAATTTTTATGCCAAATAGGGGGCTGATCCCCTACTTCGCGCAGATGCATCAAGGAAGATTCGAACTCGAGACCTCTCCCTTGAATGGGCGTATGTAGTCACATAGCTAACCGCTGGGCTACGATCGAGTTATTAATCCAAACCGTACATATATATTAATAAATCAGTTCTTCCAGATCTGATTTTTACATAAAAAAGTCCAACTTCTCCACTTAAGCCCATTTCTTCACTTGAGCCCATGACCCAATTGTGCCCTAATTTCCTTTGACCCTCCACACTTATAAATACCTTCATTTCATGATTTGGGAACTCCAATTCCATTCCTCATTTTTGGAGGCTACACCCGTTTCACTCAAACAACAATTCTTCATCCATGAAATTCTCTATTAAAAAGTTGAGAGAGCTTTTTAACTAAAGATCTCTATAGTTGATATCCCTCCCCCTTTCGGGGTTAGGGATTCGTAATTTTAAATATTTTTTCTAGATTAGTTTTAAATATTTTTCTAGATTAGGAATTTATTGATTTCTAAGAAGGTGGGGACACCAAGGAAATGATGATCCTCATGGATGTAAAAACTTCATTAAGGTGCAATCTAATCCTACTCATTATCTTTCTATTTTCTATGTTTTGGTGGTTGATTGAAGGCATGATTATTGATTAAATTATTAAAATATTTTGATTGAATTTTTGGCTTTGATTTGGTTTCATTTATGAAATTCGCATGCTTGTAATAATATGGGTGTGACACCCGAACTTCTCACTACTTGCCAATATAATTAATTTGTGTTATACGTGCATTTTTATAATTATGTGACAATAATTATGTGGTAATTGTCTTTACATTTTATTTATCTTTGTATTTTTATTTGACACATCCATGATAATAATGGTGACAATATGTGAATACATATATGTGCATTAATTTGGATATATAATTAAATTATCTTACGGGTATAAATATATTATTTCTTAATTATTAAGTGTCACACGTTTTCTCGTAATAATAATAATGGTATGAAAATGCACACACACACATATATAATATTAATTTGTAAATGTTTTATTTCATAATTATTAAGTATCACACGTATATTCGTTATGGATAATAATAATAATAATAGTAATTAAATTTACCGCCGCACAACACATAAAATAATGTGGTTAAGAAGGTGGGTACGTGTGTACATCATTGCAAGGTTATCCACAATTACTTTGTTGACAATTATTATTATTGTTATTACAAAACTATTTACTATTAATAGTAAATAGAAATAAAGTTTGTGGTGATGGTTAACACCCAGCGTTTTCAGTATAAATAGGGTAACACCCCAATTTGGGGTGATGACCGACCCGTCAGCAATTTAAAAAAAAAGAAAAAAAGAGTGAAAAAAAGTTGAGTGAGGTGGGTTAGTGGAATTCAACTTCTATCCCCAAATTCAAGTATTTATAGAGGGGCTAACCCTTATTTCTAAAAGGAGAAAACATCAAGCAGCGAAAAAAAAGTAGAAAGGGAGAGAGTGAGAGAGAAGTAGAAGAAGAAGAGGAGGAAGAAAAAGAAGAAGAAGAAGAAGAAGAAGAAGAAGAAGAAGAAGAAGAAGAAGAAGAAGAGAGGGTCATGCCGGAACGGGAAGGAAGAGATTTATTACAGTTCTTCATGGGTTTATTGTATTACTATTGTCGGAGTCCAGGTAAGTAGAAATTCAACTACAATGCATAAACATGTTGTGTGTGTATTATTTGTAATTATTTGGTGAATATTATTTTGTGAATTATTTATGATTAAATTGGGATACAAGTTGTGAACTTATGTTATTTGAGGTAAGTCAATGTATAAACATGTTGTGTTTTAAATTATTTGTGATTAATATCTTGTAATTCTGTTAGAAATTATTTGTGATTAGTTTAATTGCGTTACGAATTATTTGGAATTAATTTGTGATACAAGCTGTGGATATATGTAACTTGAGGTAAATAGATATTCATGTGTAACTAAATATTATTCTGTAAATTATTTGTGATAAATTTGTGATATAAGTCGCTGATATGTTATTTAAGATAATATCATCATCCTGTATAAATCCGTGTGATCGGAAACCGTTGATTATAGATCTGTATAATCTAAGAAGATACTGTTTATAAGGATCTATGTGATCCGAGATGAAATTGTTATTTTAAAAAGGAATCCGTGTGATCTAAGGTGAAATTGTTATTCTATAAATGGATCTATGTGATTTAGGTAAAGTTATTGTTTCAGAAGTGGATCCGTGTGAATTGAAGTTAAATTGTTGCTTTATTGTGATTAAATATTGATATTGATGTCGTAAATAGTTTATGATGCATATTTAATTGTCCTGGTTGCATACCATGCATAATCATGAAAAATATTTTCCCTAAAATTAATAAGATACTAATGGTGTGTACGGCCACTATATATGCATTTATTCAGGGACTGCCGAAAATTGGTCCGAGTCATGTGTTGACTCACCCTATTCAGGGATCGCGGAGCGATCTGAGTAATGTGTTGACTCAACGAGTCGCTAGTCGGCTCACTTTTATTGAGGGATCGCGAGGTGATCCGAGTTATGTGTTGATTCAACGAGTCATTTATCAGCTCATCTTTATTCAGGGATCAGAAAAATCGGTCTGACACTGTGTGTATCACTTTATTCAGGGATTAGAATAATCGATCCGACACTGTGTGTGTCTATTGAGCTCATTTGGGGTGCATATCATAAGTGTATCGTGGGGATCCCGCAACATGAATAGTTTTCCAAATAAAAGAGACCAACTAGAAAGATTAGAAAATATGCGATAGAAAACTAAATGCATTTTCATGTATGATTTCTACTTACTGAGATTTTTGTCTCACTATTTTATGCATTGTAGGTGAGCTTGTTGATGATTTAGTTTAGTGATGTGATTGTGCAAGCTGTGGAGCTCCTACAGGGTTTTGAGCGAATGTACATAGATGATGACTTGATGGGTTAGGCCGTGGGTTTATTTTGTTTCCTGTTGAGAGTAAAAATAAGCGTATTTTAGTGTCCAATTTAATACCTGTTTGATGAGAATTGCTGTTATATATTAGCACAAGTGTCTTATATTCAATATATATGAGAAAAATATGCACTTGAGGTGTTTTATTGTATTTTAGGTGGAAAAATGATCAAAAGTACCAAGTTGGAGAAAAGGTGCAATTTGTGCAATGATGCTGAAAAATGCACATCTAATTTGTGTAAGTTTTCTATATTCATGTGAAGTTCTGAATTGGATGTGTGATATATGGTTGGAAAGACACTAAAGAGAGGGTCGTTTTTGCATAAAGAACACTTCAATCGGATTTCAAACGAGAAAGTTATGATCAAAGTGGTGACGTCGCGCAACCTGTGCCGAACAGAACGGCTGTGCCACTTTGCGTAAATTGTTATAAATTCAAATATTAGGTTTTCAGAGAGTTTGTTATATAGATAGAAAGTCAAGAAAGAGATGATCACGTGAGTGCAAGAATTACTCAAATCAGAGGTCGGATGTGGAAGTTATGCGCGAAACGATTTGACTGTGGAAGCTTGCTCGACCAGAATTATTTTGGTCGAGCGGAAGAGGTCAAGTCGAATAAAATGACCAAAAACTTACATAGAGCTTGCTCGATCATTGCTCGACTTGGAGGCCTTCTTCTACTTTTAAAGGCTTGGTCGAACAGAATTGCGCTGATTCTATTTTTGGTAGTTTCGAATTTCTTTTACCAAATTTGGCGTATGTTTCAAGTAAAAGCCCATCCAAGGCCTATAAGGAGAGATTACAAGTATAAAAGAGGGTGTAGATCACATCATTATTCATCATATCATATAGATCATATTGGATTGGAGAGCCACAAATCATACTACACCCCACATGGGGGGATCATCCCCCAACCATCATCCACATCCTTTCCTCCATCCATCCATCACTTTGAATATTCGTTTGTGGAATCAAGAGGAGAACCAAGAGGAGGAATTAAGATGGAGAAGGACACGACGACTCACACATCTAGGGTTTTATTTGTTTCCTAATTTATCTTGTATTTTCTGGACATTCGGGTAAGATCTATCTAACACCCATGATTATTTTTCGTAACATCATGGGCTAGAGCCATTTTGGTAGAACTAGGGTTGTGAAGGTTTTACGAATTAATTGATCTTTCGTGTGTAAACTCCGTACATCACTACTTGTAGATTTATTTTATATATGATTGTGCTTTCTTAATCCATGTTCATGGTAGTTTTATGCATCTTCAATTGGTAAATAGAGTTTGAATATATATCTTGGTTGTAGATTGAGTGCGTTCACCGCTGAATAGGATTCCATGTTATGATTATAAGTGAGGGAACTCCGAAGCTTCATTAGAACTATCATATATATGTTGGCTTTTGGATCATTTGATTCAGCGTAATCCGTTAGGAATTCAAGTAAACAATTACAGCGGAAGTAAAATAAAAGTTTATCTTTCTTCAGGGTTGATGTAGAGGATGATTAGTAGTGAACCACCTCTTGATCTTCTGATGTATGACCCAAAGTCAACTCTGGTGTTGTGTGGGCAACAATCTCCAGAATCCACTTAATCTGCTTCTCTCCTCTCTTTCACGTCAATAGTGGTGCAAGGTTAGGGTTGAAGGGAGCTGAGATGACTTTTATACTTGGGCTACAGCAGGGACCAGGAGGAGAAATTGGATTGGACCTCAATTGGATTTAATTAACCAATCTTAGCCCAAAGCTTATAATTAAATCCAATAATAATAATATAGTCCACTAAAATATTATTACTGTACTACCCATCTAATCCCAAAATTATATTATGGGCTCCTTCTTATTATGAGCCCGACAGTCTCCCTATGTTTAAGATATACAATGTCCATTAATTAATTAAGTTACTGACAAGTCCATTAATTAATATCTCATCCGAGAGTAGTACCACTCAATCTTATTATCATGCCGGAATTAATCCACTTGCAAGATTTACATGATAAACCTTATAGGCTTCTCAAGGGGACATCATCAACCTATATCGGATATGGATTCCTTCTACAATCAACAGCACACCATAGAGACAATACTATTTCCCAAATCACCGATTTTGTTGATTTAATACATGTAAATCTTACCTATTGATGAATCAAAGAAATATATATTGTCTTACGTGTCGAGGTTATTATATAGGGATTAAGAGCACGAACATCCATAATAACTGAGATCAAGTTCTCCTATATAGACAGTACAAGTCAAACGATCTCAAGCGGTCCTGCTCAATACACACAAGGTTCACTAATGTGATTCTATAGTCAAGGCAAACTAATACCAAATCACACTGCAACCATCCCGATAGATAGTCCCCGTCTATCTCGTTTGTGAGCATCCATTTATACTTTATAAGGAAACCGATAATACGAGCTTCCGCGTGTTGTCGCACAACATATTATCTACAGTACAAAGTAAATGGACTTTTGAACAAACATATAAATAAACAATTTATAATATGCAAAATGTTTGATCAAATGATTTTCATTTCAAATATAATTGTTAAAACATTATTCAATACAAAAGCTAGGCTTTTAGTATACAATCTAACAATATCCCACTTATACTAAAAGACTACGTTGCCATATCTGCTGACACGCATCTAATCCCCATTCCTTCTTCATGCCCATCGAACGCTTTCGCTGGAAGACTCTTAGTAAAAGAATCAGCTAAGTTATCCTCCGATGCAATCTTAGCGACAACGACCTCCCCTCTTTTAATGATGTCTCGTATCAGGTGGTACTTGCGCTCAATGTGTTTACTCGCCTTATGGGCTCGTGGTTCCTTCCAGTTTGCTACTGCACCACTGTCATCACAGTAAATCGTGATCGCTTTGGGCAAATCAGGAATCACATCCAAGTCCATTAAGAAGTTCATAAGCCATACTGCTTCTTTAGCTACCTCAGAGGCTGCTACATATTCAGCTTCCATGGTGGAGTCCGCAACGAATTTCTGCTTTACACTCCTCCATATTATGGCTCCTCCTCCAAGAGTATACACATAACTCGAGGTGGATTTACTAGCATCCCTATCTTACTGGAAATCCAAATCAGTATAACCCAAAGGTAACAAAGTATCTGCCCGGTAAACCAACACATAATCCCTAGTCCTTCGCAGGTACTTCAAAATATGATTTATTGCAGTCCAATGCCCTTGTCCTGGATTACTTTGATACCTACTGACCATTCCCATGGTATAACAGATATCCGGCCTCATACATAGCATAGCATATATGAGGCTTCCTACTGTCGAAGCATAAGGGACCAACTTTATTGCCTCTATTTCCTATTGTGTCTTAGAACACATCTCCTTAGATAGAGGTATTCCATATGTCTGAAAGGTAGAAAACCTTTTCTTGGAATCTTGTATGCTAAAATGAGTTAGGATTGTATCAATATATGAAGCTTGGGATAAGCTCAACATTCTTTTCTTGCGATCCCTTATTTCTTTGATCCCTAGAATGTGTCCGACTTTTCCTAAGTCCTTCATTTCAAACTGCTTGGACAGCCATACCCTTACGCCCGACAATACCTTTACATTGTTTCCAATTAACAGAATATCATCCACGTAGAGTACAAGAAATACCACTACATTTCCGTCACACTTCTTATACACACATGATTCATCTGGACATTGAATAAATCCATATGACTGGATTACTTCATCAAAACGGATGTTCCATGATCTTGAAGCTTGTTTCAATCCATAAATGGACCTTTTAAGCTTACACACAAGATATTCTTTGCCCTTTGCAATGAATCCCTCAGGTTGCTTCATATTGATGTTTTCTTCAAGACTTCCATTGAGGAAAGCTGTCTTGACATCCATTTGTCATACCTCATAATCCATATGAGCAGCAATAGACAAAAGAATCTGGATTGACTTAAGCATGACCACAGGCTAGAAGGTTTCCTCATAATCGATTCTTTCTTTCTGAGAATATCATTTAGCCACAAGCCTTGCTTTAAAGGTTTTCACCTTACCGTCATATCCACTTTTTCTTTTATAGATCCACTTGCATCCAATAGTTTTTACACCATTGGGTGGTTCTACAATCTCCCGAACATGATTAGAATACATGGATTCTATCTCAGATTTCATTGCGTTTTGCCATAATTGAGCATCTTTATCTTGCAGTGCCTCGTTGTAATTCCATTGGTCAATTTCATGTTCACCAGGGACCAAATCAGAAGACTTTCCCAATCCCATGAATCTATCCAGTTATCTCACAACCCTCCCACTACGATGAGACTCTGCAGGCAATTGTGTATCAGGTGTGACACGCGATGCAGTGTCCTGTGGTATATCCTCTTTTACAGTTGGTATTATGTTTGGTGTTTCCTCTCTTACTTCATCTAGAACAATCTTGATTATGGGTTCGTGGTTCATTATATAATCCTCTTCCGAAACTCTGGCGTTCGTGTTAACGATCACCTTTTGGTTTTTAGGACTATAAAATAAACCACCCTTCGTTCCTCTAGGATACCCTATAAACAGACAAACATCAGTACGCGATTCTAACTTATCAGCATCTGCCTTCAACATATGTGCCGGAGCACCCCAAATCTGAACATATTTCAGACTAGGCTTTCGCCCGGTCCACAGTTCTGTGGGTGTGGAGGCTACCGATTTAGAAGGTACTAAGTTTAAAATGTAAGTCGCTTTTTCTAAAGCATGTCCCCAGAACAAATTTTGTAATTTCGAATAACTCATCATTGATCTTACCATTTCCATAAGAGTCATATTCCTTCTTTCCGCTACACCATTCTGCTGGGGTGTGCCCGGTACAGACAATTGGGATTCAATCCCATTCTCTGATAAATAATTCCTAAACTCCCCCAAGAGGTATTCGTCACCACGATCAGATCGTAGTGTATTGATATATTTTCTAAGTTGCTTTTCCACATCAGCCTTGTACTCTTTGAATTTATCAAAGCACTCAGACTTGCGGCGCATCAAATAAATATATCCTTATCTAGAATAATCATCAATGAAAGTGACGAAGTATTCATAACTACCTCTTGTCTGGACAGACATAGGACCACATAATTCAGAATGAACCAATTCTAACAGATCATTGGCTCTATACCTCTTTGCCTTGAAAGGCCTTTTGGTTATTTTTCCTTCCAAGCAGGGTTCGCAAGTTGGATAATTTTCCACTACTAATGAACTCATAGGTCAATCAGCTATCAACCTTTGAATCCTACTCAAGTTAATATGACACAGTCTTAGATGCCAAAGATATGTTTGCTTCATTTTAGAAGGTTCTTTTCTCTTATTAGTTGATGTATCATTCGTTTCAATTTGTTGTACCGTAGGAGAAATTAGATTAAGAGTATACAAATTATCTATCAATGCACCATCACAGATAATAATTCTATCTTTCCTTATAACAACCTTGTCATTAAAAGAAATAGAATATTCATCTATAAACAATTTAGAAACTGAAATTAAATTCTTTCTAAAATGAGATACATAAAGATAATTTCTCAAAACAAGAGTTTTATTCTTTTTGAAAGATAAATAGAAGTCTCCCACTGCAACAACCGCTACTCTTGTAACATTCCCCATGAGTATGGTAATTTCGCCATCACAAAGCTGTCGGGTTTGATGGAACCCCTGCAAAGAATTGCAGACATGGTCAGTGCTCCCATATCTACACACCAAGTGTCAGCAGATACAGCTGCTAAACACGATTCAACAACTAGTATAAAAGACTTACCATTCCTGTTCCCCTTCAGAAGAGGGCAGTCAGCCTTGTAGTGTCCCGACTGCTTTCATTTGAAGCACTTGCCTTTAAGCTTCTTGACCGCACCATCCTTTGTTTTCACTTGGTTTCCCGGTGCTAAATTTCCCTGCTTTTTCTTTTTCCTACCACTTTTTGGCCTAGGATGAGCAGCATTTTTAGTAACATGAACCTGAGGAGGTCTACGAAATAGTTCTTCCGCCATCACAAGTTCTGTCAGAAGTTTTGCCAACGTGTACAAATGTTTGTTCATGCCGTAATTCAGACAAAATTGCTCAAAACTCCTAGGCAAGCTTTGGAGTATGATATCGACCTGGGTTTCTCCATCGATTTCAGCTCCAAGAACTTCCAACTCATTGAGCTGACCCATCATCCTAAGGACATGCTCCCTTACGGAAGTGCCCTCAGCCATTTTGGTATTCATTAGAACAGACATGCCCTTCGACATAGCAGGACGACTCTGATGCCCGAAGAGTTCCCTAAGATTATGCATCATATCATAGGCTGTGGTCATAGCTTGATGCTAAGTCTGATGAACATTTGACATAGAAGCTAAAATATAGCACTTAGACATCCTATCAGCTTTGTCTCACCTATTATAAGCAGCTCTTTGCTCTTCGATAGAGTCATCAGTAGGTGCCGGAGGACATTCCTCAGTGAGAACAAAGATATAATCTTCAGCAGTTAAAACAATATCGATGTTCCGTTTCCAGTCAATATAATTAGTGCCAGTAAGTTTGTGTTCTTTATGTATAACAGAAAGTGAGTTGAGTGCCATTTGAAAATCCTGAGAATCATAAATAATTAAACAGATCAAACACTTCGAATTTATCAATTTATATTGAATCCCTCAAAACAATATAAAATAAAATTTACCAACATCTCAAGCACCGTGAATTTGCATGCCACGATAGTGTGGACGTATACAAACTCGAACATTTACAAGAGAAAGTTTTACCTATTAATTTCATTCATCAACCTAACTTTATGACAAAATAATTAATAGTTGGTTTCTTTTTAGCCATGCAAATAACATCAGTGACTCCGATGAGGAGGATACTTATTATTTACACCTAAGTATATACCATTATTTAATCCCAACTCAGCGGCCCAAGCTTGTGTGCCTTATAGATGGAGAAGTACACATGCGCTCGGATAACTTCCTACGATTATCTTAAAGAAGTTCGTACAAGTGATCCGTGAATAAACTCATCCGATGGGGAGGAAGGACTATGCCAACACGCAAGTTTATTCATATCACTTACGAACCAATAATGGAGGCCGCGAGAATTAATTACCAATCATCTCTCCCACTTAGTAATTTAACACCGATGGTTTTTTAACATGCATATAATATTTCAATAATAAAATATACATCCTAACATGCTTCTATTTTTAAGTAATTAAAAAAAATAAATCACATAGAACATGCCACATATATAACAATTAATTGTGAAATAAAAATAATTAAATTAATTATATATTATGAATTAATTGCATAGATTAATGGATCAAATAAATGGGCCCAGCTGACCCAAGCAAAAATAGCATAAAATGAGCAGCCCATTAATAAATTAATAAAGCCCATTAACCCTGCCCTTTACTTGCCCAACACCATTCCCACAATTAATTAAATGAGCCCATTAATTAAAATTTAAGAAATTGAGCCCATTAATTAAACTTGGCCCAAAATGGAGCAAAGCATCGACACTGCATCAAGGCCCAG
Source organism: Pogostemon cablin (assembly GCA_023678885.1). Classification (NCBI taxonomy): domain Eukaryota; kingdom Viridiplantae; phylum Streptophyta; class Magnoliopsida; order Lamiales; family Lamiaceae; genus Pogostemon; species Pogostemon cablin. Next base: position 15,084,846 of record CM042962.1, on the reverse strand, counting down.
TAAAGCAGCTGCAACCCCACGATTCCTCCCAGCCGCAAAGAGTTATCCTAGCACCAACGTTCACTGCCACGACTTGGTGCCACTGCTCTCGGCGGTGGTGCCGTCAGCCCACCGAAGTCATGCCGCCAGCCGCCTGAAATGAGCCGCCAGCTGCCTGAATCGAGCCGCCAACCAGCGTGAGACATGCCCTTCGCGTTGCTATCTCTCGATTCCAGCCATCTAAGTGTTCACAGCGACAAACGTTCACCGGTGGTGCTCGCTGCTCCCGGCGGCCATTCCATTAGCCTAGCGGAGTCGTGCCGCCTGCCTACCGGAACTTTGCCGCCAGTGTCGCACGGCCATCCAACAAGCCCGCCAAGAATCTGCCATGGATTCCGTTGCCGTCAAGAACCCGCTAACGATCACCACCGAGAGACGCTTCCAGCCATTGCCACGCTACCACCGATCATCACTCACACCTTGCAGATTGACCAGATCGGAAAAGGGCCTCCGACTCGACTGAAATTTTCTACAGACTTGCCAGAAAAAAAAAAGAGACCCGCTTGGAACTGCACAAACCCGATCGTCCAGGGAGATGACTCGCTCTGAACCACCCAAATCGCCGGTCTGTCGCAGACCAATTCAGAGCTTGGCAACCACCGTCGCCTGAATCTTCCAGCCGTGCTGACTGACAACCAGCATCTGGCTTTCAGTGATATTCAACCAGGCCTCCGAATGCGCCGCTGATCCAGCGGGTTGGCGCTGCTATCATCACACTCAGCCGTCGTCGTTTGGTATGGCTGTGCAGCCGTGAACCCGCACGCGACTTTCACCAGTTGTGCCACCGTGTGTGTAAGCGTGTTCAACCATCAACAATTACACGCCAATTCCATCGATAAAAACACATAGGATAATTCACACATATACAATCCTTAAAAACGTGCTTTCACATCGACAATAACACACGTACATACCCTACCTAACATCTCACGTTTCACCACGAAACCAACGCTCTGATACCAATTATTGGCTATTCGATCGTTTGGTTAGCGTGAAAACGTTAGGAAACCAAGGAAACAATTACAGCGGAAGCAAAATAAAAGTTTACCTTTCTTCAGGGTTGATGTAGAGGATGATCAGTAGTAAACAACCTCTTGATCTTCTGCTGTATGACCCAAAGTCAACTTTGGTGTTGTGTGGGCAACAATCTCCAGAATCCACTTAATCTACTTCTCTCCTCTCTTTCACGTCAATACTGGCGCAAGGTTAGGGTTGAAGGGAGCTGAGATGACTTTTATACTTGGGCTATAGCAGACCATGAGGAGAAATTGGATTGGGCCTCAATTGGATTTAATTAACCAAGCTTAGCCCAAAGCTTATAATTAAATCCAATAATAATATAATCCACTAAAATATTATTAATGCACTGCCCATCCAATCCCAAAATTATGTTTTGGGCTCCTTCTTATTATGAGCCCAACAGTCTCTCCATGTTTAAGATATACAATGTCCATTAATTAATTAAGTTACTGACAACTCCATTAATTAATATCTCATCCGAGAGTAGTACCACTCAACCTTATTATCATGCCGGAATTAATCTACTTGCAAGATTTACATGATAAATCTTATGAGCTCCTCAAGGGGACATCATCAACCTATGTCGGACATGGATTCTTTCTACAATCAACAGGACACCATAGAGATAATACTATTTCTCAACTCACCGAGTTTGTTGATTTAATACATGTAAATCTCACCCATTGATGAATCAAAGAAATATATACTATCTTACGTGTCGAGATTATTGTATAGGGATTAAGAACACGAACATCCATAATAACTGAGATCAAGTTCTCCTATATAGACATTACAAGTCGAACGATCTCAAGCGGTTCTGCTCAATGCACACAAGGTGCACTAATGTGATTCTATAGTCAAGACAAACTAATACCAAATCATACTACAACCATCTCGATAGATAGTCCCCGTCTATCTCGATTGTGAGTATCCGTTTATACTTTTAAGGATACTGATAATATGATATTCCGCGTGTTGTCGCACAACATATTATCTACAGTATAAAGTAAATGGACTTTTGCACAAACATATAAATAAACAATTTATAATATGCAAAACGTTTGATCAAATGATTCTCATTTCAAATAAAATTGTTAAAACATTGTTCAATACAAAAGCTATGCTTTTAGTATACAATCTAACAATATGAATGCTTATTAATTGAATTGAATTCGGATTATTAAGTAGGATAAAGAGAATAATTTTATAATACCTATAAAGGAAGATCATATCGGGTTAGAGTATCATTTGGCCAGGGAAATAATTGATACTGATAGTACCTAGAAAGGGGGTGAAATTATATCTCTTGCTCTGAGGTTATTCACACGTGTTACACACATGTTCACTTGTGTCTATAGAATAGATATGCATGGTTTAGTGATGCGTCCATATTCAACAAGGTAGAGTCGGACATCAACACACGGAAGGGAAATTAATGCGTGATACTGGATTATCCTAGAGCAACTTATTCTCCTACTTGATCCACTTTCGTATTCTTCGAGTGATATTTTATTTTATTTGTTATATTAATTAATTAATTTTTAGTTTAATAATTAAATCTCAAACTTTATTGCCAACTTGTCTTAATTAATTTAGTAAATAATTAAATTGATAATACGCCGTCCTTTGGGTTCGATATATCACTTGGTCGCTTGCCCAAGCTGCAATTGATATCCTTAATACTTGGGGTTAATTTTGCGTGCAAAGAAAACGCGCATCAGGTTCTTGGCGCCATTGCCGGCGACGGCTGTTGTTATTGATTTTATTATTTCTATTGATTAAGACTTTTAATAGTGATTATTTATTTTGATCTAACCTTAAATTTTTCTGAGGTACTTGTGCACTAGGAAAATGATAGGAAGGAAAGGAACAAATAACACACTGAGCTAAACATGGTCGGAGCAAGGCATAATCCAGATAATATTGCCATACGTAAAATTTTCACGAACAATGGGATTGGCAACATGGGGTTGATAGGGGCAAGGAGGGAAGATGATGATTTTGAGATACATCCCGCTCTTATTAACATGGTAGAGAAGAATCCCTTTTCTGGAGGTTATTTTGAAGATCCATATCAGCATCTCAAAAGATTCATTGGTTATGCAAACACTTAAAAGGGAGCTGGAGCTAATGATAATGCTAGACAGATTGCCCTATTCATGTTTTCTTTAATTGATAAGGCAGAAACTTGGTATGAGACTTTTGATGCCACAGATTGCACTACATGGGACCAACTGTAGCAGAAGTTCTTAGAGAGATACATGCCTCCCTCAAGGATCTTAAGCATGAGGCAAGAGATCACCCAATTTATTATGAATCAGGGTGAGAAATTTTATGAGGCATGAGAAAGGTTTAAAGACATGCTCAGGCGGTGCCCACAGCATGGAATGCCTAAGTCTGAATACATAAGCATCTTCTACTATGGTTTGGATTATGAGTCGCGTATTTTTATTGATGCATCATCAGGAGAAGTGCTGTTATCTATGACAGCACTTGAAGCAGAAAAGTTGTTTGAAGACATCTCTATGAATTTATGTGACTGGCCTGTAGAGAGAGATAAAGGATCATATGTACTTGGCAAGATAGCGCAGATTGAACATCAAGTGATGAAGTCGAATAGGGATGATGAGATCGTCTCAAGTCTAGCTAACATCAACAAGCTACTAGAATCCCAGCAGAAGCAGATTACAGAGTTGACACAAAGGGTGCCTATTATGCAGCAACTCGAAGTGAAGAGTGTTGAAGATACCTTCAATCGATACATGGCTGAGAATGATGCAAGGGTTGACCGCGTCGAAGCGAGTATGAATGCTAATCATTCAGATTTATCTAAGCAGTTGAAGGACCTTACTTTGATTATGGGCAGATGGCTGCGAATGTGAATCAATTGACACAAACATGGGAGAGTAATGCCATCATCTTGAGGTCCGGGACGCAGTACGATGGTTCGTTGAAGCTGGCAAGTGAGAGCAAAGGAAGCAGGGGAGTTGCTCGACCAACACTAATCAGCTCGACCAGATCTAATGGTCAAACTGAGGTCGAGCAATCTTTGGAAAAATAGATTCACGACACTCTGTTTTTAGATTTGCCACTCGACCAGCACTTTTCGCTCGATCAGACCATCCAAGTTGAGCAGAAGTCGAGCAGTACCTGCCATAGATAGCTCTCGATCAAGAGGTTTGCTCAACTTGGACCAGGTTGCTCAACCAGAACACCTAAGTCGAGCAGAAGTCGAGCAATACATGAAGGAGCATAGGTCGCGATCACCTACGTCGTTCGACCAAGGACAAGTTGCTCGACCTACTTACCCAAGTCGAATAGAGGTCGAGCAGCCCCGTTTCGTGCCTGATTCGATATTGAATGCTACACCTTTGATTAGAACAACTTAGTATCATCTCAAGGGCCGAATACTGAGCTTACAATGGAGAAGAAGTGGGAAAGAGCAAGGAGGTTGAGAGCCGAGAAGTTTAGACTGCAGATGGATAATGAAGATGTGGTTTTCTCACTTGATCATGCAATAAAGATGCTCATGGAGACTCAATCATGCAAGAGCATAGATGTGGTTTCTAACTTGTTTAATCTTGATTTTTCTAAGACAGATGATTCAGAATGTAAGTGGAAGATTGACAAGAAGGTGTCTAGACAGCCATGGGAGGAAGAAAATTCTGAGGATCATATTTTTGTGACCAAGAAAGGTGAGGTGTTGAGTGTAGACAAAAAGAGGGAAAGAAACTATTTGAAGGTGAGTATGCAAGAAGACCGTCCTCTGATCCAGTAGCCTACAAAGGTTACATCCGTCGTGACTCTCCGATGTTAAGCATGAGCGCCTGCTGGGGACTTGCTCTTCCATTTTATTGTTTTATTTATTTCGTGTGAGTAAGAAATTTTTATATTTAAGGTGCTTACTAATCGGCAATTACATCTCTTTGCAAACTTAGTTTCAACTTACGTTTTTACTAAATTTTTAGAGGGGGTGTGATGTTATTACCTCATTAAAGCACCAAGAATATAATATTTTCTTTGTAATATTTGCTATGGGAGTTGATTTTTGCGGTATATTAAAACTTTAATCGATTTTGATGTGTCAATTTTTTTACAATTTGCCTAATGTTCAGTGGTGTTTCTAGTGTGTGGAGTAGATTAGATAGTCAATTGAGGCTTTCTTATAGTTTTCCTATTTTATTATTGATGAATCATGTGATGATAAGGTGTGCTTGAGTTTTAATGATAGAAAAAGGTAAAAGAGGGGAAAGACGAGTTATACACTGAGGCTTTGACCTGACCAAGTTGAACAACTAGAAGAGCTCGTGCATACAATGAAGGAAAATCAAGTGCTCTCGTTTCCTTATTCTAATTTTTATGTGTACTTTTAATTCATGAGAGTAGAAGGATTAAAATTTTGATTTTAGTGATCCACATGAGCTTATATTTTTAAATTGTGCCTGAAATTCATATGCTCTTGAAATTGATGAAGGAAGTGTACTTGAGTTATATTGTAATATGAAGTTCTGTGGGACATTACTTACCATGAAAGGTGCTCTATTACTTGTTAAGAACCCATGCGAGATTTTGAGCCTTATTCATGTACATAAACACATGATTTTTTTCTTTTTTGGTGAGTATCATTCTTGTGTGTGAATTCTAGAACTTGTCTCTTATCTTACTTGAGACCGCATGTGTGTTAGATGACGGTAGATGATTTTAGGCCATCTTTGAATGTATAAGTCACTTAGCCAAATAATTCCCTACCAAATGATGTTTATCCGTAGTTAGCCCCGTTGAGTCTAAAAACCTCATTTTTTTTGGCAACCAACTAGAAATAACCAGTTTGAACATCTGAATTTTTTGAGCCTTAATTGTCATTTGATGAGTGTTTTCTCAACACACAAAATTAATCCTCAAGTATAAGGATATAAATTGTAGTTTTGAAAGGTGACCAAGTAATTATCGAATCCAAGGGACGGATTATTATCAATTCAATTATATTCTATTTAACTAAGATTATGTTGGAAAAATTGATTTGGTTTGTTTATTAAACTAAATAACATAAATTGAAATAGCAATGTAATTAAACAAGCAATAGAGAAACTTCGGTAGTGATCAAGTAATTAATAGAGTAGTTCATCAGGTAATCCAGTTTTACTTATTAATTTCCTTTTCATGTGTTATTGTCCGACTCTACCTTATAGTTTATGGACGCATCACTAAACCATGCAAGCGTACTCTATAGACACAAGTAAGCAAGCGTATGACACGTGTAAATATCCTCGGAGCAAGATGTATACTTTACCCCCCTTTCTAGGTACTATCATAATCAATTATTTCCCTTGCACTTAGTACTCTAACCCGATTTGATTTCCCTTTTTAGGTACTATAAAGTTATACTCTTTATTCTACTTATTAATCCGAATATGATTTAATTAACAAGTATCTATATAAGATAGTTCTTATAAGACTTCGGAATCACTTCACTTAGAATTATAACATGCAATACTGCTCAGCGGTGAACGCACTCAATCAATAACCTAGAGATGTATTCAGACTCTACATAACAGTTAAAGATGCACAAAATGACTGTGAGTATGAATTAAAAAGGCACAATCTTATATAGATAAACCACAAGTAGTGTTGTACGGAGTTTACACATGAAAATTCAATTAACTCATAAAATTTTCATAACCCTAGAACTACCAGAGTGGTTTTAGCCCATGATTTATCTAAGAATTGTCATGGCTAGTTGGTATGATCTTACTGACTCGCCAGATGATCCTCTCATCACAATTTCTTCGGATGATAGTAGGGCTTGGTGATGGATGAATGATGAATGCTTGATCCCTATTCTCCTGCGAAAACTCTTCTTTTATACTTGTAAACTCTCCTTATGGGCCTTGGATGAGCTTTTTGAGCAAACACACGCATTGAAGGTGTAAAAATACGAATTTGGTAAGTTTCCGAACATCGATTCGACCAAACAAGTTGGTCGAACTCCTCCATGCTGGTCAAATCCCTGGTCAAACTCCTCTGTAACTTAGCTTCTGATCTCGGATTCGACCAGAGCATTGGTCGAACTGGACATTTTCTGGTCGAATTGGCACTGCTTCTGTTTAGGCTTTCAGTTCGACCTTGGGTTCGACCAAGTGGTTTGGTCGAACTCAACTGTTGTGGTCGAACTCAACTTTTTCGAGCTCAGTTCGACCAGAGGTGCTGGTCGAACTCCTTCCTTCTTGGTCGAATCCATTCCCTGCGTGGTCAAATCCATCCCTGTTTCTTCCTTTTTCCGAATCCGATCACTTCCAACTTATTTTTCATCGAAAATCAGCTCAGATAGCTTTGTAAACCTCCGATTCATGACTTTCCACCAAGTATAGTAATTCATATTGAATTACCATCATTAATTACACCATAATTACACGAATCCGGGCTCAAAACTAGTGAATTTACACGCTCATCATCCTTCTAGAAGAGAATTAATGGCTTTTCAAATTGTGTTGATGGAGTTTGATAACAACTTGGGAATGAATGAAATTGGTGTTGAAACAGTGATTGAGCTTGAAAATGCATCTAAGAAGAATCATGGAGTAGTGTTTAAATCTAGTACTCCACTGAATCAAACACCCTAGGGTAGTGCTTAAATCTAGTACCCCATGGAGGATATGCGAGGTAGTGCCCGAAACTTGTACCTCGAGAGAAAACAAAAGTGAAGGAGTTGAGGAGGATATTGTGCTTAATTGAAGTGAGGAGGAAAAATGAAAGATCGAGAAAGACTGCAGGCTTGATTGATCCAAGTATTGAGTCACTTATCCATATAATTCCTACCTTAACCAAAGAGCCAACATTACATCCAAAAGAAAAGTCATTTTTGATCCCATTGTCAAATCATACTTTTAGTGGGGGAGAGTTTGAGATATTTGGCAAGCTTATGGTTACACATGCACTTGAATTGAATTTGAGCGTAAACACCTTAGCCCATAAGTGTACATCTTTTACACTTGAGTGCGAGTGATATATACTTCTTGTGAGAACATGTGAATGGAGCATTGAATTGGTGGTGATTGTCTTATCTTGTATGATATGAATTGATTATTACATGTAATGAGAGTTGCATGACCTAAGTTGAGGACAATTATATTTTGAATGGGGTATGTCCTTGTTTCCCCGCTAATTTTCATACTCTCTCTCTCTCTTTATATTTATTTTGTTACCTCGGGACGAGCAACGGGTAAGTTTGGGGATTTGTTGAGAGTAAAAATAAGCGTGTTTTAGTGTCCAATTTAATATCTGTTTGTTTAGAATTGTTGTTATATATTAGCACAAGTGTCTTATATTCAATATATATGAGAAAAAGGTGCACTTGAGGTGTTTTATTGTGTTTTAGGTGGAAAAATGATCAAAAGTACCAAGTTGGAGAAAATTTGCAATTTGTGCAATGATGCTGAAAAACGCACGTCCAACTTGTGTAAGTTTTCTGTATTCGTATGGAGTTCTAAATTGGATGTATGATACATGGTTGGAAATAAATTGAAGAGAGGGTCGTTTTGGCGTAAAGAACACTTCAATCGGATTCCAAACGAGAAAGCTATGATCAAAGTGGAGACGTCGCGCAAGTTGTGCCGAATAGAACAGCTCTGCCACTTTGCGTGAATTGTTATAGATTCAAATGTTGGGTTTTCAGAGAGTTCTTTATATGGATAGAAAGTCAAGGAAGAGAGGATCACGTGAGTGCAAGATTTACTCAAATCGGAGGTCGGATGTGTAAGTTATGCGCGAAACGGTGAGACTGCGCAAGCTTGCTCGACCAATGGAAGCTTGCTCGACTAGAATTATTTTGATCGAGCGGAAGAGGTCAAGTCGAGCAAAATGACTAAAAACTTACAGAGAACTTGCTCGACCATTGATCGACTTGGAGGCCTTGTTCGACTTCTGAAGGCTTGGTCGAACAGAATTGCGTTGATTCTATTTTTGGTAGTTTCAGGTTTCTTTTACAAAATTTGGTGTATGTCTCAAGTAAAAGCCCATCCAAGGCCTATAAGGAAAGCTTACAAGTATAAAAAGGGGTGTAGATCACACCATTATTCATCATATCATATAGATCATATTGGATTGGAGAGCCACAAATTATACTACACCCCACAAGGGGGGATCACCCCCCAACCATCATCCACATCATTTCTCCGTCCATCCATCACTTTGAAGATTCGTTTGTGGAATCAAGAGGAGAACCAAGAAGAGGATTCAAGACAAAGAAGGACACGATAACTCTCACATCTAGGGTTTTATTTGTTTCCTAATTTATCTTGTCTTTTCCAGACATCCGGGTAATATCTATCCAACACCCATGATTGTTCTTCGTAACATCATAGGCTAGAGCCATTATGGTAGAACTAGGGTTGTGAAGGTTTTTACAAATTAATTGATCTTTCGTGTGTAAACTTCGTACAACACTATTTGTGGATTTATTTTATATATTATTTTGCTTTCTTAATCCACATTCACGGTCATTTTGTGCATTTCAATTGGTATAACGAGTTTGAATATATATATCTTGGTTGTAGATTGAGTGCGTTCACCGCTGAACAGGATTCCATGTTATGATTCTAAGTAAGGGGAATCTGAAGCTTCATTAGAACTATCATATATGAATACTTATTAATTGAATTGAATTCAGATTATTAAGTAGGATAAAGATGATAATTTTATAGTACCTATAAAGGGAAATCATATTGGGTTAGAGTTTCAATTGGCCAGAGAAATAATTGATAATGATAGTACCTAGAAAGGGGGTGGAATTATATCTCTTGCTCCGAGGTTATTCACACGTGTTACACGCATGTTTACTTGTGTCTATAGATAAATATGCATGGTTTAGTGATGCATCCATATTCCACAAGGCATAGTCGGACATCAACACACGGAAGGGAAATTAATGCGTGAAACTGGATTATCCTAGAGCTATCTATTCTCCTACTTGATCCACTTTCGTATTCTTCGAGTGATATTTTATTTTATTTGTTATTTTAATTAATTGTTTATCAGTTTAATAATTAAATCCCAAACTTTATTGCCAACTTGTCTTAATTAATTTAGTAAATAATTAAATTGATAATACGTCGTACTTTGGGTTCGATATTTCACTTGGTCGCTTGCTTAAGCTGCAATTGATATCCTTAATATTTGGGGATTAATTTTGCGTATAAAGAAAATGCGCATCAAGTTTTTGATGTTTTGGTTATGTAATATAATAAGTATTATCAAAAGTTTATTTGGTTTTAAGTGTTGTTAAAAACCAGTTACATATGTTGAACTGGTTTGATGATTTTGGTTGTAAATATATTATGTGAGAAGAAAAAAAATATATGCATATTTTTATAATAGTGGTGTTTATGTTAATTAGTATTTGAATTATAAGTAATGTAAGGTGGGTCGTGTTAATGAGATTTGTCTTTGGTATTAGTGTATAGTGATTAGGTTATATATTGTGTATCGACATGCCTTGTCGTTATTTTACCCTTAGTTGTTTTGCATGATTATCATATGTGAGTTCTTCCATTTATTACATGAGGGTTTAATATAAGGGGAGCCTAGTCAAGGAGCCCTTATGTTTAGAACAACATAAATGAATACTAGGGAGATCACTTAGGCCCGATGATTAAACTAGTGAAGGGAACCCCATCCATACGAACATAGTTCCTTAAAGGGAATTGCAAGTAGGATCGATCCTAGGAGCTTTTTAGGGGTTGTGAAAACAATCTACATCCTATTCACCATAGCCATTGGGGATAGGTGCAAATCGTGATCGCCCTTACCATAATTAGTTTAAAAATGGAAAACAATTAAAGATATTGGATGATTAATTATATGAGTGTATATGAGTGCATCATGAAAACTAACATGTCATTGAAAATCCAAAAATATTGTAATTAGATTTATTTTTCCATGCATTTTATTTTCTTTCATTTTTAAACCTCTTTTCGATCGTCCCTAACTAATCACGATACTATACCTAAAGGCCATGAATCTTAAATTCTCTTGAGTTCGATATTTTGTTGTTTGGTCACCCGGACTACTAACGACTAATCAAGGACTTGTAGGGCAACTTAAGGTGAGCAAACCACAGTTGGCAGGCAGATGAAAGATGGAGAAATCAAAGTTCATACAAACTCAATCAAGCCTGAGCTAACTCCAGGGAATCAGCTTCAAAGGCTCAATTATTGTTTGCATCACATTCATCATGATATGAATGCAAACAAGTTAGTATTTGATAACATGTACAATGTGATGGCGTTTGGATCTTTAGGTTAGCGTGAACCGTTAGGGTTCCATGCAATTCTACTGCAGTGGAAGTATAAGAGTAGAATTGAATTACCTTTCACCGAGTTTGATGTAGAGGATGAACAACAAGAATAAACGACCTTCCGGTCTTCTGTTGTATCCCTAAGACTCGTCTTGACATTGTGTGGGCAATGATCACCAAAGCGATCTCAATCTGTAGCTCCTTCAAACTCACGGCTTTTCTGTCATGTGTGTTAAGTTACCAGGCAGTTAAGATTGGCTATTTATAGGCTACAACAGGGACCAGGAGGAGAAATTAGGGTTTGGTCATCCCATTAAGCTTAAGCATCCAAGTTTAGCCCAAAACTTATACTTAAGTCCAATAATAATAAATCAGTTCTCTAAAGAAATATTATTGCACTGTCACCCTAATCCCAAATTATGTTATGGGCTCCTTCTTATTATGAGCCCGTTAATCCCCCGTGTTTAAGATTCAATACCATTAATTAATTAACGTACTGATAACTCTATTAATTAATATATTGACCGAGAGTAGTACCACTCAACCTTATTATCATGCCAGAATAAATCCATATGCAGGGTTTACATGATAATCATTATGAGCTCCTCAAGGGGACATCATCAACTAATTCTGTTAGGACACATATTCCTTCTACAATCAACAGCATACCATAGAGACAACACCATTTCCCAAGTCACTGAGCATGTTGATTTAACAATTAAATCTCACCCATTGATGAATCAAAGAAATAAATACTGGCTTACGTGTCGAGGTTATTGTATAGGGATTAAAAGTACGAACTAACATAATAACAGAGATCAAGTTCTATCATATAGTCAGTATAAACCGAACGATCTCACTGCGATCCTATTCAATACACACAAAGTGCGCTATCGTAATTTTATAGTCAAGACAGACTAATGCCAAATCACACTACAACCATACCGATAGATAGTCCCCGTCTATCTAGGTTGTGAACATCTGTTTATACTTTATAAGGAGCCGATAATATGATCTTCTGTGTGACGCCGCACACCATACTATCTACAGTATGAAGTAAATGAACTTTTGCAAGAATAAATAATTATGCAAAAAATTTGATCACATGATTCTCATTTCAAATAAATTATTTAAAACAATATTCACACAAAAGCAAGACTTTTAGTATACAATCTAACAATCTCCCACTTATACTAAAAGACTATGCTGTCATATCTGCTGACATGCATCTAATCCTCATTCCTTCAACATGCCCCTCAAAAGCTTTCGCAGGAAGGCCCTTAGTGAAAGGATCAGCTAGGTTATCCTCCGATGCAATCTTAGCGACAACGACTTCCTCTCTTTTCATGATGTTTCGTATTAGGTGGTACTTGCACTCAATGTATTTACTCGCATTATGGGCTAGTGGTTCCTTCGAGTTTGCTACTGCACCACTGTTATCTTAATAAATTAGATTGATTTGGGCAATCCAGGAATCACATCTAAGTCCATTAAGAAGTTCCTGAGCCATACAACTTCCTTAGTGATCTTAGAGGCTGCTACATATTCAACTTCCATGGTGGAGTCAGAAATGCATTTCTTTTGACACTCCTCCAAACTTGGCTCTTCCCCCAAGAGTAAACAAATAACTTGAGGTGGATTTACTGTTGTCCTTGTCTGATTGAAAATCCGAATTTGTGTATCCCACAGGTAGCAAAGAATCTGCCCGGTAAACCAACACATAATTCCTAGTCCTTCACTGGTAATTCAAATATATGTTTTTACCGCAGTCCAATGCCCCTCTCCGGGATTTCTTTGATACCTACTGACCATGCCCACGGCAAAATTGATATTCGACCTCGTACATAGCATTGCATACATGAGGCTTCCTACTGCGGAAGCATAAGGAACCGCCTTCATATCATCTATCTCCTTTTTGTGTCTTAGGACACATTTCTTTCGATAGAGGTATTCCATGTCTGAATGTAGAAAACCTTTCTTGGAGTTTTGCATGCTAAAACGAGCAAGGATAATATCAATATATGAAGCTTGGGATAAGCACAACATTCTTTTCTTGCGATCTGTAATTACTTAGATCCCTAGAATGTGTCTGGCTTCTCCTAAATCCTTTATTTCAAACTGCTTAGATAGCCATTCCCTTACGCCTGACAATACTTTTACATTGTTTTCAATGAGCAGGATATCATCTACGTAAAGTACAAAAAATACCACCACATTTTCGTCACACTTTTTGTATACACAAGACTCATCCGGACATTGAATAATTTCATATGACTGGATTACCTCATCAAAACGGATGTTTCACGAACTTGAAGCTTGTTTAAGTCCATAAATGGACCTATTAAGCTTGCATAAAAGTTGCTCTTTAACCTTTTCAATGAATCATTCTGGTTGCTTCATGTGGATGTTTTCTTCAAAACTCCCATTAAGGAAAGCTGTCTTGACATCCATTTGTCATACCTCATAATCCATATGAGTAGCAATTGTCAAAAGAATTCGGATCGACTTAAGCATAGCCACAGGCGAGAAGGTTTCCTCATAATCGATTTTCTCTTTCTGAGTATATCCTTTCGCAACAAGCCATGCTTTAAAGGTTACCACCTTACCGTCAGATCCTCTTTTTCTTTTGTAGACCCACTTACATCTAATGGCTTTTACATCGTTTGGTGGTTCTACAAGCTCCCAGACTTGGTTAGAATACATGGATTCTATCTTCGAATTCATTGCTTTTTGCCAAGAATCTGCATCTTTATCATTCAATGCTTCGTCGTAATTCCATCAGTCGATTTCATGTTCACCAGAGACAAAGTCTGACGACTCTCCCAAAAACATGAATCTATCCAATTGTCTCACAACTCTCCCACTGCGATGAGGCACCACAGGTAATTGTGTATCAGGTGTAACACGCGGTGCAGTGTTTTGTGGTATATCCTCTGGTACATTTGGTATTAAATTATGTGTTTTCCTCTAACTTCTTCTAGAACATTTTTACTCATGGGTTTGTGATTCATTACATAATCCTCTTCCAAGAATCTAGCATTCATACTAACGATCACTCTTTGACTCTTAGGATCATAAAATAAACCACCCTTCATTCCTATAGAATATCCTGTAAATAGACAAACATAAGTACGCAATTCTAACTTATCAATATCCTCTCTCAACACATGTGCCGGAGCACCCCAAATCCGAATATGATTAAGACTAGGTTTTCGCCCGGTCCACAATTCTATGGGTGTAGAGGATATCAATTTAGAAGGTACTAAATTCAGAATGTAAGCCGCTGTATCTAAGGCATATGCCCAAAACGAATTTGGCAATTCAGAATAACTCATCATTGATCTAACCATTTTCATAAGAGTCCTATTGCTTCGTTCCGCTACACCATTCTGTTGGGGTGTGCCCGGTGCAGACAATTGGGATTCAATCCCTTCGCCTGATAAATAGTCTCTTAATTCTCCCAAGAGGTATTCCCCACCACGATCAGATCGTAGTGTTTTGATAAATTTTCCTTAACGCTTCTCCACATCAGTCTTGTACTATTTGAATTTATCAAAGCACTCAAACTTGCGGCGCATAAAATAAATATACCCATACCTGGAATAATCGACAATAAATGTGACGAAATATTCATAGCCACCTCTTGCTTGGATAGACATAGGACCACACAAATCAGAATGAACCAATTCCAACACATCTTTGGCTCTATATCCCTTTGCCTTAAAAGGCCTTTTAGTTATTTTCCTTTCCAAGCATTTTTCGCAAGTTGGAAAGTTTTCGAGTTCCAATGAACCTAAGGTCCATCCTCAACCAACTTTTGAATCATACTCAAGTTAATATGACCAAGTCTAAGATGCCAAAGATATGTTTGATTCAAATTTGAAGGTTCTTTTGTCTTATTATGATTAGTAGATGCATTATTAATTTTCATTTGTTGCATTGCAGGAGATATAGGATTTAGAGTATACAGATTATCAACCAACGTACTACAACAGATAACAATTCCATTCTTCTTAATAATAACCTTGTCAGTAAAAGAAACAGAATATCCATCCATAAATAATTTAGACGCCGAAATTAAATTCTTTCTAAAAGAAGGTACGTAAAGACAATCTCTCAAAATTAGAGTTTTATTTCTATCAAATAATAAATAAAAATCTCCTACTGCAACAGCCGCCACTTTCGTAGCATCCCCCATGAATATGGCAATCTCTA
The DNA here is from genome assembly GCA_023678885.1 of Pogostemon cablin. Classification (NCBI taxonomy): domain Eukaryota; kingdom Viridiplantae; phylum Streptophyta; class Magnoliopsida; order Lamiales; family Lamiaceae; genus Pogostemon; species Pogostemon cablin. Next base: position 15,069,281 of record CM042962.1, on the reverse strand, counting down.
CATCACTTAGCTGTCAGGTTGGCTTGAACCCCTGCAAAGAATTGCAGACATGATCAGTGGCTCCCGTATCCACACACCAAGTTTTAGCAGATACAGCCGCTAAACACGATTCAACCACAAGTAAATAAGACATACCTTGCATGTTCCCCTTCAGAAGAGGGCAGTCAGCCTTGTAGTGTCCCGGCTGCTTGCATTTGAAGCACTTGCCTTTAGGATTCTTGACCACACCACCTTGTGTTCCACCTCCCGTGATAGCTACTGGTTTACCATGCTGTTTCTTCTTCCTACCGCCTTTTGGCTTAGGACGAGCAACATTTTCAGGAACATGCACTTGAGGACGCTGATGAATAAGCCCTTCTGCCACCTTGAGTTTTGTCAAAAGTTGCACCAATGTACACAACCTTCGATTCATGTTGTAGTTCAGGCGAAACCGCTCAAAACTCCTAGGCAAGCTTTGGAGGACGAAATCAACTTGGGTTTTCCCATCAATTTCAGCTCCAAGGACTTCCAATTCATTGAGTTGACCCATCATTCTAAGGACATGATCCCTTACAGAAGTGCCCTCAGCCATTTTAGTATTCGTCAAAGTATTCATGGCCTCTTGTCTAGCAGCCCTACATTGATGACCGAAGAGTTTCCGAAGATTTAGCATCATGGCCGAAGCAGTCGCCATGGCATGATGCTGATGTTGCAGCACATTTGACAAAGAAGCCAAAATATAACACTGCGCCATCTCATCAGCCTTGACCCACTTCCCATGAGCAGTAACCTCCACTTCAGTCGACTCAGCAGTAGGCCTTGAGGACATGAAGTATTGAGCACAAACTTATATTCCTCAGCAGTAAGAACAATATCCAGGATTCGTTTCCAATCAATATAGTTAGGACCAGTAAGTTTGTTATCTTTAAGTATCACAGCAAGTGGATTAAAAGCCATTTGAAATTCCTGAGAATCAAATAAATAAATATAAATAATCAAACACTTCGAATTTAAAATTTATATTGATTCCCTCAATAAAAAATATAAAATAAATTCACATACATCTCAAGCACTATGAATTTGCATGCCATGTTAGTGTGGACGTATACGAACCCTAACATTCGCAAGAGAAGATTTTACCCAATAATTCTATTTATCAAATTAACCTTATGACCCAATGATTAATAGTCGGTTATCCTTTAGCCATGCAATGTAATAGCAGGGACTCCGTTGGGGAGGATACATATTAATTGCACCTAAGTGTACACCATTATTTGATACTAAGTACGTTACTTAAGTTTGTGTGTCTTACAGTTGGAGAAGTCCACACGCGCTCAAATAATTTCCTATAATCATCAATTATTTATCTGTACTAATGATCCGCAAATAAAACTCATCCGTTGGAGAGGAAGACACTATAACCGACTCATAAGCTTACTTGCATCACATTACAAATAATAATTATTTCGTGAAATTTATTCCAGTGATCCACAAATAAAACTCATCTGTTGGGGAGGAAGACACTATAACCGACTTATAAGCTTACTTCATCACTTAATAAATCAATAATGGAGGCCGCGAGACTTATTATCCAATCCCTCTCCCACTTAGTTATTTAACAAGAGGGTTTTTACATGCATACAATATAACAGATATAATTATGCAATTTAACATGACACTATTTAAAGCAGTAAATCAAATAGCACATGCATTCTAAATATACAATAATAATTGACATATAAAACAATTATAACAATTATATATAAGGAAATAAAATAATTGCCAAATAAAATGTTGACTTAGTCAACAAACCAATTAAGCAATTCACATGACTTGTAGAAGAAGTAAAAGCTTCTTGTGCCTCAAGCCAAACACGTCACAACCGCATCACAGAAACCGCTCACGCACCAGCAACACACGTGACTTGCCATGTCATCACAAAACACGGTTACACAGCCATCAGAAAATGACTACCTGCAACAGCACCGTTTCATCCGGCTGAGAGTCCACCGGAAGATTTGCCTTCGCTGGAAACCACCGTCCAGACGAATTGCCGCCGGAGGCCACTTCCAGCAGCCTGTTGCAAGTCGTCAAGTCCAAATCCTGCCAACGAAAACAGATGCCCGTCGATCAGTCCAGCCCAACCAGGCCATGTAACTGTCCTTTCACTGACGGCCAGAAACAAGTCTCGCTTAACACACACGTTGCCGGAAAGAAGCTGGTCAGACTGATACTCAGTCTGCTCCCCAGCATCACCGGTCAGTCCTCGGTAGTTTCCGCATTAGTCATCACCCGTAAGCAACACGCCGTCTGTTATCCTTCAGAAACATCCCCAGCCCCAGTCCATTACCGAGCAGTTTGCTCACGCCATCGTCATCTCCGACTTGCAAAAGCTTGTCGACGTGATACTGCCCTGCATCGACGATGATCACTAGCCAGCAGTATCCACCCCGACTGAACACGTCGACTTCAGCATGCCTCCAGTCATGACTATTTTTGCCTGGTCACGCGGTATGAACACCGACACCCAGCCCATTCACGCGGTGAATCGCCAGCCGAGGAAAAATGTGCGGCTGCAAGTGTGGTTGTGCTGCCAACATCGAGCCCATGCTACGGCTGATACTAGGGCTCACCATCCTTTAATTAAATCCATTCGCCGCGTGGTCTATGGAGTTTGCCGACAGCGCCAATGGGGCATCGCATCCGTCTTTCACATTTCACCGATCGCGACTTCCACCTCCATACAGATTGAAACTAACAGGCGCCTTTCACCACGGTTCCAGTTACGCAGGACATGCTTTCCACATGCTTTCACCGTGAAGAGTGTGTGATGTGTGCAATTAGGGTTCCAACAATATTCAAGAATAAACCCTAAATTCTAGCACCACATTATCCACTCAAACCCTAGTCTAACGTGTCACGTTTAGACTTAGAACCTATGCTCTGATACCAATTGATAGCGTTTGGAACTTTAGGTTAGCGTGAACCGTTAAGATTCCATGTAATTCTACGACAGCGAAAGCATAAGAGCAGAATTGAATTACCTATCACCGGGTTTGATGTAGAGGATGAACAGCAAGAATGAACGACCTTCCAATCTTCTACTGTATTCCTAAGCCTCGCCTTGACGTTGTGTGGGCAACGATCACCAAAGCGATTCAATCTGCAGGTCCCTCAAACTCATGGCTTTTCTGTCGTGTGTGTTAAGTTACCGGGCTGCTGAGATTGGCTATTTATAGGCTACAATAGGGACTAGGAGGAGAAATTAGGGTTTGGGCCTCCCATTGGGCTTAAGCATCCAAGTTTAGCCCAAAACGTATATTTAAGTCCAATAATAATAAATCAGTCCACTAAAGAAATAGTATTGCACTGCCAACCTAATCCCAAATTACGTTATGAGCTCCTTCTTATTATGAGCCCATTAATCTCCCAGTGTTTAAGATTCAATGCCCATTAATTAATTAAGTTACTGACAACTCTATTAATTAATATATTGACTGAGAGTAGTACCACTCAACCTTATTATTATGCCGAAATAAATCCACCTGCAGGGTTTACTTGATAATCATTATGAGCGGACATCATCAACCAATTCCGTTAGGACACAGATTCCTTCTACAATCTACAGCACATCATAGAGACAACACTATTTCTCAACTCACTGAGTACATTGATTTAATAATTAAATCTCACCCATTGATGAATCAAATAAATAAATACTGGCTTACGTGTCGAGATTATTGTATAGGGATTAAGAGTACGAACTACCATAATAACAGAGATTAAGTTCTATCATATAGTAAGTATAAACCGAACAATCTCACTGCGATCCTATTCAATACACATAAAGTGCACTAGCATAATTTTATAGTCAAGACAGACTAATGCTAAATCATACTACAACCATACCGATAGATAGTCCCCGTCTATCTTGGTTGTGAACATCTGTTTATATTTTATAAGGAGCTGATAATATGATCTTCCATATGACGCCGCACACCATACTATCTACAATATAAACTAAATGGACTTTTGCAAGAATAAATAATTATGCAAAACATTTGATCACATGATTTTCATTTCAAATAAATTGTTTAAAACATTATTCATATAAAAAGCAGTACTTTTAATATACAATCTAACACAATGTTATACATATTGATGAAAAGTGGTTCTACATGACAAGGGTGAACAAGAGGTACTATATGCTACCAGGGGAGAAAGAGCCACACAGAACATGCAAGTTAAAGAAATTCATAACCCAAATTATGTTTATGTGTGCTGTTTCTTGGCCTTTATTTGAAAGTTAGGGGCAGATGTTGTCTGATGGTAAGATTGGCATGTTTCTTTTCTCAAAGGTTGAGCCAGCAAAGAGGAAGTCTAAGCATAGGGCAAGGGGGACAATGGTTACTAAACCATTTGACACTATCAATCAACAAGTCATTAGGGACTGCGTAATAAATCAGTTAACAGTTTGAAATACAAATCTAGACACATATGCTCTCATTTGTTTAATAGATTATTTTTATATGCATAATTGATTAGTCGTTAATAGTCGGGATGACCAATTAAAGAAATTTATAGAACCCAAGGGAGGAACGTGCTAGAGTTTAAGCGATCTCAAGTTTATCATGATATTATAAGGACGACGGAAAGGAATAAAAGATAAGCATACAAATGAATGCACTTAAACTAATGAAAATAAGATAAAATGAATGCAAGAGAATAGGTTACAAATGATACAAAGATGAAATTAGCAATAATCATGACATAGATAACAAAGCAATCATGCAATTAATTATAATCTATCATGGACATGACATATGAGCGATCACCAATTCCACCTAAACTCTCTCTCGAGATGAATATGATGTAGACCCTCAATAAGGTTCCCAAAAGCACAAATGATCGAGACCAAAATGAACACCTCCACTAGGTACTAATTACACTACGAGTTCCCTAATGAGGTACTAAATCATAAGCAATATTTCCTTTTAAGGTACTATGAATTCACTAATGGTTTGGGTCCCCTCATCTAATCAATCAATCTCTCGATTAAGCTAATCAAATGTTCTATCAAAGGGTTCTAAATCTAGAAGGATATATCTATTTCATTCTAAATTAATGCACATGAAGTGTATGATGAAATGATTAAATGAATTATCCTAAACACATAATTGATTTCTCAATCTAATCACATGCCCATAACAATTAATCACACAAATCATTCATATAAATCAAACAATTAACATCAATGATAGAAATACCACAAAGACCCAATTAAGATTAAAATCAAATTGCATAAAAACTAAATTATTCAACACCAATCATGGAGCTAATCTCACAAGGAAGATTAGCCTATCATAGTATCAAACAAAAATAAATTGTCTTACAAAATTCCATAAATAAACCCTAAGAAAATTACAAAATAAAATAAAGTCTTCCCTTAAATTTCTTCAAATGAAGCCTCTATCTTCTCTTACAATCTTCGATCTCTCTTGCTTCCTTGATCACTTGAAGTAGAAGATGGAAGGATTTAATTAATTAAATGGGAGGAGATTAGTGGAATTTAATGGAATAGAAAGAAAATGGAAAACTGCAGAAAGTTGAATGGTGGTATCTGTCAAAAATCGGCTGCCTCCAATGAATGCCCACTCCCACGGATGTTGCCCTCCTTTTTCTATCATTGGGCTTTTTTAATTAAATTAAATGGGTCCCACCACTATGAATGTATGGCTGCATGTTTTTCAATCAAAGAAAATGGTCCATAGCATGTAGTGTAGGAGTTCACGGCTGCTTCTTCCCATCTTAGTGGGCCTGTCTCTTATTTTAATAAAAAAAAAACACATTTGTACTTAATGGGCTGTAATTTATAAGATGTGGGTGGCCTTTAATATTGAAATGGGCCGTAAAGAATTCATTGGCCGCACACACATCAGCAGAATTTTTCAGCTCGCACTGTTTTATCGTTTTAGCCCGTTTTTGCTCGTTTTAACTCCGAATCAAGCACCATTTTTTTTCATGTCTTCGTTTGCATAAAGAATCTCATTTAAGCTCAAATTTCTGCAAATTCCAACAATCCTTTCCACAAAAATTAAGTAATTAAAGAAATTAATCATTAAAAGCAACCTTAATTATATAAAAACTAGTTAAAAATTGATCATATTTTCTAGAAATTTCTACGCTCATCAAACCCCCAAACATAAAGTGTTGTTTGTTCCCGAACAATGGAAAAAATAAAGAACACGAGGGGAGAAATTGCGTAAAATGGAAGCACGAAGTTAATAAGAATTATAGTCGTTCTCAACTATTCAATCAAATCAAATCATATAGTCAGATATCAATTAACAAATGAACAAGATCATGGTGGGAAATGCAAGCACAATACTCATCCTCACTAATCCTCTCAAGATATGTATGAACTCATTCTCAAAGTATTTAGAAATTATGGAAATGTATATACTCTCAAAATCAATTCACGTGCACGCATTACCATAGGCTTGCCACAAGTCTAGACTCTCCACCACTAATTAAGTGTGTCAACAATCGAATCAAATAGGATTTTTCATTTGGATGTAATGAATGTTCTTTGGTTAAGGAAGGATAAATATAGGATAAATGTGACTAAAAGTGTGGAGAGATCCTATTGAAAGCTTTGCAACTCTTTTTTATTTCTTTTTCACATCTTCTCCTTCTTTCTTATCACCTATTGACTTTTTCAACTTCCTCTTTTCATGGATATTAACAATTTCCTTCTTTAGCTTTTCTCGAACTTGATCTTTTAAAGTATATCACTGTAACAATTCAAGCTATTTCGTGATTTTCTTTTTCTTTCATCCTCTTTTACATCTCATATTCTTCTTTTGTAACTATTTTTTTCTTCCTTCCTTAATTCTCTTGCCTTTTCACGTTGTCTAGCTATACTTTCTCTAGTCAATCTCCACACATAGGGTTCTTTCTTAGTTTCAAATGGTATTTGTCTAGATGATGTGCTTATCAAAGAATATAGGCTATAAAGGCTCAAGTTGGCTAGCAATGGATTATATGTTGAAGGGTAAGGAAAACATGTGTTTGACTATAACTTTACATATCAAGGATGGCCTAAGATCATTTTTAAAAGTTTCCACACAAATGTAGCCTCGAGCAAGATGAATGGCAAGTTCTAGAATACATACACATGAATGATGCACGCATGAAAAAATGAATCGTATAATGAATATGCATTCATGGCTCAAATCTCACGGTTCCTCAATGGTGTAAACAAGCATCATGCAAGCAAATTCCCAACCAAAATATGTTCACAAATTCACATCAATCCAACTACATCATCCAACCTAATCTTATAGTTTCAAACAACCATCAAATAAACTCCACAAAAGAAGATTGAATGATAAGAAATACAAGGGAAAACAACTAACAACAAGAACAAGGGGAACAAAAGGTACACCGGTGCAAAATGTGCAAAATGGGAACAAGATGAACGAGAAACAAAACGAGCAAGCTCCCCCAAACTTAAATTTAACTAAGAGTTCAATTTTAGTTTGGAAAGAATTTTATTACCAAATTTATTGCACCTTTCTTCACTTCAAGTCCATCACCGGAAAACTCATTCATGTTCCTATAAAAGACAAGAAATAAAATAAAACAAAATAAAAACCACTAAGAAAGCAATAAAGATAATGATGGGTTGTCTCCCATCTAGCGCTAAGTTTAACGGAAGTTTTTCAAGCTCATGGTGGTCTTGAATAATCTTTAGGCACTTTCATATGTTTCTTCTTGAAATAGTGTCTTGTGCTCTCACGATCAACCATGAGGACATCTCCTTTCTTGTTAAATAGCACAAACAATTCTTTCCCAAAGACATTCTTCACGAGGAATGGCCCTTTTTACTTGTTCCACTTTTTCCATCAGACTCCCCATGAATTTTGAATTTCTACCACATCTCCCGGTAAGAATTCGGGCAAAGATAAATGTTGATGCTCTCTTGCAACCCTTATCCTACAATTATCAACAAAAAAATTTTTATCAACGAAATTATGAAGATTAATAAGAGAATTTGAAAGTTCAAGAGAATGAGAAAATTTTGGTTCATGTTGAATAAAATCAATGGTCTTCATCTCCGGATGATTCTTTTCTTCCATCTTATGTGAATGAATCTCTTCTTGATTTCGAAGCTTTTCTTTCTCAAGCATCATCTCAAGAGACTCAACGAATCTATCAAATTCTTTTTAACTCTTCTTTTAACTCTTTTGCTTTCACCCACTTAGGAACTCTCTCTCTTTTTTCCTTCATAGCCTCATCGACCCCCAAACTATCCTCTTTTTTAACCTCTTCTTTATCAACCACCTTACATGCCTCCAACCCTTCTTCAACCATTCTTTCCTTACCCTGAGAGTAAAGAAACATGCATTGGTCTTTAGCCTCCGATGTAGAAGATTTATTGATTGCTCTTTGTAAATTTTCCAAGGCGATTGAGATTTGGCCTAAATGGTGCTCCATGAATTCCATTCTCACCTCCAAGGACTCTTCATATCAATAACTAACAACTCAATTTTTTCAACCCTCTCTTCATATGCTTTCATCCTAGCCTCATTATCCTCAATACACTTATGCAACAAATCCTCCAAAGGCGATTTTCTCTCATTATTTAGTGTTTTTCCCCCAGATTGAACATCGGTGGAAAAAAATACGTCACACTTAGCTGCATTCTCCAAATCATAGCTCCCTTCTTTGCTCTCTGTAGGCCATTGGTAGGTATTCATGGCAATTTCTTCAAACATTTTTATTGCTCTTTGAGCGGTGATGCCAAAAATAGACCCACCGGATGACGCATCAACGAATAATCGATCTCTTCCGTTAAAGCCTTGATAGAAGAATCCCACTTGTTGCTCCTCCGGAAAACCATGATGAGGACACTTCCTCAACATCTCCTTAAACCTCTCCCACGACTCATGAAAGATCTCATGAGGCAGTTGCTTAAATTGAGCAATGAGACTTTGCAATTGTAGCGTCTTTAAAGGTGGAAGTATTTGTTGAGGAAATGTTGAGCAAGATCCTTCCAAGTATTGCATGTCCCCGGAGTGATCGTTCCAAGCCAAACACGTGCTCTATCCTTTAAAGAAAAAGGAAAGAGTCGCATATTAATGCAATCTTCACTCTCCCCATTCATTTTAATAGTATTTGCTATCTCCATGAAGTGGACAAGGTGGCCATTTAGATCTTCGATTGGATCTCCACCAAATTGGCTTGATTGAACCATTCAATTCAAACTTGCCTTCAACTCAAAATTGTTGGCAATGATCGGAGGAGCCATAATTTGTTGAACTAGTCTTGGTTGGAGATGATCTATATTCATCATGCCTTGAGGAAATTGAGGGCATACATTATGAAGCACTTGAGGATAAACTTGTTGTTGAGAAGCGAAACGGTTCCCATAAAATTGTTGTTGAAGAAATTGTAAATTGGGTACTTGAACCCCTTGAGCTATCCTTATTTCTCCTTGAGCTTCCACATTAGGAATAGCATTTGCATTCATCATGCTTTAAATATTTTCCATGTAGCTCATATTTTTTTGGTTTATTCACCTTATTCTTCCATCTCAAGGTATGCACCTATAAGAGAAAGAATAATTAGAACAAATTTTCTAGAGCAAATATAAGATGAAAAAATAAAATTAAAAAAAATATCCTTATTAAGACCACTCTAAACAATCCTTCGTTAAACTACTAGCGACCGTTACCTCCCTGGCAACGGCGCCATTTGATTAGCCATCTGTAGTCGGGATGACTAATTAAAGAATTTATCGAACCACAAGAGATCTCGTGTTTGTCATAGTTTTATAGAGATGACCAAGAAGGGGAGATAATCAAGAAATGACATTAAAATAAATGGATAGATGAATGAGAGATGAATGAATGAGCCAAGTAGATAGAGAATGAGACTAGCAATACTTATATTATGGAGAATCTAGGTATCATGCAACGAATTTATAAGTGTCACGGATTAATAACTAAAGGCCAACACGAATTCCACCTAAACTCCCTCTCGAGATGGATAGGTTGTAGATCCTCACAAAGGTCTCAAAATAGCTCAAAGGTTGGTTCACAATCAAACAATTCCAACTAGGTACTAAGTTCAATTGTAGAGTCCCCTCACACGATCAATTGGCCTCTCGATCTAACCAATCGAATGTTCTATCAAAGGGTTCTAAATCCTAAAGGATTTCTCAATCTCTTTACAATTTATAATGCACATGAAGTGTTTGATGAAATGATTCAATGAACTATCCTAAATATATAATTGATTTCTCAATCTAATCACATGCCCATGACAATTAATCACACAAATCAACAATACAAATCAAGCAATTAACAATCAATGATAGAAAATTAACAAATCCAATCAACATATGAATTCAATTGCAAAATACTCAAAATTATCTAACACAATTCATATTGCTAATCTCACAAGGGAGATTAGCCTCTCATATTCATAAGAAAATTAACATAGACATTAAAATCCTTATAAAACATGATAAACAATAAGGTTTCAATACAAAGTTTGGATGAAAACTCCCTTGGATGTCTCCAATGGTGATCTTCGTCTTCCCCTTGCAATTCACCTCTCTTCCTTGCTTCTCTAACTACTTGGATGAAGGATTTGATGGTGGGATGAAGGTAGATGATATGGATGAAGAATGGAGGAAATGGATGGTGAAAAATGAAGAAAATGTGTGTGATGTGTGTGCAGGGGTGAAACCCTCGAAAATCTACTCAAATATTGAAGTATTGAGTATTTATACTCCTTGGAAAGCTTCTAGAAGAATTATGTTTTTTTTTGCAGAAAAAGCACCTACACGGCCCGTGTATGGTACACGGCCATAGGGGTGGCCGTGTAGCCGTTTCTGGTGTCTGAACTCGCCCAACTGTTACAGGTCCGAGTTCGGTACATGCCCCGTGTAGCTGCTGGCCACGCAGTCTCACCGTTTCGCGCATAACTTCCACATCCGATCTCCAATTTGAGTAATTCTTGCGCTCACCTGATTCTCTTTTTATTGGATTTCTATCCATATAAAGATTTGACAAAACTTCCAAAATTTGAAGGTGTAACAAGTCATGCAAAGTAGCACAACCGTGCTAAGTCAGATAGCTTGCGCGACGTCACCATTTTAATCATGACTTTCTCGTTTGGGCTCCAATTGAAATGTTTCTTATACCAAAACGATCCTATTTTCTATGGCTTTCGAACCAAATATCACACTTCTAGTTTTGAGCTCCAAAAGAGTACAGAAAAATTACACAAATTGGACGTGCGTTTTTCAGCATTTTGCTTTGACTCATTATCCCTCGTTTTAACTCCGTATTGAGATCCGCTTTTTCCTACGTCTTCCTTGTTGCGCCTAGAATCTCTTTTTTACCTAAAACTAATACATTTAAGCTCATTTTCATACATTCCCATAAAAAACAAAATACCACCAAAATACACATAAATACGATTGAAATAATACGAAAACACACATAAAAAGATACTAAAATCTAGGTGAAAATATCACTCATCAATAATTACACATGTTGACAGGTAATTCCTACAATAAAGGCTAAATGGCCCCCAAATTTCAGCAAGGATATAGTTATCCAGCAGGATAATGCTAAGCCTCACATTGGTGATTGTGATGTGGAGTTTGGATTGGCTAGAAGGTCTGATGGATTTAACATCGGACTTATATACCAACTACTGCCTCACAGGCCAAGTACATAGCAATCAAGACTCAAATGGCCACATAAATACCTCACAGGGCCAATTAAATCACAGTAGCATTAATTCAGTGCCTCACAGGGCCAATTTCATCACATACAACTGCATTTTGTGGCTCACAGGGCCAGGTAAATATCAACATAACACAAATTCAGCAATAAACTGCCACAAAAACCACGTTCAAGACTCAAATAGCCACAAAAATGCCTCACCGGGCCTACTCAATCACCGTAGCATTAACTCAGTGCCTCACAGGGCAAATTTTATCACATGCAACATCAATTAGTGCCTCACAGGGCCAGTTAAATACCAACATAACCATAATTCACCTAGAAACTGCTACAAAAACTGTAATCAAGACTCAAATAGTCACTTAAATGCCTCACAGGGCCATTTAATCAAACGCATCATCACATAAATGTCTCACATGTCCATTTAACCCCATAAAAATATTTACACATAGGGAATATGTAAGAGATATACCGACATGCAGGGACCTTGATACAAAGCAACTTATGGATGAAATCTTTGAACTCAGCCGACTGTTCATAGACTCTGTTGGCGGACTCTAGGACCTTAATCTTACGGCCGGAATCGCAGGAGACCTCGGAGTATCTCCGGAATAGAAACCAATGGGGGAATCTTCCCGGAATGTCATCCTCAACATCAGAATCCTCAATAACTAAAGAATACTTATCAGTCCCGGAAAACAGAGAGTCGAGAACCACCGTCTTATGCGTGGTCTCGACAAAATTGTCGTCGACCAGAAAATCCAGCCACAACAACTTGGGAACCACCATGTCGATGGTGATTTCTGAGATCTCCCTCATGAACCGTCGTCCAGCCTCCACCGAGGGCATTGACTCAACCCCACCCTCAAACTCTCTAAATATCTGCTCAGAATAAAATATAGCTTGATTCAATTAAGAAAAAGTATGAAATAGAATCAATGATCATAAACGAAGCGTGAGATCGAGGATTACGTTCTCACCGGCGTCATCTCTCAGAAACAGATCGAAAACTGATCTGTTGAACGCGCTGCAGTTGAGCCACGGCTGGAGCCAGTAAGCAGCATAATGTGGTGGCGAGTTGAGTTCGAACGCGGCGGTGGGCGAGTGGATGGTTGAGGGGCTTCTTCGATTGGCGGCTCTAAAGCGCTTGTGAGAGTTCTAGTGACAACCTAGGGCTATAGAAGTGTAGAATTTGCGGTTGCAGTAGAGACATGAGAACAATCGGGAAGAGTTTGAGGGAGGAGTGAGGTTGTCCAGACGTAGCTGAGTGTTTAGCTTGAAGAAATCGTAAGTGGTTCCAAGATCCGCCATTGTTGAGTGTTTGGAGGAGGGAGAGAGAGAAATGTGGCTAGGGTTTGTTCATGTGGGAGAGGCTTGAGAAAATATGTTGATGAAGGGCCTCTCATTTCATTTTTTTTATGTTGGATCGTTAATTAGGCTTATATTAATTAATACTTAGGTTGTGTTTGGATTGAGTCATTTTAATTCAATGGATATAAAATGAGTGGATTTTAAATTTCTTAGATTTTAAATCAATTCATTTGAATTCCATTGTTTGGATAAATTATAGATCTTTGAAAGAATTTCAAATTTTAATTCAAAAATTATTTTTAAAATAGAATTTTATATATGAAAAATTAAAATAATAAAATTCTATTATATTAAATATTAAAATCTAAAATTTTATTAAAAATAATATTTTTGGGAGGGAACTCTACCACACAACCTACCCCCTACCCACCCCCTCCCACCACCCCACCCCCAAAAAATATTTTTTTTGAAAAAAAATTTAGATTTTTTATATTTGAATTATAAAAAATATTTAGCACTCAACCCTACCCCCTATCCACCCACCCTCCCCCCCCTCACCCAAAAAAAATTTGTATAAAATTTTATATTTTAATATTTAAATAATAAAAATATTACCACTCAATCCTACCACCCTATCCATCCATTAACCCCACCCCCACTCTCACCTCCCCAACCAACCAATTTCTTTTAAAAAAATTAGATTTTAATATTTAAAAAATAAAATCTAAAATTTTATTTAATTTTTTTTGGTGGGGTGGGGTGGGGTGGGGTAGGGGTGGTTGGGTTGTGTGGTAATATTTTTATTTTTTAAATATTAAAATCTAAAATTTTATAAAAAAAAATTTTTTGGGGGATGGTGGGTGGAGGGAGGTGGTATAGGTTGGGTAATAATATTTTTATTATTTATTTAAATATTAAAATCTAAAATTTTATAAAAATATTTTTTTGGGGGTGGGGGTGGTGTTGGTGGGATGGGGGTGGGTAGGGCAAGATGGTAATATTTTTATTATTCAAATATTAAAAATCTAAAATTTTTTAAAAAAATTCTTGGGAACATAAAATATATATATATATATATATATATATATATATATATATATATATATATATATATATATATATATATATATATATATATATATATTGTTTTTTAATTTATTTATTATTTTTATATATTAATATATCAATTATACAACAACGGAAAGATTTCAAATGACACGTTTTCAGTGAGGATTTGAAATCGATTCAAAAATAACTAAAAAAATTCAAAATCAAATCCATTGATTTGAAATCCATTGATTTAAAATCTAGAATTTATAAATCCATTGATTTCAAGTGTTATCCAAACATAATGGAGGGATTTGAGGGAAGAATTTATAAATCCCTCCTCAAATTCTTCCATCCAAATACAACCTTAAGTTATTAATCTGGCCCAAATCCTTTTTTATCACTTAAATAAGGGTTTAAACACAGATAGTGCAATTGAAATTATTTGGTGTGTGGAGGATAAAATAGTCTTTTTTTGTCCATTTTTAGGTTGTGAACAAAATTGTGGGACGGAGGGAATATATAAATTAAACTTTATAATTAAGTGATTAAACTTCATAATTATATTAAATTTCATAATCATATTAAACTCCTAATTATACATAAATTAAACTTTATAATTAATTAATTAATCAATATTAATATTAATATTAATTTAATTATGATTTAGTATACTTGTATATATTAAAATATTGACTTACCGATATACTATTGGTATTACGGTATATACCGAAATATCGATCTTTTTTAAAACTACTTACCAATACCGAATCGAAAATTCGGTACGACACCATACCATATCTAATTTTTCGATATATTGAAATTTTCAATAATTTTATTATTTTTCGATATAATAAATGCAGTGTACCGATATTTCGATATTTTTGTCCACCCCTATTCAAGCATACAATAGTAGTTCATTTCACACATCTCGATTCAATGTGCCAAATCTTAATTTTTTTTCCAACTTGAAATCAGAGCATCTTCTCTGAGAGTTAGTGTCTTGTAAACCGAATTTACATCATAAACTCTTGTAAACCTTGTGGTCTTACTTAATTTAAAAAAGAGATCACAGAATTTATACCATGAACCCAATTTATACAAGTGTTTGTGTTTCTTTGAATCCAACCCAGCATCGTATGTGTTGCTATTTAAAAGTGGCGCAAACCATTAGAACAAATGATTTGTTCATTTCAAGTAATATATGAATTTGAGGGGCTGAGATTGGGTGTTAGGATGAAAAAGATTTAGTGGAAAAGATTGGGTGTTTCAATAATCATTAACCTTTTAATTAATCCCTTAAAACATATCCACCAAATCAGCAAAACAATGTTTCCCAGAGTTATGCTCATAGTGCTGGTCCTACCCAATGCAAGGAAAATTCTGTTGATGGGAAAATATTGGAATTGATAAAAGAAGTGTACTTGAATTATATTGTGGTATGAAGCTCTATGTGTACATGTGGGCTATTACTTACCATGAAAGGTGCTTTGTACTTGTTAAAAACCCATGTGAGATTTGAGCCTTGTTGATCATGATAGATAATCACATGATATTTCTTTTCTGGTGAGTATCCTTCTTGTGCATGTATTTTAGAACTTGCCTCTTTTCTTACTTGAAATAACATGTGTGTTAGATGATGGTAGATGATTTTAAGCCATCCTTGAATTTATGAGTCACTTAGCCAAATAATTCCCTATCGAATGATGTTTATCCGTAGTTAGCTCCGTTGAGCCTAAAAATCTTATTCTTTTGTTGCCTACGAGAAATAACCACTTTGAGCATCTGATTTTTTTAGCCTTGATTGTCCGTCATGAAGAGAATTAATGGCTTTTTAAGGTGTGTTGATAGAGTTTGATAACAGCTTGGGAATGAATAAAATTGATGTTGAAATAATGATTGACTTGTATAATGCATCTAAGAAAAATTATGGAGTAATGCTTAAATCTAGTACTCCATTGAATCAAACACCCTAGGAAAGTGCTTAAATCTAGTACCCTGTGGAGGATACGAGATGTAGTGCCCAAAACTGGTACCTCAAGTAAAGAAAAAAATGTTAATTATACTAAAAATCCCGACCTTTTCGCGGATTGCAGATTATTCCAAACTTTTCAATATTTACAAATAAGTTTTGAACCATTAATCCATTTTGCAAATCAAGCCACCGGGCATCTGTGGACCTACCCGATAGCTGATGTGTACAT
The DNA here is from genome assembly GCA_023678885.1 of Pogostemon cablin. Lineage (NCBI taxonomy): Eukaryota > Viridiplantae > Streptophyta > Magnoliopsida > Lamiales > Lamiaceae > Pogostemon > Pogostemon cablin. The sequence goes on along the minus strand of CM042962.1, from coordinate 15,052,975 downwards.
CTTTCTTCCACGTTACGTTTCACGTGTACAAAATGACATCATTTTAGCCTTCTACCCGTCAAAAAGTTAATTATATGAAAAGTCTCAACCTTTTCGCCGATTGCAAATTAGTCAAAACTTTTGGATATTTACAAATAAGTACCCGACTTTAAGCCTGTATTGCAACTCTTACCACCGGGCAGCTGGAAGGCTGTCCAAACGCTGACGTGTCTCTAAATAATTTTTTTAATTAAAATTTAATTTATATCCAAAAGAACGTCCTCATATATCATACATTAACATTATCCATCAAATTCCTCTATGTGAGGTGTTGTGGCAGACACCTTCTGAATTTCGAATAGATGATCCATATGATAATTGTTGTTGCTATTAGAATAATTAGAAAGTAGAAAATATTGAAAATTTAGGACAAATAAGCATATAGGAAATGAGTTCATCAGCAAGAGCTAAAGGGGTTTTTGTGGAATTTACATCCGTAGTTTTTTACTTCCAGATCAATCACAAATACCACCTAAAAGATACATAAATTTGTATATTATCAGATAAATCGCCACTGACACCCCTAAGAAAATCATATATTAATGGATCTTTCCTAATCATATTAATGACGTATCAGAATGCAATCAACCAAATCGAATGCGTTTTTGGTTCTCCGCCTTCCGCCACCACCAATAATTCCTTTCCCTCCACACATAGTTGAATTTTCGTCCACCTGCCCTGACAACACCATATATCACTCTCATGTTGCTGTGTGTTTGGGGGAGAGGGAAAGGATTCTTTTTTTTGGTATGAAGAGAGAGAAAAAGGTTTTGGGGACAAGAATAGTGATTAATCGACTTTTTTAATTCTGTGGCTCTGTTCTTGGCCTTAACCATGCAGAAGTACATTGTCAGATTTTCTCTCTCCATCTACTGCCGTGATTCAGATTTTGATCTAATAATGTTAGTGTGTCATATATGAGTTTTTTTTTGGAAATTTTAATTAAAAAATTCAAAATGACGTCTTTTTGTTAACAAGTATAACGTAACTTGGCATATAAAGTAACACGTCAGGACAAGCAACAAGTAAGTTTGAGAGTTTGTTGAGAGTGAAAATCATCATGTTCTAGTGTTCAATCTAATACCTTTTTTATGGGAATTGTTGTCATATATTAGTACAAGTATCTTATATTCAATATATTTGAGAAAAAGGTGCATTCGAGGTATTTTATTGTGTTTTAGGTGGAAAAAGGATTAAAAGTGCAAAGTTAGAAGAATGTTGAAAAACGTACGCTTACATTGTGAAATTTTTCTGCATTTTTTTGGAGATTAAAACTGGTAGTGTGATACATGGTTGGAAAGCCACAGTAGAGAGGATCGTTTTGGCGTAAGAATCGCTCAAATCGGAGTTTGGACGAGGATTTTATGCTCAAATTCGTGAGGTCGCACAACTGACGATGGGAATTTATGAAAATTTTTGAAAATTGGTACAATTAATTTCCTTATCACATAATCCTCTATGATTCACCCATATTTTTTATTTCTTTATCTCATTCCTTTCTCACACCTATATATATTTTACATCATCATTCATGTGAGAAATCATCATGCACCACTTCCCAGTGGGATCACCCCTCTCACACCATCCACATCCATCCCTTCCTCCATCCATCAATCACTGTGAAGATTTGTCTGTGGAATCAAGAAGGAGAACCAAGCGGAATTGAAGAGACTGAAGAAAGAAGGAAGGAGATCACTCCACCAAAAGTTTTTCTAATTCTTTTCTTCTATTTTATAATTTTCCAGACTATTGGTATGATCTATCCAACTCCCATCCGTGTTGCTTGTAATACCATGGGCAGGAACCTTTTTGATAGTGCTAGGATTTATGAAGGTTGTATGAATTAATTAAACTCTCTTGTGTGTCCTCCGTAAAACACTATTTGTGGATTTATTTTATATATGATTGTACATTTTAACTCATATTCACGGTCGTTTTGTGCATCTTCAACTGTTATATAGAGTTTGAATATATATCTGGTTGTTGATTGACTGCGTTCATAGCTGAACAAAGTTTATTATTATGATTCTAAGTGAGGGGACTCCGAAGCTTTATTAGAACTATCATATATGAATGTTTATTAATTGAATTTAATTCGATTTAATAAGAAGGATAAAAAGGTTAATTTTATAGTACCTATAAAGGGAGATCATATCGGATTAGAGTACCAGACGACTGGGGAAATATTAATACTGATAGTACCCTAGAAAGGGGGTGAAATTGTATATCTTGATCCAAGGTGATTCACACGTGTTACACGCATATTTACTTGTATCTATAGAGTTGATTTGCATGGTTAAGTGATGCGTCCGTAGTCCATAAGGCAGAGTTTGAAAATATATTTGAGAGGGAAATTAATGAGTGAAACTGGATTATCCTAGAGCTACCTATTCTCCTTCTTGATTTACTTTCGTAATTTCTTATTTCTAGATTTACTTTATTTGTTTTTTTAATTAATTTGTTTAGTAGTTAACAATTATTTCCACAACTGCTTACGCCAATCAATTCTTAATTAACTAGTTTATAATTAATTTGATAATATTCCGTCATTTGGGTTCGATATTTAACTTAGTTACCTGCTAAGCTACAATTAATATTCTTAATATTTGGAGATTATTTTGTGTGCAAAGAAATCGCGTAACAGTTGGGCTTGATTGACAAAAACAAAACACTGACTCCCCCTAACTCTCATTCCATTTTTTTTTTTACTTTCATGAAATCAGTTTTGTTTTTTTTTTTTGCATTTTTTTATTGTTATTTTAATTTTTTGTAATGGATTGGTCTTAGGAGTTAGATATAAGCTGTTATGATTGTTAGATCCTTTCTCCCACTGCCTTGCGCGTAAAAATTGCAAGCTTCATGCTATTAGTCCATGTGAATTATTTTATTTAGGTATTCTTTTATTTTTTGAGCTAAAATGAATTTATTTTCTACTTTTATCTTTACCGCGTAACAACTAAAAAATTTATTTTCAGATTAGGTCGCAATTTTTCTTTTCTTCTGAAGCAATTTATGTTTGCCACACTTTTTACATTGACCAATTGTTTACCTCTTGGATTAGAGAAATATTAGAAAGAAACTATGTGTACTTCAAAAGAAACAGGTTTATTTCCTAAGAAACTTGAAATTCGAACATCTCTGTTAAATTAGTGGAGGTACTTGATTAAAAATTAAGATTTATATTTTTATTCTTTGTAATTAATGGCCACAAGACAGCATTATGTTGTGTGGGTTTGTGAACGACCATCCCCACACCTACTACGCAGAGAATGGAGAGGTCGTTTGCTTTTGTTGGCCAAACTCTCAGCCCTGTTTGAGAAAACAAAATTTCTGTTTCTATCATCTGATATTTGTTGGGGTATTGGTCTTTTTCTTTTCATGTTGGGTAGAAATTATAGTTTGTTCTATGAATGATTTTTTTTGTATATATAATGCTGAAAGGATACAGTTAACATGACAATTCTAATTTAATTATGAATGAATTAAATAGAAAAGCTGAGAGGTTGTTTGCTTTTTAGCTAAACTGTAAGCCTTGTTTGAGAAAACAAGATTTTTGTTTATGTCATCTGATATTTGTTGGGGTATTGCTCCTTTTCTTTTCATGTTAGGTAAAAATTTCGAGTTTATCTATGAATGATTTTTTTCTATATTTAATGCAGAAAGGATTCAGTTAACATGGCAATTCTTATTTAATTATGAATTATGGTATAATTAATGCAATTTTCTTACTTTGCAAACATTCTTGAATTAACAACATTTATTTTGACCGTATGAAAAAATGACTTTTTTCCAAATGGAAAACATTATACTAGTATTTGATTAACATCTATACGTGTAATTAGAGCTAAATACAGAAAAAAATAGTATTGAAAGAATCTTAATGAATTACCATCAATTCTTTTTAAATAAACGTGGTCAAGTCAACTTAGAGGAAAGTATAACTTATACACTTTATACAATTTCTTATCATATACATAAAAATTGTTGACTATTTAAAGTGTTGTACAATTTTAGAAAAGTAAAGAAGATTAGGAATTTTTCGATGCAGATTTGGGAAGGCACACGATCACTTAAAAATGGAGAGTGGTAGCAGTAGTATTTCAAGTGAAAAGAAAACCAAAAAAGGTGAATGGAAACATAGGTTGGACCGATGAAGAAGAACAAGCATTGTTACCCTTATTGATGGAGCTTGTTGCAACCGGATGGAAAAGTGATAGGTCGAGGTACCTGCAAAAGTTGGAGGTAGGAATGTGTAATGCTATTCCAGGGTGTACATTGCGAGGTACTCCCCACATTAACTCCAAGATCACGATGTGGAAGAGGCATCAGGCATCCCTTAGCTCTATGATATCAGCAGGTACCAGAGTGGGCTTCAACCATCTTACCCATAAGATAGACGTATTGGATAGACAATGGGAGATGGTGGTTAAGGTGTGAAACTCTGTCACTATGTAGTATAGTATGCGAATTTTGATTTTGGAACTTTGTCTCACGCTATAATAATGTTTTATGAGACTATCTGTTGAGATTGTGAAACATATTTCATTGGAAATGTGCTTAGCAAAGCGTAGGAGCCAAAATTTATTTAATTGAAAAATGAACAAATATTTTTTCCACGGTGACTGTAGTCGTACTGATATAGAGAAGTAAATAAATGTTCATTGATGAATTGTTATCAAACATTTTTGCATGATGATATAGTTCTTAAATTTCTCCATATGTTTATTTATGTGTACAATTGGATGTGTTTATGAAAGCTCTACATTTTCTATTGGATGATTATGAACTCACTTTATATTTTCCATTTGTTGGTTTGTCTTTTTGTGGCAGAATGATCCAGCTGCCCATGGTATACATTACAAGGCATGGCCAGTGCATGAGGCGTCGATGTAAATATTCAGAAAAGATCATTCGAATAGGGGTAGGGCTCAGGATTTGCTTGAAGCTATTAATGAGTTGATTGCTGAGGACGTCCCTTCTCCGACGGTGAGCCCAATGAATGATGTTGTTGATTCTGAGAGTCCAAGGAATGACTGGGAGGTAAATAGCCATTCGAACAAGAAAACCAATGGTATTGTCTTGTTCCAAATGGCTTGCTGCGGATTCGAGTGACGACTGACTTGTTGAAACTCTTCAACAGATGCAGCGTTCCACGGAGGAAGGGCTTCAGAGTATCACGCGTGTACTGCATTACGAGTCAAATCTTGGTCAAGCACGACAGAATCTCTTCTCGATGTTGGACGTGCTTGAATATTTTTCTTTCGATGAAAAGCTTGCTGCCTTGCACCTGCTTGCAAAAAATACAGAATACCTTGAGATGTTCATTGGATTACCACATCACGCAAGCCATCGATATGTACGGTGTTTGCTTGACAAGGAGCTTAACTGAAAAAGGTTAATCTTTCTGTTTATATAGTTCGTGGTACTACATTTTGGTAAGGCTGTTTTGATACGTTAGCTCTTCATCAAATTTTAGTTTTTGGATCATTGTGAATAGTTGAATGTGTAAGACTTGGATGTTGTTTGGTCGAAAGGTAGAAGTGGATGTGTCTTTTTGTTTGATAAGTAAAAGTGGGCACATTAACTAGTCTTTATTGTTTCGCTAAACAGGTTCAAAATGTGACATGTCTGGCACAATTTTATGGTTTTTTTAATTATGATCATTACTTATTGGTCTTTGTTTGTGTCTTTTACGTTTCTTAAGTTGTCTGCTTTGGGGTTATTGCTGATGCTTCCAACCCTCCATTTAGGTGATGTTTGGTTTGGGGTAATGTGGGTTTGAAAATCATGAATAGTGAGTTCTATGTTTGTTATGGGTTCTGGGTAGGGTAGGTTTTAACTTTATGTCAAATCAATGTATTAATTTATTTAGGATTAATTAGTATAAGATACATAACATTAGATGATATTACTTTAAGATACGTGAATTCAAATAAATTAGTACTATATACAAAAATATAAAATAATATACCAAATATAACCCCAATTAAATATTTTAAAAAAGAAAATATATATTATCCAATTGATTGTTATGATTTCCACTAAATAAGAGATTATTCCATTAAATTTTCCTAAATAATTAAACACGGCATTCCTGCATTTCTTCTTATTTCCACTCCATTTGGAATTCTTGCGTTTCATCTTCTTTCCATATGTATGTTTCATCTTCTCTCAGTTATTTGCATTTCATCTTTTCACATCATCATAGTGAACCTGCTGCATGTTGACACAGTGTAGTCCCTCGTCCTCCGCTTCGACAAGCCGTACGAGAAAAAGTTATTCATCAAGAGCTACCATATCCTCAGCGACGATGAAGTGGAGACAATCGGTGAGTGAGAAAAAAGCATATGCTACATGAAGAGGAGAGAAAAAATAATTCTTTGTAAGAAAATGAAAGTCGTGCAAGCATGTAATAGCATACACCCTCAATTTCATTTATCAAATTGACTACCTAATTAACTACGTAATTAGGATTTAGATTTTCTCTACTTTGTAACTTCTTCAGGCTATATTCTATGTTCGTTCCTAAAAAAATACTACACAAAAAATTATATTGTGCGAAATTATTCACTCGCGCATCATGTAGAAGTATTAATTGTTGTGCAGAATTATTCACGTCTCCATTAGAATATACGCAGAATATATTACTATGCTTTAATGTGTTGTGAAACAATATAACTATATTGTGCGGAAATCTAAAGAAATAAATGGGACACTTATTAAGATTTATAAGAAATGGATTCTCTATGTATATATTTTTATGTTGTGCAGATTTATATACTGGTTGTGCCGAGATATATCAAAATGTGCAAAATATTTTATTGATTATGCAAACTATATCACTATGATTTAATGCATGAAACATACGCAGATTTATAAAAATAAAATAAGAATCTGCAAAATATTTTGAAATACAATAAATTAGGGAATTGATATTATTTTGTAATCCTACTGTGTAATAATTAAAATATTTTTATTAACGATAAAACTAAGTGAAAGGGTAACATAAGAATTGCACAATATAATTTTGTACTCCATAATAATAACTCAAGGTCCACGTATCTAGTAGTAATAGTAGGAAATGCATTGTACTCACTAGTAAGTATCCCATTTATTTAAAAAGTTAAATGAGAGAGGAGAGATAAAGAGAGAAAATATATTAATTGAGGAGAGAAAATATAGTAGGTATATATAGGGAGCTGTTTTTAAAATCTGATGTGGGTTTTGAAAACCAAAACTTGTGTTTAAAACCCAGAAACAAACATTTAGGGAAGTGGACTTATTCTTATAATAGAAAGCAGTGTTTTTATTTTTATTTGTCTCTTTTAATATGCTGATAAATTCTGATGAGGATTAATTACTTATTGCAATGTGTGTAATTACTTTTTTTTATGTGAGACGTATATTTTTTTCAATATTTGAGTGACTTCATATTTGAAGTTATTAATTAATTAATTAAAGACGAAATTTGTAAATATTAAAATCGAGCAAATAACGTATTTTATTTTTATGATATTAAAAATAAATACATATAAGTCAATTATGATTGAAAAATGTTAGAAAATATCGATAAAATGCATGATTGGTTTACAAAACCATGTTTGATGACATTTCATTAATCTCTTTCATTTTCTGTCAAATTAGGATCATTAACTTTTCAGCATGAACTTGCGAACAGGAAACCCTTATGGTTACATTTTATTTCACAATATGTTTTACTAACAGTTCAATAATAATAATAATAATAATAAGGGTTTATTACTTATAGATACATAAGTTAATAGTCTAATTACTAATAGTTATATTGATTTAATATTATTACTGTTAAATAAATGATGTCATTTTCTTTTTCCAAAAATATCCTTATTATCTCATTTGGAATAAATCTGTATATTCCACGCATAATTAAATCTCACATTGACTTTCTTTATATTTTAATCTTTGTATCTTTTACAATAATAATAAAATTTATATGCACACTGCTGTTCATTTAGTAAAATTTTGTATCAATTACTCCCTCCGTCCTGCGTTAAGGTTTACGCTTTCTACTTTGAGTGTCCCATGTTAAGGTTTACATTTCCACTTTTGTCAAATTAGGCCCACACAAAACAATTAAGTATTTCATGTAGGGACCACACACAATACTAATAAAACTACCCACTTTACATTAAATATTATTTCTCGCACCTCACTACACATTAAAATGTAATATCTCTTAATCTCCGTGCAAAAAGCAAACGTCAACGTTAACGCGGGATAGAGGGAGTATATCATAAGCACATATTCAACTTATACATAATCTTTTCACATTACTGTTCACTAGTATAACATTCAAATGTACAATATCAGTGTGCATATAATAGAAACAGTTAATATAATGGGCAACACTATTGCCACCCAAAAGAGTACTCAGAGCACCCAAAATCAATAGTAAAAATACATTTTTATCCCTCATTCTAATTTCAATTACAATTCCAATTCTAACGCTTCTTACACCTTACTACTCGTGTTTGTTGCCGCCCCGGGTTCTCCTCTGCCGTAATTCCTCCTCCGCCGTAACTATCTGGCCGGCCTCATGATCAATGATTTAAACATTATTACTAAGTATTATATTTAATTATTAACATTAATTAAATTACATTGGAACAGAAAGCTTTTATTATTCCGATTGAGTACCCACCCAAACCCACAATTCTTATAGACACAGAATAGAGGTTTCTGATGGCACTATAGACATGGTTATAACCCTTTGTATAAATATATACAGAAACAATTAATCATTAATTATATAAATTTTATAACAAATTTTGAATATATATATGTCATGTGGGGGATTTGGGGATCAGTGATCGGCCGACAAGAATATATGTGTAGTGAAGAGATGTTGGCCGAGTCCATTCTTGCGTGGTGTTGCTGATAGGTAACGATGGTACCGCGAAGGCTTGGTGATGGGGAGAGACACGTTGAAGCAAAGTGACAATAAGCAGATGTATTTGAGATGAGGGTTAAAAGTATACTTTCATGTGTATGTTTTTATAATTTTGGGTGCTCTAAGAAATCTTTCAGGTGGCAATAGTGCCACCCTAATATAATATTCAAATTTATGTGACTTATACATAATCTTTGCACATTGTTGTACACTAGTATAATATTCATATGTACACCCGTGCATATAATAGAAACAATTAATATAATATTCACATTTATGTGCATTAAATTTAAATTAATGTCAAAGCCTGCAAAAAAATAATCGTGTCAAAATTGGCGAGAAATTTAAGGAGAAATTTTAGGAATAATTATAACATTATCTTGAAATATACTTTGCACATTAATGTTAATACGAGTAATTTGGGTACTGAAATATATAATTTTGTATCTGTGAGTAATTTTCTATAGCGAATGCATGAATTAGTAATAACTAAATACGCTTTGTACCTAGTATTTATTGACCATAATAATAATAATAATAATAATAATAATAATAATAATAATAATAATAATAACAACAACAACAATAACAACAATAATAATAATAAATATAATAATTATAGTAATAATCACGTGGAATAAGCATACACTCTGAAGACGACGCATGACATAATATAACTAACACAATATTAGTCTACGCTCTAATCATATGCATCCGAAATAAACAATGAAAAATGACATGGCATAAACATGCACTTGGAAGATGAATCTGGCACACTTTGTAGAGGAAATATCACTTAAATTCTAAAGCATCCACAACCTCATTTCTTTTTAGAGAAATGGAACCACTTCACTGGACTTGATGATGAACATGAAGAACTGTCACCAAATTTGTTCAGTCGAGCGTCATTCTTGGTGGGGTTGCTGGATTAGGGGTTCGGAGCACGTGATTTGTGTCATTACATGGGAGAAGATATCTTCTCGTCATCATCTTGAATGATAAGTGGATTATTTAGTTGGGCACAGTGAGAGTTAGAACCATCTCTAATTACTATGATATCGTGTGGAGACGACTCTTGCTTAATTTCGAACAACTATCTCATTTGAGGATATAGAAGTTCACCACAATGAAATTACGCCATATAGAATTCATCTTCCTATATCAATAAATAAAGATGAATTTTTAAATTATGTAGATCCCGTAGTGAAGATAATAGTTATTATGAATGTTACCCATATGAGCTTTAACCATGTTGACTTTGATAAGTATATGAAATTCGTAGGCACATCCCACCAAGCATCCATTATATGACACAAGTAGTTGAAAGTGTCATATCTCTTTTTTAGAAAATGACCACACTCGAGCACTTCGTTACATGTCACACTTCCATTGGAGTGTTGGTTGATCTTATAATGGGCATTTAGGAGGGCATGGTAACTACCATTCAAATCAGTCGAATCTCCGTTACGCTTTTGTTACAACAGAGAGTTGATGAAATGATTGTCCATTTCATCATCCCATATACCCGAATATAGCATCTAAGATTGGGGAGGGATTTGAGGTAGATGCATTATTAAAAACACGTCATACGGAGTAGGAAAATATTATAAATATATGGAGTTGGTGGCTTTTGAGTTGAGAAGCCAAACAATTGGAAGTTTATTAGGTAAGCAATTGTAAACATATTAAGTGATTAAATAAAGTACGCAGCTTAAATGAGTGTGATGTATTTAATGAATTCGTAGATGTCAAAGTAGCTGGCAACACTATGAAGTAGCCTTTTCTTATCAATAAAAATGAGAATGACATCTCAATCTGATTTACCATGTGATGATGTTGGCACCTATAAAAGAAAAGTAGTCAATGATTACTTTTTACCATGCCAAACCAAAAGCACTACTAAATATTGCATCTATGTGTCACCAATGACAAAGTAATAGAGCCCCAATTTTTTAAATTACATAATGCTATTGTTACTATAATAAATTCTATGCATTTACAAACAAGGAGGGAAAAGCTATGTCATGCAAAAAGACAGGCCACAACTGCATTCAACAAACAGTAGCATTGAATTTCGTCACCCAACAGTAGTTTTTTTGGAAGACTTAAATACACACATTGCCGACACATTTACATAAGGAGCTAAATCATAAACAGCATAGTTAGAGATATTAAGAGTACCAGACAGGAAATTAACACCCCTAGAAATTAAACATTCTGTGATGACCACTCAAATTAGGTACAATAATTTCCTACTTAACGCCACCCAACATAACACCCAACAAAATAAGAACGATGCACATAAAAGGTATAACAACACAACCCCACAACCAGATTGTCGTTGGAGTTGGACTTCCTCTGCTATCCACAAAATTTGATACGGCGGGGAGCTGAGAACGACCGGACTGATGACTCAAGTACTCCACATTCTCATTATTACGCATCAATTCACGAGATGACTCTGCATAAAATAGTTTATTGACACTTCATGGAGACATACACCAAAATCTCCTTGTGTGGAAGACCATGTTTGATGAGTCAAATTTTTTGGTACACTTGCGGAAGGTTCACCTCGATGGTAATCATTGGCCCAGATAAAATGTCTCTTATGACGAATGTTCTTCGGGCATATATATATAGAAATACCTGCCAGGGAATGCTGCATGTCTTCCGGCACACCTGATTGAATCCATTCACCGTAATTCCTGAGAAAGTAGTAAATAATGTAATTAAGGTTGATGACCAAATACAATCAAATAAAACACATGATACATCATAATTAAATTTAACATAAAAGATAAATATACATAATAGAAATACTTGATGTGTTGGAGCTCAGAATGTGTTGTGGCTGTCAATTAATCATAGCAAGCAACTGCAAAAAAGGTAACCCAACCGATTCGTCAGAACAGTAAAAAAACACACCCACGTTTTTCCGTTACTAAATGTCATGTATCACTGTACTGAATAATACATTATCATAAAAAATGAACATTAATAACATAACATATTGTTGGTGAAATTTGATACATTCAAAATTACATACATAGCTCATGAAATGCATGTCTTATAGAACATCACACAGTAGAAATTCAATTACATCAATGTTTTACAATATGTAACAACTAATCGATAAGAAGAGTAATTGAACAGTGACATCAACTATTCCATTCATTGAAAATTGTATGTGCTATCTCATCCCGAAAGAGGTTCCATTGCGGTGAATACTCTGTTGCATCTGCCACATCGTCGCGATCATGGAACTCCTCATCTTCAGTGGTGTCGTCATCCAACAATGCCTTAATTGGGTCATCTTCCATAACTGTTCGGATAAAATTATGCATAAGAACACACGCCATGATCAGTCTTATTTGAACTTTAATGGGATAGTAAGAAGTATCATAGAGAATTCCAAAATACTTTTTCAAAATCCCAAAGGCACGTTCGATAATATTACGTGCTCTGGCATGACGCATATTGAAGTGTTCGAATGCATTTATTGACCGACACAAGGGTGGACCCTAATCCTTAAGATGATTTTTTTTATCTCTATATGGAACAAGAAACTCTTTAGAGTTTTCATAAGCTTGGTCACACAAGTAATATTGACCTATAAGTAAATATATGAATTAATTAGGTATCCTTGATGTATTACAATGGAAGACGAAACTTTATAAATAATAAGATTGAGGTGAATCAGGTATAGATTACCCCCTAACAGAACCTTTAAATCGTGTAGCCTAATCACGGCATTACACAACACCCTTGAATCAGCTGCTGACACTTCTTAGCCAGGAAGAACATAAATGAAGTTTGCATTCTTGTCGTAGACACATAGGACGTTTGTCGTAATCTTTGAATTTCTTTCCTTATATCGACCTTTGTCCTCTTTTCGGACATGAACAGGAAGATAGATGCCATCTAACTCCCCTAGACAACCCTAATTGACAATATATACGGGGTCAATAGAATATAAATGCAACGTTAAATATAATTGCTACCAATACGTAATAGTAATTTGATAATGATACCTTGAACCATTTCAATCTTGAGTGTGTTGAATCATCTGCCACTGGAGTTGGTTTAATCATTATGATGGGATAGAGTTTTAACAATGTCTTTAGTATTATGTGTTTGTAGTGGGAAATTATTTGTCCAGACCAGAAGAAATAAAATTTAACTATCATATTTTTCTTGTGATGACAAAGAATGGCTAAAAATTATGATACTTGCTCCTCAACAATGGCGTACTTCGAATCTGACAATCCACTAAACTTCCTCAACAAAAAATAAAATCTACCAAATGCATCTCTATCCATCCTCATATTCTCAATACAGACACGATTAAGAAATCCTAAATAACCTATCCATGTGTTCAACTTGATATGGAATCTTAGCTAACATAGAATAAGGTTGCACAACATCAGCACGTCTACTAACTCATCTACGTCTTTTGTTCAATGTATGAAGAAGAAGGTGCACTACAATGAGTTGTTGTAGAAGTAAGGTCAATAAGAACAAGAAAACCATTGCATTTCTCCTAGCCATACGGGTCATGATGTGTAACACACAAAGGGATAAGTTGTATCTGCATGGCATTACCACATTAATTGATAAGCAAAGGATATTTTTCATAGTAACATGAGATGTTTGGGTATAGTTCACACCAACGTACTGTGGTCTATTTACATTAATCAATAAATGATCTTAATTTCCTTACATGTAAATAGAGTAAGAATACTCTATTGTTGTGTACAACAGAGTGACCAAGAAATAAAACTATCGAACCCAAGGGAGGAATGTACTAGGGTTTAAGCAATCTCGTGTTCATTGTAATTTTATAGACACGAGTCATGATTGAATTTAAGTGTGATCAAACAAGTAATTAAAATTAATCTAGGAAGCAAGCAATTAATGATCAAGCAAATAGAGATAAATTAAGGATGAGTGAATGTTCCAAGTTAAGTAAAGTGAGATTAACAACACTAGGGAAGTGACAATTCTAGGATAAATGAACCAAATTTTACATGTATCATGGGTTAACAATTAATGGCAATCACTAATTCCACTTAAACTCTCTCTCGAGATAGATAGGATGTAGATTCTTACAAGGGTCTCAAAATGGCTCAAAGGATTGAGTCTCAAACATATAATTCCAACTAGGTACTAGTTTAATTTGAGTGGTTTCCCTCACCCGATTAACCAACCTCTCGATCTAGCCAACTAAATGTTCTATCAAAGGGTTCTAAATCCAAAAGGATATCTCTATCTCATTTTAGATTAATGCACATGAGATGTATAACAAAATGATTCAATTAATTATCCTAAACACATAATAAGTTTCTCAATCTAATCACATGCTTAAAATAACAAACCACACAAATTATCATAAACATCAAGATCAACAGCATCAATGATAGAAAATCAATAAACTCAATCAACATATAAATTTAAATGTTTAAATCCCACAATTATCCTACACTTCATGTTGCTAATCTTACAAGGGAGATTAGCCTACCATAATCCTAAAGAAAACAACATAGACCATTGTATCTTCATAAACCATGGTAAAACTATAAGGTACAATACAAGAATTGGATGAAAACTCCCTTGAATTGCTCCAATGGTGTTCTCCTTCATTTCCTTTTAATTTTCCTCTCTTCCTTGCTTCTTTTCCTTACTTGAATGGTGGTTTTGATGGAAAGATGATAGATAGATGATATGGATGAAGAATTGATGAAGATGATGATGTAAAATGACCAAAATAATGTATGATATGTGTGTGCAGCCAAAACCCTTCGAAATCTGATGAAAATGTTGAAATTGGGGGTATTTATACTCCTTGAAACCTTATAGAAGCTCGCTAATTTAATTTCAAAAAATTGCCGAACTCGACTCGAGCTCGACCGCTCGACTCGAGTCGGAACAGCTCTTCTCGACAAGTTACGATATTTAACGGAGCTCGAGTCATGTTCTCTACTCGACCCGTGTCTCACACATAAACTCGACTCGTGTTTATGAGCTTGGGCACAAGGGGTGTCGAGCAAGCGTCTCTGATGTATACAGTCGACCATCGGAGGTCGACCTCATCAACTTAACCTGTGCTAATCTCACGGACTCGACTTGAGGTCGAGTTGAGTTCTGCACTCTTCTTCCTGTTTCAACTCCCATCTCCGTTTTGCTCCATTTTCTCCTGATTTTTATATGTTTAAATGCATTTTCACACATTTTATAATAACATAAAATACCACCAAAATATACACAAATACAGATAAAATATTACGAAAATATATATAAAAAGATACTAAATATAAGTGAAAATAGCGACGATCAATAACATGTATGCAAGGCAACATATAAAACCTGCCCTAGAACTTGGTAAAATGAGACTAGTTCTTTCTTAAAATAAAGATCAAATGAACATGTATTTCTATCATACAATAATAAAAGGCTTCAATGTTCATAGCACTTAGCAGATTTAGCATACCATATGCCCTCCAAATTAATTTCAAATTCATCATCACATACTAAAACTTTGCAGCCACATCATCTCGTCTAAATTTCAAAATATATACTCTTTCTGTCCTCTTCTAAGGTATCAATTTTACTATTTTGGCATCCGTTTCAAAGGTATCCATTTCTCCTATTTAGTAAAAAAGTACACAATATGGCCTACCACATCCCTCTAATACAACTACACACTTTACATATAATAATAATACTCCTTAATCTACGTGCAAAAAGCAAATGGATACCTTAGAACCAGACGGAGGGAGTATATGAAATTACACTTATGGAGTATTGAAGATGTATAAAATTCAGCTTAATATTATTTTAAAGTGTAACATATTACTAACTTTTATGTATTCTAAGAAATCAAGATACAGAAACACATATATTTGTGAGTGTGCGCACCCAATAGAGAATTAGGATTGTGGGAACTATAAGATAATATTCCGCGCATTCAAAAAGTTAAGAGGGACTCATTGCACGAAGCTAACACTTTTGTGCATAGGCAAACCTATATGTGAGCAAGATTTGATCACCTGTTGTAAACAATGTTATAGAGCTCCCCAAATTTGTTATAAATAATTTTGCATAGATAATGAAAATTTAAATTTTTTCACCAATTATGCCCCTTTCTTTTTAGGATCTTTTTTTTCCTCTTCAAAAGAGAGACAGATAAGTCTTTCATTGTACTTAAAATTCGAGGTATACAAGGTAATATAAAAAATAACTCAAATAAATATTCAATTTTGAAATCTTTATAACAGTAAATAAAACATTAATATTCAATGAAGGCCTAGAAACAAGATAGTGCTATATCAATCACTCTAGGATAACATTTCTGGATTTGTCTTCCGGCTTTTAAAATGATGATTGTTTCTATGTTGGGCTACAAAGCATGTTAATAGATATGACAAAGTGGAATAGCCTAATATATAATTCACTAAGGCCCATCATATTTTTATAGGATAAAAAGGAAGAGTTGATATTCTACTCATGCGTGGATATGCATGAATATATCAAGAATATGAAAATTAACCAAATAAATTAATTCTAACATGGTGTACATTGTATCCTAGATAAAACAAATAAAAAAATAGAGTGCAACATTTAGAAAATTCCTTTTTAAATGCACTAGACATTTATATATAAATTTCAAAATTTTAAAACATTAACCAATACCACAATATATTACTACCTCCACCCTTATGCATGGATGTTGAAACATGCAAGGATATTTGTTTCAAATAATCTCATATATCTTTTTAAAATATGGACCCGCACGTTTTTAATTCAAATAGGTTAAACTCAATCTTAACAGAGAGAATATTTAAATAAAAACTAAAATAAGGTAAAAAGTCCCTTGAGAGAGATTTATTCTTCAAACCGAAGAAAAACACATATTTCTAATTTCCACACACTGATTAGGAAATTAAATTTTTTTACCAAGTATGCCACTTTCTTTGAGGATCTTTTTTATTTTTATTTTTTCCTCTTCAAAAGAGAGATTGATATGTTTTTCATTGTACTTAAAATTCGAGATATACCATAGACTAAATAAAAAGTCAAATAAAAATTTAATTTTGAAAGCTTTATTACGGTAAATAAAGTATTAATATTCAATGAAGGCCTAGCAACAAGAATAGTAACAAGATAAAGGTAAAAGTTTTGGGTGAAGAGCATTTAGGTTGATGACTTATGTATACCAATTAAATAAACGTCTGACACTAACCATGGTTGTCGCGAGGTCAACTCCCTTCATAGGAATGAAGTCGTCATGGAAATAGAACACAACAACCTGAAAGAAAATTTAGAGTCTCAAAAATTTTTTTAAACAAAAAATATAACATTTACAAAATTTGGGTTTTATTATTTATATTAAGCAAAGCAACTTATCCCAATATTTTTTGAATATACTGGATTACATTGTATTATGAAACTGATAACTCTCCAAAAAATGTTGCAAATTATTAACCTTTGAGTCTTATAATATATCAAAGTTCTTACCAAAATAGTCACAACTTTCTTGACCACCCCTGGTATTGTTACTGTTACTGCACTAGTCACTGACATAAGAATATGCTCGGGTAACACCGACCAGAAGCATGAACAGTAAAGCTTTTCTAATGGAAGAAATAATTTCAAAGCTAATAGAAGAGCAGAATATGCCAGATGAAGTTTGAAAATCACAACTCTCTTTGTTTTGATAAGCACAATGCAAAAAGAAATATGATATATTTAACTGACCCTCATAAACATAAAAAATGTATGATTTTTCATAAATAAAAAAATCAAATCATTATAGAGAAGCCTACACTACCCAATTGAAAAAAATACAAAAATTTATGAAACGCGACTACTAAAATTCAAAGAGTAAAAAGTGTGTGATCAACATAATTAAAAATGAGTATGTCTTAGTTTTTTCTTCATTACAGAATTTAAACTAATTCCCTAACAATATTCAAGTCTTTATTCCCTTAGCAACCTTCACATAGGAAACACTAGTAACATAAACAAACAAACAATTAATTTTTCCTCCAAAGCATTGAAAGTTCATGTCATTTCGACAACATAAGATACCTGGTATATTGGACAGATCTGTGCCTCTCAATTATTTGGGTCTATCATTTTTGGCCTCCCTCTTAAAGTTCAGTTTCGGGAATTAGTAATACACACATCGGGTGTAAATTTGCACATTAGACATTTCGCATTCAATGGACGGATTTGTTTATTTTTTAATTTGGTGATTGTCTAATCTCTCACTCTATAATGATTTTGAAATGGTCTGGTTCTTTGGTCGAAGAGATTTATCAAGTTATGCGTCTTTCTTTTACTGCTATATCGGGAGTTACTCCACGTATTGCTTGACGCAAAACAGATAGTGGATTATTTTTTTTGCTATTCTAATCATTTCAATTTAATTTTAAATTAAGGGAAATGAATTACCCCGAATCAAATGCAAGGCAGAGCTGGGAACCGGAGGAGCCGAAAGATGATGGCTGACGAGGAAAGAAAAAGGAAAGGGAGGAATCAGCCTACAACGATGGAGATTAAGTACCCATTGATGTTTGAGTCTGTACTTTGCACGAGTTTGCCTATGAAATCGTAAGAAAAGATAGAGTTTCAAATTAGGGTTTTGGAATTGATGAAGCAAACATCTTTTTCCAGTCCTATTTTGGGAATTTTCATCTCTAGTATGGTTATACTATGCACAACGTAATATTAATATATACCACCTCCATTATGATATTAACAATGCAGAAGGCAACAGTGCCAATCCATACCAATCCACCGAACAGGATATGTATCAGCGAGCCCCTTCAAACAATATTGTGTCCTACTAAACAATGTATTACAATTTATTAATAGAATACGGAATCAATATTATGCCCTGCCAAACGAAAGGTTGTACTTTCCTTAGTATTATTTAATAGGACTTTTATCAATTCAAAGGCCGAATTATGGATAAATTATCAATTTGGGGACTAAATTATTTTTTCTATCAATCCAAGGCCTGAAATATATAAAACTATTAATCTAATGCTTGAATTTGTCAAATATTATCTCCTATTTTATGAATTTAGGGTCTAAGTTCAGACTCAGAATTGATAGTTTTACATAATTTAGGTCTCTGATCGATAGAAAACATAATTCAAGCCTCAAATTGATAGTTTATCCATTTTTCAGGTCTTGGATGGATAAAACTCTTATTTAATACTATGCATTCAATATATAGGAGATCACAATAATGCAATGTAATTACCATTTTGGGAATATTTTTCAAATATTCACTAAATAATGGGGGATTAATGAATGAATTCAAAAATAATGGATAATAATAATTATGTAAACGTTTTCATATTTTTTAAATAAATAAAAATATATTATTATTTTTATTTAAAAACATTATCAATTTTTATTTATATGAAAAAATATTTATGAAATAATTAAAATACTACTATGAATTTTCATTAATTCAAGTATCATTTTTGTTAAAATATTATAATTTTTTATTCATTTCACGGCAATCTTCTTGTGAGACGGTCTCATATTATAAATTTTAGTATTTTTTAAAATAATTATCATTTTTATTAAAAATAATGAATTAAAAAGAATAATTAATTAAGAAAAAGTAAAAGTTGATTATTTTACATAATACATTTCACAAGACTCAAAAGTAACACACTTTTAAAATGAATAATTTTAATATAAAATTTTTTGAATAAAAGAATGAAATAAATTTGAAATAATAGAGGAAAAGAAAAATGAATGCGATGCGGTGCTGTGTAATATTTAGGTGCAAACTTTGTGGACAAATTTGTATTTGTAATTATAAAACATATAAAAAAGGGTGTAAAAGTATTTTACCAAACTTATTAATAAATTATACAATCTATCGAACACTTAAATATTATTATTAATCTCAATTATTCTCATTTCTACCAACCAATATCATTTATACATATTATCCCCGTGCTTTATCTCAATATATTCATATTACTTACTCTCTCCATCTCATTTCAATCTTTATATATCTTTATTTTGGAAGTTCATTTCAATCTTTATGTTTTCCTTTCTGCAATATTGGACCCATCTAAAATAATTAATATATCACTGTAGAATTTACATCCAACACTAATACACCAACCCACTTTATATTAAATATTATATCTTTCCACCCACTATATATATTAAATACTATACTCTTTAATCAACGTGCAAAAAACAAACGTAAAAGTTAAATAGGAAGAGAGAGTATTTAAATAGTAACCATTTATGTTATCTTATCTACCAAACGGACCGTATTGTCAATTTTTTATGAGTTGGTAACTAGTGTACATACTCCCTCCATCCATGCAAAGGGTCCATTTTTTTCATCATGGGCGTTCTACCCAAAGAGTCAATTTTCCTTTTTTACACACATGAAATCCACATACGCCCACTAATACAATTATAATATGGAGTCCATAAATCCACTAATACAACTACTCACTATATTTTAAATAGGAGTGAGTCTCTTGTGCGACTGGGCATACGGATTTAGATCCGTGCCCCTTTACAATTTAAACTCTCTAGCAATACATAAGTTTATATAGAATAGGGAGGGGAAGAGTTATGTTCACGTGGGGACACGTCGGGGGCGCAGGAGCTTTTGTCATCAAATAATAATTTTTAATCCACGTGTTAAAAGAAAAACAACTTTTTGCAGTAGGGATCGAGTATGTGTGTGATTACAACTTTTTTTTTATCTGATAAAGATATTATTTTTTATTGAAATGATCAATTAAAATATCAAGGTTACCAATATTTGACTAAATATTTTTAAAAAAAAATCAAGGTATTAATTTTTCACCTATAAGTATTACATTCCATTTACTATGGGTTTTAACAATTTTGAATCTAAATATATAGAGCTAGATCTATGCACTCTGGAACATGTTAGTTTCTCCCAAATATAAAGCTGTAGTAAAAATAGTACATGAAAATATATACTCACTTCTTCCCGCTTATAGGTATTTACTTTGCATGTGTATTTGTATTAAGGAGGACTGTATTATACTTTAACGATTTTAACTGTTAAATTAACATTTAGTTTAATTTCCACCATTAAATAAAATAATACTATATTAATTAATTAATTTTTAAAAACTAAACTACCCACTAATCTTTTTTAAACTATAAATATAAGGGTGTATCGATGCACTTCAGAATCACCCAATAATTTAATGTGTAGTTGATTGAAAGATATATTAATATTTAAATATGTAGTATGTGGGTATAATAATATTATTTTATGGGTAACGTCAATCCAATACAAAATAAATATTGTATTAAGACAGATTAAAATGAGAGAATGAATTCGTATTAAAGAAACAAAAGGAAGTACATAATAAGATGTTTATTTATTTGCAAATTCCCGTGGGTACACCAATCAAACAAAGCAAGCACACTAGATCTCCCTTCACATTTTTGTGTTACATGATTTCCTACTACACTAGATAAATGCTATATGTAAGAGAGAAAAAAGTTAGAATCTTTTCTCCTATGATATAGGTTTTTGTAATATGTAACATCAAATTAACTACGACAGAAAACGAACACACAATACAAAAGACACTTTATTTGAGCACATTAAGCAGCACGCATGCGAGATGCATGGAAGAGTATTACACGTCTTCCATGGAAACGGACGTATGATTCTATTGAGTTAGGTAATTAACGTACACGATCTTGATTCCACCAACGGTGATATTCTCTCCCCCAGCTTTAGGCACCAAAGACACCAGTATGTTTTCATCACCTTCAACCTACAAATCTTCTAGAAGCCCAGTAAGTGGCAACCTCATGATGGTTCTCTTCATCCTTCCGGCGTTCTTGTGTGGCACTAGAGAGAAGCATCCCGCGTACTCCGCCTTGTCGACCAACTCATCCGGCTTATTCTCTTCGTCGTTGATATAAACCTCGAACCTCACGGCTTCCGACGTCTCCACCTCTATACCCTCAATCACAAGCAGCTCCTCTTCCTTAACCTTCTCCTCTTTGCCTCTCTTCCCCTTAGGTCTACTCACCACCGCCCTCACCACCTTATTCAATCTCACCGGAAAAACAGGTGTGACATTAGCCGCCCTTGACTTAGTAGCAACGTCGGATCCCTTCTTGTACGGCGTGGGCTTAAAGTTGGCCCATGGATTGTTCACCTCATCATAGTAATACCCCATACGATGATAGTCCAAACAATCATTCACCTTCACACGTGCCAGCTGAGCGTTCTCGTCGTAGAACAAGAAATCAGCAGGGGTTGCGGCGGGGGTTGTATAGAGAAGAAGTCTCTTTATTGTACATGTCCGGGATGTAGAGTGCAGGGGGTAGGTTGTCCCATTTCCAGAACTGGAGGCCGAAGGTGGGGTCGTCGATCAGCTTGACATGATTAAGTATTAAATGATTCATCTGTCATATCTCTTTTAGATGAAGTGGTCATTTAGCATTACCCAAGATCCTCTCGTAGAAATAGAGGTACCATCTGTGCCAGGGGAAGAAGAGCCAGCAGTGGTGGATTTGGAGCTTTTTAGTCGGGTCACCCGTTTGTTGATAGGCGAGGTTACAGTAGGCGCAGTGGACGTTGGCTTGTTGGTAGAAGTTCCGAGGGTCGTCCTTTGGAAGAGCCTTCATCAGCGCAACAGCTCTCTCGAATTTTTCTATGTATTCTGAGGTAACCTTATGGCTGGCGGGGCGGTGGCGCTTGATCAGGATGCGTGGTTCGAGCTTGTGATCGAGGATGTCCCCTGGGAGTGGAGGGCAGCAGTTGTCTTTGGTGAAATCAGGGGCTGTGATTGGTGCTGCCATTGCTGGTGCGTCGAGATTTGTTGCGCCGTAGAGGCCTCCAATCCCCACGAGCAAGTTTCTACGATCTAGTTTCACGTCTGCATTTCTTGAGTCGTTGCAGGAAACCTTATGATCATGATTTCGTGTTTTGAGGGTGGAGATATGTTGGCGTTTTACAAACAATTGAAGAGGAGTTGTGGGAGAAAGTAGAAGAGAAGCCATGCTAGTATGCTTTGAGTGGAGGATAGGGAAATGCTTTAATTATATAGACCAACGAGTATTCACTCAACACAATGTTGTATGCATATACTCAACGTTAATTTGAAAAATATTACTCCCTCGTCCATATGTGACACTTTGGTGTGACATCTCTTTAAAGAATGAAATGTGGTGGGATGAAGAAATTGAATCCCTTGCCCTAAGAATTTGAGCATTGACTTAGGGTACAATTATCCTCCTCTTTTCTACGTATCATTCATCCAACGGAGTGACACAAAAATTCTAGACCCCCATCCCACCAAGAATATCACACTTTTTATTTTGATCCGTACTAAGAATACTTACACATTCTAATGAAAACCATATACAATATTAATAACCTTACAACACTAAAATGTTACTAAAATATTACATTCGTTTCACACACAATCTAATCAGAGTTAAATATATCATACACTTTATTTATTTTATTACCAAAAATACCCCTTCTCTTTCTTAAATCATTACAACATAAGTTACTTTTCTTAAACTTCATTCCACCAAATACGTACATGTATTCTTGGGACGGAAGGACTAATTTGATAAAAAATACTTATCCGCAAAATATTAGAAATTATAGAAAAAATTTCAATTAAAAACCTTTAAAAAAATACTTTCGCACTTATTTTCTAATCATCCGTCCCAAAAAGATTTGCACACACCAAAAATAAAAACAATTCAAAATACATAATATGAATACCTTTACATTGAATAATACTCCCTCCATCACATAAACGTTGCGTGTTTACAGTTCCATATTGTTTAGAAAAAGTTATAAATTTTGACAAACTTTATCGTCTTTAGAGGGTATTGTAGTATTATTAAGTAATAAAAAAATATAAAGTAATGATATGCGTGTGAAAAAGGAATGACAAATTTGAAATAAAAGTAACTTTTGATGTTATTGGATAAAATGATGTATTCTTTTTTTTGGATGTAAAGGGTTTTGTGGGACAAACAAATGAGAAAAGTATGAAGGGTTTAATTGGATGGATGTAGTATAATATTATAAAAATATCAATTCAATTTGTAATGTTAACTATATCATACACTTTGTTCAATTAAATTAGGGTTATTTGAAAATAAAGTCTCAACCTTTACTTTTATAGCGAATAAGTCTAAACCTTTTAAAATTTGCAAATAAGTACTTCACTTTAAAGTCATTTTGCAACTAGAACCATCTTGCAATGGAAGACTTGCTCGGTCGCTGATCTGTCCGTAACTTATCCACGTCAACCTCCAGGTAAAAAAAGAAAAAAAGAGGGGAAAATTATGAAACGATGTTGTTCTGGGAATCAACGATCTGTTTCCTTCCCCTTAGATCTCCTCAAGAAATCTAGGAAGATATATATTAAGAGATGAATTATTGATTAAAAAAGAGGAATTTGGTGCAGCGGTGATCGTCGTTATTTTCACCTAAATTTAGTGTCTTTATTTGTGAATTTTTATATGTTTTTATCCGTGTTTGTGTAACTTTTTTGTGGAGTTTTATGTTAATTAGGAGAAGTGTGATATAAATGGATATATGTGTGGAATTGAACTAAAATATGTGTAAAACAGGTAAAAATGAAGCGAAATAGAGTCGGGAGCTGAAACGGAAGAGGAGGACAGGACTCAACTAAACTCGACTTGAGCACTACAGCTCTAGTCGAGCTTGTGTTCAAGCTCAGGTCGTACGTAGCACATGGGCCTATAAGATTTGTCGTGTGCCAACGCCTGAAACACTTGCTCACCCATATCGTGACCGTGTACCGAGCTCGAGTCGAGCTTGTGTCCGAGCTCTGGTCGTGTGTCGCACATGGGACTGTAACAAGTCGTCGTGCCCAAGCATCTGAAACGTCTGCTCGCCCATGTCGTGTCCGTGTGTAGAACACGTATCGAGCTCCGTCAACATGCAGAAACACGCTGAGAAAAGTGAGCCGACTCAAGTAGAGCTTCATGATGCACGTTTTCTTTGGACTCAAAATTAATCCCAAGTATTAAGGATATCAATTGCAGCTTAAACAAGCGACCAAGTGATTATCGAACTCAAAGAAAGACGTATTATGAATTTAATTATTTACTAAATTAATTAAGACGTAAGGCAATAACGTTTTAGGATTGAATGATTGACTAACAAACAATTAAGTAAAATAACAAATTAAATAAAATATAAGTCGAAAAATACTAAAGTGAATCAAGTAGGAGAATAGGTAGCTCTAGGGTAATCCAATTTTACTACTTAACTTTCTTTTCGTGTGTTGATGTCTGACTCTGCCTTGTGGAATATGGACATATCACTAAACCATGCATATCTACTCTATATACACAAGTAAACATGCTTGTAACAAGTGTGAATAACCTCGGAGCAAGAGATATAATTTCACCCCCTTTTCTAGGTACTATCAGTATCAATTATTTCCCTGGCCAATTGGTATTCTAACTCGATATGATCTCCCTTTATAGGTACTATGAAGTTATCCTCTTTATCCTACTTAATAACCCGAATTCAATTCATTTAGTAAGTATTCATATATGATAGTTCTAATGAAGTTTCGGAGTCCCCTCACTTAGAATCATAATGGAATCCTGCTCAGTAGTGAATGTACTCAATGAATAACCAAGATATGTATTCGACTGTGAGTATGAATTAAGAAAGAGTAATCATATATAAAATAAATCCACAAGTAGTGTTGTACAGAGTTTACACACGAAAGTTGAATTAATTAGATAAAACCTTCATAACCCTAGTTCTACCAAAAAGGCTCTAGTCCATGATGTTACGAAGAACAATCATGGGTGTTGGATATATCTTACCCGGATGTCTGGAAAATTACAAGATAAATTAGGAAACAAAATAAACCCTAGATGCAGAAGTCGTCGTGTCCTTCTCTGTCTTGAATCCTCCTCTTGGTTCTCCTCTTGATTTCACAGACGAACCTTCATAGTGATGGATGGATGGAGGAAAGGATGTGGATGATGGTTGGGGGGTGAACCCCCCTTGTGTGGTGCAGTATTGTTGTGGCCTCTCTCTAATCCAATATCTCTATATGATGAATAATGATGTGATATACATCCCCTTTTATACTATAAGCTCTCCTTATAGGCCTTGGAATGAGCTTTTTGAGTGATCACACACATTGAGGGTGTAAAAATCCGATATAGTAAGTTTCCGCACGTCAATTCGACCACGAAGCTAGCTCGAATTCACCTCCCCTTGTCGAATTGCAGGTCGAATCAACCTACTGGAAGCTTCAGACACCGGATTCGAGCTTCAGGTGCTGGATTCGACCAGCACAGTAGGTCGAATTGAGTTTTCGTGGTTGAATTGCTTCTTTTGCCGTCCAATTCGACCAGGATTCGACCACATGGTCAGGTTGAATTCAAATGTTGTTGTCGAATTGTCTTGCGCAGTTTCACTGTTTCGCGTATAACTTCCACATCCGAGCTCTAATTTGAGTAATTCTTGCGCTCACGCGATCCTCTATTCTGTGGCTTTCCAACCATGTATCACACTTCTAGTTCAGAGCTCTACATGAATACAGAAAAATTACACAAGTTGGACGTGCGTTTTCAGCATTCTTGCACAAGTTGCACATTTTCTCCAACTTTGCACTTTTTATCCTTTTTCTACCTAAAACACAATAAAACACCTCAAGTGCACCTTTTCCTCACATATGTTGAATATAAGATACTTGTCCAAATATATAACAATAATTCTCATAAAAAATGTGTTAAATTTTACATTTAAACACGCTAATTTCCACTCTCAACAATCCTCCAAACTTACCCGTTGCTTGTCCTGAGTCAACAAAATAAAAATAAAGAGAGAGAGAGAGAGAGTAAGAAAATTAGCAGGGAAATAAGGACTATAACACATACCATATTCAAAATACAATTGTCCTCAACTTAGGACATGTAACTCTCATTACATGTAATAATCAATGCATAGCATACACGTTAAGACAATCACCACCAATTCAAATGCTCCATTGACATGTTCTCATGGGAAGTATATATTCACTCAAGTGCAAAAGATGTACATTTATGGGTTAAGGTGTTTACGCTCAAATTCAATTCAAGTGCATGCGTAACCATAAGCTTGCCAAATATCTAACTCTCCACCATTAAAAGTATGATTCGGCAATGGGATTAAAAAGGACTTTTCTTTTGGTTGTAATGTTGCCTATTTGGTAAGGGTAGAAAACATATGGATAAAGTGACTCAATTAGTAGAGAATTAAAACCAGAGATCTTTTGTACTTCAGATTTTTTTCACTTCAAGGATATCCAACTTCATGCTCTTCTAATTTTCTTTTCTCTCTTTTTCTTCAAGCTCAACAATTTTTCCTTCTTTCCTTCTTTTTTCTCGAGGTACCAGTTTCGGCACTACCTCTAACATCTCGGGGCACCAGTTTCAGGTACTACCCCGAGATGAACTTATTTTTCAGCTTATAATCACTTATACAGCTCCAAATATTTTATTCTTCCCAAACTCCATCAAAATCAACTTCACACATTTTGACAACATTTAATTCTCCACTAAATATAGGAATTTAAGGCTCAAATAGGATATTAAAGTGGCTATCTTCTTAGGTTGCCAAAGATATAAGGCTTTTAGGCTCAAAAGGTCTAACTACGGATATAAAATTATTTGATAAGAAATTATTTGGCTAAGTAACTCATAAATTCAAGGATTGCCTAAAATCATCTCTCATCATCTAACACACATGTAGTTTCAAGTAAGACAAGAGACAAGTTCTAGAATACACACACAAGAACGATACTCACCAGAAAAGAAATATCATGTGATTATGAACATGATCAACTAGGCTCAAAATCTCACATGGGTTTTTAACAAGAAACAGAGCATTTTTCATTGTAAGCAATATCCCACAAGTACACATAGAACTTCATACCACAATATAAGTCAAGTACCCTTCCTTTATCAATTTCAAGAGCATATGAATTTCAGGCACAATTTAAACATATAAGCTCACATGGATCACCACCATAAACTCAACCCATCACTCCATGAATTAAAAGCACACATAAGAATTAAAATAAGAGAACGAGGGCACCTGATTTTTCTTCAATGTATGCACGAGCTCCTCGAGTCAAAGCCTCAATGTAGAACTCGTCTTGCCACTCTTTTATCTTTTTCTATCATCAAAGCTCAAATAAATTTATCATCACAGGATTCATCAATAATAAAATAAGAGAACTATAAGAAAGACTCAATTGACTATCTAATCGACTCTACACACTAGAAACACAACTGAACACTAGGCAAATTATGAAAAATCGACACATCAAAACCGATTAAAGTTTCAACATACCGCAAAAAATCAACTCCCCTAGCAAACATTACAAAGAAAATATTATACTCTTGGTGCTTCAATGAGGTAAGAACATCACACCCCCAAACTTAGTAAAAACATAAGTTGAAACTAAGTTTACAAAAAGATGTAATTGCCGAAGTGTGAGCACTTCGAATATAATAATTCTTCACTCACACAAAAGAAATAAAGCAATAAAATGGAAGGGCAAGCCCCCAACATGCGCTCATATTTAACGTCGGAGAGTCACGACAGTAAAAGTCTTGATCAAACTAGAAATAATAAACTAATAATAACAGCCATCCTCGGCAACGGCGCCAAGAACTTGATGCACGTTTTCTTTGCACGCAAAATTAATCCCCAAGTATTAAGGATATCAATTGCAGCTTAAGCAAGCAACCAAGTGATTATCGAACCCAAAGAACGGCGTATCATCAATTTAATTATTTACTAAATTAATTAAGACGTAAGGCAATAACGTTTTAGAATTGAATGATTAACTAATAAACAATTAAGTAAAATAACAAATTAAATAAAATATCACTCGAAGAATACGAAAATGGATCAAGTAGTAGAAGAGGTAGCTCTAGGGTAATCCAGTTTTACTACTTAACTTCCCTTTCGTGTGTTAATGTCTGAGTCTGCCTTGTGAAATATGGACGCATCACTAAACCATGCATATCTACTCTATAGACATAAGTAAACATGCATGTAACACGTGTGAATAACCTCGGAGCAAGAGATATAATTCCACCCCCTTTCTAGGTACTATCAGTATCAATTATTTCCCTGACCAATTTGTACTCTAACCCGATGTGATCTCCCTTTATATGTACTATGAAGTTATCCTCTTTATCCTACTTAATAACTCGAATTCAATTCAATTAGTAAGTATTCATATATGATAGTTCTAATGAAGCTTCAGAGTCTCCTCACTTAGAATCATAACATGGAATCCTGCTCAGCAGTGAACACACTCAATCAATAATCAAGATATGTATTCAAACTCTACATAACAGTTAATCATTCACAAAACGACTGTGAGAATGAATTAAGAAAGCACAATCATATATAAAATAAATCTCAAGTAGTGTTGTACGGAGTTTACACACGAAAGTTGAATTAATTAGATAAAACCTTCATAACCCTAGTTCTACCAAAAAGGCTCTAGCCCATGATGTTACGAAGAACAATCATGGGTGTTGGATAGATCTTACTCAGATGTCTGGAAAATTATAAGATAAATTAGGAAACAAAATAAACCTAGATGCGGGAGTCGTCGCGTCCTTCTCTGCCTTAAATCCTCCACTTGGTTCTCCTCTTGATTCCACAGACGAACCTTCAAAGTGATGGATGGATGGAGGAAAAGATGTGGATGATGGTTGGGGGTTGAAGCCTCCTTGTGGGGTGTAGTATTGTTGTGGCCTCTCTCTAATCCAATATCTCTCTATGATAAATAATGATGTGATCTACACCCCCTTTTATACTATAAGCTCTCTTTATAGGCCTTGGTATGGGCTTTTTGAGTGATCACACGCGTTGAGGGTGTAAAAATCTGGAAATGGTAAGTTTCCGCACTTCAATTCGACCACGAAGCTAGCTCGAATTCACCTTCCCTAGTCGAATTGCAGGTCGAATCACCCTACTGGAAGCTTCAGACACCGGATTCGAGCTTCAGGTGCTGGATTCGACCAGGACAGAAGGTCGAATTGAGGTGTCATGGTCGAATTGCTTCTTTTGCCGTCCAAATCGACCACATGGTCAGGTTGAATTCAAATGTTGTGGTCAAATTGTCTTGCGCAGTCTCACCATTTTGTGTATAACTTCCACATCCGTGCTCTAATTTGAGTGATTTTTGTACTCATGTGATCCTCTCTTTTGTGGCTTTCCAACTATATATCACACTTCTAGTTCAGAGCTCCATATGAATACAGAAAAATTACACAAGTTGGACGTGCGTTTTCAGCATTCTTGCACAAGTTGCACCTTTTCTCCAACTTTGCACTTTTGATCCTTTTTCCACCTAAAACACAATAAAACACCTCGAGTGCACCTTTTTCTCACATATATTGAATATAAGATACTTGTGCAAATATATAACAATAATTCTCATAAAAAAGGTGTAAAATTAGACATTCAAATACGCTAATTTTCACTCTCAACACTTCACAGCTCAAGTTGAGCTCGGGAAAAAATATATAATAAGTGACCACGTGTTCTAGAAGATTCTAAGGGGTATAAATGCCCAATTTTAATTTGATTTACAAGAGAACCATTTGAGAGCAGTTTCCAAGATCAAACACACACTACCACACCATTTCTACACATGTACTCTCTCTTACATCCACAATTCACCAAATTCATCCATTTTTACAACTTTCAATTCATAATTCACTCCATACATATTTCACCCACACCATCCTTAGAGAGATTTGAGGCATATATGCTTCGAATGCTATTGGAGGAAGGAGATTAACCCTCATCTACAAGGGAAGAGATTTAACTTTCATTTTATATTTCCTTTAATTTGAAGTTAGCAATGGAATTTCATGAACTTTGTAAGGTTTGTAAGATGATTATTGTTGGCTAGACCTCTTGTGAGATTTGTGGGATTTTTAGTAGTTAGTTGAATTGATGATGGATTTCTTCTTATAAATTGTAGTTCATGTTTCATTTTATTAATTTTGTGATTGATTTCTATACACATGATGTTAGGATGGTCATTCCGATATTATATGTTAGGGGTGAATTGAATCAATTAGTGAAATGAACATGCATGTTAGTATAAGGAGAGGTAAGTCATACCTTTCTAATGCTTAGAACATTTATAAGAGGATATTTGAGTAATTGAATGAGAATAACAACACTTAGAATCATAGTACATTCATGGGAATTGATAATAAGAACAATCTAAGGGGATTTAATCTTGTAAAAGGGATGAGAACCTAGTCACCTTGACCATAGGGATTAGGGGTACAATTGTGATTGCTTCTAGTCCATTGTTATTGATGTTTACTACTACATTCTTACAAGTCTAGGTTGCTTCCTTGATTTTAATTGTGGTTAACCTTGCATTCTTTTTAAGATCTATTTCATCCATTTCATTTCATCTTATCACATCATTGTTACTTGATAATCTTAGTTATTACTTGCTTTATTCTAGTTAATTGCTTAGCATAATTGTTAGTCTAAAACCAAAATCCAAATTCTATCACTTTTACAAAGCATGATTAAAGGCAAATCCGAATACACCTTGATTTTACTTTTCTCTTGGGATGATATTCTATAAGTTTTGTACTTGGTCACTACGGTTTACAACAACGATATAGTTCTCTTACTCGAAATCATTTAGCGGGATTAAAACCTCTTTAGTCCCATGTTAGGTATTTTTACGCACTTCAATTTAATCTCCAAATGTGAAGGATATCAATTGTATTGGAAAGCGACCAAGTTTAATTATCGAACCCACAGGATAGCTAATTATTTACTTCTTATAATAAATAAATTAATTAAGATAGTAACTAATTTTCAGGTTTGAGAATTTAATTATCTAGAGACTGAAATTAAATAACTAATAAAATAAAAATCACAAAAGAAAGAATTTAAATTTGACTCAAGAGACGATCAACATTTCTAAGGTAATCCAGTATAGACCAATCAATTTGAATTCCTAGACTTCCAATTATTCATTCATGCGGATTTTATGAAAATACACCACATAACCCTGTTTTTCCAATGGATATGATCTAATTCAAAGCTAACAGTATAATCTGGTTTAAATCATAGGGTGCACGAATATTACCAATTCTCCTTTCTAGATACTAATCAAAGCAAACAACAATACCTTAGGATGGTAAGTTTGATTGACAAGATATTTTCTGAATGTACTATAAGGTTTTATTCACTTCCTACTTGAATGTCTAATTGCATTGTTCCACTAAACAATTCAAGTATCTGATTTACCAGTTTATGGAATTAAAGTGTTTATAGCAGAACTATCTTAATCCCTAAGAGATAGACAATACCAATCATGAACGCACACAAGCTAACATAATAAATCAAGCATTATAGCGGATATCATGAAATTCTACAACTACAGAGTGCCTTTAGTAGACATAAGCATCGGAGGGCTTCGTCTGAACCTTCCAACGAGCACTTTTCCAAGAGGTTGCATGCTAGACATCGGATGTGGCATAAGTTATATTGAGAGGCGCGCGTATAATGAAGTGGTGAGCGTAATGATGATGCATTTGAATCGATTTAACCTTACTAGGATCACTACTGGGTCAATTACAGAAGCAGAGTTGTGCTATATCGTTGGGTGGGGGTTCTACACCTACCCGAACATGACGTTTCATTTTCAAGGAGCCCGTTTCGGGATAGAGCCACGAAACTTACGAAAGACAAGTTTTGTCTGGCAATGTTGGGGATGGATAACATGATAATATTTGGTGCATATCAACAACAAAATGTTAGGTTACGTCGGTCATCAGAAGTTGTTCTTTGCTAAAGCTTGAGATGAAGGTTTTTAGTTTCTAAAATAATAACGCCATGACAAAGAATATGAAAGTATGATCAAAAGAGTTCTATATTTAAAACTACTGATCTTGACTCTATATTCATACCTTAAATTCTTCTCCCTTTATCTCATTTGTATAGATTGATTACTCTTTCAATATTTGATACTTGTAAAAGAAAAATCGCATTCTTCCAAATACAACATTTATTTTTGTAGAGGGAATTAATAGACCTTAAATACTTCTAAAAAAACTTTTAATAGCCCAAAATGAAACACTACAATACTTTTTAGCACTACTGAGTTAATTTGAACTTCACAGTAGAAATTGCTGGGGTCTTTTATGATGATAAAATACTAAATAATTTAGAGGAATTTAGAAACTCTCTTATGTTATTCAAATCTACTCATATACATGAGATGGTAATACATGACACGATTTATAGGATACATTCTTAATGATTAAAGAGATACTTAGACTAAAAATAAATTGCAATATATGAATCTTAATTAATGAGTGAATTATTTGACAATCCAAGTTCTTGAACCTTGAAGATTGAATTGAACATCACTTTTGTATACAACTTATCCATTTCAATACCCCTTCTTAATTTGTAATGTGAAAGTGATCTCGGCAATTGCTAGCTACTCAAAACTTACTATTTTGGTAAAGCTCTCTGGAAGATTGATGCAGCCTTTGTTCCAACAAACCTAAGCTGAATTTTTTCTTTGTCAACAAGCTCTCTATTATAATGATGACGAATTTCATTATGCTTCGATCTTGCATTAGAAACTGGAATATTATTCGTCATTGCAATTGCAGATATGTTATCACGAAAAATTGTAGTTTCACTCTTCTGCTTCTTGAGAACGTATTTTTCTCAACCAGACAGAGGGAGTGGAAGCTGATGTTCGCCAGAGTGTCTATTGAAAAGGGTTATATAATTTCAGAGTGTAATTCTGTTTAGGATGCGTTCTTGTTCTTCTCTTCTTTCACTTCCCAATTATTCTTATCTTTAGACTATTTAATTTGTTTTTCTTAGGTGTGTTGGGTGTATTTAGTAGGGTAAGTCTTGTCGTGTCACGTGAGACGATTTTACACTTTTTAAAATAGTTATTACTCTCGCTATAAAATATTATCATTTTTCATTTATACTATAAATTGCTTATGAAATAGTATTATTACTCTTTATTAATTTAGTACTTCCTCTATTTCCTTGATAAGTGTCTATTTTGCCATTTTAGTTCGTCTCAATACAAAGTGTTCATTTCCTTTTTTGGTTGATGTGACACACACACAATAATATTATTATATTCAACTCACTACACATGAGGCTCACACTTAACACTAATACAACTACCCACTTCATATTAAAATATTATTTCTCTCACCTCATTACACTTTAAAATATTATACTCATTAATCCACGTGCAAAAAGCAAACGGACACTTATCAAGGGAACAGAGAGAATATCACTTTTCCTTATAGATGATCAAGTTATCACTTTTTACTAGTCTCATGTAAACCTTTACGTGAGACAGTCTCACACAAATTTTGTATATTTAGTAAGTAGGATAGGTGTGAATACTCTTATATTTGGGTATGAGGGTTAAAATTTAAAAATATGTTTTTATATTTGCTTTTTTTATGGTTTCAATGTTTTTAATAATACCTCGCATTACAATAGCCCACCCATTCCTTTTCTATTAACACATAATTTAATTAAAGAAATCCATGTCCAATTTCACACTATGTACAGTACTCTCTAAAATAAAATCTACATTATAAAAGTATTAAGTCATTATAGGACCATATATTCTTAATATACACTAAAAATAATTACTCCATTCGTCCCGGAGATATTGACATTTTTTTTTGCACGGAGAAAAGTTTATAATAATTTAATGTGAAGTGAAGTGAGAGAAATAATATTTAATGTATAGTTGGTAGTTGTATTAGTGGTGATTGTGATTTGTGTATGGGCCCATGTAAATAAATAAATTATTTTTGTGTGGGTCTCATGTTCTTAAAAAAAATATGTCAATTTCATGTATGACAACCCAAAAAAGAAAGTGTATCAATATCTTTGGAACGGAGAGAGTATTTTTTACCAGCGTAGCAAAATCTTAATTTCATTGATAAATTGATATACCAACTTTCGCTGATAATTTTTTGTTGGTAAATTATAGCAACAAAAATGGGTCTATTATTAATAGGTACATTTTATATATCTATATTACTACTACATACAAAAGGTAAATTATATTACTAATCAATATACAAATCCAATATATGAAATACCACTTTTATCCCTATTTTAATTGTATTCATAAATTATAATTATAATAAATATAATAGAAAGATAAATATCCCACTAATTTCTCCATAAAAATAGGGAGATCATTCAATCTTCCAAAATCGGTCAAAGATAAAAATAAAATAAAAATCTAAATATTCATTCTGGATACTCATTTTTCAATCGGTGCGCGCAAAAAGGATAAGGGGTTTCATTTATAATAAGAAATTTATGTATTCAGAATTTTATTGTTTAAAATTTATGTATTCAAAAGATTTATGATCAATATATTTGTAAAAAGATTTATGTTCAATATGTGTTCAGAAATAATATATTAAAAAAAATTATGTATTCAAAAGATTTATGATCAACATATTTGTAAAAAGACTTATGTTCAATATATTTATATTCATAAATTATATATTTAAAATCTTCTTACATGTTGCGTTGCTTATTGTTAATTGTTTAAAATTTATGCATTCATAAATATTTATATTCAATATATTTGTGTTCAGAAAAAGTGTTCATTGTTGTCAAAAATTTATGTATTTAGAAATATTTAGGTTCAACATATATTTGTATTCAGAAATGAATATTTATTGATTTTGAATACAAAATATACATGATGCGTGTTGAATACTTCTTGGAACATTGATAAGACATTTCTGAAAAACATCTGTACATTAAATATTTTGAATACTTATTAATTTTGAAAACAAAAATATTTCAATTAATGAATTTGAAATATATTAAATACATTACAAATATTTCGTGGAACGTTAATTTTGTTTTAAACATTGTTACTGAATATTAAATATTCTGAATATTCGTTGATTCTGAATAAAAAAACATTTTAACGAATAAATTTGACATATTCTGAATACAAATCACAACTGAAATGATCAAAAATCATTTTAAGCAACATACAATTTTGAGTTTGGAGTTAAGTTGTGGTGAATTTGATCATCAGTTGGGGGTAAAATAAAACAAAAGAATTTAGAAAAATGACTGAAATAAACAAATAAGATTGAATTAGAAGTTAAAGAAAACAAGTAACTCCGCACTGGTTCATTTTCATATGGGGATGGTTGTGTCATGTTTGAGAATGAGTGATGGAGTTGTATACCCAGTAAAATACAGTAGCATAAGCAATCATTTTATTTTCAAGAACAAAATAAAAAACATTTGAAAGTAGAAACAACGACGATTACCTAAACTTCTGCTGGTGTTTACAGCGGAGAGAGAATATGGATGTAGGAAATAGATTAATTATGGAAACGTGAAATTTTCTTTATTTTATCGATTAGTTGATGTAACGTATATAGGGGTAAGTGTGATTTTTCATTAAATAATTTTGTAGTGGGTAGTAATAAAAGATATCATGTGTATCTCCTAATAATATTATTGTATATTTTGTACTAGATAGTAATAATTCCAACAAAAATTTAATTCCGTTAGTAAATAATCTATTTGATAATCCGTTGTTAATAATTCCATTAGTAATTTATATAATGATTCCATTGTTAATTACTAACAGATTTTATTTTGTGATAAAAGCATAAGAAAATCTGTTTGGTATTCCGTACCAACAGATTTTATTTCATTGATTAAAACATAAGAAAATCCGTTGATATTCCGTTGTTAAAATAAAAATATAATTTATGTTAACAATATGTTGGTAATTATTAATATGGGTCAATAAATAGTAGGTACAAAGCGTATTTAAAAATTACTAAGCAATACATTCGCTTCAGAAAATTATCGATAAATACAAAATTATATTTTATTTTTCTCATAATACCTATACATATTCGTACATTAGTGTGCATTGTTAATATGAAAATAAAAATGTGTTACTTATACGAATGTACATTAGTTTACATTTTATTGAGAAAGAAACTAAAAATAGCGATTAAATTGAAGAACTCTACTAATGTACATTAATGTGCATTCTTGAGAGAGAAACAAAAATTCGTTATTAAACTAAAAAATTCTACGAATGTACATCAGTGTGCATATTTGAGAGAGAAACTAAAAATACACGATTGAATCTATTATTAAGTACATTAGTGTGCATTCTTAGAGAGCAACAGAAAAAGCGCAATTAAATTGAAGAACCCTACGAATATTAGTGGGCATCTTTGAGAAAGAAACAGAAAATATGTGATTAATTAAATAGAAAATAGGGTTGTTATAATTATCCTTAAATCTCTGATCCATTATTTTTATTTGATTTAGTGTACATTAGTGTTCAATGAAACTAGTATTAAGTGAAAACGTTGAATTATTCAGCGTTGTAAATAAGGGTAAAGTTGGAAAAGAAAATAGATATTTTGATCAATGTATTTATTAGTAATTAGTAATTAGTATTAATATAGTACTAAATTTTGTCGGTAAGTTTTATTGAAAAAATAAGTTTTTTAAGTAATTAATATATAAAGAACTTTAAACTTGATATCCGGAACGGAGAGGGTATGTTATAAGACAATCTCCAAGGGGTAGTATCAAATCCTCAAATTTGAGGACTTGACACCTTTATCTCTGATCGAAGGCAGCTGGCTGGAAGAACACCGAATCGTAGGGGCTTGACACCTTGATCTCGAATCGCAGGCCGTTCTTGGCTTGAAGATACTTGAAGATCTCAAGGGAGTATTGCTCGTGTTCTTGATCTCTTCAGAAGCGTCTGCGTCTTCAGATGTTTTAGTGTGTGTTTTGAATGAATTGAGGAGGGCTCCTTATATAGGTGAAGGGTGAGGATGCCCCATAAATAACTCACAGTCTGTTGTTCTATGACTGATTTGACCTAATTATGCGGGCTTGGACGTTTCTATCCTTTCAATTTAATCACATCCAAAGAGTTGGACTTTGATATCTTTGATTTTCAAGTCTGCTTGATTTTGACTTATGGATTTGACCAAATTATCAATTATTTACTCATTTATTTTAGGAATTTATTTATTTAAATTCCTTAATAAATAAATAATTAATTGATAATTATTGCAATAATTTGCCAAATTTTCTTTTAATAGGAAATAAAATTCAAGTGCCTACAACAACTACCCACTAAACATAAAATAATAATACTAATTCTTAATTTACTCACAAAAAAGAAATGAGGACCTTTGCCCGAGATGGAGGGAGTATTTTTTTTATCCATGATTCGCTAACTACAAATAAAAAGAGAGTTGAGACAATGATCAAGCTTATGACTACATATGCACTAACAACGATCAAATTATCGCAGCTAATTCCATCAGTACTAAACTGGTTATAGCATCATAAATTCCATACCATCATAATTAATGAGTCTGATCATTCGTCTAGCCATGTTTTTGTCCGCTTAACTGATCAAATTAGCCAACTCAACATGTGAGTTTCTGCTTTGAACCCTAACCAATTTATTAGTTCTTGAAAAATACCACTTAATTAGGGCAGGATGGGTCAGTCGTCTCGTGATGTCTTTTTTCATTTCTTTTAATTTTTTCTAAAGTCAATATTGATTTCATCTGAACTTACTAAGTCTTTTTTTAGGACCGCGTTATTGTCATCCAAACTTTTGATGAGAGCACCCATTTTTCTAATTCAATTAATTTAAAATAACAAAAATAACATTATATTAAACTCATTCAAAAATTAAAATCCCATTTACTTTTTTCACCCAAATCTCAAATCATAAGACCATTCTTCATATTTCGTGAATAGCTTCAGATTTATGATATTTGTAAATTAATTTGTTATCAACATTTTGCTTAATTAAAACTAATACTCCCTCCGTCCGCCCGAGAGAGAGTTTTTTTGCCATTTTCGTCGTCCGCTTCAAAGGGTCCTCTTTTCATGAATGACCTATAAGGGTCCCACTTATACTAAATAATAACCCAAACTTAATTTAATAAATTACACATATGCCACTCTTCTTATTAATACACCAATTACATTAAAAATCCCATTAAACTCACAAACAACTCATTAACACATGCCATTACACTAAATTAACTGTGGTCATTAAACTCAACCCATTACATTCACATCTAACCTACCCATCGTGATTATCAAACTCTACAATGATCTACACCCTCTCTCTCTCATCTGAAATCATAATCCCTCATAACCTCTTCATATGAAACCTTAAATCCCACCAGACGCCACCGTGATTCTTCAAATCAGATCGTCGGCGGCTCTTCGGATGTCTGCCGCCCTTCGTCTGAAACTCTAAATCCTCCCTAACGTCGTCGCAATTTTTAAAACAAATCGCTGGTGGCTCTTTGGAATTATCCCACTCTTCATCTGAAACCTCCATTCCCTTTATGCCGTCGTGATTATTCAAACTAGATCGCCGTCGGCTCTTTGGCTATCTACCGCCCTTTGTTCGAACCCCTAAATTCCCACTGATGCCTCCGCAATTCTTATAACGAGATCGCGGGTGGCTCTTCGGAGGTGTGCGGTTGTTGGTCTGAAACCACCGTCCTCTTACGCCGTTGCGATTCTTCAAGCCAGATCTCTGGCGACTCTTTGGATTTCTGCCGCCCTTCATCCGAAACCCTAAATCCCCCCTGAAAATGGAGCGCGAGGAGAGTTATGGGCTCAAAGAATGGAGAAGGTTTAGTAATATTTGTTGCTTTTGTGATTTTGTGATGATGTGTTGGTTGTATAGATGCTTATTATCCATGGCGTTTTGGATTTTTTCTTAAATTTTATTTTCTAGTAAATTTGAAATTGCATTTGAGATTGGTGTCTAACAATTAAGCATCGATTTTAATAGTCAGATTGTTAAGCTCTATCACTGTTTTTCATCATGTTAAAACATGTTTAGCGCATTAGGTTTGTAATTTTTTATGTAATTATAATAGGGTTTGAACTTTATTTATTTGTAGCAATTAAGTTGAGCTCTTACTGGGTGGTTTTAATTTGGTGAAAATTAGGCTTCGTAGTAGCAATTCACGAATACTGAATGTGATTGAGTGGAAAGATGATTATATTTTGTGTTTGAGTGGGAGAGAGTGGGAGAGATAGAGATTATACTTTTGGTGAATTTAAGACCGACTGT
Source organism: Pogostemon cablin (assembly GCA_023678885.1). Lineage (NCBI taxonomy): Eukaryota > Viridiplantae > Streptophyta > Magnoliopsida > Lamiales > Lamiaceae > Pogostemon > Pogostemon cablin. The sequence continues at coordinate 15,012,745 of CM042962.1, read as the reverse complement.
TTTGGGAGAGTATGAGAGATGTACTTTTAAAAAAAAAAACTTTACTGCTTTTCTTAATTGGGAGCGGCTATTTGCACCCCCAAAATTATTGAATATACCCCAAAAATATTTAAATTGACATAATTACCCTGATAAAATTTATATGTATTCGGTTGTTGCAACCGAACAGTCATCTAACAAATTGTTCGGTTGCAACAATCGAACAAAATAAAGAATTCATCTATTATCTGAATTGAACAGAATAAAGAATTCATTCATGTTATCTGTTCGATTGCAGTAACCGAACAGAACAAGATTTGTGATTTTTTTAGGGTTAATTACGCCAAAAGCCCCAACCTTTTCGCGAATTTCAAATTAGTGCAAACTTTTCAATATTTATAAATAAGTACTCGACCTTTAACATGTTTTCAAATCAAGCCACCAGCAGCTGGAGGCTTGCCCGGTGGTTGACGTGTCATTTTTAATCCATGTTACTCCCTCCACCTGTTAAAATAATAATAATAATAATTAAAGAAAAAAAAACCAGCACAAAAATTAAAGTCCGGAAGGACATCGCTCTCGCCGCCGATCTCCACCGCCGCCCCTCCACCCTCGGCGTCATTTTCCAGGACTTCTTCTCCAAAGATCCGCCCTCCGACGGCGTTTCCCCCTTCGGCCTACCACCGTCTCCTCCGCCGCCGGTGCCACTCGTAATGTTCACCCTGAATATTCCTCAGCCACGACGAGTTCCCCAGCAACGGAATATTCCGCAGCCACGACGTCTTCTGGAGGCCGCTGCCCCATGCTGATCTGCTCCTCGCCGGCGAATCCTACCAGCTGCTCCCGCTGATGGACAGAGCTCGCGTGGGCCACGTCAGGTCGAACAACGCATCTCTGGGGAAAGCGGCGCCGTACAGGATGTCGTTTGGGGGGTCGAGGAAGGAGGATGCGGCGGCGGCGGGCTGGGGGTTCTGGAAGGTGAAGCTGGTGATTAGCCCGGAGCAGCTGATGGAGATACTGGGGAGGAGTGGAGGGCGGAGGAGCTGATAGAGAGCGAGAGAACGATGGCGAAGTGCAAGAGTGGGCAGTTTTCCGATCAGTGGAGCCTGTGCAGCACCACCATTGCTACTTCCTCCAACAAAGATAGTACCGCTACCCTTTTAGAATTTTCAAATTAAACTTCAACTCGCTGCTGCTCCAGCCCACCACCATCATGCCCAGCCCATTTTGCCGGTGAACACGGCGTTCGACGCGGTGGTCCGAGATGACTCTGCCGGCGACGGGAATAAGAGGTTCCCGGATTTCGACAAGAATTCAGGCAACCGCCGCCATAAGCGTATGATCAAGAACCGCGAGTCTGCTGCACGCTCCCATGCGAACCCGCTGCGTAAGGTAGCCTTCAATTCGCCGTGGCGATCTATTCGCCATCATCTATTCATCTTCACTTTTTAATTTTATTTTTATTATTATTATTATTTTTACAGGTGGAGGGGGTGATGTAATAAATAAATGTCATGTCATCACCGGGCAGGTCTCCCGCTGCTCGGTGACTTGATTTGAAAATGGGATTAAAGGACGAGTATTTATTTGTAAATATTGCAAAGTTTGGACTAATTTGAAATTCGCGAAAAAGTCAGGACTTTTGGTACAATTAACCTTTTTTTTTAATTACCCAACAGATAAGATAACATATAATTTTTATAGATATCATCAATCTTTAAACAAAGATGATGATATCTATAAAATTTTTCTATTATCTTATTTATTCAGTAATATAAATATGAATTAAAAAAAATCACAAATCTTGTTTTGTTCGGTTTCTGCAACCGAACACATAAGATAAATGAATTCTTTGTTCTGTTTGGTTTCTGCAACCGAATAGATAAGATATATGAATTCTTTATTCTGTTCTGTTGCTGCAACCGAACATATATGATGGATAACTGCTCGGTTATTGCAACCGAACATATATAAATTTTATAAGGATAATTATGTCAATTTAAATATTTTTGGGGTACGTTAGCAATTTTGGGGGTGCAAATAGCTGGTCCCTTCTTAATTAGCAGATTACACTAATTGCTTGGAGGGGTAAAAATGTAAAACAAACACTTCACCTACCCACTATACATTAAATAATAATATTGCTTAATCAACGTTCACAAAAGCAAAATGCCCTCTTTTGGGCGAACGGAGAGAGTATAAATTCATGACGCACAAACATCACCCTTCTTCAAAATCCTTTCAATTAATTTTGTTCCATTTGTTCCCAAAATTTCTTGTTCAATTTCAATTCGTGATTTATTAGCTTGCTATATGTGTTCCTTATTTCTTCTCGAGAGCTCTTTTTATTCAAATGTACTTCCTCCATCTCAGGCTAAGAGGGCCAGAGACATTATGTTAACCATAAGATCTCTGGCCCTCATTACCTGGGATGGAGGGAGTATGATTTATTTTCTCATAAATTTACAGTGTATATGTACTGTATGCGAAGATAAAACGAATGACGGAAAGAAATGAGGAGAATATGATTCAATTCTAGGGTGTGAAAAGTGATTAATTTTAGTGGGGTTAGTAATTTAGGATAAATTTTTTATGCAGGGTTAATATTGTATTTTCGCTTTATGATTTTAAGAATTGAGCGCTTTAACAATGTTTCAGGTGATAATAGCACCATCCTCCTCTTTATCTCCCATGAACCCCATTTTTGGCCTATTTTCTGGAAATCTTTAATAAAGTTTAGAATCCCATTTTGGGCTTGATCTTTTTAAATCTTTAATAAAGTTTAGAACCCACATGGCTTGATTTCTTGAAATCTTTAATAAAGTTTATCCCTATCACTTTCACTTGTCTTTTTCTCCGGCTAAATCTTGTTTTAATATTCCGATAAAAATGGTGAGCATAGTACGTACTGTTCAATCGGATCATTCAATCTGAAAAAATAACGTTCTACTAAATAAGAACTCCATCTTTAGTATGTAGTAATATTTTTTTGTTACATGACACGATACATTTTCTTGTATATACAGCATAAATTTTTACGTAATATGCTAATTACACATACTGGTAGATCTCCTTAGAATTATTCTTATTTATTTATTTATTTATTAATAATTTGTATTTATATCGAAGTATTTAATAACACCAGCACGTGTACAATGCTTTTGATGAACTAGCTACTTAAAAAGATATACTTCTCCGTCCGTTTGTATCCATTTTACTATTTTTTGCGTCCGCTTCAAGGTATCAATTTCCCCTATTTAGTAAAAACGTACACAATATGCCTACCACTTTCCTCTAATACAACTACCCACTTTACATATAATAATAATACTCGTTAATTCACGTGCAAAAAATAAATGAATATCTTAGAATCGGACGGATGAAGTATAAAATTGTAATTATATTTGAGTGCTCGACAACAAACTTTTACTATACTACAAGCTTTATCTTTTCTTTTTCATAAAGTTGTTAAATTACCCCCTTTCCAGCATACAACTTTTTTTTTTTAATTTTAAATCCGGTATAAGTTCACTTCATTGTTCCATATTATTGAAAAAATAATTTTTTTTAATTAACTTGATTGATTTTTGAGAATACGAAACTTTTACGTAATAAAATATAAATTACGTGCTAAAAAGTGAAAGACAATTTTAAAATCAAAGTGCACTGTTCGGTTTTGAATTGAGATGTTACTCCTTCCATCCTATTTAAACGTAACTATTTATTTTTTCACGTAAATTAAAGGAAAAGAAAATGCATATTTTGTATTGAGACGGACCAATATAGCAAAATGCGTACGTTTCAGTAGGACAGATTGAATATTTTTGTTAAATGACAACCTCATCTAAAAGCTTAAACTAATAGAGAGGTGAATCATTTAATACTTGTCGGGTGCCCAACGGGTGTAAGTATGTTTTACGTTAATGATGTTGTTCTAAGTGTTGCGACACTTCGTACAACACCGACTCTAATCAGAATATAAAACTTGAATGTGAGATTGCAAATTTGTACAGTGGAAGACTTAACACACACTGATTACTTAATCTTTCCACAAACTTATAAATAAGTTTGTGGTTGCCTCATGACATAAATATCACTAACTTGGAAAAAGTGATTAAAACATATTCTAAGAGATGAAAACAATTCTTCCACTCTTCGAACAAAAAATCGGATAATAATCCAAACAAGTTTCCAAATGGCAAACCTAGATTGTTAGATCTAAGCTTACTTCAAGTATGCACTTCCACTATATGTGATCAATACATACAAAACACACGGCATAATACTATACATATAATGTTGAACAGAATGTTACTACATTAGTGAAAACACTACATGAGAAACTAAATATAAACTCTACATATAATGTTGAACAGAATGTTACTATATTAGTGAAAACACTACACGAGAAACTAAATATAAACTCTAAGTTCAGCGTCTCTCTATTTGTAGGATGTCTCCAAGTTTGATCGATGTAACCATTGATCTTGAGGACTGGTAGCTTCTATTTATAGACATGTGGATCATGTTGCAGACGTCCCCTCACATGCAAGCGAGGTTAACTTTTTTTTCCCCTCAAACCTTGCCTGTGGAGTTTTTTTCACATGCAAGCGAGGTTAACTTTTTTTTCCCCTCAAACCTTGCCTGTGGAGTTTTTTCATAAATGGGTGGCAGGGAGGTTCGAACCCTGGACCTTTGCTAGGTCATGACTCTGATACCATTTTAAATGATCATTTCATCTAAAATCTTAAGTTGAAAGAAAGGGAAATCGTTTAATACTTTATCAAGTTACTCTATCAATTTTTGTTTTTGAATTGAGAAGTAAATTTATAATTAAAATATACTCACTTTTAAATGTTGGAGATTAATGTTATGTTTCAGTGTTTTTAGTGGTGAAGTTTGTTGTGGAATGGACGAAAAAAAATATAAATTTATTATGAATTAATGGAGAAAGTATGAGTTTTGGTTTATTTATTACAGAATTTCGAAATTAAATAATATTTTCATAATTACATATCGAATAAAAAAAATTATAATCCGTCCGGAAGCTTAGAAGCACAAAGATGAAGTATATGGAATGAAGAAAGTATAAGTTTTGATTTATTTATTAAAGAATTTCGAAAATGAAATACTCCATCTTTACCAAGAATACATTAATTTATTTGGTAGCACGAAGTTTAAGAAAAATAATTTTTTCTTACAGTGAATAATCAAAGCCCAAGCATGGCTTCTCTTCTACTTTCTCCCACCACTCCCCTTCAATTGTTTGCAAAATGCCCACATATCTCCACCCTCAAAACACGAAATCATATTCATAAGGTTTCCTGCAACCACTCAAGAAATTCAGACATGAAATTTGATCGTAGAAACTGCTCATGGGGATTGGAGGCCTCTACGGCGCAACAAATCTGGACGCACCACCAGCAAAGGCAGACCCAATCGTAGGCCCCGATATCAGCAAATGCACTACGGCCACCGATCTCAACACGCAGCGACCATTTCCAGACAACTGCTGCCCTCCACAGGGTGACATCATGGATTACAAGCCCGTACAGCCGCCGGTCACGCGCTTCCGCCACCACGGAATTCATAGAGAAGTTCGAGTTGGCGGTGGCGCGGATGAAGGCTCTTCCGTAGGACGACCCACGGAACTTCTACCAACAAGCAAACGTCCACTGCGCCTACTGTGACCTCGCCTATCAACAAACGGGCGACCCGAGTGAGAAGCTCCAGATCCACAACTGCTGGCTCTTCCTCCCCTGGCACAGATGGTACCTCTATTTCTACGAGAGGATCTTAGGTAATGTTAACTATCCCTTCGTCAAAAAGTTTAAGCAGAGAGAGAATAATAGTATATCGTTTAATATTTAATTAAGTTACTCTAACAGGTTCGCTGATCAACGACGACACCTTCGGCCTCCCTTTCTGGAATTGGGACAACCTACCCCCTGCACTCTACATCCCGGACATGTACAAGAAAGTGACTTCCTCTCTGTACGACCCCCGCCGCAATCCCTGCCATTTAACCGCCATGCCGGACCTCAAGTGGCACCTCGGTACGTCCATCCGTCCGGATCAGATACTGAACAGCAACATGACGGAGATGCAGCTCGAGTTTATTCAGACAACAACGCTGGAGGACTTCGAAGTATTCTGTGGGGAGTGATCCAGATCCGGGGATGGGGGTAGTGGAGAGGGGGTCCCACAATGCTCTCCATGTTTGGGTCGGAGAGGACAACCAAGAGGGTTTCGACATGGGTAATTTCGCTACTGCTGGTAGGGAGCTTCTCTTCTTTGGCCACCACTCCAACATCGATCGCCTCTGGGAGTATTGGAAGGGAGTTGACCCGGTCAACAGGGTGTTCGCCAACCATGACTGGCGCGATGCTAATTTCTTGTTCTACAACGAGGACGCTAAGCTGGTGCGTGTGTACGTGAGGGATTGTTTGGACCTTCAAAATATGGGGTATGATTTCGAGAAGGTGGACAAGAAGAGAGCTGGCGTTTCTGCTAAGATAGGGGCGAATATTGTGGCCCCTGTTTTTCCGGTGACGTTGAATAAGGTGGTGAGGGCGGTGGTGAGTAGACCGAGAAGCAAAGCGGAGAAGTTGAAGGAAGAGGAGCTGCTTGTGATTGAGGGTATAGAGGTGGAGACGTCGGTGGCGGTGAGGTTCGAGGTTTATATCAACGACGAAGAGAATAAGCCGGGAGAGTTGGTCAACAAGGCGGAGTACGACGGATGCTTCTCTCTGGTGCCACACGCCAACGCCGGAAGGATGAAGAGCACCATCAGGTTGGAACTTACTCGGCTTCTAGAAGAATTGGAGGTTGAAGGTGATGACGAAATACTGGTGTCTTTGGTGCCTAAAGCTGGGGGTAAGAAGATCACCGTTGGTGGCATCAAGATCGGGTACGTAAACTACAAAAATCAGAATTAAGGTTTACGTTTTTCATTTTGATTATCCCGAATTAAGGTTTACATTTACTCTTTTATCAAGTTGAACCCACACAAAACAGTTAATTATTTCATATAGGGCTCACATAAAACACTAATATAACTACCCACCTCACATTAAATATTATTTCTCTCACCTAACTACACATTAAAATATTATATCTCTTAATCTACGTTAAAAAAGCAAACGTAAACTTTAACGCGGGACGAAAGAAGTATTTTTATTATATCATACGTGTCAATCATCCAATGGTGCGTAACAGGAGATATAACACCAAAATGTAACAGAAAAATCGAACCGTATTTTAAGTGTTTATTTTTCCCAAATTCATATTTTCCATTTTAGGTGTCCGTCCTAAAGAGTCTCATTTCATTTTTTACACAGATGAGACCTACACACTAATACAATTAAAATATAGCATTCACACACTCACTAATACAACTATTCATTACACATTAAATAATATTAATACTCCTTAATACACGTGCAAATAAACAAATGAGACTCTTTAAACCCAAATGGAGGGAGTAAAATTTTTTAATAGAAAATGATAATATCTTTACTAAAAAAAGATAACTAGTACAAAATGTAAATTGTCTCATGTAAGTATTGCTAAAAATAATAACATTTCTTAAACATGTACATGCATTAATGTGAGGTTTGAAAATCATTGAATTGAATTGAATAATAATATTTGCGCTTATATTGAATTTTTGGTAGGATAGATTTTAATATTATTATCAAATTAATATGTAAGATCACGGTAATATAATAAAAGAGTATTAATTGATGTAAGAGAAGAGATGAAAGATAAAATTATTAATAGAAGAAAGATTATGTATAAAAGTGAGAGGTTAACTATTAATAATGTGGTTTGTATGATATATAAGGATAATTTTAAAACTTCAATGATGATTTTATAAGCAAATTCAGATTTTTAAAATCCAAAAGAATGGATAATCCTATATCCAATACTTCCTTCATTCTGTAGAAATGTTTACGTTTTTTTTACACGGGAATTAAGGAATATACTAATATATTAATGGGTATTGAAATGAGAGAAATAATATTTTAATATGTAGTAAATAATTGTATTAATGTAGTGTTGTGGGCTCAATGGAGATATTTAAATATTTTGTGTGGATCTTATTTATTATAAAAATAAATGTAATGGGACATCAAAATTAAAATACATAAACGTTTCGTTAGGAGGAAGTCTATACTCATTACGATTCGTGCATGCTACATGAAAAAGTCTCAAATATTCCTCACTAATTATGTAACCCGCTGCGGACTCATTAAATTACATTTTTACAGTTAAATTATTATTTTAATTTAATATGTTTAAATACTATAATTTGAACTTTGTTCAACTAAATAAGATATTGAAACATAACCATAATAAAATTATTATTTTAATTTAATATATTTAAATACTATAATTTGAACTTGGTTCAACTAAATAAGATATTGAATCATAATGATATTGATTTTAATTTTAATGAATTTAAAGTAACGTATGGTAATAAATTCATAATAAACATAATTAATTAAAATCTAATTAGTAGTAATATAATTATTTTTATTTTTTTGGATAGATTTTATTTTTTAAATTTAAAGAAACACGTAATCTCGCAATCTAAACTTTTCAATTGTTGGGTTATGACAAAGAGTGGGGTCATTTAAATATTATTATCGAGGAATTTTATTAAAATGGGTCAGGATTTTATGTGCAACTTTGGTGTGACATTTTTTGTGTCATTTCGATGGTCATGTAGAAAAGAGGACACCACTAAAAAAAGGCTTTTAGTATCACTAATTTCGGATACTAAAAGCTAAAGGGATAATATATTTATTTGCACATTAACTTTGCCCTATTTTGATTTTAGTCCATAGGTTTTCCATTTTTTTAAAATCATCCAATATGTTTAGAAAATCTTGAAATCCATCCATTATGTTTACTTAATTCAACAAAACAGTCATATTACAGGTCACTTGCAGATAATTCTGAAAAAAAAATTTGGAAATTACTTAATATTTTCTTAAAACAACCCCGAATCAAAAATTTACTCCCTCCGTCCCAGGCTAAGAGAGTCATTTTTCCATTTTTTTCGTCTCACTCAAACAGTCTCATTTCATTTTTTACACACATGGGACCCACATACACCCTCTAATAAAATTAAAATATGGACCCACACTCCCACTAATACAAACTACCCACTACACATTAAATAATAATACTTCTTAATCTACGTGCAAAAAAGCAAATGACCCTCTTATGCCGGGATGGAGGGAGTATATCATACTCACCTTATACTCACTTTAAGCCAGATTTTCTTCTACTTTCTACATGCTTCAAAATGTTATCAGAGCCCTAAGTTTATTTATTTATGAATGGAAAAATTATTATAAGCTTATATCACTTAACGAGAGGAGAGTTTCAAAGAGATATGGATCTGAACGAAAGTTCGACATCCTAGAGTGACAGGACTATCAGCCCTGTTCAAAGTTGGAGCAACAGGGACTTCTGGCCTGTTGGATATGATGAAACAAGTAGCTCTATACAGCAATATTATAATATCCTATATAGACAATATGCAGAAAAAGAATAAGAGGACGTCGATCGATTTTGGAATAGTCTCGATCAAAGGTGGAAACTGGCGGATGCCCGTGCAAACCACACCAAAGAGAAACATCTGAAGGAACTATGCCAGATGGAGATAAGATACTCCAAATAAGTATCCAAAAACATAGTGAAATTCCGAAGTTTCACCGAGATCCATGGACGTGTTCCCAAACACGAACAGTGGAGGAGACGACCAAACCAGGGTCCAAGAGAGATCGCAAGCCCTATCACTTTTCACATTGGACAGAATGACAGAGTGGAATGAGATCGAGGCAGATAACTCTAAGATAAACAAAGATCTTAGAGAATTACAGAAGACGCTGAAATGGATAGATGAATGGGAGATGGATGAATGAGCCTAGTAGATAGAGAATGAGACTAGCAATACTTATAGTATTGAGAATCTAGGTATCATGCAACGAATTCATATGTGTCATGGATTAATAACTAAGGGCCAACACGAATTCCACCTAAACTCCCTATCGAGATGGATAGGTTGTAGATCCTCACAAAGGTCTCAAAATAGCTCAAAGGTTGGTTCTCAATCAAACAATTCCAACTAGGTATTAAGTTCAATTGGAGAGTCCCCTCACACGATCAATTGACCTCTCGAACTAACCAATCGAATGTTCTATCAAAGGGTTCTAAATCCTAAAGGATTTCTCAATCTCTTTACAATTTATAATGCACATAAAGCGTTTGATGAAATGATTCAATGAACTATCCTAAACATATAATTGATTTCTCAATCTAATCACATGCCCATAACACTTAATCACACAAATCAACAATACAAATCAAGCAATTAACAATCAATGATAGAAAATTAACAAATCCAATCAACATATGAATTCAATTGCAAAATACCCAAAATTATCCAACGCAATTCATATTGCTAATCTCACAAGGGAGATTAGCCTCTCATATTCTTAAGAAAATTAACATAGACATTAAAATCCTTACAAAACATGATAAACAATAATGTTTCAATACAAAGTTTGGATGAAAACTCCCTTGGATGTCTCCAATGGTGATCTTCTTCTTCCCCTTGCAATTCACATCTCTTCATTGCTTCTCTAACTACTTGGATGAAAGATTTGATGGTGGGATGAAGGTAGATGATATAGATGAAGAATGGAGGAAATGGATGGTGAAAAATGAAGGAAAATGTGTGTAGGGGTGCAACCCTCGAAAATCTACTCAAATATTGAAATATTTGGTATTTATACCCCTTGGGAAGCTTCTAGAAGAATTCTGATTTTTTTTGCAGAAAAAGCACCTAGACGGCCAGTGTACGGTACACGGCCACAGGGGTTGCCGTGTAGGAGTTTCTGGTGTCAGAACTCACCCAAAACACACAGGGCATTGTTCGGTACACTCCCCGTGTAGTTGCTGGTGCGCAGTCTCACCGTTTCGAGCATAACTTCCACATCCGATCCTCAATTTGAGTAATTCTTGCGTTCACACGATTCTCTTTTCCTTGGCTTTCTATCCATATAAAGATTTGACAAAACTTCTAATATTTGAAGGTGTGACAAGTCATGGAAAGTAGCACAACCGTGCTGAGTAGGAACAGTTTGCGCTACGTCACCATTTTAAACATAACTTTCTCGTTTGATCTTCAATTGAGGTGTTTCTTATGCCAAAACGATCCTTTTTTCTGTGACTTTCCAACCATGTTTCACACTTCTAGTTTTGAGCTCCAAAAGAGTACAGAAAAATTACACAAGTTGGACGTACATTTTTCAGCATTTTGCTTTGACTCATTCTCCCTCGTTTCAACTCCGAATTGAGATCCGCTTTTTCCTACGTCTTCCTTGTCATGCTTAAAATCTCTTTTTACCTGGAAATCATACATTTAAGCTCATTCTCATACATTTCCATAAAAAACACAAAACACAACCAAATAGAATACAAATATGGATAAAATAACACGAAAACATATATGAAAAGACACTAAAATCTAGGTGAAAATATCACTCATTACACCCCCAAACTTAAAGTGTTGTGCGTCCCCGAACAACAAAAATGATAAAACAAGGGGAGAGAGATTTTCACCTAGGAAAAAACTAAACGAACATAAATAACAACACATCGGTTGCAATAAGAATCACAATTTATGCTAAGTCATCCTAAAACATTAAACTCGTGACATGAGAAATTAACAAGTTCAATCAAAAGAGGAAATAAGTGTAATATAGTCCCTTTTCAGTCCAAACCTCACATAGGTTATCAATTTCACTCAACATTATTTTATGTATGGTAAAACAACACTCATTAACCGATTGGCTCGACTCACTATAAGCTTGCTCGCGGACTCTATTCACAAACTACCAAAGTTTAAATTAATGATCAAAAAGGTCTTTCATTAAGGATGTAATGATAGGTTCTTTGGTAAGGTAGGAAGAATATGGTAATACTGACTAAACAAGTGTAAGTAATCGAAGAGATGGTCAGTTTCTCCAACTTCTCCACTTTTCTTTCTTCCTTTCTTGTCTTTGGTACTCGCAAGCACTACTCATCAACTTTCCTTGGATTTCTTGAGCTTCTTATGATTCATGCTTCCTTTCTTGGATTTTTAAGTACTTGAGCATATTATTGTTGCTTTGCTCATTTTTCTTGTTTTGAGGTTGAATGTTCACTCTTGTTCGTGCTCTTTCATCATTTTTTTTCTTATTTACCATTTTCTTTTCTTCTTTTTCTTTCTCATCAAACTTTTCTAGCTACCATCTCCTCAATTACCCACACAAAGGGTATGTATATAAGGATTAAGTGGTTAATCAAGGCTTGTAATGTGCTAAATTCACAAGAAATAGGCTTAAAGGCTCAAATTGGTTAACTAGAGATGATGTTCCAAGGTAGGGAAATATATGACAATGACTATAAATAACAAAAATAGCCTTAGATCATTTCACTAATCTCCACTAATCGGGCTCGTTCCTATATTCCTTGAGCAAGTTCTAACTTATCAAACACAACCAATCCACTCATGAAGAAAAACCATGTATGCACGGTTGAGGCTCAAATTCTCACAAGCTTATGCATTGGACCTTAAGAAACTTATTACATCACGTTCATCTCAAAATTGAACAAGTTAAGTAAAACATGTCACAATTTGAAAGTGTAGAGATTCTTAATCATAACTTGTCATCACTTATCACCACAACATATCATCACTCATATTCAAAAATGACTCACAACCTCCCTAAACAAACCACCAAATATACCAAGATAAAAATAAGAAAACACACAAAACATAAAATAAAGACACAACAAACAAGAAACAACCAAAAACACAAAACATTCAAAAACAACAAAACCATCCATCAATAGAAAATGAAGCACACATTCATATCATCCATAATCAATTAAGCTCACAAACATCCCATCCTTGATTGAAAAGTAAACCCTAAATTACGAAAGTAAACATCCCAAAAATATAACAAATAAAGTAGCATGCTAATCACAACAATCCAATTCAACATAAATTCATGTCAAGCAACTAGAAACGGTAGAGTGTAGAGTGAACTCCCTCAATAGGCATTTGGTAGTGGAAATGGTTGACTCCAAGCTCCATTCATGCTTCCAATACCCTTCCTTTATGCTCAAAAACTCAACAAACATCATTAGTTCAACAATTGTAATAAAAATATGGACTATCATGCACTTCAACACAACCAATCATACCAAAATCAAAACAATACTCATGAGAAAAATTTTAAAATTGCCCCAAAATACGAAAAGTATATGCCTTCAAAATAAAGTATGTCACACCACGTCATATCCCCCAAACTTAAATTGAAACAAGAGTTTCGAGTTAAGTTTGCAAAAAGTGGTGTGACTTACCTATACACTTTAAATCAAGCACTTCTCGTATCTAATATGCATCTTCCTCACGAGCACAATCAACCTACATGGCCAAAATGCAAGAAACAACAACTCCATCATCCTTATTTAAAACAAGAAATAAAGCAATAAAAATAATGATGGGTTGCCTCCCATCTAGCGCTAAGTTTAACGTCTTCAAGATGGACGGGATATGGAGAACTCATCGGAATGGCCATGGATATCTTTCGTCCTTGCCATCAAATTTTAAACGTTGTGCTTCTTCCTCTACGAGGCACTTGTGGCAAGTGACAGCCTCTGTTGCATCCTTCGAGCGTGGCTTCAAAAATTCGACTCTCTTGAGCTCACTCTCCATTGCCCTCTCCATTCTTGAACACCACTTATTTCTTCTTTCCAAGTAAACTCCTAACATCTCTTCAAGTTCTCTTTTGTTCCTAAGGATGTGAGAAGAATCAATGGGTAAGACAAAATCAATGAAAACAATATTTTGAAATTCAAAGCAACTTAAAGAGTTTAAAGGTTTAGAAATGCTCATTTCACTCTTCAAGTTATCATCACTTGCTTCTTGACTTTGTTCCTCTTCATCAACATCATTTGCTTCATTAGGCTCTTTAAGTACCTCATTTGATTCTTCATCTCCCAAATTCTTTTCTTCCAACTCTTCTTCAACTTTACTCTCCTCTTCAAGTTCTTCAACTTGTTGAAAATTGGTCAAAGCACTTACAATATGGCTTACTTGATGCTCCAAAGCTTCTAACCTCTTCTCATTTGCCTCATTTCTTGCTTCATCTCTTTACTTGTCTTCCTCAAGGTTTGCTATCATCATCTCAATCAAGACTTCTATAGATGATTTTTTTCTCAACTTGTTGAAAGTCTCCTCCCTCTTGGTTGTCAAAATTCCATCCTAGAATTGGTAAACAATTCCCATGAAAACTTCCCTCATAGTTACTTTGAAAATTTCCTTGAAAATCATTCATTCCCATGAAATAAGCATCTCCTACTTGAGAGTGAGGAATCCTCCACTCTTCTTGCTCCAAAGGACAAGGAATCGACACATTTTGCACATTTTTACCACCCTCAAACTTGAACTAGGCAAGACTTGACCATAAGCACTTTGATTCATCATCCTTATTTGTCTTGTCAATTCCAAAGTAGTGGGGGTAATTATCTCGGAGGATTCATTTTGAAGAAAACTTGATTAAGGATTTTGACCTTCATCACTTCCTTGAGCACATCTTCTATATAAGTCCAATAAGGCGTAATTTTGGAATGGAGGATTGGTGTTGGGATTTGGTGAAGAATAAGCACATGCTTGATAAGGGTGGAATGTATTTGCATTGTAAGCTTGTTGCCATTCTCCATTTGTTTTCCTTGATTGTAGTATTGAGAGCTATCTTGATCCATTTAGAAATTGTAACCATAGTTGATCTCATTCATGCAGCCTCTTGATTGTGGAGGTGGAATCCTTGCACTTTGATCCCCAAAAATATCACTCAAGTATTGGTTCCAACCTTCCATTTAAATGCTCTTCTCAAGGCTTACTACAATTCTTCTTCTCACTTACTATTTTTGGCTTTGATCCCCCTTCTCCTTCTCTCAAGATAGTTTCAAGTACCTATCAAAACGAATAAGTGAGATCAAAAATTTTCCAAAGCAAATAATAAAATCGATAAAAAATAGCTCTAGTAAAACCAATAGAAACACTCCTTCGTTAAACCACTAGCAACCGTTGCCTCCCAGCAACGGCGCCATTTGATTGGTTATTTGTAGTCAGGATGACCAATTAAAGAATTTATCGAACCACAAGGAGGAAGGTACTAGGGTTTAAGCGATCTCGTATTTGTCATAGTTTTATAGAGATGATCAAGAAGGGGAGATAATCAAGAAATGATAATAAAATAAATGGATAGATGAATGAGAGATGGATGAATGAGCCAAGTAGATAGAGAATGAGACTAGCAATACTTATAGTATGGAGAATCTAGGTATCATGCAACGAATTCATATGTGTCATGGATTAATAACTAAGGGTCAACACGAATTCCACCTAACTCCCTCTCGAGATGGATAGGTTGTAGATCCTCACAAAGGTCTCAAAATAGCTCAACGGTTGATTCTCAATCAAATAATTCTATCTAGGTACTAAGTTCAATTAGAGAGTCCTCTCACACGATCAATTGACCTCTCGATCTAACCAATCAAATGTTCAATCAAAGGGTTCTAAATCCTAAAGTATTTCTCAATCTCTTTACAATTTATAATGCACATGAAGTGTTTAATGAAATGATTTAATGAACTATCCTAAACATATAATTGATTTCTCAATCTAATCACATACCCATGACAATTAATCACACAAATCAACAATACAAATCAAGCAATTAACAATCAATGATAGAAAATTAACAAATCCAATCAACATATGAATTTAATTGCAAAATACCCAAAATTATCCAACACAATTCATATTGTTAATCTCACAAGGGAGATTAACCTCTCATATTCATAAGAAAATTAACGTAGACATTAAAATACTTACAAAACATGATAAACAATAAGGTTTCAATACAAAGTTTGGATGAAAACTCCCTTGGATGTCTCCAATGGTGATCTTCTTCTTCCCCTTGCAATTCACCTCTCTTCCTTGCTTCTCTAACTACTTGGAAGAAGGATTTGATGGTGGGACGAAGGTAGATGATATAGATGAAGAATGGAGGAAATGGATGGTGAAAAATGAAGAAAAATGTGTGTGCAGGGGTGAAACCCTCAAAAATCTACTCAAATATTGAAGTATTGGGTATTTATACCCCTTGGGAAGCTTCGAGAAGAATTCTGATTTTTTTACAGAAAAAGCACCTACACGGCCCATGTACGGTACACGGCCACAGGGGTGGCCGTGTAGGCGTTTTTGGTGTCAGAACTCGCCCAAAACACACAAGGCCGTGTTCGGTACACGCCTCGTGTAGTAGCTAGCACGCAGTCTCACCGTTTCGATCTCCAATTTGAGTAATTCTTGCGCTCACGCAATTCTCTTTTCCGTGGCTTTCTATCCATATAAAGATTTGACAAAACTTCTAATATTTGAAGGTGTAACAAGTCATGCAAAGTAGCACAACTATGCTGAGTAGGAACAACTTGCGCGACGTCACCATTTTAATCATAACTTTCTCGTTAGGGCTTCAATTGAGGTGTTTCTTATGCCAAAACGATCCTCTTTTCTGTGGCTTTCCAACCATGTATCACACTTCTAGTTTTGAGCTCCAAAAGAGTAAATAAAAATTGCACAAGTTGGACGTGCGATTTTTAGCATTTTGCTTTGACTCATTCTCCCTCGTTTCTACTCCGAATTGAGATCCGCTTTTTCCTACGTCTTCCTTGTCACGCCTAGAATCTCTTTTTAACTGGAAATCATACATTTAAGCTCAGTCTCATACATTTCCATAAAAATATAAAACACAACCAAATAGAATACAAATACGGATAAAATAATACGAAAACACATATAAAAAGACACTAAAATCTATGTGAAAATATCACTCATCACCATCTTTCGAGGAGAATCCACATCCCCGGATGGAAAGAGCGTATCTTGAGGATCTACAAGATCTATATGAGTGCTTCCAAGGACTATCAATTGTAGATCTAAAAATGAATGTTGGAGAAACATCAAGTTCTCAACAACAGTCACAGGCTCATCAGACACAACATGATCGAAGTCAAAATGAAAGAACCTCTGGATCACACGGAGTCCATGAGGCAAGATAAGAAGAGACATTCCAACAACCAGAAAACTTCAAGATGAAGGCAATAGGAGCATGCCGAGTTCGAGAATCTAATCTACACAACACTCCATATGATTGGTCTCACCTTGAACCAATATATCCATACGGGTTGATCTTAAACCTCGACACTCTCGACTTAAAAAATAGAGAGACCTTAATCGACGAGTGGACAAATGCAATGAAAATTGCAGGAAGTACACTAGAACTGGATAAAGAAAGGTTCATAAGATTCCTAAATATGAGCCTGGAGGGATCAGTAAAGTGCGCTTGGGAGGAACTCTCAAACAATGTCAAGAAGGAGGCCATGGAAGGAGAAGACCTTGCCAATATTGTTGATCGTATGGCCAAGATTTTCAAGATCCACTTCATCGGAGTAGGTTACTTCGAAGGAATGGAAGAAAAAAAGAAGAAGTATAGGAATGCCCTATACAACTTGGAACTACTTAACATCTGTCACGTAGACTAGTACATCAAACTCTTCACAGAGTATAAATGAAAATCGAAGATCAAGGAGGAGGAAGTATTCCACCTATTATTTGCCAAGATTCCAAGCTCATGGAGAGAAATGCTGATCAAAGAATATGAACCATGTGAGCTAGATTCAATAGCAAGAAGGATGTCTTTCCTCAAAGTCAAGATTGCGGAGTGGTGTCATCAAGCATCGCTACACAAGAACTACAAGAGATTAAGGGGAATTAACAAGACAGTCCCCTTATGCTGCGAAAGCAATGATCTTCCAACTATCGTTGGAAGAAACCCAAGAAAGCAAAAAAGGATGAAGAAACATCATCCTTATACCCAAAGGAGCAGAGGATGGAGGTCCAGAAGACCAAGATCCTTTTGGTCTAAACAGAAGGCCCGAAGCTATAAAACAGGGCAAAGAACTGGACCATCAAGATGGAGTTTAAAAAGTTAAGCGTCATCCTCAGGGTTAAACCAGAGGAGTACTGGAAGAACTCCCACAAGAAAGACATTCGGAGAGCAGCCACACGAGCCAATAAAAGATTTAAGAATTGTAACTGCTACACGTGTGGAGCCAGAGGGCATATCTCACCAAATTGCTCGGAGA
The DNA here is from genome assembly GCA_023678885.1 of Pogostemon cablin. NCBI lineage: Eukaryota > Viridiplantae > Streptophyta > Magnoliopsida > Lamiales > Lamiaceae > Pogostemon > Pogostemon cablin. The sequence goes on along the minus strand of CM042962.1, from coordinate 14,994,487 downwards.
ATCACAAGAGGGGAGTAAGATAGTTTGAAACCACTCTAGAAATGAAGGAATCTGTTTACTTCCAAGACCTGGTACAGGTATATCAATTTGAAGATATACCTTCAGACGAGAGCATCTACGAAGAAGAATACCTCAGTCTAGATGAATCTTCTGAAGATGAGTCGGAGTGAAGAAAAAAACTTTAGACAGGAGATCCAAGATGACATGTCAGGATTCTTCACCCGGACATCCATTTCTCATAGGACCCTGATGGGCGTTTTCTCAACCCACAATATTAATCCTCAAGTATAAGGACATCAATTGTAGTTTCGAAAGGTGACCAAGTATTTATCGTACCCAAGGGATGGATTATTATCAATTCAATTATATTCTAATTAACTAAGATTATTTTGGTAAATTGGATTTGGTTTAATTGTGAAACTAAATAATATATAATTGAAAGAGCAGAATAAATAAGCAAGCAATAGAGAAATTTCGGTTGTGATCAAGTAAGTAATAGAGTAGTTCTTCAGGTAATCCAGTTTTATTTATTAATTTTCTTTCAATGTGTTGATGTCCGACACTGCCTTGTAGTTTATAGACGCATCACTAACCATGCAAATGTACTCTATAGACACAAGTAAGCAAGCGTACGACGCGTGTGAATATCCTCGGAGCAAGACGTATACTTCACCCCCCTTTCTAGGTACTATCATAATCAATTATTTCCCGTGCACTTAGTTTTCTAACCCGATTTGATCTCTCTTTTTAGGTACTATAAAGTTATACTCTTTATCCTACTTATTAACCCGAATACGATTCAATTAACAAGTATCTATAAAAGATAGTTCTAATAAAACTTTGGAATCCCTTCACTTAGAATTATAACATGCAATCCTGCTCAGCGGTGAACGCACTCAATCAATAACCAAGAGATTTATTCAGGCTCAATATAACAGTTAAAGATGCACAAAACGATCGTGAGTATGAATTAAAAAGGCACAATCTTATATAGAATAAACCACAAGTAGTGTTGCACGGAGTTTACACATGGAAATTTAATTAACACATAAAAATTTCATAACTCTAAAACTATCGGAGCGGTTCTAGCTCATGATTGATCTAGGAACAATCATGGCTAGTTGATATGATCTTACTTGACTCGCCAGACGAACCTCTCCTCACGACTCCTTCGGATGATGGTAGGATTTGGTGAAGGATGGATGATGAATGCTCTTTTTTTCTCCTGCGAAAGCTCTTCTTTTATACTTGTAAACCCTCCTTACGGGCCTTGGATGGGCTTTTTGAGCGAACAAACGCACGGAAGGTGTAAAAATATGAATTTGGTAAGTTTACGGACATCAGATAGACCAAATAGGTTGATCAAACTCTCCCAGGCAAGTCGAATCCCAGGTCGAATCCATCTATAACTTGGCCTCTGATTCCGGATTCGACCAGAGTCCTGGTCGAACCGGATACTTCTTAGTCGAATCGGCACTTCTTCTGTTTAGGCTTCGAGTTCGACCACGGTTCGACCAAGTGGTTTGGTTGAACTCGGCTGTCGTGGTCGAACTGCACTTTTTCGAGCTCAGTTCGACCAGAGGTGCTGGTCGAACTCCCTTTTTTAGGTCGAATCTGACCCCTGCATGGTCGAATCGCACCCCTGTTTCTTCCTCTATCTGGATTCGATCACTTCCAACGCGTTTTCCATTGAAAATCAACTCAAATAGCCTTGTAAACTCCCGATTCGTGACTTTCCACCATGTATAGCAATTCACATAAAATTACAACCATTTATCATACCATAAGTACACGAATCCGAGCTCGAAACTAGTGAATTTACACACTCATCAAACCCCAAACTTACATGTTGCACGCCCCAAGGCAACGAAATCAAAACCAAGGAGTAGTGTAAAATTCACCAACTACCAACTCAATTCATACTCACACATGCAATTTATCAATCGAACACAAGTATTACAAGCATCATACGTATCATTCATGCAAAACATCACTCAATTAAAATACCTTTTGTAGTACAAAATCATCTAGCTCACAGGATAAATATTTACTCTCACTCTCAAGTGTAAAAGATGTACACTCTAGCAGGTTAGTATTTACGCTCATATTCAATCCATACTTCCGCAAAACCATAAGCTTGGCAAGGGTCTCAAAACTCAACTTATAATCAATTCCTTACTAGGATCACCAAGGACTTGCTTTTGGGTTGTAATGTTGGCTCTTTGACTAATAAGTCGCGTTTTATTAAAAGGAAAATGAAAACAGAAAGCAGAAGGGAAAAGAGTACAAAATGAAATAATTGACATTGTCAAGTGCATAAGCCGAACAGGCACTTTAAAGAGGCCAACAAATAGCATAGTTGAATACGCAGCTTAACACAAATAATATAATTGTCAAAGTCCTACTACTGCTGTAAAAAACGTAGCATATATGCTAAGAATGAGGCCTTCAATAAGTTCAAACACGCTATCCAAACGCCATCCTTAAACGGATAAAAAGTTGCTGTCAAGAGCAAATCATCATCATCTTAAGTGGTCAAAAACTCACTAATAAGCTTAGGGCATAGCCCATCACCACAAAGTAATAGAAGCCTACCCCTTCAAAGAACCCTCAAAGAACTTCTTCCTATAGGAATAAAACAATATCAAGAAGCTAGGGCATGAAGAAAATCTTTAGCTTGCTTACAGCAGGATAGCTCCAGCATATTTCTGTAAAAACGATCAAGTACAAGAATCTACAAAGCCAAAACAAAGTGGCAAGAAACTGATGGCAATCCAAAGTCAAGTAATCATCGCAAGTAACCATCTGAGGACAAAAATCTTTTGTGAAATAAGCTTCTGAAACAGGAGCATCATCAAACCAGCAAAAGAGTGAAAAATGGGACAGATAGAACTCTTTCACATATAACAAATCAAGCACAGCCCATCTATCCAATAAGATCGTCAAAACAAAGAGAGGATACTCTATCTACTAATTACAGCATCAGAAAAGTCCAGGAGATGGAGATTCCAAAAAGAACAGAGGCAAAAACTACCAGTTCTCACCGATCGTGTGTTCATTAAGTACTTCGCCATTGAAATTGTCCTGTGGAGTAACGCGTCGCCGGCGAAGGCAATCTGTCCAAGACAGATGGAGAAGTGGCTGCCGCACAGCAATTGCCTGAGACAGAATTGGAAAACAAACCATGCGTTTAACAGCAAAGCAGACGGCGGCGGTGGAGAGGACATATGCCTCTGAAATTAGATCAGAAGGCGGCGATAGTGAATCGTCTGCCCTAAAAAATTCATCGTTGGGTACAGGAGAAGACGATGGGGCTAGGACTAGGGCATGAATCAGACAGCGTCAATGAAAGCAACCGCTCAAGGCGGACCCTAGGTGGCGGCGGTGGGTGAGACAAGGCAGCGTCGTAGATGCGAAACATGAACATCAGAAGGGCGGCGGCCACGATACTCCAAACTCGCAAGGGAAGACAGGTGGAAATCGGTCAAAGCGATGGCAAGCGTCGGGCACAGCCAAGCGACAGCCACGAAACTGTAGGAGACGGAATCTCCAACAGCGGATTTCACATAGGTAGCCACAAAATCGGAACTGGGAACACCCTTGGACAGCGGGAAAGGGGATCTTGGCCGCCGGCCATCGATTGGGGAGAAGGAACAAATCTCCTTTGGCAGTAGGCGATTGAGAAGGCCCAAGACAAAAGTGGTCTGCCGATTGCGTGGCTAGGCTTTTGTAAAGGTAGGAGAAATTAATAAAAGTGACTAATTCACTAGAGAATTACCTTGGAGTTTTGATTTTTGTCACATGGCTTCGTCTGTTTCTCCATCTTCTTCTCATAAACATCATAGTTTGAATTCTTCTTCTTTTTTCGACATCAACATCATCTTTCTTCAATGAGCAAGTGTACCAATTTCGGGCACTACCCTTTTAAGCAGTTGGGGTAGCAGTTTTAAGCACTACCCCTAAACAAGATTTAACCATATTTTTCTGTTTTCATAATTCTCAACCAAGCTTCCACCTTTTTATTCTTTCAAGCTCTTACACACCTCAACTCTCTATTAATAAATAGGGTATTCAACAAGGCTCAAGTAAGGTTTAATAAGGCTTTTTATCAAGACTTGTCAAAGAAACAACTTTTTAAGGCTCAAAAGGGCTTAAAATGATACATATATTAAAAGGTAAGGTAAAATTTTGGCTAAGTGACTTGATTACACAATAATGACCTAAGATCATGTCCTAGCAATTCCTCAATCATAAGTTTCACACAAGACGCCAAGCCAAGTTCTAGAATACGATCATAAGAACGATTCCCTCAAGAATAAATCATAATGAACTAGCATGATTTAAATGGATCAAATCCTCACATGGGTAAATAAATTCCTAAGTACTCCTCAAAGTAAATAACCAAGATCAATTTCACAATAAATTCACATACTTATCAAGCATACATGCTTCTAATCAATAAATATCAACACATGTAACATACGAATGCATCATGCTTAAACCAAGAACCCTCATAGCAATACAATCCATACAAGTATAATCATCACCTCTCAATCTACATCCAAGCATATCAATATATGTACATGTCACTCACACCACAAATATCCATCCTGTAAAGAGAAAAAGAGAAGGGAGATGAGATGAAACAGACAAAGACAAAAACCTGATGCATCCTACTCCTCCGGAGCATCATCATCATCACTCGCACGCTTTAGTCATCACCATCACTCATCTCCGAGCGCAATCGATCCACATCTCTATGAAGAGCAGTGAGATTCCTATCCATCATGCGCTCATGAGAAAACAACCTCTCCAATCTTTGATCCATCTCCATATAGTTATTCTGCAGCGTGTTGTACTTCCCATCCAGTACTGCGTAGTTTGCATTCGCCAATTCCAGCTGCCTATTCGTCTCCTGCTGGTTCGCATTCAGTGTAGCGAACTGCTCATGAATCAACCTAAACTGCTCCTGCAAATAAGCATTCGGACCATCCCACTGCTGTTGTGGCACTGCTGGAATGGGTCGTGGTGGCCTCTCATGCGGCTGTGGATCTCCAATCTCCGTATCCACCTGATCCTCTCCAAGCTTCTGCTGTTGCTGCTCTGGATGTGGCTGAAAACACCCATCATCAACAATCCTTTGTAGCTCATCAATCATCTCCTCATTATACATCTGAGCTACAGTTCTCCAATCACTCTTTGTCAAGCAAGTGATGGAGAGAGCATTGTGCCCGAGTGTGTTCATCAGCATGTTCCCTTCATTTCTAATAGTCGTCAACACACCCACATCAAAAGGAAACATGAAAGTAAATGGCTTCGATCCCCTCGTGAAGAACCAATCTCCATCCCTCAGATGGGCGAATCCACCCTTCACACACGTGCTCATCACTAAATTGGGATCCTCCAGGATGGGTGAAATACCGGCGAAGTCCATATGATAGTACTCAGCTAACGAAGTAAGCAACCCTCCTATATTCACTCTCTGAAATGGCGAACACCTAAATCTCCATAGCTGATTAATTAAATAAGAGCCCACATTGAACCCCACTCCATTGAGCATGCACCAGATAGCATATAACTCTCCTTTCGCCACACAGCTTCCTTCAGAACGAGCAAACAGTGTGTTGCTCAATAATCGATCCATGTATCGGAGCACTGGATTCTGAATCAACAAAGCACGAGCATTTCTAGTCTTGTAATCCACATCCTCACCAGAAATCTCTCTCCAGAATCTGTTAGCATTGAAATACCCATTCTCAGCCCTCGAAATCCCCCTAGGAGTCTGAAGCAATATATTCAAATCCTCTGCTGACCATTTCCTCTGCTCACCTCCAAGCTAAAACGAACACTCATACGGAAGGTCGAACCCTTCTTCACAGTAATCGAACAAATTACTTCCAGAGTCACATGGAAATAAGTAGGCTTTTTCAGCTCCATGAAGTGACGAATACCAACTTGATCAAACATCCACAGGATATCGTCTCGAAAGCTCATGGTAACCATCGCTCCATCATCTTGATACCTCGTTCGAACAATCTTATCCGACACGTCTCCCCATTTTTCTTTGATGTCATCCCATTCATTCATCTGATTCTTGAAATTCATGGGCAACCGCTCCTTAAGCCTTAGCTTCATTGTCACAGCATTTTCCCGAGACGGTCTATCTTGCCTTTTCTTGGAACGAACCTCGACTTATTTTCCTTTTCCTGAAAAAAATACTTGATTACCAATAACCAAGGAAGGAAAACCAAACTAATGCATTTAACTCTACTCAAGACTTCAAGTTTTTCAATGCATAGTCGAACCAAACAAGCATGTTCCATCCTAACGATCCATCAATTCAATTCACATGCTTATTCACCCTCATTCCAATCATGAATACGATCAACAAACGATTTAACCAACCACAAGCATGCATTACTATTCAAATTCAAGCAAATCAACATGAAAACTACTCAAACTCAAACACATTTCTAGCAATTCAACATGCTTCATCTCAAACTACTCACATTCCTCATAACTTCACATAATCAACAGGGTTTAATACAATTCAAACAATCAAAATCGAACCCATCAACAATTCATACAAAATTATGCACAAAAATTAAAACCATACCATGAATCCATATAGAACTTAGTTTATTCAACATACCCGCTTATAATCGATGATTAGAACTTCAATCCTAGGGCAATAAGGTTGAGAAAACATACCTTTTGAATCGGCCATGGCTTAGAATGAACAAGTGTGATAATTCTTCAAAAATCGCGATGAACCCTAGTTTTACAACTAGATTGCTCTAATAACTTGATGAATTAAGTGAAATGTGTGTGGATTGTGGTTAGAACTGATCGAAATCCACTAATTTTGGAGTTTGGAATGTAGGATTTTCGATTCAGAATGAATTCGGGTGGAGGTGGTATGTGAAGTGCTCGAATGAATGTGAAAAATGGGGTTAAAATCGACTTACCTGGCCTCGATTCGACCAATCCGGGTGGTCAAATCGGATTGACGTGGTCGAATCCTTGGTCGAACTAATCATGTTTTGGTCGAACCCTTCTGTACAACTTTCTGATTGCCAGTTCGATGTCCTCCTTTGCTTGAACACCTAGTTGAACTCGCCACTGCTTGGTCGAATCGACCTATAACAAACTCTCTGATCCTCAGTTCGACCAGGGCTCTCGCATTCGACCTGCTTGTCTGGTCGAACTCACCTCCTGATGCTCTAAACTCGATTTTTCTTCATCCCCTACACACTTTAAGCTCAAAAACGAATATTAGGTACCAAAATAGACCAAAACTAGCTCGAGAATCAATCTTAAACTTGATATAGATAAGTAACTCCGCATATGATAATCAAAAACAACACAAAACATTAGGCAAATTGCAAAAAATCGACACACCGCAACCGGTAAAAGTTGTGATATGCCGCAAAAAATCAACTCCCCTAACAAACGTTACAAAAAAAAGATTATACTCTCAATGCTTCAATGAGGTAAGTACATCACACGCCCCCAAACTTAGTAGAAACTAAAGTGGAACTAAGTTTGCCAAGAGATGTAATTTCTGATAAGTAAGCACATCAAATATAAAAATTTCTTACTCACAAAAAAGAAATAAAGCAATAAAACGGGAGGGAAAGCCCCCAACAGGCGCTCATGTTTAATGTCGGAGAGTCTTGACGGTACTATTCTAGTGCAAGGTATCCTCAAAGACGACGTAAACATCATCCGGGGACTTGTAATGCTTCAATCGATGCCCATTCGCGGTGATAATGTCCCCATCATTGTCCATAAGCTCAAAACTCCCCCCTCCGCTGGCTCTATGGATAATGAACGGCCCCGTCCACTTTGATTTCAATTTCTCTGCGAAAAGCTTCAAACAAGAGTTAAAAAGTAATACCTCATCATCTTGCTTGAACTCCTTGTGTGAGATCTTTAAATCGTGTCATTTCTTCTTTCTCTCCTTGTAGATCTCCGAGTTCTTGTAAGCTTGATTTCTGAACTCATCCAATTGATTGATATGAGTCATCCTCAACTCCTTTTGATCCTTTAAAGACAAGTTCAAACTCCTCAATGCCCAAAAAGCTTTATGCTGAACCTCTACGGGTAAGTGGCATGGCTTCCCATAGATGATTTGATACGGTGACATATCCAACACCGTCTTGTAAGTAGTTCAGAACCCCCACAAAACATCATCAAGCTTCATAGCCCAATCCTTCCTATTGGTTCCGACTACCTTCTCCAAAATTTGCTTCACTTGACGGTTGGAAACTTAAGCTTGCCCATTCGCTTGAGGGTGATAGGGTGTAGCAACCCTATGCTTGACTCCATAATCCTTAAGCACCTTTTCAAGAAGTTTGTTTACGAAGTGATACCCTCCATCACTCACTAATGCTCTAGGAACTCCATAGCGGGCAAAGATATGTTTCTTCAAGAAAGATAAAATAGTCCTTGAATCGTTCACGCGAGTGGGAATGGCTTCCACTCACTTAGAAACATAATCTACTGCTACAAGGATGTAAAGAAATCCATTAGATAGGGGAAAAGGCCCTATAAAATTGATCCCCCATACATCGAAGATCTCAACAACAATGATTGGCTGAAGTGGCATCTCATCTCTTCGACTTATGTTCCCCATCCTTTGACATCTATCGCATATCGCCATATAGATTTCACAATCTTTAAACAAGGTCGGCCAATATAGAGCAGATTGAAGTACCTTTGCTACCGTCTTTTGAGCTCCGAAATGCCCTCCGTTAGGTTGTGCATGGCAAAAATCAAGTGCGCTCTCCATCTCCATCTCCATCTCCATCTCAGGCACACACCTACGAACTATGGAATCCGTACATATATTGTAGACAAACAGATCATACCATATAAATGTCTCAACATCCCACTTGAATTTAGCAAGTTGATATCGGTTGAGATCTCTCAGAATTTCACCTACGGCAATGTAATTCACATAATCCGCATACCATGGATCCATCTCTGGGGCAGCCACTACACATGCTTTTCTGCTCCTTCAACAAGCACTACCATTATCTTCTCATTAGGGAACATCTCTTCAATGTATTCAAAAGAATCATCACAATGCTCCCTTGTCTCCAACCTTGATAGGTGATTCGCCAAAACATTCTCAGTACCCTTCTTATCTCGGATCTCCATATCAAATTCCTATAGAAGAAGAATCCATCTAATGATCCTTGGCTTTGTTTCCTTCTTCTCCATCAAGTATCAGATCGCAGAGTGATCCGTATACACTATCGTCTTCATGCCAACCAAATACTGTCGAAACTTGTTGAACGCATACACCACAACTAGAAACTCCTTTTCAATCACCGTGTAGTTCTTTTGTGCAGCATCAAAAGTCTTACTCGCATAAATGGAGCAGAACTTCTTTTCCCTCAACTGCCCAAGCACCACTCCAAGTGTTAAATCACTCGCATTACACATAAGTACAAACGGCTGAGTCCAATCCGGTGTGATCAAGATAGATGCAGTAATAAGCGCCTCTTTCAAAACCTGAAAAACTGTTAGACACTCTTCATCAAAAATAAAATGAACATCCTTTTCAAGTAAATAAGATAAGGGCTTGGAGTATTTCGAGAAGTCTTTAATGAATATTCTATAAAAACTGGCGTGTCCAAGGAAAGACCGCACTCCTTTCTCATTTGTAGGTGGTGGAAGCTTCTCAATCACCACCACCTTTGCTATATCCACCTGCAATCCCTTGGCCGAAATATGATGGCCAAGAACAACCCCATCTCTTACCATGAAGTGTTACTTCTCTCAATTCAAGACAAGATTAGTTTCTTGGCATCTCTTCAAAACAGTAGCAATGTTCGATAAACAAATATCAAAGGAGGAACTAAACACAGAAAAATCATCCATAAACACCTCTATCATCTTTTCTATCAACCCATCAAATATGGCCATCATGCAACGCTGAAATGTAGCAGGCGCATTACATAATCCAAAAGGCATATTCCTAAAGGCAAAAGTTCCATAAGGGCAAGTAAAAGTAGTCTTTTCTTGATCCTCGGGAGCGATCATAATTTGATTATAACCCGAGTATCCATCCAAGATATAATAAAACTCATACCCTGCAAGACAGTCAAGCATTTGATCCATGAAAGGAAGGGAAAAATGGTCTTTGCATGTATTTTCATTCAGTTTCCTGTAATCTGTACACACACGCCATCCCGTAGGAATCCTAGTGGCTAAAGTCTCACCATCTTCGGCTTTCATTATAGTCAAACCCCCTTTTTTGAAACAACATGCAATGGACTCACGTGGGGACTATCACAAATAGGATAAATAATTCCTGCATCAAGCCACGTTAAGATTTGCTTCCTAATCACTTCTTGAATAGCGGGATTCACCCTCCGCTGATTCTGAATGCTACTCTTGGCCTCATCTAACAATCTTATTCTATGCATGAATGATCGTTGTCATTTTCAATTAGATTTTAGTGTCTTTATTTGTGGATTTTCGAATATTTTTATCCGTATTTGTGTGACTTTTGGTGGAATTATTGTTATTTTGAGAGATGTGGTATGGATTGATAAAAATGTGTAAATGAGCTAAATATGTGCAAAACAGGTAAAAAAATAGAGCAAAACGGAGTCAGGAGCTGAAACGAAGAAGCTGGACAAGACTCAACCACGCTCGAGTCGAGCTTTAAAGCTCATGTCGAGCTACGTGGTCGAGCTCGAGTTGTGTGTTGCACACGGGCCTGTAATTGAGGCTGTGTGCGGGCATCAGAACAAGCTATACGGCCATGAGCAAGGCCATGCGCGGAACACGGGTTGAGCTCCGTCAACACAAAGTAGCACGCAGTGAAACGTGTAGGAACAGTCGAGCACTACAGCTCAAGTCGAGTCGAGTACGAATTCAGTGATTAAGTCAAAAAATTCAAGAAGCTTCTAGAAGGTTCCTCAGATGTTTAAATACCCAATTGGTGCGAGAATACAAAGAGAGATCAGATCGATAGCAGTTACACACACTCCACACCACATTTCCTCACACACTAGATCTATACTCCCTCTCTATCCATTATATCCATCCAATTTCCATTTGATTTCCACATTCAATCCATAAATCCATCACTTCATCCATCCATCCACCATTTGAGAGGATTGAAGCATCAAGGATTGAAGAATTTGATACATTGAAGAGGATGAAGGTTTCTCATGCAAGGGAAGCCAATCTACTTTTCAATTGTTAATTTTCTTCTCATTTTGGCTCAAATGGAGCAAAGCATGATTTGTATTGAATTAAACATCATGTTTAGAGTCTAGTCCTATAGTAGGGCTAATCATATGAATGGTTAAGGTGAAGAGTTAGATATGTAGAACTTGAGCAATGATTTGAATTGATTTGTGGATTTCCTTTTATGATATATCAATCATGTTTCATTTCAATGTTTGTGTGATTAAATTCTCTATTCATAGTATTAGGATGGTCATTCCAATGTTGTGAGTGGATGTTTAATTGAATCATATATTGAATTGTGCATGTATGTTAGTATAAGGGGAGGTAAGCCATACCCTCCTTAGGCTTGGAACATTCATAGAGAGACACTTAAGAGATTGAGTGAAAAGAACCAACTTATGATCATAGTACCTTAAGGGAATTGAGATTAAGACCAATCTTAGGAGATTTAGGCTTGTAAAAGGGTCGAGAACCTAATTGTCTTGGCCATAGGGACTAGGGGTAAAATTGTGATTGCTTTTAATCCATAAGTTAATGAAAATTACCATTAAGGGTTTTGCATATCTAGCTCAAGTCTTAACCATGAGTATGATTAGCCTTGCTCTCTTCTCAAGTGAAATCTACAACCATTCCATTTATCATTTGTTTGTTGTTTTATCATTTACTTTGTTAGTCTAAATTCTAGTCAATTGAGTAGAATCGTAAGTAATAATTTTAAGTACAAAAGCTTCTATCTATCATCCTTACAAAGCACAAATCAATTTAAAATCCGGATACAAGCCTAAGTTTACTTTCCCTTGGGATGACATACTTATAAATTTTGTTGCTTGGTCACACGTGTACAACAATGATAGAGTCTCTTACTCTAAAAACATTTTACTAGAAATGCGACTAAGAACATGACGTCGTTGCCAGGGAAATGTTAAACTTTTGGTTGTAACGAGTTTGAAGTTGATTAGTTTTGATAAGGATATTTCTTTTATTTGTTTACTTGTTTACTTTTCTTGGTTACTAGGAGAACTAATTTGGAATTCTTGTAGGTACATGCAAACGAGTTCAAGGTCTCAATCTATTGAACCTTTGAACTTGGAATTTGAAGCTACCTTAAGAAGACAAAGGCGAGGAATGTTGGAGCCTACGGAGGAAAGTATGGAAGAAGTAAGGGATAATGCAAACATGGATGATGAAGAAGGCAATTTGAGGAATTTTAATGGAGTTGATAATGTTAGAGGAGGTTATAATAATTCGGAATTTGTGCCACAAGCTTATGCTCAACAAATGCACTTGGAAAACCAACAAATGCAAGCTATTATTCAAAACTTTATGGCACAACAAGAAGCAAGGAATAATTCTCCAGTGGTGCAAAACCAACCCCGTGAAAATGGAAATAATGGAGTGGGAATGAATGTCCGAGATCATTTCCAACCTTAGTTTGGGAATTATGCTATGGGGCAGCCGTTAAATGTTAATAATTTTGAGATCAAGACGGGATTGATCAACATGGTGCAAGCAAATCAATTTGGTGGTGGTGCTATGGGGGATCTGAATGCTCACTTAGCCCAATTTACAGAGTTAGCCAACACGATAAAGATAAATGGGGTGAGTGAGGATGTTGTTAAAATGAAGCTTTTCTCATTTTCATTAAGAGATAGAGCTAAGGCTTGGTATCATACTATACCACCAGGATCCTACACCAAATGAAGAGAGTTGGCACAAAGATTCTTGAGCAAGTATTTTCCCCCTTCAAAGATGTTGCATCTCAAAGGGCAAATCTTTCAATTCAAGCAATTGCCACTTGAGACATTTAGTGAAGCATGAGACCGATTCAAAGAGATGCTAAGGAAGTGTCCACAATACGGATTCCCCGAAGAACAACAAATTGGATTTTTCTATGCCGGTTTACACGAAAGTGAGAGGATGCTCATTGATGCTTCGGCGGGAGGTTCAATTTTGGGACAAACTCCAAAAAGAGCAATTGCCATATGTGAGGAAATAGCTTTGAATACGGGTCAATGGCCCATGGATCGTGCACCGGGAATGTATGATAGGGAGAAAATTGCTAAGATGGAAGAAGTGTGCTTGCAACAAGTGAAAAAGGTAGAAATGCCTAAGGAAGATATGACCGATAAGGCGATCACGGAGATATTAAAGAGGATGAATGCTAACATGCAAGTGTCTCCAAATTCGACACCTATGGTGAATCAACAAGTGCTTGCAAGTCCTCAACAAGGTATGTCATTGCCTTTGATGAATCAACAAGTGTTTCCTAATCTTCAACAAGGCATAACGATGCCTAATGTGGGTCAATCTTCTCAAAGTTGCCAAATGCCTACATCCATGCCTCAACAAGGTATGTCTTCTTATTTTGGAATTCAAGATACATAGTGTCCACCGGAGATGACACTTGAGGAAGTTGCCTTCATGCAAGGAAGGAATTTTCAAGGAAATTATGGTGGTAACTTTGGTAATCACGGAGGGGGATATCCACAAGGGCAAGGAGGATGGGGGCAAGGTAACTTTTAAGAAAATTTTAACCAACCTCGGAGGTATGAGAATTTGTCATATGGGAATCAAGGAAATGTAATTACTCTTCCACCGGGCATCAATCCGGGGGAGAAGAAAGCTCCAAATGGTGAAGGAAAGCCTATAATGGAGGATCAAATAGCCAAGATGTTTGATTTCATGAAGCAAGAGAAAGAGGTGAATGAAAAAAGGTTTGACTATATGAAGCAAAGAGAAGAGTTGAATGATAATAGATTCAAAGCTTTGGAGACACAAATGAGTCAAATGACAACTGAGCAAGGTGAAATGCATCATAAGGGTAAGTTTCCCTCCACTACCGTTACTAATCCTAAGGAGCAATGTTTGTATGTTACCATGTGCAACATGGAAAGTAAGGTGGAGAAAGGGTTGGTGGAAATAACAAACATTGTTTCCAAGGTTGAAAAAGTAGTTTGTGATGAAATCGTGTCAAAAGTGGAAGAGGAAGTTGCCATTGATAAAGATTTGTCTTTTGATGATGAGAATATAATTGGTGAATTCTTGCCTTTGTTGGATGATGAGAGTAATTGTGATGAAGAGGTGATGTTGAAACAAGATCGTGACATTGTCGAAGTTGAAGCTTCATCAAAGGTTGAAAACCCCGGTAAATTCCTTCTTACTTATAAAATTGAAAATGGGGAATATTTTAATGCTATATGTGATCTTGGTTCAAGCATTAATATGATGCCTTTAGAAATTTTTGAAAAACTTGGCATTGGGAGGTTAAAGAAAAAGGATGTGGAAATTGGAATAATTGATGGTTCAATGATAAAGCCCTATGGAGTTGTGGAGGATATGCTTGTGAAAATAGAGGATTTTGTCTTTCCTGGTGGATTTTATGATAGTTGAGAAGCAAGCGGATCCTTTGATCCCATTGATTTTTGGAAGACCGTTTTTGGCAACCGGAAGAGCAAAATTTGACATGGATAGGAAGGAACTCATACTCCGATCAAATGAAAAAGAATTGATGTTATCAAGCAAGAATTTGAAAGGAGGAGATCTTCATATGAAGCCACCCATTAAGCCTCCGGGTGATAGATACCGAGTAATAAGTGAAATTTTAAAAGTTGAAGATTTAACTAATTTTTTACTTGAATTAGCAGGAAATTTTTCTTCAAAGAGGAACAAGTTTGGGGGGAATCCACATGTTGATTGGAAAATTGATAAAGGGCCTCCGGAATTTAAAAATATGAAAAAAGAGGAAACGAAGTGAGTTCAAGTGTTAGAGGAGCACGAAGTGTTGATAAGAAGGTTGTTAAGGAGATGTTTAAAGTGAAGATGAGGCCCGATGGGGTCTTGGATTTCTCCGATTGTTAAGAGCTTCAATGCGTCTAGCTCGACGACGTTAAATCGAGCGCTTGATGGGAGGTAACCCATTTTTGTAAGTTTAGTTTTATTTTTTGTATTTTTTTGTATGTAGGTGGAATTTGCTCAATGGAGAAAATACTTATGGAGGAAACGAGATGTGCTGGATTTGGAATGAAGATGTATGTCGCACCACTCTTTACAAACTTAAATTTAACACGTGTTAATTTAAGTATGGGGGAGAGTGTATGGTGGCCATACTTGAATGTTGGAATGCATATATGTCATCACAAGGTAATTTTATGATGATCAATGGTGGAAACTACAAGGGTAAGACTCACCACTTTTTGCAAACTTAATTCTCAACTTGTTTCGATTTAAGTTTGGGGGGATAGTGTGTGGTGTGCCTTACCACTTATGTATTCTTGATGGATCATGTTGATAGAGTGATTATCTTGATTGTCTTGTGTAAAATTGGGTCAATTTTAATTTTTTTCTCAAGAGTTTGGTTCATTTTGGTTTATTTGGTGGTGTCTAAGTGCATGTTAGTCCATTAATTGGTCATAGATGTGGAAATAATTGATTTTGATAAGTTTTTTAACATATATAAGTTGTACCGAAAGCAAATAAGCAGGGGAAAACAAGGTTCGGAGTTATAAAAAATGCAAAAATAGGGTACAAAGCTCGACCCGTGTTCAGGACTCGAGCCTGTACATGAGGCCGAACTCCGACATCAAAAGCAGCAGCATGCCTAGTCGTAGGCCGAGTTCAAAACTCGACTCGAGTCCAGTAAGGAACTCGAATCAAGCTACATAGCTCGAGTCGAGCAGATCGCGAAAGTCAGAATAAAAATGCGATTTCAGGCTCATTTCTGCAGAACTATTCATCGAACCCGAAGCTCGCGTCGTGCCCAGTTCATCTGTACAGCCTCCGAAATCCTTCTCAATTCTTCAAAACTCATGTGAATTGGTTAGTGTAGTGTCTATTCTTCCACAAATTTGATTCTCCACAGTTTTGCAAGGTAAGAACTTTCTACCCTAATACTTTGAATTGGTGTTTAATTTTTTGAATTGGTGCGTGGGCTTTGAATATCATGATGCTTGAAGCATGAGAATGAAGTTTATACTTGCAATTATAGCATGAGTTTATGAATTGATTGCTTATTTGAATTAGGGTTCATGAATGTCAAATTGAGGAAAGTTGTGAAATGCATAAATTGGGTTGATTTGTGTATTCTAAGTGATGAATTGGTATGAGAATGAAGTGGAAATTGCTAACTTGAGTTTGGATGAGAATTGAATTGGTGGAATTTTGATTTTAGAGATTCAAGTTAAGGTTCATGGAAGCAAAAATTGGGGATTTTTAGTAATTGAGCATAATTGATTGAACTGATAAGTATAGATCTGAAATTGATGCATGAATGAAGTTTGAAGGGTGAGATTTAGCATGATTTATGTGAGTTGAGCTTACGAAGTTGCAAGTTGAACGTATGCATACCATGTTTTGCAATTAAATGGTTATTTGGTGTGAATTAAAGTCAAGAATTTGATTAGATGGGTGCATAATGATCATTTGTTGATTGGATATGAACTTTTGAAGTCATGAGGTTGCATTCTTGATGATAAGTGATGCTTATTAGATAAGTGAAGTGTGAGCTTACATGATATAGTTGTTAATTTCTTGTAAATGAAAAATACTTGTTGGTATTATTTGGCCCTACCATAAGCTTAATGGATTAAAATTGCAAAATTATGCATTCAAGTTTTGAATTAATTGTGAATTTTTGTAATGTAGATGGCTAGAAGAGAAAGGGGACAAGACTTCATTGTACTTAATAAAGAGGAGTTGGCACTTTGTGATGCAAATTTAAGTATAGAAGGGTTTCATCCATTTGATATAGATGTGGACTTGGTGGATGAGTGGCCAAAGTACGCTTCAAGGTGGGAGGCAATCTATCCAAAAGTTCATGCAACTAGATTCCAAGATCAACAAACTATGGTTGACTTAGGATTAGAGGATGACTTGAGGGGCATGTTTCGTAATGTCCACATGGAGGATTTCTTTGACAAGAGGTCACCCACATACCGAAGCCTCACAGCGGAATTCTTGAGTACGCTAGAGGTCGAGAAGAATCACAATGAATATCCTACTTCCATCAAGTTCCAGTTAGGAGATAAGTGGCATGAAGTTGAAAATCCTGATCTGAATGAATACTTTGGATGCTCTAGAGATGAGGATCGAGTCATCTATTCATATGTGGAGAGATACAACAAAAAGCGGAGGTGGCACATATTGATTAATGATGGAACGGAGCAACAGTCAGAGTATCGAGCTAGTTCATCTAAAGGAACAGCTATATGGAACCCAGTTATGAGGTACTTGAAAAAGATTTTGTCGAACACCGTGTTTGGGAGATCGGAGAGTGGTTCCGTAGTAGAGAGGGAGCTGCATATGATGTATTGTATGTATCATGGGAAAGAATTTAATATGGCTTCAGAATTAATCCAACATGCCGAGAGGATAGCTAAGAGACGCGCTCATCAGCGAGTAATGATTGGAGGTATATTACCATGATAGCTGAGGGGCTCCGAGTTAATTTTGATGAGAGAACTCTGATGGTGAGTGAGGGATTGAATGCTCATGCACTAATGAGGATGGGTTTCTTAGTACGTGTTGGAGATAGGTATTATTTTAAGTAAGATCGAGGCAGTCCATTCCCTCTTCCGACTCCTGTGTTGATGACTATTTTTGGTCAGAGAGCAGCGGAGAATTTGAGCATGGCTAGTGATCTATATTCTGAGATAGTCAGAGCATTCTATCGAGCCAACCGTGAAGGTGTTGAAGAAGTGATACGGGAATGGAAAATATAACAGATGCAGATTTAGAGGAGCTTAGAGCTGAGGGTGAGCCTATAGATTTAGGATATGAAGAAGAAGAGGAAGAAGAGCATCAGGTGGAGTTCGAGGAGCACGCTCCAGAGCCGCCACACTTTGAGGAGGCACAGATAAGAGGTCACGGAGATCAGTTTAGGTGGAACATCCTCTAGAGTGATGTTCGTGATATTAGACAGGCTCAGTAGGAGCATGAGATACAGATCCGAGATCTCCAGGCTGGTCAGTTCAGGATGGATTATAACTTTAAAGAAGCTCGTCGTCACATCAACAACATTGAGGAGATGAAGACCATGATGTTCAGCATGCAGTTTTCTAGAGCAAACCGTGCCTACATGCCCTGGAATCCATATCAGCCACCTCCACCGCCGGAGCCATGAAGGGAGTACTTTTGGTGCTAGGCACATCCATTAGTTCGTTTAGCTATGATTAGACATTTGATTTGATATTGATGGATTGGATTGTACTTAAATTGTTTTGTTTTGGGAGGTTTTACTTTGAGATTTTATTTTCAATTTTATGCGATTTACTTTCCGTTATTTTTGGTATTTTGGTTTGATTTTCATTATTTGGATGTGATGGGAATTTGATTATACTTGTTATGGATATGAATTGATGTTTTTGATATTTTGAGATGGATGATTTTGTTCATGCATGTTATGTGCTTGTTATGTTGTTTGGTGAGTTTTTGATTATTTTGTTATGTTTGTTTTGATTTGATTCTTGTAAGGTTGGTTTGGTGGTATGTTTTTGGGAAGGTGTTGAGTATTATTGAATGTGAGCTATGATACATTGTTTGTGATGAGTGATGGCAAGTATGTTAATGTTTTCTACTTGTTGAAATTGTGACATGAATTACATAATTTGTTCAATTTTGAGAAGTATGAAGGGTAATTATGTTTCTTTTGGTCCAAGCAAAAGCTTGTGAGAATTGAACCTCAACCGTGCCTCCATGGTTAATTCTTGATGAGAGGACCGGTTGTATTTAAACAAACTAGAACTTGCTCATGGACTATAGGAACGAAGCCCGAATGGTTGAAATTTGTGATATGATCTTAGGCCATCCTTGTTAAATAAAGTCATAGCCATAAAATTCCTTACCAAAAACATTATCCCTAGTGAGCCACTTTGAGCCTAGAAGCCTTTTCTTCGTGATTTAAGCACAATAAAAGCCTTGAAAAATCACTTGAGCCTTATATATGTAACCTATATATGGATAATTGAGGATGATGATGGTTTACAAGGGATGATGTGGAAAAATGTGCAAATAAATAAAAAAGGTTAACTCAAGAAAAATGATGAAAGAGCTCAAGATAAAAATGAAAGTGCAACTTCAAAAAAAGTGTAAAAGTAGCAAAATCCTAAAATGTGCTCAAGGAACGCAAAAATCAAAGAAAAGAAGTATGTCATTCAAAAGAAGCTCAATAAATCCATGGTATGTTGATGTTTAGTATTCTTGAACAATTACAAGGAAGGAAGTTTGAAAGTGAGGAAGTTGAAGAAAAGAATCATATCTTTGATTATCCACACTTGATTAGTCACTATTATCCAAAGTTTCCAACCTTATCAAAGAAGCCTAAACATTACATCCTAAGATAAAGACATTTTTATCACTTATTGAAACTAGGGTGGCTTGTGATCATAGTCCATGAGCAAGCCTATGGTGAGTCGGTTCTAACCGGTTGATTAGTGATGTTAAAAACCCTACTCTATAGAGTGTTGAGTGAATTTGATAACCAATGAGAGGCTTGGATTGAAAGGTGTTTGATTACTCTTTTGTCATTCATAAGATTGAACTCATTAATCTTTCATGTTATAGGTTTGATGATGTAGGGATACTTAATATGATCTTGTAGTCCTTATTACTTGTGATGTGTTGTGGTTTATGTTCGTTAAGTGTTTCTCTAGGTGAAAATTACTCCTCTTGTTTATCATTTTTTATTGTTTAAGGACGAACAATACTTTAAGTTTGGGGGGTTGATCGTTGTCATTTTTACCTAGATTTTAGTATCTTTATTTGTGGATTTTCGAATGTTTTTATCCGTATTTGTGTGACTTTTGGTAGAATTATTGTTATTTTGAGAGATGTGGTATGGATTGATATAAATGTGTAAATGAGCTTAAATATGTGCAAAACAGGTCAAAAATGGAGCAAAATGGAGTCGGGAGCTGAAACGAAGAAGCTGGACAGGACTCGACCACGCTCGAGTCGAGCTCTAAAGCTCGAGTCGAGCTGCGTGGCCGAGCTCGGGTCATGTGTTGCACACGAGCCTGTAATCGAGGCCGTGCACAGGCATCAGAACAAGTTACACGTCCATGAGCGAGGCCATGCGCGGAACACGGGTCGAGCTCCATCAACACACAGTAGCACACCGAGAAACATGCAGGAACTCGAGTCGAGCTCTGCAGCTCGAGTCGAGTCGTGTACGAATTCAGTGATTAAGGCAGAAAATTCCATAAGCTTCTAGAAGGTTCCTAAGAGGTTTAAATACCCAATTGGTGCGAGAATACAGAGAGAGATCAAATTGATAGCAGTTACACACACTCCACACCACATTTCCTCACACACTAGATCCATAGTCCCTCTCTATCCATTAGATCCATCCAATTTCTATTTGATTTCCACATTCAATCCATAAATTCATCACTCCATCCATCCATCCACCATTTGAGAGGATTGAAGCATCAAGGATTGAAGAATTTGATACATTGAAGAGGAGGAAGATTTCTCATGCAATGGAGCAAAACTTGATTTGTGTTGAATTAAACATCATGTTTAGAGGCTAGTCCTATAGTAGGGCTAATCATATGAATGGTTGAGGTGAAGAGTTAGATATGTAGAACTTGAGTAATGATTTGAAATGATTTGTGGATTTCCTTTTATGATATATCAACCATGTTTCATTTCAATGTTTGTGTGATTAAATTCTCTATTCATAGTATTAGGATGACCATTTCAATGTTGTGAGTGGATGTTTAATTGAATCATATATTGAATTGTGCATCTATGTTAGTATAAGGGGAGGTAAGTCATACCTTCCTTAGGCTTGGAACATTCATAAAGGGACACTTAAGAGATTGAGTGAAAAGAACCAACTTATGATCATAGTACCTTAAGGGAATTGAGATTAAGACCAATCTTAGGAGATTTAGGCTTGTAAAAGGGTCGAGAACCTAGTTTCCTTGGCCATAGAGACTAGGGGTAAAATTGTCATTGCTTTTAATCCACAAGTTAATGAAAATTACCATTAAGGGTTTTACATATCTAGCTCAAGTCTTAACCATGAGTATGATTAGCCTTGCTCCCTTCTCAAGTGAAATCTACAACCATTCCATTTATCATTTGTTTGTTGTTTGATCATTTACTTTGTTAGTCTAAATTCTAGTCAATTGAGTAGAATCGTAAGTAATAGTTTTAAGTACAAAACCTTCAATTTATCATCCTTACAAAGCACAAATCAATGGAAAATCCAGATACAAGCCTAAGTTTACTTTCCCTTGGGACGACATACTTATAAATTTTGTTACTTGATCACACGTGTAAAACAACGATAGAGTCTCTTACTCTAAGAACATTTTACTAGAAATGCGACTAAGAACAATGCAATAGGAAGGACTAATACTCTTTAAATCATCAAGAGACCAACCAATCGCAGATTTATACTTTCTAAGCACATCCAATAATTCCTCAAGTTGATCATCATCAAGAGAAGAAGATACAATTACCGGATGTTTTTCATTGTCACTTAGATAGGCATACTTCAAGTGCTCCGGTAGCAGTTTCAACTCCTCCTTCTTCTCTTCTTGAGGTGCACTCTCTCTATCCAATGGCAAGTACTTCCTAGTCCACTTGACCTCTTCAACCTTTGTCTTTTGCGATTGATACCTGTCATCACCAAAGCAAGCAAGTTTTCAAGAAATTCGATACATACCTCATTGGAGAGTTCATCTAGCTCCGTAGTGGTAAAAGTAAGAGACTCCGCCAAACATGTCTCAAGAGGATTCTTTGATAGAATCAAAGACATGTCTTCCTTCACAATCTCCTCCACTACATCAATACTGTGACATTGCATCTCCATTGGCATCTTCATTGCTTTGTCAAGGTTAAATAGAACCTCTTCTTTATCCATTCTTATACTCAATTCACCTTTCTGCACATCTATCATGGCTCCCGCAGTAGCAAGGAAAGGTCTCCCCAGATTAAGAGGGACATTATCCTCGCCATCTTCCATCTCCTGCACCAGAAAATCCACAGGAAAGACAAGCTTCTCTACTCTGACAAGAACATCTTCAATAACACCCTTCGAAAAAGTCATAGACCTATCCGCTAGTTGTAGAGCAACTGTCGTGGGGGTTAATTCTCCGAAACCAAGCCTTTGAAAGGTGGACAACGGCATCAAGTTGATGCTTGCCCCAAGATCACACAAGGCTCGACATGCCGGCCCCTTTCCAATTTCATTTGAGATTGTGAAGCTTTTCGGATCCTTTAACTTAGCTGGCAGCTTCCTCTGAATGATCGAGCTGCAGTTCTCAGACAAATTCACCATCTCAACTCCATTCAAGCTTCTCTTCTTCAAAAGAATATCCTTTAGAAAGCGAGCATAATACGACATCTCCAATATTTCTTCAGAGAAATGGATGTTCAAGCTTATTTTGTTTATGATTTCTGAAAACTTCTTGAACTTCTCTTCCAATCCCTTCTTAACTAGCTTGAGAGGAAAGGGCGGAGGTATTTTTTTTTAGAATCCCCTATTCATCACGTTTAGCCTTTTCCGCTTTATCCTTTTCAGCTCTCAATCTCCTAGCTCTTTCCCACTTCTTTTCTGCTATAATCTCAGTATTCTGCTCTTTGGAAGACATTGGAGTAGTTTCAACATCATGCAGAGCATTCAACACGAAAAATGGTGCAGAACAGGAGAGTTCGACCTGGGTAGGTGGTCGAACTCGGTGAGTAATGATCAAAATGAACATTTGAAGTTCGTTCTTCTCCTTACAGGCCAGTTCGACCATGGTTCGACCAACTGGTTTGGTCGAATCCAAGCAATCGTGGTCGAATTGAGCATCAGACAAAACAGAGTGCTCTGGACAGTGGAGTTCGACCTCAGTTCGACCAGAGGCTCTGATCTAACTCATCTATGTTTGGTCGAACTGCTCTTCTGACTCCTCTGGACATCACCCAGGTGCCGAGTTCGACCTTCCCTGTGCAGTTCGACCTGCATGTCTGGTCGAATTAGGGTCGAATCGAGCTCCTGAAAATTCAGACTTCAATTCTAGCTTCATCGGTCCCTCATACTGCGTTCCAAACCTCAGTGCAATGGCGTGATAAGACTTTAGATTCTCAATACTTTGAGACGGAAGCTTCCCTTTCTCGATAGTTTGAGACAATTTGTTCACATTTCCAGCCATCTCCCCCATTAACAACGTAAGGTCCTTTACTTGTGTAGACAAATTCTTATGATTGCTCCATTTTAGCTTCCCTTCTTCAACTTTAGCTCCCGCATCAACGCCAGTAGGAGGCTGCAACGCATTATTCAGATTGCTCCATGAAAACTCCGGCATCCTTGATTGTTGATAACCACCCGGGGGACCACGATTGTTGTAGTTCCCTTGATAGTTCCGATTTCCTTGATTTGGGTACCTAGTTCCTTGAATACTTTGACCCATGGTGTAATTTGCCTGCTCAATCTCCTCTTGGCTAGCTCCTTCATAGCCACCATCCTGCTGCATCATTAGTACTCTCTGTGATAAATCTGTGATCTGCTTTTGCTGAGACTCTAATAGCTTGCTAATGTTAGTCAAGCTAGAGACGATCTCATCATCTCTTCCCGACTCCACCATAGTATGCTCAACCTGTGCTACTTTACCAAGAACATAAGTGTCTCTCACTCTATCAGTCGGCCAATCTCTTGAATTCATCGAAATATCTTCAAAAAGCTTCTCGGCCTCATTGGGTGACTTAGTAAGCAGTGCTCCATTAGAAAAAGCATCAAGTAAAACACTATATAATCACAGTCCAACCCATTATAGAAAATACTGATATATTGAGCTTTAGATAGCCCATACTGAGGACACTTCCGAAGCATGTCCTTGAACCTATCCCAAGCTTCATGAAACTTCTCATTGCCATGGATAGAAAATTGATTGATTTCTTGCTTCATCTTAAACACCTTTGAAGGTGGCATGTATCGCTCTAAGAATTTCACTTTCAACTTCTCCCATGTGTCACATTCAGCAGCATCAAGATTATCGTACCAATCTCTCGCTTTTTCATTTAGCGAGAACTTAAACCGTATGATCTTCCTCGCATCCTCATGAGCTCCTGCAACTTTTTGTGTACTTGTGTACCCAAGGAACTTATTCAGATGTTGCTGAGGATTTTCGAATGTTTCCCCAGAGAAGGGACTCCTTTCAATCATGGTGATAAGAGCAAGGTGTAGATCAAAATCAGCTCTAGTCCCTCTTGCTCCTAACAACCCAGCATTGCCTGTTCTTTTGCTCTTAAAGACTTCCCGGATAGCAAGTGTGTTCGGATCCGCTGCCATGTTGATTGCTTCTACATCCAAATTAACTTGGACGGTAGCTTCAATCATTTGCGGATTATATACGTCAACTTCAACTCCTAAATCAAGAGTTTTAGTTGGGTCTATGTTCTTGTTCTTATTCTTCTTCTTCTTTTTCTTCCTCGACGATGCTTCGATCTCTGGATTATATGGCTCTAATTCACCTTTCTTTGATCTTGTGAGCATACGCCTAAGAAAAATAAGTGTTAGAAATCAAAGGCAAAAATAATAATCTCAATTAAATTAGAAATAATCAAAAGATATTTAATGTCGTCCCCGGCAACGGTGCCAAGAACTTGATGGGCATTTTCTCAACACACAAAATTAATCCTCAAGTATAAGGATATCAATTGTAGTTTCGAAAGGTGACCAAGTATTTATCGTACCCAAGGAACAGATTATTATTAATTCAATTATATTCTAATTAACTAAGATTATGTTGTTAAATTGGATTTGGTTTAATTGTGAAACTAATTAACATATAATTGAAATAGCATAATAAATAAGCAAGCAATAGAGAAATTTCGGTTGTGATCAAGTAAGT
Organism: Pogostemon cablin; assembly: GCA_023678885.1. Taxonomy (NCBI): domain Eukaryota; kingdom Viridiplantae; phylum Streptophyta; class Magnoliopsida; order Lamiales; family Lamiaceae; genus Pogostemon; species Pogostemon cablin. The sequence goes on along the minus strand of CM042962.1, from coordinate 14,969,432 downwards.
AATAGAGTAGTTCTTCAGGTAATTCAGTTTTATTTATTAATTTCCTTTCCATGTGTTGATGTCTGACTCTGCCTTGTAGTTTATAGACACATCACAAAACCATGCAAGCGTACTCTATAGAACAAGTAAGCAAGCGTATGACACGTGTGAATATCGTGGGAGCAAGATGTATACTTCACCCCCTTTCTAGGTACTATCATAATCAATTATTTTCCTTGCACTTAGTACTCTAACCTGATTTGATCTCCCTTTTTAGGTACTATAAAGTTATACTCTTTATATAGAATAAACCACAAGTAGTGTTGTACGGAGTTTACACATGAAAATTCAATTAACTCATAAAACTTTCATAACCCTAGAACTACTGAAGTGGTTCTAGCCCATGATTGATCTAGGAACAATCATGGCTAGTTGGTATGATCTTACTTGACTCGCCAGACGAACCTCTCCTCACGACTCCTTCGGATGATGGTAGAGTTTGGTGAAGGATGGATGATGAATGCTCTTTTTTTCTCCTGCAAAAGCTCTTCTTTTATACTTGTAAACTCTCCTTACGGGCCTTGGATGGGCTTTTTGAGCGAACACACACACTGAAGGTGTAAAAGTATGAATTTGGTAAGTTTTTGAACATTAGTTCGACCAAACAGGTTGGTCGAACTCTCCCAGGCAGGTCGAATCCCAGGTCGAATTTGTCTGCAACTTGGCCTCTGATTCCGGATTCGACCAGGTCCTGGTCGAACCGGATATTTCCTGGTCGAATCGGTACTGCTTCTATTTAAGCTTCGAGTTTGACCACAGTTTGACCAAGTGGTTTGGTCGAACTCGGCTGTCGTGGTCGAAATGCACTTTTTCGAGCTCAATTTGACCAGAAGTGCTGGTCAAACTCTCTTTTTCTTGGTCGAATCCAACCCCTGCGTGGTCGAATTGCACCCCTGTTTCTTCCTCTTTTCGGATCCGATCACTTCCAACTCGTTTTCCTTCGAAAATCAACTCAAATAGCCTTGTAAACTCCCGATTCGTGACTTTCTACCATGTATAGCAATTCACATCAAATTACAACCATTTATCATACCATAAGTACACGAATCTGGGCTTGAAACTAGTTAATTTATACACTCATCATACCCTTATGAGAATCATGAAGGAGGATCCAAGACTCAATCTATACGACGAATTTACCGTGGGACGACTAATGCGGTTCCTCAGCTTCAAAAAGAGAAAGTATAACATCATATATAAGGTGACCAAAGGAGAAATTTCCATCCCAATGGAGCTCACGAGTAATGTGATGGAAATGCAACTAGTCCCTGTTGATGAATCAAAAGGGAGCTCAGTAAACTCAAGGAAGAAATGGCTAAGACTATGTGTTGGATCCACATCGGAGCAATTCGGATCCTCATCAAAGCAACTTTCAAAGAAGGCATCGATACACCAATCGATATTGCAATCTTTGATAAGAAGATCAAGAATACGAGAGAAACATGCTTGGGAGGAATCTCAAGGAACCTGTATGCAGACAAGTTGGCATACTACATATACCAAGGATTGCCTACAATCTGGCAAATAAAGACTTCAGTAGGTCACTCACCCTTCATCAAGATTTCAAAAACAAAGACTTGATGAAAGAAGGAAATAGGCCTTACTCGATCACATACAGTATCTCGTATGTTCTATCCAACACCCATTATTCAGATCTATTCCAAATGAAGGAGTATATTGAGATACCAGAAGTATTCGAGAGGGTTTAATGTGCAACTGGGCCAGAAATAATGGAGTTACCACCAATCCATGCTATGGATTTGCGAATCAGAGATAAGCCGGTCTGGAACAGGCAAGATAGCCTCAGATTCGACCAAAGGAGGATTTCTTTCCAAGAAGATAGAATGATCAGTGAAAAATAGGGAAAGAAGTCGATCGTGAAGGTGATCCAGGAGCCGAAAAAGTTCACAATTAAAGGTGAACTGAAATGCCCAGAAGGATGGAGAGGAGTCGAAGTAATATTCGACATTACTAAAAAGGAAAACTCTATTCCTTGTGATGTCTTATATTATCTCCAACAGCCAACAACTGGGAGATATCAAGGACAGCTCAAACTCGGAGAACTTGAGCTGGTACTAGAAGGAATAGCAGGAAGATTTCCAGAGCAACTGGTGCTAGTATTGGAATTTCTCGAGGATCAAAAACCTTGGGAAAGATTACAAGATGGAATGGAATTCACGATAAAAGGGAAAAATACAAGGTTTACTAGTAGAGGCTCGGGCTTAAAGCTCTGATCTACCCATGACCACAAGTCCATTCTCGATTTATATCACCATTGGGATGATATATAGGAACATCGTATAGAGTATTTTGCGGCATACATTGATTCAGAAGCCGAAATCTGCACAGCAAAAGAAGGAGTCTTTCCTAAGGACTCAGGTGAAGAATTGCCAATGGTACTAGGAAAAGATTTCTCACAAAGGGTGCTAATCCTTAATAGATGAATCAAGCAAGCAGAGATCATGATTGGAGGAGCGGATCGTACCCCATGGTACAAGGTAAAGACTCCACCAATATATTTTCATGATACCGGAGTGGATATTCTGTTAGAAAATAATTTCCTACAGACATTCAAGCGTTTTACCCAAGAAAACGCAACAAAAAGACTTATTTTCACAACCCTTTGTGAACATAAGATCATAGCACCAAGACTGCGTAATGCATTTCAGAGAAAAATGCCAATTAGATTTCGCTGGTGATGAAGGAAAACTTAGCCATCCAAAGATGAATTATCGAAGGAGATATGGCGAAGCAGTACTTCAAATGAGAACCGAGACCAGAGGAGAATGGAAGATGGAGAAACTAAAAGAAAACATAATCCACATTCTCAAGGCAAGCTTGGGAGAAAGCTTACATAAAGACACCACAATCAAAGAGCAAACATCTTTGGAGGATGTTAAAAGAAAGATACAGAGGAACTTCAATGAGGATCCTCTAACCTAGTGGGGCAAAAACGAGCTCAAAGCCTCTCTCAAAGTGAAAGAAGGAAAGGAGCATGAGTTCGTGAGATACAAGCCTATCCTGATGAATCAAGAAGATCGGAAGGATATGCAACAAATACTTAAGGAAAATCTAGACCTTAAGTTGATATCCCAGGAGTATCTCCATACAACAGTCCAGGATTTCTGGTTCGAAATCATGGAGAAGTCAAGCGGGAAAAGCCGAGACTTGTGATCAATTACAAAGGGATCAACAATATCTTGGAGTTCGATGGATACTACATACCAAGCAGGGAACACTTGGTCAACTGTATCAAGAATGCCAAGGTATTCTCAAAGTTCGATTGCAAATCTGGGTTTTACCAGATTATGATGGAAGAAGGAAGCAAGAAGTTCATAGCCTTCTCCACACCACAAGGTCATTATATCTGAAATGTCATGCCCATGGGCTTGGCGAACGCACCCCAAATATACCAAAGGAAGATGGATAATCTGTTCAAAGATTGTTTCTCATTCATGTTTGCTTATGTAGATGACATCCTCATAGCCTCAAAGAACATGAAAGAGCATTTGGCGCATTTGGAAGTATTTTCAGAGGTATGCCACAAGGAAGGATTGGTGCTTTCCGAAAAGAAAGCAGTAATAGCAACTAGACAGATCGAGTTTCTTGGAGTCGAGATCGATGAGTCTGGAATTATTCTACAACCTCATATTGTAGAAAAGGTTCAGGGATTTCCCGAAGATCTCAAAGACAAGAAGCAACTCCAAAGTTTCTCAGGAGTGGTCAACTTTGCTGGAATGTTCATCAATAATCTAGCACAATACAGGAAGGTGTTCAGTCATCTGTTGAAAAATGATGATGAGTTCAAATGGGAGGAATCACACCGAGCAATGGTTAAACAACTAAAGGAGGTATGCAAGAAGCTCCCCAAGTTATCCATTCCTAATGACGAGGATGATCTGGTACTATATACAGATGCCAGTGACCATTGATGGGCAGTAGTTCTTACAAAGTCCACACCAGAAGGAGAAGTGCCATGCAGATACTGTAGTGGGCTCTTTGCGGAGAATGAAGTAAAGAAGTGGCACATCAATGAAAAAGAGTTTTTTACGGTTCAGAAGGCATTCAAAAAATAGCCGCTATTTCTTCTCGCGAAGAAATTTATCCTTAAAATTGATAACACAAGCGTCAAAGCCTTTTTGAAAAATAAAATTAAATCTAAACCAGAAAAGGCTAGACTATTAAGATGGCAACCAGAATGCCAATATTATGATTTTAATATTGTCATTATTAAATCTGTTGATAATGTTTTGACATATTTCCTGACGAGAGATGGAGGGAGCTGAAATAGACTCCATCCTGACTGTATCAAGGCACCTGATGGACAACCTTGAGTTGCTCCAAAGGGAATTCGAGAATTTGGCACTCAATGCAAAACGTGCTGGAAGAATACAAGAAAGTGATCAGACTAAAGTGTCTAATCGCATACGAGATTGCATTCACAACAATGTGAGTCTATTCGAGTCATTACAAGAGCCACTCCTCTGGGCTGTTGATAGCAATAGCAATCGACAAAAGGAGAATAATCGAGAATGGGGCTCTAAACCCGGAGCAAGGGATTCAAGTACCCTTAGCACAAGTCCTAGATTGGAACCTCCAAAAGAGGAACCGGTTCAAGGAAAAATCAAAGACCTGGAGTCACATCTAGAGTCGACGAGTCAACCCAGCACCTCTGGGGTCAAAGAGGGAGAGATCAACCTTAGGCCTATGATGGGCACTGCTAAGGTTGGTATTAACTTAGCTGATTTCTCTTATTGGCAGGAATAATAGGCCAGCTAAGAGAAATTGAACACCGGACAAGGAATTCGACCGGAGAAATGCCGGGTGGATATATCTGGGGAATATCTCCGAGTTTGGATACGAGAATGATCAAATTCAAATGATTTAAAGCAATGGTATGATTTTGGAGCATTAGCTTCAATATATATTATTGCACCAAGCTTTCCAGAGCTTTCAAAACTGCCAGAGTTGCTAGGAAAAACAGTTTTTAAGGCATGGGAAAACAACGCAATTCTATCCAGAGGCGATATATTGAAGCTTTACTTCACCAGTGCGGCTCCAGAACCAGTTGGAAAAGGCAACCACGAGGCCTTCCATTTCATCAAGCTAAGAAGACCCGATTTATCAGCATCAAATAGGATCAAGGAGTTTTCTGTGAAGGAACTAATCTTGGTTTCTACATTTTCTAAAGAGAAGATCTCTACGCGTAGAGCGAGGGGTTTGTACGCCTGCATTAAAGCAATGGTGGAGGTGAACTTCCCATTCAAGTTCAAGCACAAGTCTTTGAATGGGTCTTTTCTAGTTGAATACTTTAACAGAGAAGAAGATAGGGTTTGCTGAGAAGTCCTTCCAGGAAAAACAAAACCTTCTTTGGGAAAACAAGATTCCGGTGAGTAAACAAACTCATCGGAGATATTGCAACATGGCCCATTTTGGGCAATGGACAAACAAATTATGTACAAGTTGTTCTACCCAAACAGAACCAGAGTCTGGAAAAAGAATAAGGTTGGACATAGTGATTATAAGGAGTGTTGAACCACCCCCAGCAAAAGAGACACGTGGAAAGAAGAGGGTAAAATCTCTTCAAATTACCTAAGAGCCAGGAGAATCTTCAGAAACTAAGAAAGACAAGTGACTCTTCAAAAAAGCAAGAGTCTGCTGACTTTTCCGAAGGGGTAAGGAGCCATGTGACTCCTGCAAAAGCCAAAAGAGGGATGGACCAGAAAGGAAATCCAATAAAGAAGAAGGGGACCAGCCAGCTGCAAAAGTTGAAATCCAATGAGAATGACGTAAGCAGTGACGCCAGCACAATGATGTAAGCAGTGACGTCAGCCAAAGTAAAGAGGCTTTGAAATCCGGATTTCACATCTGAAAGCCTCTATAAATAGGAGAGCTGAGAAAGCAGAAGGCATCGACCATTCCCTTCTATTTTCTCTTTCTAAATTAACATTGTATCTCTTTTCTTTGTATGAGTGTTCTGAGTGCAGCTACAATAGGTAGCTAAAGGAGTTATCTCCTCTTGTTCTGTGAGGATGAGTGTGTAATAAATTCTCCATTCAATAAATAAATAATTTTGGGCTTCTGCCCGAATGTAGCCTTCAATTTTTCTACAACTTTGATCTCCATATTTTTCGGTGAAAAACAGTAGCAACATCTTGTACACCTGGTGTAGGAAACGAACCAGGATTGTGCTGAGGTCCGCTGAAGGAACGGAATTGAACCATCGTATTGCGGGGCGCGTGGTTAGCTATGAGGAGCAGCTATAAAACCTTCCAGATACCCGGTGGATCGACGGTAAAAAATGTACTGTTACTGTTACAAGTTAGTTAATTACGATATTAATGTTGTTTACGGAAGTATGATGGGCCTGATATGGTCGTAATGGACTATGTCTATTTTGAAAAATAGAAAGTGATAAAAATTTGCCGAAAAATAATATGATATAGGGCTGAAATTCCTTAAGAGACCTGTTGAAGGACTAAAAAGTTGAATTCTGCAAAGTTAGTGGACTGATTTCAAAATTAAGAAAATATTATTTTCAATAACCTGTTGGTCACCTGCTATAGCAGGTCAAAGGACCAAAAGGTTGAAGTTTGTAAAGTTAATGGACTGTTTTCAAAATTGAGAAAAAGGATGGACCAATTTCAAAATAAGAGAAAGTTAACGGACGAAAAAATCAATTTTCCCAAAGCTAAATTATTGATACTAATGAGCTTTACTATAAAAAATTATCCTTGTTACTGTTCCAATACTTATACGCTATAATATCGAAAAAGGAATAGATACCAAAAATATAGTTTATAAGCTATAATTATCGGTGTTTTTGTTCCAATACTTATAGGCTATAATATCAAAAGGAATAGATACCAAAAATATAGTTTATAATATTCGAAGCTACTATAGTATCAATTTTGAGCATCAAAAGTAAGAGATACAAGCTTATTACTCCCTCCGTCACATCCTTATAGTTACGCTTCCTTTGTAAATTACAAAGGAAGCGTAACTATAAGGATGGGACGGGGGAGTATATTTTAGTATCAAATGCTTCGATACAACATATTCTATTCTAATAAAATGCATTTTTGTTTCCAAAACCTAATTAATCTAATTCATATATAAACATCCGATCAATAAAAATAAAAATATTTATAAAACCACCAATTTCACTTAATTATAAAGTAAGCTTTATATGGGATCGGTAGAAGTTGTTCAATAACAAATGCAAAGTAAAATTGCAAAAGTATGATACATAAGAGTCTATAGAGTGTTATTTAGTCCGACAAAATGAGGCTCCATACCCAACTCCTTGAATACTGCTTTTGCCATTCTACAGTATCTACATGTCAATAGAAAGAATAAATAAATAAATAAAGCAATAATATTAAGACTGATAAAATTTGTATTATTGATTTAAATGTTAAAATTAATGAAAACCAGATAACATGTTATTCTCTAATAAACATGTTATTCTCTAATAAAATGTTATAGGAAATGTCACACCAAAGTGTCACAGGACATCTCGTGCCTAATAAAATTTTAAATTTCAAAGTTTTTGGAGATTTAAAGTTAATTTACTATAAATTATTTAATGTAATATAATGAATTTCAATTAATATATTGAAACAGACCCAAAGAAACATAATTAAATAAAATTTATTTCATAATATAATTGATTTACTTTTTTTTAGAAATTTTAAGATTGGCTGTAATTTTACCCTTTTTGAGAAATATTTTATTACACGATATTGAAATTATCTGCTCGTCGATCCGCCTTCTCTCCCCTCTCTCAATCTGGCCGCGCCACCACGTCGATCTGCCTCCTCTCTCAATCTGGTCGCGCCGCCATATCGATCCGCCTTCTCTCTCAATTTGGTCTCGCCACCACGTCATCCGCCTCCTTTCTTTTTCCTTTCGATTTGGCCGCCGCCAACGTAGATCTGCTCCTCTCTCTCTTAGTCTAGCCGCGCCGCTCTCTCTCTCTGTGTCAGATTTCTCATCTTGCTCACTATGTTTCTTCGTCCATGTCTTCCCTCACTTATCGAAGATTAGATTCTGTTGTTGAGGAGCAGTTGATGAACCAGTGGATGGATGAATTCGTGGCTGTCGTGCTCTTATTTAATTTTAAGTTTAAGTGGTATAATTACTCTCGTTTAAGTTTAAGTGGAATAATTAGTGGAGAAATTAATTGTAACTCCTATTAGGGTGGATGAATTGTTTGGTATAAGTTATTTGATTCATTGTTTGCTGTAAGATGTTTTGATGAAATTCTAGAAGGGTGGATGAATTGTTTGCTGATGCATTCTTTGATGTGTTAACATACGTTGATGAGTTACAACATATACATTAATAGGTTATAACTTATACACTTACATATTAAAATATGTACATTTAAATATTAAAGTATATACATCCTATTAGTTTAATTAACTCTAATATGTATTTGTTTACATAAATACACTTTTATACTAAATGTAAAATTAAAAAATGAATGTATATGTTAATAAAAAAAAGTATCTTTATTATGATATACTTTAATGAGTTACAACTTATACACTTGCATATTAAAATATATACACTTATCAATGTATACTGTATTATCTTTTACTAAAATGTATAATATTTTTTACTAATATGTATAACAAAAATTAATAAATATATAGATTAAAATATTGATAAAAATAATATCAATATTTTTTTTAAAAATTATTATATTTATTGGGAAAAACATATATATTATTTAATTACAACTAACACATTTGATTATTAAAATGCATATTAAAAATCAATAAGATTTAATATATTTTATATATATATAATTAAGTATACATTTACGAATAAAAAATAATACATTTGTGTTATTAAAAATATACATTACACCGAATTAAAACAATACACGATTTCCACCCATCGTAATCACAAACAACAATCAAAATCATCAACAACCAGCATAATTTTTACTATTCAACATACATATTGGAATAAATGAAGACAACTAATTACAACCTTGAAAACAATCACCATTAAACCATAACTTTATCTTTGAAATTTTTTGAGAAAGTAAGAAAGATAAAAAATAAAAAAAAAATGAATGTTTGAAGAATTATAAAATCTGATTCATTCATCAGAGTGGTGTTGATCTTTGAATGTGTGAGCTGATCTGAAGAGTGAAGCAGCGGTGGTGGGAGAGGAGGGATGACAGAGAGAGGGAGAAGAGAGAGAGTAATGAGAGATTAGGTGAGAGAGAGGGGAGCGGTTGTGGGAGAGGGAGGGATGACAGAGGGGGAGGAGAGTGAGGAATGAGAGATTAGGTGAGAGAGAGAGGGAGAATCGTTCTGTAGAGTGAATTAATGACCCGTATCGCCCAATTTCATATATATTTTTTGGGTTATTGAGTTAATTTGACTTTATCCACCTTAAAAATTGGTGTATAATAGTAATTGCCTTAATGTTTTTTAAGACGAATTTTTTACATGGGTAAAAAGAATGGAATATATTTCTAGTTAAGATAATGTAAGTAGAAAATTTGTCAAATTCAAAAGAGAAAAAATTAAACAATATAACACAATTAATTAATATCTAATTAATAATATAGTAATTAATTATTTTCACAGACATTCGAAAATGCTCTTGTTCACAGTATCCCACATCTGCAATTTGATTTTTTTTACTATCAAGTTCCATCGTCCTTATGAATACTGTATGAGAAAATCGCATTTCATGAGACATGTATAAGAACATAGAAAGTCTAATTGGGGTAACAACTCAGTGGCGAAAGAACCATAAAAAATTCTTTAAAGAAATCAAATTTCGATCCCAATAATGTCAAATTACAATGTTAAAAACGAAATATAATGTATTTCAATTCAAAGCAAAGCTGGTTTTACATAAGTGTCCTCATCTTTTTAAAGGTAAATTACATCGCACTGTTCACAAAGATCTGAAACTTGTTTTTTGGGGAAAGTTAAGATCATTGTATTCCACAGACCTGACATGGGGCTAAAACTTAAAAATTAAGTAGAACATTATTGACGCAAAACTCTAAATATGTTCTTCCTCAAATCTATCATGACTAAATATCAACTGATTTATAAGTTCAACTTGGTGTTGGATGAAAATCAGCTTTCTCATCTAATTCGAATGAGTGCAATAGTTAATATCTCTAAGATTAATGCAGTCAACAGAATCTACTAACACATGCACCTAAAATCCATGAATTACTAAGACACAATTTTAAAATCTTTTGTTTTTCTTGAATCAGACATGGTTTTAACACACACACATATGTATATAAATATATATATATATATATATATATATATATATATATATATAACTCTAGAAATCAAATTAATTTTTTGACATCCATAGATGAAAATACCCCTCGAATGAGCAAACAAAATATCAGCATCCCAATCAAAATAATCAGAAACACAATGATACAAAAACTCTAAAACCATTTACAATCATACGCAGCTTATACACACAGAAATTCAACGATTCACATCATCCAATAAGCAGAAAAAATCGAACAAAAAAGAAAAAAAAAATTATAGAAGTTGTCAATTGGAGTTAAAAAAAAAAAAAACATGCACCACTGTCGCCGATTCACAGGAGTTTGAGATAATAATATTCAGCTCGAGCTTTGGCAGGTGGAGCAGCTATTGATTTACTTAAGAAAGTAATTCAAATTTATTTCGACAAAGCAAACTTTGCAACAAAAATCAAGCTCTAAATTATATAATTTTGATGATCATACAAATGAGACGAAATAAAATTTTGAATTTATGAAAGATTAGAAACAAATCACATATATATACCAGATTTAATAAATGAGGAATGAAAGAAAAGAAGGGGGAAGTGTCTGTTAAATGTCAGGAGCGGTTTCTAGAAACATGATACAGGATAAGTCATATGTCTGGAAGGTTATGTCTCATGATGCCATTTCACATATCATCAAGGCAAATTTTACGTACATCATTAATAGGTGTGAGGGAGTCTGAAATAAGTGTAGAAACCAAAGGATGGAAAAGAAATCATAGTAGAAGTAGAACTCGATAGAATCAATTAGAGGATTTAAGGGGAGGTTGAGGATTCATTAGTTAGTTACATGGAAAAAGAGGGTGAGGTTGCATGCAGATGGAAAGAAAACTCATTTTGTTAACTGCATATAAATCCAAAGAAATAGAGAGTACAACTATATTTAAAGGAAAATGTATCCAATCTAAACACACCTGTCATCTATTAAAACTATGCACAACAAATTTAATCCCATTTCTCATTCTGTTACAATAAGATTCATGTAAATTTCTAATGTTCAGCGAAGAAAAACATAATTATTCAGGGTTTCAGTTTGATGCAAGAATCAATCAACTGGAAAAATTCAAATGCTACGTATTTCTGGTCGTAGATTATTATAAACTTTCAGTCCCATGGTCAATAGAAACCAACTTAGATATTATAGATACAACTTACTGAGAAAAGAGGTTCAGATGCTCTATAATATAACTCGGATGCAAGAGTGTTTTGATAAGGGGAAAAAATCGACCAAATCATCCCTCGTCCAATTTATAAAAAAGTGACAAATATGAAATAATCCATATCAACATCTAACTACAAAGGAACCCATACCTCAAAATTGACCGCTCATCAGACCCCATATCTTTAAATCCAACACCAAATTGTCATCATTCACTTATCCATATTAAATACTCCATGATCTTTCGATTCCTGTAAGTAACAAAGATTTGATCATCGTTAGTCTAGAGGAACAGTGATAAGATTTAAAGAGAAGAAGATTACCCATTTTTTTTTGTAAGAGGGCTTGGATAATAGGAGGGAAACAACACAAAAAATGTGTATTTAATGCAAGATAAAGAGCCTGAGTTCACTCACTCCATGTACTCGACTGTGTCCACACTGGAGTAGATGGAGTGTTTAGATGTGTATTAAGTCCATGTAGTAAAGGCCATGGCCTTCCCAAGTACGTTTGCAGCATTTATACATGTGTTCTGATTCGGATCTTCTCTCCCTTGAGCTGTGATCGTGTTCCTCATACCTGGGATAGGAAGTTCTAGAAAACAGCTGCAACATTGGATATTCTTATGAATTATGTAGAATATAGGCCAAGAAATCTCATTTCGTAATATAGGAACCTTAATTACATTCAGTAATCAATATAAGAGATGAATGAATAGCAAATCTCTGGGGTATTGCGATTGAATATCCGTCAAGAAAAACGTTTAGAGTGAATGAGAGTTCATTATCGGGAAAGAAAGAAGAGTAAAAATTAAAAAATCACAAGTTCAATTAGAAGCAAAAATTTCAATGGGAAATACACATACCCAAGAATTTAATTATTCCCTTTTGTTCTACCAAGCGTCTCTCTGGATCAGAAATGTTAAGTCTCACAAAACAACCAATGGTGTCGCGTAATACCTCCTCCCAGTTTTGGATCCCTACAATAAAAAATACAATCTCTGAATCTAGATACCATTCCATTTAAAGAGAAATCACAAAACACAGGGATGTTAAATTATAAATGGGATTCAGTCATTAAGACATCAACAGTCTCCGCTGCTTCATGTTAAGTCATCGTTACCTCTATTTCAATTTTCAAATACATTATCTTCGCTAATCGCTATCTCCAGTTTCTTTGGTTCCCTCCATTTTCATCAATTGTAACGTAACCCTGAAGATGTCGTTTTCACCTGAAAAGATTAAATCTCAATATTGAAACAAAAGGAGAACATTGAATGAGAAAAAAAAAAATTTCAATGAGAACATTGAATAGAGTAACGCAAGGAGAATAACATTGAATAACGCAAAACAACGCATGGAGAACACTGAATTAAATAAAATTCAAAAAATCTTAAAAAATTACACATCAGCACAGAATTCATATAGAGAGAACACTTGTCAAATGAATTTCATGTGGAGAGGGCACGTGTCAAATGAAAACTCTCATTTAGTTGAGTAAAGATTTTCTTGTTGGATTTGCATCACCACATCCCTATATTGAGAGACGTGTGGATAAAAAGGCCATTAATTAAGCAAAGCAAAGTATAAATTGTTACACAAAAGATGTCATGACTAAAAACAACTTCCTTAAATCAAATTCAATCTCCTTATAACTAAAAAGAAGGTGCAATAACTTTAACTCATAAAACCACATCAATCCTACATGCATGATTATTAGCACAATAAAATGGCTACAAAAGGTAGCATTCTTCTGTACATTATTTTGCTTCATCTTGTAGGCCAATCTCTGGGCTTAGAATCAACAGGCTTCACCCTAAAGCTTACTCGAAGAGATCTTCCTGGCTCCCGCCTGCTTCGTCTTAATAGTATAAGCCCCGGATCACCCGTTCAGGCTACATATTCACTATAGATGCAAACATCGGCACGCCTAGCAGCACAAAAACCTTAATTTTCGACACGGGGAGTGAGTTAACATGGACACAATGCTCACCCTGCATTCACTGCTTCAAGCAAAACCAACCTCTCTTTGATCCAAGAAAATCCACATCCTATGGAAAACTTTCACCAAATCATTCATTATCCAAGTATTTCAAGCGCTCTAGCAACGGTCAGCTCGTGTACTCCTTACTATATGCGAATGGAGAATCATCATCAGGCATTGCATCAGTTGAAAAATTCAGCTTCCCAACGGAGAAAAGGGCGAACGAAAGCATCAAGGGGGTTGTTTTTGGTTGTGCAAACAACCAAATAGGCCAATTCAAAATCTCAATCACATGTATCATGGGAATGAGCAGATCACCTCTGTCTCTAATAGGCCAAATGGACTTGAAATCAATGCGACGATTCTCATACTGCCTGCCACCTATCAATTCCCACATCAAAACGACAAGGCTAAGATTTGGCCACGACGTGAAGGGTAAAAAACTACTCAAAACTAGCTTCTTGAACAACATAGACTACAACTATTGATTGCCTTTAGTAGACATAAGCATTGGAGGAAATCGTCTAAACCTACCAACAGGCACTTTTCCAAGAGGTTGCATGCTAGACATTGGATGTGGCATAAGTTATATTGAGAAGCGCGCGTATAATGAAGTGGTTAGAGTAATGATGAAGCATTTGAATCGATTTAACCTCACTAGGATCACTACTGGCTCACTTATTGAAGCAGAGTTGTGCTATCGCGTTGGGTGGGGGTTCTACACCTACCCGAACATGACATTTCATTTCCAAGGAGCCCATTTCGAGATAGAGCCACAAAACTTGTTCCACGTTACGAAAGACAGGTTTTGTTTGGCAATGTTGGGGAGGGAGGGATAACATGACAATATTGGGTGCATTTCAACAGCAAAATGTTAGGTTCGTGTTCGACGTCGTTCATCAGAAGTTGTTCTTTGCTAAAGAGAATTGCTCATAGGACAAAGCTTGAGATGAAGGTTTTTAGTTTCTAAAATAATAACGCCATGACAAAGAATATGAAAGTATGATCAAAAGAGTTCTATATTTAAAACTACTGATCTTGACTCTATATTCATACCTTAAATTCTTCTCCCTTTATCTCATTTGTATAGATTGATTACTTCTTTCAATATTTGATACTTGTAAAAGAAAAATCGCATTCTTCCAAATACAACATTTATTTTTGTAGAGGGAATTAATAGACCTTAAATACTTCTAAAAAAACTTTTAATAGCACAAAATGAAACACTACAATACTTTTTAGCACTACTGAGTTAATTTGAACTTCACAGTAGAAATTGCTGGGGTCTTTTATGATGATAAAATACTAAATAATTTAGAGGAATTTAGAAACTCTCTTATGTTATTCAAATCTACTATCATACATGAGATGGTAATACATGACACTATTTATAGGATACATTCTTGATGATTAAAGAAATACTTATACTAAAAATAAATTGCAATATATGAATCTTAATTAATGAGTGAATTATTTGACCATCCAAGTTCTTGAACCTTGAAGATTGAATTGAACATCACTTTTGTATACAACTTATCAATTTCAATACCCCTTCTTAATTTGTAAAGTGAAAGTGATCTCGGCAATTGCTAGCTACTCAAAACTTACAATTTTGGTAAAGCTATCTGGAAGATTGATGCAGCCTTTGTTCCAACAAACCTAAGCTGAATTTTTTCTTTGCCAACAAGCTCTCTAATATAGTGATGACGAATTTCAATATGCTTCGATCTTGCATTAGAAACTGGAATATTATTCGTCATTGCAATTGCAGATATGTTATCACAGAAAATTGTAGTTTCACTCTTCTGCTTCTTGAGAACGTACGTATTTTTCTCAACCACACAGAGGGAGTGGAAGCTGATGTTCGCCAGAGTGTCTATTGAAAAGGGTTATATAATTTCGAGTGTAATTCTGTTTAGGATGCGTTCTTGTTCTTCTCTTCTTCCACTTCCCAATTATTCTTATCTGTAGACTGTTTAATTTGTTTTTCTTAGGTGTGTTGGGTGTATTTAGTAGGGTAAGTCTTGTCGCGTGAGACCATTTTGATTCGTCTCAATACAAAGTGTTCATTTCCTTTTTTGGTTGATGTGATACACACAATAATATTATTATACTCAACTCACTACACATGGGGCTCACACTTAACACTAATACAACTACACACTTCACATTAAAATATTATTTCTCTCACCTAATTACACTTTAAAATATTATACTCATTAATCCACGTGCAAAAAGCAAACGAACACTTATCAAGAGAACAGAGGGAGTATCACTTTTCCTTATAGATGATCAAGTTATCACTTTTTACTCATCTCATATAAACCTTTACGCGAGACAGTCTCACACAAATTTTGTCTATTTAGTAAGTAGGATAGGTGTGAATACTCTTATATTTGGGTATGAGGGTTAAAATTTAAAAATATGTTTTTATATTTGCTATAGTTTCAATGTTTTTAATAATACCTCGCATTACAATAGCCCACCCATTTCTTTTCTATTAACACATAATTTAATTAAAGAAATCCCATGTCCAATTTCACACCATGTACAGTACTCTCTGAAATAAAATCTACATTATAAAAGTATTAAGTCATTATAGGACCATATATTCTTGATATACACTAAAAATAATTACTTCCTCGTCCCGGAGATATTGACACATTTTTTTGGCACGGAGATTAAGGATTATAATAATTTAATGTGAAGTGAAGTGAGAGAAATAATATTTAATGTGTAGTTGGTAGTTGTATTAGTGGTGAGTGTGATTTGTGTATGGGCCCATGTAAATAAATAAATTGTTTTTGTGTGGGTCTCATATTCTTAAAAAGGAAATATGTCAATTTCGACAACTCAAAAAGAAAAGTGTATCAATATCTTTGGGACGGAGAGAGTATTTTTTACCAGCGTAGCAAAATCTTAATTTCATTGATAAATTGATTTACCAACTTTCGTTAATAATTTTTTGTTGGTAAATTATAGCAACAAAAATGGGTCTATTATTGATAGGTACATTTTATATACCTATATTATTACTACATACAAAAGGTAAATTATATTACTAATCAATACAAATCCAATACATGAAATACCACTTTTATCCCTATTTTAATTGTATTCATAAATTATAATTATAATAAATATAATAGAAAAATAAATATCCCACTAATTTCTCCATAAAAATAGGGAGATCATTCAATCTTCCAAAATTGATCAAAGATAAAAATAAAATAAAAATCTAAATATTCATTCTGCATACTCATTTTTCAATCGGTGCGCGCAAAAAGGACAAGGGGTTTCATTTATAATAAGAAATTTATGTATTCAGATTTTTATTGTTCAAAATTTATGTATTCAAAATATTTATGATCAATATATTTGTAAAAAGATTTATGTTCAATATGTGTTCCAAAATAATATATTCAAAAAAATTTTATGTATTCAAAAGATTTATGATCAACATATTTGTAAATAGACTTATGTTCAATATATTTGTATTCATAAATCATATATTTAAAATCTTCTTACATGTTGCGTTGCTTATTGTAAATTGTTTAAAATTTATGTATTCATAAATATTTATATTCAATATACTTGTGTTCAGAAAATGTATTCATTGTTGTCAAAAATTTATGTATTTAGAAATATTTAGGTTCAATATATATTTGTGTTCAGAAATGAATATTTAATGATTTTGAATACAAAATATACATGATGCGTGTTGAATACTTCTTGGAGCATTGATAAGACATTTCTGAAAACATATGTACATTAAATATTTTGAATACTTATTAATTTTGAAAACAAAAATATTTCAATTAATGAATTTGAAATATATTAAACACATTAAAAATATTTCGTGGAACATTAATTTTTTTTTTTGAAAATATTGTTACTGAATATTCATTGATTTTGAATAAAAAAACATTTTAACGAATAAATTTGACATATACTGAATACAAATCACAACTGAAATGATCAAAAATCATTTTAAGCAACATACAATTTTGAGTTTGGAGTTAAGTTGTGATGAATTTGATCATCAGTTGGGGGTAAAATAAAACAAAAGAACTTAGAAAAATGACTGAAATAAACAAATAAGATTGAATTAGAAGTTAAAGAAAACAAGTAACTCCGCATCTGGTTCTTTTTCATATGGGGATGGTTGTGTCATGTTTGAGAATGAGTGATGGAGTTGCATACCCAGTAAAATACAGTAGCATAAGCAATCATTTTATTTTCAAGAACAAAATAAAAAACATTTGAAAGTAGAAACAACGACGATTACCTAAACTTCTGCTGGTGTTTACAGCGGAGAGAGAATATGGATGTAGGAAATAGATTAATTATGGAAACGTGAAATTTTCTTTATTTTATCGATTAGTTGATGTAACGTATATAGGGGTAAGTGTGACTTTTCATTAAATAATTTTGTAGTGGGTAGTAATAAAAGATATCATGTGTATCTCCTAATAATATTATTGTATATTTTGTATTAGATAATAATAATTCCAACAAAAATTTAATTCTGTTAGTAAATAATCTATTTGATAATCCGTTGTTAATAATTCCGTTAGTAATTTATATAATAATTCCATTGTTAATTACCAATATATTTTATTTTGTGGTAAAAGCATAAGAAAATCTGTTGGTATTTCGTACCAACAGATTTTTTTCATTGATTAAAACATAAGAAAATCCGTTGATATTCGGTTGTTAAAATAAAAATATAATTTATGTTAACAATATGTTGGTAATTATTAATAAGGGTCAATAAATAGTAGTTACAAAGAGTATTTAAAAATTACTAAGCAATACATTAGCTTCAGAAAATTATCGATAAATACAAAATTATATTTTGTTTTTGCCATAATACCTATACATATTCGTACATTAGTGTGCATTGTTAAAATGGAAACAAAAATGCGTCATGAGTGTACATTTTATTGCGAAAGAAACTGAAAATAACGATTAAATTGAAGAACTCTACTAATGTACATTAGTGTGCATTCTTGAGATAGAAACAAAAAATACGTTATTAAACTAAAAAACCCTACAAATGTGCATCAGTGTGCATATTTGAGAGAGAAACAAAAAATACACGATTGAATCTATTGTTAAGTACATTATGGTGCATTCTTAGAGAGAAACAGAAAATGCGCAATTAAATTGAAAAACCACGAATGTACATTAGTGTGCATCTTTAAGAAAGAAACAGAAAATACATGATTAATTAAATAGAAAATAGGGTTGTTATAATTATCCTTAAATCTCTCATTCATTATTTTTATTTGATTTAGTGTACATTATTGTTCAATGAAACAAGTGTTAAGTGAAAACGTTGAATTATTCAGCGTTGTAAATAAGGTTAAAGTTGGAAAAAGAAAAAGATGTTTGGATCAATGTATTTATTAGTAATTAGGTTATATACACGCGTACCTATCAATAATAATCCCTATTAATATAGTATTAAATTTTTTTTTGTAAGTTCTGTTGAAAAAATAGGTTTTTTAAGTAATTAATATATAAAGAACTTTAAACTTGAAATCCGGAACGAAGATGGTATGTTATAAGGCCATCTCCAAGGGGTAGTATCAAATCCTTAAATTTGAGGATTTGATATAATTTTTACTCCAATGACTAGTACAAAACCATTCCCAATTTTGATACTACCACTCCCTTCCCCATTTTTGATACTAGTACCAAACCATCCCCAAATTATTTTTTTTCTTTTTTATTTATTTTCAAAATTTAATTAACATAAAATATATAATATATTTGATATTTATATATTATCCATTAGTCCATTTAATAAATAATATATATTAATAATTTTAATCACATTATTTTAAATACATAAAATGCATAAACATTTAATATAATTATATATATCATATTTTAAAATATATTTTATTATACATTATATATAAAAGCATAAATAAAAATAATATTGCACACTAGAAAAATAAAATTAGAAATACATTACACTTAAAAAAATTACATGAGAAATAAACTAGAAGTTAGAAAATAAAATCACAAATACATTACAAATAAAATAAGACACATATTACATAAGGAAATATAAATGCAAATACATTTTAGTTATTCTTCTTCGTAAGTTGAGTTAGTGGTTTAGCAATTCATGAAATTCTTGAATAAATCTGTGATAATATCCTGCCAATCCTAGAAAATTCTGTAACTTATTTATGTTTGATGGAGTTTTCCAATTCAGTACTACTTCCTCCTTTGTTGGGTCGACCTTGATCCCATTAGAAGATGATGTGACCTAGAAAATCACTCAATCAATCCTAAAAACGCATTTGCCGAATTTGGTGTAGAGTTTCTCTCTTTCTTGTTTCTATCACAATTCTAAGATGTTCATCGTGTTATTCAATTCCTGTCAATATTTCATGTTCCTCTAAGTCTTCTATTTCAACAATTACATTCACATGAGCCTTTTTTCATTCAAATTTTGTAACGCTCTCTTTAAGTTGCTTGGGCTCATTATTGTTCCTCTTGGGTGGTTGGTACGCTTTTATAGGCATAGATTTCTGATCAACTTCTCTCATTAGTCTGTCATGAGCTTCATGCCCTTTTTTATACCTTGTAAATTAAATACGTCCCTTCAAGCCAAGCATTTCTTTTTATGTACACGCTTACAAGTATGATATAGTGTTATCCTAAGTTGATTTGGTCTTGTTTTTATCGTCAGTTGATTCCTTTCTTACCTCGAAATTGAGGTGGTTGTTGATGATAAAATGATTCTACAAAGTCATTTATCATTGGTCGGGTTCGTTCACTTCTGGGGTTAACGGTGGATCTTGTTGAGTATAGTTTTGAAGGATAGTGAAAACTCTTTGAGCCATATCTACTCCAGAATTCGTATTTTTACGTTCCTATTGATTTTAACCCATGAAATACTCGGATGTTCCCCTATTTTCTTAGAAACTCATTTGATACCTAGTTAGAGGTGTCATTACTAACTAAAATCTAAAAGTTCAACACATTTTAAGGTTTATTAGTATAACATTATTGTTACCGCACATGCATTACTACTAATATACACATATATTAACTCATGTTCACAAGCTTTCACTGCCGCGGTTCAGTGGCTTAGTGACATAACTCATACAGTATCATATTAATTTATAATATATATAAAGTAAAAATAAGTTATCAAAAGAATAAGTATTCTTAGAAGGAAAACCCATAATTATTACTAACTCTAGCAATCTTGTCTAAGTCTTGTGTGTATACACAGTCAATCGAATCATAACCATATATCATTATAAGTCTATAACTCTATACCCTTACAATTAATATTACAAGCATAAATCCTACTAAGGTCATATTTCTACATTAGAGATTATGGATTGAAAGCATACTACTTTCTATCTTCTACACTAGATATATGTATCTCCATTTAATCTTAAGATTAGTACTAAATGCTAGGTTTTTGCAATATTTTCATACCTTATAAGTAGAATATAAAGATTATGGTGTGTATATTCTTCAAACCTGACACTATAGATGATATGTTGGATTTGTTGGCCATTAAAGTAGTCTAGAGGATGAAAATTTTCGTAAAATATGATTCACCTTTAACAGATCATTAGGTCAAAACTAGTCTCTACAATACCAACACTCTTCCAATCAATTTCTATAACCTTTAAGTCCCCACTACTAACCATAGCCTTTGTTCCTGAGCCTTTATCTCCAACTCTTTCAGTACTTTACTTTTCTCCCAACTCGTCTTTCCACTTTTTTACTTAACATTTTCACAAACTTTAATATAGTAAATTTTAATCTATAATAATGACTCCAATCTACGGATTTAAGGTTTCTTAAAACACTTTTCCTCAAGAACAATTTAGCGTTTAAATTATCAATAACGCATCATCTCCAGTTGCTACCTTAAAACTTCAAAACAAGAGCACATTGTATCCTTTTTCATATCTGTCCTAAGAGCTTGACTGATATATAAGTTCAAAATGATTTCACTGAGAGGACATTAATACCCAGGGACGATTTTTTTAACATTTTTTTTAGAAAATTTTTTTTCAATTAACATACATAAAATAATCAACTCCATTTTCGTAAAATTTCAAACATCATTCTTCATCATCAAAACACCTCATTCAGTGTTTTCTTTCTGTTTCCTTTGGTGATCATATAAAAGTAATGAATCATCAATCAATATAATAAATTCTCCTTTCGTGAAAGTATGATCAAATCATTCATAAATTCCTTTTGTGTAAAACTCAAAAATTAAGAAATCATCATTTAAAAACACATACTCAGTATTGAATATTGTCTGCTAGCACGACGTGGTTCTCCGTTGAGTAGTTTTTCTTTTTTTTAAATATATATATAAATATAAATATATATAAAATCACTCTTTTTTTCTGAGGAAATTTTAACCGGGGCTCTGATACCACCCCAAATCCAAAGTCCCTTTTTTTTTTTCTTGAAATTAGAGAGCTGCTTAATAAATCAAAACATATGTTAATTTTTATTAGTGTACAATTTTCAAAGTAAAATTCTCTTTAAATTTTATTTATAAATCGCAACGGAATAAATATTTAAGATTCATTTAAAAGTATAGTATTTAAATATTATAAATACATATTGTAAAAAAGAAATAATTTTGTCTAAAAAAAAAGAGTTTAAAAATGCAAATTAATATACATATTTATTTAATTATTCTCTATTTAGTAAAACAAGGTAATAAAATCTTATCATATATATTATATCAAACCAAACTTATTTAAGAAACTGTAAAGATACTTACTTTTATATAAATAGGTATAGCTATTAGGGGTGGACGGTATGACATATCGAATATTTTTTGTCATACCAAATACCGTACCGAAATTTTTGGTATATAAAAAATAATATCGTTACCTTACCTAAACTTTCGGTATACCGATATTTCGGAATAGGAAAATAGTATACCTTCTGCTTATCGATATTTCGGTATACGGTATCATACCTAAAATATTGGTATATATCGTCTTATTAGATAGTTTGCTATGCCGTTATGTGCACCTAAAATTCAATAAATCTAATTAAAAACTGCACTAGAAAAGTGAAAGATAGCTATTAAACAAATTCTAATAGATAAAAAATTCATAATGAGAAAGATATACGACAATCCACAAACGACCAAATTAAATAAGAGTGAGTCTCATGTAAACCCTATATAAAAAATTACTTTTTGAAGAGTAATGATTTTTATATAGAAGAGTAATAATTCATGTCTTTAAAGAGTAATTTTTCATGTACTAAAAAATAATCGCTAAATCAGGATTTATCAAAATTTGAAGAGTAATTTTTTAATTTAGAAGAGTAACAATTTATGTGCTAAAGAGTAATTTTTTATGTACTAAATAGTAATAGGGTTTACATAATTAATGTATGTAAACCCAATTTACACTAAGTGTTTGTTATTAAATAAATAGTACCCAAAAAATCTACACAAGAACTATATGGAACTTATATTAAAATCAACATTTTTTTAATTTTCATATAAGATAGAACTACGTAATTAAAAAAGAAGTACAAGATATCATGAATGCCAATCAATTTTATCACTCATTTATAATTATGAAATATACAGTATGATTTTAGATTTAAAATTTTAATTAAATAGTGTATATATATAATTTAATTGAAAATTATAATATATAAATAATAATTATAATTGCATATATTATGTAGTATGGTATACCATATCATATTACCCAAAAATTGAATATTTTTCGGTATTTCGATATATACCGAAATACCGCGGTATTGATAATTTATATACTTTTATCGTACCAAAATTTTCAATACATTATCATACCGTACCAAAAATTTCGGCATACCTAAATTTTTGATAAAATCAGTATTTTTCGATATGGTAAGGGCGGTATGCCAAAATTTTGGTATTTTTCCCCAGCCCTAATAGCTATATAAATATAAATATAAATTTGTTTTATTATACATCATTCGAAGTTTCCACGTCTTGCTGCAGATCAAAAGACTTCATTCTTTAACCTGAAAAATTGTTGTTTGAAAATATGAGATTAAAATCTCAGTGGGTAATTTTGACGGAATGTTAATCAGTAAATACATAATGATATGATTACTCTTTTTCATGACAACCCGAAAGTTAGTCACTACCATGTTACATAGCCCGTCGAGTACTACCATTGTCACGACTCGTCAGCAGCAACCATAAAATTCATGACTCATACGTCCACTATCATAAGAAAAGACATAAGCATACTTTATATGCAAACCAACAATAACATCCAATCATTTTCAAACATTTTACCCACCTTTAATTCTTTTAAAATACTGTGTTACGACTTCAGTGGAAAAATGATCTAACGTCCTGTTCATCAGCACTTCACCTAACATAATAACTAACTCTCTCATTTATGATAGTAGTTTCAAAATCTTATCAAGGTATTTTTAATATTTGTATAATATATATGTATAATATATTACAAATAAAATAATTATTTTGGGGTTCAAATCCATTGCTTAAATAAAATATTGGGTTTATTACTAATAGGTACGTGTTTTCATAGCCTAATTACTAGGAGATACAAAATCAAATTGAAGTAATAAGAGATACATTCTGATATTTTATTTTTCTAAGTTTACCTTTAGTACTTTCCATGTTTAATCCATTATTGACTTTCTATAAAATACGCAAAATTTTGAATCAGGTGAACACCAATGTTCAATTCGGTGTACACCAATGTTCAGAATACTAATGAACACCAACTTAACACAGATGTACAATTAGGTGAACACCAATGTTCAATTTTCCCCTGCACATGGCAACCGACAATCTACAGTCGAACACCCAAATCTTGACTGCCCCTCTACCCGTAATAACCATCTCCACCCACCCTCTCGACCAATTTAACACAGATGTACAATTCGGTGATATCAATGTTCAATTTCCCCCTGCACATGGCAACCGACCATCTACAGTCGGAAGCCCAAATCTTGACTGCCTTCTATCAAATTGAGCTGATAGAGACAACAAATCAAGGCCCTACAAGCAATTAAACATCCGAATTGAAATCGAAATCAAACGCCAGATTGAAATAAAAAACCCTAAATTCGAGGGATTCGTTCACAATTACTGACCAGAATGTAGAGCGAAGCGAAGATGAGAATAGTACGATATCTGCCTAAAAAGGAATCAGTGATAAAAGCACCGAGCAGGGGCAGAAGTGACGCCGTTCTAGTCCAGACGTTAGCGTTCTCCACCGCAGCCGCCTTGGGTTGTGCCAATGGGCCAGCCCAAATCTTGACTGCCCCTCTACCCACCCTCCCGACTCACCGCCACTTCTCGAACCGCCGCCGTGGGAGAAAACGAGAATTGTAGATTTGAAAATAACTGGATAGATAGATGTACGAGAATATATTAAAATTTCCTTTTAAAATGCTTGTTAACACTAGTGTTAAGTATGGGTAATATGAGAACTACAGACTTAAAGTTTGTATGCGTGAGTAATTCTAAGAACTCAATGTACTACGTAGTAAATAGGTAGATAATTTTGTACCTAACAGTTACTGACCCTAAATATTAATCACGTAAGTTCATTTCATGATAAGATCAGACACTTAGCCTTCCTTTTATATCATAAAATGATATACGTAAAAAACATATAATAAATAATCATGTACACAATATATGTGCCTGCATATATCATTATCATTTTATGATTAGATCAGAGGTTTGACCTTCCTTTTAAATCATAAAATGATAGTTGTATACACATAATAATATATTATGACATAATAATAATAATATATCAATATTAACAAAAATAGTATAATAATATTAATAATAATAGTAGTGACTCAAGAAAAAAGTTGCCGAACGTAGATGGAAAACTCACAAAAAATTTTACTTGTTTTTGGGGTGAAAATTGGTGACAATCAATCACCTATTTATAGCAAAAATTCTTACTTATGAATGGGTGCTAGTGTGTATGAGTTTTACTTGGAAAATAGTGTGTGTGAGTGTGTGAGTTTACTCCAAAAAATTTTTCAAAAAAACACTCCAACTTGTGTTTTAAGTTATTAGGAAAAACATGCATACTTATAGAAGGAAATTCAAAGATGATTGTTGTAGTCAAAGCATTATTTTTTGATTTTTTTGTTTGAAAATTTCATGGAATCTTTTGCTTCTTTTACTTCATGAATGAATTCAATTCATCAAATAAAATATAGGCATGAGTGGAAATAGGTGTAATAATAATTTGTGTCATTAGTAAGAAATTTCTTTCCAAAAATAAGTTATAAATTACAATTTTTTCATGAAAAATCTATTTGCTCCATAAATTTAATAAATAAATTCTCATCATGGATAATTCCTTTGAATAATTATTTGATTCATAAAAGCTTATACATATTTTACCAAATGAAGAAAAATTACATTTTGTACCTTTAATAAAAATTTAAAGCATAATAATTTATAATCATAAAATTCATAAATTATAAATCACATAATATGTGAGGTACAATATTATTGCTTTTTAGCAAATTAAGACTCTTATTATACATATAAGAATTTTAAATGTTTACTGTAAATTATTAGTTAAAATATTTTGCATATTCTTATTACTCATTTTATAGTTTATATTTTCTTTTTAAATTCAAACTTGATGTTCCTCTTATTTTATTTGCGCTAGGAGTGCATTTAAACTTGGACATCTCGATCACTTCTTCCTGCAAACTTTTGAAAACAATAAAATTTTATAGGTAACATTTGAAAAGTAATATAAAAATAATATTTATTTTTGGGGTATTACACTAACGGAGTAAAAGTCTCAATTCCATTATTAAATTGGTTTACCAACGGGTTAACGTAATCCTTTGGTAAAGTGATAGTTTGTAAATTTTTTAGCAACGAAAATTCAATTCCGTTTGTAATTTATATAATCATTCTGTTGGTAAAGTGATGGTTAGCAAATTTTTAGCAACGAAAATTAAATTCCATTGATAATTTATATAATCGTTTCGTGGGTAATTTGCTGGTAATTAATATCAACGGATTGAATTCCGTTAGTAAAATAAAGAATAAATCCTTATCAACTGATTGAATTCCGTTGGTAAATTCCGTTGCTAAAATATACTCCCTCCGTCCTTATTTTCACACTTTTCATTTTCGTCCATTCTACACTTATCTTTACCACCCAAAAAAGAAAACTTCACATTAACCAACAACCTCAAAAGTTATCCTAATTTCAAAAATATCACCCCCACCTAACACACATAACATACTTTATAATTTATTTATTTATTATTTAAAAATACCACAATACCCCTAAAATGTTAATAAAGTTGGTCAAAAATATTTTTTCTTAAACTCTTTATCTACAGTACGATAAATCCGGGACGAAGGGAGTAATTTTTTTTAAAGATAAAAAGTGATAACTAATTAAAAAGTATAAAATAATATCACCTTGAGATGTTCTCACACAAATCTGCCTAGCTATATGGGATAGATATTAGAGTTGATATCACATGCAAGGTATATGGATTTAATTATATACATTCAATTTTTATTTTATTTTTTCATAACAAATTGCATGAGTTTTAATTCGGTGATTGTGTTTCTTAATGAATACATTTTTTTTTTCAAATTTAACTGTATGATTTAATTTGTATTTAAAAACAAACAACATTTTTATAAATTTTTTTTTTTGAAAATTTGCAGTTTTAATTTACTCAAAAATTATATTATTTTTAATTCACTATATATATATGTATGAATTAATAGATGTATATGAATTGAATTTGATAGTACGGATTTTTTTAAATTATTTTGTTATTTTTTCTATTAGTTACTAACCTTCGTCCATAACGTAATGACTTCTTTTATCACACTTATTTTGCTATTTTTTATCCATTACTTAAGTAAAAATACTATCAATTTTTTTTATTCTTTAAAATGTGAAGAGTTCGTAAAATAGTTTAATTATTTTTTTTTATCAATCAAATAATTTTTTTACTAATATTAATGATATTACTTTTTATGAATAATAAATCGGGAGGTGATCTTACATTAATTTTATCATTTTTTTAAATCTATTTTAAAGAATATATAAGAGTTTAGTACGTAAAAGACTTTGACTAAAATGCAAACTTATATTAAGATTTTGATCATGGTTCATTAATGGGTCAAAATGTCCAAATTTGACTTTGTATGCTTGTGTCTACTAAATTTAGTCCACTTTCTGGAACAAAAATTGCAAAGTGATTTGATCAAAGTCATAAGGTTAAAAGCCCAATTGCAGTAAAATACAGTTGTCTGTCCAAGAGTTTTCCACTTCTTCATGGGTCAAAGTAGTATTATCACCATTATGATATAAGCCTTGTTTTATAAAATATAAACAATAAAGTCCACATCTCAAGAAAAAAAAAAATCTACATGAACGATGAACGGTATCACATTCATTTTTCCTTCCTAGCAAAAAGAACCTACATGTGCTCATCGCTCATCACTAATATAATTACAGACTTTATATAAAATTATATTCTCTTTATCCCATAGAAATTGACACACTTACTTTTTTGATTTGTCTCATTAAAGTTGAAACATTTTCCTTTTTAATACATGGACCCACACAAAAAACAATTAATCTATTCTTATGGGCCCCACATATCACCTCTAATACAACTACCCACTACACATTAAATATTATTTCTCTCACTTCACTTTACTCCACTTTACATTAAATTATTATACTCTTTAATTTCTGTGCCCAAAAGAAATTATATCAACTTCTATGGGACGGAGGGAGTAATACTCTTTAATTTAATTAAAAAAATAAATGTATACATTCCCTAAAGTAGGGAGTATATAACAAGTTAACACGATGCACATGAATATTCATAATGAAATAAATTTCAAGTTTTACAATTCACATTCTTTACTGTACTAGTTCACCTTAATATGACTATGTCAGTGTATGTCACATGCAGATTCTTTAAAATGCACACATAATATACTTACATCAACACTGATTAACACATTCAAACTTAATTTCCCAACTAACTAAACATATACATATATATAAACACGACCCTACACAAAGTTGGTGGATTCCGGTTCGGTTCGGTTTCATCTCCGACATAGTTGTCGAGGCCATCAGAAAGCGATCATGATGCTGCAATCTTAATTTTCTCAAAGAGGCCCAATCTATTATCAGCCAATCTAGACTTGTAAGCAGAGTTTTTGTACTCAAACCAAGTGAACTCCTTGTACAAGCTGTCTTCCTCTCCTTCCATTAGGGATGCCAAAGGTGCTATCTTTTCACTCAAAGGTGGCCCTCCAAAGTAAATCATTGACACCCTTGACTTTTTACTATTTGCCATCACTCTGTGCCTTACACTCTTGAACCTCCCATTAGTCATTACCTGCAAATTAAATAAATAAATAATTTGGTCGGATAGGTTTCTCTTTATCATACTATTTTATTCTACATGACTTGCATTATACTACATGGGACCATTAAATACTTGCCTATGATGGTGACCAACAAACATTGTTGTCGAAAAAAGGAATCTAGGAATATTGTTTAGTTAAGATGCACTCTTATTATAAGAAAAAGAAATAAAGAATAGTCAATCTCCCATGAATCGGTTTATTAATCGAATTTACGTTATAAACTTATAACTTCAGTAAACTCTACAATCCCTTTAATTTAAACAACCTAGTTAAACATAAAATATAATAATTCACAAGAGTTTTTGTCGTTAAAGAATGGAATAGGAAGGAAGAAACAAGTGCATGTATCGTAGAAACTACATAAGTGGTCAAACCTAGGAAAGTTCACTATCATGGCAAGGTGTGGGCAGTTGAAGCACACACGCGTATTCTATTAAATTGACGGCGGTTTAAGTCGGTTGACCACTTTTTTTGAGGAATTTGAAGTTAGAGTTTCACGTTCTCCACTATTCAATGCTCGACATGTCTTGTCGCATGGAATATTATAAGATATTTCTATTTTCGTCTATCCGCCATTCACGAGTGTGTCGAAAATGATGACACCAATAATTTATACACCGCCGGCCTCCCAAAAATTTATTATTGGATAAAAGTATTACTCCTCCGTCTCCAACTACTCTTTTAGTTTAATGTACCACGTAGTTTAAGAAAGAATTTTTTATAATTAATTTAGCTGATTTTAAAAAATATTAAATTATTTTTAAATAATAAAAAAATATACAGTAATATTATACTCTCTCCATCCCAGGCTAAGAGGACCATTTTACCATTTTATTCGTCTCACCTAAAGAGTCCTATTTCTTTATTTGGACACATGAGACTCACTCACACCCACTAATACAATTAAAATATGGGGGCCCACACCCACTAATATAACTACCCACTAAATATTAAATAATAATATTTATTAATCCACGTGTCTAAAAACAAATGAAACTCTAAGTTGGGACGGAGGGAGTATGTGTGAAAAAAAGTGACAAAATTAAAAATTAAAGTAACTTTTAAGCTTCTGCATAAAGTTACTAATCCTCTTTTAGGATGTGAAGGGTGTATGAGACGGACGAATAAATGTGAAGGGTGTTAAGATATACTTTCACTCTCATACGTGTCATCGTTAAAAGATATGGTACACAAGATGATAATGTACCAAAGGAGATGATGATGTATCAAAATATTATAGAGAATATGAAACAAGAAATTCGAATAATGTAATTGCTAGTATTATCTTACCTGCAATGAGTCGCCAACGTTGATGAAGAAAGAAGTTTGGTCAGGGGGGACGGATACCCAACGCCCATCTTTCAGAGAGATTTGAAGACCCGAAGTGTTGTTGGATCTCAAAACTGATAGTATTTGCGGGTCAGTGTGCTCCCCAAACCCGATCAAATTACCGGCGTCGGATTCGGGGCATGGCGGGTAGTGATTCAGTCGGAAAACAGAGTCACTCTGTTCATCCATCAACAGCTTACTAAAAGCATTTCTTGACTCAATCTTCAAACCATCAGCCAACATTTCAAGAATCTCACATGCCATTTTCTTCACTGCTGATACATACTCATTCACAGCACACCTGCAACAAAACAAAAATCTACAACGTTCAAAAAAACAAACGGGTTGAGATGTAACAGTAAAAAACAACGAGACGAGACTCACTGGAATGTCTCTGCGGCTTCTCCGAAAATGGAGGAGAACTTGTGGTAGTCGGAGTGGTTATTAGTGGTTAGAAGGAGGTATTCGAGCCAGCCAACGTCGCCATTGGGGCCGATTTTCTTGTCGCCATAGCCGAAAGGATTAGGAGTGCCTGCTTTCTGTTTGACAGAGTGTGGCAGAGAGAAGAATCGGACAGCTTCTGCTTCCAACTGGGTGATGAATTCAGTGGGGACGCCATGGTTGATGACTTTGAAGAACCCGAAGTCCTCGCAGGCCTTCACGAGATGGGCTTTCGGGTCGGGTTTGGATAGGTCTACGGTAGGAATAGCAGGTGGGGAGAATATGGTGCAGTTCTTGGGAGTGGAGAACTGTTGTTGTTGGATTGCTGGCTTTGAAAGAACAACCATTGGTGACTGTTTCCGGGAGAGAGAGGGGGGTGGGGGATGATGATGGGATTCGAGAAGGAGTTGCAGAGTTGTAGGTAAGAGATTGTTGTGAAGGAATATAGCATGTGGCAACGGTGCTCGATTATTTATAAGCAGAGAAGAGTGGGTGGGTTGGGTGTTGGGTCTAAGGATTAATAATGGAGTAAATGAAAGAGAAGATAAGTATTCGAAAATGATTATTAAAAATAAAAAAAAAAAATTAATTGCCAAAAAATAATAATAATAAAATAAAATTATTTAGATTTAAATATAAATTATTTAATTTTTTTATGGGTGCAATTTGAAAATATAAATAAATGATTTTATTTTATTTTTTTTGGACTAAACCGCAATTTATATAAAGATTGAGATTTTTCATGCAATTAATCAAAGATGATATAGAAGCTGATGTGACAAAGATCAGCCATATTTGTAATCGCTCAACATTGGCTGCCTAATGGGTGTGATTCGAAATAGAGTTCAAAGTTGGTGGTTTTTTTTTCTAAATCTCAAAAGTTAGGACAAAATTGCAGATAAAGTAAATGTTGGAGTTTTTTTTCGCAATTAACCTGTGTATACAAGAGTAACTTTAAAAATTTATTAATTTTTAAAATTCGAAACAAACGTAGTGTAATGATATATTCTCGCCGTCTCACTTTAATGTTTACGTTTGCTTTTCCATGTAGATTATATCATATAATAATTAGTGAGGTGAAAGAAATACTCCATTTAATGTGAAGTGGATAGTTGTATTAGTGTTTTGTGTGGGCCCTACATATAATAATTAATTGTTTTGTGTGGGCCCAACTTGATAAAAAAATAAATATAAACCTTAAATTGAGACAAACCAAAATGGAAAATGTAAATCTTAATGTGGGACGAATGGAGTATATATTTAAGATAAAGTCACTTGTGAGACGTCTTTACGTTCGACGAATCGTGAGACAGATCAAATCTGCATATTATCCATAAATTAAATAATAATTTATAATTAATTTTTAGTCAACTCTTTAGGAACTTCTTGATTTATTTAAATATTTTCTATAATTTTTTTACGATTGTAAACGAAATTAACTACGCAGATTCAATTTCTTTTTACCATTTTCCACTTAGTCGTTCAACTTTTGTTCAAAGTTACTATATTTCACTGTGATCAGAAATCCACCATAAAGTATGCTCAAGATATACTAAATTCGATTTAGTGTTACAGTATGTTGCTGAATATGGTAAAGTTAATATCTATATTGTAATATTTCAATGATATAGAAAAAGTTTCTCTTTTTTATATTAATGTTTGTGTTAAAATATTGTAATGTAAAGTATGCTTAGTATATGCTAAAATATATCGGTTTTGTGTTAAATTATCATTGTGTAAAGTATGCTTAGTATATGCTAAAGTATGTCGGTTCTGCTCTAGGGTATAATATTCAATGCTGGAAAGTATGACTTTATATCTCCGTTCCATAATAAACTTCACAGTTACTGTAGACACAGAGTTTAAGAAAAATTATTTTTTGGTCAATTTTATTAACTTTTATAGAGTAATAATGTAGTATTTTTAGGTAATAAGTAAATTATAAAGTATATTATGTGTTAGGTGAGAGTGGTAAATTTGTAATTAAAATATACTTTTAGGAGTGAGGATTTATGTGATTTTTCATTTATTGGGTAGTGAAGTTTAATGTGAAACAGACGAAAATTAAAAGTGTAAAGTTTATTATGGGACGGGGGGAGTATTATAAAATATTGTAGAAAAGTTTTTCTAGTGTATATTAAAGTATATAAAGGGTTTGTTTTAAAGTATTGTGTTTTTAGTATGTTTTGTGTATGTTAAATTAATTTATATGGTCAACTCCATTTAAATTTGTAATAATTCATATTTCACATATGTTAGCATCAACTGAAAAATTGTTGGTTCTTATAATTAAGGAGTTGATTAATATAAATTAATTATTACTTGATTTATGGATAATGTAAAGATTTGATCTGTCTCACAGCTCATGTCCATCTTTCTATATAACCTGTTTTAAAAAGAGGGGAACTCTTTTTTTTTTTTTGTAGGTCTTGCGTGAGATCATCTCACTTGAGACCATTTTACACTTTTTAAAAAAGTTATCACTTTCGCTATAAAACGTTATTATATAAAATATTATCACTTTTTATTTATATTATAAATTGTTCATTAAATAACATTATCACTTTTTATTGATTTAATATTACTTTTTCAATAGGAAGATTATCACTTTCAGAGACGGTCTCACACAAGTCTTTACCTTTTTTTAATGTGTGATTATTAATTATATCATACATAAGAAATTTTAATTTATTTATTGATTAAAAATTAAATTATTAATTATATATATATATATAAAGACATAAAAAAATCGAGATTATAGTTAAATTAATTAAAAGAAAAGAATTCTAACTAAAGAAAAGAACATACTTATGAGTTATATGCATAATGCCAAACAAATTATAGATTTATACTCTATAAAATTAGAAAATGTAATTAATCTTAAATTTAATGGAATAAAAAATAAATAAAAAATATTTATACACAGCTAAATTATTTAGGAAATTGCAGGCCGGACGCTCCCGCCGGCCCCTTCTCCCTCCAATGAACATGTGTAGGCGTATTAACGTGTGATTGACCCACTTCGCTCATACAATAATTTGTCGTCAAAGGCCCCACTAAGGTCCCTTTTTCTACTATGTCAAGTTATCCACAATATTTTGTATATCTCTTACCTCTATATTTCAGTATTTCACTATCACGGTATTGTAAATAAAAAATTGATAATAGTACAGCTCACGAATCATTTATAATATAAATAAAAAATAAGAAAATATAAAAGAAAAGTGATAATAAATTATACTCCCTCAATTTCGGGCAAATGTCTCTATTTACTTTTTGCAAGTAAATTAAGGATTATTATTATTTTGTGTGGTGAGTAATTGTATTAGTAGTAAGTGGTGGGTCATATGTGGGGCTCTTTTACTAAAAGTAGAAAATGAGAACCTTTGAATAAGTCCTTTTGTTGGGACGGAGGGAGTAATAATTAATTACAAAAATGTAAAATAATTAAGCAAAAACGTGTGTGAAACCGTCTCACGTAAGCCCTTACGTGAGACGGATAAAAATGATAATATCATCAACGAAAAGTGATACTCAATCGATAAAAAATGATAATGGTGCAGTGAATTATTTCATGAACAATTTATATATAAGTAAAAAATTATAACATTTTATAGCGAAAGTGATAATAATTTTATAATTTTTTATCCGTCTCATATAAAGACTTGTGTGAGACAATATCACACAAGACATACCAAATAATTTTACTTTTAAAGGGACTCATCTAAAACTTTTGTAAAGGTAAATAAAAAAAAATAAAAATAGTAATGTGTGAATTTGTTAATGATACAAGGTTGTAAATGATTTTCGTTTTTACGTATCTCATTGAATTAAAAATTATTCTGATTCAATAAAATATACTCAACATTATAATTACATTAAAAACTTTAATTTTAAAATTGACAAAGACTTGCGTGAGACCGTCTCACGGAAGAGCTTAAATGAGACGGTCAGAAAGTGGTAATTTTTGTATATTGAAAAGTGAACTAAATTAATGAAAAGTGATAATGTTATTTCATGAACAATTTATAATATAAATATAAATAAAAAGTGATAATATTTTATAGCGAAAGTTATAATGCATTTATAGTATACATATAAATGAAAAGTGATAACATTTTATAGCGAAAGTTATAATGTTTTATAGCGAAAGTGATAACTATTTTTAAAAGTGTAAAATGATCTCACGTGAGAAGGTCTCACGCAATACCTACCATTCAAAATTATCATATCTTCTTAACACATAAATATTTTGCATTTTAATTATTACATAAAAAAATACTATGTTGTTCTTTAAAAAAATCAAAAAAATTTGTCAAGAAATACATTTTCTTATTTTCTGTGAAAGTAAAAAATATTCACATTCTGATTCTGTTGATACAGGAGAAGCATTATATATAAAGGAAAAAAAAATTATTAAAAGAAATAAAAAAAACCATTATAAATGCTTAAGGTTTAACAAAAAAATAAAAAATGTTATAGTTATCTGCATATGACATTTCAAGATCGTAAATATTTGTGTGAGATTATCTCACGAGATGATTTTTGTAAGATAAATATAAAATGATAATATTTTAATAAAAAATTATATTTAATTAATGAAAAATAATAATGATGCAGTAATTTAATAAATTATTTATTAATGCGTAAGATGATCTAATCGTGAGTCGATGTCAGATATACATATATCTGCTCCTTTTAGAACGTTTATTTGCTGGCACGTGTAGTTAACATAAAATGGGGTCCATTACTACCAGGTACATATTATTATTACTTATAGATATATTATCCTAAAAATATTATTAATTAATATATTTTGAATGAGCAAAATTTCCTTCTTATGCTTAATGAGATTGTGTTCAATAATACATTAAAATATAAATATATTTTATATTAAAATTAAAAACAGATTTCATTCTATACTTTTTTTAATATATTAAAATATAAAGATATTTTATATTAAAATTAAAAACATATTTCATTCTATATTTTTCTTTTAAAAATCCACTGGAATTAAGTAAACTCATTCCATGTTGTTTGTTGGGATTAATTAAACTCATTCCACGCTGATGTGGAACGTGAGTTAAGCCCTATATTATGCATATTCAATTTGTGAATATATTGTTACTGAATATTAAATTAACCTACTAATTTTGAATACAAAAGTTTTTCATAAAAGAATTTAAAATATATTGAATACATCCTGGATATTTCGTGAATATTAAGAAATATTTTTGAATACTTCATTATTGAACGTTAAATATTCTAAATAATTACTTAATTTATTGAAATTTTCTAAATATTCTAAATTGTGTTCAATAATATATTAAAATATAATAAAAATATTTTATATTCCCTCCGCCCGTTTCTAAGATATTCATTTTACTATTTTTAGCGTCTGCTTCAAAGGTATCTATTTCCCCTATTTAGTAAAAAAGTACACAATATGACCCAACACTTCCCTCTAATACAACTACCCACTTTACATATAATAATACTCCTTAATCCACGTGCAAAAATTAAATGAATACCTTAGAAACGGACGGAGGGAGTATTAAAATTAAAAATAGATTTCGTTCCATCTTTTCTCCTAAAAATCCGTTGGGATTAATTCAACTCATTCCACGTTAATAGGAAACGTGAGTTAAACCTCATAGTATTCGTATTTAATTTCTGAATACATCGTTACTGAACACTAAATATTATGAATACCTACTTAATTTTGAATACATTGTTATTAACAATTAAATAAATTGAATCGTTACTGATTTGAACATATTTGTATCATATTAGTTTGCTACATAAAATGGAATACATGCGCACTTTGAAAAATGAAATTGGGGGTTTTAATATGGAAAATTAATTTTATTTATGTCAAAGGATTAAGTCACGATTTCAATTAGTTGGGTGTTTAAAAAAAGAGGAAAGGTTGGTGATGTTCAGAATAATGTCTTATAGAAGATGGGTCGGTGATGTTCAGGATAGTGTCATGTAGAAGATGATGTAGGGGTATATTAAGTATCTCATTGTAGTATATTGTATCTATCAGTAATAATTTTACTCTATTATATCTAATAGTAATATAAGAGTATAATATGTATTGGATAGTAATAAATCCTAACATAAATTACAATTAATATTTCCTGTATAAAATTATATTAGCATAAAATAAAGGGTTCCACTAAATACACACCCCTTATATTAAATACACACCACTATTACTATATAATTATAATAAATATTTTTAAAAGTCCAAATTACCCTTTATTAATGAATACACACCCCCAATATTAAATCATATGTTTTTACTACTGTCCGATCTGTCCAGTACCTGCAAATCAATGTATTTT
This sequence comes from Pogostemon cablin, assembly GCA_023678885.1. Classification (NCBI taxonomy): domain Eukaryota; kingdom Viridiplantae; phylum Streptophyta; class Magnoliopsida; order Lamiales; family Lamiaceae; genus Pogostemon; species Pogostemon cablin. Next base: position 14,932,348 of record CM042962.1, on the reverse strand, counting down.
AATCCACATTCATGGCTGCGTCAATGAATGTTCAAATTTACAACTCTAAACTGCGATCAAGCTGCCTTTCATGATAAAGGAGTATCATATTTATATGACATCTAATGGGTGAATTAACATGACAAGTTTTAGTAGAAATTCAATTCCTCATTGCAATTGTTTCTACCTTCCACATAGAACCGAATTGGTTTCACGACTTGAACTTCCTTGCAAGATTCCTACAAATGAAAAATTAATTAATCAATTAAGTTATAATAGTTTGTTTGGTATCAGTGACTTTTGCATTTCCATTACTTCACGGTAAGAAAATGAAGGGAGAAAGATTGAAATTTTGAACTCGAAATCAGAATAAAAATCAACAAGAATTCAGAATAAAATTAAATAATTGAATTACACCAAATGAGACTGTATGAAACGTGGGCAGTTCTGACCAAATAAGCATCACAGATAGCGCCATCTGCCGTCGATTCGCATTTGAGCGCACTTCCAAAAAGCTCTGGAAGCAGATTTTTTCTCTCATAAGTAGTCTTGTCGGAATTGGTTAAGTAATAGAAGTGGATCAAACCTACCTTTGACCAATGTTCTTGTAATTTTCGTTTGTTGAAAATAAAAACAAATTGCATATTCGGATCTACGTTTCGAATAGATGAATTTAATGTATAAGTTTGCTCAAATCCAATTCTGGGCAAATGAGTAATTTATACATGAAGTTTGCAATTTAATTACAATAAAAAGAAGAAAAGTGAAGAGTAAAGGTTGAAGTGGGAAGTTGTCCCACATTGGAAAAACATGAAATAATTAAACTCCTTATTATTACCTACACACATTATTGAATTAAAATAAAATGTGTGGACCACATGGTGCATCCAACCAAGTCTAGCTGCACCCGTGCTCGTACATGATCACCTTTTGGACTCGAACTAGGGTCCGATAGGTGAGTCAAGCCGACACGTGGGAGGACTGGCCGAACCGGGTCGGGTCGAACCTGATCCACGGATCCGGACCGGGCTCAACCCAAAGATGCATTGGAGGGAAAATTTGGCTCCAAAATTTGAATTTAAATTAAAAATTCAAATTTAAATTAGAATTGGAGAGGTGCAATCTGGAGCGTCGGATAGAGTCTTTGATCAAAAGGTACAATCCAACGACCTATATTAAATCAAGACATCTATTCATCAAAGGGCACCATACCTCTTCACTTATTATAAATAGACCCCAAATCATTTGGAAAATATCATTCAAGTCCTGCAATATATATTTGTATATTACATTCTAGTATCCATAGTTCTAGAATTCCTACCCAAGTACGAAAGTTCTAAAGTATTAGTTCGTTCACCGATAATTTTGGACTCGTTGTGCTACTAGTCCAAAATTGAAAGTCGTTGTATCTTGGAGGCGATTGCTGCAGTCCGTAAGCACCTGAAGTACGGAGCAATTTCGTCTTAAGGAGAAAGAGTGTAACTCTTGACTCGACTTTACCAAAAGTAATCCATAAGCCGTTTTAAATACTATCCCTTATACCCAACAGTCTTAAGACGAAATTTTAATATTTAAAGATGGCTACTGATGTACCTGCTACTGTTACTACTGCACCTGTACCTACTACTGTTACTACTGCACCTGTTCACGCTGAAAGACCACCCAAGTTCGATGGAACGGAATTTAAGCGTTCGCAACAGAAAATGCTGTTCTACTTAACAATATTCAATCTCGCCCGTTTTCTGACGGAAGTTGCTCCAACGGTTGAAGAAGATGAAGTTGATGAACAAAAGAAAATTATCATTCATATCTGGAAACATAGTGACTTCATGTGCCGTAACTCCATTCTAAACGGGTTAGATGACTCCTTTATAATGTTTATACAGATTTTAAAACTTCTAAACAACTATGGGAGTCATTTAAAAAGAAGTACAAAACGGATGATGCCGGAATGAAGAAATTCATAGACGGATGATTCTTCGAGTACAAAATGGTGGACTCCATGACTGAATTGGATCAAGTTAGAGAACTACAACTGATCCTACATGGCATCCATGTCGAGGGTAAGAAATTGAGTGAATCTTTTCAAGTAGCTGCTTTAATTGAAAAGCTACCACCTCTGTGGAAAGATTTTAAAAACTATCTCAAGCACAAAAGAAAAGAAATGGGGCTTGAGGACTTGATCGTAAGACTAAGGATCGAAGAAGATAATCGAAAGTCCGAAACCAAGTCTAGCAAAGAAGTAAGAGTTACTTGGCTGAATCCGGGGCAAACAAGAAGAGAAAGCGGAATGGCAAAAAAAAAAGCCTGGGAAGAAAATTAAAGGCAACTGCTACAACTGTGTCAAGCCCGGACACATGGCGAAAAACTGTCGTCAACCAAAGAAGAAAAATAACAGCCGAGCTTACCTAGCTGAAGAGAAGTCAGTATCAGTTAACCTGTCCGAACTCAACCTAGTCGCTGTGGTCTTTGAAGCAAACCTTGTGGATAATCCACAAGAATGGTTTGTGCATAGTGGAGCTACAAGACACATCTGCTAGGACAAGGAAATATTCTCTACCTAGATCCCGATAAGTGGTAGAAAATTATTTATGAGAAATTGTGCAACATCCGAAGTTGTTGGACTAAGCAGAATTGTGTTGAAGATGACATCCGGAAAAGAGCTCCAACTTGTGGATGTGCTACATGTCCCTGACATTCGCAAGAACTTAATGTCTGGATCATTGCTTAGCAAAGTTGGATTTAAACAAGTGTATGAGTCTGACAAATATGTACTATCTAAAAGTGGTATGTTTGTAGGAAAAGGTTACTTTGAATTCACTAAGATAGATTAGTCAACTTAAATTCGTTGCCAATAATGGAACTAGATCCACAAAAGAAATGTGAAATTTGTGTTGAAGCAAAAATAACAAAAGCACCATTTCACTCAGTGGAAAGAAGTACTACACCTCTAGAACTAATCCATACTGATATATGTGATTTAAAGTTCGCACCAACAAGAGGGGGTTAAAACTACTTCATTATATTTATTGATGATTGCACAATGTATTGTTATGTATATCTTCTAAGAGGGAAAGATGAAGTAATAGATGCATTCATAAACTTTATGAATGAAGTTGAAAATCAACTTAGTAAAAGAATAAAAATGATTCGAAGTGATAGAGGTGGAGAATATGTGGCTCCATTTGAAGAATTTTATTTGCAAAACGGCATTATTCATCAAACCACTGCACCATACTTACCACAATCTAATGGCATTACCGAATGCAAAAATAGAACTCTCAAAGAGATGATGAATGCTATGTTGATTAGCTCGGGCCTACCCCAGAACATGTGGGGGGAAGCTATGCTTTCGGCAAACCACATTCTTAATAAACTACCACACAAGAAAAGAGATAAAACTCCATATGAATTATGGAAAGGAAGAAAACCATCATACGGTTACCTCAAAATGTGGGGGTGCCTAGCAAAAGTTGAGGTACCTAAACCAAAACAAGTAAAGCTAGGACCCAAAACAGTTGATTGCATCTTTATTGGCTATCCATACAATAGTAGTGCATATCGTTTCTTGGTTCACAAGTCAAAAGTTCCCGAAATGAATGAGGGAATGACTATTGAATCTAGAAATGCAGTGTTCTTTGAGAACATATTTCCTAAGAAGGAAAAATAAGAAGTGAGCTCGCATAAAAGAACTCATGACGCTATAGAAAAAGGTTCACCTCAAAGGGAGGAAGAACCAAGACGAAGTAAAAGAACCAAGAAGGAAAAGTCCTTTGGTCCTGATTTTATAAGCTACATGCTAGAAAATGAACCAAGGACAATACAGAAGCATCGTCTAGTCCAGATGCTCCTCTTTGGAAAGAAGCTATCAACAACGAAATTGAATCCATTATGCAAAACCATACTTGGGAGGTGGTCAATCTCCTACCGGGAAACAAACCTTTAGGTTGTAAATGGATCCTAAAGAAGAAATACAAGGCTGATGGTTCAATTGACAAATACAAGGCTCGTTTGGTAGCTAAAGGGTTCAAGCAAAATGAAGGATATGATTTCTTCGATACATATTCACCTGTAACAAGAATATCATCCATTAGAGTTCTCATCGCAATTGCAACTTTGCATAACTTTGAGATACACCAAATGGATGTAAAAACAACTTTCTTAAATGGTGAATTAGAAGAGGAGATATACATGGAACAACCTAAAGGGTTTGTTGCCCCGGGCCAAGAAAAGAAAGTGTGCAAGTTAATAAAATCCTTATACGGATTAAAACAAGCACCTAAACAATGACATCAAAAGTTTGATCAAACTATGCTATCAAATGGATTCAAAATCAACGAATGTGATAAATGTGTCTACATAAAAGGCACACCTAATAAGTATGTAATTGTATGTCTATGCGTAGACGACATGCTCATAATAGGAAGTAATCAGAAAGTGATTGTGAATATTAAGAACATGTTAAAAAGGAATTTTGACATGAAGGTTATGGGTGAGGCTGATGTCATACTAGGGATAAAAATCTCTAGATCTCCTGGAATTGTCTTAACACAATCTCACTACGTAGAGAATGTACTTAAGAAATTCAATGCCTTTGAATTACCTTCGGCTAAAACTTCTGTGAATGTGAATCTACATCTAGCCAAAAATAAAGGCAAACCCATATCACAACAGAAATATGCAAAAATTATCGGAAGCTTGATGCACTTAACAAATTGTACACGTCCGGATATAGCATACTATGTTCATAAACTTAGTAGGTTCACAAGCAATCCAAATAAAGAACATTGGACAGCATTGACAAGAATACTTAGGTATTTAAACCATACTCTGAGTTATGGCATATTGTACACAAGATATCCAGCAGTGGTCGAATGATTCATGGATGCTAATTGGATAATTGATTCAAAAGACTCCAAATCCACAAGTGGTTACGTATTTACCATAGGTAGAGGAGTAGTATCTTGGAAATCCTCTAAACAAACATGCATAGCTCGATCCACAATAGAGTCGGAGTTCATTGCATTAGACAAAGCTGGTGAAGAAGCCGAATAGTTTAGAAACTTCTTAGAGGATATTCCTTGTTGGAACAAACCAGTGCCTCCTATAATGATACATTGCGATAACACGACAACTATTGGGAGAGCACAAAGCAATATGTACAATGGTAAGTCTCGACACATAAGAAGGAGACATAATACCGTTAGATAATTGATCTCTAGTGGGATAATTTCTATCAACTATGTAAAGTCTAAGGAAAATATCGCGGATCCACTGACAAAAGACATAAATAGAGATCTAATGACAAGTGCAGTAATGGGAATGAGTTTAAAATCGACGCACTAAAGAACATTTGTAGCGGTAACTTAACCATGATGATTGGAGATCCCGAGAACATGGTTCAATAAGACAACAAAGTTACAAACGTTCCGGAATAGCACTTGAAAAATAATTTCAACTCATTCTCAAATAAATCAAGTGTAACCCTGCTGAAGTGTGGTAAAGGGTTAGCTTTAAAAGCTTTTAATGATTCTTATACCTTAAAGGTGGAGTATAGCAGTATACTCTATATAGGAGATCACCTATTGATAGGCTTTTCTGCGCACTATAATTTAATCCTCATGTATAAGGATATCAATTGTAGCAGCAAGCACCCAAGTTAAATTATCGATCCCACTGAGATAGTTAATTATTTATTTTACTATGAATTACTAATTAATCAGAATTGAGTAACCGACTTCCAATGTTTTGTTGTGAATTACTTAACTAAAATACTGAAATATTAAATAACAGAATTATTAAAAGCAATAATAATAAAAGCAAGTTTTAACCAAGAGATGATGAACAGTTCTAAGGTATCAGGTATTGATCAATTAATTTGGGTTATTACACTTATGATTGCTCATTCATGCAATTTCACTGAAAATACACCACACATCCTTGTTATCCCACCGAGTATGATTTGATTCAAAGCTAACAATCTAATTTGGTTTAAATCCTAAGGTGCGCAAATATTACCAAGCCTTATTCCTAGATACTAATCAAAGGAAGCAACAATACCTCCGGATGGTAAACCCGACTAACAAGATATTTTTTGGAATTACTACAAGGTTTTATTCACTTCCTACTTGATTGTCTAATTGCATTGTTCCACCAAACTAATCAAGTATTTGATTTACCAGTTTATGGAATTAAAGTGTTTATAGCGGAACTACTTCAATCCCTAACAGATAGACAATACTAATCATGAACGCATACAAGCTAACACAATAATCCAAGCATTATAGTGGATGTCATGAATATACTATGAAGACGTTACGAAGCAGATAAGAAAGTCAGAATAAAATAAGTAAAATCAAAAGATCAACTGCATAAAATCCCAATCCTTGGTCTAAATCACCAAATCAATAAAATCAATCCATCAAACCCTAGAACTGTATATAAAATTAGCCCATGAGGTCAAAAGAAACACTCATGGCTAAGCAATTCATACCAAAAATCAAAGTAACAGAAAGAGAAAGATAAGAATTATAAAACCCTAGCTTAAGCATAGTCTCGCATTCCTTCTCCGGCTCTCCAATTGCTTGATTCTTCCTCAATTAGCACTTGGAACCCTCTTGAAAGTGGATGGATAATGAAATCAGGTTATTAATCTGATATGAAGGTGTTGGAGGTGTGAATTGATGATGAATTATGGATGGGTTCTCTCCAATTTGTGTCTTGATCTCCCTAATTGTTTCTAGAACTGATGCAGGGCTTTTTCACGATCGAAATTGCTTCAAAAACGCGATCTGGGGGTATATATATGCTACTGCATCGAACAGGCCCGACTTGGCTCGAAACTGGGCCACTCGGCACCCAGCTCGGCTCGAGCTGGGCTTGGACCCAGCCGAGTAGCCTTTCCTTGGACTGGCTATGTCACTGGGGTCTCACCTGGACCCCACTCGACACAATTGAACCCCGCTCGGCCACAAGCTCGCCGAGCTGCTCCTGAGCTGCACCGTTCCGGTTCTGTTTCGCTCCTCTTCTGCTCCTGCTCTGTTTTTCCCTGTTTACTGCCTTCAAAACTCACAAAAACACCTTAATAGCATCAAAATCGTGTAAATACTTAAACGTACACGATTCCATGCACAAAATGATACTTTCCTAAGCAAAACGGTGTAATGTGCACACATAAAATGCATGAAATTCTACTCTCAACAAACTCCCAAACTTACCTGTTGCTCGTCCCGAGGCAACAACATTAAAAACCAATAGATTAATTGAGAGGGAATTTCACAGCAGAAAACATCCAAGACAATATAACAATTTAAATATCATACTTCAGATACAAGATAACCATCCACCAAAGAACATACAATTCAAATCAATTATTTCACCCATTCGGAACGCTCATCCACCCATTCTCACGGGTAGTATTTACGCTCAACTCTCAAGTGCGAGATATACACGTTTAGGGTAAGGTGTTTACACTCAAAGTCAATCCAAACACACGCGTAACCATAAGTTTGGCAATCATCTCAACTCTTGACTAAAGGAATAATTTCAATAATAGGATCACAAAGGTCTTGTATTAGGTTGTAATATTGGCTCTTTGGTAAAGGTAGGGAATATATGGATAAAGTGACTAATTCACTAGTAGAGAATCAAAGAAGACTTACAGCTTTTCAACAAACAGCTTCACTTTCTTCTTTCTTCTTCAACACTCTTCAATTCTCTTGCAACTTGATTTCCTCCTTCACTTTCAAGCACAACTTCCTTACTTGAATTTTTTCCTTTTCTTCTTTTCTTTTCTTTTTTTTTTTCAAATAAGGGTACCAGTTTCAGGCACTACCCTTTTTCACGGGGTACCAGTTTCAGGCACTACCCCCTTCATGCAATAATTTAACCACTCTTTTCAAAAAATTCTAATCACTTCCAAATTACTTCTCCTTTTATTCTTCTTCACAAGACTCCAAATTGACTTCTTCAACTCTCTACTATGTAGGAATTTTTAAAGCTAGAAAAGGGATCAATTGGCTAATCACGTAGGCTTCCAACAAATAAGGCTCAAAGGCTCAAAAGGGTTGACTACGGATAATTTTAATAGGTAGGATAATAATATGGCTAGTGACTAATAAACATCAAAGATGACCTAAGATCATTTCCTATTATTTAATCAAACACGTAGCTTCAAGCAAGATACAAAGCCAAGTTCTAGAATACATGTGTATGAACGACACTCACAAGAATAAACTGAATCATGTGACTTGTCATGATTTCAAAAGGCTCAAAATCTCACATGGATGTAGGAATGAATGAGCAATCCTAATAAACTACATAGCTAACCTTCCATGCATATAATTAAACTTCAAGCATCTCAATATCAAAGTACAATAACAAATTGCTTCTCAAACAATCACACAGCATAAATCAATTACACATAACTCTATGAATAAATCATGAACCCTAATAATCATACATCATCCATCAAATAATCAGTACAAATAGCAACAAAATAATTATATCATACATGCCCAAATAAATAGAACAAAAATCCTAGCACAGACTATCAAAAGACTCAAAAAGTGAAAAATCAGAAAGGTGGGAGTAGAGAGACACAAACACTATCAGATAACACCGCTCAAATTAGATCATCAGGATCAATGCGCTATGATTTGAATTCCTCCCGAATGTCCTCCAGTGTTCTCACTCTATCTGACATCTGGGTAAGCGTGTTGTTCAACACTCCAATCTGAGTGTTGGTCGCTTGCTGAGTTTCATTGATCTGCGTCAGCTGGCGACGGATAGCAGCGTTCTCTCATCTTCTCCTCCTATTTTCAACTTTCAAGTTAGATAAATGAGTATGCATACCTTGGGCCTGCTGGCCATACCATGAAACCATCGGCTGCCATGCCTCAAAACTAGGAGGCAATGGTGGTGGTGGCATCCCGTATAAGGGAAACTGATCTACTCCGGGGAACAAGGGTGCTCCCCCAAATTGTGCTCCTCCTGGAGCTCCTCCATGCTGCTCAACTGCCCCACCACCATAATCCTGGTGTGGCATCTCATCATCAGCCCCGCCAAACTCGAACCCCTGGTCATCTCTATAATCTGCTCCAGCGTATGCCTCATTGACAGGGTCCCCCATAGCCATCGGTTGATCTTGGGCAAGCGCCTTTTTGCGCTGCCCTCCTCCAGTCTTTGTCCTTCTGAATCACCTCAATGATTGAGTCATGGCCGGGTGTCTTCATTCTAATATTACCCTCATTCAGGATGTTCTCCTCATCCCAGATGGTAATGAAATGAGTCAGCTCTATAGGGAAAGAGAAGACATTAGGTGCACTAGCATAGATAAACTCCAAAACCCCTCTCTTCGACACCTTAAACACCTTGCTTGAGTCCAACGATGAAAGATCGATGTCCGACTTCTTCCTCACAACCAGCATCTCGCTCATTCAATCCCATAATGGTGAGTAATAAGAGTAATCAAGCCTCCTATGTTCACTATCTATCGGACGTGTGTGGTGAACTGGTACATCTGGTGAATCAAATAGGCACCTGCATTGAACCTCACTCCATGAAGCATGCACCACAATACATAGAGCTCTCCTCGGGGAATCGCACCACTCTCGAATCGACAGAAGATAGTACATCCCAAAATCAGATCCATATATCTCAGCACTGGGTTGCGGATGCTCGTAGCTCGAGCATAGCTGGAAAAATATACCTCATTCCGCCCAGTTTTCAATCTCCAAAAATCATTCTGCTTAAATCTCTCGTCCTCCTTAAAAGCAGGAATCCCCTCAGGACACCCAAGTATCCTGTTGATCGAGTCTGGGGTCTCTTCTTTAGTCTCGCCCCCTCCAAGTACAAACTCGCACTCATATGGAATCTCCTCATCATACAAAACTTTTAGCGTGCAAAGGAACTCCGCAGTGAGTCTGAAATAAGTGGGTGGTCTCATCTCTATGAAACTCCAGATACCAATCTAATCAAACATCCATCTTATATCATCAATAAAACCAAGAGTATCCATCGTCTAATCGTCTTGGTATCGAGTGTTGATTATCTTATCTGCAATCCTCCCATAGAGAACATCTATTTCATCCCAGTTATTAAATTCCGTGCCAAAATCTCCTGGTAGCATCTTTTTTTCTCCTCAGCCTCTCATAAATCTGTGTTGCTGTCTCATCATCCGGATCAACCTCATCGGGCTCATATGAAGGGCCCTCATCTGATCTCTTCTTCTTAGTTCTACCTGTTGCAATTTATATAAGCAAAGCACACTCTTCCATCAAATAATTCAATTAATAGGACCTATGCAAATTAATTCCAAGTTCAAAGCTATCATATTCAAAACATAGTCATGAATCAAACTTTTAACTCTTAATTAAATATGCATAATAGTAAACATCCTATATCAACCTTCAACTTCAACAATTTCACCATAAACATGCTTCCAAAAATCCAAGAACAATCATGCTTAGTCACATTCAACTCATAGAACTCAATATTCAAGCATTCATGTACTTTTCTCAACTCAAGACCATAGCATATTCATGTAAATTTCCAAACCAAATCTCCAATTCAAACTTACTTTCACACTTAAGCACAAATCCACACTTTCACATGTTCAATAATCAACAACAAACCAAGTAATTGAGAGCAAAAACAACAAAAAATTGAGATATTCAACAATTAAGCACAAATTCGAATGCACACCAAGTGTTTGTCAAAATGCCTCAACCAAAATCAAACTTGAACATGTATATTCAACACAAATTACACCTATCCATGCCAAATTCACATCACCATTAACATTCTAGGAGTGAAAGGGTCAAGAAAAACGTACATCTTGTGTTATACAAGATGAATTTTTGACTATGAAAATCAACACCCAAAAGCCCCAATTCACACACTAAAATGCCCTAATCTAATGAAATGATGATAAAGTGATGGAGTAATGATGTGTGTGATGTGATTTAACAGAAGAAAATGGAAGAAACTGGCCGGAAATCGCGACGGGAAGCGGCGGAATCGTGACTACAAGCGGCTGGAAGTGGGCAGAAATAGCGCTGCACAAGGCTGGACAAGTTTTAACGCCACCTGCCAGCATGCTCAGGCCGAGCCACCTGCCGAGCGGGCACAAATTCTAATGAGCGGGCCTCTAGGCCCGCTATCCACGTGTCCTGTACCCAATGCCACTCCACTCGGCTGCTTTTGATGATGTGGCAAGGCCGCTCGCCGCGAGCAAGGTGGCGAGCAGTGGCCGATCTGCCCAGTTCTACTTCCGTCTTCGATCCCCTACTTTTTCTGTATTGTACCCTGCTTCAAAAACTCCATTCCAAGTGAAATAATGCAGTAAAGTGCCATCAAGTGCTAAGAAAAATAAAAAAATTATCACAGAGAACCATAAACGACTAAACTAACACTAGGGCTAACAAAAAGCAAACAATAAACATCACAAAACAAGACACGAAACCTGGAAAATCGCAAAAAAAATCGAACCCTCAACATCCTCAATTAAATCAAAAATATTAAGAATCCGCAAAAAATCGACTCTCCAAGCAACAACACAATGCAAAAATTTTATTTCGACACTGTAAGACAAGGTATGTACGTTACCCCCCAAACTTAGATCAAACAAAGTGAGAAACTAAGTTTGCAAAAAAGTGTACCGCAGGCAAGCATCATCTAATAAAATTCTTATGCCAACACATACATATAAAAATAATTAAAACAGGAAGGACAGCCCCCAATAGGCGCTCATGTTTAATGTCAGAAAGTCACAACGGAATTCAAACCTCAACTTAAGTACTCAAGAGAGAGTACTTGTATATCTTACAATGACTTGTAATGCTTCAACCTTTGGCCATTTGCTACCATAATATCACCATTCTTACTTTTCAACTCAAAGCTCCCCACTCCACGGGCTCTATGTATGACAAACGGTCCACTCCAACGGGACTTCAGCTTACCTGCAAAAAGTTTAAGACAAGAGTTGAAAAGAAGTACCTCATCACTAACATTGAACTCCTTGAATTTGATCTTCGCATCATGCCATCTCTTCATACGTACCTTGAAGATCCTCGAGTTCTCATAAGCTCTCTCTCTCGGAATTCGTCCAACTCATTGATTTGAGTTGTTTGAAAATCCTTAGCATCCTCCATGCTCAAATTCACTCGCCTGATAGCCTAATAAGCTTTATGTTCAATCTCCACAGGAAGGTGGCAAGATTTCCCATACACAATCTGGTAAGGCGACATCCCTAAGGCAGTCTTGAAAGCTGTTCCGAATCCCCACAAAGCATCATTAAGCTTCGTGGACCAATCCTTCCTTATAATTCCAACTGTCTTCTCCAACACTTGCTTTATCTGATGATTGGAAACATCGGCTTGCCCATTTGCTTGCGGATGATAGGGTGTAGTAACCCTATGCTTTACTCCATAATCCTGAAGAACCTTCTCTAACATCTTATTAACAAAGTGGGTTCCTCAATCGCTTATGAGCGCCTTAGGTACTCCAAAACAGCTGAAAATGTCTTTCTTGATAAATTCCTGAACCACTCTAGCATCATTCGTCCTGGTTAGAATTGCTTCCACCCATTTTGAAATGTAGTCCACTGCAAATAGGATGTAGAGGAATCCATTAGATGTGGGAAATAGCCCCATAAAATCAATTCTCCAAACATCAAAAACCTCCACTATGATGCTAGGCTGCAAAGGCATCTCATCCCTCTTTGAAATATTCTCCATCCGCTGGCATATATCACATGTATTCACATACTCTTGACAACTTTTGAACAGGGTAGGCCAATACAAACCAGACTGAAGAACCTTTTGAGCAGTCTTTTGGGCGCCAAAATAACCCCCATTCGATTGCGAGTGGTAGAAATCAAGGACACTTTCCCATTCAACCTCAGGAACACACCTACAGATTATAGAATCCGTGCAAATTTTGTAGACCCATGGCTCCTCCCATAAGATAGATTGAACATCATGCAGAAACTTGGCCATCTGATGTCTACTCAACCCATAAGGCTTAACTCCCGTGACAATGTAGTTAACAAAATCAGCATACCACGGAGCATCTTTCTTCTCTTTCTCAGGAAAAGTCTTTGAATCTGCGAAGACCTTCTAAATATCAACAATAAGAATCCTCTCATCAGGAAAATGATCCTTGATCACCTCAGCAGTATTATCAAAATTCTCCTTCGTCTCTAGACGCGACAGGTGGTCAGCTAAGACATTCTCACTTCCCTTTTTATCACGGATTTCCATGTCAAACTCCTAAAGCATGAGAATCCATCTAATTATCATCGGCTTTGCATCCTTCTTATCCATCAAATATTTGATAGCTGAGTGATCAGTGTATACTACAGTCTTCATGCCCACCAAGTAAGGTCGAAACTTATCGAAGGTATACACCACCGCCAAGAATTCCTTCTCGGTGACAGTGTAATTCTTCTGAGCAGAATCAAACGTCTTACTTGCATAGTATATGGCATGAAACTTCATTTCTCTCATTAGCCCCAACACGACTCCCAAAGCAGTTTCACTAGCATCACACTCCAGCATAAAGGGCTGAGTCCAATCTGGAGTAATGAGAATCGGAGCAGTTATCAATGCTTCCTTGAGAACCTGAAAAGCATGTAAGCATGTCTCTTCAAAATCAAATTTAACATCCTTTTCAAGTAACCTGGACGGTTTTGAATATTTGGAGAAATCTTTAATAAATCTCCTATAAAATCCCGCGTGCCCCAAGAATGACCGGACTCCTCTTTCATTAGTAGGCGGTGGAAGCTTCTCAATTGCCACTACTTTGGCACGATCAATATGAAGACCTGCAGCAGAAACATGATGTCCCAAAACTATCCCGTTTATCACCAAGAAATGACATTTCTCCTAGTTCAAGACGAGGTTAGTCTCTTCACATCTCTCCAAGACCAAAGACAAGTTAGACAAACAAGAGTCAAAATAAGAACAAAAAATAGAGAAATCATCCATAAATACTTCCATGTCTCTTTCAATCAAACATCAAAAATAGCCATCATACACCTTTGAAAAGTTGCAGGTACATTACATAAACCAAAGGGCAACTTCCTAAAGGCAAAAGTGTCATAGGGGCAGGTAAATGTAGTCTTTTCTTGATCCCCCGGTGCAATCATTATCTGATTGTAACCAGAGTATCCATCCAAGAAAAAATAAAAATCATAACCTGCTAGTCTATCCAACATCTGATCCATAAAGGGCAAAGAAAAGTGATCCTTACGTGTGTTCTCATTCAATTTTCTATAATCAACACAGACACGCCACCCCGTAGGTACCCTAGTAGCAAGCACTTCACCATCATCAGACATAATAACAGTCATTCCCTCCTTCTTAGTGACCACATGCAAAGGACTCACATAGGTACTATCACTAATAGGAAAGATAATTCCTGCATCTAACCAGGGAAGCACTTGTTTCCTAACTACCTCTTGTATAGCAGGGTTCAACCTCCGCTGATGCTGCACAGAACATTTATTTTCATCTTCAAGCCTTATCTTATACATGCAAAAAGCAGGATTAATTCCTTTCAAATCATCTATTGTCCACCCTATTGCATACTTATGCTTTCTCAAAACAACTAACAATTTCTCAAGTTCACTTTCAGATAGAGAAAAAGATACAATTACTGGAAAAGTTTCATCCTCCACCAAATAAGCGTACTTGATATGTTCTGGAAGTGGCTTAAGCTCGGTCTTCTTTTCCTCCTTGCTGCTATCTCCTTCAACTTGTAGAGGCAAATATTACTTCGTCCACAGAACTTCCTCCACTGCTGAGTCTTCTTGCTTGTACCTGCTCTCATCAAGATTAAGTAAGGTTTTAAGATAATCAATAGCAAGCTCATTAGACAATTCATCAAGTAAAATATCATCAGTAGTAGGTAAAGTAAGAGATTCGAGGATGCATGTTTCAACATTATCCTTAGATAGGATCAAAGGCAAGTCATCCTCCACAATCTCCTCTACTATTTCCACAAACTTGCACTGCTGCTCTTCTGCTGGCCACCGCATCGCCTTGTTCAAGGAGAAGACAATTTCTTTTTCATTGACACTAAGCCTCAACTCTCCTTTGAACACATCGATCAGAGCTCTTTCAGTTGCAAGGAATGGATGCCCCAAGATCAAAGGTGTTCCATCCTTGTCATCCTCCATGTCCAGAACCAGGAAATCCACAGGAAAAACCAAATTCGATACCTTCACTAGCACATCCTCAATAACTCCCTTGAGATATGTCAACGACATATCTGCTAACCGTAAGGCAACATATATAGGCTTCAACTCTCCCAAACCAAGCTTCTTGAATACCGAGAAGGGCATCAAATTTATATTGGCTCCAAGATCACATAATGCTTTCCTCACAGGTCCTTTTCCAATCTCACAAGGTATGATGAAGCTTCCAGGATCCTTTAACTTTTCGGGAAACTTCTTCTGAATCACTGAGCTTCAGTTTTTTGTCAAGTTCACTGTTTCCACATTGTTCAGGCTCCTCTTCATGGAGATGAGTTCCTTAATGAATCGTGCATAATATGGCATCGACTCCAAAGCCTCAGAAAAAGGAATGCTGATTTGGATGTTCCTCATTACATCAGCAAACTTTCTGAAATTCTCATCTAGGCTTTTTGACAAGAATTTCTGAGGGAAAGGAATAGGTACCTTTGTGATCAGTAATCCCAAAATGTCTTTCTTGAATATCACTTCTGTTTCTCTCAGTTTCTTTGCTCTCTGCCACTTTTTATCAGCAATTTTCAGATCAGATTTGTTCTTTACAGAATTCAGACGCGCTGGAAATCCTGAAGGGTGGCTCGCTGGCTTGCTCAGCTCGAGCTGAGGGGCAACTGAGCCGAGCTGGGTTTCAGCCGAACCGGAGGACACGTCATAATTGGTCGGCACCCTACTCGGCGGTGACTCGGCATCGGCTGGAGGTGGCTCATCCCGAGCTGGTGGCTGAATTGCAGTAATTTGACTATGCTCCATCCCTGTTTCATCCTGCTTCTGTTCTGTATCATTCTGCACCAGTTCTGGACCATTGTAATGCCTTCCAGACCTCAAAGTGATCGCTATTTGCACTCTCCTTTGGGTTGATTTCTGTATCCGAAGGAAACTTTCCTTTCTGAAACTGCACTTGCTGTTGATTTACTGTAGTGGATATCTGTCCTCTGTTATATGACAAATTCTTCAACTGCTTGTTCACTTCCTCATTCTGTTTGGTCATATTCGAGTCCATGAGAACAATGCAATTATTAATCTTGTCAATATCTCCATCAGTCTTCTTAATATACCTGGCCAACACTTCATCAATACTAGTTCTTTCTTCTTCAGTCTTGGCACCATGATCAAAATTAGGCGAGTATGGAACTGCATTATTCGGATTTGAATACGCTAAGTTCTCATGCCTCTGATTCTGCCAATTGCCTCGTTGATTACTAGAACCTCCCCCTTGGTTATTCCTTTGGTTAGAATTACCTTGAGCGTACCTATTTCCTTGCCAATTCTGAGGAGCTCTCGAACCTTGAAGACTTTGTCCTATAGCCCAATTAGCATCCTCGACCTCTTGAAGGTTCATCACCACATCATCACTAGCAGGCCCTCGGTTGCTTCCCATATTATTACCTAATATTAGAGTAATCTGGTTTTTGTTCATCTGTTCCAATTGAGCGACAACCTTATCATTCTTATCAGCTTCAGAAAATTTCTCTTCAACCTTTGCAACTTTACCAAGTATGTAAGTCCCTCGGATCCTCTCAGATGGCCAATCCCTTGAGTTCAAAGAGATATCATCTAACAATTTCTCTACGGCATTGGAAATGTTCCTCCAGCAGAAGCATCAACCAACACTCTCTTCGTTGTCAAGGCCATTATAAAAGACACTGATGAGTTGAGACTTTTTAACTCCATGTTGTGGGCATCTTCTCAATGCATCAGTAAACCTTTCCCAAGCCTCTCCAAACGACTCATCTCTCCTCTGTTTAAATTGATTGATCTCCTGTTTCAATAACAGAACCTTACCCGGTGGCATAAATCGATCCACAAATAACTACTGCAACTCAATCCAATTTGAGCAACTATCTCCCTTCAACTTATCATACCACTCCCTTGCCTTATCAACCAATGAAAACTGAAAAAGCCTCATCTTCCATCTATCATTAGTAGCATCAGCAGCTTTCACTGTATCCATGTAGCTGTTGAAACGTTTAAGATGACTGTAGGGCTCATCAAAAATGCCTCCGGCGAAGGGGTTTTTCTCCACCATATGAATCAGGGCTGGCCTTATGTCGTTCATTTCATCAGGTTGAACGGCTCCAACTACGTCTGATCCTCCTATATTGGTGGACTTGAATGTCTCTCGGATGACGATGCCATCCTCATCAGTTCTATCTTCCATACTTGCTGTTTCTGATTCTGATTCGGATTCTGATTCTGATTCATCCTTTTCTGGGTTAACCTAATTTTCTATCTGCTCTTTTTCCTCCTCTACGACTGTTTTAGGATCCAGTGTATCCGTTTTCTTCTTCGGAGGTGGTACCTTAGCAGCTTTGGGAGGTGCTTTGAGATTCTTAACTGCTACTCTCCTTTTTCTTGCTGACGCTTCAACTTTCGGATCAAATTTGAGATCTTGCGTTCCCTTCTTTGACCTAGTGTGCATGCAATCTTCAAGAAAAATTCAAATCAAACATAATTAAATCTCAACAAAAATATTCTAATTAAATAAGTAATAAAAGTCAAATAAATAATTAAAACTGTCCCCGGCAATGGCGCCATAAACTTGATAGGCTTTCTCTGCGCACTATAATTTATTCCTCAAGTATAAGGATATCAATTGTAGCAGCAAGCACCCAAGTTAAATGATCGATCCCACTGAGACAGTTAATTATTTATTTTACTATGAATTACTAATTAATCAGAATTGAGTAACCGATTTCCAATGTTTTGTTGTGAATTACTTAACTAAAATACTGAAATATTAAATAGCTGAATTATTAAAAGCAATAATAATAA
This sequence comes from Pogostemon cablin, assembly GCA_023678885.1. Lineage (NCBI taxonomy): Eukaryota > Viridiplantae > Streptophyta > Magnoliopsida > Lamiales > Lamiaceae > Pogostemon > Pogostemon cablin. Next base: position 14,914,344 of record CM042962.1, on the reverse strand, counting down.
AAGCAAGTTTTAACCAAGAGATGATGAACAGTTCTATGGTATCAGGTATTGACCAATTAATTTGGGTTATTAAACTAACGATTTCTCATTCATGCAGTTTCACTGAAAATACACCACATATCCCTGTTATGCCACCGAGTATGATTCGATTCAAAGCTAACAGTCTAATCTGGTTTAAATCCTAAGGTGCACAAATATTACCAAGCCTTATTCCTAGATACTAATCAAAGCAAACAACAATACCTCTTGATGGTAAGCCCGACTAACAAGATATTTTCTGGAACCACTACAAGGTTCTATTCACTTCCTACTTGATTGTCTAATTGCATTGTTCCACTAAACTAATCAAGTATTTGATTTATCAGTTCATGGAATTAAAGTGTTTATAGCGGAACTACTTCAATCCCTAACAGATAGACAATACAAATCATGAACGCACACAAGCTAACACAATAATCCAAGCATTATAGCGGATGTCATGAATATACTATGAAGACGTTACGAAGCAGATAAGAAAGTCTGAATAAAATAAGTAAAATCAAAAGATCAACTGTATAAAATCCCAATCTTTGGTCTAAATCCACAAATCAATAAAATCAATCCATCAAATCATAGAACTGTATATAAAATTAGCCCATGAGGTCACAAGCAACACTCATGGCTAAGTAATTCATACCAAAAATCAAAGTAACAGAAAGAGAAAGATAAGAATTATGAAACCCTAGCGTAAACGTAGTCTCACGTTCCTTCTCCGTCTCACCAATTGCTCGATTCTCCCTCATTTAGCACTTGGAACCCTCTTGAAAGTGGATGGATGATGAAATCAGGTTATTAATCTGATATGAAGGTGTTGGAGGTGTGAATTGATGATGAATTATGGATGGGTTCTCTCCAATTTGTGTCTTGATCTCCCTAATTGTTTCTAGAACTGATGCAGGTCTTTTTTGCGATCGAAACTGCTTCAAAAACGCGGTCTGGGGGTATATATATGCTACTGCATCGAACAGGCCCCTACTGGGCTCGAAACTGGGCCGCTCGACACCCAGCTCGGCTCGAGCTGGGCCTGGACCCAGCCGAGCGGCCTTCTTCTGGACTGGCCACATCACTGAAGTCCTACCTAGACCCCACTCGACACAATTGAACCCCACTCGGCCACTAGCTCGGCTTGAGCGGCTCGCCGAGCTGCTCCCGAGCTGGGCCATTTTGGTTCTGTTTCGCTCCTCTTCCGGTCCTGCTCTATTTTTCCTTGTTTTCTGCCTTCAAAACTCACAAAAATACCTTAATAGCCTAAAAATCGTGTAAATACTTAAACGTACACGATTACATGTAAAAAATGATAATCCTAAGTAAAACGGTGTAATGTGCACACATAAAATGCGTGAAATTCTACTCTCAACACCTATATAAGTGTGAAGTTTGGCCACTTCAAAAGGGAAAAACACTTATGAATCCAAGATGGTCCTGACCCAAATTGGACATAACGTGAGAAATAAGAATATTAGAATTGTTATTGTGTGGGTATCATTGTCTTGGTTTACCCAAAATGCTGACTAGTTCAAGACATCATATTCACTAAGTAGCAAGTAAATCCGATGGCATTCTACTAAGGAAGGTTCAAAGTCGGAAGCTACATATCCTAATGCAATAGCAGTTTGTCGAAACTTTCGATAGAGTCTACATGCATTAATTACATTCAGAATGTTCTTGTAATTTTCGTTTGTCGAAAATAAAAACAAATTTCATATTCAGAATCTACGTTTCGAGTAGATTAATTTAATATATAAGTTTGCTCAAATCCAATTCTGGATGAATGAATAATTAATACATGAAGTTTGCAATTTAATTACAAGAAAAAGAAGAAAAGTGAAGAGTAAAGGTTGAAGTGGGAAGTTGTCCCACATTGGAAAAACATGAAAGAATTGAACTCCTTATTATTACCTACACACATTATTGAATTAAAGTAAAATGTGTGGACCACATGGTGCATCCAACCAAGTCTAGCCGCACCTCCAACGGCCTAGATTAAATCAAGGCATCTATTTGTTCAAAAGGTACGATCCAACGGCCCAGATTAGATCAAGACATCTATTCATCAAAGGGCACCACACCTCTTCACTTATTATAAATAGGCCCCAAATCATTTGGAAATATCATTCAAGTCCTGCAATACATATTTGCGTATTACATTCTAGTATCCATAATTCTTGAATTCCTACCCAAGTATGAAAGTTCTAAAGTATTAGTTCATTCACCGATAATTTTGGACTCGTTGTGCTACTAGTCCGAAATTTAAAGTCGTTGTATCTTGGAGGCGATTGATGCAGTCCGTAAGCACCTGAAGTACGGAGCAATTTTGTCTTAAGGAGAAAGAGTGTAACTCTTGACTCAACTTTATCAAAAGTAATCCATAAGCCGTTTTAAATATTACCCCTTATACCCAACAAGTCTTTCTCTCACTAATTACACTCTCATTTCCAGGTGGAGTTGCAGAGTCTTTGCCGGCGTCTCCCACATGCACAAAATCGTCAATTCCGAGGGTCGTCGGGGAAGCGGAGAGTATATCAAACATGGGTGAGATGAGTAACTGAAAGCAAAAAATCTGACCGAAAGATTGGGGCAGATTAACCTTTTCTGACCAACACCTTTTGGGTTATGAAGACACGCATGAAGGAGCAATATATTGCCATGGAAGCACCTCCACCAACTTCCGTTATGGACTCATTCGCAGCTCTATGGTGTTACAACCTTATTGGGGTGTGTAGTCACTAGTGTATAATCTTAATTTAAAATGGGTAGTTTTATAATTTTAGGGGATGTGTATATAATAAAATTAAGAAACAGAAAACTAAATAGGTGTGTGTATATAATAGAGGATGTGTATTCAATAAAAGGGGTGTGTATCTAATAACACTATAAAATAAATTGAGTATGTCAATTTCTCAGGATGGAGTAGTAATTATTCCATCCGTCCCACACTTATGTTCACACTTTTAGTTTTCGTCTGTTCCACACTTATCTTCACCACCCTAAAAAGGAAATTTTACATTAACCAACAATTTCAAAAGTTATCTTAATTTCAAAAATACCACCCCACATCTAACACACATAACATACTTTATAATTTATTTATTACCTAAAAATACCAGAATACCCTTAAAAGGTCAATAAAATTGGTCAAAAAGCAACTTTTCTTAAACTACATATCTATAGTGTCAACGGACATAAGTTCGGGACGGAAGGAATACTATATACATAAGATTTGGATATATATGAACTTATATAAAAACTCAATCGGGTACATCCGTTGTATCTGCTTATTTTAGTAGTAACATGTTGTGTAGGAACGCTAATAGATACTCTCTCTGTCGGTCATCGTAAGAGAGTTTTTTTCATTTTCATTGTCTGCCACAAAGAGTTTATTTTTTTTACATACATGACACCCACACATACTCACTAACACAATTAAAATATAGGATCCACATTTTCACTAATATAACTATCTACTACATATTAAATAATACTCCTTAATCAACGTTCACAAAAATAAAAGATCCTCTTCTAGACGAATCCTCTTTCGAGCGGACTGAGGAAGTATTTAATTTTACCACAGATAAATTCGACTATTGCTTTAGGAGCAACACGTAAGAATTGATAGCTTATGTACTTAGGTGTAACTCATTCGAGAGAGAAAGCAGTTTTACCATTTAGATAAAGTAGAAACTATTTGAACTAAATCAAACACTTGCTGAGATCGTATTCAGTGTGAAACTATTACTCCATCGATTTTCATTAAGGTTTATATTTTTTTTCACTTTAATCTTTCTCAAAATAAATACTCCATCGTGTTATTTTTCTTTTTATCATGTGGGACTCACACAAATAATTAATAATTCTACATTGGGTCCACACAAAACACTAATACAATTACCCACTACACATTAAATATTATATCTTTCAATCCACTATCTATTAAGATATTATATTTTTCAATCTACGTATGAAAAACAAATGTAAATCTTAATGTGGTATGGGGTAAGTATTTTTTTTTCTTAATTAATTATCTTTTCAATAAAGATGTTATCACTTTTCACTAGAGATATTATAACTTTGATTTACACCATAAATTGTTCATAAAATAGTTTACAAATAATTATCACTTTTCATCAATTATGTATCACTTTTTAATACTCCCTTCGCACGTTGATAATGTATCAATTTTGTCATTTTTATCGTCAATTTTAAAGGTATTCGTATTCTGTTCTTAGTAAAATGATCTCACACATACTAACCATTTACTACTAATACAACTATCCATTTTATATAATATAATAATACTCCTTAATTTATTTGTAAAAAACAAATGAGTACAATACCGTAAACGGACGGAAGGAGTAAAATATTATCACTCAAATTCATCTAGTAAGGTTGCTTTGGAAATCTAGCCGTTATTTCTAGAAGTTTCCATCAATGGATTTTGAGTTGTAATCTTTAAATTGTTTTTTGACAATTTCAATTTTCCAAAATTGTATGTAGTGTTTGGTGTTTTGTAAATCAACACTATTAACAAGGCCATGATTAATATATATGATTAATTAGGACCAATATTTGACTGATTCCATAATTGCCACTTATAATTAGTAGTAGTGCACATGCGGAGAAATCCCAAGAAACAAGAACATCATACTATGTATCCAATTACAACGTGTATGAAAAGACTTGAACCATAAATTATTTTTTTATTTTTTTTTATTTCAGAAGAATGAAATACGAAAAATAGATATAGGGTCACCACTCACCATCAAATAATAGAGTCTTTGATAGTGCTATAGTCGAAGGTTAAATAAATACTCAAACCCACAAGGTATACATTTTTTCATTTTGATCCGTCCCAAAATAAAATATACATTTCTCTTTTTGATATATTAGACCCACACAAAACAATTATTATATCCATATGTGGCCCACATACTATACTAATACAACTATCCATTACATATTAAATATTATTTCTCTCACTTTATTACACATTTAAATATTATACTCCTTAATCTACGTGCAAAAATAAATATATATTTTGTATCTGGACGGATAGAGTATATATTTTTCTTAAAACATTATTAATTTTTTAAACATATTTGAATAACTGCACATGATGTGGAGTTTACTTGTTTATGATTATCATCGCAAAATTGAATTCGAAAAAATAATTATCTCACAAATTCATGAAATAAATTTTACAAGACAGGATGAAACCTGATCATATTTTTTTAATAAAAAAAGTAATTCTTAATGATGAAAGGTTATAGTCATTCAATTAAAACCGTTTCATGAACTGTTCTTATGATATTAGTATTAAAAATAATAATATTAGAATAGAAAAAAATAGAATAATATTGTACTCTATCTATCTCATAATAAAATTCAAACTCGTTGTAAATATGGAATTAAAAAAAATTGTTTTTTGATTAAATTTTAGAAGTAGTTTAATTTTTTTAAATAAAAACAAATAAGTTATTTGAATTCTAAAAAGATGAAATAAAAATGTATTGCGAATTTATTGAATTTTTACGACAAATTATTCGGTGCACACCTAACACTTATATTTGTATTTTGAGTATGTTTGACTTTCTATATTTGTAGAGATTTGTTCATGCTTGTAACCATTCTACATATATTTAGGAAATACTCCATACATCCTCTTGTTCACACTTTTCGTTTTCGTCCGTCCCACATTTATGTTCACTATTTGAAAAAGGAAATTTCACATTAACCAAAAATCTCAAAAAATTATCTTAATTTCAAAAATACCACTCCCACCTAACACACATAACATACTTTATAATTTTTTTATTGCCTAAAAATACCACAATATTCCTAAAAAGTCAATAAAATTAATCAAAAAATAACTTTTTTTAAATTTCGTATTTACAATGTTAGTGAAATTAATTATGGGACGTATGGAGCACAACATACTCCTCAATCGAGAATTTTCAATCATTGTCATATCTTCACATGGTATTGGTATCAGCTGGTTTTGAGAAAGAAACCCAATTTTTTTTTTTTCCTATTCCCCAATTTTCAAGGCAGCAATGTCACTTTGCTGACATCTCCAATCGTTTTACTGCGCTAATCTCACTTAGAATTACAATACAATTTTAACAATTTGCACTATATTTTTGCGCAATATTTTCAATAAAAAAACTAATAATTAATTACAAAAATTTAAAATGATCTCATTATGAGAATGTCTCATGCAATACTTCCCCATCTACTACATATGGATTAATAAAATCATGACTTTTATATAATCTTTGGAAAACAATAGAGTAAAGAATTTCTAATTGTCAATAATTATTACCATATATTATTCAAAAAATTACAGCCCAAATGGGCCATTTCAACGAATAGATATCATACACGCAAAGCGCGATGATGCAGAGGCAAGTCTTATCTTGAATAACCAAAAGTCGAAAGAGTACGTAGTAAACTTTTCTTCACTTTTATCCTTTCCAAAGTTAAAACTACTAAAGAATGTTTGTTCATAAATAAAAAATTGATATTTCCTTCGTCCCGAATTTATATTCACCGCTACTGTAGATGTAAAATTTTAAAAAAATTATTTTATATCAACTTTATTGACATTTTAAGAGTATTATAATATTTTTAGGTAATAGTAAATTATAAAGTATATTATGTCTTAGGGGTAAGTGATATTTTTAAAATTAAGATAACTTTTGAGGTTATTGATTGATGTGAAATTTTCTTTTTTGAAAGATGAAAACAAGTGTGGAACAGACGAAAATAGAAATTGTAAACAGAACATAAGTATGAGACCGATGAATTATTAAAATTGCCTTAAAATTTTATTAGATTTAATCTATGGTTATCCACTTTCTACTTAACTTGCAGTACATCAACTCCTTTTGTCTTAACTAACAGAATGAAATTAATTTCGTTAGGTGTAATTAGTGTGTAAACTTTTTTATTTTTAGTAAATTTTTTAAGGATCATATAATATTATTTATTAACTCGTTTTCAGAAATAATTGGCCAAAAAATATCGACATTTTAATTAATTAGGATTATATTGATGTTTTGTTCACTCTCAACTTCTTGTATGGCATTTCGTTTCGTGTGAGATTGTGTTAGGGTAAGATCATTTTACGCGCTTTTGAATTTAGTTAATTAAAAGTATTTTTATTTTTTATTTATAATGTTATCACTTTCATTAATACTATAAATTTTTCATAAAATAGTATATTGTACTATTATCGCTTTTCATCAATTAAGTATAACTTTTTTATTAAAATATTACTCCTCCGTCCCAAGAATACATTCACACTTTCCATTCTTGTCCGTCTCAAGAATATCTTCACCCCCTAAAAATGAGAACAATACACAATATCAATAACCTTACAATACTACAATATTACAAAAATGTCACCTTCTTTTTACACACAATTTAGTCAAAGTCAACTATATCATATACTTTATTCTATTCAATTACTCAAAATATCCCATCTCTTTCTTACATCACTACAATAAAAAATTACTTTTCTTAAACTCCGTACCACCAAAAACGCGAATGTATTATTAGGACGGATGAATTATCAATTTTTATTAGTCTCACACAACCTTTTTGCCAAACTTGTATGACGTGAAAACGTGTGGTTTTATTTTACTCGTGAGTTTAAATTTAACCCTTTTGGTTTAATGTTAATTCACAATCCGTTTATTGTAATATCATCCTATTGTTCATATAATATTCTAGCTTCTCTTATACTCATATGTGATACATTTTGAATAAAATTATTTTTTCAATCTACAACTAATTAGAAGTGTTACATGAACCTTCTTTAAGCCAAAGGTGGAGACTTGCCTCTCATGGAGTGTCTTTTGTAAGATAAATATAAAGAGATAACATTTTAAGAGAAAAATGATAGTACTTAATTGATAAAAAATGATAATAGTACAATAAATTATTTAGTGAGCAATTTATAGTATAAATAAAAAATATTTTTTCTTAAAAGAATTAATAATAATTTTAATAAAAAATATAATTAATTAAAAAAGTAACGTCTCACAAAATATTATACTCGCCCGAGGACGAGGATGGATCTATATATTTATTAGATTAAATGGGGACGACCAAGGTTAATTAACCAATTATGCAATCCAATAGATCCATAATATTAAACTGGAAAAGTTATCCAACTGCAAAAATATATATCCAAGTTGGATTTTGGTATATCAAATGTAAGGCCTTATTCATGATAATAATGATTCTGTTTCATTTCCACATTTGAAGAAGCTGAAAAGATTAGAGGATAAGGGAGTATGTCACATCTCTAGTCTGTTAATATCCCATCAGTGGGAGAGATTTTTATCCCACACTTCATGCTTATCTAACCCTAACCCTACCAGCCAAACTCTTCAGATGTTGGGGCATACATTGTTTCTTTTTTAAGCCCAATATAGAATACTGGCTGTATTCAAGAAGAGCAGCTTGCGAGTCATTTCACGGTGAGATATTTTTATTATTTTTAATTAATTATTAATTTGTAATTAAAATTTATCATTTTTTATTTATATTAAAAACAAAGTAGAATGCACAAAAGAGCAGCTTGCAAGTCATTTCACGGTGAGATATTTTTATTATTTTTAATTAATTATTAATTTTTAATTAACATTTATCATTTATCATTTATATTATAAACAAAGTGGAATGCACAAGATATAAACATATCATTATTTTTTTTGTTATGATTGATATATGAATTCACCTGATCACTGGACTCCTCACTAAAACTAAAATGAGTGACTCATATTCGATTCCTATTGGAAACGAATTAGGGGGAGTTATAAGGAGGCTTGGAGAAAGCCGAAAGGGGATGTATCGAATACTTGGGTGAACTAACTACTAATTATACTAACAACTAACATTTATCGATTAAAAAAATTGATATACGAATATTAATTTTATTTTTATATTAAATGATATAATTGCGTCGATTTAATGTTATTTTCATTTGTATTTTATAATCTATTGTTTTAAAAAATGTCTATTTATTAACTTATTTTATTAATTTCATAAGATATACTCCCTCCGTCCCGCTCAAAGAATTATTTTTGTTTTTTGCATGTGGATTAAGAAGTATTATTATTTAATATGTAGTGTGTAATTATATTAGTGGGAGTGTAAGCCCCATATTTTGATAGTATTAGTGAATGTGTTTGAGTCTTATGTGTATAAAAAGGGAAAAATAACTCTTTAGAAGGGACGCCCAAAATGGGAAAAAGTGACTTTTTAGATGTGACGGAAAAAGTATAATATAATGTTCTTGTGTAATAATAGTATGTATAGTTTTTTATGTGGGTTAGATGATGATTTTAAAAAAAAATGTATTGAGTATTTATTTGTGTTGAATATTTTTACTATTTTTGACCATTAATCAACAAAAAGTTGGAGGTGTTATTTTTATAAATGCATTATAGAATAAGAAATCTATTTAAAGTATGTTGACAATATCCTCTAACTTCAGAAAGCTTCTTCACCACAGAGTTGTTGATATTTTAGTGATGAAGTCATAAAATACAATTCAAATTCAAATATAAAATTTTTGAGTGAAACATGGGTACAGTACTTCCACCAAACACATGGTTGTTGGAATATGTGTCTCTTATCTTACTAATTAATTTAATTAATTGCGGCTATTTATATCAAAATTTAATAAACATACCCAAAATTAATATAATTAAATTTATATTAAGTAATATAACTTAAATAAATATTCTTAATAAATATTAAATATACCCAAAATTACTAAATATAATTGAATGTTAAATGTGAAGCATCCTATTCTCTCTTATCGCAACTCTCCCATTCTGTCTTCTTTCTTCGAACATCTTCCACTAACATTGTCACGCACCTTGTCTCATCAATTACTGAACATGAGCAAACCATTTAATTTATCAAACCAAAGTGATTCCATTAAATAATCTCAGTGATTCGGATTATTTTGAGCCAAGGTTTGGGTTCCTCTGCAAGTACCTAGTTTTGGTACTTGTGGCAAATCTGTATAATGGAAGCAAAATAATGCCATTTCAACCATCAAGTTCTCTTAAAATTTAACCCTTTAGAAATATAATCACATTAACCTAGCATTTTTTTAGGAAGATGGAGGGAGTTATGCTTGAGTTGGTAATGGATGATTCCGATACAGAACGTTCGTTCCAAGTATCTCCCAAAATGGAGAGATTTTTGTGCTAGAGACTGTTGGATCAAAATCAGCCCATCTCAGAGAGATTCAGAGCGCTATGTTCTCTCCGCAACCTCCGTGGTGCTGCTCCTTGGACTGCACTAATTCAAGGTTTGTTACTTTTGAGTTTTTTTGTGATGAAAAGATGAACTAGATATTTTGGAGGAATTTAGAATATCTCTCTATTGATATTCAAGTTCACTCTCATACATCAAATGACAATACACGGTTCTATTTATAGGATACATTCTTGATGATTAAAGAGACACTTTGACTAGAAATAAATGAAGATACATGAACTTTAGTAAATGAGATAATTGACCACCCATGAAGATTGAACATCACTTTTGGATACAACTTATCCATTTCATCACCCCTTCTTAATTTGTAATCCGAAAGTGATCTCAAAAGTTTGCAAGCGACTCGAAACTTACTGCTTTGGTAAAGCTATCTGCAAGCTGCTCCTTAGTTCCAACAAACATCAATTGAATTTCTTGTTTACCAACAAGCTCTCTAATGTAGTGATGACGAATTTCAATATGCTTCGACCTTGCATGAAAAACTGGATTCTTCGTCATTGCAATGGCCGACATGTTATCACAGAAAATTATAGTTTCACTCTTAGGCTTCTTGAAAACATCAGCAAGTATCTTTCTCAACCACACAGCTTCATTCACAGAAATGTACTCCGTTTTAGTAGACGAAAGAGAGACAGTTTGCTGCTTCTTTGAGGTCCAAGAAATTATGTTCGTTCCCAAGGAAAATACATATCCAGATGTGCTTCTACGATCATCAAGTGATCCAGCCCAATCGCTATCTGTGTAACCGACAAGCTCAATTCTTTCCTTCTTAATATACTTGATCCCAAACTTCCTTGTTCCTTGCAAGTAGCGCAAGATTCTTTTTGCTGCTGTAAAATGTGACTTGCTTGGATTGTGCATGAACCTCGAAACCATACTCACGGCATAAACAATATCAGGTCTTGTATTGGTCAAATATATCAATGAACCAACCAAGCTTCTGTATATATTTGCATCAACTTTCTCTTCACCATCATTCAAATTCAATTTTTCATTTGCTGCAAGTGGAGTGGAAATTGATTTGCAATTAACCATGTGAAACTTCTTCAACAATTCTCCAAGATATTTCTCTTGAGAAACAAAGATTTCTCCTTTGGATTGACGAACTTGTATTCCAAGAAAGAACTTCTTTGAATTCTTGCACCATAGCAGCAGCAGTTCCCATGTAGATTAAGTCATCAACATAAAGACATACAATGAGAAAATCATGCGCACCTTTCTTTATATATAATGATGCCTCACTTGGACTTTGATAAAAGCCAATCCTTTTGAAATAGCCGTCAATTTTGTTATTCCATCCATGAGATGCTTGCTTAAGCTCATTAATGAGAGTGATAATTCACGTACTTTGAGCTCTGATTTATGTGGAAATTGAGTACGATTTGGATATTTATTAAGGCAAATTGGTATGTTTATGGGAAATTCACGAATCAGAGGCTACTAAGGCTATTTGAGCATATTTAAGCAGAAAACAGGTCAGAAGTGCTAAGAATTAGAAAACACGAAGTCCGAGAGGCCGCTCGACCTCAGGAGGAGTTGCTCGACCAAGACCTTTTGATCGAGCGAGAGAAGATTTGGTCGAGCGAGGGTCTATACAGAGTTTCAGCGAACATGGAGGATACTCGACCACCGCTCGACCTGGACAAGATCCGCTCGACCTCGCCAGTTTGGTTGAGCGGGGACATGCGCACTTATATTTGGTAATTCCGACCCTCCTGTACGTGAATTGATGTATTTTCAAAAAAAAGCCCAGTAAAGGTCCGTAAGTAGAGTTTTATAAGTATAAAAAGGGGTTACCAATCACGTCTAAAAGAGAGTTAGATTCCATATCCATCCTACACAACATCCATACCCTAACTCCATCCGTAGGAGCTGTAGAGAGAAATTTGTGCAGCGAATCAAGTGAGAACCAAGTAAAGATTCAAGATGGAGCGAGAAGCGACGACGTCCACATCTAAGGTTTTCTTCGCAACTTAATCTTTCTTGTAATTTTCAAGACTATGGGTAAGATCTATCCAAATACCATGAACGTTCTTCAAAGCGTCATGGGCTAGAACCACTTTGGTATTTCTAGGGTTATGAAGGTTTTTATCTAGTTAATTTAACTTCCGTGTGTATACTCCGTACAACACTACTTGTAGATTTATTTTATATAAGACTATGCGTTTTTAATTCATACTCAGAGTTGTTTTGTGCATCATTAACTGTTATGTGGAGTCAGAATGCATATCTTGGTTATTGATTGAGTGCGTTCACTGCTGAGCAGGATTATATGTGATTCTAAGTGAGGGGACTCCGAGGCTTCATTAGAACTATCTTATATGAATACTTATTAATTGAATTGAATTCGAATTAGTAAGTAGGATAAAGAGAATAATTATATAGTACCTATAAAGGAAGATCATATCGGGTTAGTGTACTTAGTGCACAGGAAATAATTGATACTGATAGTACCTAGAAAGGGGGGTATAATCATGTTCTTGCTCCAAGATGATTCACATGTGTTACACGCATATTTACTTGTGTCTATATAGTAGATTTGCATGGCTTAGTGATGCGTCCATAGTCCACAAGGCAGAGTCGGACATTGACATACGAAAGTGAGATTAATTAGTGAAACTAGATGGCCCGAAGAGCTACCTATCTTCTCACTTGTCAACTCTCGTTTATCTCTACTATCTCTATTTTATTTTCTATTTTATTATTCTGTTTATTAGATTAATCATTACTACCTACTTAAATTGTCAACAACAGTTTCTCTTAGATTAGATAATAATAAATTGATAACCAACTGTCCTTTGGGTTCGCTAAATATAACTTGGTCGCTTATCTAAACTATAATCACATCCTTCATACTTGGGGATTAAAATTGTGTGTTTAGAAAACGCCCAACAAGTTTCTGGCGCCATTGCCGGGGACGGTTGTCTTTATCAATTTTATTGTTGTTATTTTTATTGAAATTATTCTATACTTGTCTTTAGATTCTAACGCTATATTTCTCTTAGGTGTATGCACACTAGATCGAAGACAGGTACATTAGCAGCTTTTGATCCGGATATTGGAATATCGTCGAGGAAGAAGAAGGCAAAGAAGAAGAAGAATAAGAACGTAGAAGCAACCGAAGCTCTTAATCTAGGAGTGGAAGTTGGAATGCTGAACTCAGAAACTATTGAGCTGCAACCGGAGACATATAGGAAGCAGAAGCAGTCAACATGGCCCAAGATAGGGCGAATCTGGATAATCTTGCCATTCATGAAGTCTTTAAGAACAACGGAGGAGGCAACATGGGATTGTTAGGAGCAAGAGGTGCCGATGCGGATTTTGATCTTCACCCTGCTCTGATCAGCATGATTGAAAGGAGTCCCTTCTCTGGGGGAACCTTTGAAGATCCTCAACAACATCTGAATAAATTCCTTGGTTATGCAAGTACACAAAAGGATGCAGGAACTCATGAAGATGCGAGGAGGATCATTTATGAGAGTGTAAATTCACGTGTTTTGGGCTCAGATTTGTTTGGAAATTGAGTATGATTTGGTCTCTTATCAAGACAAATCAGGTTATCTATGGAAAATCCATGAATCAGAGGCTACTAAGGATTTTTGAGCATATTTATACTCGAAATGGGAAGACACGATTTTTGAGGCGATTTTCAAAGGTTGTTCGACCAACATCAGTTTGGTCGAACAAGGGAAGCCAAGTCGAGCAAAATGTGCAAAAACTTACAGAAGCATTGCTCGACCAAGGAAGGCTGTTCGACCAGAATCATTTTGGTTGAACGGATGAAGCTTGGTTGAACAAAATGCACAAAAACTTACATAGAGTTTATTCGACCAGCGTTCGACCAGGAGGCTTTGTTCGACCAGTGGAGGTTTGTTCGAACGGAATGTCGCTGATGCTATTTTTGGTAATTCTGGGTTTCTTTTACCAAATTTAACGTGTGTCTCAAGAGAAAGCCCATCAAAGGCCCGAGAGGAGCACTACACAAGTATAAAAAGGGGTGCAGAGCACTTGAAGAAGAGAGTTAGATTCCACATCCATCCTACACCACATTCAAGCTCTAACTCCAACCTTCGGAGGTGTGGAGAGGTTCGTCTGTCGAACCAAGTGAAGATTCAAAATGGAGAGAGTCGCGACGGCACCCGCATCTAGGGTTTACTTCGCTACTTAATTTATCTTGTAATTTTCAAGACTATGGGTAAGATCCTACCAACCAACATGATTGTTCCTAGATCAATCATGGGCTAGAACCGCTTCGGTAGGTCTAGGGTTATGAAGGTTTTATAAGTTAATTGAAATTTCAAGTGTAAACTCTGTACAACACTACTTGTGGTTTATTTTATATAAGACTATGCTTTTTAAATTCATACTCACAGTCGTTTTGTGCATCATTAACTGTTATGTAGAGTGAATACATATTTTGGTTATTGATTGAGTGCGTTCACTGCTAAGCAGGATTACATGTTATAATTCTAAGTGAAGGAATTCCGAAGTCTTATTAAAACTATCTTATATAAATACTTGTTAATTGAATAATATCAGGGTTAATAAGTAGGATAAAGAGTATAATTTCATATTACCTATAAAGGGAGAACATATCGGGTTAGAGAACTAAGTGCACGAAAAATAATTGATACTGATAGTACCTAAAAAGGGGGGTGAATTATATCTCTTGCTCCAAGGATATTCATACGTGTCATACGCTTGTTTGCTTTTGTCTATAGAGTGAACTCTCATGGTTTAGTGATGCGTCCATAATCCACAAGGCAGAGTCGGACACCAACACATGGAAAGGAAATTAATAAGTAAAACTGGATGACCTGAAGAACTACCTAATTTCTCACTTGATCACAGTCGTATTATCTCTACTGCCTATTATTTTATTTGTTATTTTAATTATTCGTTATTTAGTTATTACTTAAACTTCACAATCATATTACCATAATAGTCTTAATAATTAGAACTTAATTAAATTAATAATAATCCGTCCCTTGGGTACGAGAATCAATTGGTCACCTATCAAAACTACAATTGATATCCTTATACTTGAGGATTAATTTTGTGTGTTGAGAAAACACTCATCAAGTTCTTGGCGCCGTTGGCCGGGGATGGCATTAATTATTAGTTTATTATTTCTAGTTTAATTAGGACTATTTTATTCTTATTTTCTTTTCATTCCAACTTTGAATTTTTCTCAGGTGTATGCACACTGGATCGAAGGGAACGAATCTAGAACCTTTTGATCCGGAAGTAGAGGCATCAAAGAGGAAGAGAAACGCAAAGAAGAAGAAGAACAAGAATAAGAACAAGGAGTCAACCGATTCTATTGATCAAGTAGTTAACATTGGAGAGCTGAATCCGCAAGCAACTGAAACTGCAATCGAATTCAACTTTGAAGTAGAAGCAGTCAACATGGCGGCGAATCCTGATACACTTGTCATCCGTGAAGTCTTTAAGAACAACAGAGGAGGCAATGCGGGCCTGTTAGGAGCAAGAGGGGCCGGAGCTGATTTTGACTTACACCATGCTCTTATCAGCATGATTGAAATGAGTCCTTTCTCTAGGGAACCTTTGCAGATCCTCAGCAACATCTGAATAAGTTCCTTGGGTATGCAAGTACACAAAAAGATGCAGGAGCTCATGAAGATACGAGGAATATCATCTTGTTTAAGTTCTCGCTGAATGAAAAAATGAGAGATTGGTATGATAATCTTAATGCTGCTGAATGTGATACCTGAGAGAAATTGAAAGTGAAATTCTTAGAGCGATACATGCAAGTGAAATACCTGGGAGAAATTGAAAGGTGTTCAAGATAAAGCAGGAAATCAATCAATTTGCTATCCATGGTAATGAGAAGTTTCATGAAGCTTGGGATAGATTCAAGGACATGCTTTGGAAGTGTCCACAGCATAGGTTATCTAAAGCTCAATACATCAGTATCTTCTAAAATGGATTGGACTGCGATTCTCGAGTGTTACTTGATGCTTCTTCTAATGGAGCATTGCTTACAAAGTCATCCATAGAGGCCAAAAAGCTCTTTGAGGATATTTTGATGAATTCAAGAGATTGGCCAACTGATAGAGTGAGAGGCACTTATGTTCTTGAAAAGGTAGTGCAGATTGAGCATACTATGGTTAAGTCGGGAAGAGACGATGAGATCGTCCCTAGTTTGACTAATATCAGCAAGCTACTAGAGTCTCAGCAAAAATAGATCACTGACATGGCTCAGCGAGTACCAATGATGCAGCAGGATGTTGGTTATGAAGGAGCCAGCCAAGAGGAGATAGAAGAGGCGAATTATGCCATGGGTCAAAATATTCAAGGAACGATGTTCCAAAATCAAGGAAATTGGAATTATCAAGGGAACTATTGATCGGTGTCATTTTCACCTAAATTTTAGTATATTTTATTATGTGTTTTTGTGTGTTTTGATTCATTTTATATATCATTTGGTGGTGGTATATGAAGATATGGAGATGTGTGCTTTGAAATGATAAATGTGTGATTTTCATGATTAAGTGCCTTAAATTGTGCTATATTTGTGAATATTTAGAGAATTGGTAAATTATTAATTTGTGTTATTTTTTCAGGTAAAAATAGATTCTAGTCACGATAAAGAAAATGTGGGAAAAAATGGAGCTCAATTCGGAGTTGAAATGAGGAAGAACGAGCCAAAGCAAAATGCTGAAAAATGCAAGTCCAATTTGTGTAATTTTTTTGTATTCATATGAAGCTCAAAACTAGACATGTGATATATGGTTGGAAATCCACTGAAGAGAGGATCGGGTGAGCACAAGAATCACTTGAATTGGAGATCGGATGTTAAAGTTATGAGCAAAACGGTGAGACTGCGCTGCACGCAATTACCCTACGCGGCCCGTGTCTTGCTACACGACCCGTGTAAGTGTAAAAGGCAGTTTTATGATATCCACTTGTTTTAAAAGCTTTCATGGGGGGTATAAATACATGTTTTGACCACAAAATTCGTGAGGAATTGATGCGCGTTTTCTCACTTCTTCTCAACTATAAGCTCATTATTATGTTTTTGTAATGGTACTGGAGTAATGTTCACATCATGAGGATTATTCGGCGCAGAAAATGGTGCAGATTGGTGCGATTCAACCTAAATTCGACCAGGACTCCTGGTCAAATTGGGCACGTAGTGGTCGAATTGTGCACCTGGAAGTCCAATCTTACCCTATCCGTTGGATTCGACCAGGATTCGACCAGAGGGTCTGGTCGAATTGAAGTGGTCCAGGTCGAATTGAGATTCTGTATGATTGTTGTCCTCCAATTCGACTTGGATTCGACCAGAGGGTCCAGTCAAATTGAATATGAGCCGGTCGAATTGGGCTTCTGATGAAACAGAGTACTTGGAGGGCTGGATGCGACCTCAATTCGACGCTTCAAAACTCATTTCTGGCATCATCGATCCCTCATACTGTGCTCCAGACCTTAACATGATGATATTGATTCACATTCGCAGTCATCTGCCCCATAATCAAAGTTAGGTCCTTCAACTGCTTAGATAAATCTGCATGATCAACATTCATTCTAGCTTCGATTTGGTCAACCCTTACATCATCCTCAGTCATGTAATGGTTGAAGGTATCTTCAACACTCTTCACTTCTTGCTGCTGTATACTAGGCCCCCTTAGTTTCAATTATGTGATCTGCCTTTGCTGACATTCTAATACCTTGTTGGTGTTAGCTAGACTAGATACGATCTCATCATCCCTATTCGGCTTCACCACTTGATGTTCAACCTACGCCACATTGGCAAGTACATATGATCCTCTATCTCTTTCTGTAGGCCAGTAACGTGAATTCATAGAGATGTCTTCATACAATTTTTCTGCTTCAATTGTTGTCATAACAACGCTCCTCCTGATGATGCATCAATAAAAACACGCGACTCATAATCCAATCCATAGTAGAAGATACTTCTGTATTCAGCCTTAGACATCCCATGCTGTGGGCACCTCCTGAGCATGTCTTTGAACCTGTCCCACGCCTCATAGAACTTCTCATCTTGATTCATCACAAATTGAGTGATCTTTTGCTTTATTCTTAAGATCCTTGAGGGTGATATGTATCTCTCCAAGAACTTCTGATGCAGTTGGTCCCATGTAGTGCAATCCGTGGCATCAAGAGTCTCATACCAAGCTTCTGCTCCATCAATCAAAGAGAACTTGAATAGGGCGATTCTTCTAGCATTATCATTAGCTCCAGCACCTTTCTAAGTGTTTGCATAACCAAGAAATTTTCGGAGGTGCTGATGTGGATCTTCAAAATAATCTCCAGAAAAGGATTCTTCTCCACCATGTTAATAAGAGCGGGATGTATCTCAAAATCATCATCTTTCCCCTTGCTCCTATCAACCCCATGTCACCAATTCCATAGTTCGTAAAATTTTCACGTATGACAATATTATCTGGATTCTGCCTTACTTCGGCCATATTTAGCACTGTGTGTTACTTCGTTCCTTTTCTTTCTCTCATTTTCCTAGTGCACAAGGACCTCTGAAAAATTCAAGGTTAGATATAAATAAATAATCATAAATAAAAGTCTTAACCAAATTAGAAATAATAAACTAATAATAACAGCCATCCCCGACAACGGCGCCAAGAACTTGATGCGCGTTTTCTCAACACACAATTAATCCCCAAGTATGAAGGATATCAATTGTAGTTTCAAAAGGTGACCAAGTGAATATCGAACCCAAGGGACGACGTATTATCAATTTAATTATTATCTAAATTAATTAAGATAAGACAATTACGTTTAATGGTTATTATCTAACAACTAATATGCTGGAAATTAAATAACAAATAAAATAAAATATCACTCGAAGAATACAAAAGTGGATCAAGAGAGAGAATAGGTAGCTCCAGGGTAATCCAGTTTCACTCATTAATTTCCCTTCCGTGTGTTGATGTCCGACTCTGCCTTGTGGAATATGGACGCATCACTAAACCATGCATATCTACTCTATAGACACAAGTAAAGATGCATGTAACACATGTGAATAATCTCGAAGTAAGAGATATAATTCCACCCCCTTTCTAGGTACTATCAGTATCAATTATTTTCCTGGCTAATTGGTACTCTAACCCGATATGATCTTCCTTTATAGGTACTATAAAATTATCCTCTTTATCCTATTTAATAACCCGAATTCAATTCAATTAATAATTATTCATATATGATAGTTCTAATGAAGCTTCGGAGTCCCCTCACTTAAAATCATAATATGAAATCCTGCTCAGCAGTGAACGCACTCAATCAATAACCAAGATATGTATTCAGACTCTACATTGCAGTTAATGATGCACAAAACGACTGTGAGTATGAATTAAGAAAGCACGATCATATATAAAATAAATTCACAAGTAGTGTTGTACGGAGTGTACACATGGACGTTCAATTAACTAGATAAAACCGTCACAACCCTAGTTCTACCAAAAAGTCTCTAGCCCATTATGTTAAGAAGAACAATCGTGGGTGTTGGATAGATCTTACCCGGATGTCTGAAAAATTACAAGATAAATTAGGAAATGAAATAAACCCTAAATGTGGGAGTCGTCGCGTCCTTCTCCATCTTGAATCCTCCTCTTGGTTCTCCTCTTGATTCCACAAACGAATCTTCAAAGTGATGGATGGATGGAGGAAAGGATGTGGATGATGGTTGGGGGGTGATCCCCCCTTGTGGGGTGTAGTATGGTTGTGGCAT
Source organism: Pogostemon cablin (assembly GCA_023678885.1). Taxonomy (NCBI): domain Eukaryota; kingdom Viridiplantae; phylum Streptophyta; class Magnoliopsida; order Lamiales; family Lamiaceae; genus Pogostemon; species Pogostemon cablin. The sequence continues at coordinate 14,894,276 of CM042962.1, read as the reverse complement.
CTCTTCCTTTAATCTATTGTATTCTCGCCCTGTGGTGTGATCTAAACCTCCTTTTATACTTGTAAGCTCTCCTTATAGGCCTTGGAATGAGCTTTTTGAGTGATCACACGCATTGAGAGTGTAAAAATATGGATATGGTAAGTTTCCGCACGTCAATTCGACCAAGGAGCCAGGTCGAATTGGAGGTCGAATTGACCTACTGGAAGCTTCAGGTGCTCAATTCGACCAACACAACAGGTCGAATTGAGGTGTCGTGGTCAAATTAACTCTTTTGCCGTCCGATTTGACCTCAATTCGACCAGCACATCAGGTCGAATTAACCTCCCCTGGTCGAATTGACTTGCACAGTCTCACCGTTTTGTATATAACTTCCACATCCGAGCTCCAATTTGAGTGATTCTTGCGCTCACGCGATTCTATCTTCATTGCCTTTCTATCCATATAAAGAACTTACAGAAAATCTAACATTTGAATATGTAACAAGTCATGCAAAGTGGACAGTCGTTCTGAACAGGATCAGTTTGCGCGACGTCACCACTTTGATCATAACTCTCTCGTTTGGAATCCGATTGGGGTGTTCTTTATACTAAAACGACCCTCTCTTCAGTAGCATTCCAAACTTGTATTACATTAACAGTTTTGATCTCCACAACAACACAGAAAAATTATGAAATTTGGACGTGCATTATTTAGCATCCTTGCACAAATTGAACATTTTCTCCAATCTTGCACTTTTGATCATTTTTCTGCCTAAAACACAATAAAACACCTCAAGTACACTTGATTCTCACATATAATGAATATAAGACACTTGTGCTAATATATAACAAGAATTTCCATCAAAAAGGTGTTAAATTGGACATTCAAACACGCTAATTTCCACTCTCAACAGGAATCATTTTGGATCAGTTTCCACACACACTAAACACCTAAATCACACACATTCATCTCCATCTCTTCCATCCTTCACTTCACCCATCCAATCCACTTGATTTTCTCAAATCCATCCATAAATCCATCCATATACCAATCTAAGAAGGGGAATTCATCATAGATTGAAGATTTTAGCATGATTAAAGGGGGGAAAGTTCACCATCAAAGGGGAGCCAACTTACCTTTATTTTGTTATTTTCTTCATTATTTGGCTCAATTGGAGCAAGCTATGGAATGTATTGATTCTATTATGATTTGTAGTGGCTAGTCCTCATGTGAGAATAACAATATGATTGGTTAGGTATTATGTAGATTTTGCACACCACATGTTTGATGAAATGATTATTATGAATATTTTCTATCATGAATGCTTATTCTCATTTTATGTATGATTTGTGTGGTTAAATTCTCTATTCATAGTGTTAGGATGGTCATTCCAATATTATACTTAGTGGTTTAATTGAATCATTGATTGCATGAGATGACTTAGTATGAGGAGAGGGAAGACATACCCTTCAAGTGATTAGAACCTCATGATAGAACATTAGTGATGAATTAGTGAGGGGAACCCAACTTATGATCATAGTACCTTCATGAAAATTGATAGTAAGAACAATCCTAGGAGATTTAAACTTGTAAAAGAGTTGAGAACCTAATCACCTTGGTCATAGGGGTTAGGGGTACAAACGTGATTGCCCTTAATATCATAACATAAAAACTATCAATGTATGTGTGTGTGTGAGTCTATATATACCTTACCATGAATGTTGCTTGCCTTACATAATTCTTAGATTGTTCACCTTCACCCATCATCCATCTCATTTGTACATGTTCAATCTTTAATTGCTTTCTTAGTTGTTAGTTTGTAGTATAATTCAACCCTCATTGTTTGATTAGTCCAACTAGAGTGAAACATCTTTCAAATACGGCTATCCACTTTCGCCCTTGGGTTCGATATTTTATAAATTTTGCACTTGGTCGCTTATGAGCTACACACGATAGAGTACACTTGCTCTAAATCAATTTAACCAAAATTGAAACTAAGTTCAACTACAATAATCGTGGTCCCCCGGGTGATTATCAACAACCAAGGAGGCCAGAGTTTTCGTGGAGTAATCCTAATAATGCAGTATAACCTCCTATCGATGTTGATTCGGGCGCTAAGGTGGAAGAAGGAAAATTGAGTTTCGAGGATACGGTGAATAGGTACATGGCCAGGAATGATGCAAGAGTTGATCGTCTTGAGGTCAAGTTAGAAAAGAAGATTGACGCCAATCATGAGGACATATCTAAACAAGTTAAAGACCTTACATTGTTGATAAGGGAGATGGCAGGAAATGTGAACAAATTGATTCAAACTATTGAGAAGGGGAAGTTTCCATCTCAAAGTATTGAGAACCCTAAGTCTTGTCATGCCATCACATTGAGGTCGGAAACACAGTAAGAAGGTCCAATGAAGCCGGTGTGCGAAAATGAAGGGGGCAGGAGCCTTGCTCGACCAGACCTAATCAGTTTGATCAGATCTGATGGTCGAACAAGCTTCGGAAAAATAAAATTTTGATGCTCTATTTTCTGTTCCTCCATTCGACCAACACATATTCGTTCGACCAGACCATCTTAGTAGAACGGTGGTCGAACAACAACTGAAGGAGATGTCATCACGATCAGACCGCCGTTCAACCAGATCATATTGGTCGAACGGTGGTCGAACAACTTCATACAATGCCCATTCGATATCGAATGTTATACATTTTGTTCAGAACACTTTAGAGCCATCCCAAGAGCAGAATACTGAGCTTACAATGGAAAAGAAGTGGGAAAGAGCGAAAAGATTGAGATCCGAGAAGGATAAGTTGGAGAAGGTTGAACGTGATGAATGGGGAATTCCATAGACTAAGATCCCTTCTTTGTTTCCCTTTCGGATAGGCAAGAAGGGATTGGAAGAAAAGCTCAAGAGATTTTCAAATATCATAAACAAAATAAGCTTGAACATTCTTTTCTCTGAAGAAATCATGGAGATGTCGTACTATTCCTGATTTTTTAAAGATATCTTATTGAAAAAGAAAAGCCTGAACAGGGTAGAGACAGTTAATCTTTCAGAAAATTGCAGCTCGATCATTCAACGAAAGCTGCCACAGAAGTTGAAAGATCTGGGGAGCTTCACTATATTATGTAAGATTAAAAAGGGGCCGACACGTAAAGTTTTATGTGATCTTGGAGCAAGCATCAACTTGATGCCCTTATCTATATTTAAGAAGCTAAGTTTGGGGGAGCTCGCTTCCACAACAGTGACTTTGCAATTGGTGGATAGGTCTATGACTTTTCCGAAGGGTGTGATAGAGGATGTACTTGTTAAAGTGGACAAGCTCATATTTCATGTGGATTTTCTAGTGCCTGAGATGGAAGATGACAAGGATAATGTTCCTCTTATCTTAGGGAGACCATTCCTTGTTACTGCTGGAGCGATGATTGATATTCAAAAGGTGAGCTTAGGTTACGGATGGATAAAGAAGAGGTCTTGTTTAAACTTGACAAAACAATGAAGAAGCCAATGGAGACGCATTGTCACAACATCGATTTGGTGGAGGAGATTTTGAAGGAAGACATGTCCTTGATCCTTTCGAAGGATCCCTTGGAGACATGCTTGATGAAGTCTCTTACTTTTCCTACCACCAATCTAGATGAGCTCTCCAAAGACGTATGCATTGATTTTCTTGAAAACCTACTTGCTTTGGGTGATGACTTTGGCTCAGCGTGATCCGTTAAGAATCTAAGTAAACAATAACAGCAGAAGCAATAATTAAAGTTTACCTTTCTTTAGGGTTGATGTAGAGGATGAATAGATGCAGAGAACTACCTCTTGATCTTCTGCTGTATGACCCAAGTCCAATCCTGATGTTGTGTGGGTAACAATCTACAGGATCTCTCAATCTGCTTTCTTCCCTCTACTCACATCAAAAGTGGCGAGCACTTAGGGTTCCAGGAAGTTGAGATGACTTATATATTGGGCTACAGCAGGGACCAAGAGTAGAAATTGGGTTGGGCCTCCATTGGGCTTAAGTATCCAAGCTTAACTCAAAGCTTATACTTAAGTCCAATAATAATAATATAGTCCACTAAAATATTATTACTGCATTGCCTTTTCAATCCCACAATTACGTTATGGACTCCTTCTTATTATGAGCCCGAAAATTTCCCCATGTTTAAGATATACAATGCCCATTAATTAATTAAGTTACTGACAACTCAAATTAATTAATATCTCTTCCGAGAGTAGTACCGCTCAACTTTATTATCATGCCGGAATTAATCCACTTGCAAGATTTACATGATAAACCTTATGAGCTCCTCAAGGGGACATCATCAACCTATGTCGGACATGGATTCCTTCTACAATCAACATCACACCATAGAGACAATACTATTTTCCAACTCACCGAGTTTGTTGATTTAATACATGTAAATCTCACCCATTGATGAATCAAAGAAATACATACTGCACTACGTGTTGAGGTTATTGTATAGGGATTAAGAGCATGAACATCCATAATAACTGAGTTCAAGTTCTCCTATATAGACTGTACAAGTCGAACGATCTCAAGTGGTCCTGCTCAATACACACAAGATGCACTAATGTGATTCTATAGTCAGGAAAAACTAATACCAAATCACACTACAACCATCCCGATAGATAGTCCCCGTCTATCTCGGTTGTGAGCATCTGTTTATACTTTATAAGGAAACTGATAATATGATCTTCTGCATGTTGTCGTACAATATATTATCTACAGTATAAAGTAAATGGACTTTTGCACAAACATATAAATAAATAATTTATAATTTGCAAAACATTTGATCATATGATTCTCATTTCAAATAAAATTGTTAAAACATTGTTCAATATAAAAGCTATGCTTTTAGTATACAATCTAACAACAGGCATGAATAAAAGAGGACCAAGTTTGAAGAGGTGAAGTGGACTAAGGAGTTGAAACCAATACCGGAGCACTTGAAGTACGCCTATCTAGGTGACAATGAATAATATCCGGTAATTGTATCTTCTTTCCTTGATGATGATCAACTTGAGGAGTTATTTGATGTGCTTAGGAAGTATAAGTCTGTGATTGGTTGGTCTCTTGATGATTTGAAATGTATTAGTCCATCGTATTGCATGCATAGAATTAGATAGTTAGATGAGGCCAAGAGTAGCATTCAGAATCAGCGGAGGATGAATCCCGCTATTCAAGAAGTGATTAGGAAGAAAATCCTAACATGGTTAGATGCAGGAATTATTTATCCAATTAGTGATAGTCCCCATGTGAGTCCATTGCATGTTGTAGCTAAAAAGGGGGGCATCACTATAGTTAAAGCCGATGATGGTGAGACTTTAGGCACTAGGATTCCTACGGGATGGCATATGTGTATGGATTATAGGAAACTGAATAAAAATACATGCAAAGACCATTTTCCCCTTCCTTTCATGGATCAAATGCTTGATCTTCTTGCAGAGTATGGGTTTTATTATTTCTCGGATGGGCACTCGGGATATAATCAAATCATGATTGCATCCGAGGATCAGAAAAAGACTACTTTTACTTGCCCTTATGGAACTTTCGCCTTTAGGAAGATGCCTTTTGGATTATGCAATGCACCTACTACATTTCAGAGTTGCATGATGGCCATATTTATAGAGAAAATCATGGAGGTATTTATGGATGATTTTTCTGTGTTTGGTTCCTCCTTTGATATTTGTTTATCTAACATGTCTACTATTTTGAAGAGATGCCAAGAAACTAATCTTGTCTTGAATTGGGAGAAGTGTCACTTTATGGTGAGAGATGAGATTGTTCTTGGTCATCATATTGCAGGTGGAGAGAGAAAAGGTGGTGGCGATTGAGAAGCTTCCACCACCTACTAATGAGAAAGGAGTGCGGTCCTACATTGGACACGCAGAATTTTATAGGAGATTCATAAAAGACTTCTCGAAATACTCCAAACATCTCTCTCATTTACTTGAAAATGATGTTCATTTTGTTTTTGATGAAGAATGTCTAACAGCTTTTCAGGTTTTGAAGGAGGCACTAATTACTTCGCCTATCTTAATCACACTGGATTGGACTCAACTGTTTGTACTTATGTGTGATGCAAGTGACTTAGCACTTGGAGTGGTGCTTGGGCAGATAAAGGAGAAGAAGTTCTGTGCCATCTACTATGAGTGCAAAACTTTTGATGCAGCACAAAAGAACTAAACTGTTACTGAAAAGGAGTTTCTAGCTGTGGTGTATGCATTCAACAAGTTTCAACAATATTTGGTTGACATGAAGACTATAGTGTATACGGATCACTCCGTGATCCAGTACTTGATGGAGAAGAAAAAAGCAAAGCCAAGGATCATTAAATGGATTCTTCTTCTGCAAGAGTTTGATATGGAGATCCGGGATAAGAAATGAACGGAGAATATTTTGGCGGATCACCTATCAAAGTTGGAGACAAAGGAGCATTGTGATGATTCTTTTGAATACATAGAAGAGATGTTCCCTGATGAGAAGATCATGGCCGTGTTTGTTGAAGGGGCTAAAAGAGCGTGTGTGGTCGCTGCTCAAGGAATGGATCCATGGTATGCGAATTATGTCAACTACATTGCCGTGGGTGAAATTCCGAAAGATCTCAATAGGTATCAACTTGCTAAGTTTAAGAGAGATGGTGAGACTTTCATATGGTATGATCCGTTTGTTTACAAAGATTTGTATGGATTCCATAGTCCATAGGTGTGTGCCTGAGATGGAGATGAAGAGTGTTATTGAATTTTGCCATGCACATCCTAACGGGGGGTACTTTGGAGCTCAAAAGACATCAGCTAAGGTGCTTCAATTTGTTTAAAGACTGTGAGTCCTATGTGGCGACATGCGATAGATGTCAAAGGATGGGGAACATAAGTAGAAGAGATGAGATGTCACTTCAGCCGAGCATTGTTGTTGAGATCTTCGATGTATGGGGATCGATTTTATGGGACCTTTTCCCCCATCTAATGGATTTCTCTACATCCTTTTAGCAGTGGATTATGTTTCTAAGTGGGTGGAAGTCATTCCCACTCGTGTGAATGATTCAAGGACTGTTTTGTCCTTCTTGAAGAAACATATCTTTGCCCGCTATGGAGTTCCTAGAGCACTAGTGAGTGATGGAGTGTCACACTTCGTCAACAAGCTGCTTGAAAAGCTTTTCAAGGATTATGGTGTTAAGCATAGGGTTACTACACCCTATCACTTTCAAGCAAATGGGCAATCGGAGGGCTCCAACCGACAAGTGAACCAAATCTTGGAAAAAGTGGTCAGGACCAGGAAGGATTGGGCTATGAAGCTCGATGATGTGTTGTGGCGATTCTGGACTACTTACAAGATGGTACTTGATATGTCACCGTCCCAAATAGTCTATGGGAAGCCTTGCCACTTACCTGTAGAAATTCAGCATAAAGCTTTTTGGGCATTGAGAAGTTTGAACTTGTCTCTTAAGGATAAAAAGGAGTTGAGGATGACTCATATCAATCAATTGGATTAGTTTAGAAATCGAGCTTTTAAGAACTCAGAGATTTACAAGTAGAGAATGAAGAAATGGCATGATTCAAAGATCTCCTACAAAGAGTTTCCTAGCAAGGTGATGATGTATTACTTTATAACTCTAGTTAGAAGCTTTTCGCAGAAAAATTGAAATCAAAATGGTTGGGTTCGTTCATTAACCATAGAGCCTATGGAGGGGAGAGTTTTGAACTCATAGACAAAGATGGGGACATCATAGCGGCGAATGGGAATCGATTGAAGCATTTCAAGTTGTCGGATAATGCTTACGTCATCTTTGAGGATACCTTGCACTAGATAGGTACTGTCGTGACTCTTCGACGTTAAACAAGAGCACTTGTTGGGGGCTTTTCCTCCCGTTTTAATGTTTTATTTCATTAGTGTGAGTAAGAAATTTTTATATTTGATGTGCTTACTATTCGAAAATTACATCTCTTTGTAACCTTAGTTTCGACTATAGTTTCTACTAAGTTTGGGGGGTGTGATGTACTTACCTCATCGAAGCACTGAGAGTATAATCTTTTCTTTGTAAAGTTTGTTAGGGGAGTTAATTTTTTGCGGCATATTGAAACTTTAACAGGTTTATTGTGTCAATTTTTTTGCAATTTGCCTAATGTTTAATGGTGTTTTGTTTTGTGTGTCGTAATGCGGAGTTATGCATGATTCTATACAATCTAAAGTGGTTCTCTAGCTTAAGATTTGGCTATCATGATACTTGATGTTGTCCTATAGTTTAGTGTTGTAGGAAAAGACGAGAAGAGTACGAAGTTTCAAAAGCTCGGGGAGTTGTTCGACCAAGTTGCTGTTGATTGACCAAGGAGAGAAGTCAAACAGTGGTCGAACAAAATATACAAATCATATAGTAGCTTCGTTTGACTAGGATAAGTTGTTCGACCAGGCTTGTCAAGTCGAATTATGGTCGAACAAAATGCACGAAACTTCCAGTAGGGTTGTTCGACCAACACACATTGTTTGACTAGGATCTTCAAGTCGAACGGTGGTTAAACAAGATAGGGCAGAACAGGGGGCCATTTTTCCGAGTTGTTCGACCTCGAGCAGTTGTTCATCCACAAAAATTCGATCCAACGGAAGTTGAGCAAGGTCACATTTTAAGTGCAAAATCATGTTGTTCGACCAGAAACCCTTATTCGACCAGATTATTCAAGTCAAACGGGTTTCAGAAAATGAATTTAAAGGTTAGTTTTTCTCTTTTGTTCGACTATCTCCCATCACCCTTTCTAGAGCACTCGTTACAAACCGTAAGTGTTTCTTCCCAAACTCTTCCCACACTTTATTCACTCTTCCACACACTTCCACAACCAAGTTTGGAGATTTCAAGCCCGAATTAGGGCTAATTTAGTTCACAAATTTTAGGGATTTACTACCGTTCATCACACGCACTCCATGGCCAATAAAGGAAAAGAGATTGCTTATTCTTCTAAGAGGAAAGGAACTAAATCGCCTTCAAAGAGTGAGGTGGCCAAGAAGATGAAGATGGACAAGAGGAAGCCATCTGATTATGGTATCAAGTATGGAGATTGGAAGGAGAAAAATGAGTTGTGGACAGCTATAGCGTAAAAGATAACAAGGACACGATATCAAGATGATCAAGCTATGATGGAGATGAACATCATCAACGACATTCGGTTGATGTTCAATCGAGTGGGGATTACCAGATTCATGGAGATGAAGAGGGAGACGTATTTCTACATAACTGTTGAGGTTCTATGTTCGTTAAGGATTGAGCATGGAGATTGTTACCTTTCATATGGTATTCAGATGCAGATTGGTGGACAAGAGTAGATGATGTACACCCGAGAGTTTAATGAGATGACTGGCTATGAGAATGATACTGATGTGGAGCACGATGATTTCAAACCCAATGAGTTTTGGAGGTCTATCTAGAGGAGTCGAGGAAGATATAATTCAAATAATTCTAAGGTTGCTTTCATCCGTAACCCGGTGATAGCTTATATGGATCAGGTTTTGAGTAACACGCTGTTTGCTAGGTCCGAGGGTGAGTTGTGTGTGCTGTGGTGTATGCTTCATGGAGTCCGCTTCAATGTCGCGACTTACTTTTTCCAGCAGCTGCATGAGTTCACTACCACGGATTTCAGCATGTGAATATTGGAGGGCTCATTACATTGATAGCCGAGTATTATCTAGTTGATTTGAGCAGGCATAGGCCGATCCGAGGGGATTCAGACTTTATCCTATCGTCGTGTGTGAGGATGGGATTGATTCAGCGGATGGACGATACTTGGATGTTCATCCGTGGGAAGAATTCTCTTTCGTTTAGATTTTCACTATCTATTGTTGATCTTACTACAGTTCAGGTCAACGGTAACTTATTAATGGATACTTCGGAGCACAGGGCGATCTCGAGGACTTATTTAGAAGAAGGGGATTTGAGAATTCTAGTCGATATGCACTTACAGGGAGTCCTCATAGATGAGGATATGATTATGGTAGGAGATCTAGCCGATTTCGATAAGGGAGATAGCCACCATCACTAGCTTTCGTCTATTCAGAAATGGACTTGCCTCCGATGTAGCTACCATAGCCACAGGAGCATGAGTTTTTTGAGCCACTGCCATAACAGCAACAGGATTTCTGGCGAGCTCAGGATCAGTTCTATCGGGAGCAATTCCGATTGATGAATGAACACTTCTCCACTCTCAATGCAAACCAGCAAGAGACGAACAGACAGCAGGCTTTGGCAAATGACAATTATGCTGCACTCAATCTTCGATTGGGAGATTTGAATGATAACTCTAGGAAGGTCGATTCCTTATAGAGGGATTTTGATTATTGGCGCAGGGAGGCAAGCGATGATGATGCTCCGGAGGAGTAGTAGCACCAGGTTTTTTATCCTTGTCTGTTTCATCTCATCCTCTTTTCTTTTTCATTTTACAGGTTGAGACTTGATGGTGGGATGGTTAGGGTTTATTTTTTAGATTCATGGGTGGGTGGTTTGTACTTGATATTTGATGATGATACTTGGTGTTTGATTGTTGGAGGATGGATACATTGATGTGATTTGTTTAGTGTTGATGAGTATTCGTGTTATGCATGTGCACTTGTTTTGATGCATGTTGATTTGTTAATGATGAGCATGTTCCGTTTTTACTTGTAGTTCATGAAAAGATTAATGTTGGTTGCATGCCTTGAAGAGTGCTTAGGATTCTATTACCCATGTGAGAATTTGAGCCTATTGATCATGCTATAAGCATGATAGTTTATTCTTGAGAGTCGTTCGTATACTCATATTCTAGAACTTGGCTTGGAGTCTTGTTTAAAGTCCATAATTAATAGATACTAGGACATGATCTTAGGCCATTATTGTTTATTAAGTTACTTAGCCAAATTTGTCCTAGCTTGTTATGTAATTATCATTGGAAGCCCTGTTGAGCCTTTTAAGCTTTTTCTTGGGCAAGCCGTTGATAAAGAGCCTTTGCTTACCTATTTGAGCCTTGAACACCTATTTACTAGTAAAGAGTGGAGATAAATAAATGCTAGCTAGATCTTGGAAAAAAATAGGAAGGAAAAGTTTGGGGTAATGATTTGGTGTACGAGAAGTATGGTTAAATCTTGCAAGGGATAGTGCCTGAAACCGGTATCCCCATAGTTAGAAAGGGTAGTACCCGAAACTGGTACCCTTATACTTGAAGAACACCGGAATTGATATTCAATTAGAAAGAAAAGATGTTGATCTAAGTGACGATGGAGAAAACGCAAATTGAAGTGACCATAAAAATGTCGGAAGAAAGAAAAAGAAAGTTGTTGAATTGCAAAACTCCAAGGTAATTCTTTACTAGTAAATTTAGTCACTTATCTATATTCTCCTACCTTTACTAAAGAGCTAACATTACAACCCTAAGGGCAAGTCCTTTGTGATTCTAGTATTGAATGAGTATAGATGGATTTTTGAGACCCTTGTCAAGCTTATTGTTACGCGAGTATATGAATTGAATTTGAGTGTATATACTAACCTGTAAAGTGCATATCTTTTACATTTGAGAGAGAGAACAAACACTTACCCGTAAGCTAGATGACTTAGCACTCGTAGAAGTATTCCGATTAATTGATGTTTTTGCATGAATGAAGGGTATGATGGATTTCATGTTTTGATTTGATACAATTGCATGTGTTAGAGTGGGTTGTGCATGTTAAAAGGATCTTGTGATTACATTCTCTGAAGTTGATTTGATTGCCGTTGCCTCGGGACGAGCAACATGTAAGTTTGGAAGTTTGATAAGAGTGTAAATTTACGTGTTTTGGGCTCAGATTTGTTTGGAAATTGAGTACGATTTAGTCTCTTATCAAGACAGATTGGGTTGTCTATGGAAAATCCCTGAATCAGAGGCTACTAAGGCTTTTTGAGCATATTTGTACAGAAAAACAAGTCTTAAGGGCTCGGAATGGGAAGACACAATTTTTGAGGCAATTTTCGAATGTTGTTCGACCAAGACAACTTGTTCGACCAACATCAGTTTGGTTGAACAAGGGGAGCCAAGTCGAACAAAATGTGTAAAAACTTACAGAAGCATTGCTCGAACAAGGGAGACTGATCAGCCAGAATCATTTTGGTCAAACAGATGAAGCTTGGTCGAACAAATTGGCCAAAAACTTACAGAGAGTTTGTTTGACCAGCGTTCGACTAGGAGGCATTGTTCGACCAGTGGAGGCTTGGTCGAACGGAATATCGCTGATGCAATTTTTGTAATTTTGGGTTTCTTTTACCAAATTTAATGTGTATCTCAAGAGAAAGCCCATCAAAGGTCCGAGAGGAGCACTACACAAGTATAAAAGAGGTGCAGAGCACTTGAAGAAGAGAGTTAGATTCCACATCCATCCTCACCACATTCAAGCCCTAACTCCAACCTACAGAACTGTGGAGAGAGATTCGTCTGTCGAACCAAGTGAAAACCTAGTGAAGATTCAAGACGAAGAGAGTCGCGACGGCGCCCGCATCTAGGGTTTAATTCGCTACTTAATTTATCTTGTAATTTTCAAGACTATGGGTAAGATCCTACCAACCAACATGATTGTTGCTAGATCAATCATGGGCTAGAACATCTTCGGTAGTTCTAGGGTTTTGAAAGTTTTATAAGTTAATTGAATTTCCATGTGTAAACTCCATACAACACTACTTGTGGTTTATTTTATATAAGACTATGCTTTTTAAATTCATACTCACAGTCGTTTTGTGCATCATTAACTGTTATGTAGAGTCTGAATACATATCTTGGTTATTGATTGAGTGCGTTCACTGCTGAATAAGATTACATGTTATATTTCTAAGTGAAGAGATTCCGAAGTCTTACTAGAACTATCTTATATAAATACTTGTTAATTGAATATTATTCGGGTTAATAAGCAGGATAAAGAGTATAACTCCATAGTACCTATAAAGGAGATCATATCGGGTTAGAGTACTAAGTGTACGGGAAATAATTGAAACTGATAGTAACTAGAAAAGGGGGTGAATTATATCTCTTGCTCTAAGAATAATCACACGTGTCATACGTTTGCTTATTTATGTCTACAGACTGAACTCGCATGGTTTAGTGATGCGTCCAAAAGCCACAAGGCAGAGTCAGACACCAACACATGGAAAGGAAATTAATAAGTAAAACTGGATGACCTTAAATACTACCTAATTTCTCACTTGAACACAGTCGTATTATCTCTACTGCATATTATTTTAATTGTTATGTTAATTAATCGTTATTTAGTTACTTAAACCTCACAATCATATTACCATAATAGTCTTAATAAATTAGAACTTAATTAAATTAATAATAATCCATCTCTGGGGTACGATAATCACTTTGTCACCTTTCGAAACTACAATTGATATCCTTATACTTGAGGATTAATTTTGTGTGTTGAGAAAATACTCATCAATCATCTTATTTAAGTTCTCGCTTACTAATGAGCGAGAGATTGGTACGATACTCTTAGTGCTGCTAAATGTACTAAATGGGAGAAATTGAAAGTAAAGTTCTTGGAGAGATACATGTCACCTTCAAAGGTGTTTAAGATGAAACAAGAAATCAATTAATTTGCTATCGGTGGTAATGAAATTTCATGAAGCATAGGACAGATTCAAGGACATGCTTAGAAGGTGTCCAAAATATGGCTTGTCAAAAGCTAAGTATATCAGTATATTCTACAATGGATTGGATTGTGATTCTCGAGTGTTACTTGATGCTTCTTCAAATGGAGCACTGCTTACAAAGTCATCCATTGAGGCCGAAAAGCTCTTTGAGGATATTTCTATAAATTCAACAGATTGGCCAACTTATAGAGTGAGAGGTACTTATGTCCTTGGAAAAGTAGCACAGGTTGAACACACTATGGTTAAGTCGAGTAGAGAGGATGAGATCGTATCTAGCTTGACAAATATCAACAAGCAGCTTGAAAACCAGCAGAAGCAGATTACTGATTTGTCATAGAGAGTACCAATGATGATGCAGCAGGATGACGGTGAAGAAAGACCAATCCAAGAGGATTTAGAAGAAGCAAACTATGCCATGGGACAGAGTATTCAAGAAACGAGGTATCCGAATAATCAAGGAAATAGGAATTACCAAGGAAACTACAACAATCGTGGTCCCCCGGGTAACTATCAACAACCAAAGAGGCTAGAATTTTCATGGAGCAATCCAAACGCGGGCGATGCAACCTCCTGTTGGTATTAATCCTGGTGCTAAGACGGAAGAAGGGAAACCTGGTTTGGAGGATACGGTGAACCAATATGTGGCTAGGAATGATACAAGGGTGGATCGTTTGGAAGCAAAGATAGACTCAAATCATGAGGAATTATCCAAGCAGATGAAGGACATTACATTATTGATGGTAGAGATGGCGGGGAATATGAAGAAGCTTACGCAAACAGTTGAGAAAGGTAAATTTCCTTCTCAAAGCATCACAAACCCAAAATCTTGTAATGCCATGACTTTGAGGTCAGGAACACAGTATGAAGGTCCAATGCTACCAGTAGCAGAAAATGGAGAGATCGTATACCCGCTCGACCAGCGCTCAACCATTCCTATTGGTCGAGCTGAGGTCGAGCGGCATTCTAAGGACCAAAGATGTCAAGACCAGAGTACAGACATCCCGCTCGACCAAAACACTGCCTCTCGACCAGACTTGCCTACTCGAGCTGAGGTCGAGCAGACTACTATACACTTGAAAAGCCAAAATCAGATTACAGGTACGTCGCTCGACCATTACCAGCTCGCTCGACCAAAGCTTTTTGGTCGAGTGGAGGTCGAGCAAGGTGTTCCGAAGCTGATTTGTATACAGGATGTTACATCTGCAGTTCAGAATACTTCAGTACCATTACAAGAGTAGAATACTGAGTAGATAGCTGAAAAGAAGTGGGAAAGAGCCAAGATATTGAGAGCTGAAAAGGACAAAGCGGAGAAGGTTGAACGTGATGAATGGGGAATTCCTAAGATAAAGATACCTCCTCCGTTTCCTTTTAGGATAGTCAAGAAAGGATTGGAAGAAAAGTGCAAGAGGTTTTCGGATATCATGAACAAATTAAGCTTGAACATTCATTTATCTGAAGCAATCATGGAGATTCCATAGTACGCCCAATATTTTAAGGATATCATATTGAAAAAAGGAGCTTGAACGGAGTTGAAACTGTTAATCTATCTGAGAACTGCAGCTCGATCATTCAGAGGAAGCTGCTAGCATAGTTGAAGGATCCGGGAAGCTTCACGATTCTATGTGAAATTGGAAAGGGGCCGGCACGAAAAGCTTTGTGCGATCTTGGTGAAAACATTAACTTGATGCCCTTATCTATATTTAAGAAGCTAAGTTTGGGGGAGCTCGCTCCCACAACAGTAGCTCTACAATTGGCAGATAGGTCCATGACTTTTATAAAGATGGTGATAGAAGATGTACTTGTGAAAGTAGAGAAGTTTGTCTTTCCTATGGATTTTCTTGTACTAGAGATGGAAGATGGCATGGATAATGTTCCTCTTATCTTAGGCCAATCCTTGCCACAGCTGGTGCTATGATCGATGTTAAAAAAGGGGAGCTTAGACTTCGCATGGATAATGAAGAGGTTCTGTTAAACCTCGATAAAGCAATGAAGATGCTTATGGAGACACAATGTTACAACATTGATGTGGTAGAGGAGATCGTGAAGGAAGACATGTCCTTGATTCTCTCAAAGGATCCCTTGGAGACATGCTTGGCAGAATCTCTTACTTTTCCCACTACGGAGCTAGATGAGCTCTCCAACGAGGTATGTATCAAATTTCTTGAAAACTTACTTGCTTTGGGTGATAAAAGGTATGAACCAAAAAGAACCAAGTTCGAATAAGTGAAGTGGACTAGGCAGTACTTACCTTTGGATAAAGAGAGAACACTAAAAGAAGAGAAGAAGGATGAGTTGAAACCGCTACCGGAGCACTTGAAGTATGCCTACTTAAGCGATAATGAAACATATAGGTAATTATATCTTCTTCTTTAACTGATGATCAACTCGAAGAGTTATTAGATGTGCTTAGAAAGTATAAGTCTGCTATTGAATGGTCTCTTGATGATTTGAAAGGTATTAGTCCATCGTATTGCATGCATAAGATAAGGTTGTTAGATGAAGCTAAGGGATGTATTCAGAATCAGCGGAGGGTTAACCCCGCGATTCAAGAAGTGATTAGGAAGCAAATCCTAACGTGGTTAGATGTAGAAATTATTTATCCAATTAGTGATAGTCCCCAGGGCTGGGGAAAAATACCCAAATTTCAGTATACCGTACTTACCATATCGAAAAATACCAAACTTACCAAAATTTTAGTTATACCGAAATTTTTGGTAAGGTATGATACCATATTGAATTTTTTGATACGGTAAAAGTATGCAAAATTTTAAAAGCGTAGTATTTTGGTATATACCGAAATACCGTAAATTATTTTAGTAAGGTATATATACTTAAAAGAAATTCTAATAAGGTTTATTATTTTAAATTTAGAGAACATACGTGTAAGCACTATAAGGTTTATTATTTTAAATTTAGAGTATAATTGTAATTATTTTTATTTTTATTTTAATCTAAGAGTGTGTATTAATTTTTAATTAATTAATTTAGAACTTAATTGTTATCAGGTACACCAATCACTCTTACTTTTATTATGTTTTATTAATGTTTTTAAAATTGAACGTTTCAATCCTTACGTTTGTTTTTTGCACGTTGATTAATGAGTATAATATTTTAATAGACAGTTGGTAGAAAAATAGTATAATATATAATGTAAAGTGTGTAGGTGTATTAGTATTGGATGAGGATCCAATGGTGATATATTAATTGTTTTAGGTGGGTCCCATAAAAAGAAAAATGTAAAGATTAAAATGGAACGCCCAAAATAGAAATATGTTAAGATTGATGTGGGACGGAGAAAGTACTTAAATATCGGTAAGAAAAAGGTATGCCAGTTTCTTATACCGAAGTTTCGGTATACACGAAACTTTCGGTATAGTAAAGGTATGATTTTTCTAATACCGATATTTTAGGTATGGTATACGGTATAGCTTAAAAACTTTGGTATACAATACCTCCCACCCCTAATACTCCCCATGTGAGTCCATTGCATGTAGTAGCTAAAATGGAGGGCATGACTATTGTGAAAGCCGATGATGGCGAGACCCTAGCCAATAGGATTCTTACGGGATGACGCATATATACTGATTACAGGAAACTAAATGAAATTACATGCAAAGACCACTTCCCTCTTCCTTTCATGGATCAAATGTTGGACCGTCTAATAGGGTATGAGTTTTATTGTTTATTGAATGGATATTCGGGTTATAATCAAATCATGATTGCACGCAAGGATCCGTAAAAGACCACTTTTATTTGCCCATATGGAACCTTTGCTTTTAGAAAAATATTTTTTGGATTGTGCAATGCGCCTGCTACATTTCAGCGCTGCATGATGGCCATATTTGACGGGTTGATAGAGAAGATCATAGAGGTGTTTACGGATGATTTTTCTGTGTTTGGTTCCTCATTTGATATTTGTTTGTCCAACCTATCTACTGTTTTGAAGAGATGTCAAGAAACATATCTTGTCTTGAATTGGGAGAAGTGTCACTTCATGGTGAGAGATGGGATTGTTCTTGGGCATCATATTTCGGCTAAAGGATTGCAGGTTGATAGAGCAAAGGTGGTGGCGATTGAGAAGCTTCCACCATCTACTAATGAGAATGAAGTGCGGTCTTTCCTTGGACATGCAGGATTCTATAGAAGATTCATCAAAGACTTCTCAAAATACTCCAAGCCCTTATCTCACATACTTGAAAAGGATGTTCTTTTTGTTTTTGATGATGAATGTCTAACAGCTTTTCAGGTTTTGAAAGAGGCGCTTATTACTGAACCTATCTTGATCACACCGGATTGGACTTAGCCGTTTGTACTCATGTGTGATGCAAGTGATCTCACACTTAGAGTAGTGCTCAGGCAGTTGAAAGAAAAGGAGTTCTGCTCCATCTACTATGCAAGTAAGACTTTCGATGCAGCACAAAAGAACTACGATGTAACTGAAAAGGAGTTTCTAGCTGTTGTGTATGCATTCAACAAGTTTCGACAATATTTGGTTGGCATGAAAACTGTAGTACACGGATCATTCTGAGATTCGGTATTTGATGGAGAAGAAGGACGCTAAGCCAAGGATTATCCGATGGATTCTTCTTCTACAAGAGTTTAATATGGAGATCCGGGATAAGAAATGAATGAAGAATGTTTTGGCAGATCACCTATCAAGGTCAGAAATAAGGGAGCATTGTGATAAGCCATTCGAATACATATAGGAGATGTTTCCGGATAAGAAGATTATGGCAGTGTTTGCTGAAGAAGCGGAAAAAGCTTGTGTCGTAGCTGCTTAAGGAATGGACCCATGGTATGCGGATTATGTCAATTACATTGCCGTAGGTAAAATTCCGAAAGATCTCAATAGGTATCAACTTAAAAAATTTAAGAGAGATATTGAGACTTTCATATAGTATGATCCATTCGTCTATAAAATTTGTACGGATTCTATCATCTGTAGGTGTGTACCTGAGATAGAGATGGAGAGTGTTCTTGACTTTTGCCATGCACAGCCTAACGGGGGGCACTTTGGAGCCCAAAAGACGGCAGCAAAGGTACTTCAATCTGCTTTACATTTGCCTACCTTGTTTAAAGATTGTGAATCCTATGTAGCGACATGCGATAGATGTCAACGCATGGGAAACATAAGCAAGAGGGATGAGATGCCACTTCAGCCAAGCATTGTGGTTGAGATTTTTGATGTATGGGGAATAGATAGCCCATGTTGCGGACACTTCCGAAGCATATCCTTAAATCTGTCTCAAACTT
Organism: Pogostemon cablin; assembly: GCA_023678885.1. Taxonomy (NCBI): domain Eukaryota; kingdom Viridiplantae; phylum Streptophyta; class Magnoliopsida; order Lamiales; family Lamiaceae; genus Pogostemon; species Pogostemon cablin. The sequence continues at coordinate 14,875,394 of CM042962.1, read as the reverse complement.
CATGAAACTTCTCTTTGCCATGGATAGAAAATTAATTAATTTCCTACTTCATCTTGAACACCTTTGAAGGTGGCATGTATCGCTCCAGGAATTTCACTTTCAACTTCTCCCTTGTATCACATTCAGCAGCATCAAGATTATCGTGTCAATCTCTCGCCTTTTCATTCAGCGAGAACTTAAACAGTATAATCTTCCTCGCATCCTCATGAGCTCCTGCATCTTTTTGTGTGCTTGCATATTCAAGGAACTTATTAAGATATTGTTGAGGATCTTCAAATGTTCCTCCAGAGAAAGGACTTCTTTCAATCATGGTGATAAGAGCAGGGTGTAGATCAAAATTAGCTCTTGTCCCTCTTGCTCCTAACAACCCAGCATTGCATGTTCCGTTGTTCTTAAAGACTTCTCGGATGGTAAGTGTGTTCGGGTCTGCTGCCATGTTGATTGCTTTTACGTCCAAATTAACTTCGGTTGAAGCTTCAATTGTTTGCGGATTCAGCACGTCAACTTCAACTCCTAAATCAAGTGCTTTAGTTGGTTCAACTTTCCTGTTATTATTCTTCTTCTTCTTCTTCTTCGACGATGCTCCGATCTCTAGATTATATGGCTCTAATTAACCTTTCTTTGATCTTGTGAGCATACACCTAAGCAAAATAAGTATTAGAAATCAAAACAAGTATAATAATCCCAATTAAACTAGATATAATCAAAAGATATTTAATGTCGTCCCCGGCAACGGCGCCAGAAACTTAATGAGCATTTTCTCAACACATAAAATTAATCCTCAAGTATAAGGATATCAATTGTAGTTTCGAAAGGTGACCAAGTAATTATCGAATCCAAGGGACGGATTATTATCAATTCAATTATATTCTATTTAACTAAGATTATGTTGGCAAAACAAGCAATAGAGAAACTTCAGTGGTGATCAAGTAATTAATAGAGTAGTTCGTCAGGTAATCCAGTTTTACTTATTAATTTTCTTTCCATGTGTTGTTGTCCGACTCTGCCTTGTGGTTTATGGACGCATCACTAAACCATGCAAACGTACTCTATAGACACAAGTAAGTAAGCATATGACACGTGTAAATATCCTTGGAGCAAGATGTATACTTTACCCCCTTTCTAGGTACTATCATAATCAATTATTTCCCGTGCACTTAGTACTCTAACCCGATTTGATCTCCCTTTTTAGGTACTATAAAGTTATACTCTTTATCCTACTTATTAACCCGAATATGATTCAATTAACAAGTATCTATATAAGATAGTTCTAATAAGACTTCGGAATCCCTTCACTTAGAATTATAACACGCTATCCTGCTCAGCAGTGAACGCACTCAATCAATAACCAAGAGATGTATTTAGACTCTACATAACAGTTAAAGATGCACAAAACGACCGTGAGTATGAATTAAAAAGGCACAATCTAATATAGAATAAACCACAAGTAGTGTTGTATGGAGTTTACACATGTAAATTCAATTAACTCATAAAACTTTCATAACCCTAGAACTACCGGAGCGGTTCTAGCCCATGATTGATCTAGGAACAATCATGGCTAGTTGGTATGATCTTACTTGACTCACCACGAACCTCTCCTCACGACTCCTTCGGATGATGGTAGGGCTTGGTGATGGATGGATGATGAATTCTTCCTTTCGTTCTATGCTTCTTCTCCTACGAAAGCTCTTCTTTTATACTTGTAAACTCTCCTTACGGGCCTTGGATGGGCTTTTTGAGCGAACAGACACACTGAAGGTGTAAAAATATGAATTTGGTGAGTTTCTGGATGTCAATTCGACCAAAGCAGTTGGTCGAACTCCTTCACACAGGTCGAACCCCTGGTCGAATCTGTCTGTAACTTGGCTTCTGATCTCGGATTCGACTAGGATGTTGGTCGAATGGAATACTTTCTCGTTGAACCAGAACTTCTTCTGTTTAGGCTTCGAGTTCGACCACGGTTTGACCAAGTAGTTGGTCGAACTCGACTGTCGTTGTCGAACTTGACTTTTCTGAGTTCAGTTCGACCAGAGGTGCTGATCGAACTCTCTTCTTCTTGGTCGAATCCAACCTCTGCGTGGTCGAATTCATCCCTGTTTTTTTCTCTTTCTGAATCCGATCACTTCCAACTCGTTTTCCATCGAAAATCAACTCAAATAGCCTTGTAAACTCCCGATTCGTGACTTTCCACCAAGTATAGCAATTCATATCGAAATACCATCATTAATTACACTATAAGCACATGAATCCGGACTCAAAACTAGTGAATTTACACACTCATCAAACCCTCAAACTTACGTGTTGCTCGTCCCGAGGCAACGAAATTAAAACTAAGGAGTAGTGTAAAATTCACAAACCACCAATATAATTCATACTCACACATTCAATTCATCAATTGAACACAAGTATTACAAGCATCATATGCATCATTCATGTAAAACATCACTCGATTATATTACCTTTCGGAGTACAAAATCATCTAGCTCTCAAGATAAATATTTACTCTCTCTCTCAAGTGTAAAAGATGTACACTCTAGCAGGTTAGTATTTACGCTCATATTCAATTCATACTTCCGCGTAACCATAAGCTTGGCAAGGGTCTCAAAACTTAACTTATAATCGATTTCTTACTAGGATCACAAAGGACTTGTTTTCGGGTTGTAATGTTGGCTCTTTGGAATAAGTAGGAGAATTTAGGTAAAGTGACTAATTCACTAGTAGAGAATTACCTTGGAGTTTCGCTTTTCATCATGTAGCTTCGTCTGTTTCTCCATCTTCTTCTCATAAACTTCATAATTTGAATTCTCCTTTGTTTTCCAAGCATCAACATCATCTTTCTTCAATGCGCAAGGGCACAAATTTCGGGCACTACCCTTCTAAGCAATCGGGGTACCAGTTTCAGGCACTACTCCTAAACAAGATTTAACCATACTTCTTTCTTTCTCATAATTCTCAGCCAAGCTTCTACCTTCTCATTCTTTCAAGCACTTATGCACCTCAACTCTCTACTAATGAATAGGATATTCAAAAAGGCTCAAGTAAAGGTTTAATAAGGCTTTTTATCAAGGCTTGCCAAAGAAAAAGCTTTTTAAGGCTCAAAAGGGCTTACAATGATATACATATATTCACAGGTAAGGTAAAATTTTGGCTAAGTAACTTGATTGCACAATAATGGCAAATAAGGTAAAATTTTGGCTAAGTAACTTGATTGCACAATAATGGCCTAAGATCATGTCCTAGCAATTCCTCAAACATAAATTTCACACAAGACGTCAAGCCAAGTTCTAGAATACGGTCATACGAACGATTCTCTCAAGAATAAATAATAATGAACTCGCATAATTCAAATGGCTCAAATCCTCACATGGGTAAATAGATTCCTAAGTACTCCTTCAAGTATATAATCAAGATCAATTTCACAATAAATTCACATATTTATCAAGCATACATGCTTCTAATCAATAACAATTAACACATGTAACATACGAATGAATCTTACTAACCAAGAACCCTCTTAACAAACAATCCATACAAGTATCAATAATCATCTCTCAATCCACATCAAATCAATATAAGTACATGCCACTCACACCAAATACCCATCCTGTAAAGAGAAAAAGAGAAGGGAGATGAGATGAATCAGACAAAGAAAAAACCTGGTGCATCCTACTCCTCCGGAGCATCATCATCATCGCTCGCACCCTCTTCATCACCATTCATCTCCAAGTGCAATCTATCCAAATCTTTATGTAAAGCATTCAAATTCCTATCCACCAATCGCTCATGAGCAAACAACCTCTCAAATCTCTGATCCATCTCCATATAATTTTTCTGCAGCATGTTAAACTTCACATCCAGTGTTGCGTAGTTCGCATTCGCCAACTCCAGCTACCTATTTGTCTCTTGCTGGTTCGCAATCAGTGTAGTAAATTGCTCATGAATCATCCTAAACTGCTCCTGCAAAAAGGCATCCAGACCAGCCCACTGCTACTGCTGTGGGACCGCTGGAATGGGTCGTGGCGGCCTCTCATGCGGTTGTGGATCTCCCATCTCTGGATCCACACGCTCCTCTCCAAGCTCCTGCTGCTGCTGCTGTTGTGGCTGAAATGCCCCTCGTCTACAATCCTCTGCAGCTCCTCCATCATCTTTTCATTATACATCTGAGCTACAGTCCTCTAATCACCATTAGTCAAGTAAGTGATGGAGATAGCAGTGTGCCCGAGGGTGTTCATCAACATGTTTCCCTCATTCTGAATAGTAGTCAACACACCCAAATCATAAGGGAACATAAAGGTGAAAGGCTTCAATCCCCTAGTAAAGAACCAATCTTCTTCCCTCAGATGGGCGAATTCTTCCTTCATGCAAGTGCTCATCACCAAATCGGGATCCTCCAGGATAGGTGAAATGTCAGTGAAGTCCATATGATAGTACTTAGCTATCGAAGTAAGCAACCCTCCTATATTCACTATCTGAAACGGCGTGCACCTGAATCTCTATAACTGATTAATTAAATAAGAGCCCACATTGAACCTCACTCCATTGAGCATGCACCAGAGAGCATACAACTCTCCCTTTAACACACAACTTCCCTCAGACCGAGCAAATAGTGTGTTTCTCAACACTCGATCCATGTATCGGAGTATTGGGTTCTGAATCAAAGAAGCTCGAGCACTGGTAGTCTTGTAATCCACATCCTTACCATAAATTTCTCTCTAGAATTTGTTAGCATTAAATTACCCATTCTCAGCCTTTGAAATCCCCCTAGGAGTCTGAAACAAGATATTCAAATCCTCTGCTGACCATGTCCTCTGCTCACCTCTAAGCTGGAACGAACATTCATACGGAAGATGGGTCGAAGCCTTCTTCACAGTAATTGAACATAATACCTCCGCAGTCACATGGAAGAAAGTAGGCTTCTTCAGCTCCATAAAGTGGCGAATACCAACTTGATCAAACATCCACAAAATATCATCTCGAATGCTCATGGTAACCATCGCTCCATCATCTTGATACCTAGTTCGAACAATCTTATCTGACACATCTCTCCATTTCTCCTTGATCTCACCCCATTCATTCATCTGAATCTTGAAATTCATGGGCAACCGCTCCTTAAGCCTAAGCTTCTTTATCACAACATCTTCCCGTGACGGTCTATCTTGCCTTTTCTTGGAACGAACCTCGGCTTCGTTTCATTTTCCTGAAAACAATACTTCTATCCAACAACCAAGAAAGGGAAACCAAACTAGTGCATTCAACTCTACTCAAGACTTCAAGTTTTTCAATGCATAATCAAACCAAACAAGCATGATTCATCCTAATGATCTAACAATTCAATTCACATGCTCATTTATCCTCATTCCAATCAACAAGTCGCAATAGGATCAACAAACCACAAGCATGCATTACTACTCAAATTCAAGCAATCCAACATGTGGTCTACTCAAACTCAATCAATTCTCCAACAATTCAACATGCTTCATCCCAAAACTACTCACATTCCTCATAACTTCACATATCAACATAATTCAATTCAATTCAATCAATCAAAATCAAACCCAACAACTATTCATATGAAATTATGCACTAAAACTTCAAACAACACATTGAATCCATAAAAACTTAGTTTAATCAACATACCAGGTCATAATCGATAATTGGAACTTCAATCCTAGGGCATTAGGGTTGAGAAAACATACCTTTTGAACTGGCCAAGGCTTAGAATGAACAAGTGTGAAATTTTTTTAAAAATCACGACGAACCCTAGTTTTTCAACTAGATTGCTTCAAAAACATGATGAATTGAGTGGAATGTGGTTAGAACTGATCAAAATCCACTAGTTTTGGAGTTTGGAATGCAAGGGTTTCGATTCAGGATGAATTCGGGTGGAGGTGGTGTGCGAAGTGCTCGAATGAAAATGAAAAACGGGGTTTAAAATCACTTACCTGGGCTCGATTCAACAAATCCCAGTGGTCGAACCGGATTGACGTGGTCGAATCCATGGTCGAACTCCTCTACTGGACACCCTCTCGTCGCGATTCGCCCACCGTTCGACCAAATGCTCTGGTCGAACTATTCCGTCATGGTCGAACTCGACTGTTCAGAACTTTCAGGTCCACAATTTGATCTTGATTCGACCAAGCCGCTTGATCGATCTGATCATGCCTTGGTCGAACCCGTTTGTACAACTCTCTGATTGGCAGTTCGACTTGCCCCTTTGGTCGAACTCACTACTGCTTGGTTGAATCGACCTGTAACAAACTCTCTGATCCTCAATTCGACCAAGGCTCTCGCGTTCGACTGGTATGTCTGGTTGAACTCAATCCCTGATGCTTCAAACTCGAAATTTCTTCCTCCCCTACACACTTTAAGCTCAAAAATGAACATTTGGTACCAAAATAGATCAAAAGCTCGAGAATCAATCTTAAACTTGACATCCATGAGTAACTCCACATAACATACTCAAAAATAACACCAAACACCACAAAACATTAGATAAATTGCAAAAAATCGACACACATCAACTGATAAAAGTTTTGATATGCCGCAAAAAATAAACTCCCCTAACAAACAGTACAAAGAAAATATTATACTCTCAATGCTTCAATAAGGTAAGTACATCACATCCCCCCCAAACTTAGTAGAAACTATAGTGAAACTAAGTTTGCAAAGAGATGTAATTGCCGATAAATAAGCATATCAAATATAAAAATTTCTTACTCACACTAAAGAAATAAAGCAATAAAACGGGAGGGAAAGCCCCCACCAGGCGCTCATGTTTAATGTCGGAGAGTCACGATGGTACAAATTTAATGCAAGGTATCCTCAAAGATGACACAAGCATCATCCACAACTTGTAATGCTTCAATCGATGCCCATTTGCCGCGATAATGTCTCCATCTTTGTCCATAAGCTCAAAACTCCCCCCTCTACAGGCTCTATGGATAATGAACGGCCCCGTCCACTTCGATTTCAATTTTTCTGCGAAAAGCTTCAAACAAGAGTTAAAAAGCAATACCTCATCACCTTCTTTGAACTCCTTGTAAAAGATCTTTGAATCATGTCATTTCTTCATTCTCTCCTTGTAGATCTCCAAGTTCTTGTAAGCTCGATTTCTGAACTCATCCAATTGATTGATATGAGTCATCATCAACTCCTTTTGCTCTTTCAAAGACAAGTTCAAACTCCTCAAAGCCCAAAAAGCTTTATGCTGAATCTCTACAGGTAAGTGGCATGACTTCCCATAGACGATTTGATACGGTGACATATCCAACACCGTCTTGTAAGCAGTCTGGAACCCCCACACAACATCATCGAGCTTCATAGTCCAATCCTTTCTATTGGTTCCTACTACCTTCTCCAAGATTTGCTTCACTTGTCGGTTGGAAACTTCAACTTGCCCATTTGCTTGAGGATGATAGGGTGTTGTGACCCTATGCTTAACTCCATAATCCTTAAGCACCTTCTCAAGAAGCTTGTTGACAAAGTGAGAACCTCCATCACTCACTAGTGCTATAAGAACTCCATAGCAGGCAAAGATATGTTTCTTCAAGAAAGATAAAATAGTCCTTGAATCGTTCACGCGAGTGGGAATGGCTTCCACCCACTTAGAAACATAATCTACTGCTAAAAAATGTAAAGAAATCCATTAGATGGGGGAAAAGGCCCCATAAAATCGATCCCCCATACATCAAAGATCTCAACAACAATGCTTGGCTGAAGTGGCATCTCATCTCGTCGACTTATGTTCCCCATCATTTGACATCTTTGCTGTTGTCTTTTGAGCTCCGAAGTGCCCCCCGTTAGGCTGTGCATGGAAAAAATCAAGTACACTCTCCATCTCCATCTCGAGCACACACCTACGGACTATGGAATCTGTACATATCTTGTAGACAAACGGATCATACCATATAAATGTCTCAACATCCCTCTTGAATTTCGCAAGTTGATATCGATTGAGATCTCTAGGAATTTCACCTATGGCAATGTAGTTCACATAATCTGCATACCATGGATCCATCCCTTGAGCAGCCACTGCACATGCTCTTTCTCCTCCTTCAACAAGCACTGCCATTATCTTCTCATCAGGAAACATCTCTTCAATGTAATCGAAAGAATCATCACAATGCTCCCTTGTCTCCAACATTGATAGGTGATCCGCCAAAACATTCTCAGTACCCTTCTTATCTCGGATCTCCATATCAAATTCCTACAGAAGAAGAATCCATCTAATAATTCTTGGCTTTGTTTCCTTCTTCTCCATCAAGTACCGAATCGCAGAATGATCCGTGTACACTATCGTCTTCATGCCATTCAAATACTGTTGAAACTTGTTGAATGCATACACCACAGCTAAAAACTCCTTTTCATCCATAGTGTAGTTCTTTTGTGCAGTATCAAAAGTTTTACTTGCATAGTAAATGGCGCAGAACTTCTTTTCCCTCAACTGCCCAAGCACCACTCCAAGTGCTAAATCACTCGCATTACACATAAGTAAAAACGACTGAGTCCATTCCTGTGTGATCAAGATAGGTGTAGAAATAAGCGCCTCTTTCAAAACCTGAAAAGTTGTTAGACACTCTTCATCAAAAACAAAAGGATCAACCTTTTCAAGTAAATGAGATAAGGGGTTGGAGTATTTCGAGAAGTCTTTTATGAATCTCCTATAAAAACCAGCGTGTCCAAGGAAGGACCGCACTCCTCTTTCATTAGTAGGTGGTGGAAGTTTCTCAATTGCCACCACCTTTGCTCTATCCACCTACAATCCCTTGGCCGAAATATGATGGCCAAGAACAATCCCATCTTTTACCTTGAAGTGGCACTTCTCCCAATTCAAGACAAGATTAGTATCTTGCCATCTCTTCAAAACAATAGCAAGGTTAGATAAACAAATATCAAAGGAGGAACCAAACACAGAAAAGTCATCCATAAACACCTCCATGATCTTCTCTATCAACCCATCAAATATGGCCATCATACAACGCTGAAATGTAGCAGGCACATTATATAAACCAAAAGGCATCTTCCTAAAGGCAAAAGTTCCATAAGGGCAAGTATAAGTAGTCTTTCTTGATCCTCGGATGCAATCATAATTTGATTATAACCCGAGTACTCATCCAAGAAATAATAAAACTCATACCCTGCAAGACGATCAAGCATTTGATCCATGAAAGGAATGGGAAAATGGTCTTTGCATGTATTTTCATTTAGTTTCTTGTAATCCGTACATACACGCCATCCCGTAGGAATCCTAGTGGCTAAGGTCTCACCATCTTCGGCTTTCACTATAGTCATGCCCCACTTCTTAGCAACTACATGCAATGGACTCACATGGGGAGTATCATTAATATGATAAATTATTCATGCATCTAACCACGTTAGGATTAGCTTTCTAATAACTTCTTAAATTGTGGGATTCACCCTCCACTGATTCTGAATGCTACTCTAGGCCTCATCTAACAACCTGATTTTATGGATGCAATAGGAAGAACTAATACCCTTTAAATCATCTAGAGACCAACCAATCGCAGATTTCTACTTTCTAAGCACATCTAACAATTCCTCAAGTTGATCATCATCAAGGGAAGAAAATAGAATTACCGGATATTTTTCATTGTCACCTAGGTATGCATACTTCACGTGTTCCGGTAATGGTTTCAACTCCTCTTTCTTCTCTTCTTGAGGTGCACTCTCTCGATCCAATGGCAAGTACTTCCTAGTCCACTTGTCCTCTTCAACATTGGTCCTCGTCGACTCATACATGTCATCACCCAAAGCAAGTAAGTTTTTAAGAAATTCAATACATACCTTATTGGAGAGTTCATCTAGCTCTGTAGTGGGAAAAATAAGAGACTCCGCAAAGCATGTCTCAAGAGGATCCTTTGACAGAATCAAAGACATGTCTTTATTAACAATCTCCTCCACTACATCAATATTATGACACTGCATCTCCATTGACATTTTCATTGCTTTGTCAAGGTTAAATAGGACCTCTTCTTTATCCATCCTTAGCCTCAACTCACCCTTCTGCACATCGATCATGGCTCCCGCGGTAGCAAGGAAAGGTCTCCCTAAGATAAGAGGGACATTATCCCTGTCATCTTCCATCCAGCACCAGAAAATCTACAGGAAAGACTAATTTCTCTACTTTGATAAGAACGTCTTCGATCACACCCTTCGGACAAGTCATGGACCTATCCACTAGCTGTAGAGCAACTGTCGCGGGGGTTAACTCCACCAAACCAAGCCTTTGAAAGGTAGACAACGGCATCAAATTGATGCATGCCCCAAGATCACACAAGGCTCGACGTGCCGGTCCCTTTCCAATTTCACATAAGATTGTGAAGCTTCTCGGATCCTTAAGCTTCGCTGACAGCTTCCTCTGAATGATCGAGCTGCAGTTTTCAGACAAATTCATCATTTCAATTCCATTCAAGCTTCTCTTCTTCAAAAGAATATCCTTCAGAAAGCGGGCATAATACGGCATCTTCAAAATTGCTTCAGAGAAATGAATGTTCAAGCTAATTTTGTTTATGATTTCTGAAAACTTCTTGAACTTCTCTTCCAATCCCTTTTTGATTAACTTGAGAGGAAATGGTGGAGGTATCTTTTTTTTGGGAATCCCTCGTTCATCACGTTCAGCTTTCTCCACTTTATCCTTTTCTGCTCTCAATATTTTAGCTCTTTCCCACTTCTTCTCTGCTATAATCTCTGTACTCTGCTCTTTGGAAGGCACTGGAGTAGTTTCAACATCATGTGGAGCATTCAGCATTGAAAACGGCACAGAAAAGGTGAGTTCGACCTGAGTTCAACCTAGGTAGGTGGTCGAACCCAGCGAGTAATGGTTGAACTGCACACCTGAAAGTTTGTTCTCCCTCGTACAGTTGGATTCGACCACGGTTCGACCAACAGGTTTGGTCGAACTGTGGTGATCGTGGTCGAATCTGGTATCAGACAAAACAGAGTGCTCTGGACAGTCGAGTTCGATCTCAGTTCGACCAGCGGTTCTAGTCAAACTTATCTGATTTTAGTCGAACTGACCTTCTGACTCTTTCGGACATCGCCTAGGTGTCAAGTTCGACCTCTCCTATTGAGTTCGACCTGATTGTCTAGTCGAATCAGGGTCGAATCGGGCTCCTGTCGCTTCAGACTTCAATTTCGGCTTCATTGGTCCCTCATACTGAGTTCCAGATCTCAGTGTAATGGCGTGACAAGACTTTGTTCACATTTCCTGCCATCTTCCCTATTAACAACGAAAGGCCCTTCACTTGTGTAGTCAAATTCTTATAATGATAATAAATATTCTTCTCTAATTTGGCCTCAAGACGATCTACTCTTGCATCATTCCTCGCCATCTACCTATTCACAGTATCCTCAAAACTTGAATTCCCTTCTTCCATTTTAGCTCCCGGATCAACGCCGATAGGAGGTTGCATCGCATTATTCGGATTGCTCCATGAAAACTCCGGCCTCCTTGGTTGTTGATAACCACCCGGGGGACCACGATTGTTGTAGTTCCCTTGATAGTTCTGGTTTCCTTAATTCGGGTATCTAGTTCCTTGAATACTCTGTCCCATGGCGTAATTTGCCTCCTCGATCTCCTCTTGGCTAGCTCTTTCACAGCCACCATTCTGCTGCATCATTGGCATTCTCTACGATAAATCCGTGATCTACTTTTGTTGGAACTCTAGTAGCTTGCTAATGTTAGTCAAGCTAGAGACAATCTCATCATCTCTTCCCGACTTCACCATAATATGCTCAACCTGTGCTACTTTACCAAGGACATAAGTGCCTCTCACTCTATCATTCGGCCAATCTCTAGAATTCATTGAAATATCTTCAAACAGTTTCTCGGCCTCATTGGGTGACTTAGTAAGCAGTGCTCCATTAAAAGAAGCATCAAGTAAAACACGAGAAGCGCAATCCAACCCATTGTAGAAAATACTGATATATTGAGCTTTAGATAGTCCATGTTGTGGACACTTCTGAAGCATGTCCTTGAATATGTCCAAAGCTTCATGAAACTTCTCACTGTCATGGATAGAATATTGATTAATTTTCAACTTCATCTTGAACACCTTTGAAGGTGGCATGTATCGCTCCAGGAATTTCACTTTCAACTTCTCCCATGTATCACATTCAGCAGCATCAAGATTATCGTACCAATCTCTAGCCTTTTCATTCAGCTAGAACTTAAACAGTATAATCTTTCGCGCATCCTCATAAGCTACTGCATCTTTTTGTGTGCTTGCATAACCAAGGAACTTATTCAGATATTGTTGAGGATCTTCAAATGTTCCCCTAGAGAAAGGACTCCTTTCAATCATGGTGATAAGAGCAGGGTGTAGATCAAAATTAGCTCATGTCCCTCTTGCTCCTAACAACCCAGCATTGCCTGTTCCGTTGTTCTTAAAGACTTCCCGGGTGGCAAGTGTGTTCGGGTCCGCTGCCATGTTGATTGCTTCTACGTCCAAATTAACTTCGGTTGCAGCTTCAATCGTTTGCGGATTCAACACGTCAACTTCAACTCCTAAATCAAGAGCTTTAGTTGGTTCTACTTTTTGTTCTTATTCTTCTTCTTCTTCCTCGATGATGCTCCGATCTCTGGATTACATGGCTCTAATTCACCTTTCTTTGATCTTGTAAGCATACACCTAAGAAAAATAAGTATTAGAAATCAAAACAAGAATAATAATCCCAATAAAACTAGATATAATCAAAAGATATTTAATGTCGTCCCCGACAACGGCGCCAGAAACTTGATGAGCGCTTTCTCAACAACAAAATTAATCCTCAAGTATAAGGATATTAATTGTAGTTTCGAAAGGTGATCAAGTAATTATCGAATCCAAGGGACGGATTATTATCAATTCAATTATATTCTATTTAACTAAGATTATTTGGCAAAATTGATTTGGTTTGTTTATTAAACTAAATAACATAAATTGAAATAGCAGAGTAATTAAACAAGCAATAGAGAAACTTCGGTGGTGATCAAGTAATTAATAGAGTAGTTCGTCAGGTAATCTAGTTTTACTTATTAATTTCCTTTCCATGTGTTGTTGTCCGACTCTGCCTTGTGGTTTATGGACGCATCACTAAATCATGCAAGCGTACTCTATAGACACAAGTAAGCAAGCGTATGACACGTATGAATATCCTTGGAGCAAGATGTGTACTTTACCCCCCTTTCTAGGTACTATCATAATCAATTATTTCCCGTACACTTAGTACTCTAACCCGATTTGATCTCCCTTTTTAGGTACTATAAAGTTATACTCTATATCCTACTTATTAACTAGAATATAATTCAATTAACAAGTATCTATATAAGATAGTTCTAATAAGACTTCGGAATCCCTTCACTTAGAATTATAACACGTAATCCTGCTCAGCGGTGAACGCACTCAATCAATAACCAAGAGATGTATTCAGACTCTACATAACAGTTAATGATGCACAAAATGACCGTGAGTATGAATTAAAAAGGCACAATCTTATATAGAATAAACCACAAATAGTGTTGTACGGAGTTTACACATGGAAATTCAATTAACTCATAAAACTTTATAACTCTAGAACTACCGGAGCGGTTCTAGCCCATGATTGATCTAGGAACAATCATTGCTAGTTGGTATGATCTTACTTGACTTGCCAGACGAACCTCTCCTCACGACTCCTTCGGATGATGAATTCTTCTTTTCATTCTATGCTTCTTCTCCTGCGAAAGCTCTTCTTTTATACTTGTAAACTCTCCTTACGGGCCTTGGATGGGCTTTTTTAGCGAACACATGCACTGAAGGTGTAAAAATATGAATTTGGTAAGTTTTCGGATGTCAATTCGACCAAAGCAGTTGGTCGAACACCTTCACGCAGGTCGAACCCCTGGCCGAATATGTCTGTAATTTGGCTTCTGATCCTGGATTCGACCAGGATGTTGGTCGAACGGAATACTTTCTGGTCGAACTGGAACTGCTTTTGTTTTAGCTTCGAGTTCGACCACAGTTTGACCAAGTAGTTTGGTCGAACTCGACTGTCGTGGTCGAACTCGACTTTTTTTAGCTCAGTTCGACCAGAGGTGTTGGTCGAACTCTCTTCTTCTTGGTCAAATCCAACCCCTGCGTGGTCAAATTCATCCCTGTTTCTTCCTCTTTCCGAATCCGATCACTTCCAACTCGTTTTCCATCAAAAATCAACTAAAATAGCCTTGTACACTCCCAATTCGTGACTTTACACCAAATATAGTAATTCACATCGAATTACAATCATTAATTACACCATATGTACACAAATCCGGGATCAAAACTAGTAAATTTACACACTCATCAGCCACTTACCCATAGAGATTCAGCATAAGTCTTTTTGGGGAGTAAGAAGTTTGAACTTATCCATTAAGGAGGTTAAGGACTTAAGAATGACTCACATCAATCAATTGGATGAGTTTAGAAGTCAAGTTTTTAAGAACTCGGTGATCTATAAGGAGAGAATGAAGAAATGGCATGATTCAAAGATCACTTTCCCCCCTGTTTTATTGTTTTATTTATTTCGTGTGTGTAATAAATTTTTATATTTGCGTTTCTAACTAATCGGAAATTATATCTCTTTGCAAACTTAGTTTTGACTATGTTTCTACTAAGTTTGGGGGTGTGATGTTCTTACCTCATTGTAGCACCAAGATTATAATCTTTTCTTAATAATGTTTGCTAGGGGAGTTGATTTTTTGTGGTATATTGAAACTTTAACATGTTTTGATGTGTCGATTTTTTTTAAATTGCCTAGTGTTCAGTGGTGTTTGGTTTATAGTGTGAGCGGAGTTATATACACTTAACTTTAAAGTCTAATAAGTGGTTCTCTAGTAAGTGTTTTAGCTTGATATGATGATTAATGTTGTTGTTGAGTCTGAGTTTTACAGAGGATGAAGAAATCACGAGAAAGCAAAGCGTCAGAAGGCCGCTCGACCAAAAATGTGCCGTTCGACCATGTCATGAAGGTCGAAAGGTGGTCGAGCGGACTACTGAAAGGTGGATCCTAGAGTTTTCAGAATACAAAGGTCCCGCTCGACCAAATGAATGCTGGTTGACCAGGATATCTTGGTCGAGTGACAGGTTGAGCGGAGTACAGAGACGAGTTCATCTTACAGAGCTGCCGCTGTTGAGAGTGAAAATAAGTGTTTTTAGTGTTCAATTTAACACCTTTTTGATGGGAATTATTGTCATATATTAGCACAACTATCTTATATTCCATATATGTGAGAAAAATGTGCACTTGAGGTGTTTTATTGTGTTTTAGGTGGAAAAAGGATCAAAAGTGCAAAGTTGGATAAAAGGTGCAACTTGTGTATGAATGTTGAAAAACGCACGTCCAAATTATATAATTTTTCTGTGTTTATGTGGAGCTCTGAATTGAAAGTGTGATAAATGCTTGGAAAGCCACAGAAGAGATGATCATTTTGGCGTAAAGAAAACCTCAATCGGAATCCAAATGAGAAAGTTATAGTCAAAATAGTGACGTCGCGCAAGATATTCCTGTTCAGCATGGATGTTCCACTTTGCATGATTTGTTACATATTCAAATGTTAAGGTTTCTAAGAATTCCTTATATGGATAGAAATCCAAGGAAGATAGGATCATGTGAGCGTAAGAATCACTCAAATCGGAGTTTTGAAGAGGAAGCTCTGCTCAAAATCGTGAAGTCGTGCTGCTGCCAGAAAGAATTTCCAAGAATTTTCGAATTTGTGCTTGTTTTTACAACACTCAGTGTGTGTCGCGTGTTTTACATCTCACTGCATGTATTTTCGTGTTTTCCAAGAAAAACCCCTTCCTATGTCCATAAGGAGAGCTTACAAGTATAAAAGGGGATGTGGATCACATCATTATTCCATATATTGGATTGGAGAGAGGCCACAACAATACTACACCCCATAAGGGGGGATCACCCCCCAACTATCATCCACATCCTTTCCTCCATCTATCCATCACTTTGAAGAATCGTCTGTGGAATCAATAGGAGAACCAAGAGGAGGATTCAAGATGGAGAAGGATGCGACGACTCCTACATCTAGGGTTTTATTCGTTTCCTAATTTATCTTATAATTTTCCAGATATCCGGGTAAGATTTATCCAACACCCATGATTGTTCATCGTAAAATCATGGGCTAGAGCCTTTTTGGTATAACTATGGTTGTGAAGGTTTTTACGAATTAATTGAACTTTCGTGTGTAAACTCCGTACAACAATACTTGTGGATATATTTTATATATGATTTTGCTTTCTTAATCCATATTCACGGTCGTTTTGTTCATCTTCAATTGGTATATAGAATCTGAATATATATCTTGGTTGTAGATTGAGTGTGTTCACCGATGAACAGGATTCCATGTTATGATTCTAAGTGAGGGGACTTCAAATTTTCATTATAACTATCATATATGAATACTTATTAATTGAATTGAATTCGGGTTATTAAGTAGGATAAAGGGGATAATTTTATAGTACCTATAAAGGGAGATCATATCGGATTAGAGTGCCAATTGGCCAGGAAAATAATTGATACTGATAGTACCGTGAAAGGGAGGTGGAATTATATCTCTTGCTTTGAGGTTATTCACACGTGTTACATGCATGTTTACTTGTTTCTATAGAGTAAATATGCATGGTTTAGTGATGCGTCCATATTCAGAGTCGGACATCAACACACGGAAGAGAAATTAATTAGTGATACTGGATAATCCTAGAGCTACCTATTCTATCTCTTGAGTCACTTTCGAATTCTTCTAAGTACTTTTATTTATTTGTTATTTTAATTAATTGCTTAGTAGTTACTAATTAAATCCTAAATCATATTGTCATCTTGTCTTAATTAATTTAAATAATAATTAAATTGATAATACGCCGTCCTTTGGTTTCGATATTTACTTGGTCGCTTGCTTAAGCTTCAATTGATATCCTTAATACTTGGGGATTAATTTTGCGTGCAAAGAGCCGCTCGACCATGCCAAGGGTCGCTCGACCCGAGCGGAGGATCAGTTTCACGAATATAAGGTCAGTTTCTGCGCTGCTCGACTATTTTCTCACCATCCTTTCTCGAGCAATCACCCTGAACAGTACGAATTTCACCCCAATCACTTAGAATACCTTAGTTTACCCAAACCACACACATTCCACATCAATTTTGGGAAATTCAAACCAAATTTGAGGCTTTCTTCTCAATTTTGAGTTTTCGTTCTTCGTCACTTCTATGCACCCCTGGCTAGAGACAAAGGTATGTTTTCTCAACTCATTATCCTTGAATTGTATTGTACTTCTATTAGTTGTATTGGGTAAGTTGGTTAAGCATGTTTTAGATATGAATTTGGGTGTCATCGTTGAAATTTTGTAAGAGTTGCATGAGTTCAATTTACGTTGGATTGATGAAATTTTGTGAAATTGATGATACATATGTCACGGGATTGAGTTTAATTGACTAATTTTTGTATGGACTCATTGATTTTGAGTGACGTTGGTGATGAATTTGAAGTGTGGAATAGTGTCGATGCTTAGGATTGAATTGAAAATTTTGAAATTCTTTTGGAAATCCTAGTGCAGCATGTTGGTATTTATGATTCCTTTATTGATACTTAGAGACTTTTAATGTTGATTTTCCATGATTTCATGTGTCAAGTTAATCGTATTATTGGTTATGCATGTGAGATATTGGCGGAATTGAGTTTAAATTGTTGAGCATACGATTTGAAAGCTTGAGTAGGATCTATGTGATAATAAGTCCTAGGATTGGTTACTTGTTTCTTGCCTATGTTTTGCATTGAAGTATAACTCTTGTAGGTAAAGGTATTGCTTCTTGTTCGAAGACAAATGATGGTGGAATACCAAAGAAATGAGATACGGGTAAGAAAAGTAAGACAGATGGGAAGATGCAATCGGATTTTGGATTGAAAATACCGGATTGGGATGAGAAGAAAGAGCTTTGGGGAGCGATTTCAAGGAAGATTGCTTGGACTCGATACCAGGATGATGAAGACATGGTGGAAATGTACATAAGCAATGATAAGTTGAGATATTTGTATGCTAGTGAGTTTAATAGGATGTTTGGATGCTCAGAGGATGTACATACATATGAGGATGAAGGCTTTGTTGCTGATGAGTTATGGAGATCAATAACGGGTTTACAAGGGGCTTATGATCCACAACGATCTAGGGAAGCTTTCATTCAGAATCCGGTGATCGCGTACATGGATAGGATCCTCGAAAACACCATCTTTGCCTGAGCTGAGGGCGGGTGTATTTCGAGAGAGAGTTATACGTCCTTTGGTGTATGATGAATGGGGTCCACTTCAACCTGGGGGCTTATGTTTTGCAGCAGATGCATTGGTTCACTACACACACATTTCAGAAAGTGAACATTGGAGGATTGATCACACCATTGGCCGAGCATTACAATGTGAATTTGTCTAGACATTGGCCGGTGATTGGCGAGCCGAATCTGATTATCTCGGCGTGTGTTAGGATGAATTTGGCTCGACATGAAGACGCTGTATGGATGTTCATCCGAGGGATGAATCCAATTTCTTTTCAAATGCCCTTTTCTCTCATTGACCTTACTTCGGTCCAGGTCAATGTAAATTTGTTGAAGAACACTCATCCCCGCATCGCGATCTCTACTACTTGTTATGCTAAGGGAGATTGGCGAACCTTGGTAGATATGAAACTTGAAGGTGTGTATCTCGACTTGGATATAATTTTAGTGCGAGAGCTGGAGGAGTACGAGCCACAGCAGCAGCAGCAGCAGTTTGGGCAGCAACAGCCACCACCGTTTGAGCATCCGATACCTGAGGTACATATGAGATACCTCACGATCACAATTTTTCAGAGATGGGTATTCCTCCGATGTAGCCACCACCATCACAGCCGCATCAGCCACAGCAGTATGATTTCTGGCAGGCTCAGGATCGTTTCTATATAGAGAAATTTAGGATGATGAATGAGCATTTTGCCACGTTGAATACAAATTAGCAGGAGACGAATCTCCAGCTTGCTTTAGCGAACACGAACTATGCTGCGCTCAACCTGAGGTATGATGCTATGGATCAAAGGTTGAGAGAGATGAATGAGAACTACGAGGCACTTGATAGAAAGGTCGATAGTTTTATTAGGGACTTCGATGATTGGCGCAATGATAATGATGATGATGCTCATGAGGAGTAGAGTGTGTCAGGTTTTTCTCTTTGTCTGATTCCTCTCATCTCCCTTCTATTTTTCACTTTACAAGTTGGGGCTTGGTTGGTGGTTGATTTGGGTTTTATGAGATTTATGCGTGAGTGGTATATACCGTATTGATGATATTGTTGAGATTGATGGTGTTGATGGATAGTTGTATACTTGATGATGATTGATGGTTGTATATTGACTCTTTGGTATACATGTGCGTTATACTTGTGATATATTTTGATTCTGTTAAAAAGAAGCATGTATTGTTTGTTATTACTTGTAGTTTATGTGGAACTTGAATTTGTTGCATGCTTTGAAGAGTGCTTAGGAAATCTATTACCCATGTGAGAATTTGAGCCTTTTAATCATGCTACATTAAAGCATGATATTTATTCTTGAGAGAATCGTTTATACATTTGTATTCTAGAACTTGGCTTAGAGTCTTATTTGAAATTCGTGATTGATAGATACTAGGAAATGATCTTAGGCCATTATTGATAATTGAGCCTCTTAGCCAAAAGTTATACTACCTTGTAATGTGTAAATCATTGGAAACCCTGTTGAGCCTTTAAAAGCTTTTTCTTCGGCAAGCCTATGATAGAAGCCTTTATTACCTTTACTTTAGTTTTGAAATACCCTATTTACTAATAGAGAGTTGAGGTGAATAAATTGTTAAGTGATGAAATTGAAGAAAGAGAGGAAGGAAAGTTGTGCTAGTGATAAGTGAAGAAAGACTATGGTTAAATCTTATTTAGGGATAGTACCTAAAACTGGTACCCCGACTGCTTTAGAAAGGTAGTGCCCAAATTTTGTACCCTTACTCTTTGAAGAAAGAAGATGTTGATTCCAAGGAAAAGAAGAAGACGATGAATTGCAAAGATCATAAGAATGATGATGGAGCAAAAAAATAAAGTTGTTTGATGAAAAGCAAAACTCCAAGGTAATTTTCTACTAGTGAATTAGTCACTTTATCGAAATTCTCCTACCTTTACCAAAGAGCCAACATTACAACCCATAAGACAAGTCCTTTGTGATCCTAGTATTGAATTAATTAGGAATTTATTTTTTAGACCTTTGCCAAGCTTATGGTTACGTAGATGTATGAATTGCTTATCAGCGTATATACTAACCTTGAAGTGTACATCTTTTACACTTGAGTGTGAGAGTAAACATTTATCCAGTGAGCTAGATGACTTAGCACTCGTAGAAGTATTGTGATTGATTGATGTTCTTACATAGATGAAAAGTATGATGATTGCATGTTTTGATTCGATGAATTACATGTGTTATTGAAGTTGTGCATATATGAGGATCTTGTGAATCACGCTCTCTTGCCTTTGTTTTAAATTTTGTTGCATCGGGACGAGCAACATGTAAGTTTGGGGGTTTAATGAGAGTGATAATTCATGTACTTTGAGCTCTGATTTGTGTGGAAATTGAGTACGATTTAGGCATTTATCAAAGCAAATTGGTATGTTTATGGTAAATCCACGAATCGGAGGCTACTAAGGCTATTTGAGCATATTTATGCAGAAAACAGGTCAGAAGTGCTCAGAATTGGAAAATACGAAGTCCGAGACACTACTTGACCTCAGGAGGAGTCGCTCGACCAAGACCTTTTGGTCGAGCGAGGGAAGATTTGATCGAGCGAGGGTCTATATAGAGTTTCAGCGAACAGGAAGGACGCTCGACCACCGCTCGACCTGGAAAAGATCCGCTCGATCTCGCCAGTTTGGTCGAGCGAGGACATGCGCGCCTATTTTTTTAATTTTAACTGTACGTGAATTGATGTATTTTCCAAGAAAAAGCCCAGTAAAGGTCCGTAAGGATAGTTCTACAAGTATAAAAAGGGTTGCTGATCACGTCAAAAAGAGAGTTAGATTCCATATCCATCCTACACCACATCCAAATCCTAACTCCATCCGTAGGAGCTGTAGAGAGAGATTCCTGCAGCGAATCAAGTGAGAACCAAGTGAAGATTAAGATGGAGCAAGAAGCGACAGTGCCCACATCAAGGGTTTACTTCGCAACTTAATCTTTCTTGTAATTTTCAAGACTATAAGTAAGATCTATCAAAACACCATGAACGTTCTTCAAAGCATCATGAGCTAGAACCACATTGGTAGTTCTAGGATTATGAAGGTTTTTATCTAGTTAATTTAACTTCCGTGTGTATACTCCGTACAACACTACTTGTGGATTTATTTTATATAAGACTATGCATTTTTAATTCATAATCAGAGTTGTTTTGTGCATCATTAACTGTTATGTAGAGTCTGAATACATATCTTGGTTATTGATTGAGTGCGTTCACTGCTGAGCAGGATTATATGTTATGATTGTAAGTGAGGGGACTCTGAGGCTTCATTAGAACTATCTTATATGGATACTTATTAATTGAATTGAATTCGGGTTAGTAAGTATGATAAAGAGGATAATTATATAGTACCTATAAAGGGAGATCATATCGGGTTAGAGTACTTAGTGCACGGGAAATTCTGACTTCACATCTAATTGATATACGGGCAGATCGAATTGTGCAGCAAGATCAAGAACAATTCGAATGGTTTTCATCCGAACAACAGGTGCAAATGTCTCATTGAAATCCACTCCGGGCTGTTGCGAGTACCCCTTTGCAACTAACTGAGCTTTATTTTTTTGAATTGTTCCATCTTCATTTAACTTGGTCATGAAGACCCATTTCACTCCAATTTTATGTTTTCCTCTCGGAATATCAACAAGCTCCCAATTATTGTTCTTCTCAATACTTGCAATTTCTTCTTGCATTGCCTTTTGCCAAATATCCTCTTTGAATGCTTCTTCAAAAGTATCAGGTTCACCTGCATAAAGTGCCACATTTGCAGTAGCATATATGTCCACCAAGCTTTTGAATCTTCTTACAGGACTTTGATATGCATCACTAATAATTTCCACCAAATTTGAATCATAAGTAGAAGTTTCTCCAGTGCTTGATTGATTAACTGAATTCAGAGACAACAATGGCACAACCTTAGAATTCACATGATGATCATCTTCTTCAAAATTCCAAGATTGTTGCTCATCAAAAACCACATCTCGTGAGATAACCAAGCTGTTATTTTTTTTATTTAGCAAACGATATCCTTTCGATTCGTCGCTATAACTAAAAAAAATGAGCTTCTCACTTTTATCATCAAAATTTTCTCTCTTTTGGGATGGAATATGAGAATAAGTAATAGAACCAAAAAATTTCATATGATGAACCTGTGGTTTCCTTTGATGCCATGCCTCATATGGAGTTTTACCCAAAACTGCTTTTGTTGGACAACAATTCAAGATGTACACCGCTGTCAAAACAGCTTCACCCCAGAAACTTTTTGGAAATCCTTTTTCTGCCATCATACTCCGAGCCATCTCCACAATAGTTCGATTCTTGCGTTCGGCTACTTCATTTTGTTGTGGAATGTAGCAAACAATGAGCAACCTTTGAACTCAATTTTCTTTGCAATAACCCATGAAGGATTTTCCAATGAATTCTCCTCCACGATCAGTACGAAGAGTTTTAATACTCTTGCAACTTTGATTCTCCACCATTTTCTTAAATTCAAGAAACTTGCAGAAAGCATCAGACTTTTGCTTTAAAATATACACCCACATCATCCTCGTATAATTGTTGACAGATAGAAAAAAATATCTATTGTCGTTTAGAGAAGGAGTTTGTGTAGGCCTACAGATATCAGTATGCACAAGTTCAAGTGGAGCCTTTGCACGATATGAGGTTTTTGAAAATGGTAAGCGATGCATTTTTCCAAAAATACATCCTTCATATGGGCTATCTTGTTCATCAATATGTGGAAGACCAAAACCATATTTTTCTTTTTAAGCAAAATCAAACCTTTGTAGTTTAGATGTCCATACCCCAAATGCCAAATTTCTTGTTCAGTTCTTCGAGTTACACTTTGGAAAGCACATTCCTTCGTTGATGGCAAACGAAGAGGAAAAATCTTATTTTGAGTCACCTTGATCTTTGCCATGATGAGGTTCTTTTCTTTATTAACAATGGTGTAATTACCATCATTAAATTCTACTTTGTAATCTTTCTGAAGCAACTGCCCAACACTCAACAAATTTTGAGCGAGATTCAGAAAGTAGAAAACGTCTTTGACAACACTGATTTTGTCTTCCTTTGTCTTCACTACAATTTCTCTTTTTCAGGTGATTTTGTGTCCCTTGCCATTGCCAAGTCTTACTTCGGATAAATAAGACTCATCAAGATCAACGAACATTTTCTTATTTCCTGTCATGTGATTACTGCATCCACTATCCACAAACCAAGTATTTTCAGTTTCTTGTTGTGAACTCAAGCAAGAATAGAATACTTGCTCTACTTCTTCTTTTTCGGTGAAGTTTGCCTCCTTCTTTTCACCATCTTCTTTGTACCAACAATCTCTATGAGAGTGTGTAGCATTTTTGCACCTTTTACACTTGAATCGACAATCAATTGTGTCGTGATTATTCTTTCTACACATTCGACAGAACTGATCATCAGAATTTTGGGGAGAATTTCTTGGAGCATTATTACCTCGTCCTCCTCGACCAGGGAAATTCTGATGTCTTCCTCGACCTCTTCCTCGGGAAGAATTTTGCGGCTGCTTGTTCTTGTTGTCTTGCTGTACTTCTTTCTTACGATCTTGATGTAAAATTTGAACCTTTCCTTGAAAGGCTTGCTCAAGATTTTAGTTTGAAAACCTACTTAATCTCTTCTCGTGCGCTTCAAGAGAACCCATCAACTCCTCTAAGGATAATTTTGATAAATCCTTAGACTCTTCAGTGGTAGCAACCACATGTTCGAACTTCATCGACAAGCAACGAAGTACCTTCTCAATAATTTTTTTTCTTCTAGAATGTCTCCAAAGCCTTTAATTTGATTTGCAATAGAGAATACTCTAGAAAGAAAATCTTGCATGCTTTCGTTTTCTTTCATCATCAAATTATCAAAGTCCTACCATGAATGTTGCAGCTTGATCATAATCACCTTCTCATGTCCTCCAAACTGATTTTTTAGAATCTCCCAAGCACCTTTGGAATTTTTGGCAGTAGTAATACGCGAAAGAATGGATCGACTTACCCCTTGATGCAAAAAGGACTTAGCTTTTGCATCTTTTGTCTTGTTCTCTTTGTACTCTCTCTTCAATGCTGCTATCAAGATTGCCTCATCTGCAGCAGTGAGTAATTTGAACCCATCGTTAACCATATTCCATAATTCATGAGATATGTATAATGTCTTCATCAATACACTTCATAGCTCATAATCTTGTCCCGCAAAAATCGGAACACCTTGCTGGGAGTATGTGAATGCGAGATCACTGTTGCTCGCCATGCTCGAATATTTGAAGGAAGAACAGACTTAAAGTTGGCTCTTGATACCACAAATATGTTGGGTTTTTTGTGATGAAAAGATGAACTAGATATTTTGGAGGAATTTAGAATCTCTCTATTGATATTCAAGTTCACTTTCATACATCAAATGGCAATACATGGTCCTATTTATTGGATACATTCTTGATGATTAAAGAGACACTTTGACTAGAAATAAATGAAGATACATGAACCTTAGTAAATGAGAGAATTGACCATCCATGAAGATTGAACATGATACAACTTATCCATTTCATCAGTTACTTGTATCATCTACTAATGTATCTCATGAGTTATGTCTAATTTGAATGTTTTTGTTGGTTCGTTTTTGTGTTGAACTGTAGTTTTCTTTAGGTTATTGTTCATCCATACTGTATAATTTGGACTGGTTATATGTTTCAGTATGATTGTATGAAGTTCGCTAGTATGATTGTATGAAGTTCGCTTATTAGACTTTATTCTTTCTTAAATGAATTTTGGAGTGCTGAGTGTTTCGAACTTTGAAGAGAGAAGACAGACGGAAGAGTTGCGGGGAGAGAGAATGGCGTGTTTCACATTTAAGATTCAATATAAGGTATGTGTAGTAATTTTGGGTATTAGTATTAATATTCATTAAGGATATTTAAGTCATATTACTTAAAATAAAATTTAATTATATTAATTTTGGAGTACGTTTAGTAAATTTGGGGATGTAAATAGCCGCCCCTTTAATTAATTAACATGTGGTCTCCTCTCTTAGGTAATTTTTTTTTTTTACTTTTTTTAATTTCTTTTTAATTTTATTAAATTTAAAAGATCATTATACCCTAAATTCTAAAGGGAAATATATACTCAAAATCACAAGGATAAATTACAATTATACTCTAAATCTTAGAAGTGATATATACCTTAAATCAAAAGGGTAAAATTACAATTATACTCTAAACTTAAACCTTAGGGGGTAAAATATACCCTAAACTACATGGTGAAATTATAATTATACCCTAACACTAAACCCTAACCCCTGTGATTGAATTATATCCTAAACCCTAGGAGTAAATTATATCATAAACCACAATGGTGAAATTATAATTATACCCTAAATCCTAAGAGTAAAATATACTCCCTCTATCCCAAAGAGAAGTTCCCGGTTACTGTAGGTACAGAGTTAAAGAAAATATTGTTTTTTGCTTTACTTTTAGGGATAGTATGGTATTTTTAGGTAATAAATAAATTATAAAGTAAGTTATGTGAGTTGTAAAGGGGTGGTAATTTTGAAATTAAAATGTGTTGTGAGATTATTGATTTGTGTGTATTTTCTTATTTGGGGGTGTGAAATTTTTATGAAACGGACAAAAATAGAAAGTGTAAATTTGTTTATGGAGAGGTAGTACTCTAAATCACTAGGCGTAAAATATACTCTAAAGTACAAGAGTGAACTTACAATACCATAAATCCTTAACCCTAATAGTAAAATATATCTCAAATCACAAGAGTAAAATTGCAATTATACCATTATAATTAATCCTAAACCTTAAAAATAAACAATAAATTCTAAGGGTAAAATATGTCGTGAAATATAACCTAAACTACAAATGTATAATTATAATTATACTCCTAAAATTAAATTTAAAATAAAAAACAAAAAGAACGAAAAATAATAATAAATAACAAACATATCAAAAAGAAAGAAACAATGAAAAAAATCAGAGAAAATAGGCAGTTGTAAACGTGGACTAACTCCAATAAGTTATGTTCTAAAAAAATTATAAAATAATTCATAATTAATATTGGTTAAAAATATATAAAGTAAAGTTAAAACTAATTAAAATTGTATTTAAATTTCCATCGAAAAAAAAAATAGACAGTGTGTTAGAAATTTAATTTTTATTTTTAAAATTAATTATTCTTTTAAATATTTATTTTTAATCTATTTAAAGTTAAATTTTGAGAAATTCAAATGAGTGAGGCTCTTTTGTCCCCGGGATACACCGTGTCTACATTAAACACAAGAGTTTTAGTATTAAAACTCTTGTATTCCCATTGAGACACGGTATGTCCCCAGGGGCATAGGAGCTTTTGTCAATTCAAATTACTATATGAAAAAACACTTTATTTTTCCCGAACAAATAATTATATTTTGCTATTTTGATTTGTCACAATGAAAGGTTTACATAATTACCTCATTTATATACTTTCCCCGGACAATCCATTAGAATTTGGGCCAATTTGAGAGAGAAAATAAAAGGCTTTCTTATCTACTTGGACAATAATGGCTAGGAGCCTAGGATAGACTAATTTGCAATGTCAAGCCCAATAACAAGTGGCATGTCCATAAAATACTAGGGCTTAATTTAATTTCTAAGCCCAATCTTTATCTTATATCTTATATACTTCCACCGTCCAACGTTAAGATTAACGTTTTCCATTTTAGTATGTCCCACGTTAAGAATTACATTTCTTTTTTTATCAAGTTAAGCCTACACAAAAATTTTAATTATTCCATATAGAGCCCACACACAACATTAATACAACTATCCACTTTAATTACCTTAAATACTAGTATTTCTCTCACTACACTACACATTTAAATATTATATATTTTAATTAAATATTATATCTTTTAATCTACGTGCAAAAAGTAAACGTAATATTAACGTGGGACGGATGGAGTATTAAATTTAAAGCAAATGAATTTATGGTGTGAATTATAATTCAACTTAATTGGCTAAATTATTTAAGATATACCAAAATACATGTATTAAATTGAAAATATATCTTTTTTTTTTACTTAACTTTCATGCATCAAATACATGCATGTATTTTAGTAACGTACATGTAGTTTAGGGTCGGGAGTATCAATTAAAAGTTGGCAAATGTATTGTACCTCGGTATGTATATGAGAAATTATAGTAAATGGTCAACTAAGTATTATTAAATTCATAAATAGTTTTGTATTTTTTAAATTTTCAGTTTAATCAATTTTGTTTAATTTTGTTCTTTTTGTCTAAATTTGATCATGAGGAATTAAAATTGGACAAAGAAAGACTAAAATTGAAAATTGCAATAGTTAAATGACCAAATGCGGATTTTGTGATAATTTGACAAAAGACTTAAAGAACCAAATGTGATAACTTGATCGAAAAAAATTATAATTTCTCACATTATATTAAAATGATTAATTATATTGTGCACCCTACCCAGGTGCACCCTAAGATAGGGTGTACCCACTTTCAAAAATGTATATAAATATAAACAAAAACATATACAATTATGAACAAAAATGTATACAATTCAATTGTCAGTTTTTTAATGAAAAATTGCGTGTATAAGATATACAATTATTAAAAAAACATATATACACTATTGAATAAAAAGTTATACACATATGAATGCTAGTTTTTTTTTTAATGAAAAACTAAGTGTGAAAAAAGTATACAATTATTAAGAAACACGTATACAAAATAGAATAACATGTATACAAAATAAAATAAAAAGTTATACAGATATGTGTGCATATTGCACCCGGGTGCACCTAATATCAACTCTATTAAAATTATCACAATATCATAAAAAAGTGTTTAAAATATTATATTTAAAATAATATTTTTAAAATCGGACCGGCCGATTATACCATAAACCGGAGCCGGAACAACCCTGGAATAAAAAAATTAAGGTTGAACCTGGTTGGACCAGAAAAACTAGTTGAACCGATCCAACAGGTGAAACATCATAAAATTAAAAAGTAAAATTTTTAAAAAATTTATACATAATCAGTTGGACCGGTTCAACCGGTTTTTTCTATCCAACACGATTCACTCTTAAAAACTATTTTTTTGGTGTTTCGGACTGGTTCCGACTATGATTTCCAGTCGAGCAGACCGATCCGATCCGATTTTAAAAATATTATTTTAAATATACTATCTTTAAACACATTTTTTATGATATTGTGAGAATTTTAATATAATGTGAGAAATTATAATTTTTTCAGGTCAAATTATCACATTTGGTCTTTTAAGTCTTTTATCGAATTATCACAAAATTCACATTTGGTCCTTTAACTATTGAAGTTTTTAATTTTAGTCCCTCAGGAGTAGAACCGGTAAAAAGGCCGGGCCGGCCCAGTATCGGCCCACCGGACCAATGCAGATTTACGGGCCAGGTCGGGCCTGATTTTTGGTGGGCCATGTTTTTCGTGGCCCAGTCTAGCCCATACTGGGCCATCGGGCCATTTCGGCCCATTAATACTAATTTATTTTTTAAAATTTATTTATTTTAATAAGTGTAATAATAATTATATTAGTCAATATTAAATATTATCCTCAAATTTATAATTAGATATAAATGGTAAATAACCTATTCAAGTTAATTATTATTTTTTTTAAATCAAATAAATTAGGATTTATTATTAAGGGTCGATTGTATTATTAAGTGTTGTTAAATAATGGATTGGAGCTATTTAATATCAGTAATCACTATTATTATGTGATTAAATTATATTATTAGCATCCAACTTATTTCATTATTATAATATAATGAAATTTAAATTCAACTTTTACAAATTTCAACAACATTAAATCTCATACACAATTTTTTTTCCATTCATAGAGTAATTATTTTTTTCTTTCTCCTTAACTTTATTTCTATCATATACAATATTATATTTCATACACAACTTATCACATTATATATATATATATATATATATATATATTATTTCTCCTTAACCTTATTTCTATCATAGAGTAATCAAAATATCCAACTAAAATAGAAAATTCATACTCCCTCCGTCCCTTGGTAGAAGTCACATTTGCTTTTGGGCACGTGGATTAAGGAGTATTATTATTTTATGTGTAATTGATAGTGTATTAGTGGGTGTGGGTGGGTCTCATATGTCCAAAAAAGAAAATGGGATCCTTTGGGTGAGACAACCAAAATGGTAAAATGAGACTTTTACCTAGGGACGGAGGGAGTATTTAATTTGAAGATTATAACTATTTTAGAAAGTTATTTTATGACTATTTTTATATATTTAAATTTAAGTTATTTAAATAAAATTTATAAATAAAATAAATTAAGTATCACAAATAATTTATGATTAAATATAAATAAAATGACCGGGCCAAAAAAACCCAAAAAATGGGTCAAATGTGGGCCGGGTCATTTGGCCCACTGGGCTTGATGGGTCGGGCCAAAATGGCCCGGTTCTTTTCGGACCTACATTTTAATGGCCAAGCCCAGCCTACTTATGGCGGGCTACAGGCCGGTCCATCGGGCCGGACTATTTTTGCCGGTTTTACTCAGGAGTCAAGATTAAAATTGGACAGAAGTGACCAAAATTCGACAAAAAATAATTAAAATTGAAATTTCAAAAGATAAAGGACTATTTGTGGGTTTTAATTTCTCTTATGTATATTAACATCAGATCACCCATATTTTCTGATCTGTATTTAACTTTTGCGGAGCTTAAATATATTTACTTTTAACTATGTAATATCTCTTTATCCTCTCTTCGATTCTCAATATCTATGAACTTTACCCAACTACTGCTTCTTTCTCTGTATTTATCGTTTTTGGATGAAGCGGAGGCGATTAAGAAGGAAAATAAGGTACACGGAGACGAGTGAAGATAAAGAAGAAACTGCAACCTCTGCCGCCGCAGCCTCACCGTCGTAGGAGAAGAAGAATAAAGAGACATGACGGTTGAAGATGGGGAAGATATAACCTCATCCGCTAACGGAGGGGAACAAGGCGATGGAGGGATATCTGAGGCGATAGAGACAGAATTGTGGTAGTTGTAATACTGTATGAGATTACAAAGTGAGTTCGATTTTCTTTTTAGAAATTGCCATAAAGTTCAAGATTAATGTATGATTCAGAGTAAATGCAAAATTTCAATATTTAATTTTTGAATATTTCTTGAGAATATAGATTATTAATGCATTTTAAAATTAATATGAAGCAAATTGAGATTTGATCTTTTGAAATTTTATATTTGTGATGTTTATTTAGAAGTATGATAATGAATGCTAGACTTAATTTGTGTTTGTCTTTAAAAGACTACACTACTCCTAAAAGTAAAAATTATTATGAGATGAAGAAAGTATTATCTAAAATTCAATGGTAGATCTCAAATTGATTTATTTTCATGATATACCAAGTGCATTCATTTACATTATTAAAAAAAAAAAAACAAACCAAAAAAACAAACGAGTGACTGATAGATTTAGTTTTTGTCTGACGTTGTGCCATCCTGTTAAGTAAAGATGGATGATAGAATTAAAATGCACCCATCAAATGATTCTTGATTAATCAAGAAATGAAGTTAGACAAATATATAACAAAACAAATATAAAACTTATCTAGTAAAGCTTTACACTAAATTAGTAACCAAAAACATTGTGCAAATAAAATTAGAGACAAGAATGCAAATAAATCAAGATACAAAGTCCCCTTGATCTAAAAGGTTTCATCCCCTTCTTTTATATCCATGTGAGCAGCATCATAAGTGGCATGAACACCAGCTAACACATAGTAAATCAGCATCACAGCACTGCATATCAAGAACCTAAATACCGCCACCTTACCCAGAGATCCGATGAGGAAAATATTCATAGCAATCGACAGCGACGGCAGCCACGGAACGAGAGGAACCCCCCATACTTTCGGCACCCTATGCTTCGACGTCAAGGCCATTCCTAAAGTTCCCAAAACCCATAACAAACCCGACACTCCAAACCCTACCCACCCCCGTTTGTTCGTGCTCCAAAGAATTGTTAGCACGATCGAAGAACCAATAACAACGAACAAGGACACCATGAATTTAATCACATCCTGTTTTGGAGTCACATCCTTAACATAATATCTCCTCATGAGCAATGCAACAGCCATGAGCATGAAAATAAACAGCGTGGTGAAAGACAATGCGGACGACAACACATCCAAGCTCGTAAACAAGGCGAGAATGCAGCTACCGGAGGTGACCAACAGGGTTGCATATATTGGAGTTCCAGTCTTAGGATGAACTAAGGCGAAATACGGAGGGATCATATGTGCTCTAGCTATTTGAGTAGTGTATCGAGCTTGCCCCATCGACCCGATGAGCATACTCGTAGTCATACCCTTTATAGCAACAATGCTCACAAGATACTTAGCCCACTTCACCCCAACTTGCTCAAACACAGCCGAATAAGCCGCATTCGGGTCGACTTGAGTGTACTTAACCATCATGACTAGCACCAAAGACATCAAGCAATAGACCACAGTGATCAAAGACATTGAACCTACCAACCCTATTGGTATATCCCTAGAGGGCTTCTTAACCTCTTCAGCCATGTTTGCAACCATGTCAAAACCAGTGTAGGACCAGTAAACAATGGCAGCTGCAGAGAACACCCATTCAGCTCCATAAGGGAAAAAAGGGACCAAATTCTCACTCTTCCCATGAATAAACCCAAATATGATGATGAACACAATCACACCCGAAGTGAAAACAGAGCTAACCCAATTCACAATGGATGTTCTTTTAGTACCAGACATTGCAAATCCATTCACCACCAACAAAACCAACACAGCCAATGGATCCAACAAATTAAACCCTTCAGCAAAAGAATCAACCTTAAATCTCAAAGCATCTGGATCGTTTTTAATGGTGTTAGCAAAATAAGAAGACCAAGAACGGCCTAATCCTGCAGCCCCAACAAGGGCTTCTAACAGAATATTACCAGCAGCAATGAAAGCAAAAAAATCCCCCAATTCAATTCGAAGGTAAGAGAAAGACCCACCGGCGACGGGAATCTCCACGGCAAATTCAGTGTAACAGAAGACGGAAAGCAGGGCAGACAGGCCGGAGACAGCGTAGGACAGGACAATCGCCGGTCCGGCGTGGTCGTGGGTCTCTTGTCCGGTGATTCCGAATATGCCGGAGCCGACGACGGAGCCGAAGCCGAGCCAGATTAGGTCCCACCAAGTGAGGCACCTCTTCATCTCATTCTCCGATTGCTTCTTCCCCACCACCAATTCAGTGGCTTCGGAGGAGCGGCCGAGGAGGCGGTCCTTGAGGCGGTGGGGGGTTTTGGAGAGGGCGGCGAAGTAAGTGGAGGCGTTTTGGAAGGTGGGTTCGGGGTAGAAATCATGTTTGCTAAAACGCCAGTAGGATTTGCCGCCGCCGGCGGTGGGGGAATCCATGGGTGGCGGAAGGGTGAGAGGGGAAGTGAGATCGGATTCAGATTTATATTGATTAGGAAATCCCATTATTGAGAATGGGATTGAGATATTAATGGAAAGAGAGAGAGAGATGAAATTGGACTGGGGGATTGAAGGGGAGGAGATTTGAACGCAAGAATCGGGGTTGAGAATTGAAATGGAGTGGCACTTTTTCAAATATCTTAACAGAAATTTAAAATCTACGTATTTATTTTTGGTGTAAGATTTGAAATTTGATAGATAACGTGTGACATGTGGTGATTGTAATATGATTAATAATTTAGGATTATTACGTGGATGACCTAGGCTGGCAGAAATCACTTTATATGATATGATTCAAATTTTAATTTTTATTAGGTATTGCAAGTATATCACTTAAGATCCAATTTTTCACCTGCCATTTATTATTGGAATCAATTAGGAAGAACACATTGTTAATTGGTCTCTTGTGTTTTATGTATCCAGACCTATAAAACGGTATATTCATTGTATTCTAAAAATAATATTTTAATTTATAAAATATTTATACAGAAAGTTAATTGATCTCTTGTGTTTTATGTATACAGACGCATCATTGTATTTTAAAGAATAATACTTTAATTTATAAATTATATATACAGAAAGGTTATTTTGTTCAAAAATATTACTCTTTTCAAAAAATAACTTATTGAATTTCACACTATAATAAAATTTAGAGTCATATTAGGGTGCACTTAATTAGTATAAATCATTAGATCAAATAACTAATTGATAATCACCTTTGGATCAAAGTAAAATAATAAAAAAAATTAAGAAATTAAAAAACTATACCCTAAAAAATAGTCTATAAAACCTAGGTACACCGATTTACTCGGTGCATTACAAAATAACCCTAAAATTTGATTATAAGTAATAATTTATCAATATATATTCATAATTTTAATAGTGTCAGAATTAAGGGTAGGTTCATCCATAAATAAAAAGAGGTATATTTTAAATTAAATTACAAAAATACTTAAATCATAAAGAATGCCTATTAGGATAGTTAATTATAATTAAGGAATGACAATTGAGAATGAGTACTGGCCGTGCTGTTTAATACTGAAAGCTTTTCTTTTTTTTCTTTTTATTTTATTTCGTCTTTTTTAATAAATTATTTAGTTAATTATTGAAAGTTTATTTATTTTAATATTTATTTTTAAAAATTCTATAATTAGGTATTACTTTTTATTATAAATATTATTACTTTTTACTCATTTTACGAATTTTTACTCATCTTACGAATTGATCATAGAATTATTTATTTGATTGATTATTACTTTTATTGATCATATGTCATTTTTTAATTAAAATTGTTATCAATTTTTATTTATAGCACACATGGTTTAGAAAATAGTGCAATATAGCGGTTATCATATTTTATTACTCAAATATCACTTTGTATTTAAAATATTATCACTTTTTATTTGATCTACTAATTATTCATAAATTGTTTAATAAGTTAGTTATTACTTTTTGTTAGTATCACTTTTATTAAAAAATGACAAAGACTTGTGTACAACCTCCAATTGGTACAATCCCCGGTACAACCTCCTTCCTTCACCTTCAGTGTGTGTTTTCCTTTTTTTTTAATTTTAGGGATATAATTGCAATTTTACCCTTGTGGTTTAGGGTATAATTTATCCCTAGGGTTTAGGGTTTAGGGTATAATTGTAATTTTACCCTTGTGGTTTAGGATATAATTTATCCCTAGGGTTTAGGGTATAATTGTAATTTTACCCTTGTAGTTTAGGGTATAATTTATCCCTAGGGTTTAGGGTTTAGGATATAATAGTCATTTAAATAAAATAAATTTAAAAATAAAATAAAAAACAACATTAATGAACGAGTAGGAATTCATTAAAAATGGTGGGGACCAAGATTCTACAAATTCAATTAGTACAACCGGTTATACCCTAGTCCCTCTCTTAAAAAATATTATCACGTTTTATTAACTTTTATTAAAATATTATCATTTTTCAATTTTCTAATTTATTACAACCAAAAATAGAACCTTTAAAATTATTTAATTGGGTTTATGGTAGTCTGTCTCACATAAAAGAATCTTTTTAATGCACCAGGCATACATGTTTTATCCTTCCATTTCTAATCAATTTCTAGTCAAAAGGAAAAATGATTCATTTCATCCCATTGCATTATTTATTCTACACTTTAAGAATCAACATTAGTTTTATTTATTTTATATGTAGCAATATATATATATATATATATATATATATATATATATATATATATATATATATATATATATATATATATATATATATATGTATACTCCCTACGTCCCGCAACAAGAGTTACATTTTACTAATTAGGGTGTTCCGCCTACAAGAATTACATTTCTATTTTTAGTAAATGGGACTCACACATAACACTAATACAACTACCCACTATACATTAAATTATTATGTCTCTCAACCCACTACACATTAAAATACTATATTAATCTTCATGCAAACAGTAAACGTAACTCTTTTCATTTGATGGGGGAGTATATATTTATAGTTCCAGGAAGGCCTAAGTTATTTAATCTTAAAAAAGTTCATATTTATAGTTGCATATTGTTTAAAAAAAATTATCTTTTTACTAAAATAATTATCTATTTACTAACTTTACTAACATTTTTATGATAATTTTATGATATTTTTATCTATTTTTAGATAAAATTATCTATTTACTAATTTTACTGACATTTTTTAGGATGTTTTAGTAAATTTAGATAAAAATACTAAAGTGTTTTATATGTATTAGATGAGATTGATAATTTAAAATTTTAATCTTTTAAAAATTGGATAGAAATACTCCTTTCATTTTATCAAAAGGTCTCCATTTTATAATATTGAGTGTCCTATTTAAAGGTCTTCATTTTCCTCTTTTGATAAAAGGGTCAATATATGGCATAATTAATTAAAAATAAAAGAAGGGAAAAATGAATGAGCTTTGGAGAGTAGAACTCCCAACATCTCATTTCCTCATTCGTGAGCCAAACCACAGGGCCGCTGGTACATATGCTACTATATACTCCCTCTGTCCAAGAACAGAGTATATGTTTACTTTTTATACGAAAATTAAGGAGTTTAATATTTTAATGTGTAATGAAGTTAGAGAAATAATATTTTAATATGTATTGGGTAGATGTATTAGTGTAGTGTGTGATTAGTCATATTGTAGTTGGGATGACCAATTCAACAATTTATCGAACCACAGGGAGGTAGGTACTAGTACTTAAGCGATCTCAAGTTTCTTGTAATTTTATAGAGACGAATCATCAAAGGGTTGGTTGTTGAACGAGTAAATTAAAATGATCTAAACAAGTAAACAATGATCAATCAAACAAAGATAGAATGAAAGTGATTGATTTTCCAAGTTAAGTAAAAGTGATATTAACAACACTATTGAAGTGGTAATTCTAGGAATTATGCTTCAAATTCATATGTATCATGGATATAAGACTAAGGGACGACATTAAATCCACCTAAACTCCCTCTCGAGATGGATAGGATATAGATCCGATTAAGAATCCCAAAATAGCTCAATGGATTGGTTCTCACTTAATCAATTCCAAATATATACTAAGCTTGAAATGAGAGTCCATTCACACAATTAATCAACCTCTCGATCTAACCAATCGAATATTCTATCAAATGGTTCTAAATCCTAAAGGACATCTATATCTCTTTAAGGCTTATAATGCACATGAAATATATAATAAAATGATTCAATGAACTATCCTAAATATATAATTGATTTCTTAATCTAATCACATGCTTATGACAATTAATCACACAAATCAATCATACAAATCAAGCAATTAACAATCAATGATAGAAAATCATAAATCCAATCAACATATGAATTCCAATACACAAATCCCCAAATTAACCAACAATTTTCATGTTGCTAATCTCACAAGGGAGATTAGTCTACCATATTCATAAGAAAATTAACATAGCCATTTAAATCCTTACAAACCATGATAAACATTAATGTTTACTACAAAAATTGGATGAAAACTCCCTTGGATGCCTCCAATGGTGATCTCCTTCGTCTCCTTGTAATTCTCCTCTCTTCCTTGCTTCTTTTCCTCACTTGGATGGTAGATTTGATGTAAGGGATGAAGGTAGATGAAATAGATGAATGAATTGATAAAGATTGGGGTGTAAAATGAAGGAAATGGTGTGTGATAGCTATGTGTCCAAGTGAAAACCCTATTGATCCTCCTTTGAAATGTTGAACTTACGGGTATTTATATCCCTTCCAAACTTGGGCCTCGAATTTTACATCAACTGGGCTTTTAACGCACATTTACATGCACTGGAATGTGAAAGTCCCGAATTTTGGCCTAAAAGCACGCAACATGAGTTGGCCTTCTGAACTTAGTCTCAATTTTGGTACAAATTGATAAGAGTAAGCGTACTCTATCGTTGTGTGTAGACGTGGTGACCAAGTGCAAAATTTATAATATCGAACCCAAGGGAGAAAGTGTATGTATCCATATTCGAAAGATGTTTCACTCTAGAAGAAATAATCAATAATGGAGGGGATAGAATTAACTACAATTAATACCTAAGAAAGCAGTAAAGATAAAAGGATACAAATGGGATAGATGATGGATGATTGTAAGCAATCTAAGAAGTATGCAAGGCTTAACCACAATCAAGATCTAGACATCACCTAAACATGCAAGTTTCTAATGGCAAACATCATTGAAAATGGAATAGAAGTAATCAAATATGTTCCTCTAATTCCTATGGCCAAGGCAATAGGTTCTAAATTTTTTATAAGTTTTAAGCACAAAAGATTGTCTCTTACTCTCAATTCCCTCAAGGGTACTATGATTATAAGATTGGTTCTTCTCACTCAATTAATAATCTACTTAAATCCATTAACTAAGTGTTATCTCATGAATATCCCAAGCACAAGAAAGGTATGACTTACCTCTCCCTACACTAACATACATGATCATATAATAAAATGATTCAATTAAAACCCTAGACATAATATTGGAATGGTCATCCTAACACTATGAATAGAGAATTTAACCACACAATTCATAACATGAATCAATTAATCATAGATCATGAGATAAATTCCAAAATCAATTCAATTAAACCATTAAAAATCCTACATATTTAGAATAGTCTCAATCTATCATGTGGCTAGCCTCACATGAGGACTAGCCACTAAAATTCATTACAAAATTAATATAATCTATGACTTGCTCCAATTGAGCCAAATAATGAAGAAAACAACAAATCAAAGGTTGATGGGCTTCCCTTTTGAAGTTGGTCTTATCTTCCTTCAACATGCTCTAATCTTCACTCCTTGATGTTCTTCTCTTCTAATATTGGTGGATTGGTTGAATGGATCAGTGGAATGGATGGATGGAATGAAGGTTGGATGGATGAGTGGTAGATGGATGGATGAATGGAGAGGAGGATGAAAGAATGAATGGAGGATGGATGGATGAATGGATGATGGATGAATGGAGAGGAGGATGGATGGTGTGTGAGAGCAGCCCCCCTTATCTGTTCTATGGAGGATTGGGAGGTTTTGGGTATTTATATCCCCTTGAAAAGCCCTAATTTCGTACTGCGCAGCTGGACATTTTGCACGAAAATTCGACCAAATTTTCGTGCTTCGGTCGAATTATTCTTACAGTGAGTGTAGCCTTCGATGCTTTGTTTCGCCCGTGTTTTTCAAAAAAATGCACAAAAATTCGACCGAATTTTTTCCCCTCGGTCGAATTTTTGTGACAGCTTCGAGCTGCTTCAATGTTTTGACTCGTTCTCCCTCGTTTTAACTCCGAATTGAAATCCGCTTTTTTTACATCTTCCTCTTCACTTTTAAAATCCATTTATACCTGAAAATTATACAAATTCAACCAAAGTAAAAATTCTTCAAATATTTACAAATATCGTGCAATTTAGGGCACTTAAACACTCAAACTAAGCATAATTGTATAGAACCATGCTATAATTGGACCCTATATTCATGAGATTTCTACACTCATCACCTTCCCAACTCGAGTTGCAATACGAGTCAAGTTTCATTGCGTGTAACTCGTGCTGACCTAGCTCGACTCGTATTGGCAACTCGTGCACTCATCTTTTGGATCATGTTGCGAGGCTCTGAAACTTGACTGCCTTCAGAACATCAACTCAACTCGAGTTGCAAGTCGAGTAATGACTTGACAACTCGAGTTAGCTCACTTGATGGTTTTTTTGATGTTGCTCTGTCCTGCACGTCTTGCAACTCGACTTGCCTCAGACGCAACACGACTCGAGTTACAAGTCGTGTTGCAATAAGTCGTGTTGGATCACTGTATACATTCTTACCTTCTATGGACCTCAACTTAAATCGAGTTGCAAATCAAATTGGGTCTTGCAAGTCGAGTTGGGTTGTTTTCAGCCCGTTTCTTGATTGTTTTCGTTTCTACTTCATTTTCACCTGTTTTTAACATGTTTAAGCTCATTCTCACACATTTCCATGAAAACACGAAACACAACCAAAATACACATAAAATATGAATAAAATAATATAAAAACACATATAAAAGGACACTAAAATCTAGGTTAAAATATCACTCATCACACCCCAAAACTTAAAGTGTTGCTCGTCCCCGAGCAACGATAATGATAAACCAAGAGGGAAGATTTTCACCTAGGAAAAGACCTATCGAACATAAGCAATAACACATCGATAACAATAAGACTACAAATTATGCTAAGTTATCCTACTACATTAAATTCATGACATAAGGAATTAACAAGTTCAATCAAATGAGAATAAAGAGTAATATAGTCCCTTTTTGGTCCAAGTCTCACATCAGATATCAATTTCACTCAACACTCTATGATTTAGGTGTCAACCGATTGGCTCGACTCGCTATAAGCTTGCTCGTGGACTACACACCAAAGTTTCAATTAAAGATCAAAAAGGTCTTTATACTCGGATGTAATGATATGCTCTTTGGTAGGGTAGAAAGAATATGGGTAATAGTGACTAATCAAGTGTAAGTAATCGAAAAGACGGCTAATTTCCTCCATTCCTTAACTCTTCTTTCTTCCATTCTTTTCTTTTTTCTCACAAGCACTATTCATCATCATTCCTTAACTTAGCTTCTTTTGATTGTATGCTTTCTTCTTTGGACTTTTGATTTCTTGAGCATTTTGTTGTTGCTTTGCTTCTTCTCTTGTTTTATAGGTTGCATGTACATTCTTGATTGTGCTCTTTTCATCCTTTTTCTTACTTGTTTACCATTTTTTTTCTTCTTTTGCTATCTTATCAAACCTTGCTAGTCACCACCTCCTCAATCACCCACAGAAAGGGTATATATATAAGGTTTAAGTGGGTAATCATGGCTTGTAATGTGCTAAATTAACAAAAAATAGGCTTATAGGCTCAAAATGGTTGACTAGGGATGATGTTCATAGTATGGAAATATTTGGCAATGACTATAAATGACAAGGATGGCCTTAGATCATATCATTAACTTCCACTAATTAGGCTTGTTCATATAGTCCTTGAGCAAGTTCTAGCTTATCAACGCTCAATCAATCTACTCATGAAGAAATAACCATGTATGCATGGTTGAGGCTCAAATGCTCACTAGATTATGCATTGGATCTTAAGGAACTTATTACACCACATTCATCTCAAAATTGAACAAGTTAAGTAAAACATGTCACAATTTCAAAGCGTAGAGATTCTTAATCATAATTTGTCATCACTTATCACCACAACATGTCATCACTCATATTAAAAAAATGACTCACAGCATCCCAAAACAAACCACCAAACATCCCAAGACAAACTAAGAAAACACACAAAACAAAAACAAAGACTCACCAAACAAGAAACAACACAAAAACACATAACATGCATGAACAAAAATCACCATCATTATAAAATGAAGCACACATTCAAATCATCTAAAACAATTAAGCTCACAAACATCCCCATCTTTGATTGAAAAGTAAACCTCCTAAAAACATAACATATGAAGTAACATGCTAATCACAACAATCCAAATCAAAATAAATTCATGTCAAGCAACTAGAAGTGGTAGAGTATAGAGTGAACTCCCTCAATAGGCATTTGGTAGTAGAAATTGTTAGCTCCAAGCTCAATTCGTGCTTTCAATACCTTCATACATGCTCAACAACTCATCAAAACCATTAGCTCAACAATTTCATTAAAAATATGGACTATCATGCACTTCAACACCCCCAATCGGACCAAAATAAAACTAAACTCATGAGAAAATTTTTAAAATTGGGTCAATTTACAAGAAGACTTCTCATCATCATAATATCAAGCACACTCAAGTGGACTCTCCCCCCAAACTTAAATCGAAACAAGTTGAGAATTAAGTTTGCAAAAAGTGGTGAGACTTACCCTTGTAGTTTCCATCAATGATATTCTTGTAGAGAAGCATATGCATCCACACTAATCATGTTATATTCACCACGCACTAGCCCCCCAAACTTAACTCAAGACAATAGTCGAGAATTAAGTTTGCAACAAGTGGAGAATATGTCTACTCAAATCCATGAAGCACTTTCTGTATCTTCAATATGCCTTTTTCTCACAAGCACAATCCACCTACAAGATCAAAAATGCAAAACAAGAAAAAAAAACTATTTACAAACATAAACTACCAAAAGGATACGAGCTTTTAAGAGGTAAAGGTATCAACATATACCAACTCCCTTTGAGAGGGAGAATGATAATGCTTCACCCTTTAACCATTTACCACAAAAGCATTTCCATCTGTTCCTTCAAGCTACTGGCAATCGTTGCCTTCCTGGCAATACTACAAGAAACTGTCAGATTACCGACGAAAATTTTCATTGGTAATGTATGAAAAATCTGTCACTAAACAGTTTACCGATGGATTACCGACGAAAATTGAACGGTCACTATTTTGATGGTTGGTAATTATTTACCGATGGATTTTTAAATCCGTCGGTAATTACCGATGGAAATTTTCATTGGTAAATAAAATTATCCATCGGTAATTATGCAAATAAAATTTGTCGGAAGCCAAAAAAATAGCGATGGAAATTCTGACGGGATTATTCCATCTCTAATTTCTGATGGAAAAATCCATCAGTAAATACAAAATATGAGTCATATAATACTTATTTTAGCGACGAA
Organism: Pogostemon cablin; assembly: GCA_023678885.1. NCBI lineage: Eukaryota > Viridiplantae > Streptophyta > Magnoliopsida > Lamiales > Lamiaceae > Pogostemon > Pogostemon cablin. Next base: position 14,833,413 of record CM042962.1, on the reverse strand, counting down.
ATTACCGACGGAATAAATTACCGACGAAAAAATTCCGGTAAATTCCAAATATAGTGTTTTATAACACCATGTTAGCGACGAAAGTGCCAAAGGAATATATTACCGACGGATTTTCTGTCGGTAAAATATTAAAAGTGAGATTTGGCGACATAAAATTCGTCACTAAAGTATTTATATATTTGTAATTTATATTTTTAAAATAATATTAATACCTGTAAATTAACAAAAATTGTAATTAAATAAACCTTCAAAATACAACCTAATATAAAATCTCCACAATTTCAAATAATAATCCAAAGTCGTCATAAAATATCAAATCATACTAAATTCTTGTTACAAAATATCTGAATACACATGCTCACGAATCTCCTAAATCTACATCAACATCATGCTCATGAATCTTCCGAATCAGCATCATCATCTGCATCAACATCATGCTCACGAATTTCCCAAATCAGCATCATCATCTGCATCAACATCAGTGATATTATTCCCGACACCTGCCATCTGCAATCCAAAAGGGGTTTTTTTTTCTAATTTAAAAATTATAAAATAAGAAAAGAAAAGAAGACTACATAAGCACCCATTGTGGAAAAGAAATGATGCATGATTAAACCTGTTGCAGATTCCCTTAAAACAACAAAAGAAGGGATACAAAATGATAGCTTTACGCAAATCAATTTATTCTACAACATGCTTCCTTTTCTCCAAAAGATTCAACATGTGTGACAGACTGACAATGATTTAGAATACATAATTTGATATATTCAGATGAAAGATGTCACACCTTCCAAGAAAAACGAACATGCCTAAGATATAAAATAGAAAATTCACCAGAAAATTAATCAAGACAACGAAAATGGCATACAAAAATGGGTGTTAAAGAAAAACAAAAGTAGCAAGCAAATATGTTAGAGCAAAAGCTTGTCTGCATTTCGTAAAAATTTTCAGCAAATTTCTTAAATCATAGTAAAATAAATAATTTATCAAAAAATGTATAGTACACACACGTCATACCCAAAACATAAAGGTCTACATTATGTCAAATAAATCCTATGGTCAGAAAGAATTAATGTAATGTTACATGTTCCTAAAGTATCTAAATAGAATGAATATGAATATGAAAGCGAATGAGCATATTTAGGAGTAAAACTGTAACAAATAGAACTAAGAAAATTTTGAAACACAGTTTAAATGATGCATGATTTTGAAACCTAGTCATAGAAGACAAAATTAAGAAATTAGTACCTTAAAAGCCCCATAATGCATTCAAAAATCCCAACCATAAGAGCCAATAGTATTGCAAGCTCAATGTATAATTGATCTGATGAGTTCACTATGCTCCCCAACACATTAGACACCAATAGGGATGTTAATGCAACCGGGCCAATAGCAAGCTGACGAGATGATCCAAAAATGGCATTCATAAATATTGGCACAAAACTAGAGTCTGCAATACAAAAGTACATACAAGTTAGTGTTGCTACATAAGAAATAGAACAGCAATTGGCAATGACTCGCAATATTATAGAATAATATAGTAATATCCGAATGCATCATTAATCTTGCATAGCCAAGGAGAGTGTATTAAACCAAAACATTACTAAATCTAACAGAGGCTAATAACATTAAGAAAAGGAACAGTAGTACTAAAATGGCAAGGAAGAAAACTTACAAAGACCATATATGGGGGAAGCCCTGCTAGCTTGACATAAGACATGGACTGATTTGAACATAAGAAACCAGAGCAAGAAATTTATTATCAATAACAAATCATTAAGAGGAAAAAAAAAGGAACACTCAAAATCGAAAACTGCTAAAGTATCGATCAACAAACCATAAGATGCAAATAAGAATTCAAATGTTTCAAAATCAAACTGGATTTCCATAATTTAATCTTTTAGATTGAAGAAGTTTGCATCCAAGGGATGCATTATCTAGCGAATCTCTGATTAATTGATAAGCATATTAGTACTGACGATCTTGGGAGCTAATGATGGAAGCTTTTTCGAGCATCATAAGAGAATTTGTGAAGTCCCTAGCCTAGCTAACCTTTGTTTAAAGCTTTTTTGCCTAACAACAACAAAGTATCAATGTTGTAACATGTATGTGTGAGAGAAAGAAAGAGTAAGATTAGATGTAAGTGTAAATTTAACCTTTGTAGAAATAAGTTGTTCTGTCTCTAAAATGTGTGTATTGCTCAACTTGGAGCTCAAGACAGAAGGGGATAACTCCATTCTCGAACCAAGACTCGTTCAGCCTCATAATGGTTGCACCTCCTATGGCAAAGTTTGCACCATGCCGATAATTGGATCCTATTGAATCTAGGTAAGGACTCAGATATGGTAACCCCAGATGTTTAATCAAATGAAACAGTAGACATTCCATTAAAAACACAGGGCTAGTGAGAAAGGGGAAATGACACCACTTGATGATTCCAACCCCACTGACAATGGGCTCCATCAAAGTGTTAGTAGTTCTAGTCGAAACTCTGAGAAACAAAGAAAATTCATATTAAAGGCTCAACCCCCCCTCCATTTTCCATTTCTTACCTACAAAGACTGCAACCCTAGAACAAGATACATCTTAACATGTAAATGGTAAAATACAAATAATTAATCAATGATATTTTGAAATCACAAAACTATTTAATAAATAAAGCAACTTCTCTGTAGAAATCAAAGAAAATGCATATACCTGGTGCTTGGTAAGACGACGTTAGTGTTTCGACTGTGGTCGACGGTGCTGTGGTCGCAATTTTCTGGTGGCAAAAAGCAACACAGCGACTGGTGATTCGGTCCGATGGCTGTTCGGAAATTGGGCAAGAAGATTGACAGCTAGTGGCGCGGCAGCATGATCGACGAGTGTCGGCACTTTTCGGCTACGGTTCTGTAGCGGCGTTCTTTTCCGGAGATGGCCCAACGGCTTGACGGATTGGGAAGGTGGATTCATTTTAGGGCTGATGCGTAATGGAGATAACCCTAATAAGATTTCAAAGGCAGCCCTGCTACTTTAAAAAAAATAAAAGATGTTTTTACATTACCGACGGAATAATCCGTCGGTAATTAAAGAATAAAGTTATTTAAAAAAATAAAATTTCATATTTACCGATGGATTTAATCTGTCGGTAAATAAAAAAATTTAGTATTCAATTTACCGACGGATTTTATCCGTAGGTAAAATAAAAAACTAATATTCTCTTTTAAAAAAATATTAAAAAATATTTACCAACGGATTAAATCCGTCGGTAAATTAAAGTCTCAAATTAATTTTTTTTAAATAAAATTTATTATAATAACCGATAAAAAATAGTCGTCGGTAATTTTTCGACATTTAATACTTTCAAAATAATGATGGATTTACCAACAGAATAAAAATCATCGCTAATTCCATTGGTAATCCGTCACAAAAATCGTCGGAGATTTTTATGGTAATTTTTTAAAAATAAATCATATTATATCAAAAAAATATCGGTAATCCACTGGTAAACCGTCGGCAATTATCGACGGAAAAAATCCGTCGGTAATTTCGTCGGTATTACGACAGTTTCTTGTAGTGAACGGCACCATCGAACCACAGGGAGGTAGATACTAGTGCTTCACGTTTCTTGTAATTTTATAGAGACGAATCATCAAAGGGTTGGTTGTTGAACAAGTAAATTAAAATGATCTAAACAAACAAGTAAACAATGATCAATCAAACAAAGATAGAATGAAAGTGATTGATTTTCCAAGGTAAGCAAAACTGAAATTAACAACACTATTGAAGTGGTAATTCTAGAAATTATGCATCAAATTCATATGTATCATGGATATAAGACTAAGGGTCAATACTAAATCCACCAAAACTCCCTCTCGAGATGGATAGGATGTAGATCCGATTAAGAATCCCAAAATAGTTCAATGGATTGGTTCTCACTCAAACAATTCCAACTAGGTACTAAGCTTGAAATAAGAGTCCCTTCACACAATTAATAAACCTCTCGATCTAACCAATCGAATGTTCTATCAAAGGGTTCTAAATCCTAAAGGACATCTCTATCTCTTTAAGACTTATAATTCACATGAAATGTATAATAAAATGATTCAATGAACTATTCTAAACACATAATTGATTTCTCAATTTAATCACATGCTCATAACAATTAATCACACAAATCAATCATACAAATCAAGCAATTCACAATTAATGATAGAAAATTATAAATCCAATCAACATATGAATTCCAATACACAAATCCCCAAATTAACCAACAACTTTCATGTTTCTAATCTCACAAGGGAGATTAGCCTACCATATTCATAAGAAAATTAACATAGATATTTAAATTCTTACAAACCATGAGAAACATTAAGGTTTACTACAAAAATTAGATGAAAACTCCCTTGGATGCCTCCAATGGTGATCTCATTCCTCTCCTTGCAATTCTCATCTCTTCCTTGCTTCTTTTCCTCACTTTGATGGTAGATTTGATGGAGGGGATGAAGGTAGATGGAATAGATGGAAGAATTGATGAAGATTGGAGTGTAAAATGAAGAAAATGGTGTGTGATAGCTATGTGTCCAAGTGAAAACCCTATTGGTACTCATTTCAAATGTTGAACTTACGGGTATTTATACCCCCTCCAAACCTGGGCCTCGAATTTTACATCAACTAGGCTTTTAACACACATTTACACGCACTGGAAGGTGAAAGTCCCAAATTTTGGCCCAAAAGCACGCAATACGAGTTGGCCTTCCCAACTCGAGTTGCAACACGAGTCGAGTTGCATTGCGTGCAACTCGTGCTGACCTACCTTGACTCGTGTTGGCAACTCGTGCACTCGCCTGTTCGGTCGTGTTCCGAGGCTCTGAAACTTGACTGCCTTTGGAACCTCAACTCAACTTGAGTTGCAAGTCGAGTAATGACTTGACAACTCGAGTTAGCTTACTGGATGATTTTTTTATGTTGCTCTGCCCCGCACGTCTTGCAACTTGACTTGCCTCAGACGCAACACGACTCGAGTTACAAGTTGTATTGCCTATAATAAGTCGTGTTGGCTAACTGTATACATTCTGACCTTCTACGGACCTCAACTCGACTCGAGTTGCAAGTTGAGTTGGGTTGTTTTCAGCCCGTTTCTTGCTTGTTTTCGTTTATGCTTCATTTTCACCTGTTTTTAACATGTTTAGGCTCATTCTCACACATTTCCATGAAAATACAAAACACAATCAAAATACACATAAAATACGGATAAAATAATACGAAAATACATATAAAAAGACACTAAAATTTAGGTGAAAATATTACTCATCATTGTGTTGGTCCCATGTGTATATAATAATTATTTTGTGGATCATATCAACCAAAAAGGGAAATGTATACTTTGTTTTGTGTTGGACCAGAATAAAAAATGTATACCTAGTTATGAGACGGAGGAAGTATACGAAAAGTAAAGGGGAGGGACAGTGCCCCGGGCCAACATGCTCCCTTATATATATATATATATATATATATATATATATATATATATATATATATATATATATATATATATATATATATATATATATATATATATATATATATATATATATATATATATATATATATATATATACTATTAGTTTTTATTCTTCATGTGCTACATGAATTTTTATCTTAAATTAATAAAATATACTCCCTCCGTCCGATTCTAATGTATCCGTTTGCTTTTTGCACATGTATTAAGGAGTATTATTATTATCTATAAAGTGGGTAGTTTTATTAGAGGAAAGTGGTTGGCCATATTGTGTATTTTTTACTAAATATGGGAAATGGATACCTTTGAAGTGGATGCCAAAAATAGTAAAATGGACACCTTACAAGCGGACGGAGGGAGTATTAGTTTAAATATATTTTATTATTACTATGAACATAATTAAATTATTAATTTATATCATTGTTTATATTTTTCTTTTGGCAAAGACATGAGTGAGACCGTCTCACGTAAGGGCTTACGTGAGACGGTGATAACTTTTATAATGAGGAGTGATTATATTAAATTAAATGAAAAGTGATACTCCCACCGTCCTAGTTAAGTTCACCGACATTGTAGATACGGAGTTTAAGAAAAGTTACTTTTTAACCAACTTTATTGACTTTTTAGGGGTATTGTGGTATTTTTAGATAATAAATAAATTATAAAGTATGTTATATGTGTTAGGTGGGAGTGATATTTTTGAAATTAAGATAACTTTTGAGGTTGTTGGTTAATGTGAAGTTTTCTTTTTTGGGTGGTGAAGATAAGTGTGGGACGGACGAAAACAAAAAGTGTGAACATAAGTGTTGGACAGAGGGAGTAACATTTATAGCAGAAGTGATAACATTGTATAGCGAGTGTGATAACTATTTTAAAAGTGTAAAATAGCATCACGTGAGACGGTCTCAAGCAAGACCTACCCTTTTCTTTTTGCCCTGTCTTGTGTTACATGATATTCATTATTCTTTATTTTAGATTTTTAAACTAAACAATGTTATATATATAAGAGTGAGGCTCTTGTGCCCCCGGGGGCACACCGTGCTCCTTTAGAATTTAGTATTATGGGTAAGGATATATTGTTTTGTTCTAAAGGGTATACACTTTAATTAATAAGGGTACACCATTTTGTTGTAAAGGGTATACACTTTTCATTAATATTTTTTATTTTTCTTTAAAAAATAAAAGGTACACATCTTTATACTAAAAGGTACAAATTAATACAAAATTCAAAAGGCGCACAGAGTGTGGTCCATATCAGGTGCACACAAGTTTTTGCCTATATATAATTATAAATAGTATAATATTTATGTTAAATAAATATTTTATAAATATTATTTTTTTAGTTGAAGTTTTATGATAATTAAATATAAAAAATTTAGGGTAATTAATTTTTAAATGTAATGAAAGGAGTGTAATTTAATTTTTAAAATCACAAATAAAATAATAATTATTTTTTAGTTGAAGCTTTATGATAATTAAATATAAAAAATTTAGGGTAATTAATTTTTAAATGTAATGAAAGGAGTGCAATTTAATTTTTAAAATTACAAATAACAAGAGTGATGGATCATAATACTCCCTCAGTCCGTTTCTAAGGTATATATTTTTTCCCTATTTAGTATAATAAAGTACACAATATGGCCCACCACTTCTCTCTAATACAACTACCTACTTTACATATAATAATAATATTTCTTAATTCACGTACAAAAAGCAAATGGATACCTTAGAATCAGACGGAGGGAGTATTTAAATAATTATTTTCTCCAAATAATTAATTCTCTAATACAACTACCCACTTTACATATAATAATAATATTTCTTAATTCACGTACAAAAAGCAAATGGATACCTTAGAATCAGACGGGGGAGTATTTAAATAATTATTTTCTCCAAATAATTAATTGACACTATAGAACCATATTTGCAGGAAAGTTCCCATAGATATGTATGAACGGGGTTTGGCGATGCAAGTAGCATGAGGGGTAGTCCGGAAAGTCTGGTGTAAGAGTTTTCGTTTGGTTTGATGCAGGTAGCATGAGGGGTATCCGAGGGTCTGGTGTAAGAGTTTCATTTTGGAGGTAGATGATGACGAGGATAGAGAGAGTTGATAATAACAGAGAAATCATTTTCTTGTTTTTACTTAAATTAGAAATCAAAGAGAAATGAAAGTACGAAAAGGGAATGTTTGAACTGGGAATCCTCATATGATGACATGTAGACATAATTGGATTGGGCATTTACCTTTTATTTTATTATTTTTTAAGTAGATTATGTAAATTGTTATTATCTTTATCAATAAATATATTGTCAACTCATTCAAAACAGCATTTTATTTTTATAAAATTATAAATTTCTTAAAGACAACTATTACTCTTTTAACAAATTAATCACTCAGTTTGGTTGATGTTTAGGGAAGGAAAACAATCAAATCAAGAACAGTGAAAGTTGAGGGAATTTATTTGAGGAAATTTGAATTGTTAGGCAGGGAATTTGAATTGTTAGGCTTGATTTAGGAGGTTTAATAATTTAACAGGATTTATGGTGGGATGTTAAAAAAAATTAAATATGGATAACATGAAATGATATTGCATTAAAATGTAGTGGAATAACGTAATATATATATATATATATATATATATATATATATATATATATATATATATATATATATATATATATATATATATATATATATATATATATATATATATATATATATATAGTTTTTGAAAGCACACAAATAATATATATGTTTCTAATTTATATGTATATATCATAAGATTTGTAGTATATCATTCTTTATACATGACCAATTATTTATTTTTCTAAAATTCTTCAAAAATGTTTAAGATTGAACATTAAATAAAATTTTATGTTTTTATATTATTTTATTATTAAAATTTATGCCAATGGTGTTTGTGTTATCTATTTATAGACTACATACATATGAGATTTGTAGGATGTGCATCATAAATTAAAGCAATAAAAACATACATCCTACATCATAAATTAAAATAATAAAAACATACATAAAATATTATTTAATTAATACTCTATGGAAAGTTTTAAAATTATTTTTATTTCTCTAATATTCATAACCTTAAAATGCATTTTAATTACAAATTTATTAATCACACCTACTATACATAATTGATTTTATATTTTATTGACTATCTAAAAAGACCATCACCCTCCAAAAGCCAATGAAATTGATCGAAAACCAACTTATTTTAAATCGTATATTTCACAGTGCATATAAACTTGAGATGGAGGGAGTATTACTCAAAGATTCTCTTTCTTATTTTCAAGTTTCACAATATATAAATAAAGAGTTCCAATAGTGTATCTATGACACCGGTGCACTTGTACGTCTTTAGATTGAATTTTAATTTAATTTCTATCATTAATCAAATTAAATAATTAAAAATTATAAAATGAAAACTATCCACTATTTCATATTTTAAGCATGTAAATTCTAAAGTGTATTGGCACTCATAAATCGCTAACTCTCTCACTCCATCATTCTCCATAGTTTCAAGAAATAATTATGTCAAAAAAAATTTAAATAATAAAATAATCATGAAATTAGTAGTAACGTATAGAATTTTAAATGATTATAAAAATAAAAATAGTATAATATTTATATTTAGTCCGGTGCGGGTCGGGCACCCGCGGGTCTGAAGTAATACCCAGACCCAGCTTGTTTCAAAACAGGTCCAAGATGTCCCACCTCATTTTCAGTTCGAGATGGGTATGGATCGGCCCAAATCGTGTGGACCGGGTACCTGCGGGTTGGGCCCGACACCCCTAATAGCATCAGGCTCGAACCAATGTCCATGTAGAAAGCCCAACTAATAGGCCTTTTAGTACAAGTTAAAAATCTAATGAATACTTCCTTCATCCCTTCCTAATAGTTACGTTTGCTTTTTGCACAGGGATTAAAGAATATAGTATTTTAATGTGTACTGAGATAAGAGAAATAATATAGAGAAGTAATTAATTTGTGAGGGTCCCATATTCCAAAAAGGAAAATGTAACTATTAGGATGAGACGTCGAAAAAGGAAATATGTAACTATTAAGATGGAACAAGAGAGTATATCATAGAACATAAATAGTGAAATTAATAGAGAAATCAAACATATACGCTAAAGCACACCAAATTCCGCATTATTTATTACATCATCTTATGTGTCACTGCTTTATATGATTGACACGCAAGAGGGAAAATAAATCAAATCATTGCTCACATGATTTAAGCTTGTCTTTCTAGAATATAATTTCTCTTTCTCTACATGTCATTCATCCAACGATGTGACATCATCCAGATCGTACTAAAATGACACAGAGGATCACTAAAGTATCAACTATACAACATATTTTGAAACACTTATAAGTGTGTTACTAACTAAAGATGTTATCAGTTTTCAGATGACATCATCTAGATCGTACCAAAATGGCACAGAGAATCACTAAAGTATCAATTATACGACATATTTTGAAACACATAGGTGTAATGCTAACGAAAAATGTTATCAGTTTTCTGACAACCGATTGAGAATCCTCGTCCATATCGAATGTCAACCAAATCTCATTCACTCTGTTCCTAAACTCGAAGGGCGAATTATACTGCGCAACTATGTACTCTGAGCCACTGCTCCCTGAATGATTCTTTTCAATTGCATCCCACCACACACTCCCACTAATCGATTCGTACAGCGCAGCAGCTTCTTGCCGACTTGGTCATCCATCACGAACCCACTGAACCGCCTCACGGCTACATACGTCCGTCCCCATCTTTGGAGACGAACGATCTCTGCCGATGGGGCAGTGGCTTGGTTCTCCTTGGGAATGTAGAAGCTAACAACAAAAGATGAAGTCACTTGGATGATCACAGGGGCTGTCATTTCTATTTTTTGATGGTTATCGTTCTTCCCCTGGATATAATCGAATAGTCCGACAAGAAAAAGAGTTAAGTATTAGAATCTTATGATAACCGAACAGTAGCATGTAATAAGGTTTAGATTCATGTGGCATGTGATTTGCTATATCACTTTTGGTGTTTCATATATAAAATAGAAAAGCTAAAATATATGGTTAAATTTTCTTTCTCGGATCTATTCATATAATCCAGGGAATATGGCACGAGAAATCCATAGTGGTATAAAGTAAACATGACATCAATCAATCCCGATTTCTATAAATACCATCATTCACCAAGATAGCTTCTAACAAATATTGTTTCTTAATTTGTACATAAAATCATTTTGTATGCATGTTCTCGTGTAGTATAATTGGAATGCTTTCTTCTTATAAAAACGCCCCCATAGAATCAAAAGGGTTATTCTCCTAGGGTGTAAATATATAATTATCCTTAATTTAAACCTCAACTATAAAATACTCCCTCCATCTCATTTCAGATGACACACTTTTCATTTTGGTCTGTCTCACAAAAGTTTACACATTTCCAAGAAAAGCAAAAAGTAAAAAACAATTATCCTTCCCCCATACACTTTATTTACAAAAAATCATCTCTACCTAACATACTTTATCATTTATTTATTACAAAAAAAATATCATTATACCCCTAAAAGTTATCACTTTCTTAATCTTCGTGCCGGAATTAGGGGTGCAATCTTTTGTGAGACGGAGGGAGTATAAGGTATAATTGGATATATAGAAGAACTTGATTCATGTGTTTGCCAAATAAAAGGATATGGTTTATAACTCTTATAATCTCAAAATACACTTTAATTTAATTTACATACTACCTCCGTCCATCCGTAAGGTATTCATTTTCTTTTTGCGTGGATCAATAAGTATTACTCTCTCCGTCTCATACTTATCTGCACCGATACTGTAGATACAGAATTTAAGAAAAGTTGATTTTTTACCAACTTTATTGACTTTTTAGGGGTATTATGGTATTTTTAGGTAATAAATAAATTACTCCCTCCGTCCCGACCAAAGGTCATCGGTTGCTTTTTGCATGTGGATTAAGGAGTATTATTATTTTATATGTAGTGGATAGTTGTATTAGTATTGAGTGGTGGGCCATATGTGGGATCCTTTTACTAAAAAAAGAAAATGGGAATATTTGAGTGGGACACTCAATATAGTAAAATGAGGACCTTTCGGTGGGACGGAGGGAGTATAAAGTATGTTATGTATGTTAGGTGAGAGTAATATTTTTGAAATTATGATAACTTTTGAGGTTGTTGGTTAATGTGAATTTTCCTTTTTTGGGTGGTGAAGATAAGTGTGGGATGGACGAAAACGGAAAGTGTGAAGATAAGTGTGGGACGGGGGAGTATTATTTTATAAAGTGAGTAGTTGTATTAGTAGTGAGTGGTTGGCATGTGTGAGCCCTTCTACTAAAAAAGAAAAAATGAATATCTTAAGAATGAACAACTAAAATAGCAAAATAAATACTTTATCAGCGGATAAAGAAAGTAATATTTTTCAATTTATTGAAATAACAATACCAAATTACATCAAAATATATAATATTGATAAAAATACAACTTTTATTAGACAACTAATAAAAGTAGAGTGTAGACATGAATTTTGTACTTACATCTCCTATTACATGAGTTAAATAAGTGACACGTGTGTTGGGAGATAAATCTCATCCTCAGTATTGATACTTTCTTTGTAGGTATATACTACTATTTTATTATATACTACTACATGACAATCATGCAACGATGCACAACAATATATGTAATATCGAAATATAACGAGAGAATCGAACATGTAAACATGAATCGTTCAATTAACAGCCGATCATGACTTTGTGAAATATAAAGAATTTTCAATTAACGACCCTGAATTCATTGACCCAAAATTCAATCGTAATTTTTATTAATTGAGAAAAGAATAACAAAATTTCCCAATTAAGATTAGAGGGTAAATGAAATGAGAGAAGAGTATAAGAGAGATGAGAGAGAGAAAGAATTTAACTGGTAGTGTATATAACAATAATGTCAAAATCGAACCAAATCAACAGGTTCAATTGGTTGAACCGGAAATCGGAGTTGGAATCGCTCCGAAATACCCAAAAAATCATAAACTTTATACTCCCTCCGTCCTTAAGAATCGTTAGTCACAATCGAGTCAAGTAAAAGAATTGACTCGATAATAACTTTTTTACAAGTTAATATTGTATCAATAATGATTTTTTTTTTTTTGTCAATATTGACATTTTTGGATTTTTTTTCTTTAAAAGTTAGAAAAAAAAAACAATTTTTTTAAATCACCCTAATTTTTTTTTTCCTCATATAAATGTTGAGTAATGTCCAAAACGATAAATGGTGAAGGGGAATGATAACTATCCAACTACCATCATTTAGGCAGCACTAGGTCACTGTGATTGCAACTTTTGGTGTTAATTCATCTTTTCTGATAAACCAGGGAACTAATGTATCACCTTCAACTAAAATTTGACCAACTGAATTGTTGATATTCAGAACCATCACAACCCACGAAAATATATGCAAAAACAGGTTGCGGATTACTGCTTTCTAACTATGATTTTGTTCATAAAGACAGCAGACACAATTTAATCCATTTGATACAACTGGCTTCTAGTGATGACGGCGAGCAAACCGTCTCTGTTAGAGTCACTACATGGGGCGGCCGCATGAGCACTACCCCGTTGCAGATCACAATATTTCTGGCATTACCATCTGCCAACAAATATGTGACCAGTACAACTTTGTGCAGTGTTTCTCTTAACATAAATAATGTCATGCAAAGTACATACTACTTCTATATAGAGTAAAAGGATATCCTTACATGTACATACTTTAGATGTCTCCTCTCTACTTCACCTCACCAGGTAGTGCACCGCATTTCTTTATGATTTGGTCGAGAGGATGGCAGCAGCAGTGATTAGTGCTTCTTTGCCCAAGCACGAAATCTCAGTGCCCCTGCACAATGTAACAACATTTAGTTTGAGGTAAATTTATTGCTGAAAGAGCAATTGAGGTAAATTTAGTTTGTCTTAGCAGTTAGCATTTGGAAAGTCAAGAGGGATGGACAGACATTTTGAAATGCACTGACAGACATTTTGAAATGCACTGACAGACATTTCCATCCTTCGCTTCATAATGAAATAGGGGTTGGTTGGTTCAATACACACAAATTCAATTAAACCAATGACAGAAATATATAATTTGTTTCTGATACACAGCCTCTTTCATTATTTACACGAAATACCACTCTATGAGACCTAGGAGACATTCTCCAAAAACAGACATAGTAAAATAGCATTAAACATGAGAAGCAAATCTTACGGATCTCCTTCTTTGAGACAAGTAAAAGCAGATATAATGTCTTTGCAAACTTCCAAACCAGAGTTGCTGTTGGCATTCTCCACCATATCAGAGAAGCCTTCAGTTATATCAAACGATAGTGCCACATATGCCTAAAAAAGAGAACAATATCAGAAATAGAGCAGAGCATTTAGCTCACATTATTGATTTTCATCAAAACTACTTTTCGACAATGAAGTTGGGTGGTGAGGGTGTGTGGAAGATGAGCCATGTGCACCTAGAATCCTAATTTTCAGTTCAACTCTAGTTGTCTGTGATGACTACTCAGAAAGAGGGAAGAGTCTCACCTGGAAAGCGTGGGCCAATAACAATTGAATAACCTCTGTTCTGAGCTTTTTAACAATACTTTTAGTGCTCTTGCTGTTGGCGAAACACTTTAAAACTCCATCAAAGTTCTTAGCGTTTATTGAACCACCACCAGACCTCCTAGTTTGAATAGAAGACTGCAATATGTGCCCCATAGGATAAATTAAAGTTTATAAATTGCAGCATACATGGGCACGATCATCGTAAGGCTAAAAGTAATCATGAGGGATCTTATTATAGTTAATTACTTTTGCAGCTGTTATTTCGTTTTGAGACTTATTATTACTATGAGAGTTGGAATAGTAGTTACATACGAGTGTCACAAGGATGCAGAGTTATCCTGCTGGAGCCTTATTATTGTAATTTCTTTTTCAGCTGTTATTTCATTTGGGATTTAAATGATATTCTCAGCTATTGTACAACAATTTCAAGCTGAAAATTAAAGAATATCAAAATGTATCTGGATAGTGAACGCTCAAAGAAATACTCAAACTCAAATATTATTACTTAACATCTCATTAAACTGAAAACGAAAATGGCTTTCTGAAGGTGCCAAAATCTAGTGATTTTCGAGATCAATAATCCACTAATCCACAGAAACCTACTTTAGGGGTACTTCAAGTTGGTGAAAATTTTCAACCAAAAATATGAGAAAGGTACGCAATAATGAATAATAAAAGATTAGAGATGAACGTAAAAGGAATGAGGCAGCATACCTTTCCAATGTACTTCTGGAAATATTGTACAACAATTTCAAGCTTCCATTTAGGGTCAAAGACCTGAAATCAAATTTGAAACTTGAATGTATGTTTATTAGATTCAGAAAAGAAAAGAGAGTACCTTAATAAACCCATGAAGAAGAGGAAGAGCACCTTAAGAAACGAACAAAGGATATCATAATCATAAATGAGTTCATCCAAAATTATCTCCACCGCTGGGGTCCTGCAATAAATCCCAGATGAAATCGAGCTACGGGTAACAAATGTTTCAAAGAAACATGATTAGGAAGTACCTAATGCCATCAGCCCTGGTTGTAAGGCCTTTCTGATCAGCTATCACCCGTGAAGAATCTATCTCAATGATCTACAGGATTCATGAAGCTTTAATTGATAAGATATATGATGAGTAAAGTTGTAGTCAAGAAAGCATCATTTCTATAATATCCTCTGGAACAAATAGTTAATGGAATTACCATTACGAAGAGTTTACTTAGGGCAGTGCACATAGACTTTTTTACTTCAGGTAAAGCTAATTCCACATCATTATTGATGCCATGCAATTGGTCCTCAACAGATTTTTCACTACAGCTAGTTTCTTCAGAGAGTAAAGTAGATTGAGACATGTTGCACATGATAGACAGACAGTCCTTCATTAATCCTTTGTAGATAATTTTTCTTGATCCCTGTAAAAATCTCCTAAATAAGTCAGATATTATAGCATTGATAAGAGAATTTCAAAACCAATGAAAATGTAAAAATAATAGTATAAAAATATAATGTGAACATATTAACGAAGCATACCAGAAGCAAATTTAACAGAGACTCCCTCAAAAGTGTCCAATTTTTATTTTCTGCAACAGCATGAGCTTTAGACTAGATCAAAGATTCTATAAATTCATACAAGAGAACAGTGATATTTTACCTTGATAAGCACATGTACGAGGCAAAAGATCTCCTTCAAGAACAGAGATGAGATATTGAAGTACCAACATGTTTTTCAAAAACTGCAACAAGGGGAAAATGTTAAACACTACATGTGATGATAATATTTAGTCAAATGGTAATAAAATTCATTCACACGCATTGGTATTACTTAACTGAGACATGAGGATTGTGAAGAATTAACAATCAATAAAGCAAAGGAAAAAACAGAAAAAATAATCTGCACAAGCACATAAAGCTTTCTTAAAATTCCTGCCATTCAATTGGCATCACTCTACTTGTTTATTGTAATGTCAGGACCATAAACAAATTTAAAATATTAAAAGATATCAAGTTAAAGAAAAGATTAACAAAAGCCATGCAGTGAACTTCTCAAGATAGAAGAAATTTTTCATGAGAATGCAGATATACTGGTTATCTCTTACTGAACCCTGACATGTGGAGGAACGAACTGAAGAGCAGATTATTATCAACAATAGAAAAAAGGGGTTGTAATAGTTTCCATTCAAATAAAAAGTTGCATGAACTCGTGGTTTGTTCATGAGACACTTAAAATAAGGTTGCCAGCACTTCTAAGAAATTGAATTTATAAAAATGCTTCTTAGAGACCCATTAGAACAATGAAAATTTTGCAAGAGAAACCAACTTGATTCTCAGCAACTCAATCATACTAATAATTTGTAACCGTGCAATATCAAGTCGAATTATCAAAAACCTCAGTGATATTAATATTACAGCCAAAGAAAAATTAGTTGCACCGACAGTAATTACCAGTATTTTTGCTGCTCCAGACTTCGTTGCATTGTCAAAATTAGCTATATCTTGTACAAGAGCGTGGAATCCCTGAAATTGATGAGTACTCTCAGTTAATTGAAGAAACAGCAAAAATGATAATGTTACAATGCTACAGTCAGCTGGCAACAATAAATCAAACTGAAGATGAAGTTCTACACTATTCTAATCACAAGACAAGAAACAAGAAGAACAACAAAGAACCAATTAACAGACCAAGGAATCCACTGAACTTCTTGAACAATTATTCTCATTCTGAGCATCCAACCCAAAATAGAATGGTATCCAAGCCTGGTATGCAGCAGCAGAAGTCAACCATCACAGATATGATAAACAATCTAAAGATTACACCAGATATAGTAGGGTCATCAAAAAGGAGAAAACTGAGTAACCTCTTCCACCATAATAAATTGTGATAGATCTGTTGATGGTGAAGTTGAATCTGATAGTTCTCCTTTGACTAGGTACCCTCGAGGAAACCGCTGTATATCAACGAAATATTATTCAAAACCACATCACGAGTTCATAATAATATAGTGAATGTGAAATCTATGCATATAAAGTATAAATTTCATACCTTATCTAATTCAGTCAGAAGCTGGAAACTTTCAATAATCAAATCAATTGAATCTGCATCCTTCAGGATATGAAAAATGGCCTCAAACATTTTCCTGTCAATCAAATTGCAGATAAGAGTCTCTGAGGAGAAGTCAAAACTAAATTTAAACTCAAAAGTATATTTTAGTCACACAACATAACAATCACCAACAATGTTAGATTATAATAATGAAAAACTCATAACCTATGACCACTAGCCTTTTCCCTTTTAATTTTTAATTTTGCAGAGTGAGTGTGTGACTAGTGAAAATTTCTCATCAATTATTGCCATTCTGAGACATTCCCTCTTCGTTGACGAGCAGAGTTTTCATATGATGCAAAAACTTTTGAAACAGGAGCATATGAATTCAAGCAAAATGATAACAGTTGTCATGCCCCAATTCACACACATATCAGTACGATAGCATACCCTGTAGGAGCGGTTCCATTATCAGGAAGAAGAGAAGCAGTTCGTACAGCTTCAAGATAAGCAAGTCCTAAAATATAAACATAGATTGAATCAAACATAAAGCGCAAACGTATTTAAAAGTTAATCAAACGAAATAAGGTGTAAAAGACATACGATCGCCGTTGAGGTGGTGGGAGATTTTGGAATTGTTGAAACCAGAGGTGTCAAGAATAGCCATGGTGTTCTCTTCAACTCCCCGGTTGCCGCCCTCCAAGCCGATTCTCCTTCGCTTCTCCATAATTCGCTCTCTGACTCCACAGAGAATTCAGTTCTCCCCAATTTTGAAACCCTAGCGTTTTAATATATTCCAGAATAAACAACAAATTATATTTCCCGCCAAAAGATCAAAAGTCAAAATAAGAGTTCGTACGGCTTCAAGAAAAGCAAGTCCTAGAATTAAAACATTGATTTAATCATTTAAATAAGAGTTTGTACGGCTTCAAGAGCAAATGTTTGTCATACTTTCCAACCTACAAATATTGGAATAAGTAGTTAGATAACTTAGGTTATTTTTATTATGGGTAAACCAAAATCATGAATATTGATCATTTGTATCACGATAAGGACCATATCTCCCGTACAGGAGTGAGGGGTGTAGTCCCTCTCGTATGGAGATGATCCATACTCTTAATTTGTATCATGACAAACATTAATTTTACATTTTTACTTTAAATCAATATGGAATTAAGTAGTTTATGGTGATAGATGCAAAAGAATAGTTTTTCATGCGAAAGATAAAAAAGAATTTGTGGAGATCAAATGTCTGTAAAAGAATTTTTTGTGTCATTAATTACAAAATTGACATGAGGGGAAGAAATCCAAATATTGATTAGGTTCATACTTTTTCGTTTAGAGTATAATTTTAAGCTTTTTTCTACTTGTCATCCACCATCAGTGTGACACATGAGATATTACATCAAAATAACATATGAAATTTAAATCGAAAGAGGATGTCTGAAAGTGGGTAAACTGAGGATTAATAAGGTTTATAATAAGAGGTCGTTTGCTTGTGGGTATGAGATATAAAGGTATTGTGTATAATGAAATTTGTTTAACTTGTGATTAATTGTATTGTTGTTTCATATGATGGAAAAATGGGATTGTTGATAACTAGGTATTGTTATTTTATGTTTGTTATTGAGTATTAACAAATGGGATAATAAGTAAAATGACATATTTACCCTTATTGTTTTTATTGTTGTTGTTGTTGTTGTTATTATTATTATTATTATTATTATTATTATTATTATTATTATTATTATAAAGTATTATTTTTATTATTAATTTTATTATTATTTATGATTATTATTATTTATTATTATTATGTATTATTAATAATAATATTTTTAATTATTATTTTTAATATTATTATTATTTATTGATAATTATTATTATTTATTAATAATAATTAAAATAAATTGGTCCATTGCCTAAGCTGGATTGTATAATACCCATTAAAGATGCTTCCAATTCAAATTTCTACCATCTCTTAAAGCTGCTATAAAGCTTTCTGGTAATCCTTTTAAAGTCAAAGATTTAAATGCAATTTGCACTAATTCTATATGAAGAAATTTATGAGTGTTGCTATAAGCACCTATATCCTTTTCAGATAATAATCTAATTACCATATCATTACTATCTAATGAAATCGATTCTTCAGTAGTTTTGACTACTTGTTGTAAACCTATTTTTTCAAAAGTACCTAATTGATATATTAATTTAGGTTCTATCTTAGGGATAGTCCACTTATTAAGCAGATCTAATTCTCTGGAATATCATATTCCTCATTTCTATTATTCTTAATATTATTATTCTTTTTAATCATATTCACGAAATTCATGATAAAATATGTGTTGATCCATAACATATCAATTATAACTATCATGGCTCTGATACCATCTAGGGACATGATCGCTAACAAGAATCATTGAGGACATTTTATAGAATAAAATTTAACCGGCATCTAAAACCTCAAAATCATACACAAATAAAACCTCCAACATGCCCATCATAACGCCTTTCAAACGGCTAAAACTGGGACTTACAGGAGCAACATATTTAAGGCATAATTTTGATAAAAAGGCCAGTTAATTTCTATCTAGCCCATTAGATTCTTATCAGAATATCCTAGCCATAAACTATATAAGTTCCATGCTAGCACAATTAATAGTTATGAATCAACATATGAATAATTTAGCCTATTAGGCTAAACATGAACATAATTAAAAAAACAAACAATAAATAAAAATAAAAACTGTAAATACTTACAAATTATATGTACTCAGAATACTTCTTTTATTAATACAAACTTATATATACAAAAGAGGGGGATGATCAACACATGAGCTTACAAGGGTGATCAGAAGAGAGAAGGGAGAGCGTTCTGATCGATGATTAGAAATGAAAATGTCCAAGCTATTTATACAATAAGAAAATGCGTCTCAACAGTAGAAACCGCGTGAAGAAACAGTAAAAATCTGAAATTTTCGGTCTGCACAGTATAAAGTGTTACAATAAGTCAAAAGTATACAGTAACTTACTGTTGATGAACAACGATTTGTCCGGTTGCTTTACTGTTTATGAACAGTATCCTGTCTGGCTGCTTACTGTTGATGTCGTAAGCAATGACATCATTTTCTTCAGGTATATAATTTTCCTTTGTGAATTGATGATGATGAAGATGCTTCTTTTTCAGGTGTAAATTTTTCTATCAGAGTATCCTGAATTGCCATAAAAATTTCATCTAGATCAACATCATTTGGATCTTGTGCATCTTGCATTTGTTCAGAGACCATAGTAGACTCTGATTTATTATCATCTCCAAATTGAGATATCAAATCCTTCTTCATTTTCTCAATATAGGCAACTATCATCTGCTCTCTTGTCAGATTTTCTGACTTCATTTTGCATTTTCTCAAAATATGATCGAATGGAGAAAGAGTATGAACTTCTCTATAAGTATTACTATATAATTTCAATTTTTTCTCCAAGAGATCCATTGTCTCTATCCTATAAATCTGATTTGTTCTGGAACTATACATGATATTTTATCCTAGAATTTAGTATAAAATGTCATGTATATACATGGGATTCCTGTTTTGTTATTACCTACTTGTGGAGACCATTTAAATATCCATGGTATTGAAAATTTAATAAAAAAGTAGCATGAGGCTATACCCTCAATGTATAATTTTAATTCTTGCTTTTTTAAAAGCTGTGGGGATATATCCACCCATCTATCAAATAAAATTTTCATATTTTCTGGTAAAATAATTGAAGTGGGGCCAAAACAATGAAACCAGTTTATAAACCAATGTGTGATATCATCCTTATAAACATTTAAACATATCTTGATAAACCAAGTACGTTTCTTTTTATCATTTTCATAATTAAGTACCTTCATAAAGGCATCACAATAGTCCCAATAATTATATTTCATTGGAACTTCTTTATTATTCATAACATCTTTTTCTCTCAATGGAGAAATTCCCCAATCTTTCAAGGATATTACCTTTTTAAATATTATTTTGCTGAAATTATAAATTTCATTGCTACTTCCTGTAAAATGTGTAATATCACAAGAACTAGTTTGAAGTAATATATGTTCATACAGATATCTTGACTTATAAATCCTCATTTGCATGGAAGTATTATCCATATATCTTTGCATTAGAGTCTAAGGATCATTGATCCATTTTAACTCTCTTTTTTCTAAGAGAAATATTATTTCTTTATATTCATTTTGAATGAATTCAATATTATCCGATTCTTCTTTTTCCACTACTTGAGCATATGATGATGATGAAGTATTACTTTCTTCATTTGGTTTATGCTGTTTATTTCTTTTATTAAGAAATTTTTGATATGCTTCTTCTTCAGGTCTATTCATTGCTACGAGCTTTTTTCTGCCATGTTGAGATATTATCTCAGGCATTTTTCCTCGGCCACCTCTTCCTCTATAAGAGAAAGATCCTCTACCTCGTGTACTCATACCTGAAAATATTCATGAGTTAAGAAATCTGGAAGACTATTATCTTCTCATTTTTTATAAACAATATCAAAATCAAATGGAGCTAAATGAGCCTGTCACCTAGCAAGCATTTGCTTAGAAACATCATGTTTAAAATCCTTTTGAAACATAAATTTAGCTGCATTGCAGTCTGTCACAATAGTAAATTTCTGATTATATAAATCATCTTGGAATTTTAAAACACTTTTAACAATTGCAAGAATCTCTTTAGCAATAGTAGCATAATTTTTCTGAGAATCATTCCATTTCCCAGAATGAAATCTAACAAGATATGTTTGTTTATTATTCGGATTAATCTGGGTTAATATACCACCAAATCCTATATTAGAGGCATCTATTTCTATAATCTTTTTTCAATTTGGATTGCTAATCATTAAGCAAGTTAGAGTTTTAACTCTGGATTTAATCTTTCTAACAGCATCAGTATGACTATCAGTCCATCATTTAGGATTCTTCTTAAGTCTATCATATAAAATAGCTGTATCTTTAACCAAATTATGATAATAAGGAGAAATATAATTAAGACTTCCTAAATCTTTGTAACTGAGTTTTATTAATTATCTCATCAGGAAATTTATCAGCAAAATCAATGTTTCTATTAATAGGAATAATATTTCCTTTTTTAATGATATGCCCTAGAAATCTAATTCTAGTCTGAAATAATTCCATTTTTGGTTTAGAAATTACTAATCCATTCTGAATAATCAATGATTTAAAATTATGCAAATTTTTAAAATGCA
The DNA here is from genome assembly GCA_023678885.1 of Pogostemon cablin. Taxonomy (NCBI): domain Eukaryota; kingdom Viridiplantae; phylum Streptophyta; class Magnoliopsida; order Lamiales; family Lamiaceae; genus Pogostemon; species Pogostemon cablin. The sequence continues at coordinate 14,810,981 of CM042962.1, read as the reverse complement.
TTTAAATGGTTTTTGAATAAACTAAGATATCATCAATATAAACAATTATAAACTCACTATAAGGAGTAAAGAAAACATTCATTATCTTCTGAAATTCAAAAGGAGCATTCTTTAAACCAAATGGCATCACATTTCATTCATAGTGTCCTATTGGAACATTAAATGTTGTTTTATATCTATCAGATTTATTAATCTGAATCTGCCGGTATCCTGACTTAAGATCGAATTTCGAAAATATCAGACTATCATAAAGTCTATCCAATAAATCATTTTTATTAGGAATTGGATGTCTGATCCATTTCAGAACTTTATTCAGAGGTTTATAATTAATAACCAATCTTGGTATACCTCTTTCAATCTCAAAATGTTTATTAACATAAAATGCAGTACATGACCACGGAGATTGAGAATGACTAATAAGTCCTTTATATAGTAAAGATTCTATCTTTTTTTTTACATAATTCTAAATATTCTGAATTCATTTGACAATGTCTAGCCTTTGTTGGAATATTCTTTTCATCAAAAAAATCCTCATAAGGTAAAGAAATAATATGTTTTTTCTATCCCAAAAAGCATTGAGATGATCATTACAAATTTCTAATGAAAACTGATTTTTCAAAACACTAATTTTATCCTGTAATCTACGATTTTTCAATTGATCATCAAGAGTAATAATATTAATCTCTTGTTTTAAAAAACTAATTTGATCTTGTTTTGCTTTGATATTATCATAAAGGCTATGCAAAACTTTCGTAAAAGGCTCAATAATAAATTCAAGGAAAATATCATCTCCTTTAAAGTACCAATAATACCTTTATTATCAATCTTTTTTATAGGGTAAATATTATTCAAAAATTGAGTACCAAGTATAACTTGGTTTGAAATTTTTTTGCAAGTATAAAACTTTGCGAAATACATTTATTATTAACATATACATAAGGTTTATGGAGCTTATAATTAATCTGAAGTTTATCACCTCCTGCATGCCATAATGTATGACTAGTTTTATGAAAATATCGAGTAGATATTAACCCTTCTTGTATAACATTTAAATCTGCACCACTATCAACAAGAGCAATAAATATTTTTGTATAATGATTATCAATCAATAATGATATTTTTATATACCATTTTTGGGATATAACCATCTCAATAGTAGAAAGAAATGTGTCATTAAACATACTAGGTTTATTAACCTCAATATTTTGAGAAATATTCTTATGTAAAATATTTTTTTCTTTAGAAAATTCCTCCAATCTAGATATTCTAGATTCTTGAATAAGATTCTTATTCTTTAATAATTTTATTTCTTCTCTGAGATTATTAACCTCTTTATGAAGATCTTGTAGAGATATATCTCTTTGAACCTGATATTTGGTTCTTAACTGGTTCATGACTTCTGTCATGTTATAAGACTTATTCTTATTAAGAATGTCCTGAGTCAATTCTTCTTCTTTATTAGAAGAGGAAGCTCCATTTTCATTACCAATTTCATTAATAATTTGATTCCTTAATAAAGGATCTTTGATCATTTTTAGCACCTCAAAGATATTATCAGAGGTTAAAACATTTATTGCATATTTGAGAATTGAGATATAATCTTATAAAACTCAGATTGATTATAATCAAGATTATTAATCTTTTTAGGACATATAAATCCTTCTTTACAAGACTCACATTCTTCTGATTCAGAAATGTCTTCATCAACTAAATTATTGATGATTTCTTCTTCTGATTCAGAAGTAGATGAAAATTCTGATTCTGATTTCTCAAATTCAGATTTTTCTTCAAGAGTCTGTATTATAATTTCCTTGATATCATCAGGAATCTCAAGATTATTAATCTTTTTCTTTGTCCTGCAAAATTCTTTGGTATGACCTTATCTACCATATATTTTGCAATATCTTTATTTTTTCTTATTATATCTTTGTCTATAAGACTTCTTTTGGAACTTTTCTTCCTTTCTTTTATTCTTTTTCTCAATCTGTCTAGGAGAATATCTCCTGTGTTTAGGTTTATAAACCTTTTTATCTCTATTAATTTTGGTTTTACTGGATGAAGGATTATCCAAACCAAATTGTTGACAAAATTCTCCCAATTGTTTTTTCTCATCGAGATTTTGTCTTTTAATCTGTTGATTTAGCTTTATTTCATTGCATAAAGCTAATCCTTCTTGAATACAAGTGTCTATTAGAGCACCATAAGTATAATATTCATATGGAATCGTAATATGATTACATTTTAGGGTTTTTCTTACCCTTTCAGCAAATAAGCTGGGTAATCTGTCAATAAATTTTGACTTCCAATGAATGTTATTACATTCTGGCAATTCCATTACTCTGCTTAGGAAAGTATCCTTATACCACCTAAAATCAGATAGCGTTCTACACCTCAACGTTTGGAGCAGTGTTCTAATAGTATCACTATTATCACTGAACCTTCAATTGAAGTATTCAATTATATTTACTGCAAGTGTATAAACTGCATTTTCGGTAGTATTATTACCTTCTTGTTTAACCATATTGAGAATATTATCTCTATCATTTTGAGATAAATAATTATCCCACCAGCCTTTAAGCTGTCCAGTAAATCCAGCAACTACCATTGCTGCAATAACCTTATCAGAATTATTGCTATTTTTACAAATAGTTGAGTACATAAGCATTCTATATACTGTATTATAGATATGTTTATTAGAATAGCCATCAATATTCCACTCATAGATCTTATTACCAGAATAACTAATATCAATAGTATCAGTGTATTCTTCATGTAATACATCCATGGGTGTTGGTCTATTGTAATAAAAGTTATTATGAATTGGCTTATCAGCCCATTTAGTATTGATCTTATTAATCTGATTTTGAAAAACCTGTCTATAATCAGGATTTTCTATGATATTATCATATAACTCTTTATCAAAAGTTTTTATATTTAGTTTGTTAAACTTTTCCTCAAGATATTTCTCAAGCTCATATAATGGCTTAATTCTAAAATTAGATATTACTGGAGGCGGTTGGAAGCTTGGCAAAACTTCTTTTCCCTTATCTATAATTATTACAGACTGGAGATTTTGCAAATCTTTTTTCTCCTTTTCTGTAACTATTACAGTGGGTTGACTATCTTTATTAATAACTGATATTATCATATCTAGTTTATTATGAATAGACTGGATTTATTCTCCTAATACATTCAAAAATAATTTTGTATAATTTTGATTTTCAAACATAATATTAATATGTTTACAAGTAATTTGTATTGTATCATATGTATCTGTCACAACTGTACCATATTACAAATTATAATTTCTTTCTAAAATAGAAATATAATTTTTTACATAGGTATTCATAAACCATACTGCAAATGGCATTAACACATTTTTTTCTTCACAAGTTTTATAAAACTCATCTTGAAAACTTATAATTTCATTTTGAGTAAAATTCTCAAAAAACCATTTTCTAAAAGGTGTATAACTTTGACTTTTAAATTCTTCAGAAATGATTTTTCTGGCTGAAGAACCAGGACTGAAATTTATTTTTTCATATAAATCTATATATTAAATTTTAAAATCCATTTCCGACATTGTCGGTTCTGACTCATCTATGTTTCGAGTATTTGCTTCTCTGACAATATTATTCCTGTTAATATATAATTTTTCTGTAACAAGAGTAAATATTTCAGAATTGGTATCTTCTCTTATCTGAGAAGTTGAAGATCGTGGCAATTCTACTTTGTAATGTATTGGAGAAATATAATTTCTCATTGAATTATATATTTGGAAAGACTTATTATTCTCAAATCTTGTATTAACTGTTCCATCAGTATTCTGGAAAATATCAAAAATATTATTCTGATTTTGTACATGTGTTTGTACAGGAACTGCATGTTCTATAATCCAATTTTCTGGAAAGTCAATTTCTTCCCATTTAATAGGTCTTCTGGTCGTAATATTATACCTACTAAAATTAGTTTCAATTATTATTATTTCATTTTTCATTTTATCAATACGTTTACACTGAGGATTCAGTGTATACATTGGTTTATAATATATTCTGTAACAGATACATATAACTTCTGTTTCAGGAATATAATTATAATCATGTGTTTTAACATTTAATGTTAAAGCATCAAGTATATTGACATCAGATAAAAACAATTGTAAATTAGGATAAATATTAAAATAAACTGGTCCATTGGCTAAGCTGGATTGTATAATACCCATTAAAGATTGCTTCCAATTCAAATTTCTACCATCTCTTAAAGCTGTTATAAAGCTTTCTGGTAATCCCTTTAAAGTCAAAGGTTTAAATGCACTTTGCACTAATCCTATATAAAGGAATTTATGAGTATTGCTATAAGCACCTATATCCTTTTCAGATAATAATCTAATTACCATATCATTACTATCTAATTAAATCAATTCTTCAGTAGTTTTGACTACTTGTTGTAAACCTATTTTTTCAAAAGTAACTAATTGATATATTAATATAGGTTCTATCTTAGGGATGGTCCACATATTAAGCAGATCAAAATTCTCTGGAATATCATATTCCTCATTTCTAATATTCTTAATATTATTATTCTTTTTAATCATATTCATGAAATTCATGATAAAATATGTGTTGATCCATAACATATCAATTATAACTACCATGGCTCTGATACCATCTAGGGACAGGATCGCTAACAAGAATCATTGAGGATATTTTACAGAATAAAATTTAACCGGCATCTAAAACCTCAAAATCATACCCAAATAAAACCTCCAACATGCCCATCATAACGCCTTTCAAATGGCTAAAATTGGGACTTACTTTAAGACATAATTTTGATAAAAAGGCCAGTTAATTTCTATCTAACCCATTAGATTCTTATCAGAATATCCTAGCCATAAACTATATAAGTTCCATGCTTGCACAATTAATAGTTATGAATCAACACATGAATAATTTAGCCTATTAGGCTAAACATGAACATAATTAAAAAAAAACAAACAATAAATAAAAATAAAAATAAAAATAAAAACTGTAAATACTGACAAATTATATGTACTCAGAATACTTATTTTATTAATACAAACTTATATATACAAAAAAGGGGGATGCTCAACATATGAGCTTACAAGGGTGATCAGAAGAGAGAAGAGAGAGCGTTATGATCGATGATTAGAAATGAAAACGTCCAAGCTATTTATACAATAAGAAAACGCGTCTCAACAGTAGAAACCGCGTGAAGAAACATTAAAAACCAAAATTTTCTGTCTGCACAGTATAAAGTGCTACAGTAAGTCAAAAGTATATAGTAATTTACTGTTGATGAACAGTGATTTGTCCGGTTGCTTTACTGTTTATGAACAGTATCCTGTCTAGCTGCTTACTGTTGATTTCGTAAGCAATGACATCATTTTCTTCAGGTATATAATTTTCCTTTGTGAATTGATGATGATGAAGTTCCTTCTTTTTCAGGTGTAAATTTTTCTATCAGAGTATCCTGAATTTTCATAAAAATTTCATCTAGATACACATCATTTGGATTTTGTGCATCTTGCATTTGTTCAGAGACTATAGTAGACTCTGATTTATTATCATCTCCAAATTGAGATATCAAATCCTTCTTCATTTCCTCAATATAGGCAGCTATCATCTGCTCTCTTGTCAGATTTTCTGACTTCATTTTGCATTTTCTCAAAATATGATCGAATGGAGAAAGAGTATGAACTTCTCTATAAGTATTACTACATAATTTCAATTTTTTCTCCAAGAGATCCATTGTCTCTATCCCATAAATTTGATTTGTTTTGGGATCTATACATAACATTTTATCCCAGAATTTAGTATAAAATATCTTGTATATACATGGGATTCTTATTTCGGTATTACCTACTTATGGAGACCATTTAAATATCCATGGTATTGAAAATTCAATAAAAAAGTAGCATGAGGCTATACCCTCAATGTATAATTTTAATTCTTGCTTTTTTTAAAAAGCTGTGGGGATATATCCACCCATCTATCAAATGAAATTTTTATATTTTCTGGTAAAATAATTGAAGTGAGGCCAAACAATTAAACCAGTTTATAAACCAGTGTGCGATATCATCCTTATAAACATTTGAACATATCTTGATAAACCAAGTATGTTTCTTTTTATCATTTTCATAATTAAGTACCTTCATAAATGCATCACAATAGTCCCAATAATTATATTTCATTGGAACTCATTTATGATTCATAACATCTTTTTCTCTCAATGGAGAAATTCCCCAATCTTCCAAATATATTACCTTTTTAATTATTATTTTGCTGAAATTATAAATTTCATTGCTAGTTCATGTAAAATGTGTAATATCACAAGAACCAGTTTGAAGTAATATATGTTCATACAGATATCTTGACTTATAAGTCCTCATTTGCATGAAACTATTATCCATATATCTTTGCATTAGAGTCCAAAGATCATTGATCCATTTTAAATCTCTTTCTTCTAAGAGAAATATTATTTCTTTATATTCATTTTGAATGAATCCAATATTATCAGATTCTTCTTTTTCAACTACTTGAGCTTATGATGATGAAGAAGTTTTACTTTCTTCATTTCTTTATGCTATTTATTTTCAACTAGCTGTAATATAGGATTTTTCAATTGATCATCAAGAGTAATAATATTAATCTCTTGTTTTAAAAAATTAATTTGATCTTGTTTTGCTTTGATATTATCATAAAGACTATGCAAAACTTTTGTAAAAGGCTCAATAATAAATTCAAAAAAATATCATCTCCTTTAAAAGTACCAATAATACCTTTATTATCAATCTTTTTATAGGGTAAATAATAATCAAAAATGGAGTACCAAGTATAACTTGCTTTGAAATATTTTTTGCACGTATAAAATTTTGCGAAATACATTTGTTATTAGCACACACATAAGCTTTAGGGAGATTGTATTTTCTCTGGAGTTTATCACCTCCTGCATGTCATAATGTATGACTAGTTTTATGAAAATATCGAGTAGGTATTAACCCTTCCTGTATAACATTTAAATCTGCACCACTATCAACAAGAGCAGTAAATGTTTTTGTATAATGATTATCAATCAATAATGATATTTTTATGTATCATTTTTGGGATATAACCTTCTCAATAGTATAAATAAATGTGTCATTAAACATACTAGGTTTATTTACCTCAATATTTTGAGAAATATTCTCATGTGAAATATTTTTTCCTTTAGAAAATTCCTCCAATCTAGATATTCTAGATTCTTGAATAAGATTCTTATTCTTTAATAATTTTATTTCTTCTCTGAGATTATTAACCTCTTTATGAAGATCTTGTAGAGATATATCTCTTTGAACCTGATATTTGGTTCTTAACTGGTTCATGACTTCTATCATGTTATAAGACTTATTCTTATTAAGAATGTCCTGAGTCAATTCTTCTTCTTTATTAGAAGAGGAAGCTCCATTTTCATTACCAATTTCATTAATAATTTGATTCCTTAATAAAGGATCTTTAATCATTTTTAGCACCTCAAAGATATTATCAGAGGTTAAAACATTTATTGACATATCTGAGAATTGAGATATAATCTTATAAAACTCAGATTGATTATTATCAAGATTATTAATCTCTTTAGGACATATAAATCCTACTTTACAGGGTTCACATTCTTCTTATTCAGAAATATCTTCATCAACTAAATTATTGATGATTTTCCTGTCCCTAGATGGTATCAGAGCCATGGTAGTTATAATTGATATGTTATGGATCAACACATATTTTATCATGAATTTCATGAATATGATTAAAAAGAATAATAATATTAAGAATATTAGAAATGAGGAATATGATATTCCAGAGAATTTTGATCTGCTTAATATGTGGACCATCCCTAAGATAGAACCTATATTAATATATCAATTAGTTACTTTTGAAAAAATAGGTTTACAACAAGTAGTCAAAACTACTGAAGAATTGATTTAATTAGATAGTAATGATATGGTAATTAGATTATTATCTGAAAAATGATATAGGTGCTTATAGCAACACTCATAAATTCCTTCATATAGGATTAGTGCAAAGTGCATTTAAACCTTTGACTTTAAAGGGATTACCAGAAAGCTTTATAGCAGCTTTAAGAGATGGTAGAAATTTGAATTGGAAGCAATCTTTAATGGGTATTATACCATCCAGTTTAGCCAATGGACCAGTTTATTTTAATGTTTATCCTAATTTATAATTGTTTTTATCTGATGTCAATATACTTGATGCTTTAACATTAAATGTTAAAACACATGGTTATAATTATATTCCTAGAACAGAAGTTATATGTATCTATTACAGAATATATTATAAACCATTGTATACACTGAATTCCTAGTGTAAACGTATTGATAAAATGAAAAATGAATTAATAATAATTGAAACTAATTTTAGTAGGTCTAATATTACGACCAGAAGACCTATTAAATGGGAAGAAATTGACTTTCCAGAAAATTGAATTATTGAACAAGCAGTTCATGTACAAACACAGGTACAAAATCAGAATAATATTTCTGATATCTTTCAGAATACTGATGGAACAGTTAATATAAGATTTGAGAATAATAAGTCTCTCCAAAGATATAATTCAATGAGAAATTATATTTCTCCAATAGATTACAAAGTGGAATTGCCAAGATCTTCAATTTTTCAGATAAGAGAAAAAACTAATTCTAAAGTATTTACTCCTGTTACAGAAAGATTATATATTAACAGGAATAATATTGTCAGAGAAACAAATACTCGTAATATAGATAAGTCAAAACTGAAAATGTCGGAAATGGATTTTAAAAATTTAATTTATGGATTTATATGAAAAAATAAATTTTAGTCTTGGTTCTTCAGCTAGAAAAATCATTTCTGAAGAATTTAAAAATCAAGGTTATACACCTCAAAGAAAATGGTTTTTTGAGAATTTTACTCAAAAGGAAATCATAAGTTTTCAAGATGAGTTTTATAAAACTTGTGAAGAAAAAAAATATGTTAATACCTATTGCAGTATGGTTTATGAATACCTATGTAAAAAATTATATTTCTATTTTAGAAAGAAATTATAATTTGCAAAATGGTACAGTTGTGACAGATACATATCCTCCACAACAATCTTTTCATATTGAAAAAAATGGAAAAATTTATAATTTTCTAGCTTTTGCTAAACTTATAGAAGATGATACAATACAGATTACATGTAAACATATTAATACTATGTTTGAAAATCAGAATTATACAAATTTATTTTTGAATGTATTAGGAGAACAAATTCAGTCTATTCATAATAAACTGGATATGATAATATCAGTTATTAATAAAGATAGTCAACCCACTGTAATAGTTACAGAAAAGGAGAAAAAAGATTTACAAAATCTCCAGCCTGTAATAATTACAGATAAAGGAAAAGAAGCTTTGCCAAGCTTCCAACCGCCTCCAGTAATATCTAATTTTAAAATCAAGCCATTATATGAGCTTGAGAAATATCTTGAAGAAAAGTTTAATAAACTAAGTATAAAAACTCTTGATAAAGAGTTATATGTTAATATCATAGAAAATCCTGATTATAAGCAGGTTTTTCAAAATCAAATTAATAAGATTAATACTAAATGAGCTGATAAGCCAATTCAGAATAAGTTTTATTACAATATACCAACACCCATGGATGTATTACATGAAGAATACACTGATATTATTGATCTTAGTTACTCTGGTAATAAGATCTATGAGTGGAATATTGATGACTATTCTAATAAAAAGATTTATAATACAGTACATAGAATGTTTATGTACTCAACTATTTGTAAAAATAACAATAGTTCTAATAAGGTTATTGCAGCAATGATAGTTGCTGGATTTACTGGACAACTTAAAGGCTGGTGGGATAATTATTTATCTCAAAATGATAAAGAAAATATTCTCAATATGGTTAAACAAGGAGGTAATAATACTACCGAAAAATCAGTTTATACACTTGTGGTAAATATAATTGAACACTTCACTGGAAGGTTCAGTGATAATAGTGATACTATTAGAACACTGCTCCAAACATTGAGGTGTAGAACACTCTCTGGTTTTAGGTGGTATAAGGATACTTTCCTAAGCAAAGTAATGGAATTTCCAGAATTTAATAACATTCATTAGAAGTCAAAATTTATTAACGGATTACCCAGCTTATTTACTGAAAGGGTAAGGAAAAACTTTAAAACATAATATATTACGATTCGATATGAAAGTTATACTTATGGTGCTCTCATAGACACTTGTATTCAAGAAGGATTAGCTTTATGCAATGAAATAAAACTAAATCAACAGATTAAAAGGCAAAATCTTGATGAGAAAAAATAATTGGGAGAATTTTGTCAACAATTTGGTTTAGATAATCCTTCATCCAGTAAAACCAAAATTAATAGAGATAAAAAGGTTTATAAACCTAAACATATGAGATATTCTCCTAGACAGATTGAGAAAAAGAATAAAAGAAAGGAAGAAAAGTTTCAAAAGAAGTCTTATAGACAAAGATATAATAAGAAAAAAGAAAGATATTGCAAAATATGTGGTAGAAAAGGTCATACCAAAGAATTTTGCTGGACAAAGAAAAAGATTAATAATCTTGAGATTCCTGATGATATCAAGGAAATCATAATACAGACTCTTGAAGAAAAATCTGAATTTGAGAAATCAGAATCAGAATTTTCAACCACTTCTGAATCAGAAGAAGAAATCATCAATAATTTAGTTGATGAAGACAATTCTGAATCAGAAGAATGTGAGCCTTGTAAAGAAGGACTTATATGTCCTAAAGAGATTAATAATATTAATCAATCTGAGTTTTATAAGATTATATCACAATTCTCAGATATGTCAATAAATGTTTTAACCTCTGATAATATCTTTGAAGTGCTAAAAATGATTAATGATCCTTTATTAAGGAATCAAATTATTAATGAAATTGGTAATGAAAATGGAGCTTCCTCTTCTAATAAAGAAGAAGAATTGACTCAGGACATTCTTAATAAGAATAAGTCTTATAACATGACAGAAGTCATGAACCAGTTAAGAACCAAATATCAGGTTCAAAGAGATATATCTCTACAAGATCTTCATAAAGAGGTTAATAATCTCAGAGAAGAAATAAAATTATTAAAGAATAAGAATCTTATTCAAGAATCTAGAATATCTAGATTGGAGGAATTTTCTAAAGAAAAAAATATTTCACATAAGAATATTTCTCAAAATATTGAGGTTAATAAACCTAGTATGTTTAATGACACATTTCTTTCTACTATTGAGATGGTTATATCCCAAAAATTGTATATAAAAATATCATTATTGATTGATAATCATTATACAAAAATATTTATTGCTCTTGTTGATAGTGGTGCAGATTTAAATGTTATACATGAAGGGTTAATACCTACTCGATATTTTCATAAAACTAGTCATACATTATGGCATGTAGGAGGTGATAAACTCCAGATTAATTATAAGCTCCCTAAACCTTATGTATATGTTAATAATAAATGTATTTCGCAAAGTTTTATACTTGCAAAAAAATTTCAAACCAAGTTATACTTGGTACTGCATTTTTGAATAATATTTATCCTATAAAAAAGATTGATAATAAAGGGATTATTGGTACTTTTAAAGGAGATGATATTTTTCTTGAATTTATTATTGAACCTTTTACTAAGGTATTGCATAATTTTTATGATAATATCAAAGCAAAACAAGATCAAATTAGTTTTTTAAAACAACAGATTAATATTATTACTCTTGATGATCAATTAAAAAATCCTAGATTACAGGATAAAATTAGTGTTTTGAAAAATCAGTTTTCATTAGAAATTTGTAATGATCATCACAATGCTTTTTGGGATAGAAAAAACATATTATTTCTTTACCTTATGAGGATTCTTTTGATGAAAAGAATATTCCAACAAAGGCTAGACCTTGTCAAATGAATTCAGAATATTTAGAATTATGTAAAAAAGAGATAGAATCTTTACTACATAAAGGACTTATTAATCATTCTCAATCTCCGTGGTCATGTACTGTATTTTATGTTAATAAACATTATGAGATTGAAAGAGGTATACCAAGATTGATTATTAATTATAAACCTCTGAATAAAGTTCTGAAATGGATCAGAACGCTCTCCCTTCTCTCTTCTGATCACCCTTGTAAGCTCATGTGTTGAGCATCCCCATCTTTTGTATATATAAGTTTGTATTAATAAAGAAGTATTCTGAGCACATATAATTTGTAAGTATTTACAGTTTTTAATTTTATTTATTGTTTGTTTTTCTTTTAATTATGTTCATGTTTAGCCTAATAGAATAAATTATTCATGTGTTGATTCATAACTATTAATTGTGCTAGCATGGAACTTATATAGTTTTTTGCTAGGATATTCTGATGAGAATCTAATGGATTAGATAGAAATTAACTGGCCTTAAAATAAAATGATGCCTTAAATATGTTGCTCCTGTAAGTCACAGTTTTAACCGTTTGAAAAGCGTTGTGATGGGCATGATGGAGGTTTTATTTGGGTATGATTTTATTTAAAGATGCCGGTTTTATTTCCATTCTGTAAAATGTCCTCAATGATTCTTATTAGCGATCTTGTCCCTAGATAATAATAATATTATTAAAATTATTATTATTAATAATTATTATTATTGGATAAGTGTATAATAGTAAAATTACGTTTAATACATATGTATTAAATGGTGGTATTGTGCATCCCACCTATTGAGGTAAGATACACAATACCAAAGGAATGATATTATTAATATAGGGGAATTCTAATACCTTTGACCAAATATTATTAATATATCAAGACAAACATGGTATTACGAGGTACTGTACATCAATCCCTCCCTAATACCTCCGAGCAAACGAGCACTAAGTGTTTATAGGGTAGTTTTTTAAATATTTATGAGGTTTTGAACTTCATGAACAAACATAGCCTCATTAATTTATGAGAAATCTTAGTCACCCAAGGATTTAATATAATATCCTTCTTTGAAGTGCTTTGAAACCTTTGCTTTACCAATATATATCACTCCGGTCTACTTTCTATGAGTAAATGATTTGCGATGGTTTGAAAAGAAGTTTATGTCTTACAATCAATAAACACTTCCATAAAGGCAATTCATCATTTTATTTCATTAACATATAATCCAAAGAATTGTATACATTTTATTCTTAATTACAATTTGATATTAATTCAAAAGGAATGCAATTGGCTCAGATTCTCTGTGTCATTTGGTATATCATCTTCTGTGTCAAACCGTTGGATGGACGACATGTAGGAGAGATGAAACTATACCCTAATCCTTAAACCCTAGGGGCAATGGTTGGATTTAATTCCCCTTTTACGTGTCAATTATTTAACGTGTGGCACAGAAGATGATGCACGAAAATGGTGCAGAAGATCCGGTGTAGAATGCAATGGCACTGTTTCTCCTCATGATCATCAGTAGTACTGCTCATGTTTATCACTCTTTTCCTTCAAGATTGTGATGATGGTCTGCCATTGCCAAAGCTTGAGAATCCATTTTATGATGTGATTTCAGATTATGAGAGGAGGTTGTTGCAGCTTCCACCTCACTCTTGGTGATTTCCTCCTCAGTATGCACATCTTCATCAATTGTCAACACCACCATTTTTGTTCCATGTGGACCAACTACTATCTCTTCTTGAACTGTCACATGTTCATCCCTTTTAATTTCGTCGGTTTCCTTGATAACTCTCTTCCTTTTCTTTTTAATGTAGCAGCAAAGGACAGCTGCAAGAAAAGCAAGAAACAGAACCCCCCCAACTGAGACAAAAACAATGATGATGACAGTGTGATGAGCAGGTGGAGGGGGTGGAGTTGGAACAACATGAGGTGGCGGTGGAGCCACCGGATGAAATGGTGGTGGGGTGATTGGATGAGGTGGTGATGGAGTGGGAACAACATGAGGCGGTGGGGTGATTGGATGAGGTGATGGTGGCGGCGGCTTAACACTTGGTGGAGGTAGGAGACTTGGCGGTTTCTTTGCCGGAGATGAAGGGGTATGTGAATGAGGCGGTGCCGGAGGGTAGGGATGGCCGTGGGGCGGCGGCACATTTGGGAGGGGTGGAAAATAATGAGGTGGTGATGGAGGGAAGTAGGGAAAATTTATGAAGTTTTGGAGTTGGGCCATCGGATAATAAATGTTAGTGAACACTAATTTGGAGGAAATGTGGAATTGTGAGTAATATTTGTAGTAGTGGAAATAGGGTTTTGTTTATGGTTAGTCTTCTAAGGTTCGTGTAACTTGAAATGTATGCTACGTAGGGTGTAGTTGATTGAATTAAAATTCACTCATCACGTTTCTATACATCATCAATTAAGTATGTATGCATGAGTAGTAGTAGAGTATTGCTATTGCCATATTGATGATGGATTTAAACTTTTACCAAATGTACAATACGCAATTTTCCAAGTTTTAATTAATCTTACACGGAAGGTGCAATATTGGGGTTGGCAATGTCAATGTGAATATTGATTTTTTTTATTCTCTAATCAAAATTTGACAAAGTATGAGTTTATAATTTTTTCATTCATAAATAAATAAATTTAGGACTTTAATATCATTTTGAAGCACAAAAATATGATGAAAATTGAGTATAAAACGAATTAAATATAAGGTATAAGGTCTGTATTGTAAAAGGGGTGTATTGTAAAAGGGTTGTTGCTGAAAATGTGTTGTTAAAGCTTGGTTTAGCATTAGCATAAATTGAACAATTTTTTTTATTTATAAAAATGACCATCAAACTGTGGGACTATTTTGAAAAATTAAGTGTTTAGGGATTATTTAAAAAAAAATGTATGATACCAATTTGAATTTGCCTTCTACTTATGAGTTTATCTACGATGTACCTGAATGATTTCAACTGTTGGATCAAATTTTAATATAATCTCTATTTTTAATTAAATTAAATAGTTAAAAAATAATAATAGAAAACTACCCACTACTCCCACTTTAAACCTATAACTGATACGGTGCACCGGTCACCCCTCTATTTATATATATACACTAGTACAAATTCCGCATATTACGCGAGATGCAAAGTTATAATTTTTAAAAAATAATTTAAAGTTAATATATTTATTTTTATATTTTAATATGATATATACTTTTAAATATAAAATTTGGATTTATGTACACCATGATGCAAAATGATTTACCTTTTGATCAATTCTATTTTGGTTTAATGTATCTAATTTACTATTTTGATCCGTCCAATAAGAAAGTATCAATATTTTTTTTTAATAAATGGGTAAAAATAGTTACTAATAAAATTCTATTATTCTATATTAAAAGAATAATATGAGGATATATCAAATTTTAGAATATATATCAAATTTTAAATTAGGGTTGTGCATGGTAATTGGATATTACCGAACTCGTACCGAAATTAAATCGAAAAAGTTCTAAATCGAAAAAAATTCGTTGACTATTTGACTTTTTCGAATCGAACCAAATCAAAATATTTTTACAGTATGGACTTGGATATCGTCCGAACCGTATCGAATCGAAAAATCGAATAAAAATATACTCCTTTAAAATAAAATTTTATACCCTATTAAAATTCAATGATGAAAAATAAGTATTATATTCTACTTTAACTTAATTCTTCCTACTAAAATAATATTTATATTTTTTAAATAATTTATAC
This sequence comes from Pogostemon cablin, assembly GCA_023678885.1. Taxonomy (NCBI): domain Eukaryota; kingdom Viridiplantae; phylum Streptophyta; class Magnoliopsida; order Lamiales; family Lamiaceae; genus Pogostemon; species Pogostemon cablin. The sequence goes on along the minus strand of CM042962.1, from coordinate 14,795,241 downwards.
TTCATATTATAAAAATTAATCATCATTCGCTTTAGATATTAAAATATTATTAATTAATCAATTTTTATTTTATAAATATATAAATTCTTATTTCTATAAATTTATTTTATTTAATTATATAATATGATATGATTAGTATATTAAATAATTATTTATATACAGTATTAGCTATAATATTTTTAAATAAAATTTAAAATATATTTATATTTAATATGTTAATTTATTTTAAATGTGCTTATAAAATCATTAATTATAAATCAACATTTACATCTTATTTTAAAAATAAATATTAAAAAGAAAATTAAACATCTTTGTAAATGAATTTGTTTGGTAAATCCGTTACACCGAACTGCACCGATCCGATCGATCCAAATACAACCGAAAATTCATTTCGAACCGTATCGAATTATAAGAAAACTGTATCGTTACATAATCAAAATTCGGTATGGTATTGGATTTTTTATTTATAAAAATTAGTACCGAACTTTCGGTATGGATTTTTAAAAAAATCCGCACCATTTCCATACCGAACACCCTAGTTTAAATGAGTTAAATTTTATGTTAAACATATCTCGATAGTATATTAGAAATAAGCTAAATTTTATGTTAAAAATATCTTTATAGTATATTAAAAAGAAGAGTCCAACTAATTAAAGTGCAATTGGACATAGATAATTTAATCTCCACTACTAAATTAAATTTAATAATTAAAAAAATCAATTAATGTTAGATGCAATCTAAAATCACCCTAAAAGTAAATAAATTTAATATTATGTATTAATAAAAAGAAATAAAAGAAATATATCAAAATTATTATAAAGTTAAATAAAAAGAAAAGATAAATTTCACCAATTATAACGAAACCAATACATATATTAAAAAATACATAAATATTTAATATTTCTATTAATTAAAAAATTAAACGAAATCAACATATATATATTAATAAAAAGTAATAAAATAAATAAATTTAAAAAATAAAATAATAAATTGATAATAAATGTGTTAATTAAAAGAAATTATTACGGAATTAACAAAAAGAAAAGGTGAATTTGAAATTTAAAGAGGAAAAAATCATCACAAAGTTAAAGAAAAAATGCAAATAAATAAACTTAATTAGTATTAATAAAAAAGATAAAAATCAAAAGAAATTTAAAATAAATTATAATGAAATTAATAAAAAAAGTTTTAATAAAATAAATAAAAAATCGGAGTCCATTCTTTAAAACTTGAAGAAAGTTTCAGAAGGATAATTTTTGTGCGTATAAAAAAGTTTATGATTTATTACTACCTAATACAAGATATACTATAATATTACTAGTGGATACATAGTATATATTTTATTACTAACTACTACAAAATTATTTTATAAAAAGTTTCAATTACCCCTAAATACTTCTCAAATAGGTATATATTATCCTTAAACTTAAAAAGTCTCTATAAAAATTTCTGAATAGATAAAATTTGAATACAAATATATAAAAATATATTTGAACATAAACATTTCCTAATAGATAAACAATGTGAATGTGATCAGAGGGCGAATCCGAACTATCGAGATGACGTGTTCTTGGAATATTTTTTTTTATACAGTGGCTAATTAACCATTAATGATCACATTCATATTTATATCTTAAAATAAATATACGTAATTATCTATATTTATTAATAATTAAAATTAAGGGTCCATTACTTATAGGTACAATTTATCTACCTATATTACTAGCAGGTACAATATTCAAATTAAAATACTATGCACTACAAATTGAACCCATCAAATATCTATTTTAACCCTATTATAAGTTCAATTGTATTAATAAATTAATTAAACATTAATCTCTCCATAAAAATAGGAGATAGGTTGAGATAAGTTAATAAAATCAGTATGTTATTTATATTCAATATATTCGTATTTAATCTACTAAAATCAATTATCTAGAAAATAGGCTTAAAATCAATTATCTAGGAAATAGGCTGAATACATATCACAATACACAAACATCTAAATATAATAGGCTGAATACATATCACAATACACAAAAATCTAAATATACGTAAAACACAAAACTCATATATTTACATTTTTTAATACACATTATATTTCTGAATACATGTTACGTAAAACACAAAACTCATATATTTACATTTTTGAATACACATCATATTTCTGAATACATATCACAATACAAGAAAATCTGAATATATAAAAAACACAAAACTCATATATTTACATTTATGAATTCACATAATATTTATGAATACATATCACAATACATGAAAATATGAATATACGAAAAACATAAAACAAAGTAATTGAACTTCAATTAAATACCGAAATTATTGATGAAAACTCCAGCAAATTGAACCCCACGCATACGAAAGATTTTCAAATTTCTAGAAATTGCATACGGAAAGTTAAAAATATATGAAGAATTGAATACAGAGCAATTTAACCCTCATTGAATTCCGAAATAAAATAAAAAATCCAGCAAAAATGAATATGGGTTCGTTGAGTGCACGGAATTAAAAATCCCAAAAATTGAATTAAACATTCCAAAAATTGAAAATAATAAATTATTTTTGTCGTTGAACATTTTCCCTGTGTTTGCTTTGAGTCTCTGGAGAGGTAGTGATCCATACACAACCGAGCAAAAACGTCTTTTTTCCACTTTTAATTTGTCTCTTTTTCTTCTCTCTTGTCCAGTAATTAGATCATAAGGAACCTTAGCTTTATTCATTTGGTGAGAAGCCTCCCATTCCAAAAGACAAAAAAAAAGTTCGCCGAATGTCAATCGGAGTGAAGAAATTCGGCGTTAATGGCGGAGAATTCTAACCGCTGAGTGTGACATTATTCTTCGAAATTAAGATACGGGTTTTGAGAGAAAAAGAACAGAGTAAGAATTGTTTACGTGGTATTAAGCTTATTTTTAGGTGGAAGATGAATATATTACGTGGAAGATTAGTGATAAAGGTTATATTGAGAATTTCACATTAATATATTGTATCTATTAATAATATTTTCTCTATTGTATCTACTAGTAATAATATCTTATATATTGTACTAGATAGTAATAAATCCTAAAATTAATTAATTATTAAAATAATTGAGAAAAATTATGGAGATGACACCTCATCAAAATTAAACTCTCCTTTAGTATATATATACTAGTACGAAGCCCGCGTAATACGCGGGATATTCGAATTTTTTATGCAATCAGTTATTTGTATCTCTGAATTTGCTAAACGTACTAAAAAAATAATTAAATTAAAATATTCGAAATTAATAAGACATAAATATTTTAATAATTAAGATTTTATATTGTATTAGTAGGTTGTAGTACCCGAATAATATATTGTATGATTAGTTGGAGTACCTAAAAGATGTATTCGATTTCATATTGTGTTCGGTTGTAGTACCCGAACAATATAGTGTATTTGGTTGGAGTACCCGAAAGATGTATTCGGTTGGAGAAATTGAATGATCCTTGAGGGATGGCGATAACACTTTCACTATAAAATGTTATCACTTTTATTATAAAATTTTATCACTTAATTTTCATTTATATTATAAATTATTCATAAAATAATATTGTCATTTTTCGTTAATTGAGTATCACTTTCCATTATAGAAGTTATTACTTTTTATACTTATGACGTAAGCCCTCACCTGAGACGGCCTTACTCAGGTCTTTTCCAAAATATTAACAACTATATAAATTAATTAATAAAAATAATTTTGGAATTATTACTATTTAATACAATTTATACATTAATATTACTCTTAGATACATTATCATTAAATTATTACTACTGAGTACAAATAAATAGGATGATATACCTAGTATATCCCTGACTATCCTAATATATTTCTAACCATACAAGATGTATTATAATACTGTTTAGAAAAAATCGGATTATATTGGTTTTTTCAAAAACAATCATCATTACTGTTATCACTTTACCACCATCTGCAAATTATACACCTACAATATTACGTATAGCTATGCAATTTCCCCACATTCTCTCTTTAAATTATTTCTGAATATAAAAAATTGAACACGATCATTCTACATATTTTTTAATCCTAAAATATTTCTGAATATCGAAATATTGAACACCGTCATTATATATATTTTTGAATACTGAAACATTGAACATCAACATTATATATATTTTTGATATACAGTATATTAAATTCGTATGGCTTTTTGGAATTGCAATAAACTTCCACCTATTTTTAGGGAGAAAATCATGGGGGATGATTTTTATTTCTAATATACATTAAATCTCCTATGTTTTAAATTATTTTTGAACACAATAAAAGGGTAAGAAGATTATTTCACTCATTACTAATATAGTTTTGTACCTATTAGTAATAATGGTGTGTGGAATGTATATATTAGTAATAGACTCAATAAAATTATTCATAAAAGTTAATCTTTTTAATATTAAAAATTTTAAACAAAAAAAAATAGACAATACGTTAAAATTTTGTAATGTCTATTAAAAATTTCATAACATTATAGTATAAATTTATATATAATTTTCAATATTATATTGCCAATGCAAAACATATATTTTTATATATTAAGTTCTTATATTATCATATTTAAATTATTACATAAAGAGTATAATATTAAGAAATCATAATTAAATATAAAACTATTATAAGGAATGACAACGAGTATGGTATCCGTTTATTTTTGGATACTCGTACTCTTATGCGATTTAAAAAAAACTAACTGTACATATTCCATTTAAAAAATTTATTATGGTACACGTTCCCATCTCATACCCGTTTATCAATACCCATGGGTATCCACACCCATTTAATATTAATTTATTATATAAATATTTATATCTTTTCTATTATTTAAAATTATGTTATTATGAATTAAATATAAATTAATTTAGATTATTTTAAATAAATATATTAAATTTTGTGTGTATATATATATATATATATGGGGTACCCGCAGGTATTGAGGTATTATCCGTACCCGTTCCCCTAATGAGATTTTCACAACTATCTGTATCCGTCCCAAACTCGTTTACAACTATCCATACACGTCCTATTAAGATTTAAAAATGTCCATCTCATTACCATCCCTAACTATTATCGTTTAATAAATAAAATTAATAAATGTATATAACAATTATAAATTATTATATAATTAAGGATAAATTATTAATATAATAAAATAAATATAAAATAAATAATTAATGATAAAAAATTTACGAAAATTAATTAATTAACTAAGATTTATTTTTTTCATGAAATTCCTTATTTAGAATTTTATAATGAACTAAATTTATTTAACTTAAAAATTCTAAGGATAAATAGATTAAATATATTAAATAATTTCTTACCCTTCTAAAAATATTTTATTTATTAATATATTTTATTAAAGAATGTTTTATAATATAGAAATTATTATTAAATTTAAAAATCTATTTCTCCAATCATATATTATTGATAATATGGATGTCAAATTAAAGATCATGAAAAGATAATTAATTTGATACTCCCTTTGTCCCGACGTAAGAGGGTCATTTGCTTTTTGACACGTAGATTAAGGAGTATTATTATTTAATGTGTAGTGGGTAGTTATATTAATAGGAGTATGTGTCTCATATTTTAATTGTATTAGAGGAGGTGTGTGGTTTCCATGTGTGTAAAAAAGGAAAGGGACCCTTTGGGTGAGACGACCAAAATGAAAAAATGGTCCCCTTAACCTGTGACGGAGGGAGTATAATTTTTATATAAATTCGATTTAAAAATAAAAAGTTAAAAATATTTAAAATTTTAGGTAAATTTTTATATAGGATAAAGAAAAATGAAATATTTTGATTGGTTGTTTAAAATACGTAATTACATAATCTTCTCTCTTAAGCAAGTTTATTATAAAAAAATATCAAAAATCTATAAAAATGACACATCATGCCTAAATTGCTCTCACGATGCCACCTAATAAATCCAAAACACTCCTTTAGTTTATAGTATATATATATATATATATATATATACTCCCTCCGTCCTATAATACTTTTCACGTTTACTGTTCCATGTTATTTAAGAAAAATTGCACTTTTTGACCAATTTTATTGACTTTGGAAGGTATTGTAGTATTTTTAAGTAATAAAAAAGTATAAAGTAATGAGATGTGCTTGAAAAAAGAGTGGCAATTAGAAATTAAATTAACTTTTGAGATTGTTAGATAAAGTGATGTTTCATTTTTTTGGGTGTGAAAGGTTTCGTGGGACAAATAAATGAGGAAGATGTGAAAGGTTTTATGGGATGGAGGGAGTATATGGGTAGATTTTAAAAACTAATGCACAATATTTTTTTCAAAATTCAAAAGAACCATAACCTAACATGCACGTATGAATAAAATTTTAATTTGTAAGATAAAATTATAAATAAAATATTCGAATGTACATTATCCAAAAGAAATACTGCTCCAAGCTGTTAACTTACCTAGAAAATCTCTCCCTTAATTCCCCAAAAAATTATAACAATATTAGTTCTGATCAACTTAATTCATTCTGATAATAATAACTATATATAACTGGTCCATGGGATCATTATCACAAAAGTTACAACCTAATTAGGTCATTCTTGAAGAGAGATATATCCACTGTCAAAACTTATGCAACTGTTGAAGATCTTCTGCTGTCTCTGCAAAGATCGTCGGAAAAAGAAGCACCGCCCGCCGGTCGCCACCCGGGTAGCCGCTCCTCCTCCATGGCCGGCGTACCGCGAAAATTTTTTACAATCACACAGAATTTCTCTCTCCTGACCCCAATCCCTACACTCTTACAAATCTTTGACTAATACTCACCATTCTCCCCATTCTCACAACCGAGAATCCAAGAAAGGAATTTAAGAAGAATCAAACACAAAGATTAAAGTGTACTTGATTGGTGCACTTGACATCAAATCCAAGGGCCTCCTTATATAGCCTAAGAATTCCCTCCCCTTTTACTCTTCATCCGATGTGGGACAAAGAAATAAAAGAAAACTCCTTCTTTTATTCTTGATAAACCCAACAATCTCCACCTTGTCAAAATAAAAAAACATTCATTGTCTTCACGACAATCATTCTCAACCCCAAGAATCCCTTAGAATCAACTATTCTAAGAATCATTGTCTTCACCGACAATCCATTCTCTATCTCGAGAATCCTACTCCATCATATTAGTAGACCACTTAGAATCAACCATTCTAAGAATTTCCTGCGGCACATATCGAAAATACTTGCTGATATTTATGGTGCTACTTCCAACTCTTGGCTCCCCTGGAAGTCCATCAGCCATCGATATACATCCACCACACACCCTACATCACCTGCCAAGTCAATGTCCGTGTGCAAACTTGTGGACTAGCTAATATCATTACACCATTTTCTATGACAACTGAACATGTCATAAAGATCCTCAATAATATTAACTCAACATTCGGAACTGTTGCTGCACCAGCTCCTCCTTGACCAGCAACCTCACCATTGCTCCACCGTAAGCAATTACTGTGCCATTGCCCACCGCAATTACGTTACCATTGCTACACCTTGAGCCAAAACCGTCATTGTACTGACATGACGTCGCTGCCTTTTATCGCCAAGCTACACCAAGTTTGTTCGAACCCTTTTCCTACTGAAAGTGTCATCACTTGAAGCCGATTCTAACCCTCCAGAATTCACGATGCTTTTTTCCACTTGTCGGTTGAATTCACGCTACTTTACCGATCTAGCGCCACCCGATACCAAGCCACCACATCGACATCTTCTCTATTGAATCGCCTCTTCTCCACACCACCAATCATTACTGAAAAACTCATTTCTTTTAAACCTCCTTGAGCCGACATCGATGGAAAATTCCATGCCGCTGTTAAGCCAACTCCACCATCGGGAGTCCCAGCAATTCACATTGCTGCAGGTCCAAGAACTCCGCCAAAAACTGTTGACCTACAAATCCTACCCCTTGCCATGCCACTGTCACCACAGTTCGGCGCATTTCACCTCAAGAAAGGAGATGCCACCGCATCCGACTGATCTTCTGACCCCCTTGTGCCACTAGTTTTTCCCACTTCTTTCATGTCACCTTTAGCCTAATGAATAACCCTCTTCCTCTCATAAAGTCTTTTCTGATGTGGAAGGTCAGATTATGCTGGAACCACATAGCATACTAAGAACTTTATAAGCGTCCGAACCGGGCTCTGATACCACTTGTTGGGATAGACAGATCCCCATTCATTCCTAAAGGACAAATAAAGAAGAACATAAAAAGCACAACACAAGAATTTACGTGGAAAACTTCAAAACCGGAGAAAAATCACGGACCGAGAAAATATCACAATGTGAAAAATTTTTACAATCACACAGAATTTCTCTCTCCTGACCCCAATCCCTACACTCTTACAAATCTTTGACTAAAACTCACCTTTCTCCCCATTCTCATAACCGAGAATCCAAGAAAGAAATTTAAGAAGAATCAAACACAAAGATTAAAGTGTACTTGATTGGTGCACTTGACATCAAGTCAAAGGGCCTCCTTATATATCTTAAGAAATCCCCCCCTTTTACTCTTCATCCAATGTGGGACAAAGAAATAAAAGAAAACTCCTTCTTTTATTCTTGACAAACCCAACAATGTTCACCCTAATAAAACTATTACAAAAACTTGTGTAAATCGGGTTTACATTTAACCCTGTTTTTTTGTAGTACATAAAAATTACTCTGTTGTACATAAAAATTACTCTTTAGATATATAAATTGTTACTTTTCAAAGTTAAAAAATTACTCTTCAAATTATTGTAAATCATGATTTATCGATTACTTTCGAGTACTTAAAAAATTATTCTTTAGAAACATGAATTATTACTCTTCTGCATAAAAAAATATTATTCTTTAAAGAGTAACTTTTTATATACTAAAGAGTAATTTTAAAAAATAGGTTTATTTGGGTATAATATTTTGTTTTAAAAATTTTACACTTTAATTATAATGTATAATTTTTTATCGAAAAGGTCAGCTAAAATATGAATAGTATAAATGTTAAAAAAATTAAGTTTCTTCCTAAAAAAATCAAAGGATATAAGTTCTTATACTAATGGGGATAACATTTAATAATAAAGTGTATAACTTTCAGAAAACATAGAATTTAATACTAAAAAATACAACTTTCAAAAGTGTGGGATTACTAAAGTGTACATCTTTAACGAAATTTATAAATTTAATCCGTTGGTAATTACAAATGGATTAGCAACAAAATGACAATTTTCTATTAACAATGGAATACCAACGGATTTATTCTCTATTTTACTAACAAAATTCATTCCGTTGGTAATTACCAACGGATTACCAAGAGAATTTTTATATAAATTACGAACGAAATTGATTTTTCATTACTAAAAATTTACCAACCACCACATTACCAACGGATTCTGTTGCTAATCCGTTGGTAAACCAATTTAACAATTGAATTAAGGCTTTTACCAACGAAATATTCCATTGATAAAAATTTTTTTGTAGTGAAATTAAATATTAAAAAATACAAATTTCTAAAAACGCGAGATTTGAAGTCAAGATATCTCAAAAACACCCAAGTTTAGCCTTTATAAAAATTTTAATTCGACTTGTACATAATTGACATTCTATCTAGCTTTCTTCGTGAAAATAATGAATTGTATTACTCTCTTTAGAAAAGCCTCTTTTGCTTTTTTTTTTCACACTTGGATTAAAGAGTATTATTATTTAATTTATAGTGGGTAATTGTATTAACAGGTCTGATAATTTAATTGTATTAGTAGATGTGCTCAAGTATCTACAAAGAGAAATGAGACCCTTTGGGGATGTTTGTTTCCGGATTTAAAACCTGGGAATTGGAATTCAAAATCCACACCTAAATTTTAAAAACCACATATATATATATATATATATATATATATATATATATATATATATATATATATATATATATATATATATATATATATATATATATATATATATTTACATTCTATCTCCTTAATTACACTTTTTCTCTTTATCTCTCCTCTCTCATCTTTTTTTTTTACATAAATTAATACAAAAATCACCCCTATATATACCTATATACATTATCTCTCCTCAATTAATACACGTTTCTCTTTATCTCTCCTCTCTCATATTTTTTTTACATAAATTAATATATTCTTACACATCAATTTTGGGGTTTTACTTAACTGACCCTGACTCATATATGATCTAAATAAATTTTGATCATTGGATCAATTCTCTTTTGATCTAAAATCATTAGATTAAAAAAAGAAAACCTATATTTAAAGGCTGCCTGTTAAACAGGTCTCACCAATTTAAAGAAGGAACATGTACAATTTCCAAGATAGTGTGCAACAAATCCATCATTCCATGCAATGTTCATCTCCAACTCAACACCATTGTCAATGGTCAATGTAGTGGCTTTGTAACATCGTCAACTACACACTGAGGAGGATAAAGTATGCAGTGTGCACTGGGGCACTGCCAATCAACCTTCACAGAGGTATTTAATTCGATGCATTCAAGGATATTTTTATTTTTTATTTTTATCTTTTTGTTGAATGTACATAGTATGGAGTATGGACATCCATATATGCTATAGAAAATATAAGTTTATTAATTTATCCTTTATTAAAAAAACTCTAAACCCTAAAATACTTAACCTTTAAAACTATAAACCTTAAACCATTATACCCTAAACCACAGGACTAAATATCGCTTAAATGAATTAATACATCGTTTTTATAAAATTCTGGATATCTAGAATATGGACAGAAATTTTTACCCTAAAATAAAATAGCATTGCTGACATCATATTGAGATGATGACTTGAAACCTGCATTGACCTGGGTCACGTGTGAGTTTTGGTCAGTTAAGAATTGCCCTAATTTGTATGTTTCAATTACTATGTTTAATACAAGTGATTTTTTTTATAATTTTCTTATTTTATTATTTAATTAATATTTTGATAATTTATTAGAATTAATTTTCATTAAATAAATAAATTGTTGTTACTTTATTTATTCTTCAAATTATATTAATTATGGGATGTTTCACACTATTTTACATAAATAATTGAATTAATTAATTTTGTTCTTCAAACCATTCAATTTTAATCACTTTTTATTAATTGAGTAATTTTTTTCTTTAAAAATAGTTTATTATTTTTTATCCGTGAAATGATCTCATATAAGTCTTTTCATATTTCATATATAATATATAATTCATTTTTTTCAAATAATTATTTAAATAAATTAAAATTTAAGTATGGCTAAAAATTGCGTGTCCCCAGAGACACCGTGTCCTGAAAATCCGTATTTTTTTGGAAGTTATACCCTTTAGATGATCTTTTCAATAGAAAAAAATATAATCTAATTAATTAAAGTGTATAGCCCTTTAAAACAAAATATTATACCTTATACACCTTGTACATCCGGAGACACATGAGACCAACTCTTCAAGTATAATGATAAAATTAAAATATATATAAATAATAAGGACAAAAATTTTCAATTAATTTATGGATTTTTAAAAAGTTACAAATATGGTCTTTTTCTACGTTTATTTATGAAAAATAACGTATATAACTTATAAAATCAAATTGCATAAATTAGCAAATTTAGTAATTTTATCTTCATATAGTGCTATTAGTTCAGATCAATTTGATATGTTTAATAAGGTTCAAATAAAAATTAAAAAGTCAACTAACACATATATATAATTAATATAGCAATTTAATACTAATAAGGAAGTATGGGTTGATATGTGTCACAGATGTAATTCATAAGACGAAATATGCTATGACACTAAAAAAAATTATTTTTTATCAATTAAATATTTCGCTGGAAAAAACATTAATTTCATGATTAAATTGATTTACTAAAGGATTAACAACGTAATCCATTGATAAAGTGGTGGTTGGTAAACTTTTTAGCAATGAAAATTCAATTCAATTGGTAAATAATTTCGTTGGTAAATTCAATAAAAGACAAAAACAAAACAAATTCACTATCTGTTTTACGTCAAGCAATACGTAAAGTCGTTGGTAATTCATATAATGATTCCTTTGCTAATTTATTGGTAATTACCAACTTATTGAATTTCGTTGATAAAATAAAGAATAAATCCATTAGCATTTCGTTGCTTAAAGAAATTTTCATTTTTTTGCTTATCCATTAGTAATTTCCAACTAATTGAATTCCGTTGGTAAATTCCATTGTTAAAAAATAATTTTTTTTGTATGTGATTTATGGTAAAATATTTTACCTTTAATTAAAAATAAATCGGGACGAAAAATGAATCATGTTTAGTTGTCATTAAATATCAAATAATTACAATTTCTGCAATTTATCAAAGCAAAAACTTGTGTGAGACCGTCTTACATAAGGACTTATCTTTGTATAATTTTTTATTTGTGTTCTTAATAATTGTATATTTTTTTTACATTCAGTTTTTCATTAAATAAACTAGCATATACTCCATGTGTATAACTTTTTATTCGTGTATACATATTTTTTAATAATTGTATACTTATTTGCACTCAAATTTCTATTAAAAAAACTAACAAAACTAACAGAAAATTTGCTAACAAATTGTATACATTTGTTTTCATAGTTGTATATGTTTTTGTTTATAATTATATACGTTTCTGAAAGTGGATGCACCGTATAGTGGGGTGCACCCAAGTGCACAAGAGAATTAGCCTTAAAAAAATTTTATAGTATATTAAACGAATATTAAAATTCAAAATTATTTTGGGATGTACGTGATGTAACGATGCACCTTATGATTTATAGAGTAAACGTAAAAATATAGTGAATAGTTATTGTATTTATTGAAAATCTAACAACAAAATATGTTTTCCACATATAACTTTTGTCAGATATTTTAATTTACTGGTCGTATAAATCTTATGATCATAACTGATAGCTAAATTATATATAACATAACCTGAGGATCGAATCCACAATATTTGATATCTTCTAATGATCTCACTGGATTGTTCGAGTCCACGTTGATTCCCTTATTTTTTTTCCATCCCAATAAAATAATTGGAATTAACTAATGGCAAAAACTCATGTGCACCATGCGCCTTTAGAATTTTGTGATAAATTGTATACCATTTAGTATACAGATGTGTACCCTTTATTTTCTAAAGAAAATTATTGTGTGTATCTGGACTCATTAACAACACTCCGTGCGCCTTTAGAATTTTATGTTAAATTGTATACCCTTTAGTATAAAAATGTGTACCCTTTATTTTCTAAAGAAAAAAAATATTAATGAAAGTGTATACCCTTTAAAATAAAATGACATACCTTTTATTAATTAAAGTGTATACCCTTTAGACCAAAATAATGTACCCTTACCCATAATACTAAATTTCTAAAGGCGCACGTAATGTGTTCCCGTGCGCCCGGGCGCACGGAAGCCTCACTCTTACCTAATAACATGGTTTAATAATACATTAATATGACTAACTACAAAACAACAAAACCCAATATAATTCATTTTAAATGTAATGGAATCATTTATGATTAAATTGCAAAAAAAGTTAAAAAAACAGATGTTTAATTGCAAATAATCGTGATAACATGAAAATTTAAAAGAATGATGTAATTAATTGATAAATAAAATTAGTTGGTGATTAAATTAAGTAAATAAAAAGAAAGATGTTTTTTCTTTAAAAAAAATAAAAAAAAGTTCGTGATTAAATTAAAAAAAATAAGAAACTTTGTATATTTTAATGTAATTAACTCGAAAATGGAATATGATAACCTTTTCTTTTGTTGCGCATTATTGAGAGTCGTTCAGATCTGGCTTCACTACACGAATTCATTTGAACTGTTGAACATAAAATATGATGAAATTTTTTATTTGAGATTTCAATAAATGAAAAAATAAAAATGCATCCATTCAACTAACCCGTATTATATCTCTTTTCCAGAGGCATTCTGGGAGAGTATGTACACGGGACATGTACTTAATTGTTATACCGAATGGAAGATATTCAATTGTAAAACGTGTCTGATGATTATCTTTGACATCTCGAATGTTCTCATCCATAAAAAAAGTAGATATTGAAGTCGTTTCGTGTTCTTATAAAAAAAATAATAACAAAAAATATATTATTATCATAGTAAAAAAAATGTAAATTTGCAATAGTAAATTAGGAGTTGTAAGCAGTTAAATTTACGGTCCAATTAAATGGCAACACGTGGATTTTATTAATTAAATATTAATTTATTTTGGAATTTAAATAAATTAATTTCTAAAGTAAATTAATAAATAATTTGAGTCCAACAAATTAAATGAAGCTTAAATTAAATGAGGCCTGACCCAAGTCAAATAAGCTCAAATTAAAGGAGACCTGACTGAAGTCAAACAAGCCCATACAAATTAAATCAGGCCCAAGTAAAATAGGTTTGATTACAGCATAAACAAGTGGAGGCCCAAGCCCGAAGAATATGGGCTAAATAGAGTGGACCAATCAGAATGCAAGACATTAATGAGGGAGTCTTCACCTCTCACCTATATAAAGGGGTCTCATCCCTTCATTCGAAACACACTGAATCATCTGAAGACAAATACACTCTGAAGAGATTGAAACACGAGCAACGCTCCTCAAGATCTTCAAGGCGAAGAACGATATAAGACCCGGGATTAAGGTGCTAAGCCCCCAGATCGAGTGTTTCTCATAGCAAGCACGTTGAGTTCTTCAGTATTCTTCGAGCCAAGAACAGCATACGACCCGGGATAAAGGTGCTAAGCCCCCAGATCGAGTGTTTTCACATCAAACACGTTTAATCCAAATAAATGTTCGACGCCTCTGGATAAACGTTACAAAGTCCCAAATTCGAGCTCGAAAAAGCTTCAACTGAAGATCCGACTCAACTAAAGATCCGACTCAACACACAAAGTTAACACGGTCAACACAGTCAGCGCAGTCAACACAGTCAGCGCGGTCAACGCACAAGTCAAGTCAAAGTCCAAATTGGTTCGAGAGAAGAATCAGAGGATAGATAGAGATTGTTTCCTTAATTATCAAGTTCAATCCAACTGGATTATCATTGTAATAATTTTGTATTTATTTTATTATAAATACAAAATTTGTTATTTCAAATTTTGGCACGCCCAGTGGGACCATCTCTACCTCTCATCTCTTCTCTCTACAAGCTTGAAAATACAACATGACTCCTATTAAGATCACAGTGGGAAGAACTGCAACTTCCAAGCTCTCCGATTCATTGAATGAATATGTTGCTGTTGTCACAAGGAGTATGTCAAAGAAAGCTTAGTCTGAGGCCTCCTCTAGATCCAGCTCTTCGGTCGAAGTGGCTTCGAGAAAGCAGCCACCTATGAAGGAGGATAGTGATGAAGACTCTGCATGCTCACACCCTCTATCATCTTCAAGCTCTTCATCTGACTCGAGTGCAGCTCCAGTAATGATGGCAGACACTACAACTATTGAGGAGCAACTAGCGAACATAATAAAAGCTATCGAAGGGCTCACAAAAATACATAGAAGCTCAAGACACAAAGATCTCCCAATTAATGGAAAAAAGCGACATCGCGGAGACTAGCCATACAAACAAAAAAGGAGTTGTGGACGATAGTGAGGTGGAAGAGGTCACAAGGCACCAGATTGTGAAAAATGAGCAAACTGAAAAAGGAGTGCAACTTTCAGCTGAGGGAATGCTCCAAGTGGATCAACTCAAGGATATTATACTTCGAACAATAAAAGAAAGGTTTGAGGAGACTTCCAAGCCTACTGTCACTTATGTCAAGCCATACACAAAAAGAGTGAACAACTTAAAGATGCCAGCTGGTTACTAGCCTCCCAAATTCCAACAATTTGATGGCAAGGAAAACCTAAGACAGCACGTGGCACACTTCATTGAGACATGCAATGACGCTGGTACTTATGAAGACCATATGGCGAGGCAATTCGTTCGCTCTCTCAAAGGAAATGCCTTTGACTGGTATATCGACTTGCAACCTGAATCCATTGACAGTTGGGCTCAAATGGAGCATGAATTTCTCAATCGTTTATACAGCACGAGGAAAACCATTAGCATGACTGAGCTAACTAGTACTCGTCAATTGAAGGAAGAGCCTGTGATTGATTATATCAATCGATGGAGAAATTTGAGTTTAAACTGCAAGGATTAATTATCTGGAGAGTCTGCTATCGAAATTTGCATCCAAAGGATGGAGTAGAATTTACTCTACATACTCAAAGGCATTTAGCCAAAGACTTTTGAAGAGTTGGCTACGAGAGCACATGACATGGAATTGAGCATGACTGCTAGTGGAATCAAGCACTCGCCAATGTCGGATTCTTACAAGTCCAAAGATAGACAAGAAACTAAGAAAGGGGGCAAGCCTTATGCCAGAAACTCCAACAAAGAATCAATGGCCACAAATACTGCTACTGTCAAGGTTCGAAAGAATGGAGATGACAAGAAAGACAAGGGGAAACAAGTTGCTCAAGAGTGGGGGCAAAGAAGGTTAACCCTGAAGGAGATGTAAGAAAAAGAGTATCCATTCCTGAACTCCGATGTTTCTGGCATATTCGAATGATTTGATGAAAGAAAAACTTATCGAACTCCCTGAGATGAAATGCCTAGAGAAAGCCAATCGAACCAATGACCCAAAATATTGCAAGTACCATATATTGGTGGGCCATCCCATTCATGATTGCTTCATCTTCAAGGAAAAGATCATGCAACTAGCCAAGGAAGGGAAAATTGTGTTGGAAGATGAAGCAGCCACAAACTTCACTTTCATAAAAGAAATTCATGATGAAAGCTCGTGTCGCGTGGTGAATGAGAAGGGTAGTAAAGATGAACGAGTTAAGGATAAGGAAAAGATTTACTCTATGAAGGTGACCTTTACAGATGAAGACATGTTGTTGGGTTCACAGCCTCATAACCGACCTTTATTTGTAATTGGTTATACGCAAGTGCTGCAAGTAAATCGTATACTTGTTGACGGAGGCTCAGCAGTGAACATCCTGTCTTTAAAGATGTTGAAGAAGTTAGAAATACCAACAGATGAACTTAACCATAGCCGGTTGATGATCCAAGGGTTTAACCATGAAGGGCAAAGAACGCTCAGCACGATTGTTCTTGATTTGATGATCGATGAGATGAAATCAACAGTGCTCTTCCATGTCATCGATGCAAAAACTTCATACAACATGCTCTTGGGGCGCCCATGGCTGCATGAGAATTGTGTGATCCCTTCTACATTACACCAGTGCTTCAAATATAGCGAAGGCAACAGCGTGAAAAGGGTGTTCGGTGATGATAAGCCGTTTACTGAAGCTAAAGATTACTTTGCAGATGCTAAGTATTTCTTCAAGAATACAAAGGAAGTGAAGCGCGAAGAAGCCCCAGCACAAAATGATGGGGGTAATAAACAAGTAAAGTATGAAGGTAGCACATCATCCACCGCTCTCAAGAAGAACAAAGAGAAGCTTGAGGCCTTGGAAGAGTTGACGTTGCCCTTAATAAAAATTAATGAAGGTAAGACTTCTTCTCCTCCACTCAAAGGATTCGTACGTCCTGTTGAAGGAGCAAAGACCGAACATGATGAAGTATTTGAGGCAGAAATAGCCAAGTCTATGGCCCACAAGCTTTCAAACTCCTCAAGAAGGCCGGTTATGAACCAAAGGAGAAATCGATGACAAGCAAGCTGCCTCAAGAGACTATCAACCCATCTGAACATGGGATCAATGCTACTCAGAAAGTGTTGAAAAATAGTGGCCACATTATCAAGAATGCTAAGCCAGGTTTGGGATATGTCCCTCAAAAGCCAGTCCGCATAGCAATCAGAAGAGCAAATGCAAATTATATTACAGAGGGAGAAGCTTCGTCCACAGAAGACATGTTTGATGAAGGAGGAAGGAAAATCAAGAAAAGCTCTGTCTTCGAAAGGCTTGGAAGTGTTTTTGAAAGTCTCGGACCGTGTGAAAAGAACAGGTGTGGGAAGAAAAGTAATTTCAAGTCTCCTAGCTTCCCAAAACTCCGAAGTCGAATCCCTTCTCGCATGAAGAGGCAAAATATCTTGATAGTCTCATGTGGAAGAGTGTTGAAGGCCAAGATACAGACAATTGTCTTTACTAAAGAAGACAATGATGAAGATAAAGAAAGTGTAGTTTCCACCAACCATATCACTGCTTTTGAGGATTCTCAAGTGGATGAAGTGGATGCCCCTCCACAATTTGAGGAGGGTGTGAAAGCCACTGTTGATGAGTTGAAAGAAATCAACTTAGGTGACGAAAATGACCCACGTCCTACTTGCATAAGTGCCCTGCTAAGTGTTGAGAAAGAAGAACAATATATCAGCCTTTTGTGGGAATTCAGAGATATCTTCGCATGGTCGCACAAAGAAATGCCAGGCTTGGATCCAAAAATCGCAATGCATCACTTGTCCATTAAAAAGGAAACTCGACTAAT
Organism: Pogostemon cablin; assembly: GCA_023678885.1. Lineage (NCBI taxonomy): Eukaryota > Viridiplantae > Streptophyta > Magnoliopsida > Lamiales > Lamiaceae > Pogostemon > Pogostemon cablin. The sequence goes on along the minus strand of CM042962.1, from coordinate 14,776,742 downwards.
TAAGCAAATGCAGCGCCGATTTCGACCAGAGTTGATTCCATTAATTGAGGATGAAGTTAATAAGCTCCTTGAAGCAGGAAAGATCAGAGAAGTCAAGTATCCTACATGGATTTCTAACACCGTGCCAGTGAGAAAGAAAAATGGGCAAATCAGAGTATGTATTGATTTTCGGGATTTGAACATGGCGTGTTCGAAATATGACTTTCCACTGCCAATTGCTGAGCTCATGATAGATGCAACAACTGGGCATGAGGTCCTTTCATTTATGGATGGGTCATCTGGCTACAACCAAATTGGTCTGGCTCTTGAGGATCAAGAGAAGACAACCTTTCGTACTCCAAAAGGAATATATTGCTAGAATTTCATGCCATTTGGCTTGAAAAATGCTGGTGCCACTTATCAACGAGCTATGCAAAAAATATTTGATGACATGCTTCATAAGATCGTTGAATGTTATGTAGATGATATTGTGGTAAAATCGAAGGAAAAGAAAGATCATCTCCATGATTTAAGGCGAGTGTTTGAACGTTTAAGGGAGCATCAAATCAAAATGAATCCACTCAAGTGTGCATTTGGAGTTACATCTGAAAAATTTCTTGGATTTATTGTTCGCCGTCGAGGAATCGAGATTGAGAAAGCGAAGATTGATGCGATCATGAAGATGCATGTGCCTCGAAACATACATGAACTCAAAAGTCTGCAAGGAAAGTTGGCATACTTGAGAAGATTCATATCAAACTTGGTTGGTCGATGCCAACCATTTAGTCATCTCATAAAGAAAGGCAGCGTATTCGAATGGGATGAAGCTTGCAATAATGCTTTCAATAGCATTAAAGAGTACTTGATGAAAGCACCAGTGTTGTGTGCACCAATACCCGGACGTTCACTAATTCTCTACCTAGCTGTTTAAGAGCGTTTTGTTGGAGCTTTACTTGCACAAGAGAATGATGATGGCAAAGAAATGGCCCTCTACTATCTAAGTAGAACCATGACTCCAAATGAGTTGAAATATTCACCTATTGAGAAGATCTGCTTAGCTCTTATCTTCGTGATTCAGAAGTTGAAACATTACTTCCAAGCTCATACAGTTCGGCTAGTCTCGAAAGCCAACGCACTAAAGTTTGTCATGTCAAAGCCAGTACTCTCTGATCAGCTTGCCAGGTGGTATCTCCAACTCCAATAGTTTGAGATTGTATACGTCCCTCAGAAGGCCGTAAAAGGACAAGTGTTGGCAGATTTTCTAGCTGATCATCCAATGCCAGCCGAATGGGAACTGTCCGATGAACTCCCTGATGAAGATGCTTTCGCTGTGGATATATCTTCTCCTTGGAAAATGTACTTTGACGGAGCATCTCATAGAGAAGGAGCCGGTGCTGGAGTCATGTTTGTAACATCCAGTGGTAAAGTGCTACCATATTCATTTTCCTTAACAGAAAATTGCTCTAATAATGTAGCTGAGTATCAAGCACTCATACTTGGTTTAGAGATGACCGTCGATATAAAGCAATTACACCTTAGGGTGTATGGTGATTCGCTGCTTGTGATAAACTAACTACTTGGAGTGTATGAAGTAAGGAAGCTTGAGTTGCTCCCATACCACAAGTATGCTCAAAAGTTGATGGGTTGGCTCGGTGATGTTGACATCGAACATATGTCTAGAAGAGAGAATAAGCAAGCTGACGCCTGATGAGAGTGAAAATAATCATGTTATAGTGTCCAATTTAACACCTTCTTGATTGAATTATTGTCATTTATTAGCACAAGTGTCTTATAATTTGATATATGTGAGAAAAAGGTGCACTTGAGATGTTTTATTGTGTTTTAGGTGGAAAAAAGGGATCAAAAGTGCCAAGTTGGAAAAAAGGTGCAATTTATGCAAGGATGCTCTGAAACGCATGTCCAACTTGTGCAATTTTTCTGTGTTTATGTGGAGATCAAAACTAGTTTTGTGATATATAGTTGGAAAGCCTCTGAAGAGAGAGTCGTTTTGGCATAAAGAACACCTCAATCAGATTCCAAACGAGGAAGTTATGAGCAAAATGGTGACGTCGCGCGAGCTGTGCCGAATAGAACAAATGTTCTGCTTTCCATGGTTTTTTACATATTTAAATCTTGGAGTTTATGTCAGATCTTTATATGTATAGAAAGCCAAGTAAGAGAGGATCGTGTGAGCTTAAGAATTACTCAAATTGGAGCTCGGATGTGGAAGTTATACGCGAAACAATGAGACGGCGCAAGTGGGATTCGACCACGATAGTCCAGTTCGACCAGATACCTTGTCGAACTGAAGCCATTTTGGTCGAATCGGAAGCCTGAAGTGCAAATTATCACCGATTTCGATTCGACCAGGGTTCGACCAAGCCCTTGATGGGCATTTTCTCAACACACAAAATAATCCTCAAGTATAAAGATATCGATTGTAGTTTCGATGGGCAACCAAGTGTTTATCGAATCCAAAAGACGGAATATTATCAATTCGATTAATTTATAGCTAACTAAGACTATGTGGGTAAATTGATTTGGTTTGTTTATTAAACTAAATAACATGAATTAAGATAGCAAAGTAATTAAATAAGCAATAGAGAAACTTCGGTGGTGATCAAGTAATTAATAAAGTAGTTCGTCAGGTAATCCAGTTTTACTCATTAATATCCTTTCCATGTGTTGTTGTCCGACTTTGCCTTGTGGTCTATGGACGCATCACTAAACCATGCAAGTTCACCCTATAGACACAAGTAAACAAGCGTATGACACGTGTGAATATCCTAAGAGCAAGAGATATAATTCACCCCCTTTCTAGGTACTATCAGTATTAATTATTTCACGTGCACTTAGTACTCTAACCCGATGTGATCTCCCTTTTTAGGCACTATGAAGTTATACTTTTTATCCTACTTATTAACCCGAATATGATTCAATTAACAAGTATCTATATAAGATAGTTATAATAAGACTTCGGAATCCCTTCACTTAGAATTATAACATGCAATCTTGCTTAGCGGTGAACGCACTCAATCAATAACCAAGAGATGTATTCAGACTCTACATAACAGTTAAAGATGCACAAAACAACTGTGAGTATGAATTAAAAAGGCACAATCTTATAAAGAATAAACCACAAGTAGTGTTATACGGAGTTTACACATGGAACATCAATTAACTTATAAAACTTTCATAACCCTAGAACTACCGGAGCGGTTCTAGCCCATGATTGATCTAAGAACAATCATGGCTAGTTGGCATGATCTTACTTGACTCGCCAGACGAATCTCTCCTCACGACTCCTTCGGATGATGGTAGGCCTTCCTCAAGGATGGATGATGAATGTTTGATGTCACATTTCCTCCTACGAAAGCTCTTCTTTTATACTTGTAAACTTTCCTTACGGGCTTTGGATGAGCTTCTTGAGTAATCACATGCACTGAAGGTGTAAAAATACGAATTTGGTTAGTTTCTGCACGTCAGTTCGACCAAACAGGTTGGTCGAACTCATCAATGCTGGTCGAATCCGTGGTCGAACTCCTCTGTAACTCAGCTTCTGATCTCGGATTCGACCAGAGTGTTGGTCGAACTGGATATTTTCTAGTCGACCAGGTACTGCTTCTGTTTAGGCTTCGAGTTCGACCTTGGGTTTGACCAAGTGGTTTGATCGAACTCAAATGTCGTGATCGAACTCGACTTTTCTGAGCTCAGTTCGACCAGAGGTGCTGGTCGAACTCATGCTTTCCTAGTCGAACTCACTCTCTGGGTGGTCGAATCCATCCCTGTTTCTTCCTCTTTTCAAATCTGATCACTTTCAACTCGTTTTTCATCGAAAATCAGCTCAAATACCCTTCTACACTCTCGATTCGTGACTTTCCACCAAGTATAGCAATTCACATCGAATTACCATCATTAATTACACCATAAGTACACGAATCAGAGCTAGAAACTAGTGAATTTACACACTGAACAAACTCCTAAACTTACATGTTGCTCGTCCTGAGGCAACGAAATAAATCCAAGGAGCAGCAGTGTAAAATCCACTAGCAAACAATACAATTCATACTCACGCATGCAATTCATCAATCGAACACAAGTATTACAAGCATCATATGCATCATTCATGCAAAACATCACTCGATTACATCACCTTTCGGAGTACAAATTCATCTAGCTCACAAGATAAATATTCACTCTCACTCTCAAGTGTAAAAGATGTACACTTAAACAGGTTAGTGTTTACAATCATGTTCAATCCTCACTTCCGCGTAACCAAAAGCTTGGCAAATGTCTCAAAACTCAACTTATAATCAATTCCTTACTAGGATCACAAAGGACTTATTTTGGGTTGTAATATTGGCTCTTTGGTAAATGTAGGAAATTTTGGGTAAAGTGACTAATTCACAAGTAAAGAATTACCTTAGAGTTTTGCTTTTCGTCATAGCTTCGCTTGTTCTCCATCTTCTTCTCATAAACTTCATAATTTGAATTCTCCTTCTTTTTCCAAGCATCAACATCATCTTTCTTCAATGCACAAGGGTACCAATTTCGGGTACTACCCTTCTAAGCAGTCGGGATAGCAGTTTCAGGCACTACCCCTAAACAAGATTTAACCATACTTCTTCCTTTTCTATAATTCTCAACCAAGCTTCTACCTTTTCATTCTTTCAATCTCTTATTCACCTTAACTCTCTACTAATAAATATAATATTCAACAAGGCTCAAATAAAGGTTTAATAAGGCTATTTATCAAGGCTTGCCAAAGAAAAAACTTTTTAAGGCTCGAAAGGGCTCACAAAGATATTTTTATTCACAGGTAAGATAAAATTTTGGCCAAATAACTTGATTGCACAATCATGGCCTAAGATCATGTCCTAGCAATTCCTCAATCATAAGTTTCACACAAGACGCCAAGCCAAGTTCTAGAATATGGTCATACGAATGATTCCCTCAAGAATAAATTATCATGAACTAACATGATTTAAAAGGCTCAAATCCTCACATGGGTAAATAGATTCCTAAGTACTCCTTCAAGTAAATAACCAAGATCAATTTCACAATAAATTCACATTTTTATCAAGCATACATGCTTCTAATCAATTAAATCAACACATGAAAAATACGAATGCATCATACCAACCAGGAACCATCATAGCAATACAATCCATACAAGTATCAATCATCATCTCTCAATCCACATCAAATCATTATAGGTACATGTCACTCACACGAAATACCCATCCTGTAAAGAGAAAAAGAGAAGAGAGATGATATGAAGCAGACAAAGACAACCTGATGCATCTTACTCCTCCGGCGCATCATCATCGCTCGCATCACGGCGCCAATTATCGAAATCCTTTTGCAGGAAATCGATCTTCCTATCCAGGGCCTCATAATTCTCATTCATATCCCCCAATCTCAACTCAAGCGCAGCATAGTTTGCATTTACTTCAGCCAACTGCTTGTTCGTTTCCTCCTGGCTCTCATTTATCCCTCCAGATGCTCTTTAATCAAGCGGAACTGCTCCAGTAAATAGGTATCACGACCTATTCCAGCGGTGCCACAGCAACAGCAAGAACTTGGCTTGGAAAAAGAAGCATCTAAATAACGAAGAAGAATAGTGCAAAGTACACAAAAAGATGCGCGTTTACCTCAAATATCTTTTTCAATAGTAGCTTGGCCCTTAGACGATCAACCCTTGCATCATTCTCAGCCATGTATCGATTGAAGGTATCTTCAACACTCTTCACTTCTTGCTGCTACTTCATACTAGGCCCCCTTTGTGTCAACTTTGGAGCTAAATGCACATCAACGCCCTTGCAAAGCTAGCATCAACTATAGCTATGCCAGAGGCGCAAATTTAAATTCCGGTGTGTAAAAGTTGGGTTGTACCACCAATCTTTGAAGATGAGGATTATGAAGAAGATGAAAATCATGTGGTGGAAGTCTTCGAAATTGAAGAAAAGGATTGACGCCAACCACTAGTGGATTATTTGAAGTATGACAAGTTGCCTAGTGATCCACGCCAAAGGGTTGATATTCGGCGTCGTGCACCTCGTTTCATCTATTTCAAAGGGACACTTTATAGAAGATCTTTTGATGGAATTTTCATAAGATGTCTGAGTAAAAAGGAATCTACTCAAGCAATGGAGGAAGCTCATTCCTGAATTTGCGGTGCTCATCAGTTTGGGCCGAAGCTACACTTCAGAATCAAGAGGATGGACTACTATTGGACCACAATGGTGAAAGATTGCATGTAGCATGCACAAAAATGTCAAGCCTGCCAGTTCAATGAGAATTTGATCCACCAACCTCCGGAGCCTCTACACCCAACAGTCGCTTCATGGCCTTTTGATGCGTGGGGATTAGATATGGTGGGGCCTCTCACAAAATCTTCTGGTGGTCATCTCTATATCCTTGCTGCCACCGATTACTTTTTCAAATGGGCCAAAGTTGTGCCTTTAAGGGAAGTTAAGAAAGAAATATTGCTAATTTCATTCGAATCAACATCATTTACAGATATGGTGTTCCCTGCTACATCATCACAGATAATGGGAAGCCATTCAGCAATAGTTGGATTGATAAGTTATGTGAGAAGTTCAACTTCAAACAAAGGAAGTCGTCAATGTACAACGCAGCTGCCAACGGTCTGGCCAAAGCATTCAACAAAACCCTATGCAGTTTGTTGAAGAAGGTGGTCTCCAAGTCGAAATGGGACTGACATGAAAGAATAAACGAAGCTTTATGGGTGTACCGCACTACCTATAGAACTCCCACTCAGTCTACTCCGTATTCTTTGGTTTATGGTGTTGAAGCTGTGGTACCTCTCGAAAAGCAGATCCCATCTTTAAGGATGGCCATACAAGAAGGCTTAACCGAAGAAGAAAATGCAAAGTTACGCCTTCAAGAGTTAGAGGCATTAGATGAGAAGAGATTAGAGGCACAACAAAGACTCGAGTGCTATCAATCTCGCCTATCCAGAACGTTCAACAAAAGGGTGAAGATACGTTCTTTTCAAGTTGGTGACTTGGTGCTTGCAGTGAGAAGGCCTACTGTGATCACTCATCGTGTGGGGAATAAATTTCTGCCTAAATGGGACGGCCCTCATGTTGTGAAAGAAGCCTATACAAATGGCGCCTACAAATTGATCTCGGAAGATGGCGTGAACACTGGCCCCATAGATGGGAAATTCTTGAAACGCTATTACGCGTAAACAAATACAAAGACACCACGCTCCATGACGTACGAGCCTAAACTGCATGTTACTCCTGGTCCGCACGAGTATAAACTGTGTACGACAAACTCCTGGTCCGCAAGAGTATAAAATGTGTACGATAAACTCCTGGCCCGCATGAGTATAAACTGTGCACGGCACCCCCCATTCAAACTAAATTATGTCCCTTTGAACAACGTAATGACTTGATCCTTTGTAAAGAGGTACATAGACAGCTTAACATTTTATTAAGTTCATTCATGTTTTTGGTTTATTCGCATCAAGTTTGTGAAGCAAATTAAAGTATGAAGGCAACGAGTAAATATCAAAATGCAGTAAAGCAAACTAAAGATGCAATGATGAACAAGAAGAAGAAAAAAAAGAGATAAAGGAAAAAGATGAACTTTATTGATATTATCATTACAGTTCAGAACAAAATAAAAAGGACATTGAAATTAAATGGTTCAATACAAGCTAATAAAAAATATTCATAATGGATAACTCCTCTCAAGCGTCTTCCAAGCTTGTGTAACACTTTTAATTCATCAGCAATGGAATCTTCTAGAAGGGGTGTTTTCTGCAGTACATCAATATCTCTGGCAGTAGTTTGGGCCCCGAACTTTGCACTTTGAACAGATTCGGGAAGACGTTCAACTGTTTTAGACATTGTGTCTTTCTCCTTCAATAGGATCTCGATTTCCTCTGTAATCTTCTTCAACCTAGTTTCAGATTCTTGCAACTTTTTGCTCTCTGTATTTCTTCGCCCTTGTAGTCTTGCGCACGCTTCTTTGCGCCAGTCAGACGCTTTTTTGAATTCTCTCCTGGACACTTCATCAGCAAGTTTTATCTTCACGGCATCATATGCATCAGCTTTAGAAAATAAAAAATTAAATGATGCTTCTAAAGCAGATCCGTCAATCTCTGGAGCGCTCTTAAAGTTATTCACCATTTTAAGTCCCTCGTTTCTCATAGAATATAAGGAGCTGACAGGAGTCCTCTTCAGTTTATCTTGAAAGTGTTTCCACACTTCCATGTTAACTAGTTTCCTAGCATCTATAATCGCGGCATCAAAGTTAAATATTGTAATTTCTGGAGCTTCAGTCGTAGTAACTAGAGGATGAGATTCAGGTACGATGGGAGAAGCATGATCCAGGAAGCCATCATTAGCTAGGTCTTTAGGGCCTGCAACAGAAGCTGATCCTTCCTCAAATGCATCGTAATCAGAACCCAATACAGCATGCAGATGCTACAAAAAAAGATGTTAGAAAATAATTGCAGGCATGGAAGTATGTAACTCATAATTAAAGGGTGATTGAAACCTCGGCTTGAGTTGTCAGGATAGGCACTGGAGATTTGGCTCTCTTAGTCCTTTTCCAGTTTCGGTCTATGTTGCTGTCATTTGAATGAGAAAGATCACTCTTTCTCTTTTCTACTCCACCAGACGTCCCCACAATCACCTTTCGAGTAAGCGGAGCCTCTAACGATGCTACTGCCTCATCAACTTCGACATTATTAGAAGTACCAATAATGTCAACTTCTTCTTCTACGACATGGCTTGGAACAATTTTGATTAGATCTGCCACATGGTCTATAAAATAGGTGCCATGAATCTGAGAGAACCATTGATTATATTCTGGTGAGCAGAAGTCTTTGAACTCTGAAGGGGCGCATGGAAAAGTCGCTGTAGCACGAGAATTACGTAAGATACATTGTTTCCAATATTGGAACCCTTGTTCTAGAGTAGTTTTTGAAGGTCCATTTTCAGTCTCCCTGGAGTATCTGCTTGATAAAAGCCAAACTGACGGCTAAATCGATTTGGGTTGTAAGGTTCAATGATAAAGCCTCCATTCTGCCGCAGGGTGAGATAATGCGTACGAATAGCGATGAAAAAACTCCAGTAGCGCCAAAGTGCTTGATCAGTGTCAACATACTTCACCGGGTCCTTTCTTCGGTGAACGTTACAAAATAAGGAAGCATCATTTCCATTTTGAAGCCTCTTGCGAGCATTAGCTGGAGTAAAATACTTGACTCCATTCTCGCCCGAATACATCACCATTAAAGGAACTTTCAATTCATGAGGATGATGAGCATTGAAATAGTGAGCCAACCATGTATAAACAAAATGCACGGAAAATGTTGACTTCACTTCAGAGGGTCTAAGCTCGTTTGAAATCTTATTCAAACCGCTATAGATGCTTGTCAAAACTGGAGCGACAAGTCCAATTGATTTTCCTGCGGCCATCAAACTCGCCACCTTAAAGGTACCAGGACGTATCAAATCTACTTCATCGGTAGGAAGTACGAAGGAGCAGAGCCAGCAGGTTAGATGAGCAGCCAGATACGTCTCGTCTTGTTGCGTAGCATCAATATCAAGCACTTTAAATGGTTCTATCTCAGCAGAGGTCCATTTCGTATGATCGCCAATGGTCCCCTTGGGATTGTGTGTCCTCTTGCGGCGATCTTTCTTCCTCTTCTCTACACTTGCAGGGGGTTTCTTGTATGTTATAGGCCGACAGAACCAAAAGTCTACCCATCAGGTAAGTGAAACAAAACCATTATTGTCAAGACTACGAAGTTTATGGTAAGCGTGCAGCAAATGTCGGCAACTAGATGGAATGCGTAAGCCGGCGGCGTCACGCTCATTGAAGAGTTCGGGCTTATCAGGCACAACTTCTTCATATAAGTGACCAGCAAGCGGCAATCCTGTCCAGTTATACAAGTCCCATAGAGAAATTGACATTTCTCCAAAGGAAGTGAGTAAGGTGTTGGTAATGGGACACCACGCTTCACAAAGGCTTTGATAAGTTCACGACTGCAGTCATATGTGAATAAAGATGCGAAATAGGGTCATAAATACTTGTTTTTTCCAGATCAGAGCGATATCTGCTGAGGACAACTTCAGTCCACTCCCAATATCCAGGAGTGTAATTGAATTCTCCGAGAAAGTTCACTGACTTGCCCCACGTCGCATCATCGTTGATTATTTGGCGCCTTAATGTGGGCAAAGGGCCAATGTTTCTTTCTTTAACATGGTTGGCCGCCCTCAAAGCTGCAACTTTTGTTTCACCCAAGTCCAGGTCTTTAGTCCAAGTCTCTAGACCAAATTCGCTACTCTCACGATGATGTTTCTCGATAAGTGCACCCATCAGAGGTCTTTCAATGGGAAGATGAGTTGCTCCATCTGATGGTGAGTTTTTACTGTCAAGAATCACCAATTGACGCTTATTGGAGTCTATGAACATGCTATTGAAGTAGACCATCTTGAAGTTGATTTAACTGCAAGAAAATATATGAGAGAATATATCAGTAAAAGGGGTTCAAATTAATTTATATTTCTTTGATTTAATTAATTAAAAGGCCCAAAATAAATTCCGGAAGGTCAATTAATTATTAAATTCAAGATTATAAATTAAACACACATGACGAAGGGGGTTAAAATGATGATGATGGTGAGGAGTGATTAAATTAATTCATGTGGAAGTTTGAATGGATTTAAACTCAACCTACAACATGAACTAAATTTAATATTGAGCCTTGGAAATTGAAAATAATGGCCCAAAGCCTAAATTATAAAACCCAATGTCTCTTCATGTCCAAAATTTAAAATATAAGCCCAAATCCATGGTTTAAAATCCAGACCCAAGTTCAAAACAATCTAGGCCCAAGAGAATCATTCAAGGTAATGGGCCAAATTGAATTAAAACTTTTTGGGCTAAAGGGGATTAAAAAAATGTTGAGCCCAATGAAAGGTAATTGGAATGATTTAGTCAAAATTGATGAGAAAGGGGGGTTTTCCTTCTTCAGGAGGAGAAACGAAGAAAATCGACACAAATCGTCCTCCCCACAGCCAGCCGAAAATCACGCCGGAATTTCCACCGCCGTGCCGTCGCAACGATCGCCTCGCCAGATCTGCCGCTGTACGCCGAGACCATCACACTGCCAGCCGCAGAGTCCCGTCGCATCCCATCGCCGGATCCGCCGCGCTGCCCACCGATCAACATCACCCACTCCCTAAGCTCCCGAAAGCGGATCTGCCGCAACACCACACTCCGCCGCACACCAGCCTTGAGTCGTGCGTCTCGCCGCCGAATTTCACTCCTCCACTGCCCATCGCGGACTGCCGTCGACGCCTCCAACGCCCGTCGTCGCGCCACCAGGTCGGACCGGCACTGATGCCATCCAACTCCACTGCCGGAATCGCGACACGATCCACGCAAGGATGCCACAGCGGCCATTCCTCTACTGCCCACCGCACCCACCTAGCCACGTCGGTTGCCTCGTCCCCAGTCTCGCCGCCGCCACTACAAATCGCCGCTCGGTCGTTTCCGCTGCCTCGATCACCAAGTCACGCCGCCGCACCGATCAGAGCTGCCATATCTCTTGCCGGAGGTCACGAGCACCATCGACCGGAATCCGCCATCAGTCTGCTGCCGCTCACCGCTGCAAAGAGCACACTGTCTCTTGCGCCAACAATCACCACCGTTGTAAACCACTCACCGCACTATGCTCAGCCTCAATTTTGTTATCAAACTGCCGGTGCAATCAAGGGACATTCGAGGGACGACAGTTAATTCCATTGAAAGGGACAATCAAGGGACAATAGCTAATTTCATTCGAAGGGACAACGTAAAGGGGCAACCGTTAAGGGACAAGACTCTTCTACGAGGTTGCAGGAAAATCACAAGTATATAGCAATCATACAGTATAAAAAAAAAGAAAAAGAAAATAGGAAATAAGAAACATAATAAGGATGTGAAGACATAGTACGTGGGGCTATCCACGTAAAATTTGTTGTTATTAAATGGCTCACATAAAGAAATAAAGAGCAAATAAAAAAGATGGATTGAGGACTTACACTGATAATAGGCAATGAGTTCTTTGTGTAGTGTGTTTTGCTTGATGAAGAAACTTGCAAAAGGGGACGAAGAAAAGAAAAGAAATCAGAACTGTAAGTGTAGAAATCAAATGGACCGGGTCCTTCTTATATAGTGGAGAGGCAGCAGTAAATTATGAAAATAATTTGCATGATTGAAATCTTGAGAGATTCAAGAGATTTCTTTTATTTTGAGTGAAGATTTGGAAATCAGATGAGCAAGAATTAAATTTGTCCCTATTTCATGTCTCCCGTAAATCTTGAAATTAAGCTGGAAATTGATTTGGGCCACTTGAAAAAAAATAAATTGATTTGGGCCACTTGAGAAATAAAAGTTGGGCCAAGAAATAATTTATTACTACTTGGATAAAGTAATTTATCAAGCCCAAAAATACAAATGTAAAAGAAAAGGAAGAAACTTTTGCGATTCCTTCACATCAAGACGTGGCGTCTGTGAACAAATCGCTAGGGGGCATTTGTAAGCAGTTAAAATTTACGGTCCAATTAAAATTCAACACGCGGATTTTATTAATTAAATATTAATTTATTTTGGAATTTAAATAAATTAATTCCTAAAGTAAATTAATAAATAATTTGAATCAACAAATTAAGTGGGGCTTAAATTAAATGAGGCCTGACCCAAGTCAAATAAGCCCAAATTAAAGGAGGCCTGACTGAAGTCAAACAAGCCCATACAAATTAAATCAGACTCAAGTAAAATAGACCTGATTACAGCACAAACAAGTGGAAGCCCATGCCCGCAGAATATGACTCAAATAGAGTGGACCAATCAGAATGCAAGATATTAATGAGAGAGTCTTCACCTCTCACTTATATAAAGAGGTCTCCTCCCTTCATTTGAAACACACTGAAGCATCTGAAGACAAACTCTGAAGAGATTGAAACACCAGCAACGCTCCTCATTATTTTCAACGCGAAGAACAATATACGACCCGGGATTAATGTGCTAAGCCCAGATCGAGTGTTTCTCATAGCAAGCACGTTGAGTTCTTCAGTGTTCTTCGAGCCAAGAACAACATACGACCCGGGATAAATGTGCTAAGCCCCCCAAATCGAGTGTTTTCACATCAAACACGTTTAATCCAAACAAAGACTCGACGCCTCTGGATAAACGTTGCAAAGTCCCAAATTCGAACTCGGACAAGCTTCAACTGAATATCCGACTCAACATACAAAGTTAACACGGTCAACACAGTCAGCGCGGTCAACGTACAAGTCAATTCGAAGTTCAAAATGGATCGAGAGAAGAATCAGAGGATAGATAGAAATTGTTTCCTTAATTATCAAGTTAAATTCAACTGAATTATCATTGTAATGATTTCGTATTTATTTTATTATAAATACAAAATTTGTTGTTACAGGAGTATTAAATAATACTATGTACCTGACGGTCTTGACCACTAAGGGGCCGTTTACTTGTGAGGTTAACTAAAGTTATCACATATTAACACATGGAAAAACTTTACTTATTAGATTAAAATTGAGGGTTTAACACCGGGCTATCAAGGAGAGCCGGTGTTAATTCCACTGTGCAAAGGGTTTGTTAAACCGCCCACTTTGGGCTGTTAATTTTTATCCATCAGGTTAACAAAGGTAAATGACTTGATTGTCCTCTTCATTTTAACTTAATTTTATTCGTTCATCCTTCTCCAACAGGACAGACCATCTCCCCTGTCTTCCTCTTTCTTCCGCCACAATCGGTGGTGGAGCCACGCCGTCGACGGCAATGAAATTCCCGACAGTAGTGGGCGATCGACGGCGCGATGAAATTCTCGTCAGTAGTGGGCGATTGTGACTGGAGACGAGAAACAGCGACGGCTGCCGACAGTGCGATTTCGGCGGTAGCAACGGTGGGCAGGGTGGGCAGTCGTTTGCTTGAACAGCGGCAGCAGATGCCGATCGCAGGTGGTGGTGAGTGATTTCAGCAAGGGGAAGAAAGGTTGGTGGTTTGCGGCGCTCGGGATTTAGATCCGCGCCATCAACGGTGGTGCACGGTGGTATGGCGGTGACTTTTTGGTGATTGGGAGTCAGATCTAACGACGACGGGTGATGACTGTTGGAGTCGGATTCAGAGACGACGTCTTTCGACGGATTTAGCGGCGGCGTCTTCCGGTGATGGAGTGTGGTGAGGCTGCTTGACGTGTTGGGAGGAGTGAGAGAAGAAAGAAAGCAATTGCATCATTGATCTAGATTCACAAGAATTGATATGTTGATGATTGTAGATTTTGACTGGTTGTGAGAGAATTGAGGGAGAAGCAGTTGGTAGTGAGAGAAAAAGGGTGATTGAGAGAGAAGCAGTGGAGAAAATTTTATATAATTTCTAAGGGCAATTTTGTAAAATATTTTATTAAAACCCTCCAAGTAAACATGATAAAGTAAAAGTGTTAACCTTTAATTTATAATTAATTTAACCATAGGTTGGGGTAACCCTGCCACGAAAGTAAACGGCCCCTAAGGTTGTAACCTTGTTTGGATGATGCTTTTTTTTATTCATTTATAACCATGAGTTTCATTTACACAATATCTGAACATAATACAGTATAAAGAAAATCATCCAATTATACAAATGTAAAGGATTATATAATTGGAAATTGCTCTTAATTATCACTCAACAATTATTGCAAACATAATTATCATAATAACCTAAATTATTAGTTGCAATAATTGTAATATAAAATCTAATTATATACGTAGTATATATATAAAAAAATTATATACATAGTAATAGTAATGCTACATTAGAGGAATATAATTGCATGTAGTAATAAACTCTCAAAGAAAATGGATGTAAAAGAGTTAATAAATATAACTGAAATTAGGGATATCTCTTTATATACACAGTCCAATATATAAAATTTTTCTTATATTTTTCTTTTATGTATGTGTTGATGCGTGTTCTTGACTAGTTAATTCACGATTAAGGAATATGAAATTATAAAGTAACTGAGCCAAGAACGATCACAATCAAATACAAACAACAAATAAATATGAGAGAGATGGGGAATTCCACCAAAAAGCCTTAACTGATGTTTTTATTACCCTCCCTTAGAACAACACTCATACACCTTCCAATTACAAGTGTAATGTTTAAAGTTAGAATAAGCGACCTGCTTCTCTCTTGTGAGAGAAACTATTTATACTACCAACAAAACCCTAACAATTGCCTAATCCCGTCATGCCACCTGAACGGTGACAAGCAGTCATAAATGGAGACTGCTGGTACATCGGTAACTTTCGGCAGCCGGTGCAGAGTGCCACCTGGTGTCTGATGAGAGTGAAAATAAGTGTGTTTTATTGTCCAATTTAACACCTTCTTGATTGGAATTATTGTCATATATTAGCACAATGGTCTTATGTTCAATATATATGAGAATAAGGTACACTTGAGGTACTTTGTTGTGTTTTAGGTGGAAAAAGGATCAAAAGTGCAAGGTTGGAGAAAAGGTGCAATTTGTGCAAGGATGCTGAAAAACGCACGTCCAACTTTCATAATTTTTTTGTGTTGTTGTGAATATCAAAACTAGTGATGTAATATAGGGTTGGAAAGCCACTGAAGAGAGGGTCGTTTTGGTATGAAGAACACCCCAATCGGATTCCAAACGAGAGAGTTATTATCAAAGAGGTGACGTCGCGCAAGCTGTTCCTGTTCAGAACGACTGTCCAATTTGCATGACTTGTTACATATTCAAATATTGGAGTTTTTATAAATTTTTTATACGGATAGAAAACCAAGGAAGAGAGAATTGCGTGTGAGTAAGAATCACTCAAATCAGAGCTTGGATGTGGAAGTTATACGCGAAACGGTGAGACTGTGCAAGTCAATTCGACCTGATGTGCTGGTCGAATTGAGGTCGAATCGGATGACAAAAGAGTCAATTCGACCACGACACCTCAATTCGATCTGTTGTGCTGGTCGAATTGAGCACCTGAAGCTTCAAGTAGGTCAATTCGACCTGGATGGGAGAATTCGACCTGGCTCCTTGGTCGAATTGACATGCGGAAACTTACCATATCCGTATTTTTACACTCTCAATGCGTGTGATCACTCAAAAAGCCCATTCCAAGGCCTATAAGGAGAGCTTACAAGTATAAAATGGGTTGTAGATCATACCACAGGGGGAGAATACAATAGATTAGAGGAAGAGAGGCCACAACCATACTACACCCCACAAGGGGGGGTCACCCCCAACCATCATCCACATCCTTTCCTCCATCCATCCATCACTTTGAAGATTCATTTGTGGAATCAAGAGGAGAACCAAGAGGAGGATTCAAAATGGAGAAGGACGCGACGACTCCCACATCTAGGGTTTATTTCGTTTTCTAATTTATCTTGTAATTTTCCAGACATCCGGATAAGATCTATCAAACACCCATGATTGTTCTTCTTAACATAATGGGCTAAAGCCTTTTTGGTAGAACTAGGGTTTTGAATGTTTTATCTAGTTAATTGAACTTCCATGTGTACACTCCGTACAACACTACTTGTGGATTTATATTATATATGATCGTGCTTTCTTAATTCATACTCACAGTCATTTTGTGCATCATTAACTGTTATGTAGAGTCTGAATACATATCTTGGTTATTGATTGAGTGCGTTCACAGCTGAGCAGGATTCCATGTTATGATTCTAAGTGAGGAGATTCCGAAGCTTCATTAGAACTATCATATATGAATACTTATTAATTGAATTGAATTCGGGTTATTAAGTAGGATAAAGATGATAATTTTATAGTACCTATAAAGGGAGATCATATTGGGTTAGAGTACCAATTGGCCAAGGAAACAATTGATACTGATAGTACCTAGAAAGGTGGGTGGAATTATATCTCTTGCTCCGAGGTTATTCACACGTGTTACACGCATGTTTGCTTGTGTCTATAGAGTAGATTTGCATGGTTTAGTGATGCGTCCATATTCCACAAGGTAGAGTCGGACATCAATACACGAAAGGAAAATTAATGAGTGAAATTGGACTATCCTAGAGCTACATATTCTCCCACTTGATCCACTTTCGAATTCTTCGAGTGATATTTTATTTGATTTGTTATTTAATTTAATTGTTAGTAGATTAATAATTCAAACCTCCAACTTAATTGCCAACTTGTCTTAAATAATTTAGTAAATAATTAAATTGATAATACGCTGTCCCTTGGGTTCGATATTCACTTGGTCGCTTGCTTAAGCTACAATTGATATCCTTAATACTTGGGGATTAATTGTGTATTGAGAAAACGCGCATCAAGTTTTTGGCACCGTTGCTGGGGACAGCTGTTATTATTAATTTTATTATTTCTAGTTGATTAAGACTTTTACCGTCGTGACTCACCGACGTTATACATGAGCACCTGTTGGGGGCTTGCCCTTCCGTTTTATTGCTTTATTTCTTTTGTGTGAGTGAGAAATTTTTATATTTATGGTACTTACTAATCAGCAATTACATCTTTTTGCAAACTTAGTTTCAACTTATGTTTTTACTAAGTTTGGGGGGGTATGATGTTCTTACCTCATTAAAGCACCAAGAGTATAATCTTTTCTTTGTAATGTTTGCTAGGGGAGTTGATTTTTTGCGGTAAGTTGAAATTTTAATCGGTTTTAATGTGTTGATTTTTTACAATTTGACTAGTGTTCAGTGGTGTTTCTAGTGTGTGGAGTTCATTAGATAGTTAATTGAGTCGTTCTTAGAGTTCTCCTATTTTATTATTGATGAATCTTGTGATGATGAGTGTGTTTGAGCTTTGATGATAGAAAAGGGTAACTAGGTGGCAAAACGAGTTTTACATTGAGGCTTTAACTCGAGGAGCTCGTGCGTACATTGAAGAAGAAATCAGGTGCCCTCGTTTCCTTTTTCTAATTTTTATGTGTGCTTTTAAATCATGGAGTGAAGTGTTTAGTTTATGGTAGTGATCCATGTGAGCTTAAATTGTTTAAATTGTGCTTGGAATTCATATGCTTTTGAAATTGATGAAAGAAGTGTACTTGAGTTATATTGTGATATGAAGTTCTATGTGTACTTGTGAGATATTGCTTGCCATGAAAAGTGCTCTGTTACTTGTTAAAAACTCATGTGAGATTTTGAGCCTTGTTGATCATGTTACATAATCACATGATAATTCTTTTATGGTGAGTATCGTTGTTGTGCGTGTATTCTAGAACTTGCCTTGAGTCTCCTTGAATATTCAAGATTAGTCTAGCGGATTATGAAAATGATATTAGACCATCTTTGATATTTAACCCATATTTTCCCATATATTTTACCTGAATTCATTAAATCCCTAGTCATCCTGTTTGAGCCTTTTTAAATCCATTCTTTTGATAACCAATAAAGCTTAATTGAAGAGAGTGGTGATTTGAGGGATGATAAAGATGATGAAAGAAAAATCTTAAGGATCAAGAAGAAATTCATGGAGTAGTGCTTAAATCTAGTACTTCATGGAATCAAACACCCTAGGTTAGTGCTTAAATCTAGTACCCTATGGAGGATGTGAGAGGTAGTGCTCGAAACTGGTACCTAAGAGAAAAGAGAAAAAAAGGTGAAGAAAAGGAGAATGATGGAGTTGAAGAGCTAGGAAAAGTTGAAAAAGAAAATATGATGTGCTTAAAGGAGAAAGATGGGAGAGTTTGAAGAGAATGTTGTGCTTGATTGAAGTGATGAGGAAGAATGAAAGAACGAGAGAGACTGCAGCTTGATTGATCCGAGTTTTGAGTCACTTATCCATATATTTTCCACCTTTTCCAAAGAGCCTACATTACAACCAAATAAAAGATCTTTTTGATCCATGATTTACTTGCTACAAGTAAAAGGGGAGTTTGAGACTTTTGGCAAGCTTATGGTTACGCATGCACTTGAATTGAATATGAGTGTTAGCACCTTAACCCATAAGTGTACATCTTTTACACTTGAGTGCGAGTGATATATATACTTCCCGTGAGAACATGTTAATGGAGCATTTGAATTGGTGGAGATTTTCTTAACTTGTATGCTATGAATTGATTATTACATGTAATAAGAGTTGCATGACATAAGTTGAGGACAATTGTATTTTGAAGAGGGGTATTTGTCATAGTCCTTGTTTCCCCGCTAATTTTCTTACTCTCTCTCTCTCTCTTTATTTTTATGTTGTTGCCTCGGGACGAGAAACGAGTAAGTTTGGGGGATTAATGAGAGTGAAAATAAGCGTGTTTTATTGTTCAATTTAACACCTTCTTGATTGGAATTATTGTCATATATTAGCACAATGGTCTTATATTCAATATATATGAGAATAAGGTGCACTTGAGGTGTTTTGTTGTGTTTTAGGTGGAAAAAGGATCAAAAGTGCAAGGTTGGAGAAAAGGTGCAATTTGTGCAAGGATGCTGATAAACGCATGTCCAACTTTCATAATTTTTCTATATTGTTGTGGAGATCAAAACTATTGATGTATTATATGGTTGGAAAACCACTGAAGAGAGGTCGTTTTGGTATGAAGAACACCCCAATCGGATTCCAAACGAGAGAGTTATGATCAAAGTGGTGACGTTGTGCAAACTGTTCCTGTTCAGAACGACTGTCCACTTTGCATAATTTGTTACATATCCAAATGTTAGAGTTTCTGTAAGTTCTTTATATGGATAGAAAGCTAGGAAGAGAAGATTGTGTAAGCATAAGAATCACTCAAATCAGAGCTCGGATGTGGAAGTTATACTCGAAATGGTGAGACTGTGCAAGTCAATTCGACCTGATGAGCTGGTCGAATTGAGGTCGAATCAGATGGCAAAAGAGTCAATTCGACCACGACACCTCAATTCGACCTGCTGTGCTGGTCGAATTGAGCACCTGAAGCTTCCAGTAGGTCAATTAAACCTCCAATTCGACCTGGAGGGGAGAATTTGACCTGGCTCCTTGGTCGAATTGAGGTGCGGAAACTTACCATATCCGTATTTTTACACTCTCAATGCATGTGATCACTTAAAAAGCCCATTTCAAGGCCTATAAGGAGAGCTTACAAGTATAAAAGGGGGTGTAGAGCACACCACAGAGGGAGAATACAATAGATTAGAGGAAGAGAGACCGCAACCATACTACACCCCACAAGGGGGGATCACCTCCCAACCATCATCCACATCCTTTCCTCCATCCATCCATCACTTTTAAAGATTCGTTTGTGGAATCAAGAGGAGAACCAAGAGGAGGATTCAAGACGGAGAAGGACGCGATGACTCCCACATCTAGGGTTTATTTCGTTTCATAATTTATCTTGTAATTTTCCAAACATCCGGGTAAGATCTATCCAACACCCATGATTGTTCTTCTTAACATAATGGGCTAGAGCCTTTTTGGTAGAATTAGGGTTGTGAAGGTTTTATCTAGCTAATTGAACTTCCATGTGTACACTCCGTACAACACTACTTGTGGATTTATTTTATATATGATCGTGCTTTCTTAATTCACACTCACAGTCGTTTTGTGCATCATTAACTGTTATGTAGAGTCTGAATACATATCTTGGTTATTGATTGAGTGCGTTCACCGCTGAGCAGGATTCCATGTTATGATTCTAAGTGAGGGGACTCTGAAGCTTCATTAGAACTATCATATATGAATACTTATTAATTGAGTTGAATTCGGGTTATTAAGTAGGATAAAGAGGATAATTTTATAGTACTTATAAAGAGAGATCATATCGGGTTAGAGTACCAATTGGCCAGAGAAATAATTGATACTGATAGTACCTAGAAAGGTGGGTGGAATTATATCTCTTGCTCCGAGGTTATTCACACGTGTTACACGCATGTTTACTTGTGTCTATAGAGTAGATTTGCATGGTTTAGTGATGCGTCCATATTCCACAAGGTAGACTCGGACATTAACACACGAAAGGGAAATTAATGAGTGAAACTGGATTATCCTAGAGCTACATATTCTCCTACTTGATCAACTTTCGTATTCTTCGAGTGATATTTTATTTTATTTGTTATTTAATTTAATTGTTAGTAGATTAATAATTCAAACCTCCAACTTAATTGCCAACTTGTCTTAATTAATTTAGTAAATAATTAAATTGATAATATGTCGTCCTTTGTGTTCGATATTCACTTGGTCACTTGCTTAAGCTGCAATTGATATCCTTAATACTTGGGGATTAATTGTGTATTGAGAAAACGTGCATCAGTGTCTCTCAGAGTGTAGCAGGTCTTTCTCGTCCTTTGCTTGCTTCCTATTAGAGGGTGAGGAGAGACGCGTCTGTTGTGCGTTGTCCTTTAGTGTGAGAGTGCTGCCCAAGACATCTCGTCTTACCGTTATTCTTGTCTTTTAGCCTGCTGTCACTAGACGTTATCACAGTCGTGTCTGTACTTTCCCCGGTAATTTTGATAATCCTTCTTGCTGTCAGATGGATTAGCTTCTGAGGTTGTGTGGTTTGTTCGACCCCCTGGGTGTCTTTTTCGGCTTCGGAGCCGGTGATGTTCTGCCAAGGGGTCTCGGTTCTCTATCGCTTTTATGGGTTTTCTGTTCTTTGGTCTTTTTATTGTCTTATCCTCTTGGGCTTCTCCAGCCCTTGATGATGGGCTCCTCTCTTGGGCCTATTCTTGGCTCTTCCCCGAAACGTGTCTTCTGGGCATGGGACTGCCTCTTTATAGTCGGGCCTCTTCCTCATAGTATCTCGGCTTGTTGGGCTTCTGGCACATTAGGCATGGGGATATAATACCCATAACATTATTCCCTCGAGCCCAGATAATCTGATGGTTTGAGATTATCTAGAGTAAACCCATATTTTTGTAATTTATATCCTTCATGCTTCAGTATATATGATTCTTGCTTTTCCTACTTTAGTTTCTCATCCTAGTTTTTGCCTTCTCTCTGCCCTTTGATTATCGGGGTCGTCGTGATATTTCCGTAAGGTTGGGGGTATCTCTGACATTTGGTGCTCTCATTCGAATTTCAAATTTTGAAAATTTTATCAGTTTATTTTCTTATCATCTATCTCTTCCTTCGATTTTTTCCTCTCTCCACAATGTTGCTAGGTATCTGGGTCGGCAGGCACTCCATGTAGCCAATGCCATGCATCGCATCTTTGAATCAGAGAGGCGTGAGTCCCGATTGCAGGAGGAGGTTAACCAGCTCCTCAGTAAGATCAGAAACCACGATCGGAGAGCTTTTGAAGCGAGCACTGCTGAGGCTCAGATCCGAGGGAAATTGAAGATTGAACATGATAAGAGAGCAGAGCTCAACGAGAGTTTCGAGACCCTATGTGCTCGGTATGATAGTCTGCTGGCCAGTTCCGAGAAAGAGAGGAGTGCTCTGGAGTTGGAAAACAAGGTACTTTCCGACAGGGTCGCAGCTATGGAGGTCAAGCATCAAGAAAAGATTAAAGCGAAAGCGGATCAATTCCATGCTGATCTAACCTGAGCCCAAAATAGTCTTCATGCTCTTCAGATGTCTTCTGACAGAGAGCTCAAGAAAATACGGCAGGAGAAAGAAGCTTCCGAGGTTTTGCTTAATAAGAAAATCAGAGATGCTGAGGGTGCTGCTGCTGAGGCCCAAAAAGAGCGGGATGAGGCTCTAGCCAATTTGGATCGTGTCAAGGACGAGCTTCTCCTTTCGAAGGCAGACAATCTCTGCTATAGAGAAGTTGTTCTCCCTAAAGTTAAAATTTACTGCTTCTGTTCCTCTTCGGCTGCCATGGCGAAAGCTTTCTCCGAGAAACCTTATCCCGACTGTTTGGACGATATGCATGGTATTCTTCGTCAGGCCCTCAGCCAGGAGAAGATGCCTCCGGGTGAGTCTTTGAAGAAAGAACTTGATTTGGGGTTACTTGGTGAGTACTCTGATTTCATTACCGACACTGAACTTCCCGAGGAGGATTCTAATGAAGTTTCGGAAGTGAGGTCGGATGAGGCCTTCGCCGATGATGTGTTGGAATTTGATATGGCTGATTCTGTAGTGGAGGATCCTCTCCCGAACCTTCCCACCGGATCTGTGGAGGTTCCTTTTCATGAATTATCTGCCGAGCCCGAGGCTCTCGGATCCGGCGCCACAAACACATCTGGTCAAATTGTTACTGTTGTGGTCTCCAAGCTTCAACCTTCCAAGGTTGTTACTATTCCTACAATTCTTTCCTTTTCGGAACGTATTCCCCCTTCTGGTAGTGTTAAAATGGCGATATCTCGTTGGATTCGATGACCTCAGGAGCCCTTTTAGGCTCTTTCGAGGATGTACAACCCTAAGATGGGGCCCGAAGCCCACGAATACTGTCGATTCTGAAGGTATTTTCATCGATAAATGAAATTTTACCGAGCCCCAATACCGAACCTGATGTACACCTTTTTATTATGAATTTATTATGAATATTCCTTGTATTTATCTCTTTTTCTCTGAATTGTGGGATTTTTCTGTGAATCTCCAACACTGTGTAATCCGTTCCTTATGTAGTGAAGTACTTTTATTTGTTGTTAACTAACCTTGCAAGGGTATTCTGGTAACTTTGTCTTTATTTTTGAATGTAATCGTCATTTCTCATCGTGGTGTGGCACGTCCTTGATCGTGTGCCACGTGGATTCATCCAGAATTTTCATTTTTCTTAGAAGTTGTAAAGTCTCTTTGTCCCAGCAGTTCGATCTTTGCCCGTTTTTGGTTTACCCTGTCTAGTCATGACGTGGGTTGCCTTTGTTTCTGTTAGATATCTTTCGACTTCTGTTTTTCAAAATTCAAATTCCTTGCATATTCCTTTACACTTTCCCCGTAACTGCTCCCCCAAATTTCTGGCATTCTCTGAAATTTCCCTTATCCTTCTCTTTTACAATAACCTATCTTTCGTGTTCGTCATCGATAATGTTAGTGAAGGTACTCCTCCACCGATTGATGTTCAAGAGGTGAACACCTCTGATTCTACGCCTGAGAGACATTTATGGCCCGGTGTTCGTAGTTCAAATCACTTCCGGAGAATGCCTCTTCCGAACTTGAGGGATCTGTCTATTTTCTCTTCTTCTGGGGTAACTTGCCTTCAGTTCTCTCACCTGACCGGCAGGGAGTTCTCGTCGTACCGGCCGTAGTTGCTGGCGGTGTATCGATACCTATCGATGAGGAGTTTGGCGCTCTCTTGCCTTTGAGTACCCAATGGACTATCTTCCGGCACACTGGGATATCGGTGATATGGGGGCTGCACTCCGCAGCGTGGCTCTGCGCCTTAAGTGGGTGCCTCCTTCCCGACTCTCTGCCGAGCGCCTTGGTGAGATCCACCGGATGTATGGTAATTCTGACGTTGTTTTCCTTCCTCCTGGTAATGATGTTCCAATTTCTGAGCCCCCTCCTGATTGTACCGCCTTTTATTACTCTTTTTTTCTTGCTGGTTTACGTCTCCTAATTCAGCCTATTATTGGTTTGCTGTTACAAAGGTGGGATATGACTGTTGGACAGCTGCTTTCCTCTTCTTGGTTACGTCTGATATCGACAATGTCTTTATTCCATGTGTTGGGCCACACTATTCAGGATCCTTTTGAGTTAGAGTACCTTTTTTTCTATGTTACCTCTGGTCATTCCGGCAGTTTCTATCAGTTACTTCTTCATGACAATCATCGCTTTGTTGGTGCTTCCGATGTTATCATTAGAAGTTGGGAACAAGCTTGTTTTTGATTGAGGGATAATTATCATTTTCGAGTAAATGGTTTCCCAATGACTTTTCCTTGTCGATTCCTCGACTTGAGCAAGTGTATGGTTCTTCCCTCTTTTCTAGGCTCTGAATTGCTCTTGGGAACTTCTAACATTCTTTTATTACTTTGTGCAGGTCCTCCCCGTCGTCCCCTCGTACGGTTAAGTGATGGATTTTGTCGCATCTATGAGATCTTGTCCTCCAGCAGCAACTCTTATCGTGCCACTCTTCTGCTTCAAGAACCTATCCTCGTTTCTACTGGGTTGTCTACCCTTGGTCGTTGTGCTACTGGTGGTACTTTTCCTTTTTACTCTCCTGCGATCCCCTTTTATTTATCACGGTGTCTCGTTCTGTATTTTCATACTCGTTTTTGCTTTTCCAGATGAACTTCGAGGTGTCCTATCCTTTGTGGGGTCATGTATACCAGTTTTCTGATGATGAAGCAGATTTAGATTATTCTACTCAGTCCTCCTTCCGTGATGAAGAAGAAGAATTTGAAGGTTTATCGGTTGACTCTGGGGATTTCAAGCTTGACGAGGATCTTCGAGTGGAGCAACTTACCCATGTTAGAACCTTGCCTCCATTATCCCCTCCTCGAGAACGATCACGACACACTACTACTACTCCTCCTGGATTTTCTGTCCCTGCTGGTTTCTCCGGGAATGAGATGATGTCGTTACTTGGGAAACGATGTTGGGGTATCTACGAGCGGGGTGAATCCTCTCACCAATTTGGTATCAGTTTCGTCGCTCGCCGATCTTCCTCTATTGGTGAGTTTGATATTCTTGCCAATGAAATGAGGGAAATAATTACCTTGGTTTACGCACAGTTGTCTTTTTTGTGTCCTTTGCACTCTCATCAACGGTATCCTTTTGCAGATCCCTCTGTCGTCACTTTCGAAGGTGAAAAAGATCCCGAAGAGGATCCAGAGTTGAATGAGGCTCCCGAACTCGAGGTGGGAAATGATTCAGGGCCTGAAGACTACGATATGATGGTTGGGCCTGAGAAGAGAGCTGCTTCCATGGCTGTTTCTGAGAAAGAAGTTGATACCAATATCCCTCAATCTAGTTCTCAGGCGATCCCGATCTTTCATCTGATTAATCCGTACCCTAAAGGTGCTGCTGCACCCGTTGGACCCGTCGTTGCTGATGTAGAGGTTGAAAGGCTGGCTGTCGAGAGGTCTCATGCACGTGGAAAGAATATTGTCGATGAATCTGATGAGCCTGATTTGCGAGAGTTCAGTAATCTGGGCTTCGTTCAGGGTGCTTCTCGCCGCTTCAATCGCCGTGCCCCGCTTATCATCGATCCTAGTTCTCTCGCCCGGAATTCCTCTGGTTTGGCTACTATGGCTGGAGCTATTGCTATCTCTCTTTCCGCTTTCTTGCATATTATGGATTAGTACTGTTTGTTTGTCAATCAGGTGGTTGGTGGTTCCAAAGGGTCTTCTGTTGATCTTGAAGAAAGATTGAATGTTTCGGAGATTGAAAATTCAGAGTTGGTTTCCCTCGCTGCTTATCAGAAAGGACGTCTGGAGACTTTTGATTTTGAAGTAGGGGTAGAGCAGGCCACCCTTGAATCCGTAAGGATAAGTTTGACGGAAGCAGAAATCGCCCGAGATGCTGCCAGAGTTGAGGTTGCTGAGGCCCGAGCAAGGCTAGTAGAGATAGAGGCTCGTGTCCGTGCATTGGAAGATTGTGTTATCCATCCACGGACTGCTGAGGAGATAGCTATTCGGGCTGAAGCACGACTGAAAGAAATGGAAGACAAGATGGCTGACCTCTTCAAATCTCTTAATGGCCAGAAAAAAGATTGATTTTCCCTTTTCAAATTCACAGGTTGATTTGTTTCTCTCTATTTTGGTTCCCCATGTGGGTGAAAACTTTATTTAACTTGGCGATCTGTAATTCTGAATTCTAGACCTCTCTTTCCTCTCTTTCCCCTTTTTGTTGGATGGTTGTTTTGAGATACTGCTCTCTGTCTTTTATGGTCTGTGAATGATTGGCTCGTCCATTGCTTAATTTGAAATTATGGATATTTGTTGACTTGTGTTTATGAACTGCTGCGTACCTTTGTTTTGCTCGCCAATTATGCGTATGTTTGTGCTTCTTTCCGAAACCCTATCTCTCTGTTTGTGTATTTGTCATTTTGACACCGTTTGATTTGAGTTCCGCCGAGCCCTATCTTGACATTCACTCCGAATTGTGTTTTTATCCGATTCCGATGGGACTCCAAAATTCATCCCTCTATTCCGATACCTCGGCCTTCATCCCGAATTGTGTTTTTATTCCAACTTCGATGAGATTCCAAAATTCACCTCTTTATTCCAATTCCAATACCTCGACCTTCACTCCGAACTACTTTTTATTCCGATTCCGATGGGGTTCCAAAATTCACCTCCTTATTCCGAATGGGGCTTCCAAAATTCATCCTTCTATTCCGATTCCAATACCTCGACCTTTACCCTGAATTGTGTTTTTATTTTAATTCTGATGGGACTCCAAAATTCATCTCTCTATTCCGATCCCGATACCTCGGCCTTCATCCAGAATTGTGTTTTTATTTCGACTCCGATGGGACTCCAAAATTCATCTCCCTATTTCGATCCCGATACCTCGGCCTTCATCCCGAATTCTATTTTTATTTCAATTTCGATGAGATTCCAAAATTCAACTCTTTATTCCGAATGGGACTCCAAAATTCATCTCTCTGTTCTTGGCATGTTTTTTTTTAGATTTTACCCTTTTATTTCGAGACCATCAATATTTTCATTTTTGATTTTGTTTTAGCCATTGATTTTCTGTAATCCCTTTTTTATTATGCTATGACATTCCTTCCCCATTGTCCAGGATTGAATTTAATGATTCATATTCCATTAAGTAAATATCCATAGCCATATAACAAGAATTTTCATACAACTCTACCTTTTTAATATAGCTCCCAAACCCACTACTCATTTGGCCAGTGTCTTGATTCTAATCAAGTATGGCTTAATGTCTTGATTATAAAATGTAAGAGGTTATATTACCAACCTCGTTTGTCCTCCAGTCTAGCTTACTAGTAGTACTTCTTTAAATGTTGGACATTCCATGGGTGTGACACTCTCTTTCCGTACACTTCTTCAAGTTCGTACGCCTCTTTTTCTAATACCCTTTTGATCACGTATGGGCCTTCTCAGTTCTGGCCGCAGCCTTGCGCCGCCTGACCTAAAACTTTTCAGAGTATCAATTCATCTCCTTTGAACAGCCTTAGTTTCACCCTTGAGTTGTAAAACCGTTCGGATCTCTGATTGTATATCGTGTTATGTACTTCTGCATTTAGTCTTTCCTCCTCCAGTAGGTCTAATCTCTCCTGGATCAATTCATCATTTCCTTCCTCTCTATGGAATGCAATTCTTGGACTGGGCTCTCCGATCTCTACTGGGATCACTGCTTCTGTACCGAAAACAATCTAGAAGGGCGTCTCGTTAGTGGAGGTTCTTGTCGTTGTCCTATATGATTATAGGACCCCGGGCAATTCCTCTGGCCAATTTCCATCTAACTTTTCTAGCCTGACTTTCAAGGTGTGCTTGATTATCTTGTTGATCGCCTCGACTTGGCTGTTGGACTGAGGGTGGTAAGGTGTCGAGGATCACTTTTTAATGTTTTAGTCCTCACAGAACTTCCTTAGCTTTGCGTTATCAAATTTTTTGCCGTTGTCCGTGACTATGGCGTAGGGTATACCGAATCGACACACAATATTCTCCCAGATAAAATTTTCTACCCTAGCCTCTGTGATGGTCGCCAAAGCCTCGGCCTCTGCCCACTTTGTGAAGTAGTCCACGACCACTATGGCAAATTTAACTCCTCCTTTGCCGATGGGTAATGAGCCTATTAAATCAATTCCCCATTTGGCGAAAGGCCAATGGCTAAAGACTGATGTTAACTGCTCCGAGGGTATTTTTGAGATCGGTGCTAACCTTTGGCTAGTAGCGCAAGCTCATGCGTGCTGAGTAGCATCTTTTTTCAATGTCGGCCAATAATATCTCTGTCTGATCACTTTGTGAGCTAAAACAATTCTGCCAGTGTGGTTCCCGCATATGCCTTCGTGTATCTCGGTAAGCACATTGCTCGCTTTCTCTGGTTCAGACATTTCAGTAGTGGGGATGAATGTCCTTTCTTATACAGTTTCTCCTCAATCAACACATATCTCGCCGATCTGAGCCTTATCTAGGGGGCTTCATTCTTATCCGAAGGGGTTAACCCTATTTCTAGATAGTTCCTAATTGGGGTCATCCATGACTCTTCGGAAGGTTGGTCAGTTAGAACCCAAACGCTGGTATCCGATGGCTTTTCCTGCTTCACAATGTTGATGTTGTTGATGTCTTCTGCGTTTGATGTCGTGGTCAGCTTGGCTAACGCTCTGCTCCCATATTCTTCCTCCGATCAATGCACTTTAGAAATATGTGTTTGAATCTCTAAAGCATACCAGCAACTATCCTCGGTAGTGGCTCATCTGGTCATCTTTAGCTTCGTATTCCCCTCGTACCTGATTTACTACCAACTGAGAGTCGCTATAACTAGCAACTCGTCAGTGCCCATGGCCAATGCCATCCTTAACCCGTTCAGTAGGGCTTCGTACTCCGCCTCTTTATTGGTTGCCAGGAAACCAAACCTGACAGCTGTCGAGAAGGTCTCTCTCGACGGGGTTTGGATGATGACTCCAGCTCCCGAAGCCGATGTAGTGGCAGATCTGTCTACATGCATTATCCAAGTTTTTCTTCTTTCTTCCTCAGTCGGTATAGGGAACATTAGTTCTAATATGAAATCGGCCATCACTTGTCCTTTGACCGTATACCTCGGCAGGTATGTAATATCGAACTGTCCCAATTCGACTGATCATTTTAGCAATCTTCCCGCTGCGTCTGGCCTTTGAAGCACTTGCCTTAAGGAAAATGTCGTCAGCACTTCTATGGTATTCTCCATGAAATACGGTCTTAGCTTTCTCGAGCTCATAACAAGAGCGTAGGTCATTTTCTCCATTACCGGGTATCTAAGTTCCGCATCCCTGAAAGACTGACTTACAAAGTACACCGGTTTTTTATTCTTTTCCTCTGTCTTGACCAGTACTGAACTGATCGCCGTTTCAGACACTACGAGATACAGCTGTAGTGTTTCACCTAGTGATGGTTTAGAGAGAATCCTGGGATCCGATAATTTCTTTTTGATCTCTTCAAATGCCTTTTGACACTCTTCTGTCCATTCAAACTTGGCCTTTTTGATGACGTCGAAGAAAGACCTGCATTTAACTGATGCTTTCGACATGAACCTATTTAAGGCAGTCAATCTGCCCGTCAGGTTCTGAACTTCTTTCATGTTTCCTTGGTGAATTCATTTTTAGGATTGCTTCCACTTTCTCTGGATTCATCTCGATCCCCCTCGAGCTAACCAAGTATCTGAGAAAACTCCCATTGCTTACTTCGAAAGTGCATTTTTTCGGGTTTAACTTCATTCTATAGTGTTGGAAGATTTTGAATACTCTCTTTAGGTGATCGAAATGGTCCATTCTTTTAAGGTTTTTCACCACGGTATCATCCACAATACCTCGACTATCTTCTCGAACTCTCCTTCAAACATCTTGTTTACCAATTTTTGATAGGTTGCCCATGCGTTCCTCAGACCGAATGACATGTTGTTCCATTCATAGACACCATTCTCACAAAAGAAGGTCGTATTTGCCTTGTCGTTCGGGTGTATTAGGATCTGATGTTAGCCCTAGTTCGCATCCATGAAGTTCATACCCTCATGCTCCGTTGTGGCGTCAACCATCTGGTCGATTGATGGGAGAGGGTAACTATTGGGTTCGGCTGAACTTCGGCTATCACAAGGGGTTCATTATTTCCTTGCACATCATCTTCTCCCCTTTCATTAATTTCCATGATCACATCCTGCCCGTTCTCCCTTTGCTCCCCCTCTCGCGGCTATTTGATTCTCGTTCGTATTTCATGATTTTCTCATTTTTCCATGATATCTTCAAAACTTAGCATCTTATAATCTATATCATGATAGCTCAAACCCTCTACTTTTTCTATGAATGAACACTCTCTTGCCATCCTTTGACTTTCTATCACAGTCGGTACCCTGCCGTTTGCCGTGACTAACTTGAGGCATTGATGAAGGGTAGACGGGATGGCTCCGAAGGCGTGGATCAACGGGCGCCCTAAGATACAGTTGTATGTAGAGGCCTGATCCACAACCTTGAACGTTAGCTGTTTCTGCATTCGGGTCTTCCCATCCGAACCTTCCAGCTGGACGGATAAGTCAACCTCCATGGTTGGTCTGGTCAGCGCATTGCCAAAGCCTTTGATTTCGTCACCACAAGGCCACACCTTATGGTGACTTTCTCCCCCCAAGTTTTCAAATACCTCTTTGAAGATTATATTGGCATACGCACCATTATCTACTAGATACCTATGCACTTTGACTCCTGACAGCATAGGCGAAATAACTAAAGGATCGAAATGAGGAGTACTTACCCCATAGAAATCCATCTCTGTGAAGACGATGTCGGCTTCCGTTATCCCATTTGTCTCCGAAGCCAATGACCATACTTGAGGGATTTACTGGCTCAAATCTCTCAGCTCTACCTTCTTTCTCCTTTTTGATGTCGTGGTAAACGCCTGAAAGGTTCTGACATAAGGGATTTCCTCTACAGGTTCCATCATACGTATTTTCTCGGGTCTGTCTCCCCTCGGAGCTTGTCCCCCTATCTTATCAAACTCTGGCGGTCAGCCTAGAGGCAGAGGGGGTAGAGGCATCGCTCCTCCATTCCTTTCTCTTTCCGGGGACCTATGTCGACTCGAGGGAGAAGAAAGATTAGCATCTCTCCAATATACCCTCGGCCTCGGAGCCTGCAGCATTCCTCTCAACTTTCCCTCCTTAAACAGCTTCCATAATTCTGTGATTAAGTCTTAGCATTGGTCGGTGTTGTGCCCATACGTCAGCTGTCAGGTGATACATGCAATACTTCCGAAGGTCGGTGTCCGAAGGATCTACTAATCCTTTACGTAGTAAAAGACCTCAGCCACGTTCAGGTTGGTACTCGACTTCAGTTCCTCATACATTTATTGCACCTCGGTATCTTCTGTGAAGGATTTGAACGTGGTGGGTGTTTTATATTCCTTCGTGCCTCTTGTGCTTGCTTTCTTTCGGCTTGGATCTGCCGAGGTACTCTGGCCACTTGCTTTTTTCGCCATTTTTTAGATGTCCTCCGCCTGAATATATTCGTTAGACATTACCATGAAAGCTGCGTAGGATGTTGATGGTTTAAGCTTCACTACTTTCCACAGACTGATTTTGGGGTGCAGTGCCCCCATTACAGTAATGAGGCGAGCTTCATCTCCCATGACTTCCCCCGTAGACCTTGCTCGTTGAACCTTCTCAGGAAATCCCTCAAGCTTTCTGTCGACCCTTGGCAAATGTTAGCAAGTTTATGCTTTGGCTCTTTAGGGTCTCCGAGGTACGAATACTGCATCAGAAATGCTTCCATGAGCTCTGCCCAGCTTTTAATGGATGCCACCGGAACTGCCCTGAACCACGCATGCGCCTTGTTTCCGAGAGTCAGGGGGAACATCCTGCACAACATAACCTCATTCGCACCCTGAGCCCTCATCCACATTAGATATTTTTCTATATGGGAGTATGGATCATAATCACAATCGAAAATCAAACTGGAGGGAAACTTGATTCCTTGTTGCCATGGGGCATTACTGATTTCTGCCAAAAATGGAGAAGGGGCCACCACCTGTTGGAGGACTCCTCCGGTCCCGGACATCTTCATTTCTAGGTCTGCAAAATATTTGTTTACTTCCTCATTTATCAAGGCTTGTAAGTTCCTTGCTGGGGCATTTGGGAATGCTTTCCTATTTTCTGACCAAACTTCTGTGTGAGTCTTCATTCGCCTCACTCTCCTGCATGAAGAGGGCCTCCTGTTTCGCCCATTTCGCGGTAGGAATAGGTCAGTCGTGGCTAGATCTTCCCATGAAGGGTCTTTGCTCTCCTGTGAGTATGGTGCTGAAGATGAGTATGACCTTTGGTTCCTTTGCCCTCTGTCCCGATTACGCCTTCTCTGACTGCTCCTCTAACGTTCAGGGGATGGTAGAGGGTTCGGATGATGATGTTCTCTTTGGGAGACGGATGGAGTCCTTCGTGGTGCTTCATCTTCTACCGACACTTCCTGGGTTGCGGGGCGACCTCTCATTTGGTTTTGCAGGTGAGGCTGGTAGGATCCATCTCTATTGGCCGTTCCCTTGGCGGAGGGTGCTCTGCTTCTTGATTCCGTCCGGGCCGTGGTTGTCTCCGGGTGTCACCCTCCATTGACACTTCTTGGGGTGGGGGTTTCTCATCCCTTGGTTCCTTCCTGATTGTGGCTACCTTTTGGCTCCCACCTCCGATCGGCAGAGGTATTCGCTGCGTCTTTCTTCCGCTGGAGTTTCATTCACGTTTTCCCTTTCTCCGGTGTTCCTTTTCCGTATGAAGTTGATAGTTTCTCTGGTATTTCCTCCACTATGCTCTTTCCTTTCTTCCTTCTTTCTCTCGAGATCCTCTCTCAGATCGCCATGGTTTCCCCTGTGAGGGCTGCTAAAGCTCAACCTCTCCAATTGAACCGGGGGAGCCTCCGCGGCGTACTCATTGATCACCCTTTTAATTTTTCGTTCATTTCTTTCATTTTCTGGGGGTCGCCTAGATCTGGGACAGGAATAGACCTCGCCGGTGTGGGCACTTCTATGGCCAGCGTGCTAATCTGGACATTATTTCCACTCCTTGTCACGTTTCGCTGAGCTCTAGAATATTCTCCTCTTTCTTCGTTCCTGGGAGTCGTGAATCCTTCTCCCCCAATCTCTCAACAAAGAAAACAGAGCAAGAATAAAAGGAACTTTCACACCCAAACAGAACAATCAAACAGAACAACAATAGCTAAGTGTAGCGTTCCCACAGACGGCGCCAACTGTTGATGCGTGTTCTTGACTAGTTAATTCACGATTAAGGAATATGAAATTATAAAATAACTGAGCCAAGAACGATCACAATCAAACACAAATAATAAATAAATATGAGAGAGATGGGAAATTCCACCAAAAAGCCTTAACCGATGTTTTTATTACCATCCCTTAGAACAACACTCATACACCTTCCAATTACAAGTGTAATGTCTAAAGTGAGAATAAGTGACCTGCTTCTATCTTGTGAGAGAAACTATTTATACAACCAACAAAACCCTAACGATTGCCCAATCCCGTCATTTCACCTGGATGGAGACAAGCAGTCATAAATGGAGATTGCTGGTACATCGGCAACTTTCGGCAGCCAGTGCAGAGTGCCACCTGGTGTCTTCCAGAGTGTAGTAGGTCTTTCTCGTCCTTTGCTTTCTTCCTATTGGAGGGTGAGGAGAGGCGCGTCTGTTGTGCGTTGTCCTTTAATGTGAGAGTGCTGCCCAAGACATCTCTTCTTACTGTTATCATTATCTTTTAACCTGCTATCACTAGCCGTTCTCACAGTCATGTCTGTACTTTCCCCGGCAAGTCTGATAATCCTTCTTGCAGTCGGATGGATTAGCTTCCGAGGTTGTGTGGTTCGTCTGACCCCCTGGATGTCTTCTTCTGCTTCGGAGCTGGTGATGTTCTGCCAAGGGGTCTCGACCCTCTATCGCTTACGTGGGCTTTCTGTTCTTTGGTCCTTTTCTCGTCTTATCCTCTTGGGCTTCTCTAGCCCTTGATGATGGGCTCCTCTCTTGGCCTATTCTTGGCTCTTCCCCTAAACGTGTCTTCTGGGCATAGGCCTGCCTCTTTGTAGTCGGGCCCCTTCCTCGTAGTATCTCAGCTTGTTGGGCTTCTGGCCCATTAGGCATGGGGATATAATATCCATAATAGTATGTAATAATATATATATATATATATATATATATATATATATATATATATATATATATAGTCGTCTAGCCACTGAATGGTATTATGAAATTAACAGAACATGAATGAAAATTACAAATTTATTTATTATACGTTCATTCATTTGTATATAAAGACATTGAAAATGTCATACGTCAATATTTTAAGTAAAATATCAAATAATAATTGACAGGAACTAATCCAAGTTCTTATAAAATTATAATAAATTGTACAGGTTAATCATTACATAAAATATAAAAGGGTTAGTTGCATTAAAATACACAATCTCTTCATCTTTTTTCAATTTAATCACTCAGTTTAATCACAAATAAATACATGACTTTTTTTTTTTATATTTTCTCAATTAAATCACAAAATTTTTTAGTTAAAGATACATGATTTTTATATTTTTGTCATTTAATCAAATTCTTTCGTAAATAAATAAAGTTTATTAAATAGTTTTTAGTCTACCAACTTCTAATATTAATTAAGAATTATATTTTATACATATATTAAATATAAATTATATAGCATAATCTTATTAATAATAATTAGGAAGTGAATTTTATATTGAACAATTTTAAAAATACGCGTCATATCAATTCATATTTAATTCTTGCAAACTTTTTTATGTAGAGTGTTTTTACATTTCCTTAATATTTATTTATTTATGTAATATTTAGGTAATCAATTTTCATTCTAAATCTTTACAATTTTTATTCAAGTTTTTTTCTTAAATATGTTATTAATTTATGTTCGTATCACTCTTAATATTTTATTGAATTTTGTATTTAATTATCCATTCAAGTAATTATTTCTTTTTAAATTTGGAAATTCTCGAATTATTTAAGAATATAATTAGTTAAATTTGTGGAAATTTACGTGAATTTTTATGAATATTTTACAATTTATTTAATATATAAATATAATCTATGCATTATATTTAATTCATTTAATGTTCATTGATTTTTCATTTGTAAAATTTTGAACAAACTCAAAATATAAAAGATTAAAAGGAAAGATTTGTTATTAAAATATAAAAATACAAAAAACGTCATATATTTAATTGGTAAAAAGAAAGTTTGTGATTAAATTGAGGAAAAATACGAAGGTCATATATTTTATTGACAATAAAAAATGGAGGATTACTACTAAGTACAAAAAAAACTCTTAATTACTATGAGATACAAACATACAAAAATATTACTACTAACTATAAAAATATATAGTGATATTCCAATATTAACCCTACAATGTGTTGCACATAAATGTTGTGTGCAACAAAACTTTATGTGCAGCAAAAGTGTGTAGTAAAAAAAAATGTATACAGCAAAAAAGTGGGGTGGTCCGGCGATCGGCTGCCGGAGCTCCGGCGACCGGCCGGAGGTCCGGCGGCGGTCCTGCAGAATTCCGGCGGTGGTCCGGCGACCGGCCGGTGGCGGTCCAGCGGTGGGTGAGGGTTTAGGGTTTGTGGCTTAAAAGTGTATTTGTTTAGGGTTATATTTGGTCTTTTACTTTAATATTTTGTATGTGAGAATAATTATTTTAAATCAATGTATCTTATAGTAATTAGGGGTACACAGTGTGTACCTATTAGTAATTATTTCATAAAAAAAGTTGCTGGGTTATGTATTTTAGTACAATTAACCCAATAAAAAATATTATGTTATTCGAAAATCAAAACTATTATTGATAAAGATAAAAAATAACAAAATATCCAAACAAATAAATTAGTAACACCTTATTAAAAAAACCAAGTTTAATCAAAACTCTCTGAGGTGGTTACTAAAATTATTCTTCCTCAATCTTAATGGTTACTAAAATTATTCTTTCTCAATCTTGACTTGCTTCAACTTCTTTGTGGTGGAAAGTTGGTATTTTTCACCCATAATAAAGCAATCAGAGTCTTCAATGTTTTTTCCATCAAAAGACAACTTCCGTTTTTTCTCCGGCGTACTTTCAATGATAGAAACTCCATCAGTTTCAGAAACAGATGACAAAGGACCCTGAAAATTGAAAAAAAAAAAAATCTATGTATCATAGTTTATTGTGCACAAATAAAGAATATAAATTAAAAGAAAATATATCAATACCTGCAGACTCACTGCATCATGAATACTAACGTTAACTTCAGAAGAATCGGGATGCGAACTCTCCTACAAAATATAATTTATACACATATATATAGATTAATAACACACATTTTTGTAGGTATAAGATATAATTTGTTAATTTATTTATGAAATTATATAAATAGTTTCGAACATTTGTTAACTTGGATTTGGTTTCTAAGGAATACATTAAATTATTATCTGCTGACACCTTCATAACCATGTAAGAACTCCCTTTGTAATCAATGCTAAGTTTAGTCATATGAAACCTAAAAATCATCTTCTTCCCAATCAAACAATTAAGTTCCTCCGGAAATGCTCATAATAAACAACAAATTATACATTAGTTGGTATCATATAAAATAAAATAAAATAAAATTCAGGTTAAATACGTATAAATCTATAAACTAAAAGTTTTAAGATGTACCTTTTCTAAATTTTCTATTAAATCACATGCTGATTTTCCAACCAACGGTTCAACATCCTTATCAAACATCAACAATGAACAACTACCGGTCTCGTCTGAGACTGTCAAGTGAACTTTAAACCTATTATTCAATAAAAATGTCTTTAAATCACTTTTGTAGGTAATAATTAAATGTTTCATACACCAAAATACATATAATTATAAATTTGTTGTAAACATTTAAAATAATGAATTGTGCAACACTCAAGATGGTAATGTCAATATAATGAGTGTTATTGTACCAATTATAATGAATGTATTTTGAATTTTCATAAGAAATAATATCTTAAACCTAATAGAATGTTTCACGTCAAATAATAAAAAAATTTCAATATAGTAAATAATTAAAAATGAATTAAAAATAAAATAAGAATAAATACATACTTGGGAACACCCTTCTCATCATTGGTATGACATTTTCTACAGAAATAGCCACCGGAACTTTCGATAAGCTTCTTGCTACATTCCCCACAACCAATATAAAACCAACCATGCATAGTTTGAAGCTTCTAGAAGTTGCAATCACCACACAGTAACATTCCTATTAATTAGATTATTTAAGTGTGAAATGAAATGAAATCTCCAAAATGTAGAATTTGAGCACTGAATCAAATCCCAATAAATTTAACTTAACGTTAATTGTTTACTTTACCTCAGTAAATCCATTTATATCGTCGAGACAGATTATTTCCGTATCGACAGAAAAATTATCGTATGGTGAATTTTTCATGGCATTTGAAATTCTAGACGAACACGGTATTTGAAGTCGTCCACCAACAAATTCCTTCCTGTGAGTGTTAAATTTTAATTATTCCAACTTAAGTAAAAATATAAGAAATAAATATTGGAGTAGTTTACCTGTTTCGAAAATCATGAAACTCAGTATCCCCATTTATTATCAATGTACTTGCACTAAAAAAACTTGATATTGTCTTTTCTGCAAAATAGTCATATATTCTAGAATTATTTATCTTATTTTAAATAGCCATACATAAAGAATTTACAAAGTAATTATAAATTATACGTCAAATTAAAAATAATATTAAATCAATCTATAATTATCTTTATATCCTCTTTTGATAAATGTCTCTCCATTACTACAATCAATGTACGTCCCGGATTTTTATTCATATAATCCACTAACTGACAAACGTATTGACTCCACAAAGTGTAAGATATGTCCACGTTGCTAAAACACAAACAATAATTTTAGTAAAGACAATTGGTATGCATTAGAATAAAGTAAATGATTATAATTATATATTAATATCGTACTCTTCATCTTCAAATGTAATAACAATCCTATCTGTTGGTTTTCCTTTCACATCAACACTTGTAATCTTTCCAACGTGGGTGACATTTCTTATCACATCTAAACACCATTTTCTAAAAGTATTTGGTTTTTAATTAATTTATTCAATGAATACATAATTTAATTTATGAATTTAAAAAGAATATAGTAACATATATAATAAAAATAGATAATAAAAAATTGTAATATTGAAATACCGATTAATAGTTTATCATCATCGGTACTCTGAGACTTGACTGTAGAGAAATTAACAAACATGTAGCAACTCTTATCTGAAACAAAATCTTCTGTTTGCTTAAGCACTGTGTAATTGTGGAAGCTTAACTTGAATGGATGAGATGTCATCTCATCAACTTTTCGGTATTATCACCAATGCCAAAATTTGTGATGATATATGAATTCCCCTAACGTACAATAGAATTGAATTTTTTAACAAACTTCTTACCTATGGTAGCTTGAATTGTATTCCCCTATGTTTATTAGAACAAATTAAATTAATAAAATTGGAACATAAAAATAAATAAAAGATATTTGATTAGAAATCAAGAATACCTGCTCATCAATTAAAATCAAGTCGACAAACCACTTTTAACCACTAATACCATCTTCATATATATTCCATCGCTTCACAATCTTAACATCGATACGTAATATCTCATTATCCAACACTATTTCAGAAATAAAATTAAATTGTAAAGACAACATAATTTTGAAAAAAAAGTTCAAAATGAAAGAATATACTAAAAATTGACTATATATATATATATATATATATATATATATATATATATATATATATATATATATATATATATATATATAACAATGATTTAAAAAAAAAGACAAAGAAAAGAAAAAGTGGAAAAAACGTGATTTGTATTGCAAAATTTTTTTAGTGGATGGAATTATGCCTTGAAAACGAAATTAAACTTACGTTACTTATTAAGTTTTGTATGCAATATATTAAATAATAGTATCAATACTATTAGTAATCATGACTAATACACAATCACATTTAAAAAGAATATAAAAAAGAATATTTAATAGGTTATTCCTTAAAAAAGATTGCAAAAAGCTTGATAATTTTGCATGTAATTAAATGATTGTATCCATTTTTTATGTAATTAAAACATTATAAATATCAAGAATTAAAAAATTACAAAGCCTTAAGTTACTTATTAGTTTTGTATGCAATATATTAAACAATAGTATCAATACAATTAGTAATTATGACTAATACACAATCACATTTAAAAAGAATATATAAAAGAATATGTAATTCATAGCTTATATTCCTTAAAAAAGACTGCAAAAAGCTTGGTTAAGGGAATATATTAAGTTTTGGAACTTATTGAATTTTGCATGGAATTAAATAATAATATCCATTTTTAATGTATTTTTATTGTAATTAAAACATTATAAATTATAAATATACATTTAATTTAACCTTATAATGACACTTCATATTCTTACAAATATTATAAATACACAATTAACCTTGTACACATCACGTTTTTCAAAATTAAATTTGGGAAATAATTTAACATTATCTCACATTTTTTAAAATGTCATAAAAATATCACTCTTTTTTTCAAACTTTAAATTAGAAAGCTTTTTTTTTACTTATTAAATATATTAAGAGAATAATAAATCTCCTAACCAATGATAGGTAGCCATCTCACATTTCATAAAATAATATAAATGTTCAATAAACCATAAATCTCTTAACCAATGATAGGTAACCATCACACATTTCATAAAATAATCTAAATGTTCAATAAACCTAAGCATGCCATCTCACACTTTATAAAAACTAAATTGAAAAACTTATTTTGTTTTAATATATAAGAAGATATATTTTGAAACTTCTATTAAGAACTTCCTTTCATCTTAAATATTGGTCCCCTGTTATTCACTTAATACTTTCTTGTTTTCATTCGTCCCACACCTATTTTCACTACTGGAAATTCATAATCGTCACTTTAATTTCAAAAATATTATTCTTATATAACACGTATAATATTTATTTTATATTTTATTTATTGCCTAAATATACCACAATATTCCTAAAAAGTCAATAAAATTTGTCAAAAAATAAATTTTTAAGCTACATATCTACGATTCCGGTACAAGTAAGTGTGGGATGGAGAGAGTAATATAATTAAAAAATCATAATATTTAAATAATAATTTTAATTTCACACAAAATGTCTGTGTTCTTGAAGAAATAGAATATTTTATAATTTTTTGGTATATTTCGAAATACTGCTATTGACAATTTATATATTGTTATTATACCATAATTTTCAACATAGTACCATATGTAATACCTAATAATAATAATAATAATAATAATAATAATAATAATAATAATAATAATAATAATAAACAACAAATTCATACTTTCTATTTTTGTCCGTCCCATAAACAAGTTCACACCCCCAAATAAGGAAATACACACAAATCAATAACCCCACAATACACTTTAATTTCAAAATTGTCACCCATTTACAACTCACAAAACTTACTTTATAATTTATTTATTACCTAAAAATAACAAACTACCCCAAAAAATAACTTTTTCTTAAACTCCGTATTTACAGTAACTGTGAACTTTTTTATGAGATGGAGGGAGTATATAAATATATATAGTTAGTAGTAGACACAGTATATATATATATATATATATATATATATATATATATATATATATATATATATATATTATATTCACGTGCATAATATACCTGATAAGTTGGGATTGGCTGATGTGGATGTTGGCATCAGATAAGCATGGGAAACGAGTGGAGCAAAATTAATTTGAATGTGTAGTAATTTATATCATTAATTATCCAATTTCTTTTATATATATATATATATATATATATATATATTTATTTTTTTTTTCCATTGTTACTTCTTGGGGAATTCACGGGAGAATCAAAGTGAGTTGAAAAGTAAGTTTAATAGAGTAGAATTAATTGAAGTAATTAAGACACACACATACATGTTTATATATATATATATAAACTATATATATATTTCACACTGATATTTTGGGAATTTCTTGATTCTTTGCCAAACCTTAACATGTTATATACGAAAATGATCGTCTCGATAAGTAGATTCCATATATATGCCTCTTTTGTGAAATAGATTTCGTATGAGTTAGAAAAGCTCCATCAAAGTTTTAACCCTTTAATAGCGTATTTTGTTTCGTTGGGACATAACTTTGATATTATAGGCCATTTTGAAGCACTTCTCACAAGGATCACAAACATATAATTAGTTTTGAGTTTGAACGTGAAATGAAGAAAATGAGAAGAGACCCACTTCGTGTTAAAATTTTGTCCCCTTTAAACTTCGTTATTTTCACGAAAAATTGGTATGCATGTGATCCCACCTTGCGATGACTTCATACGTACTTTTGGATTTTCAAATGGAGTTGTATAACTCAAGTTGGATCATTTTATAATAAGATTAAAGTTTAGAGTAAGTTAAAATGAGAATTTAATACAATGCAGGAACTTAATTGCAATTTATAAATATATATATATTAATAATAAAAGTTTTGAAAATTTTAAAGCTGGGTCAACTGTGTTGCAGTATAGTTACTGCATGCGCATGAATGCGCATTCTAATATATTTAATTTAGGAATAATTACTAATATGTACACACTTTATAACCCTAATTATTATAAGATACATTGATTTAAAATAATTACTCTCACATACAAAATATTAAAGTAAAATATCAAATATAACCCTAAATCCATACACTTTTAAACCACAAACCCTAAACCCTAACCCACCACCGGATCACCACCGGGCCGCCGGAATTCTGCCGGACCGCCACCGGGTCGCCGGACCACCCAACTTTTTTGCTGCACACACTTTTTTTTACTGCACACACTTTTGCTGCACACGAACTTTTGCTACACACAACATTTATGTGCAACACATTGTAGGGGTAATATTAGAATTTTATTATATATTTTGTAGTCAATAGTAATATTTTTGTATGTTTGTATTTAATAGTAATTAAGAGTTTTTTTTTGTACCTAGTAATAATCCTCCCTTTAATTTAATATTTTTATTTATTTATTTTATTTAACTTAAATTGATTTAATTTTTTTTATTTTAATTATAATTTTACCATTATTATTATTTTAGGTATAGGATCTTTAATTAATATCCGTTTTTAATAAAGTTAATGTCATTTGTATTTATATTTTTAATGTTACGATTTATTACTAAAGTTGTAAACTATGATTGTTAAATTATTTTTTTTAAAATTTTAAAATATGTATTTCTATTAGCTCATTTTATTAAACGATTAATTATCTTTATTTTCTTAAGTTAATAATTAGTTTATTTTAATTATATAATAATATTAGAAATTTAGTTTTAGTAATAGGAATTATTATTATAAATATAACTCAGTTTAGTATACCCTTGCAGGCATACCTGAGATAAATGATCAAGTTTAGTCCGATCTACTCTCTCTAAGAAGTTCAAGGTGGGATAACTTTCACTCTTTACCGAGTGTTACATTTTATGTCATGATTGTTATGTTAAGATGTGATATGTGTTACTTATATGTTATGTTATGTGTCATGTGTACTTTTAGTTCTATGATAAATATTTTTCTACTAACACTTGTACGGGGTGACGACTCATTGCACATATACCAACTAACACAAGTTACTGGCTACGTTGATTCAGTACTAAAATGTATTTCAAAGTATGCTAACATCGTACTGGGATGACGGCCCGGTGCACATATACCAACTAACACAAGTTATCAAATGACGGTTCGGTCTAAAATATTTTCATTTAGTTATTGAACGACAATGTGCAAAAAATTATTTTTATTAAATTGAGATATGTTACATTTTATGGTATATTTGGCATGCATATTTATTTTTAACTGTGCAATCATTTAAGTTAACCCACTGAATGTATTTTAGACGCTCACCCCATATTGATTTTCAGAATAAGGTTTAAAAGATGGAGAGGCCCCTATAGATGTCCCAAGCCCATAGAGGATTTTATATTATGCCTTATATTTTAGTACTTTATTACAGATATATCATCTGAATGTACTTGTTTTGGATATTTCACTCTACTCGGGTGAGTAGACTTTAATATGTAAAATAATCTTTAACCACTTTTATTTTACTATGTTATCGCTTTGGAGATTTTTATATTATTTCTGCTGTGCATTCTCGACCCCTTAGAATTGTATATCTAGTAGCGTCTCAATCCCATAGCGTAACTCGGGACGTTACACCATTGGCAAAAATTTTGGTATACCTAAAATTTTGGTATCATAGGTGGATCGATATATTTTCTCAGCCCTAAAGATCATGATTCATTTGTAAATTAATAAGGATTGGGAAGATGGTTTCACCCAAATTATTCTTTTTAAAATAAAAAAATGTAATTTTTAAATAATAGTGCATATATTATTATTTTAATTATACTCCATGTCATAATTCCTCGGTTCCACTGTAATTTTTATTCTTTGATTATTGACTTTGATTGTTGAGAAGTACAGTGAAACGAAGAGAGTATCAAAGTAAATTTCAAAATGCGATCTCACATAAAATTATGCTATATTCTAGTGTTTAATCTATTTTCTCTCGGCTCAATTTTCTCTTGGCAAAAACTTCTGTACACCCGGGCATACGGATCACATTCCGTGCGCCTTTAGAATTTTGTGTTAAATTGTATACCCTTTAGTATAAAGATCTGTACCCTTTATTTTTTAAAGAAAATTATTGTGTGTATCTGGGTGCATGGACAACACTCCGTGCGCCTTTAAAGTTTTGTGTTAAATTGTATACCCTTTAATATAAAAATATGTGCCCTTTATTTTCTAAAGAAAAAAAATATTAATAAAAAGTGTATACCCTTTAAAATAAAATGGTGTGCCTTTTATTAATTAAAGCGTATATCATTTAAATCAAAGCAATGTACTTTTACCTATAATCCTAAATTTCCAAAGGTGCACGGTATGTGTTCCCTTGCTAAGCCTCACTCTTTTCTCTTTAACTCAACTTCTTCGTTTCAATTGAATTGAAAAAGAATTTTTTGGTTAAGTCATCCATCCACCCACAAAAAATAAAAAAAAATAAAAAAAAGTCATACAAGCGATGGCGCGTAATGAGATTGCAACTAATAAAAAATTCATTAAGCAAGGAATATTAATATACCAAGTCAAATGTCGATAAGCAAAATTTGCGTCTCCTTACACACACTGTTAATTTATAATATGAATAATAATTTATAATCTCTCTTCAAATTTTTTTTAATTAATTTATAGAAGAGGAAAAATGGATTTT
Source organism: Pogostemon cablin (assembly GCA_023678885.1). Classification (NCBI taxonomy): domain Eukaryota; kingdom Viridiplantae; phylum Streptophyta; class Magnoliopsida; order Lamiales; family Lamiaceae; genus Pogostemon; species Pogostemon cablin. The sequence continues at coordinate 14,731,866 of CM042962.1, read as the reverse complement.
TTTTTTCTTTTAAATGATTTTACAATTTTGAGGAAACTTGCGTGAGATAGCGATCTTATTTTAAAGGAGCAACTGCGTATGCAATTTTTTTTTTCTTTTAGTATCTTAAGTTAGAGTATAATTTGGGTGGAACCGATCCCACCAAATAAATTGGTGAAACCTGTGATCTCTACTATTCTTAATTAATTTCTCCTCCTTTATTAATGTTTTTTTAACAGACAAAGTTAATTGTTAGTATAGTTAATAGTTAGTTCACTAAGCACTCATACACCCTATTATCAGGGCCGGCCCTGTAATTTAAGGGGCCCGGTACGAAATTAATTTTTGGTCTTTTATTTTTATCCAACGTATAAAAATATTAAAAAATAGTAATATAAATATAAATATACACTTAAACATATTAACTGAGCATCAAATAAAGTGATAATGATATAACTCATCAAATAAAAAAGTTTCAATATTAAAAGTTTCAATATTTATTATAAAATTTATATGGAACTAGCTATGAAAAATTGATCTTCTAACTATTTTTTCAACAAAATTTTCAATCATTTTTTTGGATTATCAATATCTTTTAATCACAAATCATCTAGATTTTTTCTTACAACCCTTTTTTATTAATTTGTCCTTTTTTTAAATCTTCAAGTAATGATTTTTTTTGTTCTTTCGTAACAAAAAAATTAATTATTGCTCCTCCTTGAGTTTCAATAAATTCCTCTTCTTTTTTTATTTTTCTTATGTTTTTCATATTAGGTATTTTCGATAAGGAGACATCTCAAACTATCAATTAACTATTAAGAATAATTTATAAAAATAAACTCATCAATTCAATGGAATCATAAAATAAATTAGAATAGAAAGATACATAAAGTAAAAAGTATTATTGTAAAATTAAAATACCTTGTTTGAAAAGAATAAGGATATATGATTCTTCTCAAAGATATTGCCAAAATTTCTGCTCACCAAATATCGTAGAGAAAGAAAATAAAGATTTAAGAAAAGAAAATAAAGGTTCTCTACTCATGTTGAATTGAAACGAATTAAGAAAAAAACGATGAGGATATTTAAAAGAATGAAATATATTCAAAAGAAATAAAGAAATTCTTTATACATAAAAATTGTATTTGATTGTGTAATTTATTTTGAAAATAAATGTATTAGTATTTAATTTATCTCTCAATTACAAGGAAAAAAAATCTAAAATTATCTTTATACATAATAATTGCGTGTGATATGTTAATAATTGGAGTGAGACTCTTCTGCCCCGGGTACACTGTGCGCATTTAGAATTTAGTATTATGTGTAAGGGTATATTATTTTGTTTTAAAGGTTATACACTTTAATTAATAAGAGTACACCATTTTGTTGTAAAGGGTATACACTTTTCATTAATATTTTTTTATTTTTCTTTAGAAAATAAAGGGTACACATCTTTATATACTAAAGGGTATACAATTTAACACAAAATTCTAAAGGCGCACGGACCACACAAGTTTTTGCCTAATAATTGTGTTTGTTGTGTAATTTATTTTGAAAATAAATGTATTAGTATTTAATATATCTCCCACTTAGAAAAAAAAATCTAAAATTATCTTTATACTTAATAATTGCGTGTGATACGTGCGCAGATTAATTGAGCAAAACTTCACCTTCCTGGATTCGATCACGCAAAAGAAAAGAGGCTTAAAGCCAGTTGATCAACCCAACATAATCATATATCTATCAACTTTAAAAATATATATATATATATATATGTATAAAAAAATTGGGGTCCTCGTTGGGGTTGGGGCCTGTCCGGCGGCACCTTCGGCACCGCCTTAGGTCATTCACTTTAGTGAGGAGCCAAGTGAGCTAGCCCACTTGATTAAAATTGAATCACTTTTTTTTTTAAAAAATTTACTATATTTAAAAGACAATTATATCCTAAACCACAATTGTAAAATCACAATTATACCCTAAACCTTAAATTCTTGGTGAAATATATCATAAATCATAATAGTGAAATTATAGTTATACCTTAAACCCTAAGGATGAAATTATAATTATACCCTAATCTCTGGGTTGAAATATACTCTAAACTTTAGGAGTGGAATATATCTTAAAACACATGAATAAAATTATAATTATACTATTTGAATTATTTCTAAATCCTAAGATTAAATAATAAGTAAACTTTATAAGTAAAATATACTCTAAACAACTAATATAAAATATATATTCTAAAATATAAGTCGAAATTATAATTATAACCTTAAAATTAAATTTATAAAAAAAACTTTAAAAAATGAGGGGTGGTGGTGGGGCCGATTATACGTAATTGAAAAAAAAACTAATCCAACCCAAATTATTGCCTTTATTAAATTATAACAAAAACTTATGTGAAACTGATTCACGTAAGGGCTTATGTGAAATGGATAAAAAGTTAAAACTTTTTTAATGTGAGATGGATAAAAAGTAAAAACTTTTATAATAAAAAGTGATACTCAATCAATGAAAAGTTATTTATGAACATTTTATCATATAAAGGGTTAATTGCAAAGTAATAATGTTATTTATGAACATTTTATCATATAAAGGGTTAATTGCAATAAAAAACTGCACCTTTACATCAATGGCAAATTAATCCCAACCTTTTGAAATGGGCAAATAAAACCCTCACTTTTACCATTCGTTGCAAATCTCACTCATGGGCAGTTGTCTCCTGCCCAACTGCTAACTTGGCAGCCACATCAATGGTAACAATAATTAAAGAAAAAAAAATCGATCAATCAATGAGAAACAAAAGCATGACTCTGCACAGATTTATTTAAACTCCACCCACTGCACAACCACCCTCCTTCCACCTCCAACACCTCCTCCTCCATGGCCTTCGCCGGGAAATGTCCTGTTGACCTTCCTTACGCCAGCACCTCCAACCCCTTCAAGCATCGTCGCTCCAATCTCTCCCCCAATGTACGTAGACCCACTGTCTGACGATGTCGATGTTAGGAATTTTGGACACACACACGCACACGATGACACGAATAACACGAGATTTGTTTACCCAGTTCGTCTTTCGACTACATCTGGGGGCGATACCAAGCCAGAATTTTTCTTACCTTGTTGGACAAGTCAACTACAATGAGAAAATATCTTGATCTAGATAACACAATGAATAACTTCTTGATCAAGATAACTTGCCCTAATCCTAAGCCCATTAGGATCAATTGGGCCAAAAGAAATACGGGCCCAAAGAATTTAGGCTCCATACTCCAACAATCTCCCACTTGAAGACTAAATCCTCCATATAGCATATCTTCTAGTTCTCCTCCCGTATCCGCCTGGCATCGCCTAGCCTTCTTTTCAAGTTCCAAGGCCAATTGAAGCTATGCATAGCTTCAATTTCTCTAAGGTCACCACCTTAGTAAACATGTCCGCTTGATTTTCATTTCCAAGGATCTTCATAAGCTGTAAGACCTTCTTCTCCAAAAGGTGACGGATGTAGTGATACTTCAATTCAACATGCTTTGTTCTTGAGTGAAATGTCGGATTCTTTGCAAGAAATATAGCACTTTGACTATCACTGAAAAGAGTACTATTTTCATGCTCCTTCCCAAGTTCACCCAAGAAATTCTGCAACCACACCATCTCCTTACTTGCCTCTGTCACAGCTATATACTCTGCCTCCGTGGTGGACAATGCAACAACCTTCTGCAACTTATAAGTCCAAGATATAGCAGTACCACCATAAGTAAAGACATACCCGGTTGTACTTCTTCTCCCATCAAGGTCATTAGATGCCAAGTCTGCATCCACATAACCCACCAGCGCCACACTCTTGCCTTTGAAACACAAAGCATTGTAGGTGGTACCTCTCAAGTATCGCAGGACCCACTTCACTGCTTCCCAATGTTGCTTGCCCGGATCACTCATGAACCGGCTTACTACTCCCACTGCATGAGCAATATCTGGTCTTATACACACCATGACATACATGATGCTACCAATTGCTGAAGCATATGGAACACTCATCATTTGTGCATGTTCCTCCTTGTTCTTTGGTGATTCCTTCTTTGAAAGTTTGAATTGACTTCCCAGTGGTACACTCACAGGCTTCGACTCTGACATGTTGAATCTTTCCAGGACCTTCTGAATGTAACTCGCCTGCGAAAGATATACATATCCCGTCGCCTTATCACGTTCAATCCTCATGCCCAAATCTGTTTTGCCTCTCCAAGATCCTTCATGGAGAACCGTTTTGACAACTGTTTCTTCAACTTATATACCTCTCTTGCATCGACTCCTATGATCAACATATCATCAACATATAGCAAGAGAATAAGGAAGCTTTTGTCAAACCTCTTGTAGTAGTAACAATGATCAGCGTGACATCTATGGTAATCAATTTCCATCATGAACCTTTCAAACTTCTTATACCACTGCTTTGGGGCTTGTTTTAGGCCATACAAACTTTTCTTTAATTTGCATACAAGTGGCTCATTTCCCTTCTCTACGAAACCCTCAGGCTGTGTCATGTACAACTCTTCCACCAATTCACCATGGAGAAATGCCGTCTTTACATCCATCTGATCCAATATCAAGTTTTCTGCAGCTACCATACTCAACGCCATTCGAATAGTGGTCAGTTTCACAACTGGAGTAAAGACATCAGTATAGTCAATACCATGTCGCTCAAACCCCTTGACAACCAACCGGACTTTGTAGCGTCTGCTACCGTCAGCTTCATTCTTGATTCGGTAGACCCACTTGCAGTGCAAAACCTTTTTACCCTTTGGGAGCTCAACAAGTTCCCAAGTGTCATTCAACAGAAGAGATACTAACTCATCATCCATAGCACCTCTCTATTTTCGTCTATCTTCACTCTGCTCTGCCTCAGCATAACACTCAGGCTCACCACCATCAGTAAGTAACAAGTAGTAGTTAGAGGGCGAATACCTATCAGGTGCACGTCGCTCTCTAGCTGGTCTCTGCAACGGATCCTCCAATGGTGGTGGTGGTGTCCTTGGTTCTCCTATAAGAACCTCTTCCTCATTCTGACTCTCCTTGCTCCCACTCGAGTTTGAGATGTCTAACTCGACTTCTTGGGTATTAGTCTTGTCAGAATTTGATGCCTCCAATCTGTTCTTGTACATAACCTGTTCATTGAAAACCACATCTCTACTGCGAATAATATTTCGGTTGTTCTCATCCCAGAGTCTATAACCGAACTCATCACCACCATAACCAATGAACGTACACTTAACAGATTTAGCGTATAACTTGCTTCTATCATTAGAACTAATATGAGCATATGCAACACAACCAAAGACACGCAAGTAAGATAGATTTACCTCTTTTCCTGTCCATTCTTCCTCTGGTATTCTGTTTTCAAACGGTACTGATGGACCTCTATTAATTAGGTATGGTGCTGTGTTTACTGCATCTGCCCAAAACATCTTAGGCATTCCACTCTTCAATCTCATGCATCTAGCTCGCTCACCTCTCACGGTCTTTTCCATGCGAATCCCATTCTTAGCACAATATTCCTTGAACTCACGGAGTTCATATTCACCTCCATTGTCAGAACAAAGACACTTTACTTTCAGCCCCGTTTCATTCTCTACAAGGGATTTCCACTTCCTGAAAGTATCAAATGCATCAGTTTTATTTTTCAGAAAATAAACCCATACCTTTCGAGTGGAGTCATCGATGAAGGTCATGTAGTACTCCGAACCACCAAGGGACTTCGTGGACGCTAGTCCCCATAGATCGCTATGCACCAACTCTAACTTTTCTGCCTTCAAGGCTCTGCGACCTCTCGAGAAACTTAATCTTCTCTGTTTCCCAAAAACACAGTCCTCGCATAGGCCAACTTCAACAGATTTCAGCCCTGGAAGTCTCCCTTTCGAACACATTACCTACATCCCTTTCTCGCTCATGTGACCCAGCCGACAGTTCCACAAATCAACATTGGTCGTAGCTCCTGCAAGATCAATGCAGTCCTTGGAGTTAGTTGTAGTATACAACGTCCCCTCCTTCTTCCCTCGCGCTACTATCATTACTCCTTTACTGATCTTCCAACTGTTGCTGCCAAAAGTCACTGAGTATCCTTCTACATCAAGTTGTCCAATTGAAAGCAAATTTTTTTTCAATCCTGGAATGTGCCTAATACCATTCAGCTTTAATGTCGATCCGTTTGGTGTGGATATTCGAACATCTCCTTTCCTCACGATCTTCAAGGGCTCATCATCAGCAAGGTAGACTTGTCCGAATTCACCAAACACATAGTTCTCCATTATTTCAGCATCACTGCATGAGTGAAATGATGCTCCAGAATCCAACACCCATGATTCCAGCGGACTACTGACACTCAAGACCAACACATCTCCAATATCATCTATGGTTGCGTTTGCTGTCTTCTTCTCATTCTGTCCCTTCTTGTTTTTCTTGGGCGCTGTACACTGATTCCTGTAGTGACCAAACTCATCACAATTCCAGCACTGGATTGAGTCTTTGTCTTTCTTGGATTGACTCTTTCCTCTGGACTTTGATCTGCCACGATTCTGCCTACCCTTTGATCTGCCCCTATCCTCCGTGTTCAGCACTGACCCTGAAGTAGATCCAGACTCTTTTCTGTGAACCTCCTCGCTAATCATCAGATCTCTCACTTCGTCAAGCTTCAATTTATCTTTCGCGGATGAAGCACTAACTGCAGTTACTGTGGCAGCCCAACTATCTGGCAAAGAAGATAACAAAACTAAAGCAAGTACCTCGTCAGTGAATTCGATTTCGACTGAACACAACTGCCCAATGATCATGTTGAACTTGTTCAGATGTTGCTGCACAAGTGTGCTCTCCGACATTATGAGGTTGAACAATCGTCTGATCAAATGAACCTTGTTCGCAGTTGTGGGCTTTTGGTACATCTCCTCTAGGATTTGCAGCATCTCCCTTGCGGACTTGACTTTAGTTGTGTGGTAGGCTACGTTCATAGACAACGATAAACGTGTCGCACTCATCGCCTTTCTGTTCAACAGATTCCACTCCTTCAGATCCATCTTTTCGGGTTTCACCTTCTCTTCTAAGGGCACATACAGATCTTTGCCGTAGAAATAATCCTCGATCTGCATCTTCCAGAACCCGAAATTTGATCCGTCAAACTGTTTGATTGAAATCTTCTCGTCGCTCATCGTGACTGCTCCCTTCGAACCCGAGGCTCTTGATACCAGTTGTTAGGAATTTTGGACACACACGCACACGATGACACGAATAACATGAGATTTGTTTACCCAGTTCGTCTTTCGACTACATCTGGGGGCGATACCATGCCAGGATTTTTCTTACCTTGTTGGACAAGTCAACTACAATGAGAAAACATCTTGATCTAGATAACACAATGGATAACTTCTTGATCAAGATAACACAATGGATAACTTCTTGATCAAGATAACTTGCCCTAATCCTAAGCCCATTAGGATCAACTGGGCCAAAAGAAATACGGGCCCAAAGAATTTAGGCTCCATACTCCAACAGTCGAGGAGGAGGATCCTCCACCTCCGCCGATGCCCCACCCTACCGCCGTTGTATCCACCGTGCTGGAGGACGACTCCGACGCCACTGGCCTTAGACTCCAATTCACCGAGTGCGTCGCCGTCGACAATTTGGACGACGCCGGGCAGCTCCTCCCTGAAATCGCCGAGCTCTCCTCCCCTTTCGGCTCCTCTGCCCAACGGTAGTAGGTTAAAGCTGGTGGTGGGTGGTGGGTACGGTGAGATGAATTATTAATTTGTTAATAGACTAAACGACATCGTATTTTTGGTGGATTAGGTGGTTGATGTGGCATTACTTTGACAAGTCAAGACCGAGCAGGATATTTGCAACAAACGTTAAAAGTGAGGTTTTTTTTTTTTTCTAAATTCTAAATGTTGAGATTAATTTGCAATTAATGAAAAGGTGGTTTTTTTTTCCTGCAATTAACTCTAATATAAATGAAAAGTCATAACATCTTATAGCGAAAGTAATTATATTTTACAGCGAAAGTGATGGATTAATTATTTTAAAAAGTGTAAAATGGTCTTACGCAAAACCTACCCAAAGTTATTATGTTATAAGCAATAAGTAATTTTTAATTTCATAATATTATAATAAAAAATAACATTGAATTAATGAAAAATAATAATGGTGTTGTGATTTATTTCATGAACAATTCAAAATATAAACGAAATTGATAATTAATTAAAAAATATTATAAAACGGTCTCACCCTGACACTCTCTTGCAAGTGTTGCTCATATATATATATATATATATGCTCGAATGTTTGTATTTATCTATTTACAAGTATAATTCTTGCACTTTTAAATAAAATAAAAAATTCCTTGCCACAAGTTTATATATAATTAATTATGTGCACGGTAGTGATTTATATTCTATTATACTTAGGCGATGAATACTAATGTGTATATTTATTTTAGGTTTTCGTATGGTGATTTTAAATTTTATGTCAAATCTATTTTCAATGAATTTATAATGTTTTCATTAATAGATAATATACGTTATATTTACCAACAGATTACCGACTGAATCATTATATAAATAGCTAATAGAATTATTAGTAATGAATATCAACAAATTTGAATTTTCGTTTGAAAAAAAAATTAAAAAAATTATCAAACAATACTTTACCAATGTATTTCGTTGTTAATCTGTTCGTAAATCAATTTAACAATAAATTAAGACTTTTACCAATATAATATTTTGTCAGAAAAAAAGTTATTATTATTATTATTATTATTATTATTATTATTATTAGTGATATGTGTAAAAGAGTAGGGATGCACTTGTGTGACACCATCTCACGGTGAGATCATTTTACACTTTCATAATTAATTATTATTATTTTTATTAAATATGTTATCAATTTCCTTTTAAAATGTTATCACTTTTCATTTATACTATGAATTGTTTATGAAATATTTCACAACACTATTATAACTTTTCATCAATTGTGTATTACTTTTTTATTATAAAGGTTATTACTTTTTACCCATTTTAAAAAAATCATTCTGTGAGACGATCTTACACAACTTTTGCTAAAAGAGTATTAATTAATGTGAGAGAAGATACAAGAGAGATTAATATGGTATGTTAGCATATAAAAGTGATTTTGAAAATCTGGTTGTGGTTCTTGAAAGTCAAAACCATAGTTTAATTAAAAACAAAAAACAAATATGACCATTGTGATTTAATATTTGTTTTTAGGGCATACTGCGTGAGATAGTTTCACGGTGTGATCATTATACGCTTTCGTAATTAATTATCACTTTTTATTAAAGATGTTATCATTTTTCTTTTAAAATATTATCACTTTTCATTTATACTATAATTTATTTATGAAATAATCCACAACACCATTATCACTTTTCATCAATTGACTATCACTTTTCATTATAAATGCTACTACTTCTTTTTCAAAGAGAAGTTCACGGTTACTGTAATACGAAGTTTAAGAAAAAAATTGCTTTGTGCTTTACTTTTAGGTGTAGTTGGTATTTTTAGGTAATAAATAAATTATGAAGTAAGTTATGTGAGTTGTAAAGGAGTGTCAATTTTGAAATTAAAGTGTGTTGTGGGGTTATTGATTTGTATGCATTTCCTTATTTGGGGGTATGAACTTATTTATGGAACGGAAAAAATAGAAAATGTGAATTTGTTTATTGGGTGGAGGGAGTATCATTTTTTACAAAGGAGTAATTATGTGGGTCAGTATCACATAAATCATTGTCTTGTTCTTATGATTTAGCATATGCAATGATATAATTATCTTTCAATTTATAAATAGGTAGGGTTTACATACATCCTTATCAAAAAAAAAAAACTAGCTCAAAAATAAATATTTATAGTTATTACACAAATTAATAACAAAGTCTCTTGTGAGACGGATTATTTGTGAGATGGATCGACCCATAACTAAAGTATGTTTATTGTATAAATAAAGTATGTTTAATTGTTATTAAAGTATGTTTTATGTTTATTGTATAGATAAAATATGTTTAATTGTTATTAAAGTATGTTTTCTAAAGTATGCTTAATTATGCATTAGAGTATGATTTTATAGTGTTATAATATGATTTATTATTAACATACTTTAACTACAAATAAACATACTTTATCCATACAATAAACATACTTTAGTGATGAATCGACCCGTCTCACAAATAACTCATTTCACAAGAGAGTTTCTCAATATATAGATTTAATAATTAATACTCGTATAAGATTATCTCATAAAATAAATCTATAAAATGGATAAGAGGTTGGAGTTTATCTCACACATATACTGTTTACCTCTATATATATATATATATATATATATATATATATATATATATATATATATATATATATATATATATATATATATATATATATATATTTCGTGGCTGAGCGACTCTTTTGCACTTCATATATATGGCGCGGTTTCTACCTAACAACATGAATAAAATAGTAATTTAAATTATGGGTGGTTATTTGCACTCGAGATTACAATATGTACCCCAAAATATATGATTTAAATTATTCTTAAATTAATAAGACATAATTACCTTTATAAATCTTATATTTGTTCGGTTGCAACAATTGAACAGTACATAATCAGAATTCATCAATCTTATGTGTTCGGTTGTTGCAACCGAACAAAATCTGTTTAATTATTTTTTCGATGACGCAGATTCCCTACAAGGTGGAGGGGGAGTTGCCAGGGAGGAGACGGGTTCCCTTCATCATCGTGCAAAAGGAATCTGCTCGATCAGCTTCACGTTGCTCTCGTTCCCCTTCGACTCTTCCTTCTGCTCAATCGAAGACATGATCCTCCACGAAGCATGACGAGCACCAATCACATTCTTGTAACCCGCAGCAGGTTTCTTTCATCTACAGATAGCTCCACATCTAGCTTTGCTACTTGTTTCATATATTCAACCATACACACAGGAGTTCAACTCTTCTCAATTTCCTCTTAAGTCATCATAAATTATTAAATTAGGTCAAAAATGTTTCCCCTAAATCTAAACACAAACTCTATTACGCCATTATTCAAAACGTCTCTCCGAATCCACATATCCACAACACTAACTCACGTGAATGATCAATCCACGTTATGCATACAATAATGAGCTTACTGTTGCACGATGATGAAGGGAACCCATCTCTTCCCCGGCAACTCGTCATCGAAAAATAATCAAACACAATTCTAATTTTGTTCGATTGCAACAAGATTCATTAATTCTGATTTTGTTATGTTCGATTGCAACAACCGAACAGATAAGATTGATGATTCTGTTCTGTTCGGTTGTTGCAACCGAACAAATATAAGATTTATAAGGGTAATTATGTCTTATTAATTAAAGATGATTTAAATTATATATTTTTGGGATACATATAGTAATCTTGGGGGTGCAAATAGCCGCGCCTTAAATTATTTGAAAATAAAAATATACTAAGAAATATATATAATAAACATTATAAGTATTTGTTTTGTGGTTTAAAAGTCATATTTTGGTTTTCAAAATTTAAGTTTTAAAAATTATTTTTATATATCTTATCTTATATATCTATATTAATTTTCAACTCACTCACTTTCTATTATAAATCCTAATCTATTATTAATCTTTCTCTCTTATATCTACATCCATTAATTTGGGAGATAATATAATTTTACATTTGTCGTCACTGATTCCTTACACAATAATTTCACATAAATTTTCAACCCATCATACCAAATTAAACATAAAAGATTTAAGAGTCGTCGACTATTTATAATTTTCAAATTAACACACATAGACCTAAAATAAACATATTCAAAGGATAAGTAATATACTTTAAATTATAAAAGTAAAATAATGTAAAAATCCGAAAATATGCATACACCGGATCGGATGTATACAAGAAATATGCTATATATGGTGTGTAAGCAAATATTATTTCGGTATGAAAACTAATCGGAGTGTTTTATCAGCTTGTAAATTGTAATTCACTCTTTTATATGAATGACTCGTTTTATTATTGTTTCTTGAACTAATGCCGCATATCTAAGGGTTTAAGAGTCATATTTATTATAATGTATAATTTTTCTTTGATTATGAGATATCTATAAATCATGAAATAGGGAATTATAGTTACTTTAATATTTCGTAACAAAAGTCATCGGTGCATGAATACACCCTAGCCAGATACGAAAAACGAATATTGCACAAAGTCACCGTTTACCTAGAAAATTTCCGCATTATTTCCTACAAAAAAATAAAAATAAAAAATAAAAAAAATTAAATTCTTATGCAAGTTACAACCAAGTTCATTAATATTAATTCTCATGTACTTCACATAATTAACAATAACTATATATATAAGGATCATCATCATCACAACTTACAACTCACAACGTAGGTCATCGTGGAAGAAAGATCGATCATGAAAGCTTACGCAATCGTGCTCATTGTGTGTGGTTCTGTCGCAGCAGCACTTCTGATCTTGTGTTGTCTTTGCCAAGATCGTTGGAAGAAGAAACGGCCGCCTCAGGTCACCACCACCACCGTTTCCCCTCCTCCTCCTCCTCGACCTGCGTACCGCGATGTCGAGAAAGGAGAAAGAAGTAGAGCAAGGGATGGTGGTATGGTTGTTTTAGGTGCGGGGGCAGCTGTCGCTGCCACCGTTGCCACGGCTGCTGTTATCGGTGGAGGCTTCGGTGACGGTGGTGGTGGCGGAGGGGATAGCGGTGGAGGTGATGGCGGCGGCGGCGGTGGTGGATGTGGCGGAGGGTGTGGTGGTGGTGGATGTGGCGGAGGAGGGTGTGGAGGAGGGTGCGGTGGTTGAGGCAGAACATGCTAGTGCTATATATATATGTGATCTAGTTTGTTACTACAATGGATCACTAGTGACTTGACGTCTCCTCTATATGTTATTATTGATTTTTTGTGTCTCCTTGTATATGTTTCTTTTAAGTTACGTAAATAAAGTTTGTTTTAATTTCTTTTCAATAATAAAATCTTGGTAAAATTTTGGGTAAAAGCGTACCACTGCATTTTTAAACTAGTAAAGAAAACTATCATTATGATGCAGTGAGCTTGTACCCTAAACGACGAAAACACAAAACCCTTCAAAGTGCATGTTCACAGCATATAAACCACAACAAAAGGCCTAAACACGTGGCCCTAAAATTAAAGCTCGAACTAGAAAATTAACAACCTCAACTCAAAGAAAATAAATAAAGCCCAATAGATAGCAAAATAGAACATAAATTAAAACTTCAGTGAGCATGAGCATGCTTATCAATTTGAAGTGGCTCAAACTTGTTGAGATAAATCACTGCAGCTTCATCTCCATCACATTATTATTTAATCAATAGTCAATCTAACACTCAAGTGCAGGTCGTGGAATTTTTTTATTATTACATTTGTTGAGCATTAACGATGATATATATCACGTTAAATGAGTATCTTTTCTAAAAGTTTAAAGGGTAAATTGCAAAAAAAAATTTATAAACTTTAAACCTATTGCAAATTAATCCTCACATTTGAGAAATTGAATAAAAGAACACCACTTTTAAGTATTGTTGCAAATTACGCACCCAATTTTTCCTAAAGGAACCCTACTTTTAGTTAAAAAGACTTGTGTGAGACGGTCTCACGTAAGAGTTTACGTAAGACAGATAAAAAGTAATAACTTTTATAATGAAAAGTACTCAATTAATGAAAAGTGATAAAGCTATTTCATGAACAATTTATAGTATAAATGAAAAGTGATAAAATTTTATAATTAAAGTGATAACTAATTTAAAAAATATAAAATTGTTGATCGTCGTTATTTTCACCTAGATTTTAGTGTCTTTATTTGTGATTTTGGGATGTTTTTATCCGTATTTGTATAACTTTTGGTGGAGTTTCATGTTAATTAGGAGAAGTGTGGTATAGATTGATAAGAGTGTGGAAATGAGTTTAAATGTATGTAAAACAGGTCAAAAATGGAGCAAAACAGAGTTGGGTGCGAAAACGAAGAAAGAGAACAGGGCACGCCTGAACACGCTCCGTGTTCCTGCGCACGAGTCGTGCTCGAGCGCACAGGCCGTGTGCAGAACACGGGCCTGTCCGAGGTGGCCGTGCACAAGCATCAGAACACGCTACACGCCCAGGAGGGGGTCGTGTGCAGCGCACGAGCCGTGTCCGGTAACACGCAGTACACGCCGAACTATATGTGCAGCGCACGAGCCGTGTAGGTGCTGAATTCAGAATAAGTTGTGCACATGTTCTAAAAGATTCCAAGGGGTACAAATACCCAATTTGTGCGAAAATTAAGAGAAAGAGTCCCATTTGAGCATTTATCAAGATCAAACACACACTACCACACCACATTTACATACACACTCTCTCCTATATCCAAATCCACCAAATTCATGCATTTCTATAACTTTGAATCCATAATTCACTCCTTACATCTTTCATCCACACCATCCTTAGAGAGATTTGAGGCTTATTTGCTTGGAAAGCTTATGAAGGAAGGATATCAACTCTCAATCGCAAGGGAAGAACTTCTACTTTCATTTTGCATTTCCTTTGATTTGAAGTTAGCAATGACATTTTATGAACTTTGTAAGGTTTGTAAGATGATTATTGGTGGCTAGACCTCTTGTGAGACTAGCTACATGATGAGTTGAGGTTAAACTAGATTTGTGAGATTTTTAGTAGTAAATTGGATTGATGATGGATTTCTTCTTATAAATTGTGATTCATGTTTCATTTTATTAATTGTGTGATTGATTTCTATACACATAATGTTAGGATGACCATTCCAATATTATATGTTAGGGGTGAATTGAATTAATTAGTGAAATGCACATGCATGTTGAGGAGAGGTAAATTATACCTTTTGAATGCTTAGAACACTTATAAGAGGATATTTGAGAAATTGAATGAGAAGAACCAAACTTATAGTCATAATACCTTCATGGGAATTGATAATAAGACTAATCTAAGGGGAATTATTCTTGTAAAAGGGATGAGAACCTAATCACCTTGGTCATAGAGATTAGGGATACAATTGTGATTGCTTCTATTCTATTGTTGATAATGTTTGCTACTAGAGTCTTCCATATCTAGGATACTACCTTGACTTGGATTGTGGTTAACCTTGCATTCTTTCTAAGATCTATTTTCAATCATTCCATTACATCATTGTCTTTGATAATCGTAGTTATTACTTGTTTTTGTAGTTAATTGCTTAGAATAATTGTTAGTCTAAAACCAAACTCAAATTCTATAACTTTTACAAAGTATGATTGAAGGCAAATTCGAATACACCT